>JAPDVR010000016.1:34509477-35817810 GCA_026230005.1 Gila orcuttii
AGAAAACTGTTGTGTTTACTTTTCTTCAAATGCAGTCTAAGCCGATGAGTTTTGAATGTTATATGTTGTATTTGTTTAAGTAAAAAATAAAACGTATTATAAACTAAACAAATCCATGGTTCATTGTTGGCAAAATGATCATGATAGCCTTTATATATCTATGTGGTTCAGTCTTGTAGGCTATATTGATTAGGCCTACTTTGCTATTCTATAAATATATAGGCCTAAAGTTGTATTATAATATGCTATAATGTATGATAGCATACAATACCCAGATAGCATGTAACCATTGAAACAATGTTGAGTCAGTGTTGATGCGTCAACGCTGATTACATTGAAATGACGTTAGAAAGTGATGTTGCTTTAGCATCACTCTTGAACCCTCAGTTAATATTGAAATAATTTTGAGAATTCAACCAAAAATCAATGGTAATAGTATTGATTGAACATTACAAAGTGATATTTTATCAACATCACTTTTGCACCCTCAGTTAATATTGAAATAATGTTTAGATTTCAACCAAAAATCAACGGTTATAGTATTGATTCAACATTACAAAGTTATGTTGTTTCAACGTCACTTTTGCACCCTCGGTTAATATTGAAATAATGTTCAGATTTCAATAACAAATGAATGGTGTTAATATTGCTTCAACATTACAAAGTGATGTTATTTCAACATCACTTTTGCATCCTCAGTTAATGTAGAAACTATGTTGAACAAAAAATCAATGGTAATGCTATTGAATCAACATTACACTATGATTGTACATCACTGATGCTGAATCAATATTGAAATTAACAAAAATAATCAATGGTAATATTGTTGAATCAACGTTACACTATGATGTTGAATCTAAATCACTGCTGTTGAATTAACACTGAAATGAGCAAACATAATCTTTGGTAATATGGTTTGATCAATGTTACAATGTGATGTTGATTCGAAATACATTTAGTTGAAACACAGAAAATACAACTGAAAAGAAATGTCAAACAATGTTGCCATCCGATGTACCAAGTTAATGTTGAAACAACATCAACATTTCAACTACACTTCAATGGTGTGTCAACAAATTCCTGACCATTTCAAAATTTGGCGAAAACCTTTTAAAATATAAATGACACCTTTCCAGCAGTTGATTCGATTTATTTTATTCAATCAATCAATGACAAAAATATATTAAAAGATTATTCGTTAAAAAAGAAAGGGGGAGAAATAGGACAAAAGCATTTCAACCTTTAAAAATAAAATTGGCTTCAGAAGTCTGATGTCATAACTACAGGTGGTCCAACGGTTCAGGTTTTTAAAAATCTGTCTTGCATCAGACTACTGCCTCTTTTCCTTTGGGTTCTCTGAAATCTGAAAAAGAAAGCAGGATGTTACTCAAGAACGAGTCAATTCAGTTGTCATACATAGTCACATTCAAGAATGTTAATATACGGAACACAATATGATCCACCTTTTTTTTTTTTAAAGTTGCTGAACACAAAATATTCTAACTATGATTATAGCATCGTTAAATTCTGTTTATTTAATTTATTTTTCTAAAATCTATTAATGCTTCAATATCAAAAGAAAATACTATGGCAAGGGTGTCCGATTGTATCTCCAGCCCTAATTAAACACACCTGAGGCAGCTAATCAAGGTCATTAGGATCAATGAAAACTTCCAGGCAGGTGCTGGAGCTAAACTCTTCATGAAGAGGAACAAACACCTCTGAGCTATAGCCATTAACTACATCTCAGTTCATTTTCTGTGAAACTACTTGGCATTCAAGTAACAAGTTTATCTTGTAGAATAAAAGAGCTTAGGTTTTTTCAATGAAAATTTCTTTAAAGGGATATTTCAGCCCGTAATGAAAATTCTGTCATCATTTACTCACCCTCAAGTTGTTCCAACCCTGTATGAGTTTCTTTCTTCTGTTGAACACAAAATAAGATATTTTAAAGAATGTTGGTAACCAGAAAGCTGACGGTGGCCATTGATTTCCATAGCAGGACAAAAATACCATGGAAGTCAATGGCTACCATCAAGCATCACGTCTGGTTACCAACATCCTTCACTCTATCTTTTGTGTGCAGCAGAAGAAAGACATTCATACAGGTTTGGAACAACTTGAGGATAAATAAATGATGACATAATTTTCATTTCAGGCTGAACTATCCCTTTAAAGCTGCAGATTCACCTTATGTAGACCTTAATGTCTTTAAATATAACAAAATAGCCTTGTCAGTCACTTAATAAACACAAGATGTTTTTTGTTATTGTGTTTCAGTGGAAACAAGCTAAACTGAATGGAAATCAGTTACATTTCTCAAATTGAATACAGATTTAGGAATATGGATAGTTACCTGATTGAGCAGTGATGTCCCAGGTCAGGTGATTATGCTGTCGACAACAACTCAGTGTATAATCAATGTCAGCATTATCAGGAGGGTGCTTCTCATTTTTCATTTATCTGCCTTCACTCCTACTAAAGGAGCTCTGCATGCAAGCACCGACGGATGCAAGACATGGGCTATGTTTGCAGTGTAACATTCTTGCTCATGTTCATGTCTCCTGCACTTCAAGAAATCTGTTAAATGATGTTAGAACTTTATTCAGGAAATTCCTAATAAACTTTACTAAAGCAAGATGCATCTTTTAAGAATGTAGAAAAATAGATGCTTTATTCAAACAGTTTAATAACTTTTTAATGTATCTAATTACAGTGAGCAACAACGCAAATAAGCACACAAAACAAAGGAACAGAGAAATAAGGTAGATGCACCATTGTTTGAAACTGTGCTAGAGAAGTCATGTAAGTATGTCAAGGTGCTTCAACAAACAAGAGGTCTGTATTGGATACACCTATGTTTTCTCTCTAATGAGGAAGCATTAGACTACTGAGAAGCGCACATGCAAAACCAAAATGGGTGTTTACCAATCAGTGGCCAATTTCAAACTACAATAAATGTTTTTCAACCATTTTTCAACAGACTTGCTAAAATCATGAAGGCCCACCCCTAAACCAAGCCCCCAGTGGATTAGAGCAAATCGGGTAAAGCGGTTGAAAATGCCCATTGTGGTTTGAAAACGCCCCACTGATAGAGAAACACCCACTAGTGTTCTGCAGAGATACATGCTTGAATGATCTTGCTCATCAACTACAAATCACTGTTAGTTCAATGTCACTGTCTCCACCCATGTGTGCTGTTGGCTTTCATCAAAATTTCAATGCTGATCCAACGCACTTTAAACATTGAATTGTCAATCTCAACCAAAATGATGGTTTGGATCAGAAATCAACATTGTATCAATGTCACCATGCTATTTGGGTATTCACCAGAAGTCATCATTTCAGGGGTTATTTTTCAGAATTTTCTTCCGTGGGGGCATGTCACCGCCACAACACCCGCCCTGGCCGTTCTTTATTTCCATTTCAGAAAGTTGGCAACCCTACTTTGAACTGCGGCACAAACTAACATGGCGCATAAGCTCAACTAACACGATCGTTATAAAGGTGTTTAAACAACAAAACACATCCACTCACACATATTTGACAATTGGAATATCAGATATTTCCTGCTATAGCTAACACATTTGTGAAATTTTGAATAAAAAAGGAAAATTTAAATAAAAACAGATCGCTATTGTGGCTGCGGTGTGACAAGCAATGACGCGTCACCATGGAAACCATATAGTGATACGATCTAACGGTCGCCTTGAAAAACTTTTAAACTTATGTGTGAAAAGGTGTCATTTAAATGTGTAATTAAAACATTGTTTGTTTTGTTTTGAGTGTATGGTCAATAAATAAAGGAATTAATAGAGATGGGCACAAAAATGACCAAATTTCCTCCCGTTTGTCGCGCCCCACTTGTCACGTCTCTATTCCCCACCAGTGGGGCGAGCCCCACACTTTGAGAAACGCTGAGTTGAATCATCTTCTATTGTTTTCAACAGTGGATTGAAATTGAGTTAAAACAGTCAGATAGGTTCTGGGATATGTTTATTCTTTAGTATGTAATATTAATTCTGAACGGTGTGTCTTGTCATGGGTTTCATATTCATTCGTAAAATTGTTGATTTAGTCCAGCTTATGGAGTAGTCTGATATGATAGAATATTCATTGATGAGTTTAATTATTTCTGTAAGTGATGTTTTAGGATTTTGTACAAATAGTAGTATGTCATCTGCTTATAATTAAATTTTATGATTATGTATTGTTTCATAAAACTCCAAAAATGTTATCATTCTGTCTTATTGCAGCAGCAAGAGGTTCTATAAATAAGGCGAAAAGTAATGGTGATAAGGGGCATCCTTGGCGAGTACCTCGCTGAATTTGGAATGGTGATAATATTGTGCCATTTGTTATAACAGATGCTAGTGGAGTATTATATAGTGTTTTAATCCAGTGAATAAAGCAGTCTCCAAACCCAAATTTGTTAAGTTTCATATAAAGAAAGTACCAACTAACTTTATCAAAAGCTTTTTCTGCATCTAGTGATATGATTATGGTCCTTTTTTTAATTTTTTTTTTATTACATTATAGGTTCATAATGTTGAATAATCGTCTGGTATTGTTTGATGACTGGCGTCCTTTGCTGAAACCTGTTTGGTCTAGATGGATGAGAGATGAAATTACGGATTCAAGACGTGTAGCCAAAGATTTACTAATAATTTTTAAGTCAGTATTTAGAAGACATAATGGGCGATAACTAGTGCATAATGTTGTCAAGTCAAGTCAAATATATTTATATAGCGCTTTTCACAATACAGATTGTATCAAAGCTGCTTCACAGTATCAATCAAAACAACTTAACAATGTTTGTTTATTACTGGAAAAAAGACATCCAAGTTTGGTAGAGCTGATCAATGGTATGATTGGTTAATTAATTTGAATATCCCCAACTGAGCAAGCCAAAGGCAACAGTGGCAAGGAACCGAAAAACTCCATCCAGTGACCTAATGGTGTCCTAACACCCCATCAGATGACCCAATGGAGAAAAAAAAAAACCTTGGGAGAACCCAGGCTCAGTCGGGGGCCAGTTCTCCTCTGGCGTTTATGAACTAGAGGCCAAATTTACAGTAACTGTAAGATAAAACATTTATATGAATGCCTGGCTAAATAGATGCGTCTTCAGTCTAGTTTTAAACTGGGAGAGCGAGTCTGAGCTACGAACAATATCAGGAAGGCTATTCCAGAGCTTCGGAGCTAAATGTGAAAATACTCTGCCTCCTTTGGTGGATCTGGATATCCTAGGAATGACCAGAAGCCTCGAATTTAGTGATCTTAAAGAGCGCGATGGATTGTAAGGCGATAGAAGATCCGTTAAATAGACTGGAGCTAAACCATTTAGAGCTTTATAAGTCAAAAGCAATTCCTTGTATTTAATACGGAACTTTATAGGTAACCAATGAAGTGATGATAAAATCGGTGTTATATGATCATATTTTCTTGATCTAGTAAGAACTCTAGCGGCTGCATTTTGGACTAACTGTAGCTTGTTTATTGAAGATGCAGGACAACCAGCTAATAAAGCATTACAGTAATCTAGTCTCGAGGTCATGAATGCATGAACTCACTTTTCTGCATCAGAGACTGATAGCATATTACGTAGCTTAGCAATGTTTCTAAGGTGGAAAAAGGCAGTTTTTGTAACATATGAAATATGCTTTTCAAAAGACAGGTTGCAGTCTAATGTAACACCCAGGTCTTTTACTGTAGCGGATAAAGTAACAGGGCATCCTACTTAAAGTCGTGCTGTGAAAGGTTTTGTGGACGGTTTTTAGAACCGATAAGTATTACCTCTGTCTTGTCTGGATTTAATAAAAGAAAATTACGCGTCATCCAATCTTTTATATCTTTAACACAATCTGTCAATTTGGATAATTTAGCGTATTCATCTGGCCGTGATGAGATATATATTTGAGTGTCATCAGCATAACATTGGAAACTAATTCCATGTTTCCTTACAATATTACCAAGTGGCAGCATATATATTGAGAATAATAAAGGGCCTAACACAGATCCCTGCGGCACTCCATAGTTTGCCGAAGTTATAATAGATTTTTCTCCATTTAAGTAGACGAAATGGTAGCGGTCAGATAAGTATGACCTGAACCAGCTTAATGCTTGTCCTTGAACACCAGTGTAATTTTGTAGTCGATCTAAGAGTATTGTGTGATCTATGGTATCGAACGCAGCACTAAGATCAAGTAAAACTAGTACTGAGATACAGCCTTGGTCCGAAGCTAAAAATAAATCATTTGTGATTCTAACAAGCGCAGTTTCAGTGCTATGATGTGGCCTGAATCCAGACTGAAACTTTTCATAGATGTCGTTTTCTTGCAAGAAAGAGCCGAGTTGAGCGGACACAACTTTTTCTAATATTTTTGACATAAATGGAAGATTCGAAATGGGTCTGTAATTTGCTAGGTTATTTGGATCTAATTGTGGTTTCTTAATAAGAGGTTTTATAACTGCCAGCTTGAACGTTCTTGGAACATGACCTAAAGATAAAGATGAGTTAATAATATTGAGAAGAGGCTCTTCCACTATAGGTAACACTTCTTTCAGTAGTTCAGTTGGTATAGGATCTAATAAACATGTTGTTGTTTTAGATGAAGTGATAAGTTTATTTAACTCTTTTTGTTCTATGGTTGTAAAGCATTGTAATTGTTCTTGCGGGGTGATAATTGCGGCCGAATTATAAGGCGCGAGCAAAGATCGAACGTTTACGATTTTGATTCTGATGCTTTCAATTTTCTCGGTGAAGAAGTTCATGAAATCATTACTACTAAACTGTAATGAGGTATTTTGTTCAGACGACGTCTGTTTATTTGTTAGTCTAGCCACGGTATTAAATAAAAACCTTGGATTATGGATTACACAACCTTGTTGTGTCTTTGTTTGGTTTAAGCAGGGCTGAAATTAGTGCTGTGTTCATATGAGGTGGGATAGAAGAAGTGTTTTTAATTTCTGCCGTCATTTGCAAGAATAATGGTGATATGGTTGACCAAAAACTTTTGTAATATTCTGGTGGGTATCCATCTAAACCTGGGGCTTTATTGTTTGATAGAGATTCAAGAGCTTGTTTATATTCAGTTTCTGATATAGATTCTTCTAATGATTGTCTTTGTGTTGTGGTTAGACTGGGTAAAAAAAAATCATTAAGAAATGATTTAGTGTCATTAATTTTTGGTTCTTTAGCATTACTGTATAGATGTTTATAAAATGCACGAAAAGTATCATTGATGTCTTGTAAGGTGTGGAGTGTCTTTCCTTCTGGATTATTGATTACCAGGATAAGTGTCTGTTCTCTACGTTTGAGTAGATTAGCAAGATATTTACCTGATTTGTCATTATGTTCAAAGTGTGTATGTCTTAGACATTGTTTTTGGAATTCCATTATTTTATTAGGCTCCAAGCACCAAGGTGCGGAGGCACCTATTGTATCTGTTCCGGTTCTTATTATTATTCTTTATCCTCCTTCTTCCGACTGGGCGTCTATGGCAGCACATAGAACCGCTTGCGGGAAAGTTGTGAAATTTGGCACACTGATAGAGGTCAGTCCAAACTGTCACCATAGCAAATTTGGCATCATAAAACCAATTCCTCTAGCGCCACCACTTGTCCAAAGTTTCACTCATATATAGTCTAATAACTTTTGAACCATAATGGGTAGAAACAAAATTTTCCTCTGATTCCTGAGCTTATGACGATTCGATTGCACCCTATGACATCATTTGCCGTCATAAAAATATGTCCGCCATTTTGTATTGTCCTATACGGTTTGTTCGATTTGCACGAAAATTTAACCAGAACATCTTCAGGCAGTGCTGACAAAAAGTTTTCACAAAAAGAATTCAAGTTGATTTAAAAAAACATTTTCGATAAACGCACAAACAAATTTTACGGAGCGCTTGCAAAAACAGACGTAAGGCTGTATCTTCGAAACCGTTTGACCGATCGAGATGAAACCGCCTGAAACCACGTGTTTGAAAACATAGGTCGTTGGCTATACACTAATGCCCAAATGTCAAAATATTGATAGTAAGTGGAATAAAAATTCAAACAAAGTCAGGTGTGGGTAATTTGTTAAAACATATAAATGTCTATAACTCCAAATCGAAATGAGATAAATTTGACACACACAGGCTCACTCTGAGGACACATAAAAAAAAATTGTGGGATTGTGCCACTTGTTGTCGCTATAATAGAACAAAACGTTAAATTGCCATTGACTTCAATGCAATATTGTGATATAAAATGCTATACTTAACAAATGCATTGCTGTAACATTATGAAACTTAGTATGTGCCATCAGCAGCATGCCCTGAAGGTACTCAAAAGATTGAGACAGCGCCACCTTTTGATCAAAAGTTATAATTAAATTTCTAAAAATGCTAATAACTTTTGAATAAATTTGCCTATTGTAATGACACTGGTCTTAATAGATTCCTTGGGTTATGCCGAAAACATATATACCAATTTTGCCATAATCAGCAAAACCTCCTGTTCGCCAACTTGATTTTAATTCAATGCCTACTTTTTCTAACTCCTCCCAGACCTTTTGTCCGATTTTCACCAAAATCGAATCGTATCATCTCCAGACCGTGCCGACTACAAGTTATGGATTTCATGACAACCTTTTTTGTATACCGCAGGATAGGCTTGGGCGGTATCCAAATTTTGATACCGTCAAACCTCCTTCCTATTTTACCGGGGTATAGGGTATTACCGTGACTAATTAAAAATGATGACATAAGGCTCAGACAGCGTCACCAAACTGTTGGCTTGTGCCTACACCGTTCAGAAACTGAATACCAGATCGGGCAAAAAAAAAATCAAAACAAAAATCAAGGCCAACCCGTGCACCTTGTGTCTGATCCCGGCTGACGGCATTAAATGTAATTATGAGCCGGAGCCCTATTTTTAATACGTGAGCCGTTTTAATATGGTGGCGCCAAATAATTTTTTAACCCAGGTGCTGAGGGGGTGGTAGATATAAATACTATTTATAAATGAGCAAAAATGGGACACTTAATAATATTTAATTATTTTAATTATGACAATTAAAGTATTCATTTTATTAATTAATTTAAATTAACAAGCAACAAGTGCATTTGTAAATCCGGTGACACGCGTCCATTGATTTTTATTAATACAACTTTTCTGTCAGTGTCTGCTTCAAAGATTAAGTTGACGATCGCCATCTCCTAGTGAACGCGCATATATAGAGAGAAATGCAAATCATGGATTACATAATCAGAAGGTATAGGCTAGCCTTTTTCTTTTCGTTTTGAATTGTTTCGTTTAAAGAAATTGACGATTGGTATCTCCGTAGTGAACGCGCCTATAGAGAGAAATGCACATCATGGATTAATCAGAGAGTAGGCTATGCTGCCTATATTTCTTTTCCTTTTGAATTGTTTCGTTTAAAGAAATAGACGAATCGCCATCTCCATAGTGAACGATAGAGAGAAATTCACATCATGGATTACATAATCAGAGAGTAGGCTAGCCTATTTCTTTTCGTTTTGAATAGTTTTGTTTAATGAATTTGATGATCGTCATCTCCGTATGAACGCGCATAGAGAGAAATGCACATCATGGATTAAATAATCAGCGAGTGGCCTATTTCTTTTCGTTTTGAATTGTTTCGTTTAATGAAATTTTCGAGTTTCGGTTAATTTATGATGAGATTTCAATGCAAGTGACCGCGGCGCGCCAGCGCACGATCATGTCATGATTATGTTGTCTGCTATATTTGATTCTTATTTATTAAATCCAGTCAATTGGTTGATAAAAAAATTATTAAAATTAAGATACAATTTATACAAAACGAAATTCACTTTAAAGAAAGGCCTTTTACAAAATGAAACTTAATTAAGTGGTCAATGTCTGACTCCCGATGGATCCCATCTTACTCGTGCTGTTCACTTTTCATTATCAACGTAAAAAAAAATAACATTATAATATTTTAACAAATATAAACTAATGCGCTTATTTAATGAACTCGGGGCAAAATGCATCCTCGCAGCAGTGAGTGGGTGGTTGTTTCGGAGATGCGACATTAGGTTTGAGGTGTTTCCATCTCTCGCGATCACATTTTTTATTGCAACATTTACAAATTGCCTCGTCAGTATTTACCACCTCTCCCCTCTCTCTCTCTCTCTCTCTTTCTCCTCCACACTGTCACTTGATGACAACTACATAAGCATTTTTAGGCATTGAATACATTATATTTATATATTATATACAAGTGCCGGTAATGACGGTATTGAAACTGATACTGTTGCTATTTTAAGACCCTGCGGTATACGATATTACCGTAATACCGCCCAACCCTACCGCAGGAGCAAAGTTGAGGCATGCTGCCAAAATGACTATTCAGGCTTTATCTCTGCAGTGCCTTGACATTTTGACACCAAACTTTGTATGTGTCATTGTCACCTCACTCTGACCACACCACATACATTTCATAACTGCGCCACCTATTGGTCAAAAGTGATAATCCATTAAATCAAAATTTTAGTTAATGTATTAGATTTTTCAGCCATTTTGTCTAAATTCAACTTTGAATGTCTTTAATTGCTCCTTGCTGCAGTTGGTCTGAAACTCCCAGCTATGTTAGCATGTCTTGTCTTCTTTGCGCTTGGCCCCGGTAATGGCTGCTTGCAGCTATATTTTATAAAGTCTTCGTGTTCATCTTTTGTTTTATTTATTTTCTTCAGAATCTGTTCATTGGGACTATGAGAGTAAATATTGTGTAATGTGTGTATTTTATTTTCTAATTCCTTTTCTCGACTTTGTTCTTTTTTATATTTGTATGTAGAGATATGATCTTTCATCTTAGTACAACTTTAGCGGTTTCACAGAGAGTTGCAGCCGAGATGTCTGGTGTGTTGTTGGTTTACATGAAGGATGTCCATTCCTTTTTAAAGTATTCATTAAACTCGTTGTCTTGAAGTAATGAAGCATTCATCCTCCATCTAAATTATTTTTTTAGTATCATTCTTGTTATAAATAGTTATAGTAATTGGTGTATGGTCAGAGATAATGATAGGGTTTATTGTTGTATTTAAAATGTCAGGGATAAGGGAATAGCTTGTTAAGAAATATTCAATACATGAATATGATTTATGAACTGCTGAAAAATAACTGTATTCTCTTGAGTTTGGGTTTGTAAGTCTCCAGCTATCGCCAAGACCAAGGTTAGTCATGTATTGTTTAATGGTTTCTGTAAATTGCCATGGTTTAAAATGTGAGGGTTTATTCGATTTTTCTTGAGTTGGATCAATAACTTTATTAAAGTCTCCTCCTATTATGATGGCTGATTGGGAAAAGTTGGCTATTGAGGAGAAAAAATTATGGAAAAATTGCGGTCATCTGTGTTTGGTCCGTAGATATTAGGAATGATCAGTATATATGTTTCATATTATGGTATATTACAATATATTTTCTTTGCGTAAGGGTAGGATCCTGGTTTGCTGGTCCACCAGCTAGACCAGCACTATGCTAGCTCTAACCAGCATAAAACAGCCTGGACCAACATATAATTCGTGCTGGTTTATTCTGGGATTTTCAGAGCGAATATCAATTTGTGATAGGTCTGGAAGATTATTAGTGAAGTTATCTTTAGAGGTTGAAATAATAGTTATACTTGTTTGGTAACGCTGTGCAGGCTGATTGACCTTGGCTAATCACAGAATACAAGAGACAAGGCTGCCGTGCAAAGGCAAAAGACCGTAACTTCGTTTTTGGTCGAAAATGAGTTATTTATATTTTTGGCACATTCAAGACCTCCTTTATCATGTGGATAAGTATCTTGAGTCAAATCCGTTGTTTTTTCGAGAAAATAATGGGTTGTCTTAACCGTAACTTCCAAAAGCCCATGAGAAACCAAGGCAGAACACCATAACACCAGTTACGGCTCTTTGGCTTTGTTTTGGAACGTTTGTTTTGCCTTTGTTTTGCCTTTGTTTAGCAGCGCGTCAATATGAAGTTACGGTGCCGGCGTTCTATTAAATAATGCTACCTACCAGATTATACGGTGGTCTGCCTTTGTTTTACTCTCCATTAAAATTTACATTATGATGTAGCCTGTGTAGCAACTTGTACAGCTGCCATCAGTCCTTGTCTTCTGATGTCCTCAGAGCTTTGTCCTGCACTAATGCGGTCAGAACATTTAGTATGAACCCGCATCGACAAACGTGCGATAACGATCGCAAAGGATATATGCAGAGATGACAGAAAAATGTTACACATGTCATAGCAGGTGAATACAACAAAGAACTAAAGCCCCGCCTCACCCAGTTCGGATACCGGACCTGGTTGAAACAATCATGCATCTAGCTGGCAGAGTGCCAAAACTTCGCAGGCGCCTTCAGCACCGCCCTTAACACGGTCGAGCCGACGCGGGACTAATATATCACAGGGAGTGATAATAATTAAGCAACAAGGGTATGTTGGTGCATACAACATAAGGAAGCAAGAAGTGTTGGTGCATACAACATCAGACTAGCTTTTACAAGCAGGTTATACATACAATCACAGCGTCCGGAATAAATCCGCGGGACGAGCGAAGTGCACAAGCACAATAATATGCCAGACAGCTGAAACCACCGCATACTGAAAAGAAGCGGAACACAGAAGGTTGTGCTATAAATGCATTAGTCGTCTAGGTAGTCCAGAACGCGCTCCCTACTGAGTCTCAAGGAGGAAAGCACTGCGTAGGCTACTTTTCGTGAACAGACGAGGAGCGTGACACCTTCGAACACGAATCTCGGTAAGCGCCTGTGAAAGTATATACGTCTTTCAGATCCACCGCTATAAACCAGTCTCCAGGTCGAATGTGCGCGAGGATCTGTTTTATCGTGATCTTTTTGAGCGCATGTTTAGCAAGTCTTATGCCACTCGGTACCACTTGAAAATACTCATTACCCCTATGGAGGTATTTTGTCATGTCTAAGGGGCTATTAGGGTGGTGATGGCGCAATAGATAAAACACATGCCTTTGGTGTGAGAGACCCGGGTTCGAATCCACTGTGAGACACCAATGTGTCCCTGAGCAAGACACTTAACCCCTAGTTGCTCCAGAGGTGTGCGACCTCTGACATATATAGCAATTGTAAGTCGCTTTGGATAAAAGCGTCAGCTAAATGAATAAATGTAAATGTATTAATTAGGGCCACCAGAATGCAACCAAAGCACAGGATAGCAATAAGTAGATGGCTATAATTGTAAATCATACAAAATAAATGCCATGATCACTAGATTTTATACAGGTGTTGCTATAATGATTTTGTTAATGGTGATCAGCAACCAAATATTGATAATGTGGAAGTTACTGCCTTTTGCCTTGGCATGACTTCTCACTTTTTGCTGACAATACAAAGGCAGAGTACAGTAACTTTAAAATAGTGGTCAAAAGTCAAGTTTGAGCTCAAGATTTTTTTATGTAGATAATTTTCATTACTTAAACATCTAATTGCCCGATTTTCAGTGTCCTACCTATAATTAATTTGGCGGGACATCTAAAAATCTTTAAAGTCTTTTTTCTCAGTTCCACACTCTAGCGAGTTAGGGTCTTCTGCCTTTGTAGGGCAGAAGGTAGCGTGATCTGACATGCCATCACTCTGCGGTAGAGCTACTATGTTATTAACATCAACTCCGTATGACAAAACTAAATCTAGTCTATGATTATGATGATGAGTGAGTCCTGTCACATTCTGTCTGAACCCAACAGATTTGATAATATCAGTACAGTAAATGTTAACCATCATGCATCATTGTCTATGTGAATGTTGAAATCATCAACAATCAAAGATGTATCAATAGTAACTACTGCAGGAAATGCTTTGGCAATAGTTTTGGCTGCTTTGAGGAAAGTTGTCAATACAGAGGAGCACGATGTCATGAATTTGATTAACACAGCACTCATCACACACTCACAGCTTACCAGGGATATTGGAGCATCTATGTCTTCAGCAATTTTAGCCTGAAGACAGATCTGGTTAGCTCAGACATCTTTGCCTCAGACTATTAGGGGAAGGTACTGACTAATATGCCAGTAGTTCCAGGTCAGGTATTTTACACTAATTCAGTGTTTCCCCTAGGATTTTTTTCAAGGGGGGTGGTAGACCCTGAAACTACTAGTGTCGCAGAGTGGGCGTGTGTTACGGATACGTGGTGTTGTCATAGACATGGTGCGCAGTAGGCGGTTGTTTGTATCGGTTCATTTCAAGAGTGAACTGAAATGACAAGAGTGCACATAAATTTGGTGAATAAATATAAAAAAACATGTATTTACACATCACACAACTATTTACAACACACTTCACTGTGTGATCACTGGCCTGGATTATTAGGAACATTAAATGCAAAAACCACAATTGTACATTGGTACATTTTTGCATTTAATTTTCCTAGGACTTTTGAAAAACATTTCAAGGGCCTCCTGATATGGGAAGTCCCCAACTGGGGGTCCATTGATGATGAACCCTCATGCAGGCCTCAAGATGTTCCCCCTGCAGCCTGTTTTTTGAACTCCATTTTAATGGTTGAATAACATTTTTAGTAATCAAAAAGCATGTCCAATTAATTAAAATCATGAAACTTATACAATTATAAAATTTATACAACATTTAAAAAATACATATTTCTATGAAATGTTTTTTTTTTTTTTACTACACAAATTCGGTGTGTTATGTTTTTTTATCTGGAAATGAAATGAAGACATAAAACATTAATTTCTTTTAATCATATGAAATTAAACATTTTGTCAAACAAAGTGCTCCACAATAATCTTTACTGTTAAAAAAAAACATTGAAGAAAACTTGTGATTATTCCTTAAAAAATAAGTTTTGATGATCATTTATTTGTATTAGGGTTAGTATTATTATTACATTGAGATGTATCTAAATTCTACTGTACAACAGTAATATATTTCTGTCAAGTTAAACCGAACTTTTTGACGGGTTGCCGTGAAGATCGAGTTTCTGTGTGATATATGACGATAGTTTTTCTCAAATGAAGTGGTTAAATACTCACGAAGTGACTTTCAGAGTGGATCTAGAGACTGGAGATGAAGTTCATGCATTTGTGTCCTCATATAGGCATAAAAAAAAAAAAAAAACGCGCGTCACACGTGCTTCAGAGTGTGTGTGTGTCACTCCTCTTTTTATGCTTCCACAGCTCCTCCATGAGAGATACGAAGCTGGTGTGGCACACAGGTGACGCTCATTATCAATCACGTCACACGCCATTATCAATCACCCCCCCCTGCTTGCTACAGAGACCTTCATGATAAACAGCTCAAATGCTCATAACTCTGCAGCTCCCTGGGATCTTTCAAGTTGAAAAAGGCTGGGCAAATGCTGACATATTCTTCAAATATCACATAAACAAACAAACATCTTCAGCAGCCTATAACATCACATCTGAATGGCCGAACATTACAAAATTGAACAGATACTTAGAAGGTGTTTAGAATACTTTGTGCATTACATTTGGTGAGAATCTGCCATGGTAGTGCTATAAAAAGCTAACAACTAACAACTTTTGCTAACAACTCTGGAACCATAATAGGGTGTTTGATTTCCAGAAATTCTACCATCTCGGGACACCCCTGACCAAAAGTCATCAAAAGAATTTTGATTCCTTTAAACGTTGTAGAGACATAGGCCAAATTATCTGTAGTCATGGCACATGACTAATTGACCTTTATCTTGTGAACATAATGTCCCAACTTCACAAGACATTCTTAGGTCCAGTTCACTCAGAACGCGTTTTTACGGTTTAAAACGCAAGACACAGTTGAGTATAATGTTTTTAAAAGCTTAACTTCTTTTAACTTGAGCGCCGCATATTTAGAATGACGTGTCATGTGCGAGACGCTGCAAAAGAGCTCAATGGTTAAAGACGTCCATCTAGCACGTGTTTACATTGAAAAACAATAGAAAAAAGTATCGCAGTGTAATGGAAAAACACGTTCTGTGTGAACGGTCCATAAGGGAAATTTCAAAATTTCATAAATTTCTGATGCTTGGGGGGCTAACAGCTATTTCTAAAATATCAGCCATTTATATAAATTGGAATGATACTGTAGATGAAGGCCGTAATATTAATGTTGTTCACAAGAGGATAAGAAATCATTTTAAATTCATTATAGTTGAATAGATTTGAATATATTCAGTTTGCAATGAAATCTGTGATCTCCAAAATGCATATACTGTTGATCATTACATTAATTTTTATATGCTCTAATGATATTGAAAATATTTTTTAAACAGAATGTATTGCTGTTCAATTGAGACAAAATTCTTTGTCTATTTTTATATAATACATCTTCCATAAAGATACATTGAAAGACTATTTTTGAAAAGAGACGGTTTGCTTTTGGTATTAATTGCATGTTGCTTGTTGTACAGCGCTTTGTTTTTAAATGTGCTTTATAAATAAACTTGAACTTACTGTAAATAGTAATAGCAGCTCTGATCTTTGAAGTTTCATGTGCAATTTTACATTTTCCATTAGCATTAAATGTGCTGCATTAATGCAAGTCCAACAAAATGTTACATGCTATGTGTGCAAAACTCACAGCTCTTCTTAAGGGATAAAAATGTTCTCATGCATTCATAACTTTTGAAACATTTTTAAAAAGAGAAGAAAAAGGTAATAAATCAGTAAAATTCATAGCAATTTAAATGCATCAGCGAAGGCAAGTCACATTAGGTTGATTGTACTTTAGCAGTATGACAGAGCTTTAAAGAGATCTGACAATTAACACTTTCCTGTGAGAGTTTTCAAAGCAACATGAGGCAATTAACAACGGTTAGTCAAAGTCAATGCCTGAATTGCAGAGGCAAATTATCAAACTGATTTCACATGACAGCTGTTCAGAAACCGCTTTCAAAGTGTGAATGTACAGAGATGTTTAACCTGGTCTATTGTCCACTAAAGCTGAACTCACGAGTAGTGGAAAGCAGTAGGCTGGTCTGTTGTCATCTTCCATTCTGCCACCTTTATCCAAAAACCACTGAACTGGATTCCACCTCAATCAATCTTAACAGATCTGGTAGATGTTTGAAAATGGTTGTATGGCTTTCATCACAATATTTAATTTGTTTCAGGTGAAATGTAAAAGAGGATCTTTTTAAAAGTCAGCTTTTAACTTGACACATTTTTTTGTTTTTGTTTTTTGTAAAAAAAAAAAAAAAAACGCATGTAATGTGAGAAAAAATGTGTGATTTGGAATAAAATGTGTCATTAGTAAAACTTGCAAGACTTGAACTGGGTATGATCAATAGAGTAGAAATACAATAAAAAATGTGCAGTGCTGAGAGGCCTCCGGGTTTGTAAAGCACTGGTTATATGTAGCACAGGTCGCAAAAACCTAAAACGTATTCTAAAGCCCAATTTATACTTCTGCGTCGAACTCGCGCCATTGCTACGTCGTAGGCTGTGTGTAGCGCGCGTACCCTTCGGCGGCAGAAGTATAAATGAAAACCAACGCGTAGTGTATAGCGTAGAGGCTCCGGCGTAGGTCCGACGCAGAAGTATAAATCAGCCTTAAGCAGTCGAACAAAGAAAAAGTAATAAAACGTATTATTAGTTAAGTGGAAAAAAAAAACACACCGCAAGCGTGAGTGGCGCTTGATCAGCGCGTAGTTACAAAATGTCGTAACTACAGCGTAACTACATCGTCACTGCAGCTGCAGACTAGCCTGGTTAAAACCAGACCCTTCTCAGTCCTAACTGAGTTAGGGTCTGGGGAAGGTTAATTGACAGCTCATTTCAAGGTTCATTCAAGGGCGTCACCAACGGACGTCGCTCAAATGCCTCTGTGCGCAATTGGATAGACCTAAAACCAATCAGATCGATCGTCATCTTGTAAAGCCCGCCTCAACGTTTGTGATTGGTGCCTCGATTTGGAAAGATTGGAAATGAGTTTGAATGGGCTCTTCGCCAGACTAACTTGCAGAGCAAATCTAAATTTGCCCGAAGTTCGTCTGGGTTTTCCCAGGCTAGCTGCAGACGCGCAAGAGTATTCACACTGGAAGCGTTTGTACAGTGTCACAGCAGCGGCTCCAAAGCTACACAAGCGAGCAATTCTTTACAAATACAACTATACATTTGTTTTTAGAAGTTGGTCATTTAGAAAATTGACAGTCTTGAAAGTTTGTTATGGGGAGGTGTACAACATTCGCATATTTAAATGGTAAACAATGAAACAACACAGAAAACAGCTCCAATCTTGTCGTTTCAGTTATAGGCTACTTTCGATATGTTTACAAGACTGCAAACGCCGCGGATAAAAACAAACAAACAAACAAAAAAAACGCACACTCGGGTTTGATTTGGGTTGTGCTAGCCTATGTAGCTGTCTGTGTATTACATAAACTAAAAGAGTAGGCTATATATAATATTTTCTGGCTAGTTTACTTTAGTTTTTTATAATACATCATACTTTCACACAAACTGAATAATTAAAAACAAGTTTAAATGGGTAGCCTAAATCTTCTATAAATATTTTTGAGTCTTCATTTTCTTTTTTTGCCTACTCCAGTTCTTGTTAAAACTCACTAGACATGCTTATTCTGTGCATTTTGGGCACTTTTTGTGTGAAATCATATTTATTTTGTCCATCAAAAGTGTGCTTTCACTTTAATTGAGCGTGAGCAGCGCAGCAAAAATAGACTCGGCGCCAAAACCCCCGCTTCACTGCTGGCTCCAGCTCGACGGTCACACGCTGCTCCTGCTCCCGGTGTGAATGCACTCATTGATTAACATGCACGGCGAAAAAAATATGCGCTGCTCACGCGCCGCTCACGCTTGCTGTGTGAAACGGCCGTTAGTCTGTACAATAATTTATGTAATGGCAGAAATGGGCTACATTTGATTAATATAACTTTACAATATTTCAGATAAACCATTTATGTTCTCTCTGGCACTCCGCTAGGATTTTTGAGGATGCACTTTTTTTTCTTTTTTTTTTTTACTATTAATTAAACGACCACAGTAAGGTTTCATTGGTGCTTGTATTAAAGGAATAAGGTTAAGTTCAGACTAGTAGAAAAAATCTGATTTTTAGCATATCTAGATTTTGTCCAGATCGGTTTTTGAAAGTCTGGACAGCAAAAAACAGTAACAAACAAAAAAACACATGAAATCTGTTTTTCTCAAATCTGATTCAAACCACATTTGGAGGTGGTTTGAAATGCGATTCCAATAACATTTTTTAGATTTGTCGCAGTCAAATTGTATTTTTGGAACTGTATTGGAATGGAATCAACACTGAATTGACAGCTGAACAATGACACTATTTTCTTTTAGAACTGCTGTACAGCCAAAATTGTTAGCACCATTGAATAATTTTCCAGTTATCACTGTAAAGCTGCTTTGAAACAATCTGTATTGTATAAAGTACATTATAAATAAGGGTGACTTGACTTTTGCGTCACTTTTTAAGGGATAGTTCACCCAAAAATGTTAATTCTATCAACATTTGCTCATCCACAAGTTTTTACAAACTATTTATTTGTTCTGCTGAACACAAAAGAAGATATTTAGAAGAATGTTTGTAACCAAACAGTTGTGGGGGACCATTGGCATTTTTGGGTGAACTATCCCTTTAAGGCGACACACAACAGCAACTTCAAAACCGATAACAGAAATGCAGGAGATATTCATACCAGTGTCCTGCATTGCTCAGTTTTTCTTGTGCAACAGGGTATTTCTGCACCGCGACTCGACTCATCCAATTTGAAAGCCTCGTCACATATGTGGGCGTTACCAAAGCAACCCATACAGATAGGTTGGTTATGTCTGGACACACAAATCTTATTTGATCTCTTGCAATTATTAGTGTGGACAGTCTGCCTGAAAAGATCTGATTTGAGAAAAAATCTGATTTTCCTGCAGTCTGAACATAGCCTAAGTGGAAGATGCTAAGCTTTCATTCTGCAATGCTTTATTAAAAGGTCACTAATTGCTGTAGAAAGAGGCATCAAATGCATGTCCGACATCATCTACATTTAAAAAAAAATCCTATTTCCAGTTAAATATCTAAAAACCTTGAATGAGGATCAATTTACTTGAGAAGTAATAGTGAATTAAATTTGAAGACTTGTTTTTAGAGAATTTATGAAAATATATTTGTATGTTAAAGATACATATGTAGAAAACAAACCTGCTGTCATGACCGAGCGAGACACTGACAACTTATACTTCTCAGAGGTCTTCTCAGTTTCGTGTGTGTGTGTATGGTTTAATCTCTTTATTCATACTAGCCACGCATGAAAGGTTGAATCTGCCATTGATTTACATCCACCGATAAGTAGGTTCCCTTTTGAGGGAAAACTCCTTCAACTCTGAAGGCGTTCCCCAAAGAGTCTGAAGTAGGGTTGTCAAAAGTACCGGTACTTCGGTACCAAGTTGGTACTGAAATTTTGAAAATGTGACACTACCAGCATTTCTGAAGTACTGGTACCGAGTACATTCGGTACCCACTATAGGCTGCTGCTTTCAGTCACTTCCATGTTTATCTAAGCACAGGGCTCCAGACTAACTTTTTATACTAGGAGCACTGTAGCAGATATACTGTATAGTATACCGCAATATATACTAGTGTGTGTGAATATTAAACCGCAAAAAGACTATTTAACTGAATTAATCCTGCATGTTCTGCATGACTCCATGTGAATGAATATCGCAGACACACGGTTTCATTTACCACACACACTGTGCGCATGACGCTCGCAGTGTTTTCAGCCTCTGCCGAATGCATGAACTTCATCTCCAGAGCCGCTCTGAGAGTGAGTGTGAGCACTTCATGAGCATTTATTTGAGAAAAAAACGATCATCATATCATACCATTTGTGGTTACCATGGTTTAACTGTAGTAACAATGTTTTTTGGTTTTATATGTAGTAAGGCAAGGGAAGGCAAGGCAAGTTTATTTATATAGCACATTTCATACACGGTGGTAATTCAAAGTGCTTTACATAGAAGAAATTAAAATAATCAAAAGAAATCAGAGTAATTAAAACAGTTTTGAATAATAAAAAAATAAAAATAAATAAATAAAAATAAAATACAGTACAAACAGTCGGACGAACAGTGGCACAAACCCAGTTTTACAGCCTGTCAAGAAGTATGTTGTGATCGACTGATTGAAAACAACTTTTTCAATGATCTTGCCTATGAAAGGAAGATTTGAGATCGGTCTATAGTTGTTTATTATGGTCTTATACAGATTGCTCTTTTTCAGGAGGGGCTTGACAACTGCAGTTTTCTGGCAGTTTGGAAAACTCCCAGAGAGAAGTGAGGCATTTACCACTTCTAGTAAAACCATGGTTAATTTTTGTAAAGGTTGTGATGTTGTCTGCCCTAGCTCACTCTTAGCCTGTAATAAAAACGTGAATATTTGTCTGCTAAATTACTACTGTAACTTTACAATAGATAATAATGATGTCCTTTACCATACAATATTTGTAATTAGTGATGATGGGGTGCTAATGCTTAACTTAGTAATTAAACACAAAACTACAATAGGCTATTTACAGATGAAACCAACCTGTACTTGAAGTCCTGAACAGGTCAGTAGTTTTGTCTCTCTGCTTCCACTCCATTCTCGAGTCTCTGATCGAAAGAAACTATGGACGGAGGCACGGAGCGCACGAGCGAGAATGCCCTTAACCTGGCACTTGCCACTTTAATACTTATTAAACTCTCTCTCTGAGTAAAGCACAAAGCGAACCTCTTTATGAACCTGTCCTCAGCAACCTAAGCAAAAGCTCCATTCTATATGACAATGGTAACATAGTGTAACTCAAAGGGTTAAAATTCCAGCATAATTATTAAACACTATAAGTTCTGCCCCTTTTCTCATCAAAAACACATAAAATAATACTTTATTTCAAAAAGGTTGTTTAAAAAGGTTGTTACCCTTTCTTAGGGTTATGTTTAGTTTAGTTATCTTTTCGTTTGTGTATTTCTGTTCCCTTTCGTTGTCACTCCGAGTTACGTCGGATAACGACGAATGGGGTTTCGCTTAGAAAGCCTATCAACTTCGAGTATTACAAAACGAGCCAATGGCAAAGAAATGCCATGGGTCTGCGGAATTTGCATGACGTAACTCCGCCCCACCTCGTGGGTATAAAAGGAGGAAGTCCGCAACAGCAGTTTATGTTTTCGCTTCGGAGCCAAGTGTATTCTTCTCTCCACAAGCCAACTCTGAATTATCAGCTTCACGAACGAGTGCCTCGAGTGTTGGTGTGACGGCGATCTCCGGCGAGTGCGTGCTTCCTGCTTATCTCTGCAGTGGTTCATCAGAGAGCGCGTGCTTCCTCGGGCGCTTCAACACTTGAGTTTTCTCTCTAAAAGAGCGCACGCGGCACGTCTTTTTAAAGACGGCTCGCCCGTGCATTTAAAAAAAAAAAAAAAAAAAACGAATGGTTGCGGCAGCTTGGTATCGGACTCTGATGGGCACGAGCGTTGTCTGGTATGTTTGGGCTTGATTATACTAGAGCAGCGCTCGTGGATGACTCCTGTTCTCTCTGTGGGAACATGATCATCGCGTCATATAGGTCGAGACTCGGTGAACTCGCAAGAGTGAGAGTCCCCTCATCCACCCCCCGATCTTCGGCTGGTGGCCAGGGTGACCTGAGGGTGTTGGTCTGGAACAAGGCGCCGACTCCGTGTCCGTGACCCCAGCCTCCCCTCAACGGCGGTGCCCGCTAGTGAATAGGTGATTCCCACGAATCTACCCTCTGGTGGCCCGTGTGTTTCATTTAAAGCTACAGAGGATGATACTATGTTTGTAGCAGCTTCACAAGGTGGGTTTGATTCTCTGCGAAGTGACGACTCGTCACAGCTGCCACCCTCTGGTGTGCATACGGCTGTGCCTGAGTCTGATCCAGAGATGACGGCCATGCTTTCCTGGGATGATTGGTTTTTGGGTAAGGCCGCCGACCCTCGTCCACGGCAAACCCCAATACCTTCCCTCCCGGACGTGCATGATGAGATCTCGAAGTCCCAGAAGACCCCCTGGTTTTCTCGGGACCGCTCGCTGATCTCATCCGCCTTTCCCCCCTCGATGGGGCCGCTGTCACGGGTACACTGGGGTTCCCCCGGCTGAACGCTCTGTTGAGATGCTATGTGTCCTCAGAGTGCTTCTTCTCGGCGCAATCCTAAGCACCCGCCCGTGGTCTATGGTTTTCGTCTACATTTGTGGCGAGATCCTATAGCACCACGGGACTGGCAGCCGCCTCTCTGCAGGCCATGGCCATTCTGCTGGTCCTCGACCCAGATGCTCATGGACTTGCACGAGGGCGGGACTGACCCAGGGCTCTTCACTGAGTCGCGCGCCGCCACTGACCTTGCTCTCCGAGCGACGAAAGTGGCCGTACGCTCCCTGGGTCAGGTGATGCCTACCATTCTGTGGCTGAACCTGTCTGATGTGCTGAATGTCGCGCGGCCCCGTCTGTCCGACGTTCCCATATCCCAGGTCGGCCTCTTCGGCGGTGCGGTTGAGAACTTCGCCCAACAGCTCTCAACCGCCCATGTGCAGACTGACGTGATTCTGTCCCGATGGCCCGCCGTCCGCTCAGATCCCTCGGTCTGCCCACTGCCGAAGGCGCCCCCCCGCGGCTCCCACCCTGCCCGTTTAAAGAGACGGGCCGGCTCTGGAAGCCGCGGGCGGACGCCACAGCCCTCTCCAGCCCCGCCCCCCGCTACGTGCCAGGTTAAGCGGCGCTCCTGAGACGGGCTCCACAGAGATGGGACTCAGTTCTTCCAGGAGTTGGTAGCAGGACCACTCCTTTCCCCGGTGGAGGGCCGGGGAAAAATCCTTATTCTCCTAAGAACTGACTCTCCCGTCTCTGGGAAGACAGAGTTCTCGGACGACACAGAGCGCCGCCCACAAGCCGTGCTCTCCTCGTCCCCCTCTGTCCCAGAGGTGCTTGACACGGCGTGCCGTCCACGGACCGCTTCGCCCCTGTCCCACCTCTGTCGCCAGACCCCTGCCAGAGCAGGCCCCCGCGGGACAACCAGCATGGTCCTCCCCTGGCCCCCTCTGTCAGGGCGCGGTTGCTAACTGTGCCCCCACATCGGGCCGCTATGCCGTCCACGTCTGGGCCAGTTACTCCGCTTCGCTGCCCCTCCGGGGGGACGCCTGTCGTCCGCTTGATCCCGCTGGTTCAGTTCCTGGGAGCCTGGTTAGAGCTTCTCCGTCTGTCCCGCTGGATCGCGCGCACCATCAGGCTCGGCTATGCGATTCAGTTCGCACGGTCTCCTCCCCGCTTCCGGGGAGTCCGCTCCATTGTTGTCGGTGGCAATGCCCCCATCATGAGAGCTGAGATTCTCACCCTGCTGGCGAAGGGTGCGATCGAGACTGTCCCTCCAGCCGAGATGAGGTCCGGCTTCTACAGCCCCTACTTCATTGTCCCCAAGAAAACCGGTGGGTTACGGCCAATCCTGGACTTGCGCGTGCTGAACCGCTCCCTTCACAGGCTGCCGTTCAAGATGCTCTCCGCCAAGCGCGTTCTCGAATGCGTGCGGCCCCAGGATTGGTTTGCAGCGATCGACCTGAAGGACGCCTACTTTCATGTCTCCATTCTTCCTCGACACAGACCGTTCCTACGGTTTGCTTTCGAGGGGCAGGCATACCAGTACGCGGTTCTCCCTTTCGGGCTAGCCCTGTCTCCTCGCACCTTCACGAAGGTCGTCGAGGCTGCCCTTATTCCCCTTCGGGAACACGGGGTTCGCATCCTGAGTTATATCGACGACTGGCTGATCCTAGCTCACTCTCGAGATCAGGTTTGCGAACACAGGGACCTAGTGCTCCGGCACCTAGCTCGTCTGGGCCTTCGGGTCAACTGGGAGAAGAGCAAACTTTGCCCCGTGCAGAGGATCTCTTTTCTCGGTATGGACATCGACTCGGTCGCCATGTCCGCGCAGCTTACGAGCGAGCGCGCGCAGTCACTGCTGACTTGCCTGAGACATCTCAGGAGCAAGAATGCGGTTCCACTGAAACATTTTCAGAGGCTCCTGGGGCATATGGCATCGGCAGCCGCGGTCACGCCGCTCGGATTGCTTCATATGAGACCGCTTCAGCTTTGGCTTCGCGACCGAGTCCCGAGGTGGGCATGGCATCAAGGCACGCTCCGGGTACCAGTTACTCCGACCTGCCGTCAGTTCCTCACCCCGTGGTCGAACCTCAGTTTTCTCAGGGCGGGTGTCCCCCTGGAACGAGCTTCCCGGCATGTTGTGGTCTCCACGGATGCCTCCACCACGGGCTGGGGCGCCATGTGCAATGGACATGCTGCTGCGGGCTCCTGGACAGGACCCCAGCGGCTATGGCATGTCAATTGCCTCGAGTTGTTGGCAGTACGCCTTGCCCTGCACCGCTTCCGGGCGTTGCTCAGGGGTCAACACGTACTAGTCCGCTCAGACAATACCGCTACTGTAGCGTACATCAACCATCAAGGTGGTCTACGCTCCCGCCGTATGTCACAACTCGCCCGCCACCTCCTTCTATGGAGTCAGAAGCATCTGAGGTCGCTTCGAGCCATTTTCATTCCCGGAGCCCTGAACTGTGCAGCCGACGAGCTCTCACGGCTTCAGCCCCTCCCTGGAGAATGGCGACTCCATCCCCAGTCGGTTCAGCTGATTTGGGACCAGTTCGGGGACGCACAGATAGATCTGTTTGCCTCTCACGACTCGACCCATTGCGCCCTGTATTTTTCCCTGACCGAGGGCACGCTCGGCACGGATGCACTGGCGCACAGCTGGCCGCCGGGCCGCAAATATGCGTTTCCCCCAGTGAGCCTTCTTGCGCAGACCTTGCGCAAGGTCAGGGAGGACGAGGAGCAGGTCATTTTGGTCGCGCCGTATTGGCCCGGCCGGACCTGGTTCCCCGAACTTGCACTCCTCGCGACAGCACCTCCCTGGCCCATTCCTCTGAGGAAGGACCTTCTTTCTCAGGGACGGGGCACCCTGTGGCACCCTCGCCCCGATCTCTGGAGCCTCCACGTGTGGCTCCTGGACGGCTCGAGGTAGGTTTGTGTACCCTTCCACCAGCGGTGGTGGGTACCATCACTTCCGCTAGAGCGTCGTCCACAAGACACGTCTACGCGTTGAAGTGGAACCTCTTCGTCGTCTGGTGCTCTTCTCACCGAGAAGACCCCCGGAGATGCTCGATCAGCGTTGTGCTTTCCTTCCTTCAGCAGGGGTTGGAGCGAAGGCTGTCTCCCTCCACCCTTAAGGTCTATGTTGCCGCCATTGCCGCACACCATGACCTAGTCGAAGGTAAGTCGGTAGGGAAGCACGACCTGGTCATCAGGTTCCTGAGAGGAGCGAGGAGACTAAATCCTCCTCGCCCTCCTCTCCTTCCCTCTTGGGACCTCTCAGTGGTTCTAACTGCCCTGAAGAGTGCTCCCTTTGAGCCCCTGCAGTCAGTCGAGCTTAAGTTCCTGTCAATGAAGGCAGCGCTCCTGGTTGCACTGGCCTCCATCAAGAGGGTAGGGGACCTGCACGCTTTCTCCGTCGACGAAGCGTGCCTGGAATTCGGACCGGCTTTCTCTCACGTGATCCTGAGACCCCGGCCCGGATATGTGCCCAAGGTTCCTACCACTCCCTTTCGGGACCAGGTGGTGAACCTGCAAGCGCTGCCCCCGGAGGAGGCAGACCCAGCCTTGGCACTGCTCTGTCCAGTACGCGCTCTTCGCGCCTATGTAGACAGGACGCGGTGTTTCAGGACCTTAGACCAGCTCTTTGTCTGTTATGGTGGGAAGCTGAAGGGAAAGGCTCTCTCCAAGCAAAGGTTGTCTCACTGGATAGTGGACGCCATTGCCTTGGCTTACCAGCAGCAAGGTCGACCGTGCCCCCTTGGTGTGACGGCCCACTCCACCCGGAGTGTGGCATCCTCTTGGGCTCTAGCGCATGGCGCCTCGCTAACAGACATCTGCAGAGCTGCAGGCTGGGCGACACCTAACACATTCGCCAGATTCTATAATCTCCGAGTGGAGCCAGTGTCCTCTCATGTACTCGCTTCAACTAGCTAGTACCGGACCCGCTCAGGTGTCTTCGCTTGCTCGCCATTCTACTCCACGGACTGGATACGTGCGATATTCTCCTCAGGTGAGCTTCCCCGAAAGCCCTGAGTTCCTCCAGCACTCCTGACGTCGGCGCCAGTGTCTATTGCCTGCGCGTCGGCTAGGTGCCTCCCGTGTGCATGGTCCCTCCCCTGAGCGACCCCCACATGTGTATTTCCACTGTAAGCCTCTCTGAGCATGTGTCTTTCCCTTGGTAAGCCACCTTGCCACCCCTGGGGTTGAAATATTCCACCTGCGGCTGGACACCCCAGTGTTCTCCATATGTTTCCTTCGGGTCATATGTGTATTCTCTAAGTCCCCCCCCTCTGGGTTGGCATTAATTGCATACTTCCCCTAGCTTGGGATATGCTTCCCAGTGTACCTTGGTATTCCTGTGTTAAATGGAGTCCTTCGTCCAGTCTATGACAGGGATCTCGATTTACGCAGGGCACTGGAAGACAGCTGAGAAGGTGGCGTGATTAGACTGGTAACCCCATTCGTCGTCATCCGACGTAACTCGGAGTGACAACGAAAGGGAACGTCTCGGTTACGTATGTAACCCTCGTTCCCTGAGTAGGGAACGGAGACGTTACGTCTGCCTGCCACTTTCCGCTGTACCGCGGGGATCGCCTGAGCTCAGTCTTGGCTCCTCAGCGAAGAAACATAAACTGCTGTTGCGGACTTCCTCCTTTTATACCCACGAGGTGGGGCGGAGTTACGTCATGCAAATTCCGCAGACCCATGGCATTTCTTTGCCATTGGCTCGTTTTGTAATACTCGAAGTTGATAGGCTTTCTAAGCGAAACCCCATTCGTCGTCATCCGACGTAACGTCTCCGTTCCCTACTCAGGGAACGAGGGTTACATACGTAACCGAGACGTTTCTTGTGCTTCATTGTAGTTTCCTTGGTTACTTATTAGGTCCTTGTTTGTTACTATGGTTACCTATGATTTAGACGTGTCTCGTTTAATTGTTTGTATTGGTTTATATAGCCATGCGTTTTCAATTGTCTTTGTCAGTTTTTGTCTTGGAGTGTGACTGTGTTCTTATATCTCCTATGTTCAGTATTTTGATTTGTTTATTAAAGATAATTTAGAATATATGATTTTTTCTGTTGGATTACCACACAGCCTGACTGAATTACCAACCCTCAATGAGTAAACAAACATAGATTGACTGTTACTCACAGAATGGCTGCTCGCTGGTGAGGTACGTGGAGGAGTTCCTAAATCTCTACCACGAGGCACACTGGGACGAGGAAACTCTCTTCTGCTCTTCTGGGGCGGGATGGAGAACATACTCAGACAGATTCTGCTCTTATGGGAGGATCGCCTTCCTTTCATCGAGTTTATTGACTACACCTTGTGGATTTGGAGATCCTCCCTCACCGTGGGAGTCGCCGAGGATAACACCACCATCAACTCAGGACTCTGGAAACCTCCAGCCCTCTCTTCCCGGTCCAGTTTAGACACAGCCTGGAGTGCCCCGGACTACAAGAAAAAGCCTCCACCGCTGACCCAGAGACAGCGCCCAAGAAGCGGATCCCTGGCTTCACATCAGGCCTCCAGGCTCATTTTTCCAGCTCGGCCTGTCAGCTCCTAGGCTCTGCCTTAACTCTGCACTCCTTCAGCGCTGCAATTGTCGGCCTTTATTCAGGCTCCACCAGGCTCCCTCATCCCTCCGGCTCCACATAGGTCTCTTGTCGTCCTGGTTTCTGCATGGACTTTCGAGTCTCCAGCTGTGCCTCTATACTGTGCTCCTTCTTCACTGTGGCGTCTCCCCGTTCTGCCAGGCCCCCATCCTCGCCTGTGACATCACCTTGGACTTTTGGGCCTACGATGTCGCTCTGGACTATCATCCTAAAGATTTGCTGCGGTCTCTAGCTCTGCCTCCGTCGGTCAGACCCCAGACTCTGCCCAGGAAACCTGTCATGGCTCCACCTTTGCTCCTCCCTCCTTCATCTCCTCCTTTATCTCTCCCTTCATCTCCGCCATGGGGTTCACCGCAGCAAGTTCCTCCAGTTCCCCGTCTATCGCCAGCTCCTTGCCCACCACCTAGGCCTACTCCCTCCCTCCACTGTTGGACGTTTGGTTACAGAATTCATGTGCTGTATTGCAGTTTAGTTCTGTTTCCTTGGTGACTTAACTTGGTTACGATTTACACCTGGGTCTCATTTAATTGCCTGTGTTTGTCTTGGTATACAGTATTATATCCCTGTGTTTTCAGTTGTCTTTGTTAGTTATTGTCTTGGATTAGTGTGACTATGTGTTTGTGTATCTCTCCTATGATTTCCTGACTATTTTGGTTTGTTAATTAAAGACTATTTTTAAAGTATATGATTTTTGGGCATTGGATTACCACACAACGTGACACCCAGCAAAAATATATGTTTAGTGTTTAATTAATTCGCATTCCCCCTACATGATTTAATTTAGTAGATTGTACATTTGAGAGAATTACATTATTCAAAAGTAAAGAAATCATGTTCAGAAGAGAAAAATAATTTTGTTGTGTAGATCACAAATAAAAAATAGTAAATCGGACCATCTGTGTTTTTTCCATGTAGTATTAGAGCATTGCATTGTCATATTTTTTGTATATTGTATTCAAATCAATTTCTGTTAATTATTTTAGATATGTTCATGTTTATTATATCCTGCTTATACCACGGGCCTGTTGAATGCTTGAATTAGTATTTACATTTTATTTCTGAAGAACTTGTATTTTAGAAATACATTTAATGTAGATAATGTGAACTGTAACATGTTTTTTCTTTCCATTATTTTGAACTCTGGAAAACTAATTTAAGGCAATTTTGTTCAAGGCAATTTCAAGCAAACTGAAAAAAAATACTTAAAATATTCGGGTGAAAAGACTTCTGATTGGGTGATTGCGGCTTGCTGTTGGTGGATTTTATGTGAGTGACCGGTTGTCCTGCCCTTTGTCAGGTTGTGTGCAGGTAGCTGAAGACGAGGGCACAGGAATAGCAGTATAGTTGATTTATTTACAAATTTAACTTTCTGGAACATACAGGAACAAAAGAACAAAACTCCAGGACTTCAGTGAAAACAACCATACAAGGACGACGACCAACAAACACTGAGGGAAAACACAAGGCTTAAAAGAAGTGGGACTAATGGGATAATTTAACTGAACACAGGTGAAGAAACTGAACACAAACGAGGAGCGGGAAAAACTAACAGGACTAAACCAAAATCACAAAGACAGGGGGAAACAAGATCTCAAAACTGAACTGAAACACAATGAAACATGACACCCTTGCGCCTATAAATATGTCATCAGAGAAGAGAAATTATTTCACTGCAAGAAGGGGAAGTTATTTTGGCTAAAGATTACTAGGTACAACAGGTAATACAATAATGATGTGCACTAATAAATAATTTATAATACATTTAAAAAATAATTGTCAATTTGATTTCTTGTTGACTAAATAATGATAAGTGATAAGTAACACTGTGCTGTGCTAGTTGCAGAAAGTCTTTTTAATGTACTAAATAAATCAATGTGAAACATTAACAAGCGTTTTCAATTTACTCAAAAACACAGACCCAAAGTCTGGAATATCTGCTCGATATCCTTGAGCTGACATAACTAAAAACATTGACTAATTGAAAAAAAAAGTATATGTAAAAATAAGATGTAGCCTATTAATTTTGTGTAACAACTTGACTCGGCAAAAGCTATTTTGTCACTGTAGAATGACTCTGAAATCACTGAATCTATGAACTATATTGAATTATATTAAACTTACGACCATAGTTGGCTATTGATGCTTTTGTGTTTTTTAGGTTTGTGCAGAGATAACGGATAATCGTTTGCACCTTCGAACCCATTTCAGGGAGTGCGTTCTCGAGACACCAGGCACTGTTTTATGTGGATGGGCAGAGTGCGTTAAGGGTTTTTCTGTTAGAACGGTGTTGTGTTAACAGCCCCTAAGTTAATAACTAATGATCTTCGCAACGGAAGTGAATCAATCAAAACTAACTTTAGCTGGACAATAACTTTATCCAAGAGCTGTGATAAAGCCTAAACAATCTGTTACGGTCATTTCTATTATCACTGTAAAGCTGCTTTGAAACAATCTATACTGTTAAATTTGCTTTATAAATGAAGGTGACTTGACTTGAGGTGAAATGCACCCCTGCGTAGCAAAACCAACAATACTGATAGTAAAGGAAAGTTCTATAGTACAAGACATATAAGACAAATTAAAATAAAAGCTGCCACCATAGTAGATTGGCCTCTTTTTCTTTGTATAAAATAACAGCTTTAAATATTAATCAGTTTTGCAATCTTACCTTAATGACCCAGATAAAGCATGATGACAGCAATTTTAGAAAAATTTTATGTACTTGCTCATCAATTAATAATGAAAAATTAAACAAGATATCTGTAAGTGTACATTTTGGGTGTGTTCTATTGTTTCCCTTGCCATCTTAACTTGTTTTAAAAGCCATAGTTCAAGTTTTCTAAGACCTGGGTTATGTTTAAAAATGCACCACACTAACAGCTTTTATGAAATTATGCTGAACTAAAGATTTATAAAATATTCATGCAGACTGAACTTAATGTCACAGGACTGAAAGTGATTTTAAATATTAAAAAGCAGCTGATTTCCCTGGCCTCAAGCCTCATAGAGCTGAATCACAAATTTACTAGAATTAAAGTTGGTCTAATATGACAGCTTTGCTAAGAAAATGTGACTCATCCAACCTCATAAAAGCTGTCAAGGCAGTATTCTGTATGTCTTGGAAATAGTTTCAAATGTCATTTGTATGGGTCTGTATAAAAACAACAGTAGACACTATGAATTCATGTTGAAATGGCATGCTCAATTGCTTTGTTGAACACCCCCCCCCCCCTCCCTCCCTCCTCTCTCTCTCACACACACACACACACACACACTCCAAAATGACACTTTAGAGATTCCACACACACACACTCCAAAATGACACATATTAGAGATTCTATCCCACTTGAAGTGTCTTTACTAACATTTACATTGTACATATTTATTTAAGTAGGCTATATATGTATGTACATAGTATTAAAAGACACCTTATTTAAAGTGGGAGCAGAGATTCTATTTAATACGGAAGCCCTGAACCGCAACATAAAAAAAAAAAAGTTGAAATATTCCGAGAATAAAGTCGAAATATTTAGAGATTAAAGCCGAAATATTACGAGAGTAAAGTCGTAATATTTTGAGAATAAAGTCAAAATTAAGAGAATACAGTCTTCCATAGAAGTTATTTGTGTGTGCGTGTGCATGTATGTGTGTAAAGAAATGCGTTTGTGAAGTTGAACTGCCTCGGACATGGATCTAAACAAAATAGTGGCTTTTTACTTTTATCTGGGCTTTCAACAAAAGGAAATTCTACAGGTGCTAATCTACCAAGATGCATTACCATGGCGTTGCCTATAGACGAGCACACAGACTCCGCCGAAGTAGGCTACCACAATCCTGGTCCAAACTTTATGTGGGCACGTTGACTCGAAGCCTACGTGTCTTCGTGCTCATCTATAGGCAACGCCATCTGGGTCGAAAACACTTAACAGTAACTGTACTGTCTCCATCTTCACCGTAAAAACGTTCTGGTTACATTTTAAGTGCAACATTCTGTATCCAATCATTTGGCCGGATCCCGTGATTTCCTCAGATAGGCTAATATATAAATAACCACTAGTGGTGGTTGAGGAGAGTTCCCTTTCAAGGTGGTAACTCAACATTACGTCAGCTTTGTGGTATATGGGAACTCCCTTCTCCACTTTCGCTGAAATCTTATGGGCTAACGCCAGCTGGGGACAGCTGGCCAATTGTCGCGAAGCATGCAAATACTGACCGGTTTGCGGGCAGTATAAAATGCATGGAGACGACAATTACGTCAGAATCTCTTTCTTCACGCTGTCATCGTTGAAGTTGCACCTGAGGACTAATTACCTTTTCATCCTCCCATCCGATGGCTAACCTTTGCAGGATTTGTGTGGGCCCCATCGACCTGCCCCACACCACAAGTACTGTGCCGCCTGCCTGCCTGGGCCAAGTCCACACCGAGGCGGCCTTCTTGGACTCCATGTGCATGCACTGCGCCGACCTGCCAGTGTGCACTTGAAAGGGTTCTTGCTATTAGGGGGTCGAGGCCCATTGCCACCAGCAGGGCTGGTGGGCCCTCCCCCACCCAGAAACGACGGTGACGACGAGGCCTGGGGCCATAGTCCTCTGCCGTCCCCATGCATCGGTCCTTTTTGCGGACGCACTGGACTCAAAAGGCTCAGATAAAAAAGAAGTAAGTTAAGTCTGGTACCTCCAGTCGAGCCGCCGCCAGGCTGCTTCAAGGAGGAGGACTCCGTTCTTCGACGACGTCCACAAGCACATGGTGAAGTCGTGGTCTGCACCACTATTGGTGCGTATCTGCAGGGATGTGGCGGAAGCCCATCGCTCTGTGCGCATGCTCCCCGTCGAGGAGACAGTCGCCGTGGATCTGTGCCCATCCGTTCGTCTCTGGGCGCGGATCTATAGCTTGCAGTCCAAGCCGTGCAAGTTCACGGTTAATCTGACTGGAAAAAGAAAGGCTCCAATCACTCCCTCTGCCTCCTTGAGTCACAAATATTGCCCCGTCGCTCGTTCCAGCCCTCATCGAGGTCTCTCTCTTCGTCGGCACCTGACCTCATTTCGCCTTGAGCCGGATCTTCTCCGTAGGCAGTGGGCGGGACCGGGAATGTAGCGTCACGGACCACGGAAAGCGCCGTCCTCGGCTCCAGTCTACAAACTGGCAACAGCGGCCATGGAACTAATACGGCCGGTGTCATTTTCTAGACGCGTGGACAGTTATTCCAAACTGGGGATAATTCAAAACAGGTATTCTCTTCAGTCCAGACGCAGACCAGGCATGGGTCCGTCACTGACTTTTCCTATTCTCAGAACAGGGCATTTTGAGGCAGTGCGCAGCCGCTATTTCGTAGTGCCCAAGAGGGATGGAGGACTCGTAATGCTGTAATGCTAGACCCGAGACCCATCAACCGAGCACTTCAGTAGCTCAAATTCAGGAGGAATACCCCCTTAACATGTGAACTCACTTGTCAAGGTCTATCACCTCTTCATGGGCCATGTAGGCGCGTCTTTAGGGTTGTAGGTTCTACAACCAGCTAATCTTTACAGAACAGTGCTTTTGGTGAGTGATTATCCTCAATTTATCTCCTACACTGTAAAAATTTTTCCTGTAAAATAACAGTAAAGAGCTGGCAGCAGAGACGCCAGCAGTATACCGTTATTTTTACGGTATTCATACGTAAAATGACTTTACAGTAGTAGTCTGTAAACCAGAAAAACTGTATATTTCTGTATTTCTATAATTTACAGTAAAGAGCTGGCAGCAAAGACGCCAGCAATATACAGTAATTTTACAGTAGTAGTCTGTAAACCAGAATTACAGTATATTTCTGTAGTCACACTGTTAAATGATTTCACAGTCTAATACAGTAAAAAAATAAATGCAGCATATTTCTGTGATTATTTGGAAATTACAATAATATTGTTTAGGTTGTTACTTTAACTTCTCACAGTATACTGTAGACAGGCACAATAGATAATACAATGTCTATAGGTCTGAGAATAATGAAGTTCATTGCAATCAATATTGAATAAATTAATACATTTAGTTAGTTTCTTAAGATATGCATTATTGTGAATATTATGCAAAATAAGCAATACAAACTTCAAAATCAAAAACCTTTATTTCAAAGAGCAATGTCAATATTAACATGAATACAAAAAATGGAAAAAATGAAAATAAACCCTGTTGGACAACACTGAGAAGAGATTTCTAGTAGCAAACAGAAACAGCCTAGTAGTGTCTGCTTTAGACCATGGCAATTAACTTAAAGACTATTTAAGGAACATTAAAGGAACACTCCACTTTTTTTGGAAATAGGCTCATTTTCCAACTCCCCCAGAGTTAAACTGTTGAGTTTTACCGTTTTTGAATCCATTCAGCCGATCTCCGGGTCTGGCGGTAGCACTTTTAGCATAGCTTAGCATTGATCATTGAATCTGATTAGACCGTTAGCATCTCTCTCAAAAAAATGACCAAAGAATTTCGATATTGTTCCTATTTAAAACTTGACTATTCTGTAGTTACATCGTACACTAAGACAGACGGAAAATGAAAAGTTGCGATTCTCTAGGCCGATATGGCTAGGAACTATAATCTCTTTCCTGCGTAACAATCAAGGAACTTTGCTGCCGTACCATGGGTGAGCAGGCACAATGATATTACGCAGCGCCTGAAAATAGTCCCCAGCTATAACTTCCAACGTGACCGGCACTAAGTTTCAATCGTGGCGTAATATCATTGCACCTATGGTACGGCAGCAAAGTTCCTTGATTGTTACGCAGGAAAGAGATTATAGTTCCTAGCCATATCGCCCTAGGAAATCGCAACTTTCCATTTTCCGTCGGTCTTAGTACACAATGTAATTACAGAAGAGTCAAGTTTTAAATAGGAAAAATATCAAAACTCTTTGGTCATTTTTTTGAGAGAGATGCTAACGGTCTAATCAGATTCAATGATCAATGCTAAACTATGCTAAAAGTGCTACAGCCAAACCCGGAGATCAGCTGAATGGATTCAAAAACGGTAAAACTCAACTGATTAACTCTAGGGGAGTTGGAAAATGAGCCTATTTCCAAAAAAAGTGGAGTGTTCCTTTAAGACCTTTTTGATTACATGAGTAAGAACATTGAGCATCCAAGCATCTTTGGCACTTTTTTTGGGGGGAATCCCACAGGCACATGTTTTTCCTCTTAAAATAGTCCTCTGAGTTAGATTAAAATTTCCTCAAAAGTCAATTTAAAAGATTTACATATGTAATCTGCAATGTATTCTCTGCTGTCTGTAAAAATATATACTTACATTATAACATTTTGAACATACGCAGAATTGGCAATATTTCGAAAACAAACTTAAGAACATTTTGAAAATGTACATTAAGGCCATTTGAAACCATTATAGTACAGTAGAACATTTTGACAATATGCATCATATGCATACATAAAAACATTTAGGGTTGAAACTGTAAGGTAGGCACCTGTGCCACTGCGAGCTAGACTTGCAGGTTAACTCTTAAAATTGTCCTGTGAGGTAGGCTTGTGTTTTTACCTCTTAGAATGGTCCTGGTGAGGTAGGCTTGTATTTTTACCTCTTAAAAGGGTCCTGGTGAGGTAGGCTTGTATTTTACCTCTTAAAAGGGTCCTGGTGAGGTAGGCTTGTGTTTTTACCTCTTAAAATAGTCCTGTGAGGTAGGCGTGTGTTTATACGTCTTAGTACTTGTGGATCCAGGAGAGATGACCATCTCTTTGGTAGCTGCTGCTCCTCTCTGCAGCATTATTCCAGTGTTGCCACTGTCAAACAACAACAAACAATCATTATCATAATAATAAATAAACTGTACAATCAGGAATGTACAGTATCCTGATACACTGCAAGCTAATGTTTATAAAGTAATAATATCAGTTCTCTTGTGGCTTAATGTGGCAATGCCAGACTGTCAAAACAAAGAGAGTGAGATTAAAGAGCTCACCGATCTATATGAAGTTCCATTCAAAGTCAAGGAGATTCTTCAGTAGCATGGCGACGTGTGTATTGACTGCAGAAGACTTCTTCTGGACGATCACACCTTTCTTCTTGGAGACAACCTTGCCCCTTTTGGCCTTGGTCCCTCTCTCTGGATTTATACCAATGAAGCGCCTAAAATCAAAATAGTCTAAGATCACAGTGGGGTTGCAACAACATACTGTTTTGTGTACATTAAATTAAATGCAATGTATTGGGGTTTTTTTGTCTTTCTTCAATGCACAAATAGAGTGACGTACTTGAATGACGTATAGAAGTGACATCAAATGGAATTATGATAAAGCCTATAGTACAACAAAATACCCTGTGTGTGTGTGTGTGTGTGTGTTGTGGCTTGAAATGTACAGTACTAATACCATTTTATGCAAACTATACAAGCACATTAATTTAATTGTATATATCCATATAATGATGACAAGGAATGAAGGGGTTTTACCTATGAATGAATTCCAGAGTGCAGGCTGCCTCATCTTGATATTGAAGGTTGAATATGTAGTAGATTGCAAACACAGCAGCAAGTCCCGTTGCAAATGTTGGTGTGATGCCCTCAGAGATTACACGGCCCTCTAAGGTGATCATCCAACCTTTAATTGTGACTTGCCCTGTTGCACCTGAAACTTCAAGTCATAGCAACATGAGAATGCATGTTACCTTGTATAAACATTTGTAAACTCCAGATGAATGGCCGCTATGATATATAATGTGTCTATCAATTAATATAAATGAAATGTATACCAGGCAGTATCAGGCGAGGACTTGCAGGAAGACTGAGAGTTGTTTCAACATCAGCTGCAGTGGCAGAAACCTTTAGGGAACAAATACATTATGCTTACCATAAAAAGGTCAATAATTAGTAAACACTAGGTGAGAATAACCTAGAGGCAAATGAGATAGGCTTCTGAAGTACCTACAGTCAAACTGCTAAATAGATTTGGCATTCAAAATTTAAAGGGTAACAATTTTATTTTTACAGGTCTTGGGGAGTTCTACTGTAAATGTCTAAAAAGTAGTATAAACCCTTTTGTGGTTACAGAGGAAACTGCACATAATCTGATAAATTGCCTCAAGTGATGTCACTCAGTGGTCAAGTTGCATTGTGGATAATCTAGGCACCAGCTTTTGAAAAGGAAGAAAAATATTTGGAAATAAAAATGTAATATTTCTGTTTCTGCTGTATTGATTTGATCATTTGCTTTTAAAACGTTCAACAGTGTCATAGTAGGGCAAAGAAGACAAGTGAAATACTTTTTAAAACCTTGCACCTACTTTACCCATAATGCAATTTAGCAACTGTGTGACAACATTGAGGTAATTTATCAGCTTACATGCAGCTTCCTCTGAGCCACAAAATAATATACACTCACTACTGTTTTCACATAATGTAGTAGTACTCCCCAAAACTAGTACACAAATTAGGTGTCTGGACACTTAAGACTGGTGGAGTCACCCTTTAAAACACAGGGTTAGAAAGAAAAAATAAAACTTACATCTGTAAGAAGGATCAGCCCGGTTAGGTCCTCTCCAAAGTGTGCCATGAGCAGCTGAACAACACGAAGTGCCATCTCATTATCTTCACCATTAGAGAGGATATCCTTGACATCTTTGTTGGTAGGTTTTCCCCTGAAGTATTCTGTGATGGCTCTTCCACATTCCTCCATACTGAGTTCCAAGTTACGAAGCACATTGATGTCTGTGAGCAACTCAAAATGTGCGTATATATACCTTGGCGTGAAAAGAAAAGGCCATTTGCTTTTCACATCTTCAATATCAGGTGGTGGAAGTGTATTTATATGGCGACGTTGTAGAGAGAATGTGAGCTCCATTAAATTTTTAACTTCTGCTCTTTCTGCTCCACCTGCACCCTCCTGTCTATAAATCTCCTCCAGTCTCTGGCGGTGCTGCTTCACAGTGTCATCAGTTTCTTCTGGGGGTAGCTCTGGCTGAAATCGTGTACATCCATATGTGTCAGTTGGACCCCTCTTGCCTGTAGAGGATCGGTGGCATGAGAAGCTTCCGTCACGGTTCACATTCTCAATGCGGTTTTTCACTTGAATCAAAAGTGATGTATAACCTCCACACAGAAGTGACCCATCTGGTGCAATGTCAGCAAAACTCTTTGGATACTGCCTGATGATATTTCGAACCACAGTTAGGCACTGTGCGCGAGTGGGGTTAGCTTCATACCTTCTCATTTCATCCGCGAGTACTCGTACCATCTGGCGTCGCGCCACTGGTTTAGGTCTCTTGCCATCTGCAATTGCAGAACGAATTTCCTGTGGCATTTGTTCCCAAGGGACCTGGAATGTTTCTGGCCATGTTTTCAGTATCTGAGATGTGGAAGGTCTGTTGCTTGGCTCGCTGTTTCTTGTCTGGCTTGAACATGATGAAATGGCCGACAGCTGTGATGAGCTAGAATTAGGCGGAGTGCATAATGTTGGTGATGAAGACCCAGACACCGTTTGATCACTACTCGTCAGTGGTGACGAAGTTTGAATGACTTGAAGATCCAATGTAACTGTCTCGGTTTCTAAAAAACAAACAAAAAAAATAATTAGGGCACATAACATATAAGCTATATCAGAGTCACTGCAGAGATTTGGCCAAAAGTCTACTTAACTCTCCTTATTAGGCATATTTGAAAAGTTTAAAAGTGCATTATGTAGATTTAGAACAAAGAAATTCCACAACTGCATAAACAAGAGAATTTGACAAGAGAATGCCACACTAAATTAATCATACATTACCTAATTTGAATGCATCCAGGAGTTTTCTGCGCTGGATAACAGGTAACAGATCAGCAATGTCTTCCTGTTGTACATATTTTAAGTCTTCTTTTGACTCCAAGCCGGAGCTCTGAAGTTTCGATACTATTTGCAACTGGGTCTCTTCAGACAGATTTGGCAAGGTCTTGCAGATTATCTCTTTGATCTCTTCACTCATGTTCGCCATCATTCTGGACTAGAGGGAAAGAATGGTGAAGAATGATCAGTGGTGTACCATGGAAAGTGTACTCAGGCAAGGGATAGTAATCTAGCAGATTCTCCTGATTAATACAACAGTAGCTTCTCTGCATCATGTGAGGCTGTAAACACCCATGTCAGGAATACGCAAGGCATGATACTTTTCAGCAATAAAATATACTGCTGAATCCTTATGAACGAGAATCACTTTGATTTTTCCAGTTACAAGCCCCTCATCATCATCATCAATCACAATGAGCATGTTCTTTTTGTATTTTGTCCCCTTCACAGTCACTTCATTGGCTATCAGAGTGTTTGTGGACTCAAAATTGTGATGTGCAACTGCTTCTATGATTACATCATTGTAGTCATCTGAGAAAAACTGTGTGCCCCTCTCCACTGAAACACCTGGAGGGAAGAAGGTGCCAGCACTCAGAAAGGCCTGCAGAAGCTGATGTCTCTCTGCAAGAGTAGAACATGGATTCTTAAAGTTGCGCAATTTTCTCATACACTGCTTAAAATATGTGTGTTTGCTCTCGAATCTTAAAGTCCATAGGCGAATAAGTGGCCCAAAGTGGATAATGAGCTCAGGATAATGACTGACATAATGATGTTTGGGCTTCAGTGGGTTGTCAGGAAAGGTTTGTATTCGGCAATTCAGATATTCATCAATCAGAACTCTTAGGTAGGCTATCTGGCCATTTGAAATTGCAGGTGCACAAATGAGGTCCACAACTTCTCTAAGTTGCAAAACCAACTGCCATACTTTGTTGTCACCTGGATTTTTTACTTTGTCTCCGATCAAAACGGGCAACATTCTCAGCAAACACCAATTCTGCACAGCATGTCCCCCAAGTTTTACACCCTCTGGATTAACCTCACACGGTTTGTCATTAGCATCCCTACCGAGATACTTGAACTGATTTATTCGTCGATTCAACTCAAGATAGTTAAACATTTTATCCACCTTAACAAGATGGTTAATGTACAGTGCCAGATCAGAGGATACAATACCTTCAAAAAGATCGTGGCCAAGACATGGAGGCAACCCTGGCTGACATACATGGAAGTATTTGAGCGTATTGAACACAGAGTCAAATTTAACACCTCCACTAGATGTAGACTGTCCTTCACTGCTCTGAACATGACCACTGTATGACTGCACTGTGCGTTTTGTGCCCTGGATAAGAGGATCTGCATGGAATGCTTCTCTGCTGATATCACAATATCTGCAGAAGTGTGAACTCCTGCTGAAGTTCTCCACAAAGCCTCCTATGTTATGTGAGCCTAGGTTGTCGCCTGCAATGGCACACAAAGTTCCCTTGTAGACCTTTCCATCAGACAGGGTAACACCATTGAGCTCAAGATCTTTAAGGTCATTGACGAGGGTGCCCATAACCAAGTCTTGACCAAAATACTTAAAATCGTGTTCTTTACAGAGAAGAACAAGTTGCATTTGATCAGTGCTGGATCTGTTGTGTGGCATTAAATCTGCAAGAGTTAGATACACTGCAAGTATCTTGTGTTTTTTCTTTCCAGATCCCAGTGGGTTTACCACTTCAAATGCATCCTGATACAGGATCAAGCTCAGTGATGAGCTCTCCGTCTGGAAGAGAACATTCTCAGCCATATTTTTGCCATCCCACACATCCTTAAGAATATCATTAGAACCAATACTGGAGTGTACTTGCTTATATTGTTCCTGCACTGATTTGCAATGGAATAGAGAATCAATTGTCTGTTTAATAGGAACATACTGGGCAAAACACTCTTTGCCTGCCTCATTCTGACCTAGACAGATCTGAACTGGCTCAACATAGTTGAAGCTGTTCTTGAAAACTGTTTTTCTTTTCTGATCAGTTTTCAGTGGCTGAGTGTTGCAGGTCCTAAAGAGATCCTCAGTTTTCATGACTTCAATCGCATTGTTTGTGTCAGGTTCAGAAATCCCAAGTGTAACCAACTTCTCTTTTAGTTTGAAAAGCAAATGTGACTGGCTTATATCATGTACTTCCTGAAAATCTTCAATAATTGTTTGGATGACAGAGGATGGAAGCAAACACTTTGCTTGCAATTTCAAATAAAAAAGGGCTAAATTTTTAAAGAACTGTGATTCATCAGCAATTTCTGGGTAAATCTCTTGTTCATCACCTACATCACTGGGAGGCTCAATCTGCATATCAGACTGATCTTGTTCACTCTCATGGGAAACACCAGGATTCACAACGGACTCAACCAAATTTTCCTCAGCGCCATTTTTATGTTTCCGACTCATGTGTGATGTGAACGTTGATAAAACTGTAAAGCTCTTGCTACAGTGTCTATAAGGACAAGCGACTGTTTTCCCCTCTCTAATGTGTGTTTTCAAATGAGAGTAAAATGCAGTCAAAGTCTCACACCTTGCACTGCAGATATTAACATGACATGTTAGTTCAACACCAGACAAAGTAGGCCTAACTACACGTTTGTTATGTCTGTAAGTGTGACACTTAAACGTTGAAAAGTTTTTAAAATTCTGACTGCAATCTGGCAAAACACACTTAAAAGTTAAATTAGGTGTATTTTTATGAATTCTCATGTGCCTTACATATGTCACTATTGTGTCACAGTTATGACAGCAGATCTGACAGGGGAACATTTTGTTACTGCCTGATTAGTCTTGATTACGGCTGGCTGCTTTTTAGTGACACCGTATCAGTCTTCACGGAGAAATGTTTAATCTTAACCGAGTTGCAATGTTAAGATTGTGAAAGAAAAGCCACAGATGATGCAAAACGGTTTGACAAAGCTAAAACAGTTGGGAGATGTAGCCTGTGTGGAGACACGCAGCAACAGATAAACAAAATGCATTCACAAAGAGTCCAGAAAGGCAATATTTTCACATTAATTTTCCGTTTAAACAGAAAAATGCAAAGCCTTGAGGATTCAAGTGTCTCTCTTTAACCGATCTACAATTAGCTTAACTTTCTTGTTAGATGTTTGTAAAACACACTAGGCCTATATTAAAAGTCGACACAAAATAAATCTCACCAAAACCATCTCGGTTATAGCCGATGTTCCAATAATCGTATGGTCTGGTTGAAATAAATCCTTAATCACCGGGAATCAATGTAGGCTAATTATTCCAGTACAATGATATTTTCCTGCTGCCTCCATCTGCCGATTGCCTCTCTTACCGATTAACAAGTGTTGTTCCTCGGATGCAAACGTTCGGCTAATGTTACCAAAATTAAACAAAAAAAAAACACCAAAAAAAGTATGGTCATTCAAATCTAGCCCTCACTGATAAATGACATGTTCAAATCCCTAGCTAGACAAGTTCCTGAGCGTCAGTTTGATATCAAACATTCGTGGCAATATGAATACGATTTTAATTACCGTTTAATTTGTAGATCCAAGACCCCATGGATGTTGTTGATGAAGAACACTCGATGATGTGTTGCATGCACGTCATCTAAATTGTGCGTCCTCTTCTGGAAATGATGGTTCCTGAAGTCCCGCACGAGTTGATGGCAAATTATTTCTGTATTTTATAAAGAAAATTTACCAAAACAAAAGCAGTAGCCTCAATGTAAAAGACTGACGTTGTATCAAACTTCTGACCGTGCTCCAAATTCCCCAGTCACTCAGTTTCTAAAAAAATACTGTAGATTCCTGTAATTTAAAACATCAGCATACTGTTTAGGGCCTCTGTCATGTTGCTCCAAGTTAAGCAGCCCACAATGCATTGCTAACTACAGTACTAAACTGTTTAACATGAAAACAGTATTTTAGTGTTGAAAATTGGCTGTAAATTTACAGCAATTGCTTACAGTGTAGTCTTCAGTCTTGACTACAGGTTTGCGCAGTCGTTGCCGCTTCGGCTGCTGAAGCTGTGCTTGTGTACATACTGATATGTGTTTATGCCGTTATGTTGCCCTATATCCTTCAGTACAACTGGCTATTCTGATCTAACTGCGTATATTCATAGTTGTTGTCGCTACGGCCACTGACGCTCTGCTTATGTACATACTGATTTGTGTTTATGCCGTTATGTTGCCCTGTATTCTTCAGTACAACTGGCTATTCTGATCTAAACTGCGCATATTCACAGTTGTTGTCGCTACACCACTGACGCTGTGATTATGTACATACTGATATGTGTTTATGCCATTATGTTGCCCTGTATTCTTCAGTGCAACTGGCTTTTCTGATCTAACTGCATATATTCACAGTTGTTGTCGCTATGACACTGAAGCTCTGCTTATGTACATACTGATATGTGTTTATGCTGTTATGTTGCCCTGTGTTCTTCAGTGCAACTGGCTATTGTGATCTAAATGCGTGTATTCACAGTTGTTTTCACAGTGCTACGGCCGCTGGCGCTGTGTTTATGTACTGATATGTGATTATGCTGTCATGCTGCCCTGTGTTGTTCAATACACCCTAAGATTCTAGCTGATGTGCAATTCTGGTGTACTTGAGCTGAGCAGCTCATTGGTCTGGCTCTGCTTATCAGCTGTGAGCACTCCCAGAGAAGCGACGCTATTAGCTGTTGTTCTACTCTGTGATTGGTGTAAATGGTGCCAGGATACTGACGTTGACCCGATGGATCCCCCGTGTCGAATGTTTGGCACTTCCTGAAGCAAAGACTGGAAAATAAAGTGAGTGCACCCACGTTGGAAGCCAGGCTTTACACATTCCCTCCGGTGAAGATTCTGCCTATGGTGTTGTGCAAAATCAGGGAGGAGATGAAAAAAGTCAGTGATCCTCATTGCCCCGAACTGGCCGAATTAGCCCTGGTTCGCGGACCTGAGAGAGTTAATGGTGCCTCCCCCATGGAAAATCCCCTCAGAAAGGACTGATATGGTCAGGCGAATATACCCCTGATATACCCCTCAGGCGAATGGCTCTATATGGCACCCCAGCCCCGTGCTTCGTGTTTGGCCGCTGCGGGGACCTTAAATGAGCGGGACACTCTGCATTCACGAGTGCTGAGCACACTTCTACCAGGTGCCTCTACGCTCTGAAATGAGTTTTTACAAAATGGTGCCAGGACATCGATAATGACTCGGGGATCTATTCCGTGTCGGACGTTTTGCGCTTTCTACAGCACAGAATGGATAGCGGGAGCTTGCCATCCATGCTGAAGGTGTATGTGGCCGGCAATTGATCGGTAAGCACGCTCTGGTAATCAGATTTCTCAGGGGAGCGAGGAGATTGTGTCCTTCACGGCCGTGGGATCTAGCTCTAGGTTTGAGGGCTGTCTCTCTACCATCGTTCTAGCCCCTGCTTTGATTGCGGTTAAGGATCTTAACCGCAGGGGTTTGCGGATGTACGTGGATCGCTCGACCGTCTTTCGTCAGTCGGACCAGCTGTTCGTGTGCTTTGGTGGATGTACTAAGGACGTGCTGTTTCAAAACAGTCTTTCTCACTGGATTGTGGACGCTATTGCATTGGCTTATGAATGCCAGGGGAAAGATTGTCCCCTTACATCAGAGCTCATTCGACGTGGGCGATCGCCTCCTTGTGGGCCTGGTCTAGAGGTATGTCTATCTTAGACAGATTTATGTATTGCTGCTGGCTGGTCTTCTCAGAACATATTCGCCAGGTTTTACAAGCTGGATGTACCGTCTGTAGCGTCACAAGTGCTTTCGGTGAGTTGAGTTTTTAGTCATGTATTATAACTGTTATAACCAGCTATGCAGTAGTTACCATTATGTTGCTAACTCTGTGTTTATGGCTATTGATGCAGCTGTCACCGCAAACGCCGTCGACACTGTGTTTAACTCATGCTTGAGTGCTTATTGTGTTGTGTCTGCCCTGATCAGTGAAGCCTTCCCTTTCATTGCATTGGGATATGCAATTTTGATAAGGTCAGAGCAGATGTCTCATTGGTCTAGTTCCGCCTATCAGATGCAAGTACTCCTAGCAGCACTGCTATTGGCTAAAGAACTGTCTATCTCTTACCTGTGGGTGTAGCTTGACTTGACCCTGTTTCAGGGCTTATCTTCACTGCTCTCACAGTGGGATTTAATACAGTTCCCATATACATCAAAGCTGACGTAATGTTGAGTTACTGCCTTGAAAGGGAACATCTCTGGTTACTATTGTAACCTCGGTTCCCTGAGAGGTGGGAATGAGACATTACGTTAGCCGCCGTGCTCACTGTTTGATCAGCTGTGCTAGCGTTCAGTCGTGATTCTGACGTAATTGTTGCGCCCATGCATTTTATACTGTCCGCAAACCGGTCAGTATTTGCATGCTTCGCAACAATTGGCCAGCTGACCCCAGCTGGCGTTAGCTCATGAGATTTCCGCGAAAGTGGAGAAGGGAGGAGTTCTCATATACGTCAAAGCTGATGTAATGTCTCTTTCCCGCCTCTCAGGGAACCGAGGTTACGATAGTAACCGGAGACGATTCCCTGATATGATTGTAAAGCGCTTTGGGTGTAGACATATGAAAGCGCTATATAAATGCCTCATTTATTCAATCATAAAGCTGGATATCTCCATCCAGTCTGAAAAGTGTTTTCGCCTGTAAAGTCTATTCCATTCCGGCACAGTATATTTTGTAATGTCCTAAAACGGTATTGCCATGTTGGTAGATTGGCACGTGTAGAATTTCTCTTTGTTGAAAGCCCAGATAAAAGTAAAAAGTTACTATTTTGGGTAGATCCATGTCCGAGGCAGTTCATCTTCACGAACACACACACACACACACACACACACGCACACACGCACATACACACACACATGTGAGTAATGAACTGGAAACACTCACTCTGCGCTAGTGGACGCGCACCGTTATGAATGCCTGTGCGGCAAAAAACAGCAAGCACACATGCAACTTCAACGGAAGACTGTTTTTTTTTTAAATGTTTCGACTTTAATCTCGAAATGTTTCGACTTTAATCTCAAAATATTTAGACATTATTCTCGTAATTTTAGATATTTTTTTTATTTTTTCACTTATTAATCTATTTTTTTACTCAGCTGTTGAAATACTGTCCCTGTGTGTGTAATAAGCAGAGTGTACGTGCGTTGTGGACCCGCCTATAGACGCACATTACTAATGCGCTCTTTAAATAACAAAAAAAAAAATTGAGCCATTGACTTTAGACCAGGTTTCAGTTGGTCAAAGGCGCAGTCTATTTGAGTTGCCTCAAATTAGCAACACACCAACAATGCGCCCGAACACATCTCGTTTTTTAAGACCAGCGGTGTGGGCGCAAATGCATTTGCTATTTAAACAACGTGGCGCAGGACGTGAAAATGATAACTGCGTCGGGTTGAAACTAGCAAAAAAACACTTGCAAAAGAATACAGGAGCATAACACAGTGTTGTCTGTAGTACTGGTTTTGCCAAAAATGTGAACAGTGGCCATGATGAAGCTAGGCTGTTTCATTTAGTTTACAGTAGTAACTAACGTTTTTTACGTTAAGTCTTTATTAAAAAACATGTATGTGTTTGGGAGTTGAACAATGCTATTTATTCCTTGACAGAAAACAATCATCTGCTGTTATTTAAGATAAAATAGATTCTGTTAGCCCAGTTAATTGTTTATTGACTACTATTACTATACCATGGTTTATCTACCCCAAAAGTGTAAACATTAAGCCTGTCAGTCACCATCAAAACAAATCTGTCAGTTTCATTCCAGCTCAACCTATAGTGAGAGTTTAGGGTGTGGCTACTGTAACAGGAGGAATCAGAGAGTGTTTAACCAGTGTGGGACCATGACGGACGTGTTACAGGGGAAAAGACATTCAGGTTCGGTTACTGAAGTGCAAGCCTAAATTTGTTGCACTTACGGCTTCAGAGTTTAAACAGGTCATGAACTTGTCAAAGCTACTGGGGGATTGTGAAGCAACGGTTGTAATGGATGCTTCAGTGCCATACAACATCCTCATTCACCCATTTAGAAAGACAAATGTACCAGTTTATAATGTTTACTTGAACGTGTCCTGTGTAGACGGCATGTCAAAAATGCGCCTGGTGTAGATATGTTGGATAGGTTTATTATAAGCAAGGCACTTGCATTTGCTCTAGACAGAGTGTTAGCCTCCTAGATTGCTTCATCGTGACACATACATATAGCAACACAGCTAAAAGTATTCCTAACATGTTGGACCTTTTATTGAAATTAGCTTACTTTGACCTGTTGAGACATGCCTGTGATGAGTGTAAGGGGTGTTTGCTAGGTTGTTTGAAAAAATGCTTTTATAATAATATGCTTTTATTAAGTCAAGTCACCTTTATTTATATAGCGCTTTTTACAATACAGATTGTTTCAAAGCAGCTTTTCAATGATAGCAGGAAGTTAATGCATCAAATATTGTTTTGGCTGTACAGCAGCTCTAGAAGAAAGTCCTTGTCCAGTTTAAGTTCAGCGTTGATTCATTTCCATTCTAAAAATCATTACTTATTTATTTAGTTCAGTGTAGTCATCTCTACAGTCCCCCTTTCCTTTTATAACAGGGGTGCCCAATCCTGCTCCTGCCGATCAACTGTCCTGGGGTGCGTTTCCCAAAGCCAACTATGGGGCAAGTTCCGTCGTTACCAATAGAGTTCAATGGAAATTGCGATCATAGTTGGCCAACGATGCTTTTGGGAAACGCACCTGCACAGTTCATCTCCAACCCTAATCAAACACACCTGAAGCAACCAATTAAGGTCTTCAGGATCACTTGAAAATTAAAAGCAGGTGTGTTTGATTAGGGATGGAGATGAACTGTGCAGGACAGTCGACCGGCAGGAGCAGGATTGGGCACCCCTGTTTTATAATTGAATAAACTTTACTTTTTGATTGGCAGATGTTGGTTTTTGTGTCCTTTATGTTGCTTTCCTAGAACCAGGGTTGTAAAAAAATGGGGGCTCATCCAATTTTGTAGGTATAAAGCAAACAAAAAGCCATCAAAAGTTAGTTTTTTCTTTTGATACTTTGGGACTTTATTTTTTCATTCCCTTTTATTGAAATCTTTTGGTGAGTATGGTTGAGTATTTATTAATTTTTTTTTAATAATTGCATGAGTTTCCACTGTTAGGTAGTGATGGGCAGATCGAGGCTTCGTGAAGCAATGAAACAGTCGAAGCAAATGTGCCATTTTGTTTCGAGGCTTCGAATCAATCCGAAACCCGTCTCCACGGTGACACCTAGTGGTCACTTGCAGGTGTTGATCTGAAACAACCTTTACAAAGAGCTAATAAAAAAATGTGTTTTTTTTTTTTTTTTTATTATTGTATTTTTGTAATATATGAAGCTTGTAACCTGTAGTCTCTTCACATTGCATAATGTGATTTTGGTCATGAAAAATGAATATTAATAAAAATAAATCAAGCCACAATGTCTCCCTTTCTTATAGATTTTTATTCAAAAATATTAATTTCTCTGCTGTTGAAGGACTCAGCCTACTTCTTTTTTTACAGATAATTTCTCCAGCCTTTGAAAAAATTCTCTCACAAGGGACACTTGTTGCTGGCATACAAAGATATTTTTTAGCTAGGACATACAAATGAGGAAAGATTACTGCTCTCTCTTTCCAGTAAGTTAGAGGATCATGAGTTCTGGGCAAAAACGCATCGCTGAGGTATTTTTTCACTTCCACTGTGGCATCAGCTGTAGGATTGTGTATCATCTGGGTCTCACGGATACGATTGTCAAAATGTTCCCATAAACTGTCTTGTGTTTCAACTGGTGTTGATGATGATGGGCCTGATGTTGACATTTGTGGTTCTGAATTAAAAGAAAACGGCAATTAGTAACAAATCATAAAACAATGCATACCTTGCTTAGATGGCCCAGCAGTGTCAGTAGCAGGCCTTGGTACAGGGGGAACACTACCATCCTCTGCAGCCTGCAGAATGGCAGGATGAATGCTCCTCAAATGGCGCATCATGGATGATGTATTGTTGCAGTAGGCTAGCTGCCGATCACAATACACACATCTCACTTTATTTGGGGTTTCCAAATGGAAATGCTCCCACACCACAGATGTACGGCATCTCTTCTGTGGAGCCTCCATTTCTATCTATCTATCTATCTATCTATCTATCTATCTATCTATCTATCTATCTATCTATCTATCTATCTATCTATCTATCTATCTATCTATCTATCTATCTATCTATCTATCTAATAATCTATATGTATCTGTAATATATGTATCTATCTATTAATCTATATATATATATATATGTATATATATATATATATATATATATATATATATATATATATATATATATATATATTTCTATCAATGCATCTATTAATGTGTCACTATATGTACTCTGTGTGTCTCTAAGTCAATGTGTAAATGTAAATTAAATCCTAAATATAACTAAACAAATCGCACTATAAATGTCACTATATCACCAAAAATCCGCTATCTCAAAACCAAACTCCTCTCACAAAAACCCACGATATGAAAATGCGTTGACAAAACTTTTATACTGTGTGATTGTGTGATTTGTTCCCGAACCGACCAATCAATGAAACCCTGATTCGGCGGAGCACTCCACCTGATGAAACACTTAGACGCTTCATTTAGCCGTTGTCACGTGACGTGGGTGTTTTGAATCACGCTTCGGATCAGTGTTTCGAATCATCTTTGCTTCGGGATCTCGCAAAGCTTCGGAACGTCTGTTTCGCGCCAGCCATCCTTACTGTTAGGTAGGGTGAGAGTTCCAGCTGAGTTGAATATTTAATCCTTCCATCGGTTCACTCTTCTGTTTTTTATTTTCAAGGTTATTCTGGGCTAGACTTGTTCTCTGTCGGGGGTAAGCATTTCAAAACTGTGTGACTTGGTGAATTGATTAATATGGCCTACAGTTGCTTAGTTTTTGTTTTTAAAGTCGCCTCATGCCCGATACACCTCAGAAGATAGATAGGAGGTAGAAAATTCTTGGCAGGTATCTGAGTGTCTCTCATGTGTTTTTTATTATAGTTGGGCTCAGCAACCATGCTCACTTTAGGGGACTGTAAGGGGAATACTTAAGTTAGGTGAGTTAAAATTTTGAGGCACTTCTGTGTTTATTTGTCCATAGTCCTAACTTTAGTGTGTTAGTAGCTTTTGTGTGAAGTTCATTGTTGAGTTTAGTGTAGACTAATGCCCAGTATTTGCCTTTTAGATATTTGTGATTACTGCCAAGTTTCATTTGAAATTGTTTGCTTGTCTGAGGTAAGTTATCTTGTTTGTGGTCTGTTGGGTTTCTAGTTCTACTTCTGTGTTTGAGAGGGCATTTTTGCTGCTTGTTATTTTTATAGCTGTGTGCTATAGTGGACCTGTTGTGTTGGCTGCACTTTTGTGTAGGATGTAGGGCCGACACCTTACTGTTGTTAGTGTTGTTTAGTAATGGCTTCTTTAGAGGACTTCCTAAAGGAACATTCAGAAGAGTTACATGAGTTTTTCTCAAAGGATTAACTCTTAAAGTTGGCATCTCATTATGATATTTCCATCACAAGTAGTGAGAAGTGACTGAAGGATAGTGTGAAGGAAATCATTAGAAGTGTTTTGATTGCCAATGTTGTTTTGAAAGTTAAACTGGTTTCCCCACAATCCATGACCACTACTTTGTATGAAGCTGCAATTGCACCTTCGCAGGGAGTTTGATTGACTGGCTATCTGACCAATCATAATCCGCCTTCCGCCAAATCCGCCATTTTTGTCCGATAAAGCAGTCAGGAGAGTTAGTAGATTAACGTTGGAGGATTTAAACTTGAAAAACGGTGTGTACTGACGTCTTTCCGCGGTTAACATAACATTCCTTCTTATGTTTATTTATGTGTATTTGATGCCATAAATTAACTAGAAGGAAGAGATGATCAGTTCACAAGCAGCTTTAACTGAGGCTCTACAGCGATCTGTCACACATTAAAGAGCCACAAAATGGTATTTATTGTTTAAATTTCTTTAAAAAATTACCAAATTTGAAAGTTGAGAGTTTGTTTCATATCAAAAGTAACCTGGTCTGTCCTGTCTGTCAGCACGTTGTCAGTGTCCTCTCCGCTCCCCGATGTATTTTTCACTGTGTGAGAACATGCTGTGGCGTGAGAACGGCGTGGCAACAGTAACTAAAGGGGGCGGGTCATTGTGAACTGTCAATTGAGCTTAGACTCAAAGAGCTAGCTTTACAGGAGATGAATCGCAAATAAATGCATCTTGAACAATCGGTTTCTCAAAGTGTGGGAATTAAAAGCTGCCTCTGTAACTCCTAGAGGTGATGTTTCTCCATTTGATATTGGTAGCCATATTAGGTGTGCCTCCTTTTTCTGAGAGATGTTGAGAGATTTTTCTCATTTTGAGCATGTGGCAACCACAACCACATTGCTTGTGACCACAGTGTCTTGGTGGGTAAAGCTCAGGAAGCTTATTCCACTCTGCTCAAAGCCTTGAGAAGAGTGCTAATTATGAGCTTAAAGCAGCTATATTGAAGGCTTATAAGCTGGTTCTTGAAGCTTACTGCCTGAACCTTCGAAGAAGTGTTGAGTTTGCAAACCAGAAGAAGAATCTGTTTGGTTGGTGGTGTACATCTCAGAAGGTGGAAAGGAAGATCTTAGACAACCTTAGGCAGACAGTTTTTCAGTTGTTTGTTTATTTAAATGAGCAGAAGGCAGTGACTTTAGAGCTGCAGATCATGTCATGTTTGTCAGGTTGTAGGCAAACCTAACCAGTCTTTTCCTGCAGCTCCATTACATCCTATTCCTGCCATTGGAGAGCCATTTGAACATGTTTGGATTGATTGTGTTGGACCTCTCCCACGTACCAAGTCAGGTAATCTATCTTCTCACAATTATGTGTGCAGTAACAAGGTTTCCTGAAGCTGTCCCTTTGCGCAAGGGCACAGCCCCTGCCATATCAAGAGCCTTTAAGTTTTTCACTGTGTTTGGACTACCAGGAGTTATTCAGTTTGATCAATGGTCTAATTTTGTCTCGCCTTTTCTTCCAGGCATTAAAGCAGTTGTCTTCAGCATAACATCTCATTTGCATATCATCCAGAATCTCCAGGTGCACTTGAGAGATTCTATCAAACTCTCAAGACTATGCTGAAGACTGTAGTGGATTTTTCCCTAAACCTAACTGCGTACCTGGAACCTAATTATTTTAATTGAAAACTAGCACTTTTGATTGGTAATAAGGTCTTTAGTCTTCTTTTATTTGGGGTGCCCAGTCTTCACCCAAGCGTCTCTCGTCGACACTTAATCTATGGCGTCTCTAGTCGACACTCAATATATAGCGTCTCTCATCGACACTTAATAACCTTTATACTCTAGCTTCTGCGTCTCTCGTCAACACTGGCCGAGTTCCCTAAACTCTAACTTACTTACTTGGTTCCCTAGTCTAACCTGTTGCGCAACAGAAAATAACAGACAGACCTCAGCAAATGTCCTTTAAATGCTTTAATCACGGCCAGGAGAGTTCTCGAGCAGTTCTCAGAGAATCTCCCTAGAAGAAGCAAGGCCGGTGGATCTCAGACAAATCCCATTGAGAATCCCACCAGTCAACACGAATACAACAGTTTTTATAACATGACATGATACATTATCACATGCTTTTAAACCCTGATATCTCAAAACAGAATCATCATGACTAACATATCACGCTCTCCATCACGATTGGTTACATTGTCAAAGCAAGTCCCCCCCTTTCATTATCCTTTGTTAGTAACATCAGCAAAATAGCCTGTATCATCAAAAACATTGTGAGGGGTCAATATTTCAATCAATCATTTCACAATATAACGGTTAGTCCAATTTCAAAGTTCCTTTTACCAAAGTTATATTAAGTCAAATGTTTAGGAGGTTAGAGTTTGTCTGATGGCTACATCCTAGAGAAAAAGGAAGTAAGCTCAATTTAGATTTATTGTTAGAATCAGGAATGGAAGTTTTAGTCATCTTCAGACATAGGACCAAAGGAAGTGTTAGAACTTATCACGAGATGTTAGTATAATTCATATCTTTATGGTTAGATGTTAAAAAACATGATTAATTTATTATTCAGTTTAAAATCTCCACCACAAGACCAACTGCAAAGAGTTTGAGAGAGACTGGGATGATGGCATTCCACTACTCTTCGCAGTTAGAGAGGTGGTTCAGGATTCCCTTGGTTTAGTCCAGCTGAATCTGTGTTTGGCCATACTGTGAGGGGGCCCTTGAAATTGGTAAAGGGAAAAATGGTTAGATATTGAGCATTCTATTCCTATTAACCTCTTGGACTGTGTGTCTAACTTTCGTTTCAGGCTTAGTCGGCCCTGTGACCTGGCCAAAGAAAATCTGAAAGCAGGTAATGCTCAATATAGTGGTCCATATTACCATTGATCGGAAAGTTGGTAAGTGTAACTATTTAGTTAAGACTCCAGATCGTAAAAGGAAACCCTGAATGTGCCATATAAATATACTTTAGCCTTACTTGGACCATAATCAAACAGCATTTACAGTCTCTGAGATTGCTCACAGTAGATAGCCAGGATTTTAGAATCTGGCAGATTTGGATTAATTTGTCTTGTCTAAGGCCACATTTACACATAGCCAGGTATTTAGAGAAACAAATATTTACCCCCTTCCGTTTTCAATAATAACATCGTGCACACAACATCGTTTTCAAAAAAGTTGTCATTTACATCAACCCGCATAAATATGCCATCGAGCGCCATCATAACTAAGCCAAACTGGGCGCTCGCATGATGTTAAGCATTTTCTGGCGCATAATGTGACGTTTGAGAACCTAAAATCGTTTTCTCTGATAAAAACTGGGTTTTCGTGTAAATGAGAGGCCAAACCGCAGGGAAATTTCTGTGTCTTCCCTTCGTGTAAACGGGGCATAAATATTTCTGAGTGCTCCAATGTTATTCAGTTAATTTGTGAGCATGTGGCCCTTTTCTCTGACGTTCCATCTTGTACCAATGTGATAGAGCATGACATTGATGTGGGTCAAGCTACTCCTATTAAGCAACAACCATATAGGGTGAATCCTGTTAAACATCAGCTCTTGCGTAAAGAGGTAGAGTATATGTTAGAACATGGCATAGCTGAACTTACTTCTAGTGCTTGGAGTTCACATGTTTACTAGTTGATAAGCATGATGGTTCGCTTCGGTTTTGTACAGATGTTCGCAAGGTAAAAGCCTTACTCTTATTCTCTCTCAAGGCTAGATGACTGCATTGATCAAGTTGATTTTGCATCCTCTGTTGCGAAGTTAGATCTTTTGAAAGGCTACTGGCAGTTTCCACTTAGCCAGCGAGCCTGTGAGATCTCCGCTTTTGTGATGCTGGAAAACTTCTGCCATTATAAGGTTATGGCATTTGTAATGCGAAATGCACCTGCCACTTTTCAGTGTCTAGTGAATAAGGTGTTGAAGGAGTTGTAGGATGTGAGGCTTACCTTGATGATTTGGTTATTTATAGTTCTACCTGGTCTCAACACTTGGTCCAGCTTGGGGATGTGTTCAAGTGGTTAATGGCTGCAAATTTGACCTTGAACCTGTCGAAGTGTGAGTTTGGACTAGCCACAGTTGTTGGGGATGATCATGTGTCTCCAGTAGGAGCAAAAGTAGAGGCCATTGTTAATTTTGATGTACCATCATCTCGAAGAGATTTAACGCATGGTAGGTTATTCTAGGAGTTTTTGCAAGAATTGCCACCGTTACCTTTAACTAACCTGCTTTGTCCAAACAAAATTAACCTTTGGACTGAGTCTGGCCATTGACAATCTGAAGGTGTTGAGTAGTTCTCCTATTCTAGCTGCTCCTGCTTTTGACAGGTCATTCGAGTTAACTGTGGATGCTAGTAATTTTGGGGTTGGTGCTGTTCTTCTCCATGGTGATTCACTAGGAATTGAACATCCTGTGTGCTATTTTTCAAAGAAATTTGAATAGCAGTGTTGTCATCTCTACAGTCCCTTTTTCCTTTTATAATTTAATAAACTTTACTTTTGATTAGCAGACGTTGGTCTTTGTGTCCTTTGTTGCTTCCCTAGAGCCAGAGTTGTAACAATCAGTAAAAAAAAAAAACACCCTCTATTGCGTTGGTTGGTTATTTTCCCGCTCTAGCTAAAACATGATGGCTGCGCAAATAAATTTTTAAATGGCTATCACTTTTTTTGTGCATTTCTTATTGTGGTATTGTAATTTCAGGGAAGAAAATTATACGGACATAATTGAAACGGCCGACCCTTCTCGCGTCTTTCAGGACATGGGACAAAGCTTCCAATTTTAGTGTGGTCACCCTATATGAAATATAAAAGGTCATTGGGCTAATACAGGTGGCAGCTACACTGTAACTACAAATTTCTTCCTACAAATTCTAATTTTCTTGTGTAACATAAAACAAGGGATTGCTGTTTTAACTTAACTGAGTTACATTGACCCAACATTCAATTTCCATTAAAGCTCAGGATGGACATATGTGCACCTTCTCCTTGCTGAATGGTGAAGTTTAATTCAATGAGAAATTGTGATTTGGGGTTTTTAAAACATTAAATTGCATCAAAGTGAAAATTGCAATTGACATTGCTACTCTTCACCACAATGGTAACCACAAAATTCAATAAGTCTCCTATGAATGTCCAACTAAACTTTAGACCTTAACATAAGCTACCAACGATTTCCCCTTTACTGTAAATGCATAACATAACACTTAATCCCTCTATTTACTCTCCTAATGCAATCCCTTGCAAAGCATGCTGGAAACTAAAAATTTACTGCCCAGGGCTACATTTCGCAAAAGCATCGTGAGCTAAGTTGATCGTAGAGACTATTGGTGGCAAAGGCTGTACGATCTACTTAGGTTTACAATGCTAATACAAATAATAATTTAAAAAAATGATCAAACTTAAGTTGACTGTAGAGATCACTAGTGGCAATGGTCTCCTCGATCAAATTGGGCTCACGATGCTTTTGGGAAATGCAGACCTAGTCAGTTTTATTTTGCTCTTGAGTTAAGGTTTCCACAAATGTACGCTGCAATTTATCACTGAACACAACAAAATAAACATTATTGAATGCACTGCGAGCTTACAAAACCTGCATGAATATTCACACATCCTTTGATAGCTATGATTTACTGCACAAATTAAATGCACAGCCATTTGAATTAGTACTCTATATATACTGTATTTATATATATATATATATATATATATATATATATATATATATATATATATATTTTTTTATTATACAGTCATATTGCACGATACGAAAGTGATACTGCTTTTATTCCAACAATTCTATGGCACAGCGGTGTAAATAACAAATTAAAAAAACAAAAACTGAGTGTAAATCCCTCTTGTCTGTGGAACTACTTCCTTCCGCCACACCCCCTGCCACACACAATCCTGCATCTGTTACTATTTCTAATTCTTAAACGTCACTTTAGAACAGTGGTTCTCCAAATAAAATGCAGTCTAAATGTCTTCCCTAAATATTGTTGATTTATTTTTTTGTGTTTATTATAATTAGGTTTATTATTATTATATATTTACTCTACACTACCATTCAAATGTGATTTATTTTTTTGTGTTTATTATAATTAGGTGTATTATTATTATATATTTACTCTACACTACCATTCAAATGTTTGGGATCAGTTTTTTTTTTTTTTTTTTTTTTTAAGAAACTGATACTTTCATTCAGCAATGATTCAATAAATTGACAACAATTGTAAAAAACTGATTTCCAATATTTTTCAGCATAGTATTATTTACAGTGCTTTCATAGTGTAACGGTCATCAGCTGGAGTGCCCTTGAGAGCCATCAGAGGGCACTCCACATCAGACTATTGTCATTCCCTCACAAACTACATCTCCCATAACTCTCTGCCCAGACTCTTCATCCATTATCACATTCACCTGTGTCTCATTATCTTGTTTAGCTCACCCCATATAAGCCTGGTTTTCTCATTCATTATCTGCTAAGTCTTGTTTACGCGTAACACTGCATTTCTGAGCATTTCCACTGTTTTCCATTTTCCTGGTTTTTGTTATCTGCCGGTGTCCTGGTTTTTCCTGTCTCACCTTTTGGATTAGTTTGGACTGATTACCCTGTGCTTTTGACCACTGCCTGCTATACGGTTAATGATCTTGGATTTTCCCATTACAAACTGCATTTGTATTCTCAACCTTCGTGTCTCGGAGCAGTTCGTTACACATAGCCTGTTGCGATGTTGATGTTTCTTTAAAATTCTTTGACATACCCTGTTGCCCCAAAGGTTAAAGAGACTTGCTACAAAATCTTATTTAGAATATATCCATAGCGGAATTTATACAAAAGAATTTTCAGTTTGTTCTTCCTTTCCTGAAACATAGATTTGCCATCTAATGGCTCAGTAATGTAACTTTCACTGAAGTCGAAATAAGTAACAATCACTGAGACCCTTTCTTAATACCAAATAAGGCATATAATATATATATATATATATATATATATATATATATATATATAAATAAAATATTATTTATTGAACAACTTAAATTAACAATAATAGTCACTATAAAAGTGTAAGAAGTTTGTGTAATATGAAATTAACACAAGCAACAAAAGTACAAAATCAGCATACTAGTTAGTACAGGATTTATGTTAAATAAAAATATAAAGTTATGAAACCTACCTTTGCCCTTAGCCAAACTGATTTGCTGTGGAACAAGTAATAGATTAATAAGACCAAAGATTGCCTTGGCGGGTACATGAACGATGAACGGCTGCCGATGTGCTGAAGCTTACATCTGAAATCTCTGAAAACATCTACACTCTTGTCTAAAAAGTCTTAACTACACATTAACAGCAGTATTTGAACAATTATATTGGGTTTCCTCTACCATTGAGACTCGCTGTGAGAAATGCTGTCAGTATAGATCAGGCAGAAACAAGTGGAGTGATAAAAATTGTGAAATGGTTTCAGTGTGATATTAGTAGAATATTGCATGACTAGAAAATGCTCTCAGCCAATCAGATTCAGGAAACATTACTAACTATTTTGTATATATATTTACAGGGTTGGGGAGTAACTGAATACATGTAATGGCGTTACGTAATCAGGATACAAAAAAGTGGTAACTGTAATTCGTTACGGTTACATCAAAAAACAAAGTAATCAGAATGCAGTTACTTTTAAAAAAAAAATGGGAATACTGTCAGGATTACAATGGTTTCATTTAAAACGAAATAAATTAGTATTTTGACATAACGCTGTATTAAGCGCTGCTTTATTATATAGTTATTTTGCCAGTCATGGCTCACCTGCTGGTGCATGTGCAATAACACCTGTCTACAATCATTCTCTTCAGACTCAGGTTGAAATGAGCTAAGGTATTAATTACGATGCTTCCCGCGGGGAAAACCGTTTTCATGTCTGAAAATTTCAGCTATTTTGTTTTCAAAGAGAAAAAAGGAAACAACGTAGTTGTATAGCGCAAACCATGCCTTCCAGCTATGAAGACGATTTCATTCGCAGGTACGACTAGCACGAAAATAATGTTAGCTAAAATATATTGTTTGTTAGTGTTTTAAAATTCCAAAGTTTGTATGATTGCAGTTGTATGTAAGTTTCTTGTGGAAAATGAGCTGGACAATTTAGAAATTAACAATAGAGTCCCCACAAAGGGGAACACCCATCGCTAACGCGCAGGGTCAGTCAGTGAAATTAAGAAAGATCACCGCCTTGATCAATATGTATTTTAAAATGGAGTAATATGTAGATGTTTTTTTTTTTATATTGTGCATAAACTATAAGTATTTTTCTTGTATCTGTAATACTGTAGCCACTAGATGTCTGTATATGGGGCTGTGTAGTCCAGTTGGTAAAAAGACACGATTGCTTAGTTTAATTAGTTTTTAGTAGTATTTAATTTAAATTCATAGTTAAATAAAAGTACTTGGATTGCTTTGTACCTGATTTTATTTACATGTGTGACCTTAAAGGCATCCAAAAGTAATCAGATTACATGTGGTGCTTGGATTGTTACGGAATACTTTTTTTTTATAAGTAATTATAAGTAATTACAAGAAATTTGTAACTGTAATGGAATATATTTTAAAAGTAACCCTCCCAACCTTATATATACACGTGTGTGTGTGTGTATGTATATATATATATATATATATATATATATATATATATATATATATATATATATACACACACAGTGTATATATATATATATATATTGACCCATGCTGGCAAAATGAGTCACAATGAGCAAATTTTAAAAAATGTGTTAGTTATTTTAACATTACCTTATATATGTATATATATATATATATATATATATATATATATATATATATATATATATATATGTATATATATATATATATATATATATATATATATATATATATATATATATAAAAACTTTCAAAATAATGTATGATTTGTTGGAATCATAAAAAATGACTGCTAACTCTGAGCTAGACCTGTTGGAAGTCGATAAAGTCAATTTTGAGAAAAAATCTAATTAAAGTATTCTGAAGGTTCCAAAACAAAATCACCTAGCAAACAATACATGGCAATAACATCAAATTTGGCACTCACCAAGTCAAATCCAAACATTTATAGGAAAAACTTTTTTTCCCACGATACCACAATTGTTTGATTAACATTAATGATATAGACTATATATTAAGACCGCACAGATATGTTACACAACTGTTAGAGAAATACATCTGATGTGTTAACTAAACATATACTTAAGACATAACAGATAATGTTTGCATGAATACTTGCCAAGACAGATATTTTAAAATACTGTAATTCTGTATGTGTGTATAACAGGATTGTGCAATGTCTGAGGAGTCTTTGTGCGCACGCTTCGGATCTGTCAGTCAGCACAAGTAAGATCGTTTTGTTTACATCAGCATGAGATTGAAAATCACATTTCATTGGTTCGGACTCATGTCATCGCGAAATTCGCTATGAATATTCATAAAGTTGGAATGCTGCGCTTTAAAACCATACCAAACGTGTGCTGAGGGGAAGCACAGTCGCCGTGAAGTGAGCAGAGAAAAACTGAATTTTACATGGACAAAGGAAAGCTACTCCTCTCAGAAATCGTACAAATAAAGATACTTTTAGATGTTTAATTGCTATTTGGAGCATTGGGGTCACTAGACAAGTGCTTAATGAACTCAACACAAACTTGTGTTAGCATCTCAATAAAAATGTAGTTTTGGGTTTCATGTCCCTAATATAAAACAGATAAAAGCTGCCCTGGTCAACTATATGAAGAATGCTGTGTGTTACTGACTTGAATAGAGGGATGACACAAAAGATGCCATGTCTCAAAAATAGTTATATGAAAGCATGTCTGGAGTTTTCCAAACCCCTAATAATGACCCATTTGTGATGTGGGTAGAAATTATGTGATTGGATCAGTTTAGCCACAATTCCGAGCGAGATGTGTGATGCAATTTTAGCTCTGTCCACACAAAACACCAAATCTACAGTGAAGACAATGGTGCAATCATCTCGTTCCGTGCTAGGCTACTCAATGAACTGCACATCTTGACAAATCCGGATAAAAAATTGGTGACCTTTTTTTAATTTTTTTTTTCTCTTTTTTTCTTGAGAAACAATCCTCATTCTGTTCCCAAACGCAAGGTAAAAATGAACGTTTGTTCAAGATACTAATGGCCCAGTTTTTAACTATTTTTAAAATGTGCCTAGAATTACTTGAATCAAATCGGTGTGGAAAAATGGACCAAAATCACACAACACTTTAAACACTGTGTTACAGATGAAAAAGAGAACAGTGGTAGAGATGTAAAGGAGAATAAAATTCATATAGGCCTGAAAGTGCCTTTACAAGAAATTACTGTGTGTAACAAGTAGTGGCAAGGAAAACACGTTGTTGACGTGTGGATCTAATTATTCAAAATAAGGAACTAAAATAAAGACAAGGTAAAACATTGGTAACCAAGGAAACCATCTCGAGATCGGCCGATAAATGCTCATTTTTAATGTTATCAATTCGATAAGAAAATTAAAATTTAGAGCCGATAAATAATGTAGGCCTATATCCTTCAGCTGAGACTCTTCAGATTCACATTGTTTGCCATGATGGTTTTCAATTGCTTGATATGATTGAAATCACAGTTAAGTGCAATGTGCAGCACAAATCTGTCATATAGGCTTAAAAGAATTATGAGAACTCGTCTAAAATAATGTTGTGAATTCTTTGTGCACCCGTGTTTCAGCGCATTGTGGCAAGAAGAGCAAGAGTTACACCATAGCCCCTTTCACACAGCGCGTTGATCCCGGGAAATTGCCAGAACACCTTCTGTATGAACGCAAACACGACCCGGGATTGATGCTGGGATCGATGTCGGGTTGGGGACCTAGTAACATTGCCGGGATCAGTCGCGGAATGCGCGCTGTGTGAACAAAAGCCGTAATCAATGGCGTGTTGTAATGATGGCGCTGAAGCCGGGATCATTCGCCAGCATGAAACGGTAGCCTACGTAATGCGCTAGTTTATGATCGAATCAGAGAAAAAAATGCACAAGGGTGGTTTCTCGAGAGAGAAATCGCAGCTCATATGCAAACTATAGACGCTGCTGAGACATTACATGTCACATCGATGTCACATGTCTTTACGGGATTTTTACGGGTTGTGTGTGAACACACTCTCCAATTCCGGAAAATCACTGGCAGTGTGAATGAACCAAAGTCAAACGAACCCGGGTCAAATCCCTGGTCACTTCATCCGTGTCTTTTCCGTAATCTCTGTGTGAAAGGGGCTCATGACTAGCACACATTTACACATTTATTCATTATACAGACGCTTTTATCCAAAGTAACTTACAAATAAGGAATACAACAAGCGGATGTAAGTCGTAATATTAAGAGATATAGCAATTGCAATTTTCTTGGATGTTCTTGGATTTTCTTTCTCAGAAATATAATTGACAGCATATACTAACAAAAATCTACTTTTCAACGCAAAGATTATTTTAATAAAAAATAAACACACTAGTAAACATTCTTTAATAAAATAAGAACAATTAAACAAATACATATAAAAAAGCACAAATAAATGCAATAGAGAGTTATGAAATAAGGCTTTAAAAAATGTTGAAAAATGAAAATTCTGTCATTTACTCACCCTCAAGTTGTTTCAAACCTGTATCAATCAGTGTTCTTTCCCCTGCTGAACACAAAAGAAGATATTTTGAAGAATGTTGGTAACCAAACAGTTGATGTACCCCATTGACTTCCATAGTCTTTTTTTCCTACTATGGAAGTAGGAAAAAATGCCATGCTGTCAAACTAACATGTTTAATCTCTCACAATATAATCACCTACTCTTTACATAAGTGTTTAATCAAAACATCAAAAAGATCGTGTGTTGTATTTGACTGCAAAGATAAAGTGAGAAAAAAAATCTATCATACTGTCCAGGTTATAGTAAATCAATGCTGCACATGTCTGGGCCTGTCACAATGTGTTACCCAAAATAAATTTTCATGATAGATCAATCGGACTGCTATGCAGTGCCGTATTGCTGTCTGTTGTAATCACATTTACAGTGTTAAGGAGAGAAACCTCTGACATTATGTCAGCATTTGCACTATAATTAAAAGAAACCGCATGGAAAGGAATTAGATTACAATTTCAATGTCTTAACTTCACTCCAGGGATGACAGTTTGCATTCATCATCAGTCAGGGCTTTAAGCTGGAGTTGTATGTAACTGTGTTTTTTAACCCGTTTTTGGTCTGTCTTGCTTAGTTGCATTTAGTATAACCTTACAGTCAAAGATCACAGATCTGGTTTTGCCCATAAAATATATATATAAACACATATACAATTTACCTACTTCTGGCATGAAACTCTGGATGGTGCAGGCTGATAAACTTATTGGTAGCAATCATGTCATTAACTACATAGCACAGCTGATTTGTTGCTGTTGCATTCAAGTACTTGGCATTGTTTGAGGTTAACAGTCTGCAGCACACTTTCAGAACACATCTGGAATCAACGTCTAAGATAAGTAAAAATGATCTTTTATCTTTTTAAGATAAAAAAGTACATCCATCCATGATAAAAAAATAATCCATATGGCTCCAGGGGGTTAATAAAGGCCTTCTGAAGCGAAGCAATGTTTGTGTAAGAAAAAAAATCCATATTTAAAACTTTAGCAACTAAAATAACTAGCTTGCACAGGTGGCCGTACGCATCGATTTAAGGTGAAAGAGACTTGACTTGACGCATGACGTGTTGACGAACGCGGAAGCGCAGAGGATAGAGCAAAACTGAACACGAATTAGAAGTCTAAAACTAGAATTTTTAAAGAGAAATGTTGGAGGAGCTTGAGTTTGTTGCCCAGCCCTATTTGTTTGAACCACGAGAGGCATCAAAGCTTACGCTACTCCTACATCCTACGTCATACATCGCATCAATGGTTATCCTTTTGGCGTAAGTCGACTTGCGTAGGCCGTCTGCCGGAAGCTAGTTATTTTAGTTGATAAATTTTAAATATGTATTTTTTTCTTACATAAATGCATTGCTGCGCTTCAGAAGGCCTTTATTAACCCCCCGGAGCCGTGTGGTTTACTTTTATCATGGATGGATGCACTTTTTTTTTGGGCTTCAAAATATCCTTCTACATTCACTGCCATTATAAAGGACACTTTTTAATATAACTCTTATTGTATTCGTCTGAAAGAAAGTCCTATACACCTTGGAAGGCTTGAGGGTGAGTAAATCATTGGGTAATTTTCATTTTTGGATGAACTAACTCTTTAACTGCCAAAGATCTAAGACACAACCCTCCATCCTTTTTGGGAACTATGAAGTACCGCCTGTAAAACCTGGAATCTCTCTTGGAAAGAGGGATAACGTTATATGGCCTCTTTCGCCAAGAGAGACTGAACCTCCTGTTCCAGCACCAATTTCACCAATACCTTCAAACGCTTTCTATTTCAGAGAAGGCCAAAGCAAGGAAAACATTGTCTTGTTGTGCTCTCTTCAAAATCCCCCTTTAAAATTGTCGCATTTTCTTGTCCTAACATGGTCTGATTGATTGATTGATTGATTGATTATTATTATACGTTTTGTATTTTTATGTTTCTTTTTCCTTTTCTTTTCTCATCTGGTGTTTGTTCCGGTTCTTGTATTACATGCTATTAATAAAAAAAGAAAAAAAAGAATGTCAGGCCTTGACGTGGAGGCTGTAATTTGCTGAGCAGGAAGCGTTTGTCTAGCCTACTTTTTATCTGTATTTGATGTGGGGGGAGCTTACACTGGAAGTTTGTCCAAACTATGCGAAAAGCTTATTTTAAATGTCATTCTGTTCCCTTCATAGTTATATAGCAAATATGTTTGTTTGTTTTTTTTGTTTTTTACAATTATTCCTTTTTTATTACAACATTTCTGTAAATATATTTTAATTAAAACCGTACAATTCAATAGTTTTGTTGTAGAGAACATTTGCGTGTGGGATGGGTGGGACATGTTCCCACCACTTTTTGAAAGCCATTTTAAAAAAATGCTTGCAGAAGCCATTTATAGCACATAGAAAAGCATATCCAATCCCTCATTCTTCATAATTTTATTGAACATGTAACACGAAAAATATTTGCTGCATTTTATGTGGCTGCCATGACTCATTTTCATTCATATACAGTAGTTTACTCTAATTTACTTTACACACAAAATATTACATTATAGTTTTAGTTGTTTATCCAAAATATTGTGAGGTCACCTGGCTCTTGTTATCGAGCAAGAACAAGGATTGACTGTCTAATGAACACTTTTATACTATTAATTTGAAATTGTTACCTGTTTTGTCTTATGCCTTTCTGAATATGGTATTCGGCTTTGGGTACATCCTCGTTGTGTATTTTGAGAAAGAGAAAGGGGCCAGCACTGTACCCTGAGGTACACTAGTGGTTTGTCAGGATCTGGTGATTCACCATGTCACTTGGAGATCTATTGGGATGAAGGCACATTTTTTGGAGGCAGCTCTCACCAGCCCCAGGGTTTCAGCTACTGACGTAAGAGAGTACAGCATAAATCAAGTCTTGGTATAAGTTTACACGACGACGATGTACTATTAACAGAATTTTTTTCCTTTATGTTTTTCGCATACAGACGACAATGTTGTAAAAGCGATCCCTGTTCACACAGATCTGTGAAAACGACTAAAAATGCTGTATTATGCATGCCAGGCCTGCAGTTAGAGATGTCACTTTGTGAAGAAACACTACGCCTATAGACTGAACACGTAATATACATGCACGTGACATCACTGTTTTCACAAATTAAAATTTTTGTAGTCTACATGGAGACGTTAATGGTATAATTTTCAAAAATGTGCACTTTAAAACTCGTTTTCAAAGTTTCTTTTTTCAGTCCTCCAAAATACTGTTGTCCTGTAAATGAACGGCCAAAATGCATAAAAAGTTTTCTGTTTTTAGTTGAAAGTGGTGTTGTATAAACGCCCCCTTAGCTACTGTACCTGTAAGCTTTTTTTAAATTGAAAAGAGTTGTGAACATTAGCCGAATGTAAAGACAGTCCTGTAAGTATGCATAAACTCTTTTTTTTTACATGCTTTTAAATGAGAGTTGCACATGATATTATGCAGAGCAAGGCTTATCAGGGTGATTGTATCAGAGCTGTGAGCCAGTGAGATGTTGCTCAGGGACGCTCATGCAGGTTGGCACGTTTGCCTTTAATTGGGTGCATATGAGGTTTTATAATGTCTGTCTTTGGCTTTCTCCCTGTCTTCCAAATTCACACCCCCATATCACCCTTATGCTGTCACTCTCTCCCTGTCACACTTCACATCATGGCTTCAGGAGAATAGACCATATGGACAATGGTTCAGTTGTTGCATCTTTAACCATACATCCAATGTGATCGACCTCTGCAGGGAGCTGGAGTTTTGAGAATAATCTGAGACCTCCCTCATATGACTCATCTACTCTTGTGGAATCTGCATGAGTAGATGTTTTTCATTTTCTAAATTGTTGCAAAAAAAAAAAAAATGCTGAACCTCAGATGACACCCACAGTTTCGATCTGCCTGCCAATGTGATGTAATGCTGCTGCTTTGTTCCATAAATTGAGCTCTGAGGTTCCATCAGGCTCATGCACTCGCAATGCAAAGGCAGTTCCAAAAATACCTTGCTTTGGCTAAATTCTAAGGCAGCATTGCATGACAATGTAATTGCATGGCATCGACTGTAAGATAATGACAAAAATGCTGAATATAAATATATTTAATTCAACACAGTAGAGTATCAATACAAATCTAATTAATAACTGAGAGCTTCATCCAACATTTGTGTTTGTTGAATATTTGATGCTTATTAAAGTATCACATCAATGTCAAACTCTGTAGGAAATAATTCTGCCGGATGCTTCATTTGAGGGGCGCTATTTATTTATGCTTGTGGATATATTTGGTCTTGAATCCTTTGGATATATCATGGTCTGTCTGAATACTCGATTCTAATTGTCTGGAAAGTGTGCTTTACCGTTTAATGCATAGGCACTTCCAGTTTAAACAAATTCTAAGTTAATGTACTGTCTTCACTGAAGGACACACGCATGCATAGAGATAGAATGTATTCATATTCATTCAAATAATTTTACCAAATTATTTATTCAATGATTTTAATGCACAACATCGAGGCAAAGAATCACCCGACGTGAAGCGGATTATTAAATTATCTCTGTCATAGAGCTGACAAATTGGTCACTGTTAAGGTTCCATTTCAGAATACAGCTGCCTATGTAAGCAGTAGACTAGCTCACTGGGTTGTGATCAGAGCTACTGAATGATCATCATATATAAAGCTATCACTGAATGATTTGCAGAATATTTACACAGTACTCAGTTAATTCAAATAATACTATGTTATTACAATGTGCATCAAAAATTTACGCTTGACATATTTTGTTAGTGAAATATACATGTGAAGAAATTAAGAAGTGTGATATTACTTGTTCATGGTAACAAAAATATTGTACAAAAACAGTCAAATGACTGGCGCTGCTAAACAAAAACTAAAAAATGAAAAAGTAAAGCAAAATTTTCTAATTCAAATAAAGTGCAAAAACTATTTTACAGAAATTTTCATTAACATTTTTACAGAACAACACTGTTATTTTACAGATTCTAAGACTATTATGATCCAACACCTTCAATAAAATGACGGCATAAAAAGTTCTACAGAAACACTGTTTTTATGGATTCTTTTTCTAGATTATTATGACCCTACACCTTCATAAAATGACAGCAAAGAACGTTCTGCAGAAAAACAACACTCAAGATCGTAAATTAAGTTTTATTTTGAAAGACAAAATAAAAATCTGTAAATAAAAACATCTGTACATTTCATGGCTTGTTTTTTTCAAGAATTACTGTACGAATCTTAAATGAAATATAACACAAACTTCTAACACTAAAACCGTTACATCAACAATATTTTCAACATCTACAAGATTTTCAACGTTTCACTATTAGCTACTGATTCGAAAGCTGTATTATTATTCAGATGTAAATTTACATGATCAAACAATTCTTCACAAACAGTTCTTCAGAGCCCCAGGGGGAATTGAAAAACTAAAAATGGCATTTATCCATGTGCCTATCTTGTCAGTTAGGGTTACTATGAGGTCATAATTTCACCTTTAAAACAGGTATAGAAAGGGACAAATTCTGCTGTTTGTTGTTTTTAGCTTTTATTTACCATATCAGTATATATAGGTTTCTCTAGTGCCTGGAAAGCGCACAGTGTAGGTAATATAAGAATATTTACATCTATTCAGAATCAACGATTGAGAGAAAAAGCACAAAATGCATGGTACACAGTTTTAGAAAATAAGAAGTTGAATATATTCACAATGCAAGTCCTTGGTGGTACAGGAGAGCTACATTCCATCTATACATAACATACAGCTGGTACGATCTCTGTTCTTGTTCAGATGCTCAGGGCACTGTTTAGCTATAGAAACAGGTAGATGGAGTAATATACCAATGACAGAGAGAATCTGTAATTATTGTAATCTAACTAATACCTCTGTGATTGAAGACGAGAAGCATTTCTTGTATGATTGTTCTTTGTACATGGATCTGCGTAATAAATATTTGAGTGATCTCACACTCGTTGGTGATGTTTGTATTGATATGTCACAGGTTTGTGAGTCGAAGCATGCATGGAGATTGACATTGTATATATATCATGGAATGAAGAAAAGAGCATCTGTCATGCTACTGTGACTTTGTGGAACTATGGGCCGAGAGGCCATATATTCCTGAAATAAATTTGATTGATTGATTGATATATAATATATATGTATATGTTTCCCATCTGACCCCTGTGGGCTCCTTATAGTTCTGATCTTTTCATTGTCTTTTAATTTAGAATCCTACACAAGTGTATTAATATGTTAAATCAAAACATACAACAAAAGGTCCATTATTCTGTATCAGAAGTGACAGTTACAGCAGATAAAGAACAATCCTCCTCCAAATTGCCAGTCATCAGCTGGATCCTTGGTATGTCTGGGAGTAAAAAAAGAAAAAAGACACTATGATTGTCTTAATCTTTAAAAAGGAGGATTTCTTTATTTTATTTTTTTAAACAAGCTTAAACCATTTTACTTTTAACAGCATTTGACTGACACATTCTGGCTATGTGAACACAGATTACTGTCAGATTTAAGATTATTAAATGTTGTTAGATCCTTCTGAAATGACAGGAAAGCCAAAAATGTTGGTTCCAGTGTCTTTACCAGATTGTCTGAAGCATCTTGGGCCAGTTGCATAAATTGGTTTGTAAGACTAATCTTACAAGTTAGTCGTCTAAATTTGTTCTTTAAGACTGGTATTTACTTAAGTCAGTTACATAAAATGTAAGGTTGGTCTCAAAAAGTAAGGGTGATTACCCCTTGTATAACTTTCTGTTACAATCTATGTTGCCATGGAAGCTAATAAACTGTCAACTGCTCTAGATTCATAAAAGTGGTCTTAATTTGTCTTGTGCTATGGGACATTTTAATCTTTTAATTTAAAATCTTTCTGAAAAGGAATTGCTAGAGAAACTGACCTCTCTACCTTGGATAAGGTGAAGGCAGATTTTCTTAACATTGCTGGATTTCCAAGTGTAGTAGGAGCCATTGATGATTTATTGGGATTCAAGCACCTTGAGCCACCGCTCGCTGGCCAGTATCAACCCATGACTCAAGAATATTGATGAATTTCCAAATTCATGATGTAACGCAGAGAGGAGAATTGTAGGGTGTGCTCTTGGGTAACTCTGGTTTCCTTTCGTTGTCACTCCGAGTTACGTCGGATGACGACGAATGGGGTTTCGCTTAGAAGCCTATCGACTTCGAGTATACAAAACGAGCCAATGGCAAAGAAATGCCATGGGTCTGCGGAATTTGCATAGCGTATCTCCGCCTTACCTCGTGGGTATAAAAGGAGGACGCTGGCAACATGCAGATATGTTTCTTCGCTGAGGAGCCGAGACTGAACTCAGGCGATCCCCGCGGTACAGCGGAAAGTGGCAGGAAGACGTAACATCTCTGTTCCCTACTCAAGGAACGAGGGTTACATACGTAACCGAGACGTTCCCTTTCTTTGTCACTCCGAGTTACGTCGGATGACGACGAATGGGGTTTCGCTTAGAAAGCCTATCAACTTCGAGTATACAAAACGAGCCAATGGCAAAGAAATGCCATGGGTCTGCGGAATTTGCACAATATAGCGTACAATATTTGCACAAGATAGCGTATCTCTGCCTTATCTCGAGGGTATAAAAGGAGGACGCTGGCAACATGCAGATATGTTTTCGCTTCGGAGCCAAGAGTATCTCTTCCCTCCACAGCCATTTCTGACTTCGCTCTACGAGACGAGCCACTCTCTCCGGTGTTGGTGTGACGGCGATCTGCAGCGAGTTCACATTGCCTGCTGATCTGTGCAGTGATCTGCCAGTGAGTGTGTTTCTTCCTGGTCGCTTCATCGCAGAGTTTTTTCTCCTCTCACGAAAGAGCTCGCACGCGGCAGGTGCGAAGGTGCGTCTTTTTAAAGAAGGCTCGCCCGTGCATTTCTGGTTGTGGTCGACTCATTTCCGATTTTGATGGGCACATTCTCTGCTCTGCGTGCTTGGGCTTGATCACGCTAGAGCAGCGTTTGTGGATGACTCACGTTCTCCCCGCGGGAACGTGACCATCGTGTCATTACGGTCGAGACTCAATGATCTCTTTAGAGAGAGAGTCCCCTCATCCACACCCCGATCTAACACTCTCCACATGAAGTGCTACTTCGGCTGGTGGCCAGGGTGACCTGAGGGTGATGGTGTGGAACAAAGGTGCTGACTATCCGTCCGTGCCCCACGCCCCCCTCTTCATTGACGCAACCCGTGAGCGATCACGGGACGCCCGCGGGCCCGTCTTCGGGTTAAGCGGCACTCTTGAGGCACTCAGTTCTTTCCAGGAGCTGGTAGCAGGGCCACTCCTTTCCCCGGTGGAGGGCCGGGGAAGAATCCTTATTCTCAGAAAGAACTGACTTTCCCGTCTCTGAGCACACAGAGTTCTTGGACGACACGGTGCACCGCCCCTGAGCCGTGCACCCCTCGTCCCCCTCTGTCTCAGAGCCGGATGACAGTGCGTGCCATCCCCGGACCGTACCGCTCTCATCCCCCTCTGTCGCCAGACCCCTGGCAGAGCAGGCCCCCGCGGAACGCTGGTCCTTCCCTGGCCTCCTCTGTCAGGGTGCGGTTATGACCGTGCCCCCACACCGGGCCGCTACGCCGTCCATGTCCGGGCCGGTCATTCCGCTTCGCTGCACCACCGGGGGGACGTCTGTGGTTCGCATGACTCCGCTGGCACGGTTCCTGGGAGCCTGGCTAGAGCGTCCCAATCTGTTCCGCTGGGTCACGCGAACCATCGGCTCGGCTATGCGATTCAGTTCGCCCCCTTCACAGGCTGCCGTTCAAGATGCTCCTGGCCAAATGCATTTCCGAATGTGTGCGGCCACAGGATTGGTTTGCAGCGATCGACCTGTAGGATGCCTACTTTTATGTCTTTGTTCTCCTTCGACTCAGACCGTACCTATGGTTTGGTGTCCGGGGGCGCGCATATCAGTACGCTGTTCTCCCATTCGGGCTAGCCCTGTCTCCTCGCACCTTCAAAAAGGTTGTCGAGACAGCCCTTGTTCCTCCATGGGAACACGGGGTTCGCATCCTGAACTATCTCGGCGACTGGCTATCCTAGCTCACTCTCTCGAGATCAGGTTTGCGAACACGGGGACCCAGTGCTCCGGCACCTAGCTCGTCTGGGCCTTCGGGTCAACTGGGAAAAGAGTAAACTTTGCCCCGTGCAGATGATCTCTTTTCTCGGTATTGACTTGGTCGCCTTCTCCACTCAGCCACTGCTGACTTGCCTGAGACAATCAAGCACAAGAGTGCGGTTCCACTGAAGTTTTTTCAGAGACTCCTGGGGCATATGGCGTCCGTAGCAGCAACATCGCCGCTCGGAATGCTCATATGAGACCGCTTCAGCTTTGGCTTCACGACCAAGTCCCGAGGTGGGCATGGCAACACGGCGTGCTCCGAGTACCAGTTACTCCGTTCCTGAGAGGAGCGTGGAGACTGAATCCTCCTCGCCCTCTTCTCGTTCCCTCTTGGGACCTCTCAGTGGTTCTAACTGCCCTGCAGAGTGCTCCCTTTGAGCCTTTGCAATCAGTGGAGCTTAAGTTCCTGTCAATGAAGACAGCGCTCCTGGTTGCATTGGCCTCCATCAAGAGGGTAGGGGACCTGCACGCATTCTCCGTTGACGAAGCATGCCTGGGATTCGGGCCAGCTTACTCTCACGTTATCCTGAGACCCCGGCTTGGATATGTGCCCAAGGTTCCTACCACTCCCTTCCGGGACCAGGTGGTGAACCTGCAAGTGCTGCCCCTGGAGGAGGCAGGTCCAGCCTTGGCACTGCTCTGTCCAGTATGTGCTCTCCGCGCCTATGTAGACAGAACGCAGTGTTCAGGACCTCAGACCAGAAATTTGTCTGTTATAGTGGGAAGCTGAAGGGAAAGGCTCTCTCCAAGCAAAGGTTGTCTCACTGGATAGTGGACGCCATTGCATTGGCATACCAGCAGCAAGGTCGACCATGCCCCCTTGGTGTGACTGCCCACTCCACCCGGAGTGTGGCGTCCTCTTGGGCTCTAGCACATGGCGCCTCGCTAACAGACATCTGCAGAGCTGCAGGCTGGGCGACACCTACACATTCGCCAGCTTCTACAATCTCCGAGTGGAGCCAGTGTCCTCTCATGTACTCGCTTCAACCAGCTAGTACTGGACCCGCTCAGGTGTCTTCGCTTGCTCGCCATTCCACTCCACGGACTGGATACGTGAGATATTCTCCTCAGGTGAGCTTCCCCGAAAGCCCTGAGTTCCTCCAGCACTCCTGATGTCGGCTCCAGTGTTAATTGCCTGCGCGTCGGCTAGGTGCCTCAGAGTGCATGGTCCCTTCTCTGAGCGACCCCCCATATGTGTATTTCCACTGTAAGCCTCTCTGAGCATGTGTCTTTCCCTTGGCAAGCCACCTTGCCACCCCTGGGGTTGAAATATTCCACCTGCAGCTGGACACCCCAGTGTTCTCCATATGGATCCCTCCCGGTCATATGTGTCTCTAAGTCCCCCCCCCCTGGGGTGGCAATAATTGCATATTTCCTCTAAGCTATGGGATATGCTCCCCAGTGTACCTTGGTATTCCTGTGCTAAATAGGAGTCCTTCGTCCGTGCTAGTCTCACGACAGGGGTCTCAGATTTACGCAGGGCACTGGAAGACAGCCGAGAAGGTGGCGTGATTAGACTGGTAACCCCATTCATCGTCATCCGACGTAACTCGGAGTGACAAAAGGGAACGTCTTGGTTACGTTTTTAACCCTCGTTCCCTGAGTAGGGAACGGAGACGTTACGACTTCCTGCCACTTTCCGCTGTAACGCGGGGATCGCCTGAGTTCAGTCTTGGCTCCTCAGCGAAGAAACATATCTGCATGTTGCCAGCGTCCTCCTTTTATACCCACGAGGTAAGGCGGAGATACGCTATGCAAATTCCACAGACCCATGGCATTTCTTTGCCATTGGCTCGTTTTATATACTCGAAGTCGATAGGCCTTCTAAGCGAAACCCCATTCGTCGTCATCCGACGTAACGTCTCCGTTCCCTACTCAGGGAACGAGGTTTACATACGTAACCGAGACGTTCCCTTCCAGTCGCTCACATTCGACGTGTCGACTGATTGGGATCACGCTTAGGGAGCCTGTCATTTTTCAGTACTGTTAAAACGAGCCAATGCACATTGGCGTGCGAGATCTGCATCTCACACTCCACCCTGCGGCAAGGGTATAAATACGGAAGTGGATGCACGCACCAGTTGTCTTTCGCTTCGGAGCCGATTGGTCTTCATGTCGATGTCTCTGACGAGTGTTGTTATATTACAATGAGCAAGTGTGTCGCCCTTTCTTTAGGAAGTTTCTCCCGGTGCTGGTGGTTCTACAGTGCGAGTGCAGCAGTGGTCGCGAGCCTTCTGAGCTCTCAACTGCTGTTTTAACAGCATCACAAATCTGTGTTTGTTTGTCTGACGGCCGGTTGAGGGCGAAGAAAGTCCCCCTCTGACGGTCACAATTGTTGCTTCACGTGTTTGGGGACTTACACCTAGGTGTTGAGCAATGCTCCTGTCTTGTGTGTGCACGTCGCAGTCCTACTGGCAAAGGACGCGATGTAGCCTCTCCCTCCAGCCGATATGAAGGCCGGCTTCTATAAGCCCGTACTTCATTGTACCCTAGAGAGGTGGATCACGACATTCTTGGTTCTGTGTTAATTAAGACGGGCCCTTTTTCGAAAGCCTCCATTCAATTTGTTACACAGAGATGCATTTCCAAATGCTCCGTCCCCAAGATTGGTCTTCAGCGTTCGTCCTGAGAGACATGTGCTTCAGACACTTTTCTCCTCTTTTCTAGTTTTGAGAGTGTGTGGATGGTTAGTGCTGTATAGAAGTGAGAAAGGGTCCCACTGAAACTCTCAGAGGCTCTTGGGGTATATGGTAGATGCAGGCGCTTGGCTTTCTCCATATGAAGACTGCTTCAGCACTGACTTTACGGCCGAGTCCTGAGGTGGCCGTGGCAGAGGGGCTCGCTCCGTGTAAAAACACACTGGCTTGCTGCCTAACCCTCAGTCCAAAAACAGACCTTTTGTTTCTCCGGGCCAACAGTCCCTTGAACGACTGTCCATCAATAGTGGCTGAGGGGCCACGTACAAAGGGCATGCAGTAACAGAGGTCTGGGCGGCCCTCCGACTGCATTGGCATCCATTGCCTCGAGTTGCAACATTGCGACCGTTGTGCTACGCTTCGCTCGCATGTCACAACTCGCCCGCCACCTCCTCCTTGGAGACAGAAGCTTCTGAGATCGCTTCATTCCACTTATTTATTCTGGTCTGCTCAACCGTGCCGCTGGTGAGCCTCACGTCAGCCTATGACCAGGGAGAGTGGAGTCTCCATCCCCAGGTGGTCCAGCTGTTTGGGACTACTTCGGGGCCTCACAGTTACATCTGTTGCCCCTCTGGACTCGTCCCTCCACCTGTTGTTCTTTTCTCCTGTCTGAGTGGACATCCCTTGACACAGAAAAAACTCTGGCCACAGCTGGCCCCGAGGCCCCAGCAAAAAATGTGTTCCCCAGTGAGCCTTCTTGCACACAACCGTGCTAAAAGTTGGGAGAAGATGCAGCAGGTCTTTCAAGTTGCCCCTTATTGGCCCAACCAGACCTCTTCTCTCGACAGCCCTTCCTGACTCCTTCCTCTGAGTACATTCTCAGGGATGGGGCATGATGGCACCCACGTTTAGAAGAGTTCCAGGTCTGGTTCTAAAAAGAATGGGACGCGGGTTTATATGTTGTGATCCCTGCGGTGAGGGATCCATCTCCACCTCAATAATACGGGAGGATCAGGAGGCTTTTGTCTACGCACTGGAAGGTGGCAGCACTAGTGGCGTTTTAATTGGGATCCCAATCAATCAACACATCGACTATGTCGAACGTGAGCGACTGAAAGGGAACGTTTCGGTTACCTATGTAACCCTCGTTCCCTGAAGTAGGGAACGGAGACCTACTCCCTTCGCCACTATTGCTGGACCACCTCTGACTCCGGGCTCCGCTCGGCTCCTCAGCGAAAAACAACTGGTGCGTGCATCCACTTCCGTATTTATACCCGCGCCGTGGGTGGAGTGTGAGATGCATATCTCATTGTGCATTGGTTCGTTTTAACAGTACTCGAAGATGACAGGCTCCCTAAGCGTGATCCAAATCAGTCGACACGTCGACTATGTCGCTGTTCCCTCCTTCAGGGAATGAGGGTTACATACGTATTCGAGACATTATCCACTAAAACCCTGGCTTCTCACACCCTTCTTGAACCGAGTCAATGTGCCTCAAACTTTGTACATCACAGCCGATGCCAAAACAAGAAATGCTTGTGAAAGGTGTTGTCTACATGGAGAGCTCAAAATGAAACTATAGAGAGTCTGCCACATAATCTGTGCTTGTTGTTTTGCATACCAAGGTAATAAATACAATTTTAGTTGTAATTTAAATTCCTAGTTGCAAATTCCCCAATGATTTTAAATTATAGGAGTAAAATTTCACTTTGCTTTTAATAAAGATCTTGCACTCCCAGACTTGGAGGATAACCAACCAATGCTTGAAGAACCTACTTTGGAGATTACTGAGGTAGGAGATTAAGATGGATCTGGGCGTTATTTTTGATAAATGATTTTAGAAAACATTAGCACACACACACACAAACAAACAAAATATAGTACATGATTTGAAAATGCTAGGTCTTAAAAACAGTCACACTCATGGTCATAGGAAATTAATCAGAAATACAAAAAATACAGATTACAAATCAATCACAATGCAGGATTGAGGGGGTTAAACTCTTTAACATCAAGAGTGAAAAGTAGACACTGCTCACACTTACACACTAACTTGTGCACACACTCTCAGAGTGAGATAAAAGCCTGACTATTATAGATGTGCCAAAAGACTCAATTAATAATATTTTGAAATCAAGAATTTGAAATCAATTCAGAACTGGATTATCTTTTTATTTTTGTATCATTGTCACTGAAGTGTGATGTTTGAATTAGATGGGTATCAAAATAATTTCTCTGATTTTAGGGAAAGTTATGGTTAGGTTTAGGGCTAGAGACAGAGTTAGGATGTTTTCAGACAGGAATGTTTTTGGAACGTGTCTTACAGTACCTGGCAAAATCACGGCATACTGTGTGTGTGTGTGTGTGTGTGTGTGGATTGACATCATGGGGACATTAAAGTTACATTTACTTGACCCATAATGACCCTTTTGCATTTTAACAAATCCTTGAACTTTCATTTATAACCACTCTTATGCCTAAATGCCAACTGTGCATACAGCTGTGGCATTTTCTGTATCTGGCCCTTTTCTGTATTGCAGTGTTACACAACTTGTTAACCCCACTGTCTACAGTAACACTAATCTACAAACATTGCTATAATTGCATACAAGTTACAATATTCGATTGCAGCCTTCTATTTAAAATTATAGATTCTCCAAGCAGTTGACTGCTGTGGTTAAGCCGTTACACCATTCATGATATGGGAAAATGTCAGACATCCCACCCTGCAAAAACCTATTTCTGGGAGATGCAACCAGGGGCATCGGATTGGGGGTAAAACCAGTACTGGTCCTTGAAATGTCTGGAATATAATTTATTTTACCTGGATATTTTCATTTCCTAATTAAATTTCATAATGAATGTCAGATGAAATGTAAAGTTAGTATATTGGCTGATTAACTTGGTTGATTGACTGACTACATTTTGTATACAAAAAAGACTATCTAAGGAGTCATGGTCCCACCCCTTGCTAATGCGCCAAATGGTTTAGTCCAGTGTTTCTCAACCTCTCCTGCAGGGACCCCCTGACAGGACATGTTTTTGTTTTAACCCTGAAATGGCACACCTGATTCAATTAATTAAAGGCTCAAAGGCTTAATGTGTAGCTGACTAATTGAATCAGGTGTGCCATTTCAGGGTTAAAACAAAAACATGTCCTGTCAGGGGGTCCCTGCAGGAGAGGTTGAGAAACACTGGTTTAGTCCATCTGTGCGCATTTTGTTTATGTTAGTTAGTTGAGCATCTGGTGGAGCGCAAACTTCTGCTGTAGAAATGTCTTTCTCAAAGAAAGCCAAATCAGGCCACCAAAAAAGAAAGGAAAGACAGGAGAAGGAAAGAAAACAAAATGAGGGGAAACAATTGGTAACTGACTTATTTTCAAAGAAAGGTGAGCACAAACTAGAACACGAAATCTATAGCGCTAACTGCTTGAATATCTCCACGATCGTTAGTGCTAAAAATTAACTGAGACAAACCATTGAAAGAGCAGAACATACACTTTCAGATGATAATTTGGTTATACATGTGTAATCTGAGGTAAAGGCTAAATAAATAAACTGTACACTAACAAAGCTGTTTGCATACAACACAGCATTATAATAGCCTAATTTGAAACATGTTTAATTTTAAATATATAGGCTATATCTAAAATTAGCTATAATAGGCTAATCAGTGTCATAGGTAGCCTGGTAGCTCATCTGTAGCTACATATCATCATTTCAACATTATATTTATATCAGATTTAGTAGAAGCAGATCGTAACATTGTGAAACACATGGCCCTCAGTTTGAGGAACATGGGGGCCCATCAGGACTGCCTATGCATAGGGCCCAGGATCTTGTGCTACGCCCCTGGATGCAACTCATTAATATTGTTGAAAATTAAGTTTAATATACTGTATAAGCAATGACAGGATTCTAAATTGTCCATATTTGAATGTGTATTTTCCACACATTGTATGCTGGGATGCATTCCAGTACTTTCATTCCTTTTTCTCAGATGTATTGCTTTTTCTAGTTTCAAATGTCTCAATATAGGGTATGCCTCAATGTGACTTCACTGTATTTCTCTCACACACTCTTTCTCATGCATTGAAATGGCCATATAGTTTCTATGTACATAACAACTGCACATTCTCATCAGTTAACATAACCAATACTTTATGATGGTTGTTTGCCATGAGTGTGTTTGTGAAAGTTGATGTGTGGTTTTTGGGGAGATGGAGCTTGTTAAAATGCATGATTTTCTCAACTCTGTTCACAATTTGGATAAACTGATTATGTGTGTGGCCTGAGGCACAACATGCCTGAAAGTTTTAACCTGGAGAGCAGTGCAGCGTTGTACTCCCAGAAACAATACTGTATACATGTAATACAGTGTTATTGTTTTTTGTATAAAATTAATAGTTACTGTAATTTGTCAATTTCATAACACTTAAAAATAACAGTCGAGCTGTTAATTTAAAGATATTGTTTGTAATTTTTAGATTTTTTTAATTGTTTATTAGACCAAGCAGGCTCAGTGGAAAAACATGCCTGTGTTTACATTGCTTCTTACCAGCTTGCCAGCAAACATCCAGTGAGTTGCATAGCACACAAAACTAGTATGTTTTTTTTTTTTTTTTTTTTTTCAGCAGTTTTATTATGTTGGTTGTTGTATGTGGCAGTTGAGAAATGAATGTCCAGTGAGTGTCACTAAAAGGTTTGTATTTGAAAACAACATAGTAACTACACTAAGCCCTACCCTAAACTTAACCTATAGTGTTAAAAAAAGCAAATGTGAGATCACATTTGCTGAAGCAACCATGCTGCTTCTACCATTTTAACTGCTTCTACAAGTCTTTGATCGGTTTGATCGTGATTCATTTTTCACAGGACTTGTTTCAGAGCGAACAAGTGAAAAATCAACCGTATTAATTATTCAAGCCCCAGTGCATGATGGGAACACCAGTATCAGAAAAGTTGAGTAGTTTTACTTAATTTTATAACGTTGATATTTACGCTTTGATTTTGATTTTATTATGCTTGCCTGAACTAACCTTTTCATGTAGAAATTACATTTGTTTTTTTCTGTAGTATTTACTTCACCAAAGAATAATTTTTATCAGTGCAGGTGAGCTGCTGAGCAAGTTTGCTACATCAAAAAAAAAAAAAAAAAACTTGCATAGGGAGCTGCTTATGTGATAAAAATGTCCTAATAAATTAGTTATAAATCATCCACTATGGTAAACTGTTTGGAGGTCATGACATACTGTAGTATTGTTCAAAGATTTGCGGAAAACGTTGCCAAATTTTTTTGCCAACTCAAAATGACCGACGGACTACAACACGTTGTACTAACGTCCACTAAAGGGAACCACAGGATAAGAAATCAATTTTTTTTCTATCAGGTTACATCAGTTTGAATCCTAATGTCACAGAACTTCATACAAATGGATAAAAAGACATTCTGAGATTCAGAGATGAAGGTCATAGTACTGATGTTGTCCATTAGAGGTAAACAGGATGAAATCAAATTGTTATATCAGATTCCATCAGTTTAAATGACCAGTAAATGTACATGTCACAATCACCAACCGGAGTGCCCTTAATATCCTCCTGAGGGCACTCCCCTATTGTTCATTGTCATTCTAACATGGACTACATTTCCCAGAACTCACAGCCCGGATTCATCATCCCTAATTGCTGTCAGCTGTTTATTATTAACCTTATTAACTCTGCCTATATAAGACCGGTTTATTCAGCAATTCATTGCTAATGCTGGGGCCACACCACAAGATATTCGGGCCGATTTCTCCCCTTCCGACAATCCTAAGTGAAGTCCCAAATATCTTGATGGTTCTGCAGACTATCTTATCAGATTTTCCTGTGGTGTGAGGTGTGTTAAGAGTTGACCGAACCTGCTCGGAAGAAAATTGGAGCTGCCCAGATCGCAAATTGTAAATTGTAAAGTTTTGGTGCTAAATAGGAAAAGGATCTACCGCCAGTGGTCGATTTTGATATTCTAATTATTATCATCTAGCCAGAATTTTGAGATCGCAATAGACGTGAAGGACTATAATGTGTTAAGAGCTCACTCAAGTACTGGGGAGCTAAACCATTTAGTGCTTTGTAAGTAATCAGCAATATTTTAAAATTGATACGATGTTTAATAGGGAGCCAATGCAGTGTTGAAAGAACTGGGCTAATATGGTCATACTTCCTGGTTCTGGTAAGAACTCTAGCGGCTGCATTTTGGACCAGCTGTAGTTTGTTTATTAAGCATGCAGGGCAACCACGCATAAGAGCATCACAATAATCTAGCCTTGATGTCATGAACGCATGAACTAATTGTTCTGCATTTATCATTGAGAGCATATGACATAATTTAGATATATATTTTTAGATTGAAAAATGCGGTTTTACAGATACTATTCACGTGACTTTCAAATGAAAGATTGCTATCAAAGAGCACACCCAGGTTCCTAACCGATGACGAGGACTTGACAGAGCATCCATCAAGTGTTATACAGTATTCTAGGTTATTACGTGAGGAAGTTTTTTGTCCAATAATTAGAATCTCTGTTTTTTCAGAATTAAGTAGAAGGAAATTACTAGTCATCCAATGTTTTATATCAGCTATGCATTCCGTTAATTTGGTGAATTGGTAAGTTTCGTCAGGGCTTGAAGAAATATAGAGCTGAGTACCATCAGCATAACAGTGAAAACTAATGCCATGCTTGATATCTCCTAAAGGTAGCATGTACAGAGTGAACAGCAACGGTCCTAGTACTGAGCCTTGTGGTACACCATACTGAACTTTTGATCGATAAGACATATCTTCATTTACTGCTACAAACTGATAATGGTCAGATAAGTATGATTTAAACCATGCTAATGCAATTCCACTAATGGCAACATAATTTTCGAGTCTATTTAAAAGAATGTTTAAAATAATGTTTAAGTCTTGTTTGTGTCACCAGTGCATTTCTCAGCGCTTTTCTGGTTTCTTGTGTTATGGTTTCGATCTTTTGCCTGTTTCCCTGGTTTTCCCTGTTTGCCTGTGTCTTGGACCCTGCTGCAATCTGATTTGTTTGCCCTGCGGTTTTGACCTTCTGCCTGTTATTTGGATTCTGACTTTGGATCCTCAACCTCAGAGCAGTTTGTGACAATACATTTGTAGTGCACTGACAATAAAGTTATCTATAATTAATTTACAAAATGAAGCTATATATATATATATATATATATATATATATATATATATATATGATTCTTATAGATAATTAAATGTTAATATAATTTTTATTGTCAGGATTCAAATTTAGTTTTTACTTTCACCTGTGAATTTCTGTTTTCTTGAATGTCACCGTTTCCATGTGTTTTGAGTGAACTGCCTCATGATATTTATATATCCTTATAATATTAAGAACATATGTCAAGTTAAAAGACGAGTAATTATATTGCTGTCCAATTTGTGACAATTTGTTCTGTGTAGTATTTTTGCAGCATTATTATATTATAATTTGTACATATAAATTATATCCATTGATCCATCATCCATTCTTCAAACCAATGTATCCTCGGTAGTGTCGTGGTGTTGCTGCCACTTGCGGCTATATTATTCTTGATATGCTACTGTGTTCCTGATAAATAAATAAGCGTCTCCATTTTGACCACTTTAATTGACAAGCATTTTGAATCTGTCAGCACTCATTTTCTACATTTAATGCCATATGGACTGAGTGTGAGGATGAGAGAAGGGCTAATCCATTGAGTGGATGAAAGCTCTGTGCTTGGCAGGCCATGAAAACAATTGAAGGGATTGACAGTGCCTGTGTATCTGGAGAGACTCGCCTTTGAAATGCCTGAACACAAGACAAGACCCCCCTCAAGGCAGGATTTAATGACATCTGAATCTGTTGTCACCTACGCTTGAAAACTCTATCTGTCACTATGCTGTGGGGGCAAACAGTTTTAGCTTATCAAAATGCACCACAAATACCAGTGAGTCATTGCCAGTACACCAGCGAATGAAGTCTTTTGAAAGTTATTTGCTCAACAGTGACACCTCAGAACAGACCACTGATGTTTAAGACCCTATTGTGATGATCTCACTCATTTTGGAGGTCAACATGGTCTGAAGTTGAACATCATGAAAGGTCAAAGTTCAATTGCCATCCCGGTCATTCTGCCATGAAATCAAATGAAATACATAAGAAATAAAAAATCTGACCTTTTAGGTCCTTTTTTTTTGCACTGTGACATTATTTTTATTACATGAATTTCCACTTGTATTTTGAAATATTATCCACGCCCTCTAATCTTGCTTGTACACAGGCCAAAACTAAATTAGACAGATGGCATTAAGGAAAAGGAAGTTTGTCAGTTTCACTTTAGATGTGTCATCTTAGAGTATTCATGAATTATAGATTATATAACCAGTGACATTCAGGGGTTTTGCCTATCCAAACTCTGTGTTCACATGAAAACGTCTAAATAAGAGTAAACAAGAAATGTGAAAAATATTAACATAATGGATTAATATTTAAGGTGTAGGATATTATATATGTATCACCACTGAGTAAGACTTAAAAAAATACAAAATCACAACATGCTTAACTGCAAGCAAATAATTCACAATAATGTAATGTTTTCGTGACATTTATCCTGATATCTTCTCTTTATACACTGCACCTAGAGGAAGAGACAGAGAGACATTTATCTACCTCTTTTCTGTTGCCTTGTGTCTTGCCTGAGCTGACTGCACTCAGCTGATGGCACAGGGGGCCTGACGCAGAAAATTTGTGTCAGAGATGTCTCTGCAGCTCAGACTCCATTTGCCCAGCCTATCGCTTCCCATCAGCTCTTCCTCAATTGATGGCTGTCAACAGTGTGCTGAGCTTGCACTTCCCTTGCCCTGCAAATGGAGCCAAGGTTAGCACTCCTCACATCATCATAGCTGACCGACCATCATCGCCACTGGGCTGAGAGTATGTGTCTTTCAAGAGGGCAAGGCAGACGGGTGAGAGATATTTGTTTGTAAATGTGAGATTATTTGATTACACAAAAACACAATACAGGGAAAAGTTATATCCACATAAAACCCGAGCCTGTGTGACGTTTAAAGTGCCCATATTAGGCTGATTTGCAAGTTCATAATTTTATCTTGGAGTCTGCTGAAATAAATTTACATGATTTAAAGTAAAATAAATAAAAAACACCCATATTTTTCTCATACCACACACTCCTGCAGCACCTCATTTCACCCACTGCCTGAAACACTATTTTAGTTCCTGTCTCTTTAAAGTCTGCCTTTCTGAAAATCACACTCTGCTCTGATTGGTCAGCTTGCCCAGTCTGTTGTGTTAGGACAACTGTTTAGAGAAGTCGACGTATACACTTCTGTCTGAGTCAAGTCACTGGTGTGGAAGTATTTTGGATTTGCAACTGTTAAAGACCACAAACAAATGAAAGACTTTCTTCGCTGCATACCAACAAACTCGTCACCTTTACGTTCTGAAATTGAAATATTTATGCAAACCCCTGAGGTGTTTTTTACAGTGATGGAAAGATTATTAAAAAAATGTACTTAAGTAAAAGTATTGCTACTTAACACTTAATAGGAAATAATTTCATTGAGTACAAGTAGAAATACTGGAAAATAATGACTCAAGAAAGTGTAAAAAAGTAGTTTGCTGAAAAACTACTCAAGTTACTACGTTACAAAGTACTTTAGTATATTTTTCTATTTGTATCCAAAATGAGGTGATTGTTAGCAATATGGAGCGTTAAACACTCATGTAATTTCGGTTTTATTCATACTGGAGGCCAGAGGGCGCTCTTATAGGAAATCCCTTATATGGACATCAGATATGACTACAGCTGAATAACATGCAGATAGAGACGTTTTGACTTATGAAACATGAAGACAATTAGCACGATTGCAATGATCAGTGTTTATCTGTGTTCTTCAAGCCATCTTGGGTATTTTCATAAGAATGATGTATATCTATAATGCAACGCTAATTGACATAGAATTAAATGGAATTATATAAAGTATACATAAATATATATAGTGATTTTGGAGCAAAACATGATATTAATCGCGTCGTTTGACACTATGCTAAACAAACATACTAGCTATCCCTATTACCAAGAGCGATTGATTTATTACTAATTTTAAAAAGTAAGTCCACTTCAGATCATTTGAATGTTTTTTTAAGAAGGGCAAAAGATGGTCTGATCAAAGAAAGGTGGGATTAATATAGTATGAATAAAAGTAAAACAATAAAGGGTTAACGTTAAATAAAATCCTATTTTTTTCCGTTCTACCGAAAATGTGCTGGGAGCCCACTGTTGCTATAGTAACGAACTACACTTTTACGTGTATCTGATTGACAGATAAATCATGCAATCTTATTTCACTGTTGTTGCTAATGTTGAGGTTATTTTACCTTCGTACAATGTTTGCTTCGTACATTTACATCTAAAGTACATCTAAGCAATGTCACGTGTTTTTTAGGCCAAATTTTTTGGAGTTTGAGGGGTTAGTGCGTGGATGAGGAGGAGGGTGGGTCTAGCTAGCCTCCGTTTTGTTTAACAATACTTCGAACGTCAACAAGAAGTGACGTCACCCAACATCGCTTAAGGCACCTTTAACTGCATTGTTAAAGTGAAAGCATTGAACTCAACGGTGAGCATGCATCTTAGACACTTACATTGTTCTTGCTCCGTCCATGCAATAACTGCGTCCTTGTATGAGCCTAGTTTTCTATTTACTTCAACTGCTCAGTGCTTTAGTAATATCAATGGTATGACCCTTTTCAATTTAATATCACAATATGAGCATAGCTCCCTTACATTCACTAAAATATTGAAATGTAAGCGATACTGATTCAAAACGCGAGCGCCAGTGATTGAATTTCAAAGCGTGGTTTGAACGCCCTGCCCCCCAGCTGAACTGGAAGTTTTGATTGGTTTTGCACCCGAGTCAGATATGTCTGTTATTGGCTGAAGTGCTTCAGACTAGTCAGTTATTGGCTGAAGCACAGGGTTCCACCGCAGTAGTTTGAAAAGTGTCTGTCAAATGCCAGCTCGCCCTGTTGCTCCGTCGGCACCTATGTCAAAGTACTTTGTACTTTTGGTGAAAATAAATGTTGCGGAGTTGAATACTTTAATTAATTTATGGTACTTTTAATTGAGTTGAATAAAAATATAGTCAAGTACTGTAACAAAAGTATTTGTAACTAGTTACTTTCCACCTCTGTTTTTTTTTATTTGTGTGTGTTTATATATTTATCTCTGAAGAGACAGTGCTGCACAGCTAACAGATGTCGCTGAGCCAGGCAGTCGTCCCCACATATCTTTAATCCACCACCATAATTCCAGTACCAAAGAAGTCACCTGTGTCCTGCCTAAATGACTAACATCCCATAGCACTGACCCCAATCATGATGAAGTGCTTTGAGAGGTTAGTCATGTATCACATCAAGTCCAGTCTCCCTAACACGCTGGACCCCATTCTAGTTTGCATACCGTCCAGACAGTTCTACGAACGATGCAATATCCTCCACCCTCCACCTGGCTCTTACCCACCTAGAACAGAAAGACTCTTATGTAAGAATGCTGTTCATCGACTTCAGCTTAGCATTCAACACAATAATCCCTCAGCATCTTATCAACAAAGTAAACTTGCTGGGCCTCAACACATCCCTCTGTAATTGGATCCTAGACTTTTTAACTAGAAGACCTCAGTCAGTCCATGTCTGCTGCAACACCTCGAGAACTACCACACTGAGCACCTCAAGGCTGTGTGTTCAGTCCGCTGCTCTTCACTCTGATGACCCACGACTTGTGGAAGAGTGTGCTGACCAGCTGCATCACTGTCTGGTATGGAACTGCAGCGCCGTAGACCGCAAGACCCTACAGCGGACAGTAAACACGACTGCAAATATCATCGGTGCCCCTCTTCTCTCCATCCTGGATATTTTCTTTGAACAATGCTCCAGCAAAGCCACCAGTATCGTGAAGGACCCCACCCATCCCTCCCACAGTCTCTTCCAGCTCCTGCCGTCAGGAAGACGGTACCAGAGCATCAGAGCCCGCTCCATCAGACTGCTCAACAGGTTTTTCCCCTGGCTGCGAGAGCCCTCAACTCCAATTCTCCACCTATGAAACCCCCATCCAAACCCCTACCTCCTGAAACCAGGAACATCTCACACATCTTGCCTCTGCACGATGCCACCAGGCTGCTGAGATCACGCTCGTTGTCTGCTGCCACCCCAGCTCTGCTGCTAAGCCCACAGCCAGGCAGCACCTTTGAGCTACCCACAGGAAAGCAACGCAGCATGTTCGTCAGGTGACTGCCAAGAACCCCAAGAAGGAGTGGAAGCATCCTTGAGATGGGCGACCCAGAGATGGCAGGAGCTGTTCTTTTGCAGGATATGGTGAATGCACTGCACCTACCCCCGGTGGAGACTCTGCACTAGAGGTCAACGTGGAGCACCCGAGACCCGAGGACCCGAGAACCGACCCGGGACTCCCCAGACACCTGGTGATTGTTGACTGTCTGGGACCTGATCAAGGTTGTCTCCATGGCAACTTGCTGTGTATCGCTATGACAATCCTGCGGACTGAGGCACCTAGATTATGGTGCCGGCTTAGCGACTATCCAGGCCTACACACACATGAACTCTTACATATATATACAGATATGCATCCGCCCCACACCCCATCCCTCGCCTTCGCCGCTTTGTACCCCCAGTCTGACAGGCGGGTCTGTGACCAGCGCCGAGAATGGCTGCAGAACCGGATGGCTGCTTGCCTGTGCTGGACTACCTCCATCCCCCACTCCCCACCCCTGTTGCAAGTCTTGTTCATGTTGTAGAGTGTACTGATTATGTGCTAATGTTGCTGAAGTTTTTTTCCTGTTCCCACACTGTACTCCTTACAGGAGCATAGTCTGGGGGTTGCCTTTTGTTTCTCCTCACCTCTCCTCATGTCATGCTGTATTTTTTTTCCTCAATTCCCTGTCTTCCTGTCCTGTCTACCCCCGTTGTCATATTGTATGTTTGTATGGACAGGTTGATGGCCAATTTCGCTGGTACTTGTGACTAGTGACAATAAAGACTACTACTACTATCAGTTGCCTCAAGGTTTCAGCCGTTGCAAGCACTGGGCGCCAAGGTGGCATGCCGCATGTCGTAACTCGCCCGCCATCTCCTTCTCTGGAGTGACTAAATTCACTGTAGTGCACTCACATCCCAGGCAAGCTCAATTGTGCAGTGGATGCGCTGTCATGGCAAGTTACACTCCAAGGATCAGGTGGTGAACTTGCAAGCTGCCTGCCTTGAGACTGGACAACATCTAATACCATTGCAAGATTTCACAATCTTTGGGTTGAGGCAGTTTTGTCCCGTGTTTTGTCAGGTACAAGCAGGTAAACTGCAAGTAGTGCAGGTAAACTGCAGGTAAACTTGCCAAGCAGGTAAACACAGAGCCTTTCTCCTCCCCTGAGGCGATAATGAGCGCTTTTTGTCCATGTGAGTTCCTGAGTCTAGGGAACCCTGGATCTACCTTACTTTTCAGTAATGCACAGTCGAAATCGAAGGAGGAATTGATGCATGATAATGCCCTTTCGGTCAGCCCGTATACTGGAGTTACATGGGTTATTACTACATAACCCATGTATGTACTACATTAATACAGTACATTACTACATTACTACATTAATACAGATTGTTTCAAAGCAGCTTTACAGTGATAACAGGAAGAAAATTCAACAAAGTTTGTTTCTGCTGTACAGCAGATCTTGACGAAAATAGTGTCATTTTCCAGCTTACATAAGTTCAGTGTGGGTTCGTTTTTGTTGTAAAAAAGTTATTCATTTAGTTTATTTATTTATATATATATATATATATATATATATATATATATAAACTAAGCAAGCCAAAAGCCAAAGGCTACAGAGGGGACTGTGGCAAGGAACCAAAACTCCATCAGGTGACAAAAAAGAGAAAAAAACCTTGGGAGAAACCAGGCTTAGTCAGGGGCTAGTTCTCCTCTGGCCAACAAACAAACAGTGTGTGATTATGATTCAGGCAGCATCACAGGTCAGAAGTCAGATTGGATCAGAACATTCAGAATATTTATCCAGTTCCATCTGGTTAAAGATGAGATGAAACTAAATCCGTGTGATGTACTCTCCACATACTAACCTACCCTTCATGTAGGATGTGGTCTCCATTGTGTTCTTTCTCCCCTCTACCTCCTGAAACCAGGAACATCTCACACATCTTGCCTCTGCACGATGCCACCAGGCTCCCCTTAAACCCTGGCTTAAAGGGATATAGTTCAAATGAAAATCGTTCTTCTTCCTTCTGCTGAACACAAAATAAATTTTGAAGAATGCTAGGAACCCAACAACATTGGACATTTATCAAAATATCTTATTTTATGTTCCACTAAAGAAAGTCCTACAGGGTTGGAAGGGTGAGTAAATCTGAGAATTAAAATTTTTGGGTGAACCATATTTTGAGATCCAAAAAAATTACACACTTCAGTCACATCTGAAGCTTACATCCTGAGACACTGGGATGACCTCTGGCATCCCCTCGACCCAACAAAAGACAAGTGCTTTGGAACGTGGATCGATGGGTCACATTTAAAGGGAAATTTTAGATTGACAGATACTAAAACTCAATGTCATTGACATTCAAATCGCTGGTGATGGCATTTATGAGATGGATGTCAGAGATTGTTTTGATCTGTCAGCATTGTAGATTTCTCTCAGATACATGTCCTCAGGAGAATTTTTAACTCCTGTCCTACTGAATGGCATACTGATGTATCGTGGTCCAAACACAGTTATTTTGCATGTTAACTGGTAAGGACATGAATAATTTTTTACCAGCCTTTACATTTCATGTTTTCTGAATCTGAATCACATTTTGTAAAATAATACACATGCCTGGCAAGTCTACAAATGATACATGTGTGCCGTGGGTGGATGTACAGGAAAGTGTTGCTTGTTAGTGTGATATACTCTCCAGTACTACAGAGGTGAGTCAGTACATTTTTCCACATGAATCTGTGCAGCCACAGTACTCAGAACAGTGCTCATCCTATGTTTCAGATCCTTTGTTTCATAACATCACTTTCAAATGAATAACAGGATCAAATCCAAGATGTAGGTTGTCCTTGCTTAATATAGCCTCGCATTGGCAGGATGGTTATTGAGAGGAGAAAACAAGATTTCCTTGCATTTGCTACATATCCAACAGGCTAAACCATAAACAAGTTTTTGGAATTTTTTTTTGTTTTTTTTTTGAGCAATGCTCAAAATATATACCCAAAATTGTTGGTGGAAACAAAAAAAAAAACATGCAACTAATCTTATTTTGATTAAGCTCCATGTATAATGCTGAAAAGATCACAAGCTGCAGCTAGAGTTGACAATGACAAGACAAAGTGGATGGTGCGGGTTGTTGCTAGAGTTTTCTGGGTGATTGTTCTGTCACTATAATGTAATGTGAATACTTCACTATGTGGTTGAGTAAAAAAAAAGATACCCTGAGCTTCTTGATATTTAATTTCATTCTCAATGCAAAGGTCTTTGATAGTGCTGCAAGTATATTTTGCATGTATACACCTCTCTAGACTTGACACGCCCGCCAAAGAGACTGCTGATATCAAGATCGATAATGAACATATAGTGATACATTTTGGTATGTTCTCACCACTGATCTTTGTATGTGACAGAATTGCTCATCAGATTGTACCTTTTTATTAGAAGCTGCCGGAAATGTCCCTGTCGCCATATTAGTATTCCCAACAAATAGAAAGTCAACAACTGATACCTTGACCGAAAATAATCCGGTCTGCTGTTGTCACGACACACACACACACACACACACACACACACACACACACAGGGAATAGAGATCCAAAAGCAGTGTTTATTAAAGGGTAATCCGTACTCACAACCAGTCCAGGCAAAAGTCAAAATCCAAAAAGGCAATCCAAAAACATAAAAGATAACACTAGGAACAGACTTGAAATAACAACGGAAGTGTGGGGACATTAGACAAGGACTCCATGACAAACACTGAAACAGACAGGGTGTATATATATATATATATATATATATATATACACACACACAAGTGCTAACAAGGTGACGAGAAACAGCTGTAAGGCAATGAACAATCAGTGACAGACAGGATCATGGGAATTGTAGTGAGATTGCATAGACACCGTGAAAACTGAGGACCTCTAGTGTTTAACCCAGGGAACAACCAGACACTGTGACATAACCCCCCCTCCCCCCCCCCCTCCCCCTCTACGGAGCAGCTACCAGATGCTCCAAGACACCACACAAAACAAAACAAGAGTCCAGGAGGGAGGTGGAACGGTGGAGGACCAGGGGGAGGGATGGTGGGCCAGGTCAATGAAGGGGAACAGGAACAAGGGGTGATGGCTTAGCTGGCAGCCAGGGCGGAGAAGACAGTCCATCAGGCGGCCCGGGCGGAGCAGACGACGACCCTTCGGGCGGCCAGGGCGGTGGATCAGGAACAGACACCGGCTCAGGAACAGACACCGGCTCAGGCTCAGGAACAGACACCATTGAGGTGTGTGCCCCCCAGGCACGCAGGACCGCCACTACATAAAATGTGAAGACAGCCCGCTTGGCTGTGACAGGACTGATGGTGGTCAGCTCTGGATCAACCGGATCAGAGACCACCAAAGTCGGGTCCTCCTGGCTGACAGCGGGCTGTTCGGAGACGGCCTCTGGGCTGACAGGGGGCTCAGGAAGGACCTCAGGGCATTGCGGTACACAGGAAGTCCTCTTCCTCCTCCTCCATCTCTGAAAGCGAGAGGGCTCTGGGCTGGACGGCGCCAGCGGTGAGGGCTCTGGGCTGGACCTCACCACCTCAGGTTCCATGAAGGATCGAGGAGGAGAGTGATACCTGGACTCCCCTCTAGTACCTCCTCTCCTATGACCTCCGCGGGTCCCAGAAAATTTTGCCAGCCGGGTTCCCTCGAAAGACTCTCTGGGATGATCTGAAGGGGGTGTGGAAGCTTTCAAATCAGCTTCCTCAGTCAATCGGGCCCACAGTGCAAAACTCTCGAAGATTAGTGATGTGTCCTCCCGTATTGAGGCTTCGAAGCGTGTGTCGAGTAATCCGGGATGATTTCTGCGAAGCGCGTATCGAGGCTTGTGTCGGTGACGTATGTGGTAACGTTTGAAGCCTCGCGAGCCGGCTGTACCACGTGACTGCTTCAGGAAGTGGTTCGCGGTTTGGCGGTCTATTTGAAATATAAGGGCCAGCAAAATGCAATGGATTCCCCCTTCACACTTTTCATTTTGACCCTGTCATTGTATCATAAAGACAGACACCATATAAAAGTTTATACTTTATGTATAAGCATCACAAACATCATTGATTAATTCATTCAATGCTTCAGACACCAAAGCCATAGTGTCATTATAATCACACTGCACGTTTTACATTTATTGTCCACTTGATGGCACAATAGAGTAAATGAAGCACCATGAAGCTTCGGCACATGAGTGAACCAATTGGATAGAACGCTTCAATGCTTTATGAAGCTTCATCTCGCCATCACTACTCACAACCAGTCCAGGCAAAGGTCAAAATCCAAAAAGGCAATCCAAAAACAAAAGATAACACTACGAACAGACTTGAAATAACAACGGAAGTGTGGGGATATTAGACAAGGACTCCGTGACTGAAACAGACAGGGTATATATACACAAGTGCTAACAAGGTGACGAGAAACAGCTGTAAGGCAATGAACAATGAGTGACAGACAGGATCATTGGAATTGTAGTGAAAATGCATAGACACCGTGAAAACTGAGGACCTCTAGTGTTTAACCCAGGGAACAACCAGACACTGTGACAGCTGTGCATCAGTCGGTTTTCAGCATATAATGTGAAATTGTTACTGTGGACATCTGTAATGTTTATCATCAATACACGCAGAATAAGCAATATGTAGAAATTAACACAGATAATTGACCGAATACAAAATATATGTAACATGTAATCAGTTTTGGTTTAGTTTTCTCTGCGTTCTGTTTCTGTTTTACCTGCCTGAGTTCCTAGTTTGTTAACTTATTCTCAGTTGGATTTATTAAATACTATTTCTGTTTATTACTCCTTCATTGTGCGCTTCTCTTCTCTACCTCACATGACAATACAGGTTTTGTAAATGTAATTTTGTAGGAAATATTAAACATGAACAAACTATATACTGGTATTGTAAAAAGATGCAGGTCCCAGGCACTGGGACCTGCATCTTTTTTCATTGGACCCTTTCCCTATCCCAAGAGCACCTATCACGGATATACTTCACCTGAGCGCCTTGTTGAATTCTCTTATAGTATATACTGGTATTATTAGCAGAAATTAATTTAAATTCAGTACACAATATTTTACAATATGGGCATAACACTATATTGCATAGAAATTTAGAGTTGTGAAGGTCATCTTTCTCTGTGTGATTGTATACGGTAAATGCTTATACAATGCATAAGAGTATATGCATAAGATGCATAAGAAACTATGCATAAGAGTACTGCCCACAAGACTTTACCTCTGGTGACTTAACAACTCTTTTAAGATTTACTTTTGGCATAGTGAAGTATAGAGTAACGATTCTAGGGGCCTGATCAGACGGGGGTAGCATGAGAGATGCAAACCATCACACGAGTTTTTAATCACTCGATCCTCCCCCATCATGTAGATAAAAACTTTTATTATGATGCATAACATCAAAGTTGCTGTATCGCTTCTTCAGGCTCAGTTTTTGAATGTGTGTGGGATTTGAGTGTTACAAGTTACAACATATGAAGTTTATGATCAAATTTACATAAAGCAATCGTTTGGCCTCAGAATTCAGTTCACATTTATTTGTATAGTGCTTTTCACAATCCATATCGTTTCAAATCAGCTTTCTCTCAGAATCTCAATTTTACTGGGATAGTTTACAAAAAATATATGGCATCATGTTCTCAGCCTTACTCATCATTCCAAACACAACCCCCCCCCACACAAGAAAATATTATATTTGGAAGTATGGTTTAAGAAATCCTATCGCTTCAGTTCCAAGAGAGTTACTGTAGCTCAAACTCATGACCTTGGTTAGCAACAGCAATATCATAAGTGTGATTCAATACACATGCATTTAAAACACTGGTAAATAAAATGCATAATTTAGCGCTCATTTTCATCTTCATTTTTATGTAATAAGCCATTACAGAGAAGGCTCCCTGGAGCGAGTTTAGGTTAAGTGCATTCCTGTTCCTGAAGGTCATACTTGTTGAAGAGCATGTCTGACTGCTGCAAACCTTCAGTCGCTGGCTCATGGCTATGTCAAACAGTATCCTCTGAGCCAGCAATCTACATCTTTATCTCCAACATCAGCACAGCCTTTGCCATGACTTTTTACAGTTGCATTAAGTGTATCTGTGTTAGCGTCCTATCTCTGGCTGAACGGATGGGTTCAAATAAATCACCCTGAATAGGATAAATCAATAAGCAATCTGGGAGATGATTAATTAGGTAGCCGGGAATGAATTTCCCATCTGTCTAGATCCAAGTCAGAGTAACACCAGATTTTGGAAGTTTGGTTTGATGGTGTCATTGGAGTTGTCTGATGGACACTCGTAGATCTCTCTCTCTCTCTCTCTCTCTCTCTCTCTCTCTCTCTCTCTCTCTCTCTCTCTCTCTCTCTCTCTCTCTCTCTCTCTCTCTCTCTCTCTCTCTCTCTCTCTCTCTCTCTCTCTCTCTCTCTCTCTCTCTCTCTCTCTCTTTCTCTCTGTCACTCATTTGTTAAAGAGGTTAAATAGAAAAGGCTTTGTCTGCATCAGTGTCACAGTGATGTCCCGCAACTCTAGTTTACATGAGTACTAAAACATTTTTATCGTTCATAACTTATGGAGATAAATAGTTTAGACACTCGACAAGGATGAAACGTTCTAATGCTCACACACATGAAATTTCAATACACATGAAATACAAATCATTTGTAAATGCTCACCTGAAAGTGTAATCTATGCACTCTTCAGATCATCCAATACTATAAAATGTGAAGTGTCTGTATAATATGTATTCCTGTATTAGTTTGTAGGGCTTGACAATAATTTGCCGTTTGGTTGTACACATAGCCTACGGTAGTGATTGCATCAAAAGTGAAGCTTACTTTGGGCTTAGCAGAAGTTGTTTGGTCACATGAATTACTTTTTTTTCTTTTCCTTTGTGCCACCTTCATGTGACTCTCTTCACAAATCTAGTTTTTACCTTAATAAAGCTTGGTACCACCATTAGAGTCTTCCAAGGGTTTTTCTTTACAGTGCAAAACAATCTTGCTTGCTTTTGATTTTTTTACTTCTAGTTATTTTATGTTTATGAGATTGGAAAGCTGAAATGAACCTATAACAACTATGACCTTAAAACCTCTTGGTGGCAACTAATGTTAATGTTCACTCCTCAATAACACTCCTCATGTGATGCACAGAAAGACGAAACTCACCACTGATTCCAACAGATCTTGACATTAACATATTGCTTGGCCAGAATAAGGCTGTTTTTTTTTTTCTTTTTGAACACACTTTGCATTGGATGTCTAAAGCCAAGTTAATGACTCTTTTTATTGGACTGCAATCTGGCAATTCTTGTTGTAGACTTGTCACCAACAGAATAAAATCAAAGGCTTGAGTCTTTTAGCTCACCTCAAAACACTATTAAGGTCTTTATGGATTTTGTTGTCCTGTTCCAGCATCAAAGTAGACATCATTTATTAAACTGAAGCCATTCCTGGTCATTGGTGATACTAGAAGGTTTCTAGGTCAATAATGACCTCATCCATAGTGTCACGTGAACATGATAACATTAATGTGAGCTGGTAAGATTACAGATAATTAGATTATTAACAATGCCCTTTTCTGCCTCAATTACCCCTTACATAACACTGAATTACACCATAAACTCACTGAAATTTTCACAAGTATGCTGTATATGGAGAGATCATGAGACAAGGCACCAAATTATGTAGGTCACATGTCACTGGAAGTGTCAGACAACCCTTGACAATATAGGAAAAATTCAAGAGCCTTGTTCAATCAATAAAATTATGTACATTAGAGAGGGTTTGTCAATCTGCTGACCAATCTGAAGGATTTGTTATATATTGTGTAACTTCTTACTGTGTATCACCACTAGGCAGACATGACATGTAATGAAAAAAAATGTTTTATTAACAAAAGTATATACAAGAGTATCTAACACAATTACAAAATGAATACTATAAATTTATATGGCAATAAAGTGCATAAGATGGATAAATACTAGTTATCAAGTTGGGGATGTTGCTATTGCAGATTTACATTATCTTATGGATAGATAAACAGATTATTTCAAAGAAACCAATAAGGTGAAGAACCTTATTCCTCATCAGCAATATAAAAGAAAGATCATTTGTTATTAAGTGGCATGATCAGCTATACAATCTCTAAAGCAAATTTGGAAAGCAATATACTGACAATATAAACAGTTTTCAGGGACCTTGGAATTAAATTTGTTTGCTCAAGTGCTGAACCTCGAATGTGCTGAGGGGAAAGGAGCCGGTATCCATGTCAAAGTGCTAGGGAATTCTGCGAGCACAGAGAAGGTCCTTATTGAGTGGAAATTACAGATAAAGGTATTTTGGTAGTCAGGCTGACTAGTGGTGCAAAAGGTTCCTTAACAATCTTGAACAACCAGATGGAGGAACCTTGAAGTGCTTAAACTTGTTGTGTCTGTTAGAATTTCTACACAGCCTGGAGACTCAAAATTTGGTTGTATCTCTTGTTGTCTCATTGATGGAACTGTTATCCCTTCCTTACAAGGAGGGAATTGCAATTGGCCAATTTTCCTATCCACCAACGTGATTGGCTGTTGTTCTCGGAGGTAGCTACAGTATGAACCACCTAGAAATTAACTTATTTACAGTGCATGCATAATTATTAGGCAAGTTGATATTCTGAATTACTGTTGAGATGGTATATAATCATTAATAGGTGATATGTATTTGTTCATGAGGACTTAAAGTGAGAAATGCCTTATATTCAGATACTATTAGTTATTATTAGGCTTTTTTTTTTTTTGCTCTTGTATTTCCACATCAGATTCAGCATCTATCAAAATACACAGTGGAAGATTACTGTGAATTACAAACAGAAGGCACACATATCGTTAAAACTAGACCAATCTTAAATTCATTGTTTTCTTCCCCTGTCTTTTTGTATTTAGCTGGCATGCAGAATTGACTTGAATATTATTCTTTTTCAATCAGTGGATAAATGGAGCAGAACAAAGACACATTACAGCCTACATTTTTCACAAGCTCTAGAGCCCAGAGTATCAAAACACAGGCTTAACAAAGACACTGTAGCCTTCACGGGCCAGAATTGGAGGGTTTAACTCAAAACAATTCACCAGGCAGAGTTTCAATGCAACAAACTTAACTTTTATTCTTCAAAAATGTGGGAGGGGGAAGGGGAAAAAACTGTAACTCAGGTCTTCCTTCTTTCTTCGGTAGCTCCTTTTGGCATCAAATTTATATCTAAAGGGGAGGCAGAAGAAGTGTAGCGTTAGTAGATGTCATTCAGGCTACTCACGTTCTCCCCTAGGCCTCTATCTTCCAGTTCGTGGTTGGGTCAGGTCTGCACTCAGTGTGTGTTCACCTCCTATGTTCTCTCCCTCACTGTGGCTGCTTAGCTTTCTCTTATGTGGCCGCTAATTGGCCCAACAGCTTGCAGCTGAGGTTCCCTGTCAGAGGGGGAAACTGTGCACACCTGTGTTGGAGCTATCCTTGGTCCTGAACCTCATTGTGCAGCCTCAACCTTGTGTCTTCCTCTGATGGTGCTCTCCATGGTGCTGCAGGTGATTGTGCTGTGTTGTGAGGGCCATGTTTCCTTCTGGCTACCACATACCCCCCTTTCCAGCTCCAAGCTTCCGCTTGGAGAGTACGTCCCAGAGGAGTCATGCCTCCTGGACATGGCATCTGCATTCGCATGAGAGTTCCCAGCCCGGTGTTCCACTGTAAACTGGAAGTCCTGCAAGTGAAGAAACCAGCGAGTGATTCGTTCATTTTTACCTTTGTTTTGAGACATCCATTTCAGCGGGGCATGATCAGATACTAAGACAAATTTTCGGCCCAACAGGTAATACCTCAATTTCTCAATAGCCCATTTGACCGCCAAACATTCCTTTTCAATTGTGGCATAATTCTTCTCAGGGGGCAGTAGCTTACGACTAATAAACATGACTGGGTGCTCCATACCATCCTGCAACTGAGATAGGACGGCTCCAATCCCTACCTCCGAGGCGTCTGTTTGTAGAACAAAGGGTTTGTTGAAGTTTGGGGCTTGCAGGATGGGCTCGCAACAGAGGGATTGCTTTAGTGCGGCGAAGGCTTGCTCTGCTTCTCTTGTCCACTTTACATGATTTGGGAGGTATTTGCGAGTCAATTCAGTTAGGGGGGCTGCTTTTGTGGCAAAGCCAGGGATGAATGTTCGGTAGTAGCCAACTAGCCCGAGAAAGGTTCTTAACTGTTTCTTGGTTTGAGGCCGGGGCCAGGTGAGTATGGAATCAATTTTCTTAGGTTGGGCTTCACATTTCCCCTCCCAACAGTGTACCCCAGATAGTTGGCCTCTTCCTGGGCGAGTGAACACTTACTGGGGTTTGCCGTGAGAGCCGCTGACCTTAATGCCGGTAAGACAGCCTCTAGGTGGTGGAGATGTTCTTCCCAAGTCTTGTCATGGACAACGATGTCGTCCAGATAGGCGGCAGCGTATTGCTGGTGGGGACGGAGGACTCTATCCATGAGTCTTTGAAATGTGGCTGGTGCCCCATGGACCCCAAAAGGAAGAACTCGGTATTGAACGGCTCCCTCAGGAGTGGAGAAGGCGGTTTTTGGTTTTGCTTGAGGGGTTAGAGGTACTTGCCAGTACCCTTTTGTCAAGTCCAGGGTTGTGATGAATCGTGCGGGGCCCAACCGTTCAATCAGCTCATCTATTCTTGGCATAGGGTAAATGTCAAATTGTGAAATCTCATTCAGTTTTCTGTAATCATTGCAGAATCGTGTGCTTCCATCTGGTTTTGGGACTAAGACGATGGGACTTGACCAAGCACTTTGGGACTCTTCGATCACTCCTAACTCAAGCATTTTCTCTAGTCATTTTGGTCAGGTAATCTTGGGGTCTCCTACCGTGTGCCTCAGTCCTTCGGCAGAGCTCGGTGACTGCTGCGTTCAGTGTGGTCTGAGCCTGCAGAATGGCGGTCAGGGCCTCCTCCATTTTCTTATTGTTTTTTGTCTGCCCTGTCTGAATCCAGTGCGAGGTTCAACTTGCCTGCATTCTCCACCATATGTAGCCTTCACGGGCCAGAATTGGAGGGTTTAACTCAAAACAATTCACCAGGCAGAGTTTCAATGCAACAAACTTAACTTTTATTCTTCAAAAATGTGGGAGGGGGAAGGGGAAAAAACTGTAACTCAGGTCTTCCTTCTTTCTTCGGTAGCTCCTTTTGGCATCAAATTTATATCTAAAGGTGAGGCAGAAGAAGTGTAGCGTTAGTAGATGTCATTCAGGCTACTCACGTCCTCCCCTAGGCCTCTATCTTCCAGTTCGTGGTTGCGTCAGGTCTGCACTGAGTGTATGTTCACCTCCTTTGTTCTCTTCCTCACTGTGGCTGCTTAGCTTTCTCTTATGTGGCCGCTAATTGGCCCAACAGCTTGCAGCTGAGGTTCCCTGTCAGAGGGGGAAACTGTGCACACCTGTGTTGGAGCTATCCTTGGTCCTGAACCTCATTGTGCAGCCTCAACCTTGTGTCTTCCTCTGATGGTGCTCTCCATGGTGCTGCAGGTGATTGTGCTGTGTTGTGAGGGCCATGTTTCCTTCTGGCTACCACAACACACACATAGTATCATTTCCTACCTATATAAAGACAACAGAGCCTAATGATTTTAATTGACGTTACAATGCAATTGAAATTTTTATGAGAAAATGTTTCCTTCACTAATTAATAAAAAATATGAAGCATTTGCCCTTTTAAGGCAGTAAGATATGTCAGGAATACACCAAGACATTTCAAATAACACACAAAGGCAATTGCAAAATGTATGTTTAGATACAACAATATTAACAATAATAAAATGAAAGGGATTTTTGTCATAATAACAGTTGTCATGGTAACATTCCAGGTGAAGATAAAGCATCTTTCATTGCTCCCTTCACCAAGTGTGTTCCAAATGACAAGTCACATTTGCCCTGGTCCCTCTAGAATTCCCACTCAAGCCTTAGTAGTGAGGGCACACGGATGCTCACTTCCGATTTAAAGTTGCACCTTAGAAGTAGTTGAGCATTTATTAAAAATTCATCCAAATTAGCCAACCCCTTAAAATGCCTCATTCAATCAGAATCAAGTATTCAGAATTGGTTGTATCTAATAAAATGTTCAGCAAGCCAGCTATTTGTTACAAAGTAATTTACTGCTAATTAATCATGTTAGGTTGCATTATAAATCTATTCATCATAAACTACATGTGTTTACACAGAGGTTTGTTGGGGCTTTGCTGTAGAGATACAGTGCAAAGCCGAATCTCTCCGTCTAGAGGTTAACATTTTCCACAGAGCCGGTGGATACTGCCACCACACAATAAAATGGACAGTGCAGATTGCCTCTTGGTCATGATATTATCAGCAAAACACAAACAGGCTGCTGGCTTTGAAATGTGAACTTGGCATCAATGAGAAATCGATGTGCTATCCAATTCAACTTAAATGGACTATTGTGGCTGAAAATTTCAGGATGGAAATGTTGTTTGCTCTGGAGATGGTGCACTGCTAATGTGGAGCAAACAGTCAATACAGTGGACTCACCAACTAGTACCATTTTGGAATGACAGCGTTCATTGCCCTGAGGAACGGTCCGTGAGCTGTTGTCATTGTGCCCTTGCCTTGAACTAAAAATCCAAACTCCATGGGGACTGTCCTTTAATAGCCTCCTAAGACCCAGGAAAAAAAATGTTTGTTGAATTTAGTATTTTTTCATTTCATTACATTGTTTAGACTCACAAGGGTCTCCAAACTCAGTCCTGGAGGGCCACTGTCCTGCAGAGTTTAGCTCCAACACATCTGCCTGAAGTTTCTAGCATGTCTAGTAAGACCATGGTTAGCTGGTTCAGGTGTGATTAATTGGGGCTGGAGCTGAACTCTGCAGGACACTGGCCCTCCAGGAGCAGGATTGGACACCCCTGGTTTAGAGTATAAGAAACAAAAGGGGGAAAAAAATATATGCTATGTCCTCTGTACTTCAGGACACCAGGACTCAGTTGTTTAAAAAATAAAATGACACGACATTACATGTATAGGCAAAAACATTGGTATTTCTTTTTTCATTTACCAATCATTTTCTTGGTTTCTGGATTTTTTTTCCAGACCTAAAACCATGGGCTAGAGTTAACTGCAATAACACACAGGCAGAACCAGGTGTCCGGTTACAGGACACATTAAGACTGATAATACTTTTTGCAACACAAAGGAATTTATAGTTGACAATCACTTAATTCTCATTGAAAAGGACAAATAAACACTTTTAAACCTATATATCCTATATATAAAACCACTTGAGAAATGTATAAATGTATCCAATTTTCCCATCTCATGATTTTCCTTTTATAGGGTTTGGCCTATGTATTCATTCAAACTCTTTTGGTATAATGTTTCTGAATTGCATACTATGGTTAACTAAAATCACATATGTAGCATGTTTGGTATCTATGAACTCCAATTTTCGTTCCCTATTTGTTAATTTATATTACATTTTGCTAACTCTGTGACACATTAGTATAAGAATAATCTTGAAGGTTCTTCTCTTAAACACCCAATCAAATTATATATGCAAATGTCCTGCTAGAAGGACAAAGGACCGTAAAGTTTAACTGCTACATCAAGTTAATTCTATTAACTGATCCAAATATTTATAATGAAATACATCTAAGCCCAAAATTATAATTTGACAGTCATAAAATTACATAATCCTCAAAACATTAAGCACATCTAAGAGTAAATGAAAAATTTGGATTTTACACTTTTTATAGTGTTTCGATCGGTTTCAGGTCTAGGGGCAGGAAAGTAAGGTTACAAAAGTTGCGGGGAGAGAGAACTCCCGTCTCCAGGTCCCAGAACAGGCACAAATTACAAGGACACCAGCTTGTAAAGTAAAAAGATTTCACAAGTTTTATTTTTACTTAATCAGTGGTATATAAAGATAGGATTTCAGGAGGGGAAACGTCCAAAATAACAAACAAATGTATGGAACTGAGCTTTTTGGAAATATTAATAATCAATAATAACTTGTTATTATTAATTATGAATATTTGGGTCAGTTAATTGGATTAACTTGATGTGGCTGAATTAATATTAGAATCAATTAATCAGTTCGTCCAACGAACTCTTTTGATTATTAATTTATTCTAAGAAAAGGTTATCTTCCATGGCCACAGAAGAATAATTATTTCTTAGCATGTACAGCATGCATTTGAGCAAGTAGCAAAAACCGCGATCGTAAAAGTGACTCTGTATTGCAAACAAAACAGAACCAAATACATATTATGTACAAGTTTTATTAACTAAATATAGATATTTATATGAATATAAATAAACTCAACAAAATACACACATGAATACATAAATAGGTGAGTGATAGAACGAAACCGAAAACGGAACTATTGAGAAGTTTCATGTAACTATATGAGAAGAACATCAGCATTTCATTTTTAAAGCATCAAATCAAAAGTATACTTGCATGCCTGGGTAGCGTACACTATTATCAAAGTTGTTGAAAACTGAAGTTGTCGATGATTCTGCGAGTGTCAGATGTTGAAGTCTCTATCATTTCCTTCTTTGTGGGATGAAGCAGATATGATGAACTTGCATGGTGGGTTAGAGTCGTTGTTACAAACTCCTGAGATTGTCCTTGGTTCTCTGTGAGAGAGTGTCCTCTCTCTTCCATGAGGCCGGATCTGGTTGGGATCCAGGCCTGCTGGGAGGCCTCTGGGCCCCCATGGAGGGGGGAGAGGGGTTCCCTGTATCACCTGAAACAATGTTTGCGGCAGGATGAAAACTACCAAGAGAGGGCGGTCACTGTTGCCTGCCTCTGATATAGCCTGAGAAAGAACCAACCCCTAAGGTTTGAATGGACCAATGAGTAAGGTGACATGTCCGAGAGGAGAACCGGCTCTTAGTTGATTTATGGTCTTTGTCCCCAGCGTGCTTAGACTGTTCATTCAAGCTCAAATAGACATAACAAATTCACATTGCATTCTAAGAGAAGGTGATGTACATCAAAGTGTGTGTCATTAAATGAGGATTAATTAGGTAGGAAGCATGATACAGGTGAGGTTATATTGACCGTTGGGTGGTTGTGCAACCACATACACCCCAATCAAACATACCTTGTTGTTATAAATAATAGTACACGGGACAGTAAATCATCACAGTTTCTGTGAGGCATGTTCCTTCATAGATCAGAGTAATCCTGCAAAGTTTATTTAATTAAAGATTGTCTCTCTCTCTTAAGCATGTAGCGCATGTGGCCACATTCCTTTGAGGTCGTAAAAGTCTGTTATCAGTCTTAAAGTGTTCTGTAACCGGACACCCGGCTGACAAAGTAACTTCATTTGTGAGGTTAGTTTTGGGGGAGAGTTTCATAGACCTTTATATTCATTAAATATAACGAATATGAATAATTAGTATGTGTCTGATTGGTCCAGACCCTACACAAAAGAAATTCTTACTAAAGGTTTTTAGAAATAACTTACCTAGCTTCAAAAGTAAAAGAAATCAAAAGACAAACACCTCCCTTACTTCCTCTCTATATAACACAGGAGAAAACTAATTCTCAAATAAAATGGCATCCACCTCCCTACAAATTATCCCAATAAAGAATCAATCAAACAGTGTATTAACTTAAAAGAAAAACACTCCAGTTAGATGATGTTAACTATAAACACAAGGTTACCACAAAGTCACATAGAAGTACGGTCCATGTATGGTCGATACCGCCGCTACACACGGGAATTGTCACAGATCGCTCGAATAATAGCTTGCCTGGCGCATGTAGGCAGTTATATTCAAGTCAAGTCAAGTCATCCTCATTTATATAGCGCTTTTAACAATTTAGATTGTTTCAAAGCAGCTTTTTACATAGATAAACATATAATTTAAGGTATTAGAGATTGGTTTGGTTTTATAGTGATTCTTGAATAATGTTATTTCCAGCTAAAGTTAGTTTTGATTGATTCACTTCCGTCGAAATGGTCATTTGTTATTAAATTAGGGGCCACTAAGACGACACCGTTCTCTCTAAACAGACTTTAAACGTGAACCTGTTATAGACGCTGATGGCGTTCACATACACCATACATACATGATGGCGTTTGTAATTCCCTACAAACCATGCCTAAACAAACTACTTGTCTTGCCTATAAATTTTGATGCAGAATTTTATTTTATCACTTCGGGTAGGTACGCGAACCGAAGATTCCACAACGCTTTATCTGTAGAGTGGTATAGGGATTCTCCATAGGGAGAGGCTAGTTGGCACTTCAGCACTGCATTGTCATCGGGTCCAGGTGAAGGTCCTTCGTCAGATCTGGAAACGGCCTGGATCCGGCAGGCTGCGGGAAAACCTTGGGATAAACAAAGACACTAAATTAGCGTAGATGCCATTCTTCTTATGATGTAACGAGTACATCAGGATTTAAGGGAGTTCCGGCTGACCTAATCTATGCAGCCTAATATTGAATTATAGAAGTCGATAATGTATTATGTGAATGCTAGGTCAAAGAGATGTGTTTTTAGTCTAGCTTTGACAATGTTAGGAAGACTGTTCCAAAGTTGTGGTGCTAAATAGGAAAAGGACCGCCAGCAGTTGATTTTGATATTCTAGGTATTATCAACTGGCCGGAACTTTGAGATCGCAATAGACGTGAAGGACTATAATGCGTTAGGAGCTCGCTCAAGTATTGGGGAGCTAAACCATTTAGTGCTTTGTAAGTAATCAGCAATATTTAAAAATGTATATGATGTTTGATAGGCAGCCAATGCAGTGTTGACAGAACCGGGCTAATATGGTCATACTTCCTGGTTCTGGTAAGAACTCGAGCTGCTGTAGTTTGTTTATTAAGCGTGCAGGACAACCACCCAGTAGAGCATTACAATAATCTAGCCTTGAGGTCATGAACGCATGATCTAGTTGTTCCGCATTTGTCAATGAGAGCATATGACGTCATTTAGATATATTTTTAAGATGGAAAAATGCGGTTTTACAGATACTAGACACGTGACTTTCAAATGAAAGATTGGTATCAAAGAGCACACCCAGGTTCCTAACTGACGACGAAGACTTGACAGAGCAGCCATCAAGTGTTAGACAATATTCTAGGTTATTACGTGTGGAAGTTTTTTGTCCAATAATTAGAATCTCTGTTTTTTCGGAATTTATTTTAAATCTCTTTATTAGTTTTCCTGCTTGGAACATCAAGTCAACAGCTAACAACACTGAATTTATGAAATTATCATTCCACACTGTTAATACCCCAATAAAACCCTCCCTCAAATAAACAACCTACAGCTTCCAATAAGAAAAAAAAAAAAAAAAAAAAAAACAATAACAACAACCGACACATTATTGATATCTTAAACAAAGCATTATGCAGAATAAAATAAAATAAAATAAATGCTCAGCTTAAGTGTCTTGAGAGTTAGCCAGTAAATAATCTAAACAGGGGCGCCACAGTTTATCAAAGGTTTTTAAAGAACCAGTCTGTGACAGTCTAATTTTCTTCAATTTAATGCAAGTGAACACTTCTTTTAGCCATGTATCAAAAGAAGGGGGTGAGGCATGTTTCCACTTCAAAAGTATGAGACGTCTCTCTAGTAAAGTAGTAAAGGCTAGAGCCTTTTGAACAGTTACTGAAAGGTTAACATCAACAGTCATCCCAAAAATGGCCAGTAGTGGATTTGTATCAAGATCTATGGCAAAGGCATCCCTCAAAATTTTGAATATTTTAGTCCAGTAATCAAATAATTTAGGGCATCCCCACAACATATGAATGAGATCTGCTGGTGATTGCTTGCACCTATTACATGCATCGCTGAAAGAGGGGTATATTTTAGCAAGTTTAGCATTTGTATAGTAAACCCTATGTAGAATCTTACACTGTATCAGGCCATGTCTTGCACATATAGATGATGTGTGAGTGAGATTGAGAATACTTTCCCAATGTTCATCAGAGATCTCAAATCCCAAGTCTCCCTCCCACGCCCCTCTGGCCCTACTTGCCGATCCTGGATTAATATTGTGAATCAGATTATAAATTACAAAAATAGAATGTTTTGAATGTGGTTCAAGCTTTAAGAAGTCATCTAATGGAGATTCAGGGGGGCGATTAGGAAAGTGAGGGAATAGTTTTTGCACAAAGTGCCGTTTTTTTCAGAATTTAGTAGTAGGAAATTACTAGTCATCCAATTTTTTATATCAACTATGCATTCCGTTAATTTTGTGAATTGGTAAGTTACGTTGGGTTTTGAAGAAATATACAGCTGAGTATCATCAGTATAACAGTGAAAGCTAATTCCATGTTTCCTAATGATATCTCCTAAAGGTAGCATGTACAGAGTGAACAGCAGCGGTCCTAGTACTGAGCCTTGTGGTACGCCATACTGAACTTGTGATCGATAAGACATCTCTTCATTTACTGCTACAAACTGATAACTGTCAGATAAGTATGATTTAAACCATGCTAGTGCAATTCCACTAATGCCAACATAGTTTTCTAGTCTATTTAAAAGAATGTTGTGGTCAATGGTGTCAAATGCAGCACTAAGATCAAGTAACACTAATAGAGAGATACAACCACGATCGGATGATAAGAGCAAATCATTTGTGACTCTAATGAGAGCAGTCTCAGTACTATGGTATGGTCTAAATCCGGACTGAAAATCCTCGCAGATATCATTTCTTTCAAGAAAGGAACACAGTTGTGAGGATATTGCCTTTTCTATAATCTTTGACAGAAAAGGTAGATTTGAGATCGGCCTGTAATCGACTAATTCTGTAGGATCAAGTTGCGGTCTTTTAACAAGCTGTTTAATCATAGCCAGCTTAAAGGTTTTTGGTACGTATCCTAGAGACAAAGACGAATTAATGATAATTCGCTGTCCGTGGGCGTGGCACATTAACGTGTAATGAGGTATAATGAGCTGGAAAGAAAAATACTGACATCTCTCTCTTTTCATACAGATTACATAAACTGAGAATATTTGTTTTTTATATAAATTAATTCATTTAAAAGAAGAGAGTTCAAGCTTCATTATGGAAAAACACTCGTGCCTGTATGACAAGTATTCGCGAAATTACATTTAATTTTCGGACGCGTTTCAGAATGGACTTAACTGACAGAGAGAAGGCAGAACGCGCATCATGTTTGTTTTTCTTTATTTGGCGAAAAGCACAACACTTTGTTTTTATTGTGAGTATCCAGAAAAAAAAATAGACACTTATCAGGATCGAATGATGTACAACACTTAATATGTAAGATCAAAATCAACAGAGTATTTTGAGTTTCTTTTGCACTGATAAGAAAAAAAGCGAGACTATCGCGCCCGCGCGATAGCCGACCTCAGAGGGTTAAGAAGAGGATCTATGACATCTGGAAGCATCTCTTTCAGTAGCTTAGTCGGTATAGGGTCTAACATACATGTTGTCGATTTAGATGAATTAACAAGTTTGCAAAATTCTTCCTCTCCTATAGAAACAAATGAATAAAATTTTTCCTCAGGGAGACTACAATGCACTCCCTGATGCGATACTGTAGTAGACGGTTGCATAGTTATAATTTTGTCCCTAATATTATCAATCTTATAAGAGAAGAAGTTCATAAAATCATTACTGCTGTGTTTCTTGGAAACTTCTGGGGTTGAAGCTTTATTTTTCGTCAGTTTAGCCACTTTTTCAAATAAATACCTAGGATTATGTTTATTTTCTTCTAATAGGGTTGAAAAATATGCAGATCTAGCAGCTTTTAAAGCCTCTCTGTAAGCAATCGAGCTCTCCTTCTATGAAATCCGAAATACCTCTAGTTCCCTTTCGTAGTCACTCCGAGTTATGTCGGATGACGGAGAATGGGGGTTTCGCCTAGAAAGCCAATCATCTTCGTGTATTATAAAACGAGCCAATGGCGATGAAATGCCATGGGTCTGCGGAATTTGCATAGCGTATCTCCGCCCCACCGCGTGGGTATAAAAGGAGAGATGCCGGCAAAGGCAGATCATGTTTTCGCTTCGGAGCCAAGAAACTTGGGTGGACAGGGTGACGTGAGGGTTACGGTGTGGAACAACCCGACGATGCGTCCTCGGACCACGCCCCCCTCTTCAGTGTTGCAACCCGCGAGTGCTGCGGTGAATTTACCGGGTTCATCTTCTGATGCCCCGCGTATTTCATTCGGCGCTCCAGAGGAGGACTCGATGTCGATCGCGGCATCACAAGGCGGCCAAGAGTCATCGGGAAGTGACGATGCGGCTGCGTTGCCTCCCTCTGGAGTACCAGCATTGCCCGTATCAGATCCCGAGATGACAGCCATGCTCTCCCGGGCCGCCGCGAGCATCGGGCTTGAGTGGAACCCTCCGCCCTGCCCTGAGTGCTCGCGGTTGGATGATTGGTTTTTGGGTGCGGCTGCCGCCTCACGGCCACAGCCAACCCCAATGCCATTCTTCCCGGAAGTGCATGAGGAGCTGGCGAAGTCATGGAAGGCTCCCTTGACCTCCCGTGTAATTTTTTTAGCTTTCTCCGCCGTTCCCCCCCTCGATGGGGCGGCCGCCCATGGGTACACTGGGATTCCCCCGGTTGAACGCTCTGTTGCCATGCAACTATGTCCTCAGAGTGCTTCATCTCGTGGTACTCCTAAGCACCCGTCCAAGGCCTGTAGATTCTCGTCCACCCTCGTGGCAAGATCTCACAGAGCTGCAGAACAGGCGGCCGCCGCTCTGCATGCGATGAGCACCTTGCAGGTCTACCAGGCCCAGCTGCTCAGAGATATGCACGAGGCGTGGACTGACCCGGGGCTCTTTGATGAGCTGCGTGCCGCCACTGACCTCGCTCTCCGAGCGACGAAAGTGGCCTCACGCTCCCTGGGTCAGGTGATGGCCACCTCTGTGGTCCAGGAGCGTCACTTGTGGCTGAACCTGGCTGATATGCGGGACGCTGAGCGCACTCGTCTGCTCGACGCCCCCATATCCCAGGCTGGCCTCTTCGGCGGAGCGGTTGAGGACTTTGCCCAGCAGTTCTCAACCGCACAGAAGCAGTCTGAGGCTATTAAACATATTCTGCCCCGACGGCCTGCTGCTGCCTCCACCCTGCCGTCGGTACAGAAGTCTCAGCCTGCTCGCCGCCGAGGGCGCCCTCCTGTAGCTCCCTCCCCTCCCGCACGGCCCCAGCAGCAGCCTTCACCCGGGCCGCGTCGTGGAGGAGGCCGCAGGAAGGCGCTTCAGCCCTCTCCAGCCCCGCGCCCCACTAAACGCCAGGCTAAGTGGCGCTCCTGAGACGGGCTGCTCAGTGATGGTGTCAGTTTTTCTCCAGGAGGTGGTTGCAGGCCCCCTCCTTCCCCCGGCCCTTCCCCCGGAATCTTTTGTTCTCCCGCTGCTCACCCACGGGTGGGCAGTACCCTTTCATGGTCAAAGAAAGAACCGATACACCTATCACTGAGCACACAGAGCCAGATGACACACTGACATCCGCAGTCTCTGTCACAGAGTTCTCGGACCGCAGTGTGCGCCGCCTCCGGGCCTCACCAATTCCCGTCCCCCTCTGTTCCAGAGGGTGCGGATGTCAGTGTGTGCCGTCTTCGGACCTCACCACTCTCGTCCCCCTCTGTCGCCAGACCCCTGGCAGAGCAGACCCCCGTGGAACGATGGTCCTTCCCTGGTCTCCTCTGTCAGGACGCGGAGCTCGACCGCGCCCCCGCCCTGGGCCGCTATGCCACCCACGTCTGGTCTGGTCACTCCGCTTCCCTGCCCCTCCGGGGGGACGCCTGTGGTTCGTATGAACCCGCTGGTTCAGTTTCTGGCAGCTTGGTTAGAGCTCCCCAGCCTGTCCCGCTGGGTCGCCCGAACTATCAGGCTCGGCTATGCGATTCAGTTCGCACGGTCTCCTCCCCGCTTCAGGGGAGATCGCTTCACTATGGTCGGTGGCAATGCCCCTATCATGAGAGCGGAGGTTGCTACCCTGCTGGCGAAGGGTGCAATCGAGACTGTCCCTCCAGCCGAGATGAAGTCAGGGTTTTACAGCCCGTACTTCATTGTCCCCAAGAAGACCGGTGGGTTACGGCCGAACCTGGACTTGCGCGTCTTGAACCGCTCCCTTCACAGGCTGCCGTTCAAGATGCTCACAGCCAAACGCATTTTCGAATGCGTACGGCCACAGGATTGGTTTGCAGCGATAGACCTGAAGGACGCCTACTTTCATGTCTCCATTTTACCTCGACACAGACCGTTTCTCCGGTTTGCTTTCGAGGGGCAGGCATACCAGTACGCGGTTCTCCCATTCGGGTTGGCTCTGTCTCCTCGCGTCTTTACGAAGGTCGTTGAGGCAGCCCTTGTTCCCCTACGCGAACACTGGGTTCGCATCCTGAATTATCTCGACGACTGGCTAATATTGGCACACTCTCGGGATCAGGTTTGCGAGCACAGAGACCTAGTGCTCCGGCACCTAGCCCGTCTGGGCCTTCGGGTCAACTGGGAGAAGAGCAAACTCTGCCCCGTACAGAGGATCTCTTTTCTCGGTATGGAGATCGACTCGGTCGCCATGTCCGCGCAGCTTACGAGCGAGCGCGCATACTCAATGCTGGCTTGTCTTCGACAGTTCGATGGCAAGAGTGCGGTCCCACTGAAATTGTTTCAGAGGCTCCTGGGGCATATGGCATCTGCAGCCGCGGCAACGCCACTCGGATTGCTTCATATGAGACCGCTTCAGCTGTGGCTTCGCGATCGAGTCCCGAGGTGGGCATGGCATCATGGCACGCTCCGAGTCCCAGTGACTCCGACCTGCCGTCTGACCTTCACCCCGTGGAGGAACCTCAGTTTTCTACGGGCTGGAGTTCCCCTAGAACGAGTTTCCAGGCATGTTGTTGTCTCCACAGATGCTTCTTCCACGGGCTGGGGTGCCATGTGCAACGGGCATGCTGCCGCGGGCTCCTGGACAGGACCCCAGCGCCTTCTGCATGTCAACTGCTTCGAGTTGCTGGCAGTACGCCTTGCCCTGCACCGTTTTCGCACGTTGCTCGAGGGTCAACACGTACTAGTCCGTTCAGACAATACCGCAACTGTAGCGTACATCAACCGTCAGGGTGGTCTACGCTCCCGCAGTATGTCGCAACTCGCACGCCACCTCCTCTTATGGAGTCAGAAGCACCTGAGGTCCCTTCGTGCTATCTACATTCCGGGAGATCGGAACTTTGCAGCCGACGAGCTGTCATGGTTTCGGCCCATCTCCGGCGAATGGCGACTCCATCCCCAGTCGGTCCAGCTGATTTGGGACCAGTTCGGGGACGCACAGATAGACCTGTTTGCCTCCCACGACTCGTCCCATTGCGCCCTGTATTACTCCCTGACCGAGGGTACGCTCGGCACGGATGCACTGGCGCACAGCTGGCCGCGGGGCCTACGCAAATATGCGTTTCCCCCAGTGAGCCTTCTCGCACGGACCCTGTGCAAGATCAAGGAGGACGAGGAGCAGGTCATTCTGGTTGCGCCGTACTGGCCCACCCGGACCTGGTTCTCTGAACTGATACTCCTCGCGACAGCACCTCCTTGGCCAATTCCTCTGAGAAAGGATCTCCTTTCTCAGAGACGGGGCACCCTCTGGCACCCTCGACCCGATCTTTGGAGACTCCACGTGTGGCTCCTGGACGGGACGAGGCAGGTTTGAGTACCCTGCCACCAGCGGTGGCGGCTACCATCACTTCCGCTAGAGCATCGTCCACGAGACATGTCTATGCGTTGAAGTGGAACCTCTTCGTCCACTGGTGCTCTTCTCGCCGAGAAGACCCCAGGAGATGCTCGATCAGTGTCGTGCTTTCCTTCCTGCAAGATGGGTTGGAGCGAAGGCTGTCTCCCTCCACCCTGAAGGTGTATGTGGCCGCTATCGCCGCATATCACGAAGCAGTTGAAGGTAAGTCTCTGGGGAAGCACGACCTGATCGTCAGGTTCCTGAGAGGAGCGAGGAGACTGAATCCTCCTCGCCCTCCTCTTGTTCCCTCTTGGGACCTCTCAGTGGTGTTAAATGCCCTGCAGAGGGCTCCCTTTGAGCCTCTGCAATCAGTGGAGCTTAAGTTTCTGTCAATGAAGACAGCGCTCCTGGTTGCATTGGCCTCTATCAAGAGGGTAGGGGACCTGCACGCATTCTCCGTTGACGAAGCGTGCCTGGAATTCGGGCCGGCTTACTCTCACGTGATCCTGAGACCCCTGCCTGGATATGTGCCCATGGTTCCCACCACTCCCTTCCGGGACCAGGTGGTGAACCTGCAAGCGCTGCCCCCGGAGGAGGCAGACCCAGCCTTGGCATTGCTCTGTCCAGTACGCGCTCTCCGTGCCTACGTAGACAGGACGCAGTGTTTCAGGACCTCAGACCAGCTCTTTGTCTGTTATGGTGGGAGACTGAAGGGAAAGGCTCTCTCAAAGCAGAGGTTGTCTCACTGGATAGTGGACGCCATTGCTTTGGCTTACCAACAGCAAGGCCGACCGTGCCCCCTTGGTGTGACAGCCCACTCCACCCGGAGTGTGGCTTCCTCTTGGGCTTGCGCTGGCAGACATCTGTAGAGCTGCAGGCTGGGCGACACCGAACACATTTGCCAGATTCTATAATCTCCGAGTGGAGCCAGTGTCCTCTCATGTACTCGCTTCAACCAGCTAGTACCGGACACCCTCAGGTGTCTTCGCTTGCTCGCCATTCCACTCCACGGACTGGATACGTGCGATTTTTCCTCAGGTGAGCCTTCCTCTCTGAAGCCCTGAGTTCCTCCAGCACTGTTGACGCTGGCGACAGTGTCTATTGCCTGTGCGTCGGCTAGGTGCCTCCGTGTGCATGGTTCCTCCTCTGAGTAACCCCCACATGTGTATGTCCACTGTAAGCCTCCTTGAGCAGGTGTCTTTCCCTCGGCAAGCCACCTTGCCACCCCTGGAGTTGAAAGTTACCACCCCACGGGCTGGTCACTCCAGTGTTCTTCCATATGAAGCCCCTCCGGCCATATGTGTATTCTTAAGTCCTCCCTACGGGTAGGCGTGCTGCGGCATATTTCCTCTGAGATATGCTCCCCAGTGTACCTTGGTATTCCTGTGTTTAGTAGGACTCCTTCGTCCGTGCCAGTATCACGACAGGGGGTTCAGACTTTCGCAGGGCACTGGAAGACAGCTGTGAAGGTGGCGTGATTACACGGGGACCCCCATTCTCCGTCATCCGACGTGACTACGTCGTGACCATCAGTGACTACGAAAGGGAACGTCTCGGTTACGTATGTAACCCTCGTTCCCTGAGTAGGGAACGGAGACGTTACGTCTCCCTGCCACTTCCTCTGTACCGCTGGGTAGACGCCTGAGTTCAGTCTCTGCTCCTCAGCGAAGACATGATCTGCCTTTGCCGGCGTCTCTCCTTTTATACCCACGCGGTGGGGCGGAGATACGCTATGCAAATTCCGCAGACCCATGGCATTTCATCGCCATTGGCTCGTTTTATAATACACGAAGATGATTGGCTTTCTAGGCGAAACCCCCATTTTCCGTTATCTGACGTAACGTTAATGTTTTCATCCAGTTGCGCTCCATTTTTCTGGCTGCTCTTTTAAGGGCCTGGGTGTGCTCGTTGTACCAAGGCGTTGGACTATTTTCTTTAATCTTCTTTAAGCGCAATGGAGCAACTGTGTCTATAGTGCTGGAAAAGAGAGTTAAAAGTTTCTGTTGCAATATCAAGTTCCTCCAAGCTATCTGGGATGGTGAGATGATGAAACTGATTAGGAAGATTATTGATAAAGCAATCTTTAGTGGCAGAAGTGATAGGTCTAACATATTTATAACACGGAGTCGGCTTTGCAGCCTTGGCTAAATGTAATTTACATGAGACTAGATAATGATCTGAGATGTCGTCGCTCTGCTGCAGAATTTCAACAGCATCAACATTGATTCCATGTGATAATATTAGATCTAGAGTATGATTACGACAATGAGTAGGTCCTGACACGTGTTGTCTAACTCCAATTGAGTTTACAATGTCTTTAAATGCCAATCCAAATGCATCTTGCATCTGTTATAGCATTGTAAAATGCAGAATTTACTTGCACTAACGAAACTGGTAGTCCAGGCTGTTGTTGTATGTTTTCTTCCATTGTATGGCACCCAATCAGAGAGCCGAGTGTGAGCCTCTGCGTCATCATTTCTAAAGTCCTCCGTTTTGACCCGTCTTCACTGAAACGTCCTCCGGAGATTCAAAACGCAAAACGCGGTCAGCAGCGTTTCTAAACTTCTCCGTTTTAGGTCTTCATTTTTGCCGTTTTAGTCTGGACGGGAGGTGCAAACGTAGCAAAAGGTCTCCGTTTCTAAACTAAAACGTAGTAGTGTGGATGGGGCCTGAGACAAGTACTACACCAGCAATAAAAAACACATACGTCTCTTGGGACGTAACAATAGCTTTAAAAATACTTGTATATTCAAATATTACAACAATTAAGCAAATTTGTCTGCCCGTCAATGCTGATTTATCCGCCCAAACTGCCACAAGTCTCTAATCTCAAGTCTCAAGTTTCTGATCATTCTGTAGTCGAATTGTGTATAATCAATTCTGTTAGTGCCTCATGCAGATCTATTAGAGTGCAGTTGTGTGTTACTGAAGGGGAACAAAAACAAAGAACTGAAAGATCCTTAACACATTCAGTACTAGAGACTTGAGTAAACATTTTCTAGAGAATCAATTTTTTTCAACAAAATACTAATGTGACCCTTTGTTTTTCATTTTGCCTAATCTACTCTTTTTACCCACACAGATATTTAGTAGGAAATATATTCCTGCATTTTAAACCGAGATTTACACAAACTTTGCTTGATAGCATAACCGTTTATTTATTCAGCATGTTTGAGGATAAAGTTTAAGCACAATGTAATACAGAATGATTTTTTGAAATACATCCTTTCTGATGGAGATTTCTGTGGCCTGTTACACAGATGGAAGGTTGTCTCACTGCTGAGTCAGGCTTAGAGATCGGCTCTCTGGGTATTATCTGGGCTTTCCTCACACACATAAATTTGGCATGAGCGGACAGACATTAATGCCTCCAAAATCGGCGCCGGCCACTCTTCGCTGGTCAGATGGACAGGAGTGAGTGTGGGATGAAGAAAACTGATGTGTCAGCTTCAGAACTTCACACTCCACACATCAAACACATTTCCACTGCAGTACTGTTACATACATTACATTAATACTGAAGCATGCTAAAAACTCATGCTTATTTTTTTCTGAAGGGGCGTCAGTGACAGTTCTGCCACTTCTTCCTAAGACTGCAAGTCATGAAGGTCTAGTGGTCTTTTTTAGGAATATTATGTCATGCATCAGTTCAGTCTTAAACATTCTGTAGCATATGAAAATTAATTAATTTAAACTATCAGCATTGGACACCGCAAGGCTAAAACTTCCCGCTGAAAAATCCAGCATTGCTGGTCATTCAGTATACAGTATATTTTGGTAACACTTTACAATAAGGTTCATTAGTTAACATGAACTAAGAATAAACAATAATTCTTTAGCATTTATTAATCTTGGTTAAAATGAATTTCAACATGTACTAATACATTATTAAAATCGAAGGTTGTATTTGTTAACATTAGTTAACAGCTGTATTTATATTAACTAACATTAACAAAGATTATTAAATACTGTAACAAATGTATTGCTCATGGTTAGTTCATGTTAGTTAATACATTAACTAATTTTAACTAATGAACCTTATTGTAAAGTGTTACCTATATATTGCACACCAGGATCAGCTCGGCATGCTGGTCCCCAGCATGTGAAGCGGGAGTGCTGGTAGACCAGCTACACCAGCTCAGTTTTGCTTGAGAACAGCATAACCAGCTAGACCAGCACTAAACCTGCTCTATACCAGCACAAACCAGCCTGGACAAACAAGCAATTTATGCAGGCTTAAGCTCGATTTTTCAGCAGGGCTGCACCTTATCTTTGAATTTGGAAGTGCATTTTGTGAATCGAGTGCGTTCTCTGTAGTCCCACACATTTAAATGGGTGGGACTGCATGTTTGTTATTTTGTCTGAATTGTTAATAAAAGTGACTGCTACGATTAGATCCCGCCTCAACTACTCTTCCTTTCCACAGCCAACTGTGACTTTGTTATTGGGAAATGTGGCCCAGAACAGGATTGAGTTGTGGTAGTAGTCATCTAGTTATAGGCCAAGAGCCTCGTTTGTATAAACCTTGGTTTGTCTTTCACTTCATGAATTTTTGTCAGTTTCTCAACAACCATAACAATAATCACAACAATCCTGGAATATGATAAAATATACTAAGAACTCTTATGTTCGGAGAGAGTCTGTATTTATTTTATTTGTTAGCTTTTAGGGCAAATCTATTTTTGGATCACACATATGCGTTTCCCAAAGCATAGTACAGTCTCTCATGCATGATGGGTAATAATCCAGGGGCAAAAATATAGACCTTGACATCTCACTCGGATCCAAAAAGACCTCAGTAGTGATCTCCATGTTTTGAACAAAGGAATTACAATTGAATTCCAAAGGTTTAATTGAGACTTTTCAATTAATTATGCTTGTATGTTTTTATGAATTTGATGGAGTATTTGGTTATAGTCTAATTTAACAGATGGCATGTGCTTTTTGTATATCACACAAAAGGGCTTGATCTTTTATTTAAACTTGCCAGCCGTGAAGATTATGATTCACTTGTTGGCGCCTTTTATAATATATATACTAAACCACAGTGCTGGGTGACATAAATTCATATTCTGTTTGTGACACTAGTCTTTTTCTTTGCTGATGCTTTTCATGCTGTCTTTTCGTTGTTAAATAAAGTAGTATATAAATGTGGCCAAAAAAATGAAGTAGCTTTCTTCACCTAGACAGTGAATAAGGAGACAGGAGTGTCTCCTTATTGCCTTGTCTTTTTTACTTCATGTACATTATCTGAACCAACTTTTTTCAAGGATGTTTTGCTAAAGAAGCAAAATTTATGATTTCATTATTGTAAAAATTGTAATGGTATTGGTGATTTGAAATTCACCACTGATTCAACATCTTGACCATTTAATATTCATATAAACTGGAGCTGGCCTTTGACTGAAGGAACTTTGTTTCCACTTGAAATACATCACATTACGGAGGTCAAATGAGAGTCCATAACTGAAAAACCTTGGCAAAAATATACAATGACACACAACACATTTACATACCATTTCATATAATCACTTTTCATTCTTCTACAGAGAGCAGTCACATTCTATGATATACACTGACCTCATTCTGTAGTACTGTTATTATATTATGTTGGAAATATGTTTAAATATTTCTCTGTGTCAGTGTGTAGATCCTGGGGTCAAACAGACACATTTAGGAATGCGATTGTGAAAAGTTCTTGTCTCATAGATGCTTGAGAGAGTGTTGAAGAGAAACATTAAAGCTCATTTGCAGAGATTCTTCTCATGCGCAGTTCCACTCAAAACATCTGTGGTACAGTAGCTTTGAGATATACCTCCAGCTACATGACAGCCATCGCAGCATTTGCACCCAGTTTACAAATCTTCTCTATGATTCAAGTGTGTCTCAGACAGAACTGCCCTCAAAGCATTGGATTTATTTGTGGTTGAAGTCTAACCTCATCAGACATATGCACTGCATTTAAAGGTACACAGTAAAAATCTTTCTGTTCCATTGGAGAATAAATATGCACATTTTATTTTAAATCAGTAACAATAACCCCACTCTCTGTCTCCAATAACTGAATAGAAAAAAGCTAAAGCCTCTGTACTAATATTAAAATGATATGCAAGAATATAGTTCTGTACTATAGAAAGAAAGTAGTGTTGCATAATAATCATGCCGCAATGAGGAACATTACCGGATGTGCATTCTTTTTCAATAATTACATTTTTGTCATTTCTTACTACTAGTTTATTATTTATTGCCATATTATAAAATTTTAACAATTGTAAAAAAATATATTTTTTTATAAATTCCAGGATTAGACAAAATCATGATTTTTATGTTTATAATATCTTCATGTCTCATCATTTCGCAAGCAGTTGAGATTTGCTACAGTATACACTATCTATGCAGAGGTCTGCTTCTGGGTTGCAACGGAAGGCTGTATTCTAGTGTGGATGTGTCTTTAGGCTAGAGTCCTCCTCAGTATTAACGTGGACGACTCTTTACAGTCACGTGTAGTCTGTTTTTGTTTCGTTTTCACTTTTCCGTTCCTGTTTTGCCTGTCTTCCTAGTTAGTTTCTAGGGCCCTATAAAATCCATTTTATTTTTTCCCAAATTCCGTTTTATTTTTTTCCAAATTCTGTTTTAATTTCTGTGGATTCCGTTTTGTTATTGTTGTTTTGTTAAAAAAAAAAAGAAAGTTGGAATCCATTTTAAATGGTTTAGTGATGGTTACATTTTAGTGATCAAAAAGCATGTTTAACTAATTGAAATCATGAAACTCACACAATTTAACAACAATTTATTAAAATTGAACTAATTATTTTTTATGGCCCTATAAAATATTTTTTTCTTCTAAAATTTTTACTAAATTCTGTGTTTTTAAGTTTTTATCAATTTTAATAATCAAAATGCATGTCTGATTAATTGAATATATAAAAACAAAAAAATTTATATTTAAAAAAATTATTTCTATGAAATGTTTTGTGTTGTGTTTTTTAATTTTTCATCAAATGAAAGCATAAAATATTAATTAATTTATCTTTTAATCATATTAAATTAAATTTTTTTCAATCAAAGTGCTGCAAAACAGTAGCCTAGAAATCTAGACGCACCCTAGCGGCAAATTTATTTTGCAGCCAGTGTTGTCTAGCAACTCTCCGTTGGCTTTTGAGCTGGAAAAACCAAACTCTAGTCAGGCCAATCACATCGTGTATAGAGTTGTTGGGCGGGCTTAACATAATGATGGCAGAGTTGTGACGGTTTATTCACTATTCGTATATACACTATTATGTGACGGTTGTGAATTCCCTGCTACTTGAAAACAAAGAAGATGACGGCTGCTGCTGGCGAACAGCGGTCTTTCGAATCGGCTTTGGCCGCGACTCTGGAGGACTTGGAGTTAAGCTTTTCTTTGAGAAAGAACAAAGAAAAATGAGTCACTCTTAAAAAAGGAAGATGTGTTCGGAGTTTTGCCGACCAGATAAAGCAAAAGTTTAATATATCAACTAGCTCCGCTGGTGGGAAAACGCATGGGACTCACTCAGCCACAACCGTTCGTTGCTCTGGTTGGTTGTAGCGCTGTCCTATTGCGTGCAGAGGGAATTTGAAAGACAACCGTTTATCCCGCCCCTCGGATTGAGGCATGCCAATGGTGAGTTCCCAGACCTAACATCTTGATGTGGGTCTGGCTTGCCAGGCTAGCAAAACAGAGCTTTACTGTTCAAATTAAAACATAGAAGAAAAATTTTGATTATTCCTCAAACATTTTTAATAATATGTTTATTATTTTTACATTGAAACTTTATCTAAATTCTACTGTACAACAGTAATGTATTTCTGTCACAGTTTCGTCAAGTTAAAATGAACTTTTATTTTGATGGGTTGCCATGAAGACCTTGCTACATTTGAAAACTTGGCAATGGCAATGACTCTGCAGGCAGCGTATGTGCACAAAGGTACCTCATGAAACTGATTTCAGACAGACTTCTGAGGCAGCGTACCGGTTTAATGATCTACAGCAAAATAGGACGAGCTTCGTGAGAGCTAAACTCATTTTTAACTACTACAGTGGTAATTTCCTGTTAGAAATGACATCAGAAGTGGAAAACGTTTGTCAAAAACGTACATTTACACACAAACTGACCACCAACCGCCACAAAGATACATCTATGCTGCCTTCAAAAATTGATTACAGGAAGTGAATCTAACATTGGATTTGGACGTACCTTGATGCCTTCCTACTTTGGAATTCGCCCACCGAAGGCAGCATTTTTAAGTTTTCGGATGCAGCCTCTGTGTTTATGATATGATGATAGTTTTAATATGATAAAATACTCATGAAGTGACTCTCAGAGCGGCTCTGGAGATGAAGTTCATGCATTCATGTCCTCATATAGTGAGACGGCAGAGGCTGAAAACATTGTGAGCGTCACGTGTGCTTCAGTGTGTGTGTGGTAAATGAAAGTCAAGTCACATTTACTTATATTGCACTTTATACAATACAGATTGTTTCAAAGCAGCTTTACAGAGATAACAGGAAAATAATGCAAAAATGTTTGTTTCCAGAAGAAAATAACGTCACAGTACAGCTTAAGTAAGTTCAGTGATGTGAAGTTTCACTGATGGCACGTTGCAATTTTGAGGCAACTGAAAGCTGAAAGTAGACATGGCATAATAGTCATGGCATAATACATATGCATAACACATTGTACACATTGTAAACTCATATACAATAATAGAAGTAAAAAGGAAGTACTTGTTTTACAAAATGTCTTATTTGGAGAGGCAAAAATGGCAATATGGTTGTCACGTATAGGAAAATTTAATGACACGGGGTCAACTGATGTTTTAGCAATTTTGAAAGGATTGATAAAAACACGTGTTAAAATATAGTATGCTTATTATAAACTAGTTGATAAATGTAACTGGGAAGTAAATAAATGTGTGTGTGAAGTTGATATTGATGGTAATCTGTAAGTTAATGTATAAGGTGTATAAATTATATATACATATTTTTTTTTGATTGAGATTATTATTATTTTTTTAATTTAAATTATTACCTATGGTATATTGTTATATGTATGTCTATGATATCTCTCTCTCTCTCTCTCTCTCTCTCTCTCTCTCTCTCTCTCTCACTCTCTCTCCACTTGGAGTGGGGTTTCTCTCACCAGCAAATAGAGAGTAGGAGATGAAGGAACAAGACACTATTGGCGCTTTTCCACTACACAGTACCAGCTCGACTCGACTTGCCTTTGTTTGGTTTTCCACTGTGTAAAAGTTGTACCTGTACCTGCTTTCGGGTACTTTTTTTCGTATCACCTTCGGCGAGGTTCTAAGCGGGCTGAGGCGGGCTGAGGCAAGCTGAGGCGATACTAAAATGTGATGTGAAACACTGCAGACTGCTGATTGGTCAGAGAGAATCGTCACTATTCACTGCGCCATCATTGCACGCGCCAGACGGAGCTATTTTTTTCAGCAGTGTTTCGTTTTGCTGCCCTCAGCCTCTCCTGAAACAACGTTTGTCTTCTTGTTGTGAGAAATAGCCTCATCCCGAGGATCAAAAACAGCATACCCTCGATTTCCTCCATTGTCCTGTGTGTGTGTGGGTAGCGGGTGTGTGTGCGTAGTTCCTGTGGCGTCGCTATGACGACCAGGTACTATTGGAGAGGTACTATCTGTAATGGAAAACGGAGCGAAAAGCGAGCCGAGCCGAGTCGAGCTCTGAAGCCCAAGTATCATGCTACTCACAATCCCTTTCAAATCAGTACCTTTGATGCTCTATCAGTTGTGGTTTCTATGGGAACATCAGCATCCTTAACAGAATTTATTTATAACAGTCATTATAAATGAAGTCATTATACAGAAAATGTTTTGACAGGATCATATAGACTCACACAGACATCAACAATCAGCGTATGAATTGCAACAATTGTGACAATGAAAACAAATCAGATCAACTCTGAACTCTGACCTCATCCCAAAACAAGCTACAAAAGTCACAAAAAAGCTTTGTCACCATTGTTGAGATTCATATGTTGATTCTTGATGTCTCTATACTCATAAAAATACCCAGCTCAAAACACTTTCTGTATATATATGTTTTTTTTCTTCAGAATATCAGATAGAGTCATAATACTGATGCCACAATATCACAAGGGTCATGTGAGAAAATTTTGACATTAATATCTCATTAATATCTCATTAATCTCTCTCTCTCTCTCTCTCTCTCTCTCTCTCTCTCTCTTCTCTCTCTCTCTCTCTCTCTCTCTCTCTCTCTCTCTCTCTCTCTCTCTCTCTCTCTCTCTCTCTCTCTCTCTCTCTCTCTCTCTCTCTCTCTCTCTCTCTCTCTCAGAATCACCAAAGGAGAAAATCAAAATTTTAAGCCACTATTATGGTGATTAGTGTTTGCTTTAGTTGGTCTCGTGACCCTTAAACTGGTAACATTATATTTTGTTTCGGCTGTTGTATTTGACTTATAACAGCCAGATGATCAAAGAGAAAAGATGATCTGACGGTGTTGATTATGTTTTGACATAATCATCACTTGACTTGCATCACAAAACTCATTTGGCGCCTAATCTCTGACTTGTATAATGTTGATTACAACATCACAGTGATTCTGCAGTACAAGATCTAGAAATTTCTAAACAGTCCAAAGGATTTCTTAAAAGTTGTTCTAATAAAAAAAATATATATTTCTTTTTAGGCACAGACATAAAGAATCAGTGTATTAATCTCAACAATGGTGACAAACAGAATATTCAATTAGGAAAAGGATATTACGAAGACATTTCAGATCATAATTTATTCATACCGCAATGCATAATGGGAGTCATGAATGAGTTTTGATTGGTGGCACCCAAAATACACTGCAACATGCTTTATTATTGTCACCATTGTTGAGATTCACAGGCTGATTATTGATGTCAATGTGTCTAAATAAAATAGTTTATATTTTGAATTTAATATTTTCAGAGTGTTTTGATCATACAAACTTTTAAGAAATATTTTGGACTATATTGAAAATGCTGAAAATCGTTTGCTATAGAATCACTAAAAAAACTCTCAAGTGATGATTATGTCAAAATATAACCAACACCATCGGAATCACCTTTTCTCTTTGATCATCTGGCAGTTATAACTCAGATACAACTGCCAAAAAAAATCTAATGTTAACAGTTTAAGGGTCACAAGCCCAACTAAAGCAAACACTAATCACCATAATGGTGGCTTAAAAATTAGATTTTCAAAACACCACTTTAGTTGGCTGAACTTATTGGATGTAGTTTAGAAAACTTAACTTTAGTTGGCCGAACTTAGATTCAAAGTTAACTTAACTAAATTAAATCAGTTCATTGTACTTTATAATTTGTCATGTACACTTTTCGAAATAAGTTAGTTAAACTAAAAAAAAACCATGCAAAAAGATAACAAAAAATAATGACTTACGTCAACAAACATTTTTTTACAGTGTGGTAACACTTTATTTTACAGTGTCATTGTTACACGTTACATGTTGCTACATAAGATCTATAGTAATAATTATAAATTAGGCATAATTACATGCTACTAACCCTAAACCAATCCCTAATCCTAACCCAATAGTAAGTATATGTACTTAATTGATATTAATCAGTACTAAATGTATAATACACTGTATCAAAGACACCTTAAAATAAAGTGTAACCGAAGTGTAAAGTGTAACCTGTCGGTAAATGGGAACCCAGGGACATAAGGTATAAGTGACCCCGCAACAAAGAATTTTGTTCTACTCAATCAGCAAGATTAATTGTGAATTAAATGATTTTTTGATTGAGAACAGCAGACACTTTATAGGTGGTTCAGACCGACAGTCACATGCTACAGTACATAGGAACCGGTCCCTGCAAAGGCCAACCACAGCAGACCATGAACAGGTGTTAAATGAAATCTAGACAGCCAAACAAATGCTGCTGAGACCTAGGCTGACATCTCTCCATCATGCTGCTGTGTAGGTGGAACAGGATGATTGAATCATCTGTGCTCCCTGGGGCAGCTGAATCATGCGGGTTACCCAGACGGGTCACTCTATCCCCTCACTGCTTTTTACAATGAGAAAATGGGTTTGAAAGGCCACTGACAACAGCAGTAAACAACAGATAACAGTGTTTTTAATCCTTTACATTTGTTTACAAACAACATTTTAGTCCATTTTTATAGTAACATATTTTCTCAGTTACCTGGATGTTTCGAATTTCTAGCTAGAATCTATCTATAGGCTAGCACTAGGGATGCGCCCGAAGCAGAATATCTTATTTGTTAAGACACAGATAATAATTCCAAAATAATTAGTGAATTCAAATGAATAATAGAAAAAGTCAATCATTGTGCTTGCTTGGTAACTTGAGTGAGATGACAGCACGATATTTTAGATAAATAACTACAATTTTAACGCAATATTGAGTGTGTAAAGTGAATCTGTGCAAACTCTATAAATGGAGCACAGAGCAATCGAATAGCCTTTCACACTGATTTCCTTTAAGAGCTGCCCTGAAAAGGTTGCTAGAAGCATAGAACTACATAAGCAGAAGCCTCAAGCAAGCTTCTTTAATATGTATGTATTACTTTGGACATAGCCTCTGTGTTAGTTCTCAACCATTTTGCTGGTTACTCACACAGCACATCTATGGGGCAGTGGTTTTACTGTACTGCATCATAGGATAATAAACCAGCCGGCCGATCACCAAACGAGTCTGGCGCAGATGTATTTCATGTTTTACATGTATGAATGAAATTATGAAGAATGGGGGATTGTAGATGTGTGTTGTTCATGATGTGTGCTTACAAATTAGTGGTGGGGACAAAGCTGCAATTTGGCAAAACATGGTGGGGGGGACATAAGCCTATGCTTAAAAAAATGTACAGTTTAGTGTTATTGTTTTAATTTTGCCATTACAGTGACATCTAATGTCATCTGTTTGTTTAAGCCCTTGATCTAATGCAATTTTTGTTTGTATAATCAAAATAGAGGTACTGATAATGCTGTGCTAACAATGATGAATTGTGTAACTCATCATTTGCAAAACCCTAATGCATATGTCAGAATTCTATTTTTAGATTTTACATCAGCATTTCACACAATGAGGGTCGATATTTTGTTAGAACAGTTGATATGGGTGTCAATGGGCACCTGGTATTCTGGATTAAAGATTGAAAAATTGTATTGCTACGAACACAGAGGGTATAATGGTCAGCTGTCAGATGAATTCGTCGGACTGTCAAGTCCTCGTCATCGGTTAGGAACCTGGGTGTGCTTTTCATACCAATCATTCATTTGAAAGTCACGTGTCTAGTATCTGTAAAACTGCTTTTTTTTATCTTAAAAATATATCTAAATTACGTCATATGCTCTCAATAAAAAATTCAGAACAATTGGTTCATGACATCAAGGTTAGATTATTGTAATGCTCTACTGGGTGGTTGCCCTGCATGTTTAATACATAAAATACAGCTGGTCCAAAACGCAGCAGCTAGAGTTCTTACCAGAACCAGGAAGTATGACCATATTAGCCGGTTCTGTCAACACTGCATTGGCTCCCTATTAAACATCGTATAAATTTTAAAATATTGCTGATTACTTACAAAGCACTAAATGGTTTAGCTCCCCTGTACTTGAGCGAGCTCTTAACGCATTATAGTCCTTCACGTCTATTGCGATCTCAAAATTCTGGTTAGTTGATAATACCTAGAATATCAAAATCGACTGCTGGTGGTAGATCCTTTTCCTATTTAGGACCAAAACTTTGGAACAATCTTCCTAACATTGTCCGGGAAGCAGACACAGTATGTCAGTTCAAATCTAGACTAAAAACACATCTCTTTGGCTTGGCATACACATAACACATTATAGACTTCTATAATTCAATGTTAGGCTGCATAGTTTAGATCAGCCGGAACCGGGAACACTTCCCATAAATCCTGATGTACTTGGTACATCATAAAAAGGATTTACGCTAATATTAGTCTCTCTGTTTATCCCGAGGTTTACCGCAGTCCGCCGGATCCAGGCCGTATCCGGATCTGATGAAGGACCTGCGCCTGGACACAACGACAACGCAGTCCTGAAGTGTCCACTAGTCTCTCCCTTGTGAAGGCCTCCTTCCCTTTACCTCTGTACTGATAAAACTTTGTCGGGTTAGTTCCGATTCACGTGGCTACGTGGAAGCGATAAAAAATTCTCAGAGCCACCAGGCACTGTTTTATGCAAATGAGCGTCCGGATCGCATTAAAGATTTTCTGTTAGAACGGTGTTGTGTTAGCGGCCCCTAAGTTAATAACTAATGATCTTTGCGACGGAAGTGAATCAATCAAAACTAACTTTAGCTGGACAATAACTTTATTCTAGAGCTGCTGTAAAGCCAAAACAATCTCTGTTACTTTAATTTCCTATTATCACTGTAAAGCTGCTTTAAAACAGTCCATATTGTGAAAAGCGCTATATAAATGAAGGTGACTTGACTTGACTTGGTAATAAAGGGAAGTGTCCTATGACCTTGTGATGAGGTTCAGTGTTTGGAAGGAAGAAGACAGGGTCGGCTTGACTGGAACTCGTACGTTTTATTGTACAAACTCAAAACCATAAACAAAACAAAATGCGTGCCCACAGCGCATTCATCGTAGCCCAGACAGGGACGAGAACACATCAGCAAACTCTGCCTGTAAATTGGCCACATCAGTGAGCTGGGAGGGTGAAAGGTGATCTCCTCCTGGGGCCAGCGCGTGAGATTGCCTTTTTGTGTTTGCCTCTGGCCCGAGATCTTCCTCTCCGCTCACCACCATTGCCAGCATCACTGATTCCGCCTATTTAAGCTTCACAGTCAAGGCAAGTGACCTCTCTTCTCCTTGCACAATTTCCACACACGGGTTTGCGGCATTTGCAGCAGGTGTCGTGGGTTTTGTTTTGACTGCAGCTTCTCCGAACCTGGCACTGCCTCCGCTTTGGTGTCTGCTGCGGTGATTTTAATCTAATATACTTTTTGTTTGTAGAAATTAGCATATATGCAAACACTCAGGACCGCTACTGACCTTTCTGTTGACAGTGAAAGAGACAATGGTCAATCGCGGGAAATGTAACAAAAAAATACAGCGAAATTCAGTGCGGTCAATATGTTACTTTGTTTTTTTGCCTTATGTGTAATTTATATGAAAAACATTTTAAATGAAAATACAAACACTTTTTTGGAAAAGTCAGGTACCAGCAGGATTTTATTTATTTTTTTAACAAAGTTATTGCAGTTATAAAAGTCAAATCGGTCAAAATGACCGTCATGGCCATTCTAGTTAAAAAATCACTAAGCAACAGTAAAGAGTATGGCGTAGGGGATAATTTAATCATTTGACAAAATACAAATAAAGAAGTTGATTTTAAAAAGCAGGAGAGGGTTGCTTTGGGCATTTAATGATATACATAAACAATTACAATGCCACATACCATAAAACATAACATTAACTTTCTTAATCTTTCACGTAGTAGCGACTACGGCAAATCAGCTGTTCTCCCGTAGTAGACGGCTACAGTAGAACGTCGTGAAGTAGCAGTTAAAGTCGCACATGCGCAATAGAACGCCAGAATGCCTTTGCCGTTCCACCAGAGGCTGTTGCTTAAAGTCCCTATTAACTGAAACAACGCACCCGCTACGCTCTTTGCGGAAATACTGCGTAGCGGCACTTCCTCTGGGTATCGCATTGCATAATCCAGCAGAACTAATGCAAATCGATGTCCCATGCAGATCGTTCTAATGGCCCGATGAGGTCCATGCCAATTCGATCGAAGGGGACCTGCATAAGAGGAAGTGGGCACAATGGTGCTTGTGGAGTGGCCTGTGGATTTACCAACTGACATTACCGACAAGACGCGAATGACCAGATTCCCACCATCTGGTCCACCACCTGCGCACATTCTCGTGAATGCCCGGCCAGAAAATCGGGTCATTAGACGATTAAGTGTTGCTGATTGTCCCAAATGCCCAGCCATTGGATTACAATGAGCTGCCTGAAAAAGCATTTCCCGACGGCTTTTTGGTATCAACAACTGAGTCGCATCTTGTTTTGACTGAGTGTCTTGGGTCACTCGATACAACTTTTCTTTTAAAACAGCGAAATAAGGATATGAGAGTGGTCGAAAGTGGTCGATCTGGTTGGAGAAGCTGCCCGTTGATGGAACGGACCTGTTCAAAGGCATGTTTGAGCGTTTCGTCCTGGGACTGTTCCAGGGGAAAATCATCACGCTCTGAGAGGATTCTCCTTTCAAGAGCAATCCGTTCCCCTGGCTCATCTCCCATTGGTCCCGGCTCAGCCTCTCCCACCTGAGTGACCACCCCCGGATCATTGTCCCCACCTCCATCACTGGACACCAATCAATAAAATGACCCGGGTCCCCACAAGGCCAACAGGCCGGCCCAAACCTCCCCGCTGCCCTAGTGGCGCGAGACGGGTCAAGGAATCGGCGTGGAGAGAGTGGAGGAACGGGAGTTGCGGCAGTGCTGCTGGTTGTCAGCCCAGGGCGAGGCTCTGGAACCAGCTGTCGGCTCTAAGTATCTAAGTATCGTGTGAGTACTGTCTATAGAAAAAAAAAACGAACCGGATTGGTGCTTGCAACACGGAGCTGTTCCCGCAAATGCCCAGAGCTCCCCCTCAGCTAAAACGGCAGTTATGGGGGCATATACATAAAGAGTGTCTTTGTGCCTCTTAACAGACACAAAATGCAATTAAAATGTCTGTCCAACATGAACAGGGCCCTTACATGTGAACAAGATGCGTTTAGCAACTTAGCCATTGTTTAAATTCACCTAAATAGTGTTTTAGACGATTAGCTGTAGTCTCGCGCTGAAGTCCCGTGAGAACTCAGTTGTAGCCAAAGGTAAATAGCAGTGTGTAGGTGAAGAAGAAATGGTTCGCGTTTGTGCCGTACAAGGATGACTACACAGACACAACACAGCGCCCAAATGGAAGGATAAATAAAGTTTACATTACCTCCACAGTGGTTGCACACGTCTTCGTCCATGGAATCGCTTTTTTCTTCAACCGGCCCCGCTGTGTTGTGTCTGTGTAGTCATCCTTGTCAAAGTGTTCGCTGCAAATGCGGTAATCTTTAGCGCGTAGTACTTGTATGGGAGTTTGCGCATCAAGTTGAAGTACAACTAGCCACAACTGCAGAATCTCGAGGTCATGGAAAGGAAGACGATGAAAATAAGTTCTTGTATTTTCACATTCTGTTGCCATAATTCGTAACGGCACAAACACGAACCATTTCTTCTTCACTTGTGAGCAACTCCGATCATCACTCTTCACACACTACGCTCCTCCCACCTGCACACTGCTATTTCTCTCTCGCGCGTGCGCGCGATCAGCGCCGTTTTGCTACAGCCGTTCTCAAGAATTGTTGCAGTTTCGAATCACCAAAACTGTTTCTTTCGGACCCGACATTTGAGAACCGATGATCCCCGCGGGATGAAAGAATTTACGTCATTGCGTCACTCTAAATGACGTCATTGCGTGATGACGTAAAATAACCGGTGAATGAGTTTTTTGAACCGGTTCATTGAAACGAACTGTCCGAAAGAACTGGTTCGCGGAAAAGAACCGGACTTCCCATCACTACTATTTACCTTTGGCTACAACTGAGTTCCCACAGGACTTCAGCACGAGACTACAGCTAGTCGTCTAAAACACTATTAGGTGAATTTAAACAATGGCTAAGTTGCTAAACGCATCTTGTTCACATGTAAGGGCCCTGTTCATGTTGGACAGACATTTTAATTGCATTTTGTGTCTGTTAAAAGGCACAAAGATACTCTATGGGTATGCCCCCATAACTGCCGTTTTAGCTGAGGGGGAGCTCTGGGCATTTGCGGGAACAGCTCCTTGTTGAAGCACCAATCCGGTTCGTTTTTTTTTTCTATAGACAGTACTCACAAAGGTATAACGATCAAGGTTAACTTAAAAATTGCCCGGGGTTCTCCTTTAAAATAGTCTAGAAAATCCGAAAACATATTTGTTGCAGAATGCGGAACACATTTACAATTTATTATAAATTCAATGTACATGTAATGTAATATGTAATGTAATAAAATTCAATGTAATATTTTGGTGGGGCTCTGCCCCACCTGCCCTAACTGATGAGCAGCGGCTATTATATTTTATTGTATTTACAGATATTGGCTTCACTGCACATCCCTTTAGTCACAAGCCTTCTTTATCCTGCACCTCTTCCTCCTCCAGAACCCCCTCTCTCCCTCCATCCTCAGTATAGTCTTGTTTAGTTTGGTTTTCATTGTCTCCATTTTGCCTAAAGACACCCACACACTATATAATCAGGCCTATTTTTGGCCCAATTCTCCCCTTCCGACAATCCTAGGTAAAATACAGATTATCTTGATGGTTCTACAGAATATTTACAGTCCGAAACCCTGTTGTGTGGGGGGGGACCCCAAGGACAAATGTGCACACACTCTGTAGATTGTCACGTGGAATGAAACAACCCAGATAGCATGTAACCATTGAAACAATGTTGAGTCAATGTTGAGTTTGTTGATGTGTCAACGCTGATTACATTGAAATGATGTTAGAAAGTGATGTTGCTTTAGCATCACTCTTGCACCCTCAGTTAATATTGAAATAATTTTGAGAATTCAACCAAAAATCAATGGTAATAGTATTGATTCAAACATTACAAAGTGATATTTTATCAACATCACTTTTGCACCCTCGGTTAATATTGAAATAATGTTCAGATTTCAATTACAAATCAATGGTGTTAATATTGCTTCAACATTACAAAGTGATGTTGTTTCAAAGAAAGAAAGGAGATGGTGCTTGATGCAGAGCCAAATGGGAGGAGCTAGAGCTCGAGCTCCCCCTTTTCTGGAGCTCCAGCTCCACCTCGCTAAATTTAGTGGGCGGGGCTTCGCTGCAGCGTCCAATGGGAGGAGCTAGAGCTCTATTTTTTACAGTCTATGGCTCACCCTCGCTGGATCTAGTGGACAGAACATGACGCGCTATCAAGCCTGTTGTTAGTGCGAGTTTCACCCATGATGAAAGGACAAGTTTGTTTTGATGCGCAAGATGCTGGCAAACATAATATTGTATTTTTCTCTAATATTTGTCATGATTATGATCAATTATAAAATTATTTATTGTTTCTGTGACAAACGCGTAAACACTTAGGCTAATAAGAACATTGCTCACACTATGTGTGCGTGTTTCTAAAAGCTGTTGAAACTTTGTATCTATTTATTATTTTCTCTTTATTACGATGAACAGTTTCGTTTTTTTCCTCACTTTTAAAGCCGCTTTGGACAAAAGCGTCTGCTATATGATTATGTAAATTACTAGACTTAAAAGGCAATGTGAAAGCTTACTATCTGTGCACCCGTTTATTTTTTGTCCACCGCAGTAACGCGTGTTATTTGTGTGAATTAATCTAAATCATCTGATAAATTCATGAAATAAAAAATAATAAGACTAGGTTACCTAATCTGCCCTTTTTGTATGTAAATGTAAAAGCATAGGCTACTCCAACAGGCCAGTTGTAATTTTTTTTATATATATATTGTAAATTAAAATGGAATATTGACTGTAATATTGGATAGACTCAACCTTCATGTGATAGGCTATGCATTAAGCTATTTTAATGAAATGGAAACAAGCAGTCCAGTACTCTAAAACCAGCCATGTGACTACCCACACTAGAGGAAAAACAAGATAACAAATGTGCTCTGAGATAAGTGACACATTTTAATAGTATAATAAGATAAGATAATACATTTTATGAATATAACATTGAAGTACACACTTCACATAACATTGTAATATTTTACAAAACTCAATCAATATTTATTTACATAGTACTCCCACTGGTAGATTCAAGTTCAAGTTGATTTTATTTATACAGCACATTTTATAACAGCCACTGACTGACCTAAGCGCTTTACAGAACTACAAAATTAAAAAAATTTAAAGAGAATAATACCTGCATAACAGCACAGCACAGATAAGTCCAGCAAAGCTAAGAGCAGCCTTAAACAGGAGTAGCAAAAACATTATCGAACTTAAAATATAAAATAAGAAAACAGAAATCGCTTGATCTCACAAGATTCACAAGTGAGGATTTTTCTTCTGTCTCGTACTTCCGGCAAGAAAACTTCCATGTCCTCTATTCTTTGAAAAATGAATAGGAAGGGAGCCCAAATTTCTTCTTCATATGCTTCACCTTCATAACGCATGGAGTTTAAAAACAAGTCCCGCATTGTGATAGCCAACAAGGCATCATCCATCTTCATCCTTAAGATCTTTCTATAAATATATCTATAACAAATGAAACTCTTGTTGACTAACAGAGTATTTATTTTGTTCATTTGTGTTAAATAAAAATCGAGCTGGCGCTGAAATATGTTGCTTTTGAAATCATGCTGAGTGCTCGTAGTCGATGCTGCTGCGCCAAAGTTAACCTGCGCCTGCGCGGCCCCGCCCACTCCAGTGAGGTTGTCACGTATCTGGTCCATTCACTTCCAGACATTCACCACCAGAGGTCTCCCACTCACAGCATGGACTCTTGCACTTCACAACAATCCCCATCATTCATTGCACTGACGATTCACACAGCTGATTCCAATAATCACGCTCACACTTGAGAACCATCACACACCCTCTCACACCCTTTATAACCCTTGGACTTCCTCTCTCTGTTGCCGGATATGGTTTCTTTGTACTGTATTGTCAGCGTTTAACACTCCCCAAGTGTTAGCTACTTACTGAGCCTTCCATTGAACTCTAGTCTTGCCTTGTCCTTCGTGTTTTGATTCCTGCCTGTGTCACTTGGATTCTCCCTCAGCCTAGCCCTTCGGATTCTGTTTGCACCTCGTCGACCCACGCTTGCCCTTAGGGTTTCTCTGTGCTATGCCTCTGCCATACCTGTCTGTTGTTCATTGACCTTGCCTGTACTAAGACTAAGTTTTTGGAATAAAGCCTTGCGAATGGATCTGTACGTCTCTCCTCTGGTTCGCTCTGTTACAGAATATCCGGCCAAACAAGGATCCAGCGGCTTTTCTGAAGAACAAGAACACTGGTCAGGTTTGAACCTTGCAAAACAATTACTAGCCCTAAAACAGGGTATGAGACTGTTAGAGGAATATATTCAGGAGTTTTTGGATTTAGCATATTTTTCTGATCTGCCTGATTGTGTTCTCATTGACTTTTTTTGTGACGGTATAAATCAACCCCTAAGATCTCGATTAATCCATGAGGGTCCTCGAACATCGCTCTGTCATTTTTTATATTATGCTCTACTGTTAACTGGCTCATCTCTCACTGTGGGGGTTGCAGAGGAATGCACCGGTCCTTCCGTGCCTATAATGGCAGCCGCACCAGAGCCCTGTTACGTCTCAGCAGATCTTCCAGAGCCGTGTTACGTCTCAGCAGATCTTCCAGAGCCCTGTTACATCTCAGCAGACCTTCCAGAGCCCTGTTACATCTCAGCAGACCTTCCAGAGCCCTGTTACGTCTCAGCAGATCTTCCAGAGCCCTGTTACGTCTCAGCAGATCTTCCAGAGCCCTGTTACGTCTCAGCAGATCTTCCAGAGCCCCACCAAGTCACAGTTGATCGTCACGAGTCAAGCCAAGTCACAGTTGATCGTCACGAGTCAAGCCAAGTCACAGTTGATCGTCACGAGTCAAGCCAAGTCACAGTTGATCGTCACGAGTCAAGCCGAGTCACAGTTGATCGTCACAGTTGATTGTCACGAGTCAAACCAAGTCACAGTTGATCGTCACGAGTCAAGCCGAGTCACAGTTGATCGTCACAAGTCAAGCCGAGTCACAGTTGATCATCACGAGTCAAGCCAAGTCACAGTTGATTTTCCAGAGTCTCGGCATGTCACCACTGACCAGCCAGAATCTTCTCACGTCCTGTCTGCCACACCCAGATATTCAAGGTCAGTGCTTCGATTTCCCAGTCTGGTTTCCAGTGTGAGGGATGCACCACTGGTTTCTGCACGCACAGCTGGTATCCCCAAACCCACTCACTTTGATCCCTCTGATCCTGCACTGATTACCCTGTCAGAAGCGCTTCCCATGATGGGGATCACTCTATGTTGCGTTTGGGCTGCGTATACCACCTTAGAACTGCCCCAGGCTAAGGCACCCGCTGCAGTTAATCCAGAGGTGGCGGCACGAGCTGCAGAACCTCTTGAAGTGGCGGTGTACGCTTCAGCCCCTTGTATGGTGGTTGCGCCCAGCAAAGTCCTCTCAGCCTGTCATGTCATGGTCAAAGGAACCATAGATGAGCACGGTACCTGTCTTTTTAATGAACTTTACCAGATTCTTGATGCTACCACTGTAGAACCTCCAGAGGTGGCGGCGTCTGCTGAAGAGCCTTTGGAGGTGTCAGAGGCGACTATTTATGGATTCTTGTCCAGCCCTGTTACCCATCCAGAACCTTCACCACTGGTCCTGTCCAGTCCAGGGTCTTCACAACTTCACGTCAGCCCTGCCGAGCCTGAACTGCTTCACGTCGGCTCTGCCGATCCTGCACTTCACGTCAGCCACGTCCAGCCAGAGCTTCACGTCAGCCACGTCCAGCCAGAGCTTCACGTCAGCCCCGTACAGCCAGAGACTGTCCACGTCACGTCCGCACAGCCAGAGACGCTACACGTCACGTCTGCCGAGCCGGTGTCTGCTGTTCCCGAGCCGGTGTCTGCTGTTCCTGAGCCGAAGCCAGTCTCTACTGTTCCTGAGCCGAAGCCAGTGTCTGCCGTTCCTGAGCCAGAGCCAGCGTCTGTTTCTGTGTTTGTGTCTGTCTCTGTCCCAGTGTCTGCCGTTCCTGAGCCAGAGCCAGCGTCTGTTTCTGTGTTTGTGTCTGTCTCTGTCCCAGTGTCTGTTCCTGTGTCTGTGTCTGTTCCTGAGCCAGTGTCTGTTCCTGTTCCGGAGCCAGTTCCTGTTCCAGAGCCAGTGTCTGTTCCTGTTCCGGAGTCGGTGTCGGTTCCTATTACTCCCTAGTCTTCTCCGCCGTGGCCGTCAGAAGGATCCTCTCCGCCGTGGCCGCCAGAAGGATCCTCTCCTCGCCCTGGTCGCCTGCACAGCATGCTCTGCTCTGGTGGTCTTTTGCTCCGCTGTGAGGATCTTTGTCTCCGTCCCGCCCCCCCCATCCGCCTTCGCTCCATGGTCTTCTTGGATGTTATTGGAGCGTCTGGAAGCCGCTCATTGGAGGGGGGCTATGTCACGTATCTGGTCCATTCACTTCCGGACATTCACCACCAGAGGTCTCCCACTCACAGCATGGACTCTTGCACTTCACTACAATCCCCATCATTCATTGCACTGGCGATTCACACAGCTGATTCCAATAATCACGCTCACACTTGAGAACCATCACACACCCTCTCACACCCTTTATAACCCTTGGACTTCCTCTCTCTGTTGCCGGATATTGTTTCTTTGTACTGTATTGTCAGCGTTTAACACTCCCCAAGTGTTAGCTACTTACTGAGCCTTCCATTGAACTCTAGTCTTGCCTTGTCCTTCGTGTTTTGATTCCTGCCTGTGTCACTTGGATTCTCCCTCAGCTAGTGATGGGCAGATCGAGGCTTTGTGAAGCAATGAAACAGTCGAAGCAAATGTGCCATTTTGTTTCGAGGCTTCGAATCAATCCGAAACCCGTCTCCACGGTGACACCTAGTGGTCACTTGCAGGTGTTGATCTGAAACAACCTTTACAAAGAGCTAATAAAAAAATGTTTTTTTTTTTTTATTATTGTATTTTTGTAATATATGAAGCTTGTAACCTGTAGTCTCTTCACATTGCATAATGTGATTTTGGTCATGAAAAATGAATATTAATAAAAATAAATCAAGCCACAATGTCTCCCTTTCTTATAGATTTTTATTCAAAAATATTAATTTCTCTGCTGTTGAAGGACTCAGCCTACTTCTTTTTTTACAGATAATTTCTCCAGCCTTTGAAAAAATTCTCTCACAAGGGACACTTGTTGCTGGCATACAAAGATATTTTTTAGCTAGGACATACAAATGAGGAAAGATTACTGCTCTCTCTTTCCAGTAAGTTAGAGGATCATGAGTTCTGGGCAAAAACACATCGCTGAGGTATTTTTTCACTTCCACTGTGGCATCAGCTGTAGGATTGTGTATCATCTGGGTCTCACGGATACGATTGTCAAAATGTTCCCATAAACTGTCTTGTGTTTCAACTGGTGTTGATGATGATGGGCCTGATGTTGACATTTGTGGTTCTGAATTAAAAGAAAACGGCAATTAGTAACAAATCATAAACTGACAACACATATGAAGTATACATTTCATGAATCACATTACATAAGATAACATAGACTGAAACTCACCAGGAGTTGTGTTTGAACGCATCAGTGAAGCACACTCCATTGTGATGTGCTTTTCAGCATCCAGGGCTTTGGCAGGATTTCCAAAAGCCACATTTTTAAACCTTGGGTCCAGCAGTGTAGCCAGTGCCAAGGCTCTAAAAGTCTCGTACCCTCCACATCTGGAGTGCAGACCTTCTTGTAGATGTGAGCCTATGAGCCAACACAAGAGAAAACCATATTAATTAAAATAATGACAACAATATGAGAGTTATGGCCAATTACACGTATGGTCATAGTGTCCTACCTAACTGTACAGTTGATTCCTGCGTTGCATTTCCTTTTTTCTGTGCAAGCTTGTGCTGCAACATCCTGTACAATGGTATGAGCTTTGAAGCAGACACTCTCTGTTCCTCTGACATCTCTGTTGTTGCTAGTTTGAATGGTTGAAGAAGTGTCAATGACTGTTGAATAATGTCATACTCAAGACTTGTCAGGGGAGCAGTATCACTGTTTAAATTGGCAAGAGCAGCACCCACTGGCTCACGTTGCTCATACAAGCGTTGTAGCATGTCGAATGTGCTGTTCCATCTCGTTTCAACCTCCTGTATCATTTTCAGACTTGGTCTGCCCATCAAGCTCTGCATCTCCACAAGCTTGTCCTTTGCTTTGCAGCTGGATCTAAACAACCCCACTATCTTTCTGGCTTTCTGGCGAATTTCATTGATGACTGGGGTTTGATCCAGGGCCTTTTTCACTATCAAATTCAAATTATGAGCAAAACATGGGACATGGCGAAGGTTGAGTAGCTGGGCACTTAGGATCATGTTGGATGCATTGTCAGTCACCATGCAGTGAACTTTGGAGGTTATTCCCCACTCAGCCATTAGCAAGGCTTTAGCCTCCATGAGATGCTGGGCTGTGTGGGTTTGGTAAAACCTCCTTACATCCAGTAAAACAGTTGCCATTGTTGCCTCTGGTGTTATGTAATGGCATGTTACACCAAGATATCCATCCATATTAATGGAAGACCACATGTCAGCCGTAAGGCTAACAAATTCCGCCTTTTGTAGGTCCTCCATTGTCTTCTCCTTGGTTGTGTTGTACCTTTCGCTGACCATTGTTTTAAGCACCTTCCGGGATGGGAGGACATAGCTTGGATCAAGCTTGTTCACAAAGGCCCTGAAACCCTCATCCTCCACGATGGTGAAGGGCTGCAGATCCTTCACCACCATGTTCAGAAGAGCCTCATCCAATTCCCTCTGTCTGCCTTTTAAAAGAGAAGATAAAACATACTTTCAGACAAATATATTGGAAAAATAGTAGCCTACCGTGAAAGTAGTCTACTGGTTCATTTGGAAACCTTCCTAAACAAAGTTATGTTATGAATATTTATGCTCAGTGTGCAGAGAAAGATAAAGTGCATTATAGAAATACAACAATTACAAAAAAACAAAATGATGTCTTGGCTGTAGATTGGGTACTCATATGTAGACATATAAAATGTATATTCACAAAGTATAATATTATATTGACAACATTTGTTTTTAAAGTGATTGGCAGTTGTGATTGGGATGTTAGGCATGTCTTAGTCCATGGCCTTTCTAAACAATGGCCCAACACTTAGTTATTATATTTCACTTATAATTAGCCTATATTTCAAACAATGCATACCTTGCTTAGATGGCCCAGCAGTGTCAGTAGCAGGCCTTGGTACAGGGGGAACACTACCATCCTCTGCACCCTGCAGAATGGCAGGATGAATGCTCCTCAAATGGCGCATCATGGATGATGTATTGTTGCAGTAGGCTAGCTGCCGATCACAATACACACATCACAATACACACAAAGGGGTCACAAAACCCCTTTATTTGGGGTTTCCAAATGGAAATGCTCCCACACCACAGATGTACGGCATCTCTTCTGTGGAGCCTCCATTTCTTTCTATCTATCTATCTATCTATCTATCTATCTATCTATCTATCTATCTATCTATCTATCTATCTATCTATCTATCTATCCTATCTATCTAATAATCTATATGTATCTGTAATATATGTATCTATCTATTAATCTATATATCTATATATATATATATATTTCTATCAATGCATCTATTAATGTGTCACTATATGTACTCTGTGTGTCTCTAAGTCAATGTGTAAATGTAAATTAAATCCTAAATATAACTAAACAAATCGCACTATAAATGTCACTATATCACCAAAAATCCGCTATCTCAAAACCAAACTCCTCTCACAAAAACCCACGATATGAAAATGCGTTGACAAAACTTTTATACTGTGTGATTGTGTGATTTGTTCCCGAACCGACCAATCAATGAAACCCTGATTCGGCGGAGCACTCCACCTGATGAAACACTTAGACGCTTCATTTAGCCGTTGTCACGTGACGTGGATGTTTTGAATCATGCTTCGGATCAGTGTTTCGAATCATCTTTGCTTCGGGATCTCGCAAAGCTTCGGAACGTCTGTTTCGCGCCAGCCATCCTTACCCTCAGCCTAGCCCTTCGGATTCTGTTTGCACCTCGTCGACCCACGCTTGCCCTTAGGGTTTCTCTGTGCTATGCCTCTGCCATACCTGTCTGCTGTTCATTGACCTTGCCTGTACTAAGACTAAGTTTTTGGAATAAAGCCTTGCGAATGGATCTGTACGTCTCTCCTCTGGTTCGTTCTGTTACAGAGGTGAAGCTGGAGCTCCAGCTCCTCCCATTTGGCTCTGCATCGAGTACCACTTGAAAGAAAGTACTATGGCAGGGTTGTCCGATTGTATCTCCAGCCCTAATTAAACACACCTGAGGCAGCTAATCAAGGTCATTAGGATCAATGAAAACTTCCAGGCAGGTGCTGGAGCTAAACTCTTCATGAAGAGGAACAAACACCTCTGAGCTATAGCCATTAACTACATCTCAGTTAATTTTCTGTGAAACTACTTGGCATTCAAGTAACAAGTTTATCTTGTAGAATAAAAGAGCTTAGTTTTTTTCAATGAAAATGTCTTTAAAGGGATATTTCAGCCCATAATGAAAATTCTGTCATAATTTACTCACCCTCAAGTTGTTCCAACCCTATATGAGTTTCTTTCTTCTGTTGAACACAAAATAAGATATTTTAAAGAATGTTGGTAACCAGAAAGCTGACGGTGGACATTGATTTCCATAGTAGGACAAAAATACCATGGAAGTCAATGGCTACCATCAAGCATCACGTCTGGTTACCAACATCCTTCACTCTATCTTTTGTGTGCAGCAGAAGAAAGACATTCATACAGGTTTGGAACAACTTGAGGATAAATAAATGATGACATAATTTTCATTTCAGGCTGAACTATCCCTTTAAAGCTGCAGATTCACCTTATGTAGACCTTAATGTCTTTAAATATCACAAAATAGCCTTGTCAGTCACTTTCTTAATAAACACAAGATGTTTTTTGTTATTGTGTTTCAGTGGAAACAAGCTAAACTGAATGGAAATCAGTTACATTTCTCAAATTGAATACAGATTTAGGAATATGGATAGTTACCTGATTGAGCAGTGATAAGGCTCAGGATATCATCAAGTCCCAGGTCAGGTGATTATGCTGTCGACAACAACTCAGTGTATAATCAATGTCAGCATTATCAGGAGGGTGCTTCTCATTTTTCATTTATCTGCCTTCACTCCTACTAAAGGAGCTCTGCATGCAAGCACCGACGGATGCAAGACATGGGCTATGTTTGCAGTGTAACATTCTTGCTCATGTTCATGTCTCCTGCACTTCAAGAAATCTGTTAAATGATGTTAGAACTTTATTCAGGAAATTCCTAATAAACTTTACTAAAGCAAGATGCATCTTTTAAGAATGTAGAAAAATAGATGCTATGTTTTCTCTCTAATGAGGAAGCATTAGACTACTGAGAAGTGCACATGCAAACCAAAATGGGCGTTTACCAATCAGTGGCCAATTTCAAACTACAATAAATGTTTTTCAACCATTTTTCAACAGACTTGCTAAAATCATGAAGGCCCACCCCTAAACCAAGCCCCCAGTGGATTAGAGCAAATTGGGTAAAGCGGTTGAAAATGCCCATTGTGGTTTGAAAACGCCCCACTTATTGTGAAACACCCACTAGTGTTCTGCAGAGATACATGCCTGAATGATCTTGTGCTCATCAACTACAAATCACTGTTAGTTCAACGTCACTGTCTCCACCCATGTGTGCTGTTGGCTTTCATCAAAATTTCAATGCTGATCCAACGCACTTTAAACATTGAAATGTCAATCTCAACCAAAATGATGGTTTGGATCAGAAATAAACATTGTATCAATGTCACTATGCTATCTGGGAATTCTAAATCAGAAAGCGAGGTGATGAAAGGCGGAAGCCTAACACGACTTCATCCAAACCTTTTTCTTTCTTTTTTTTTTACGTGAATTTTTTGTAGAAATCAGTCCAAACATAATTATCGTGATTTCTTCTTGCCCCTTGTCCACCATGTTTATTTACTCTAAAGTCACGTTTGACCACGAGAGATTTCATATGTTCACAGTCGGGAATCTGTTAGCGTGTGGTCTGCTGTCTTGGTCACATTCACAAACTCCAGTCACACTATTGTTACGATCCTGGTGTTTGTGTCTTTTGTTTTGGATGGACTTTTATGTTGAATGAAGTGTATTTTCATTTCTCATTGTTTTTGTGCTCCCTTCATGCGTTTGGTGTTTCTCTGTTAGTTTCTATAGTTATCATCATTAGTTACCTGTCATTAATTATCTCTGATTTCTCTGTGTATTTAAGCTTGTGCTTTTCAGTCGTGTTTTGTTAGTCGTTATCTGATTGTATTTGTGTACTGGGTTGAGGGTTCCTGGATGTTCCTGTTTTTTTGTCCTTGTTCCCTGGATTATGTTCCCGTAGCCAGAATTTTATTTGTGGGGGTCCCATCTTAAAATGAGGGGGCAACTAATATGTATATATATATATATATATATATAGCTTACACCTATAAATTAAACAGCTTAACACCTGCACACATTTAAAACAGCATATTTACTTAACCATTTCAGCAGAACAGACATAACAGCCTACAACATAGCTCGGCGATTATTATCTTATACATGAGTCTACGAGTCAAACGTGCGGTCATCCCGAAAGAGCTGGTTTAAAACAGTACCCTGGGTTTTACAGGTTGCTTTATATGCCTCATATTTACAAATGGAAAGGGAATGAGATTTGCTGGCTTGGTGTCTGATGCATGACCTGCGGAGGTGTTTCCAGTCTGAATCCATCGCAGATGAACGCTTTTTCTGCACATGGATCGGGAAAATACCGACATGCTTTGCAAAACACAGCATTATTTGTTTAACTATATTCAAGCCATGTGAATTCATTGCACCATTTTGGGGGAAAGCAACGATTCTTTGGGGGAAAGCAACACGTGACAATCAAATCAAGTTTGAAAACAGCCACATTTTACCGCACAGTATTTTGATTGGTAAATCTATCAATTAGACTAACAAATCAACAATTTTTAATTGTTCTTTATTTTATTTTAAGCAATCAGAAATCTGAGGGGATCGGACATGTAAATTGGCTACAGCACTGGTTTACACTTCAAAAACTTGCGTTTTTTTTTGTCACGGTTGCAGTGCGAGGAGGTGTAGGTGTGAACATGACAGGAAGGAGATTTAAAAAAGGAAAATGTAAAAAACGTAACTTTCCACTGAAAAAGACTCATGGTACGTCTCAATCAGTTCCCTTGCTCCCTCGGTCATGAATCAGCATATCGTGTATGGTGTACATGAATTCAGATATGTTCAGTACCTGTCTAACAATGTGTTTATGCTAAATTAAATTAAATAATGGTTTGCTTTTTTCAAACATCTATCACATGTCATTTTGTATATTCAGTTGCTCGCGTGATTTTTGTTTTGTGCTTCAGAACTTCTGTAAAGGGAACATAGTGAGCATCGATGCTCCCTGGTTTTCACAGTACATGGGACTTTTTAGGGGGCGGAGAATTTTGTGATTGAGACAGCCCGTAAAATGGCTTACTCTCTGATCACTTAAATCACTTAATGAGTGAGTCACAGAATCATTTATTCAACCGTTTTGTTGAAAGCAGCTGATTCATTCAGTAATGAAACAATCGGAAACGCACAACAGTTCTGCTATATGCACACTATTTTTATTTCTGAAATAGAGCAAAAACTTTGCTTGAAATTGTGTCTAAAATGTATGTCACTTAATACAAACTTCTTGTTTATTGTTATTGATTTAATTTATATAAAATTAATATCACAATGAAACCATGCTCATATTAATGAGAAAACAGCTCTTTTGATCTTGCTTAATTATATATCATATGTTATTATATATATAAAAAAAACAAGATCTCATACAAGTACTCTTTTGGAATCATATCTTGAATTTTGTGGGCATTTATATTAATTTTGGTGACATTTTTTACACAATCCTTCGTTGCTTTACCTACAAACCCGCAGTTTTGGTCGTAACTGGTCTTAAAATGAAATACAGAGTCCTCTTAGTCTGACACTAAAGACAAGTCACACTCCACAATCACCATACCTGCACCTTTCTATTTAAGCTCACCAGTCAGTTCACCATTTGTCTCGTTGTTCAACACTGAACACTTACCTGATTACTCACCTGTGGAAACTTACCTGTGCAATCCTGTCTCGAACTGTCAATTCTTCAGTCTTCATGCATCTTCTGTGATCATATTGTCTTCAAGTCTTCCGTTTTTTCTCTCATTCATTCATCATCACCACCTGCAACAGATAAGAACTGTCACTTTCCTGCCAGTATCACCATATTGATCTGCAATCCAGTTTATCTTCTGCTCAAGTCCCTTATGTCACTCAAACTCAGTTTGGAATGTACCTGTGTTTGCAATCTTCTGTTCCATGACATCTGGTTAATGGTTCATGTTAACAAATGCATTAATTTATGTATAATAAAACAAATACAACCTTGTATTTATCTTGTGTTACCCTTTTTCTTTTTTTACAGTTTCAAGGGATTTCAAAATGGTTACAGTTGAAATGGTTAAAGTTACCGTTTACTCTTTGTTTTACCTGAAGAAAACTGAGTTGAAACTCTTAAAGGGGTGATGAACTGAGAAATCAAATTTTCCTTGAGCTTTTGACATCTAAGAGGTCATCATATTATAAGAATATGCTGTAAATTTCAGAACTGAAAACGTCCTTGTTAGTCCAATAAATGCTTTTATTGACACCAGGGTTTTTCAAAGTGGGGAACTATGACGTCAAAGAGGATAAAACACCACCCCCGCTGAAGAAGATCAATGCCTACTTCAACACGGCTACTTTAGCCCCTCCCACCGATTCGCGCATTACACGCATAGCTAAATAACATGGGCCTACCTCGTGATGACAAACCGGATCGAGCTACCGAGCAATAAACATGACATTTACAAAATATTGTGCAGTGCCTGGTTGTGGAAGAAGACAGTCGCTGCATAACCTTCCTCTGGATTCCAATAGGAATGCTTGGTTAAAATTTATTTTTAATGACGTTCCAGCTGATGTGGGTAAAATATTGTCCGTTTGTTCGCTTCATTTCACTGAGGATTGTTTTGTAAACAAGACACAGGTTGAGACTGGATTTGCAGACCGATTAAGATTAGAAAACGGTGCTAGAAATTAATGTGAAGAGTAAAATTGATGGAAACAGGGATATTGTCATTAATTATAAATTCATCTTTACAGTGTTAAAAATCAAAGTAAACCATTTGTTATGCCTGTAAACATTCCACCGAATCTGTCGTGTTAACAGGCACAAGACTGTGTTTAGAGACTTGTTTCATAGCATGCGTCTTAAAACGAAGAGAAGAATGTGGAATATGAATCGGCTCTCTCAGCTTCCCGCTCACTCGGAGCCTGCTGGGATATTGGGTTTGTACACAGATTTATCCATTTCCTGTTGGGAAAGCTGAGGGCACTTACCTGCCTTTGAAATATTGTGGCTGTGCAGCCCGTGTTGAGTGGCCAGTGTGAGGTCTGTGTCTAATCCACGTGTAGACTGAAGAGTGACCGAGGCGTATGAAGCCATGTAGCGTACAGCAGGAGGGAGGATAGAGCGCTGTCTGTTTCTTATGCTTGTTACCGTTCGTCACAAGTACCTGTTTGGGCTTCTGTTGCAATAGCCAGTTAGAGTTTCTGACCTCAGTCGAAGAAACATTTGTGTAGTAAATGAACACTTCATTTATGCAAATTTTACTCATAATTCACTGAGATAAAACAAATGTTTAAAATATTTGAAAGAACGTGCTATATCCATTAATTTACAAAAGTAGAACATTGCACAAAGATCTATTTCTTCGGTTAATCATCTAAGCAGGCAAGCTAATCCTACAACGAAAAAAAATGTCTTTATTATTATTTTCCTCTGTAGTACACATAAATCATTGTGTTCATATCTTTTTCTTGTGTATTCTCACATAATTTTGTTCACATAAACTTGTATAAGCAGTTTGGTTATATTCAACTGATAAACTGACATATCTTTAGCTACTGTAAAACATTATTGTTGTAGAGAACAAAATTTTTAATCTTCTGTTAATTTCAGCTTTAAGACTGAAAAGAATATATGTAAATAATGACAGATTTTATTTAAAATTTGTCAATTACTTCATATACCATAAACTACATCAGTTAGAATGTATACAGAGTTTTAATTCGTAAATTATATTTACTAGCTTTTAACTCTAAAACATTGAGCAGTAAATGCTCTTACTGTCAGACCACATTGTGTTCAAGTTACCCATGCATTTTTCATTATAAGACACTTCTTGAATAAAATCTTAAAGTGATTTGATTCAGCCCTATTATCTCTGTTTAGCTTTCTATACTAATCTTTTGTATTAGAAATGTCTTAGTATGCATTACGTGACACCCTTTTTCAAACACACTATAGGCTAAGATGTTTTACTCTGATATTTGTATCAGAGCAACTATGTACCAGACCGTACAAGGTAGATACAAAAATAAAATAAAAACTATTTGATTGATTCAATGTAAGTGACTGGTTACACAGAAAAAGTGCATGATTGCTTGTTTCACTAAAAAAGGTTAGTGAAGCATTAAATGAGTACTTGTTTGTTTTACTACAAGCATCCATTGAGACTATCTGCATTCAAATAGTGTGTAGAAAGCAGTTTTGTATAACAGTCAGAGTTATTTTCTATAAGAATTCTCTCTCTCTCTCTCTCTCTCTCTCTCTCTCGCTCTACCTCCCTCCCCCCTCTCTCTCTCCCTCTCCCTCTCCCTCCCCCCTCTCTCTCTCTCTCTCCCTCTCTCTCTCTCTCTCTCTCCCTCTCTCTCTCTCTCTCTCTCTCTCTCTCTCTCTCTCTCTCTCTCTCTCTCTCTCTCTCTCTCTCTCTCTCTCTCTCATTCCCAAACTCTCAGGGCTGTTTCCTGCTCGCTTGCTGCCCATACGCTGTCAAGGGCTTGGCCTCTTCTGTGAGGCAGTCTCTCTGAGACTTTGTGTCACTCAAGACTGATGTTTTTGTTGTGCTTTGGCCCCTCAGGGCCATGTGACCACCTTGGCAATCCTTATGTGCTGGTAACATCTGAGCAGCATGGACCTTGGTGCAGTGCTGCCACATTGTATCTGCTGGGGGAGAGAGAAATTCGAAAGAACCATACTGAGTAAAACATTTGAGCAAAAAAAACAAAACAAAAAAAACCTCTGTTACAATGGAATCCTGCGACACGAGTGACACTGACCCCTGGTGACAGGAAGTAGGTGTCCGTCATTGACGGAATCTTTTTAGCAGTGACAGAAAAATTTGAATATTGTGATAAAATGGACAGAATTTGAAAGTTGAGTCTTTTTTTATAAATCAAAAGTAACAAAGCACAAAGCTTATTGCGATTTATTGGACAAACATTCATGATGAAACCTGAAAAGTGACTTACAGTCTCTGTTTAACTTTCTCTTCATAAATAAATGCATAATCTAGCCCAGTGGTTCCCAAACTTTTTACAGTCGCGTACCCCCTCCGTTTAATGAGATGAGTGTGCTTTATATGACTTGTATAACTCTGCGATGTTTGGCAGTATGGGAGAGAGTCTGAGTCTTAAATCCTTCTCTATACACAGTCTGTGTCGATATTTGTTCTTTATGCTGGTAAGTGCTGAAAACCCACTTTTGTTGTCGCGAAGGGCTTTAAAGTCTTTACAGTGCGATTTGCCAAGGCAGGATACTCTGCATGCAGAGCTATCCAGAAATCTGTCAGTGATTTTTGTGTGAAGTCTATTTTCAAAGAGCCACTTGTAGAGATTTCAATAAGACCCTCTTGTTCAGAAATGTGCAGGCGGATGGCGGATCCAGTTGTTTGCATTGTCTGTCTCGGCGAAGTATCTGCGTAATCGCGTGGCCAGCTCAGAAAGGTGTTTTATTATCAAGTCAAGTCAAGTCAAGTCATCCTCATTTATATAGCGCCTTTAACAACGCAGATTGTTTCAAAGCAGCTGTACAGAGATAAACATATAATTTAAGGTAACAGAGATTGGTTTAGTTTAATAGTGGTTCTTGAATAATGTTTTTTCCAGCTAAAGTTAGTTTTGATTGATTCACTTCCGTCTAAATGATCATTTGTTATTAAATTAAGGGCCGCTAAGACGACACCGTTCTCTCTAAACAGACTTTAAACGTGAACCTGTGATAGACGCTGATGGCGTTCACATGCGCATTAAGAATTGATTCTATTTTTATGTGCGTTTGAATATATGTGCGCAGGTTTGTAATTCCTTACAAACCATGCCTACACAAACTACTTGTCTATAAATTTTGATGCAGAATTTTATTTTATCTTATCACTTCGGGTAGGGAAGCGAACCGAAAAATTCCACTAGGCTTTATCTGTAGAGTGGTATAGGGATCCTCCATAGGGAGAGGCTAGTTGGCACTTCAGCACTGCATTGTCATCGGGTCCAGGCGAAGGTCCTTCGTCAGATCTGGAAACGGCCTGGATCCGGCAGGCTGCGGCAAAACCTCGGGATAAGCAAAGACACTAATATTAGCGTAGATGCCATTCTTTTTATGATGTAACGAGTACATCAGGATTTAAGGGAAGTGTTCCCAGTTCCGGCTGACCTAATCTAAGCGGCCTAATATTGAATTATAAAAGTCTATTGAGTGTTATGTGAATGCTAGGTCAAAGAGATGTGTTTTTAGTCTAGCTTTGAACTGACAGACTGTGTCTGCTTCCCGGACAATGTTAGGAAGATTGTTCCAAAGTTTTGGTGCTAAATAGGAAAAGGATCTACCGCCAGCAGTCGATTTAGATATTCTAGGTATTATCAACTGGCCAGAATTTTGAAATCGCAATAGACGTGAAGGAGTATAATGCGTTAAGAGCTCGCTCAAGTACGGCGGAGCTAAACCATTTAGTGCTTTGTAAGTAATCAGCAAAATTTTAAAATTTATACGATGTTTAATAGGGAGCCAATGCAGTGTTGACAGAACCGGGCTAATATGGTCATACTTCCTGGTTCTGGTAAGAACTCTAGCGGCTACGTTTTGAACTAGCTGTAGTTTGTTTATTAAGCGTGCAGGGCAACCACCTAGCAGAGCATTACAATAATCTAGCCTTGATGTCATGAACGCATGAACTAATTGTTCTGCATTTGTCAATGAGAGCATATGGCGTAATTTCGATATATTTTTAAGATGGAAAAATGCGGTTTTACAGACACTAGACACGTGACTTTCAAATGAAAGGTTGGTATCAAAGAGCACACCCAGGTTCCTAACCGACGACGAGGACTTAACAGAGCAGCCATCAAGTGTTAGTGTATTCTAGGTTATTACGTGTGGAAGCTTTTTGTCCAATAATTAGAATCTCTGTTTTTTCAGAATTTAGTAGTAGGAAATTACTAGTCATCCAATTTTTCATTTCAACTATGCATTCCGATAATTTTTTGAATTGGTGAGTTTCATTAGGTTTGGAAGAAATATAGAGCTGAGTATCATCAGCATAACAGTGAAAGCTAATTCCATGTTTCCTAATGATATCTCCTAAAGGTTGCATATACAGAGTAAAAAGCAGCGGTCCGAGAACTGAGCCTTGTGGTACGCCATACTGAACTTGTGATCGATAAGACATCTCTTAATTTACTGCTACAAACTGATAGCGGTCAGATAAATATGATTTAAACCATGCTAATGCATTTCCACTAATCCCAACATAGTTTTCTAGTCTATCTAAGAGAATGTTGTGGTCAATGGTGTCAAATGCAGCACTAAGATCAAGTAACACTAATAGAGAGATACAACCACGATCGGATGATAAGAGCAAATCATTTGTGACTCTAATGAGAGCAGTCTTTTATGTTTATTATGCAGTCTATTATGTCACACTTAACTCCATTAGTAAGACTGAGCTTGTTTGCTAACAAAAAATCATGCAATGATGAAAAAGCTTCATAATGCAGTTTTACCAGAGAGCAATCTTCCTGATCATGGCCTCGACTTTGTCTTTTTGGTCGCTGCCCATTTCATTGCAAAATGTAGAAAACAAACAGGAATTCAAAGGCCTTGCTTTAGCACAGTTTACAATTTTCACAGCATCCTTCCAGCTATATCGCATTGTCCAGCTATATCGCAGCAGCAGGAAGAGTTAAGTTCTCCACAATAGTATGAGGTTTGCCCGTCTTTTAAGCTCTATTCGCACGGGATAAGTATTACCTGGTGAGCTCTAGTCATTAGTAATAATTGCAGAGGATGTCTGTGATCTTAATCCCGTGCAAATCGGCCATGTCTGTAATTTGTAAAGTAAAAATTCCCCCGCAAATGAGCTACCATATTTTGCCGAACACCGAGGTTCTGTTATAATATCAGTCCTGTGTGAATCGGCATCTCTGTGATTTGGTGGGGTCGTATATACTTTTTTAAAAGGTTTTTGTTTCCTATGCACCTTTTTATCCATCTTTTGCGAAGAATGGTGGGTGTGTGGGAGTGTCTTGATAGTATTTTTGTGCTGGGTCATATCGCTATACACCATACAACTATACAATTTGCAGAAAAAGAAAGCTGAAAACCATCAGAAGAGCGAAAACAAAAAGAATGATTAGATGGAGATGGATGACCTGTATAACAGCATGCGGGAAGGAACATTCTTCTGTTTATGATATATCATACAGCTATTGTTTGTTTTTTTTCAAAGTGGGATTTAAAAAAAAAATGCTGGTTTCATGTATGTAAAGCCGAAATGTATTTCGCATCATATTTGCGCTTCTTTGATGGTCTGTCTGTGAATTGCTGGTGATGGTGAGATGGCGCTTTAGCTTCGGATGCATCGCTGTCAGTATCGGTGTCAACCGTGGCATTCGGTGCAGTCACACTTCTGTGAGAGCGCTGTCACAGGGACCTGGCGTTCTGCTGTCAGAGGATTGTGGATCCGCCGAGCTTCTCGGAGTAGACCTTTTATCTATAGCTGCAGGCCGTGTTCTTTGTAGCCATTTATCCATTTTAAATCTTAGCTTGTTTTGCTTCGTTACCATATAGCCGTGTGTCGTCGATAAATGACATGCGGTAAGTCAAAATGTGCATTTACGCATGACACCTGAGTGGATGCATTATTTGACTGCAAAATATGGGGTAATTTGATTGGATGTCATATATTTGACCTTTTATGGCACTACCATTTTGTTGTTTGTACACTAGAGGGGGCACACACTTATATATTTTGCCTGTGAGAAACACATGCTCAGTTAAATGTTATTTAAAAGTGCAGTATAATTAAATTGATGGTACATTTCAGTATTTTGTTCACGCACCCCCTCCGGCATTTTGTGAACCCCAGTTTGAAAACCACTGATCTTTATGCTATATGCTTGTCCTGTAAGTTTGTGAATAAAAATGTGAACAAAAACATAGCCTATTAAATGGCTTATTATCATTAAAATATGAAAATTAAAATAACGGGTGATAATAAAAAAAATTTACGACCCTGTCCTTCAAAATGATGGACAATGCTAAGGTCTAACGCAACCTCTGCCAGCGACGCAACGATTTTACAAAAATGACCAGTGACTTTCAGGAGCACACATGATCCTTCAGATAATGTACAATCTTAAAAATAAAGGCTCTTTATTGGAGTGGAACATATATAGTGGAACATATATATATATATTTGCATAATCTGCTGTGTGCGTTTATGTGTTTTGAAGGAGCCACTTTGGAGATGCCCTGGAGGGAGGGTGGGATCTCATGCTTTCAAAGCTAGCTTGCTATTGCTAGTGCTAGCCTACCCGAAATTGCCTATCCTACATTTAAGTGATCGGCATCTGGCATGACAAACTCCTTTTTTCACATGCAACAGTGAACGGTATGAGGTGTAGAGTAATGCTCTCAATGCTTGTGTGTGCATATCCGTTCATGGCATCATGGTGCAGGACTCAAAACCAGTTTCAAGTGAGGGTCAAGGTTCCTGAAATCTGGCCCTGGAGGGCCACTGATCTGAAGAGTTTAGCTCTGACCCTAATAACAGACACCTGAGCAAGCTAATCACTGTCTTCAGAGTTAAATAATAATAATAATAATTATAATAAATGTGAAAAAAAAAAAATCTAGGCCTGAATTTTTATTCAGTATGTGGGCAAGAAAGTTGTTTCAGTTATTGAAAGATTACAAAAACAAAATTTGTTCCTTTAGAATAGCATGCACAGATGAATCATTCACAATGAGACTGTGAACATGTATTATGGAAATAAATTAATTCAATTTCAATTTCATGTTGGCATTACGTTAAAGATCCAGTGAATTACTGGTAAACTAAAACAAACTGTCCAAATGATCCAATTTGCTAAAATGATTCTAAATTCCCAATACTTGAGAAAGTGACATTTTAGGAGATCAATACATTGTTACATAAAAAAAAACACCACTACTTACTGGAAATACAAAATCAAGTTTTGCATTTTCTGTATGAACTTGTATGTGACTTATGAAATCGTATATTACTGTATTCTACACTGTTAGCAATTGATGTAATTTTTACAATAAATTTTACAACAACATATTGTGTTCATGTTTTTATAGTAAATGCAAATGCATGTTGGGAAATGTATGGACAGTCTTGTAATTTTATTGTAACTACACTGTAGAAGCATTATTTTACAGCCACCGCATAGCATTGTGGGATCGCTGCTGTTTGAATTTTGAAATTGCGCGGCGGCTGCCAACGGTACCAGAATCAAACATTTTAGGAAGAATCAGGTATGAAACATTAACATGAAATCTATTTTATAAGTCTATGGATATCCAGTCACAGCCTTAAAATCAGATAAAGATAAAAAGAAGACATTAAATCTCTGAAGATTTCAGCAGAGGAGGATTAAACAACTCCACGAACAGCATTACCAGCTTCACTTATTACTAACCAGACTGACTTTATTTCTAACCAGACTGACTTTATTTCAGTCATAAGTCTATGAACGGAGGTTCGATGTTTTAAAATGTTTGGTCACCATTATGGTGATCAGTGTTTACTTTAGTTTGGCAGTTTGACTCTTAGCATTTTAAGTTAAATTTTGGTCTTTGTAACAGTGTTTACCAAAGCACATAATTTGTTACATAGGAAAACAAAACCAAAGGTGTTCAGGTGTTATAGTTTTCATTATCAAAAAGTAGAATGATTCACTAATCTTATCCTGGACCCTGACCAAAAGTTGCAATTAGTTATTAATAAATAACGTTGACCTTACTTGACACAGGGCAGACATTCTGAATTTTTGTATACATTTTTTGAAATTTTTTGAAAATCATTATAATTTTTTTTTAGAAACAAACAGACATCAAGAATCAGCATATGAATCTCAACAATGGTGACATGCTTCATGCTGCACTGCATGCTGGGAGTTTTAAACTATGTAGCCTCCCAGAATGCATTGCGGCATAAAGCATGTCACCATTGTTGAGATTCATATGTAGATTCTTGATGTCTGTGTGTGTGTGTGTCCAAAGATTACATTCCAAATTTTAGAAAAAATATCTTTATGTCTGATCTGTATAAAAAAATGTATGTTGTTGAAAAATAATCTATTAATAACAAATAACCACTTTCGGTTGTTTTTTGTACTTTATTATGTTGTAAACTATACGCCTATCACCAGACCACTTTTGTTTCTGACTTTCTTTGCAACAAATTATGTATTTTGGTAATCCCTGTTACAAAGACCATAAATTCACATAAGAAGTCTAGAGTCAAATTGCCCAACTAAAGGCAACACTGTTCACCATAATGGTGCCAAAAATTGTACAATGGTAAATTTTTACCATTGTTGTGTTTTTAATTGGCTAATATGGAAAATGATAGCATTTTATTGTAATATTCACAAATAACAGGATAACAGTATATTGAATTACAATATTAAATTGTAATTCTGTCCTGTGAAATTACAGGGAATCTCTGGCAACTTAGTAAATATAGAGTAAATTGTAATAAATTACAGCATTTTACTGTAATAATGCTACTATAATCACAGTAGCACTGCTGTATAAATACAGTACTTTATTGTAACAGTAAACAGTAAAAATCCTGTATATTACTTGCTGTAAATTTACTGCAATTAGTTGCTAGGAATTTCCTGTAAAATTACAATAAATTGTTAACAGTGTATATTACATCTACATTATAAACACCAAACCTATACAAAATGGTTATAGTGTATTTATTTCTGTATTGTGGTTTATGTAAGGCAAAAAGGAACGGAAATTATTTAATTACTACTTAGTGGCAAGCCAGGCTGATTATGCTGGATTGCAACAAGCTCCAGTCAGTCAATAGTTTGTGTGGTAAGCATTACTTACAGTGCTGCGCCACATGCTGTAAAGTCCTTCTCACCATAATGAGTGTCATTCATATCAGGCCAGCGAGGGGACAGAACTGCCAAGTGCAGACAGCAATTCTCTCCAGTCACAGGAGCATATAATGTGAGCGGGCCGGCGTTAATTCAAACCTCCTCTTGTCAGAGCTGTCAGGCTGAACCCGCAGCCGAGGAGGACCAGCCACCGCAGGAGGTGTCAAGCGCTGTAGGTTTCGGGTGAAGGATGAGGTGGACGTGTGTTGCTTATGAGGAGGTGGAAACTCTCCATCTGTTTCCACTCAGAGCTGCCCTGTGAAGGCTTCAGCACTCAGCGTTTCTCCCGTGTTTCAGCTGTGTCCTTCCTCTACACTTGTGTTTCGGTCCTTTGCATTTGTTGGTCGTCATCTGCTAACCACCAGTCTTTCTGTCATGACTCTACGGTTTGTCTTTGTATTTCTCCATATGCACTTGCTGTGTCTCCAGAGAGTCTGTGCTACATCTCAATTTCCTGTGACATCGGTACGACATTAATTTCACACCCTAATCAGTCACTTTAAAAAAAATCACACTATGAAATCAATTAATGGGATGTTTAATCATTCTAGAGTCGTATTGAAGTGGAAAAATGAATTAAGCAGACTGACAGCTTGACCTCAAATTGCATGTGAATAATTGAAGGTTCAAAATTTTTTAATTTTGTTAAAGCATTGTTCAAAAGTGAGTAATTTCTGCACCCCTAGTAGCACATGGGATTTCAAAAGTAATAAAACAAATGCTCCTTCATTGTTGGGATGATCTCATGAGTATTTGTTTATAATTGGCATAAAACATGGTTCACATTTGTTTAACGCAGTTTACTTATTTTGAAATTATTTCATTCTATTCTGACTTCTGGTGTCAATGTGTTTCAAAGAATTATGTAATGATAAACAAGACTTTAAAACCTCAAATGAATACAATTTCTGTAATCATTTAACCATTACTTATCATGTAATATTTATTTAGTTTGCCGTGGGACACAAAATACGTTTTCTCAAAATGCTGAGAAAAAAAAAGTCAAGTCACCTTTATTTATATAGCGCTTTAAACAATACAAATTATTTCAAAGCAGCTTTAGAGTGATAAACAGGAAAATAATGATTCGATGATGCAAACGGAATTCAATTCTGCTGTAAAACAGCTCTAAAAAGACAATAGTGAACAGTCATTATTCAGCTGAAATCAGTTTAGTGTTGGTTCAGTTTGGTTCCGATGCATTAGCCACTATAGTAAATAACTGGAAAAATAAGAAAATGCAGTAAATGGGAATAATTTGCGCTACAAACCAATGTGTTTACAATTACGATAATAAATTTAAATAACATGATTACCAATAACAGTTTGCAATATCAAGCGGCATAATGGACAGGTCTCATCAATGACCATAAATAGCCTACACCAAAAATGCAATCAGTTGTATGTGTGCGCTGTAATCCAAATCTTCAGAATCCATATGATTGATTTTTGTGATGGACAGACCCAAATTCAAGCCTTTATTTGGTAATCTTCATCTAGCTCAGTCAAATCCCACATTCGTTACAAATTCAAAAATGTGTTTTTGTTAGTGAGAAGATTTTCAGTAATTAACAACTTAAATTGTGCTATGTAATTCACAAAAAAACAAAAAAAACTTTTTATACCACAAAAAAAGGACTGTGATTGTAACATTGTCATTTGAACTACTTTATAGTGCTTTTTCACATTTTGGCAATGAATTAATTTTGGGGAACTGTATGTATGGTAAGGCCGAGAGGATTAGCAGCTAAGAAATATATTTTTGTTATATATATTGATATAATTACTGGGTATGGTATTGCTTTAGGTACATAAGGTTAAATTCTGCTCTCAAATAATGGATTGTACTCTTTAAAGCTGCTTGGTTTGCAGTGTAGTGGGAAAGTAGAGTAACTTTCATTAATTATATACATTTATGATTTATTACTCAAGTGTGGCATCATATCTTGTCCCTTGTGGTGTCCAAATATATTTCTTTTATACTCAAATTCTAGTGTGACCACGGTTTGCGCAGCAAACTGGTAATTTTGCTCATACTCACACTATTGTCAGAAGTTGACATGCCCAGAGCCACAGTGATTACACATGTTCACATTACACTCCTCACTTTTAAGTATGCTTTTAGCATTACTATTCATGTAAACTTCCAGCAGTGAATTGCTCAACTCACTCATAATCTAGAATGAACTGGTTTTCAGAAGCATTTTGAAACTATTAATGGACACAGCGGCTGTTTGACATGGGTAATGTTATCATAAAGTTTTGTGCCGGATGTGTTGGAGGCAGTTGTGGCTGTGCTTGCATGGCAATGTTAAATTGTCCTTGAGTTGTGAGGTCTGGGTGCGTGTGAAAGGGTGTCTGGCACAGGTGCTGGCTCCAGCTCTAAGAAAATCACCTGTCTCCAGAGAAACACCAAACTAATGAGCACGTTGAAGGCTGGTGGCACAAATGTCCACATAATCCAGCTAACAGGATCCAAAGCCAATCATGCCTGCCTAGGGTTGCATGTGAATAGATAGCCAGCACACTTAACACACAATAACAGAAACTAAATGATTTTCAGCTTGATTTGGTTATTATTTATACAAATGTGTTGATAGATAGATAGATAGATGGATGGATGGATGGATGGATGGATGGATGGATGGATGGATGGATGGATGGATGGATGGATGGATGGATGGATGGATGGATGGATGGATGGATGGATGGATGGATGGATGGATGGATAGATAGATAGATAGATAGATAGATAGATAGATAGATAGATAGATAGATAGATAGATAGATAGATAGATAGATAGATAGATATTGTTTTATATACAGTGACATATGATGAGATTCTTTCGTGCATGTGTCCTTCATGAGTGAACTTTGAGACTGTAACTCCAGAGTGTTTGTTGAGCAGTGCTGGCAGGTTTTAGTGACAGGGGTCAGACACAGGATTCGCTCAGTAAAGCAGCAGGTATCAAGGTGACTCGACTCTCATTTCACTGCCAAACAAGAGTTCAGACTCACACATACTCTCACTACCAGTTCTGCCCTTCACTTTACATGGATGGAGGGGGACGATGTGATGTAGCCAAGTTGGACACGCTCCTGGATTAACATGGATTCTAATAATACCAAGGAAAAAATAAAAACAAAATCAAGTGTCATCCAAATTGTTTAACGGTATTGTATAAGGGATAACTGCAGTTAGGGTTCATGATGATAGCAATTTCTACATTGCATTGCAATCAGTATCATTACTGTATTCTGAGACCCCTTGGATGACATCAAGACAAGTTTACACTTCCTTTGAGGTTCATAGTATAAGCTAATTTAATTCTAAAACATTCAGTACATCACTCGATGGACATTATAAAATGTATAATTATGCTCGCTGTAATTTCTGGTGCTGTATTGAGGGACCCAACTCTAAATTGTTAAATAGAATCTCACACTGTCATCATTATTTATTTATTTTTATTTATTTTTTTGATGCACTGATCATAAATGTAGTATGCAGACACCATATAATAACACTGTGTGTGAAGAAAAGTAGTATAAAGTCCGTAATAAATCATTATGCACGGATAATCATCCCATTCCAATTTAAATCTGGTCAAGTCATGTCACCTTTAGTTATGAAAAGTAACAGAATTACTAACAGAATGATGCAAAGTGTATCAAATAAGAAACTGATTCAAATTCTGCTATAAAGCAACTGTAGCAAGGTAATAATTCAGTTCGAAAACCGTGTAAAGTTAATTCATTATGAAACATTTCAATTCAGCTGCAGTAAAAAGCAGCTCTACAGAAAACAATAGTGTCTCATTTAACTCAATTCAGTTCAAGTTTTGTTCTCATCCGATTTCAGTTTTTTGTTCATTCAGTTTATTTGTTCTCTGATCAGTGCAGGCAAATCAATAATAAAACAGGTGCCTGAAGCACCTTAAGACACTGGTTTGCGGATGTGAAATGTCATGGGGCGTATTTCAGTCAGAAGTGAGCGTGAACCCTATGACCTACAGAGCACTTGAAGTGGGAACTGTCTTGTGTGTGATTTGTTGGCATGTCAGATTTGAGTTCAGGCATGCAGCCGTTTGAATGAGATATGAGTGTGACGCATTAGAGATGTTAGATTAATTCTGTAACTCACACAAAATAAAATTATCCTTTGCTGTCACAGCACTGGAAATGCATTACATAAACCGTTTTGTCTATTTTTAAATAAATTATTGTGACAGTACATGTTCCTGTACATGTTTTTTAGATTGTCAAAAAATGGGCTGAGATCTTAAAAATATCCATACAATAGTATACTGTAAATGCTAAAAATAATGTGTATAAATGTCATTGTACATATCTTCCTAATACGTTCTAATATTTTAGAGAAGAGGGGCTCAAAGATATCTGTATAGCCTAATGGTAAAATATAAAATAGACAACTATATTTATAATATAAATATAATGTAATGGATTTTACATTTTTATTAAAAAAGACATTAACTGTAATGTAGGCTATTTTTTTTATTATTGTACCTATAACTCCTTGTTTTCATTCTTGAACAATTCCTGCTGATCACAACTTATGGAAGAGACCAAACTTCATATTCAGAGATCCATATACAGTAGGACAGTTCTGCAAATACACAGAAATAGAAAAAATAAAAGAAACATTTCAGCTATATTGTATGTACTGTTATTAAATGTTTGGTCTGTCAGTTTTCTGTTGCAAGCTCTGAGACAAACATTACAGTTACAGACAATGTGGCAAAAACCTCAAAGCTTGTTGTAGTCAACACGGTCCAGGTGGACCAAAGCCTGATCAGGTAGCCGCGAGAAAAGGCTTTCAAAAAAACAACCCAAAGCTAAGGTCACTGCTATAGTCATTGAGGCACCGTTCCTGTTATTATTCTGTTCTCCCCATTATTTTAAATTCAAAGCTTGAAAACTTAAAAAGACTTGGAATTTTTTTTCTGACATGCATGTTAAAAATGAATAAGTGTATGTTGAAAACAGTATGCAATGTATGCAAACAGATATAATAATTAAATAATACACTATTAAAAAAATCCTCATATACATTTTATTGTCACAAATAAGCCAGGCTCCACAATCACCCAATCACAGAGGTCACAATCACCCAAATACTAATCATCTGCACCTGCATCACATTCCCTCATCATCTCCATCACACAGTCACATTGTCTGGTCTCGTTCTGAGCTAGGACTCACTTACCCATCGACTCTACTATCCCAAGGTGCATGTTACCTCTCTCCGTGGTCTCCTGTTCCGTGTTCCTGCTACCAACCTGTTCCTTCATCGAGGTTTGTGCTCCGTCCACCTTCTACACAGCCGTCCACGACCTCCACACCATATACAACACAAAAGACTGTCAGGATTCACCATTATCCACCCTCATACTATCTACATCATCAGCAAACACTCACCTGCATTTCCTGTTTCCCGTCCGTATCTAATCAAGTTTATATCATTCATTCTATCTCTGTCTGGAGTCTCTTTTCCATAACAATTATTAAAATAGGTACATAATATAGTAAACTTATGGGCCAGATTTACTGTCAGGATTTACTAAAGACACGCAGTGAAAAATTAGCGATGAAAAGTCGTGGACAGGTGTAACTGGTTGTTGGTTTTGTGTAGTTAGATACGAGACAGCGCGTGGCAGTTTCACTTGATCTTTTATTCCTCTCTGATATAAAACACAAATAAGAAGCCTCTCAATAAACGTTCTCTATAAAATAAATATGTACACATCACCATGTTCTCTCATTTCACATATTTAGCAGGAGACAAAATATAACTCAAAAAGGGTAAAATGACAAAAATAATCACACAAGCACTCATTTTGATCAGGCAGCTATATCAGGTGTATGCAACTGAACAATTTTATGTGAATTCTACTTAATGATACATATTTAACCGAATAATTTTTATACCTGTTACACAGGGTTATTTTTAAGGCTGACCTTATTGCACATGCATTTGTTGGAGTTTCACTTTCAGACGCAAAATTTATGGGAGGAGAGTATTTAATTGAATCATGCAAGGTGATTTACTTTTGCGCTCATCAATTTACTGGTATTTGCACCATTATTTACCACCCAAAAAATCATGTCTTAAACTGGATGCTAATTTGCGCTGCTCTTGGTAGATTGCGTTGGTCATTATGGAAATCATCCGGCTGCATCTGTATTCTTTAATTTGCACCTTGTCAGTAGATCACGCGCAGAGCTTTAAACTCCCATCTGCACTTTTTGGGAATTGCCTTTTCTTGCTAATTTGCACTGTTTAGTAAATCTGGCCCTCTACATTTTATACATACACACTGCTCTGACTTTCAAAAACCCACTTCTGTCTCCAGGCGGATTCACAGCCCTATCCCTGCTCTGCTCCCGCTCCACACCACTCGTGTCCTGAGGTCTGTCGCCAACACAGACTAGCACAGTCAAACAAACACCGAAACCACTAGTGCTGTTATTCCAAATATCATCACTCTTGCACAGATTAGAGGACTGGAACTGACTGCTGATCAAAAGCCAAATATTGCATAAGAGAATTTTAAAATAAATCAGTAAACTTGCAAGGGACTGTTGTCTATAATAACAAACAAGTTTCTCTTCTTTTATCTTCTATGTTTTTTCACATCCTGTCAACTTATTCAATGAACCTGCTCAATTGAATTGATTTTGCTTTCATAAAAAAAAAGAAGCAACATAACTCTAAAACATTGAAATATTCATAAGTTAAATGTCACATAGCACAGCTGTTTCCTTGCCAAGGCGCTATGTGTAATATTTTAGTGCTTCGTTGTATTTCCTGTGGTGTGATTGGCTGTCAGAGGCAAATGTCACACTGATTCATAGAAGGGAGACACAGTGACCAGGATGAAGCATCAGGCTTTCAGCATCAACATGACAATGAGCTCTGAGCAAGTTCATTAAGCTGCCACGATACCAACTTTCTCTCTCTCTCTCTCTCTCTCTCTCTCTCTCTCTCTCTCTCTCTCTCTCACTCTCTCTCTCTCTCTCTCTCTCTCTCCTCACCTTCACCTGCGTTTATCTGTTTCAGCCTGTCAATGTCCAAGTATAGCCACTTCACTCCTTTAATGACGAGCAAATGAATGCAGCCTGGTCTGGCCCTCTGCCATCACACACTCAAAAGGACAATCTCATCTAATTCATCACTTACCACTCAAGAGCAGACAAGCGTCTACACAAATGAACTGACTAGACTAACAGTATAAGACAAAGATGATACATATACAATTACAGTCAAAGTAAAAAACTCCTTACCACAATGATTTCTGATTCAACTAATTACCTGAACTATTTAAATTCATCTCCCAAAAACGTAACTTATTTTCAATAAAAATTGATCTTATTTTAATGTAATTTTTCATTTTTTGGCCAGTCAGCTGGTGTACAGTACATGTTTTATTGACCTATGTTTTCCTCCTGTGGCACAGAGACGTTTGTCATGTCTTCCTCTTTGTTCAGCTCATACCCACTTTTTCAATTTAACTGCTCCTGCACTTGATTTGTCCTCTTCTCTCTATATATTTCCTAGAGACGTATTTTCTCTCTCTCTCTCTCTCTCTCTCTCTCTCTCTCTCTCTCTCTCTCTCTCTCTCTCTCTCTCTCTCTCTCTCTCTCTCTCTCTCTCTCTCTCTCTCTCTCTCTCAGATGCTCATGCTGTTCAATCTCCCACTACTGTCCATTACAATGAGGTTCTGCTGCATTAATTATTTTTAACCCATTAAACAGCAAATATTAATTACGTTATCTCAGCTCTAATAATTACAATAATTAACAAAACCTTTTAGCTGTAAACAATACGGTTAGGATGGAAAGCAATGAGCAAATAGGATATCTTGCTGGCAACATTGTATTTTTATTTGTTCTAATTGTGTGAACTATTTGGTAAACACCACTACAGACACAGATGCAGCTGCCTAAATCTGAGGCACAATGTAATTGTGGAACAGATTGCAATAAACGAAACCTACATAATCTTTCATACTTATTACATAAAGATGACCTCTTTGTTTGATCCATTGATGATTAGGACATTTTTGAACCTGTGCTGATACTGTAGATTATTCATCAATCTTGAAATCTTGGTGTAATGAGATTTTATGCATGCATGCTTATGTAATCATGTTTTTAAAAGGAAAGTTTGATTCCATTACTGCTTGATGCATTATTGATTGATTCATTCATAAGTGTTGGATCTCATGGTTGTGGATACTGATTTAACCAGTCAGTCCAGTGGCCAAGTCATGACACTATACTGGATTTGAATGAAATAATAATTATAAAGGCAGAAACACACTTGTTATTTCATTTTGTGCTATGATACAGGCATATGGTTCCAATAAAACATTTATATCTGAAAACAACATGGGAAGTACCTATTATGGGAGGCCAGATGGTCTTTAAGATGCCTTTGTGACTGTTCACTACAATTTCTATATATGAATATGTAGTATAATAAATTTTGTATTTAATATAAAATGTGAATATTGGCAGGATTAATTAGAGTTTCAGATGAATTATGACTGAAATCCACCCTGCCGGTTAATTTAATATTAAGGCATCACCGTGTTTGGAACTAGTGCCTGCTTACATTAAAAAACATTTAGTCTTTTTAAAGGGGTCATGAACTAGCTTTTTAAAAAATGTTATATTGTTGTCTGAGGTCAACTTATGACGTTCGCTTGGTTTTTACATTCAAAAACATCAAAATAAATAAGTAATAGGCTATTTTCTACCCTAGTTTTGAGCCTAGCTCAAAAACGCTCGGTTTTTATGGGCGTCTCGCATTGAAGACTTGGAAGTAAACGCGCACTGCTGTGAGTGGATAACAGTTTTGCATATTATAAGGAGTTTCAACTCACTCGTCAGTAACGATTAGACTGATACGCATGTACACATAATTATTAGATATCAAACGATCTGTAACAATGCAATACTAGCCTATCAGATTATTATTATTTTTTAAATAAAAAATTTACTCACATAAGTGTGTTGCACCATTCCTGTCGGATCCAATATAGAAGGCACAGCACCGCTTTAATCTTAATCGGTCTGCAAATCCAGTCTCGACGTGTCTTGTTTACAAAACAATCCTCAGTGAAATGAAGCGAACAAACGGACAATGTTTTACCCACATCAGCTGGAACGTCATTAAAAATAAAGTTTAACCAAGCATTCCTATTGGAATCCAGAGGAAGCTTATGCAGCGACTGTCTTCTTCCACAACCAGGCACTGCACAATATTTAGTAAATGTCATGTTTATTGCTCGGTAGCTCGATCCGGTTTGTCATCACGAGGTAGGCCCATGTTATTTAGCTATGCGTGTAATGCACAAATCAGTGGGCGGGGCTAAAGTAGCCGTGTTGAAGTAGGCGTTGATCTTCTTCAGCGGGGGTGGTGTTTTATCCTCTTTGACGTCACTAACAATTTTCCCCCACTTTGAAAAACGAGTCGTTTGCTGAGCCTGGTGTCAATAAAAGCATTTATTGGACTAACAAGGACATTTTCAGTTCTGAAATTTACAGGATATTCTGATAATATGATGACCTCTTAGATGTCAAAAGCTCAGGGAAAATTTGATTTCTCAGTTCATCACCCCTTTAAAACTACACTCATAATATGGTTTATAAAAACTATATTATGTGATCACTGATCTGTACTTTTATATGGAATATAATAAGTAATATATTGTATGTAAGCTTTTTTTACTGTAGTGTACTGCTCTACTTTTTATGACAGCATCCTGCCTGAATAAGCTTCATAGCTTACTCTGGCACACAACTGTGTTGTGCATGGTCTCTGTTTATTAATAATAATAATGATAATGATAAAAATAGTAATAAAATGGCATCCATTGCAGTTGTTACCAATCAAGGGAACTCGCGCTGCATCGAAACGCTGTGGGAATGCCTCTGTGGGGTTGCGTCGTGAAGCACGTATGAAATCAGTCCAATGGCGTGACAGAACGTCATAGGCGGGTGACGTCATCGACCAGGAAACTTATAAAGCCTTCCCAAACCAAAGAGTGTCAGCTTCTGTGCCTTCAGCAAGCGCTCTCTGTGACATCGTTTGTCCCTGGTATTTTTGTCTGTCTTAGTATTCTGTTAGGCAGGAGTTTTCACCTTAAAAAAAAGCATTATAATAGCGAACAAACAACAGTTCAGAAAGTGTGTTCATGCCCACGTTTCATTGCGGGTGGGGATACACACGTTATGTCTGTTGTTTGTTTGGGAGTGCAGCACGCTCACGCCGAGGCAGAGCAACAGCTCAAGTAGTGGGGTTTGCAAATGGATCTGGCCGAGGTGTTAGAGACGGGCTTCTCCATTTCTCTGCCCTCACCTGCCAGGTCCAGTGCTTCATCTCAGGGTCAGGAAGCACTCTCTGTGGTTACATCTCTGTGGAAATGTAATATTCAACAATAATATTGATCTGCCTGCATTGACACCATTGTATGAGAACTGAACGGTTTTCTCCAGAACGGCTATATATATAAATTAACTAAATTAAGAACTTTTTACAACAACAATAAAACATCACTGAACTTACTTAAGCTGGACTGTGACGCTATTTTCTTCTGGAAACAAACTTTGTTGCAGTATTTTCCTGTTATCTCTGTAAAGCTGCTTTGAAACAATCTGTATTGTAAAAAGCGCTATATAAATAAATGTGACTTGACTTGACTTCCGCCCAGAGTGAAGCCGGGAAGACGGGAGATACTGAGGACTCGTCACTTTAGTCTCCTGCATGTGAGGAGCTAGTGGAGGTTATTACTCGTGTTGTGGCTAAACTAATCATTGACTGGCCTGGCCGAAAAACAGGAGCTTCGTCTTAAAAAAGTAAAATAATAAAAAAGCAAGTAACATAAACGCTTTCTGCCATCATAAAATGTACAACCTCCACCTCTGGGCTTGCCATTCTTTTTCTGACCTCCACACTGGAGACGACACATTGTCCACTGTGGTTCTCCCTCTCTCATCCAGCTCCTCTTGGGCTGGACATTATGGTGCAGACATGGCAGCGACTACATCAGTACGCCTTTCCCCCAATTGCTCTGCTCCCGGAATTCTGCACTGTAAAGAGATTGCTGTAAATTTTACAGTAACTTACTGGCAGCTGGATGCCAGTAATTTACTGTAAAAGGTTTTACAGTATTACTGTATTTTCACTTCCAGTATACTGTACCTTTACTGTATTTTCACTTAAAGTATACTGCACCTTTACTGTATTTTCACTTACAGTATACTGTACCATTTACTGTATTTTGTCTGTTACCGTATTGTCATTTACAGTATTAGTATTGAGTTTTTTTTTTTTACATGTTTACCCCACCCCCAAAAATTCCACCTCATAATCCATTACATTCAAATCATTTAAGCTTCATTCTTTCACAATACATTCCTGTGTAGCTTAAACAGTAGAGAAAGATGCAAGAATGCTGAAACAATGAGTTTGATTTCCAGGGAATGGATAACTTAATAATAGGGAACACGGCACCATTTTTTGAAATAGGGGGTTTTCACCGTCTCCCCTATATTTAGATAGGTGGGCAAACGCATTTTTGTCTCAGTGCATGTATTGTCTTAGTCTGGCAGTGCCGCCGCTAGCTTAGCTTAGCATAATAAATGGAACCCTTTGTTGCCGGATAGCATGTTGGGAGTAAAAGTGATTAAAAAAAACTAAATTACTTCTTGTGGCCTGCGTATTCACAACGAGTACAAATAGCAATGCAGATTAAGACTAGGCGATTTCCTAGGCAGAGATTGACTTGGGACGGATTGACACAGGCAAAGCACTGCTACTTGGGCACAGAGATATCACGCAACACCTGAAATCCTGAAATGTCTACTGTAGGAAAAATAGCCAACTAATATTCACGCCAGTATGTTGATGGAAGTTGGGGGATTTCAGGTGTTGCGTGATATCTCTGCGCCCAAGTAGCAGTGCTTCGCCTGTGCTTCACCGCAATATAGTCCCAAGTCAATATCTGCCTAGGAAATCGCCTAGTCTTAAAGGAACACGCCTTTTTGGGACTTTAGCTTATTCACCGTATCCCCCAGAGTTAGATAAGTCCATAAATATCTTTTTCATCTCCGTGCGTGCCGTAACTGTCTGACGCACCCACCGCTAGCCTAGCTTAGCACAAATACTGGAGGTAAACGGCTCCAGCTAGCATACTGCTCCCAATAAGTGACAAAATAACGCCAACATTTTCCTATTTACATGTTGTGATTTGTATAGTCACAGAGTGTACAAATAACAAGGTCACATGAGACACAGCCATCTTTTAACCATATAAATACTGGGAACTATATTCTCAGAGGGCGAAGCACTGCTACTTCTGTGGAGTGATTTGCTCGCAGCACCTGAGAAGCCCTGTGGTGAGGAGCAGAGAGTTTGCTCAGAGCTGCGGTAATCACTCCACAGAAGTAGCAGTGCTTCGCCTTCTGAGAATATAGTTCCCAGTATTTATATGGTTAAAAGATGGCTGTGTCTCATATGACCTTGTTATTTGTACTTGCTGTGACTATACAAATCACAACATGTAAATAGGAAAATGTTGGTGTTATTTTGTCACTTATTGGGATTAGTATGCTAGCTGGAGCCGTTTACCTCTAGTCTTTGGGCTAAGCTACTGTAGGCTAGTGGTGGGTGCGTCAGACAGAGTTACGGCACGCACGGAGATGAAAAAGTTATGTATGTATCTCACTCTGGGGATACGGTGAATAAGCTAAAGTCCCCAAAAGTCGGGGGCGGACATGCTATCCGGCGGCGCTGCCAAACGCGAATAGAGCATAAAATTCTCGTCTACCGCGTCTAGTTGGACGCTTGAACATTTTGAATCCATTCGCGTGTCCAAAGCTAAATTGACGCATAAAAAGCAAGTGTTTGAAGCGAAATTTACGCGTGTCCGAGGCGAAATCCGCTTCTTGTGGGAGGGGCAAGTGCTAGACGGTTGTCTGTTTGCAAGATGGCTGATGTTGATTGACCTCTAGAGGTGCGTAATTGCGTCTTTACATTGACTTAACATTTAAATCACTCGCACCAGACGTTCTATTCGCGTTTGGTGTGAACGCACCATAAGACAATGCATGCACTGAGACAAAAATACGTTTGCCCACTTATCTAAATATAGAGGAGACAGTGAAAAAACCCTATTTCAAGAAACGGTAGCGTGTTCCTTTAAACTTAAATACAATATAAGTTGCTTTGGATAAAAGTGTTTGCCAAATGCATGAATGTAAATTTAATGTAAAAAATATATATATTTTGGGTTACCTAATTCTGCATTCGACAAAATGGACAGTAATACTGAAGAAGAGTCTGTTAGCTGTTGTAACTGGATGATGATTCTTCATAGTCAGCATCCATGTTTTTGCTTAGAGAACAGACTCTCCTGAAACAGACAAAGTCACAGCAGCCTTTTAGTGTTATTATAGTTCACAGAAATAAAATACAATAACAGAACTTATTACTAACAACAACGACATGAGGGGTAAAGATGATGTAAGTTATGCTGTTGTATGGTGTTTATAGTTTTTTAATAAATTAAACAACCTTTAAAATATTAGTTAGCAAAATTTTGCTATATTGATAATGGTATATTGCTAACCCTTTCCTCCTCCTCCTCCTCAAACGTCAACCTGTTCTGTGTATTAGTCGAGAGCGTCAGCAGTGATGTACAGTCCGGAGGCGGAGGGAATGGCTTCTGCAAATTCAAAATAAAGAACATAAACTGATGGATGATTATTTAAAAGCACTTTAACACTGCTGCCTGGTAAACCTGTTTTCTCCCCTTCCGTTGGTTTCATCGGCAGTTACATTATATTATGTTTGCCTGCTAAACTAACGCATACTTCAGCTAATTTAGTTGATGTCATCTTACTCACTGGTAGATGTCATCACCATTACGACGGCAATCACAAGAAAAGACTCCAAAACACACCTCCGACATTGCAGACATGATTCAGGCCACAAACTTGAAAATAATTAAAACAAAAGATGTAATTAACAATGGTGTCGCTTAAAGGGTTAGTTTACTTAAAAAATGAAAATTATGTCACCATTTACTTAGCCTCAACTTGTTCATAACCTGTATTAATTTATTTCTTGTGCTGTATACAAAAGAAGATATTTAAAAAAACGTGAGTAACCAAACAATTCTCTGGTCCCCATTGACATATTTTTTTTTTATTATAGATGTCAATGGGGAACAGCAAACTGTTCCATTACCAACATTCTTCAAAATATCTTCTTTTATGTTCAGAAGAAAGAACTTCATGCAGGTTTAGAACAACTTGTGGGCAAGTAAATTATGACAGAATTTCTTTTTGAGGTGCACTATTCCTTTTACTTATTTTTTTCACGTTAGCTCACTGTTAATGTTGTTACATCTGCCTAACTAAGTTGTGATAAATAGGGGACGGAAGTTCACGGAACATACATATGTTATTATTTTTCTCAATTTAATAAGTTTATTTCGGCTTATTTAGGTGAAGTTAACCTACCAGTTGATGTTATTACCGTTATGACGGCAATGAAAAGGCTCACACACCTCCATCGTTGCAGACTGCAGACATTATACAGATCACAAACCTGAAAATAAATCAAAGCATATACTTGAAAATATTGTTTAAAAACCTCACTTAAACAAGGGGTTCGTCTATCTCGCTTTACCTCAGTATTTCACGACACGTTAGTTCGTTGCGGTTAACATGTAGACGACTCCGCCTGGCGAGCTTACGTTAAAGGCGCAGAGATGTACACAAACGTTATTGTTATCGTTTTAACTAAAGAATATTTCGGATAATATAGGTGAACTTAGCTTACTTACCAGTTAATATTATCACCGTGACGGAGATCCGGGCGACTGTCAGGAAAAAAAAGGCACCAAAACCATTCCGACGAAAACAAAAAGACAAATCATGTTAGTTTGCTGTTAACATAAATGAAAACATTTGCAAATGTTTGTTTTACATAAAATATAAATAATATACTAACCTTTTTGGAGTTACCGGTACATCTTTTGTCCACATTAACTGCCACTTCAACAATACAGTCAAAAAAATTAAAAAGAAATCTCTCTTGCCATTGGTCAGTTTTTCGCGGGCAAGTTCACTACTGTAAATTGATTTACAGTAGAGAAGAATTACAGTAGTGACCATATATTTTCCCATAATCCTTTGCTGTTTACAGTAACATACTGTATAAACATTTTACAGTATCTTACAGTACATACTACAGTAAAATACTGTTCAAATTACAGAAACCAGTTACAGTGTGGAGAGAGTTCACCAGGACGGGATCTGTCTTCTATTAGTAGCCCTGTTCTGGCTGGCCCAAGTGTGGTTTTCAGACCTGGTCTGTCCTCGACGACTCTCCACTGGAGAGTCAGTTCCTGCAGGAGCGAATATCCGCAGGGTTATTCCTCTCCACAATAAAGGTATATGTGGCGGCCTTAGCTGCTTACCACACTCCTTTGGGTGGTGTGTCTTTGGGGAGACACCCTCTAGTTACCCATTTCCTTTGTGGCACCTTGAGGCTTAGACCTACAGTCCGGCCAAGGGTGCTGACCTGGGACCTGGCCATAGTATTGGAAGGCCTTTCTTTGGCTCCTTTCGAGCCTATTGAGGCAGTTTCTGAGAAGTTTCTCACTTTGAAAACTGTTTTTCTCCTCATTATCCTGTCTCTCAAAAGAATTGGAGACTTGCAAGCCCTCTCGGTTTCGCCCTCGTGCCTGGAATTTGTGGCTGGTATGAGGCTTTTCGTCACCCTAGAAGGTTGTTATGTTATGTTCCAAAGGTTCCTACTAATACTGTAAGACCTACTGTTCTGCAGGCCTTCTGACTAAGAGAAACTAAACCTGCTCTGCCCGGTTAGGGCACTAGATGCTTATGTTCACAGAGCTGCCCTGTGGAGGAAGTCCGAACAACTGTTTGTTTGTTTCGGGTCACCCAGGAAAGGGTTCCCGGCGTATTAGCAGAGGATGAGCAAGAGCTATCTCACTTGCTTATGAGTCGGCCTGCCAGCCTTCACCTTCACAGCGCAAGATTTCATATGTGCTTCATGACGCAATCACGCAGAGGTGTTCCCAAAGTGTTTCGACACACCGTCTCGTTCCCTCTTCAGGGAAGGTAATGTATGTAGCCAAGACGTTTTTCATTTCCCCTGAACTAAATCTCAGCGATCATCCAGATAAGTCTCATCTATCCAATATATATATTTTTTGTAAAATAACTTTTATTGCAAACCCTTTGCCTTTTTATTCTGTTGAACTGTTGCCCAGTATAAATTGTGTGAATTTTAAGATACTCTAGCAGGACCTTTGCTGGTTAACACCTATTACAAATTGAATCATGTAAAAATAGCTCTAAAATGAGGTTTTGGTCTGTTATGTAGATGTGCCTCAAGCGATGACACCAATTAAACACACACTTAAGAAAAGCTTATGATCATCTCACATTAAACAAGATAAAACCAAAGCCAGCTGAATTCAGCTGGTTCAAGGGCTGTAACCACAATATAGACATTGGGGCGGGGGGCTGCTCAGTGGTCTCAGTGTCGCTCGTCAGTATCAAAGAGTTTGAAATGGTCAATTTAAATCAAAGAATGTGGGATTGATTTTGAATAGAAGCTAAGTGTTAATCTAGCTGATTATTTCCAGTATGATGATGCATCAGCAAGGTCAGTAGTTTTAGCTGTTAAGTGTGCCAAGTACGTGTGGCAAGCAGGACGAGTGGCGTGATTGCTAATGAGATTTTTAGTATTATGTTTATGTGCGGCAGTCATCTGTGAGGGGCTGCTGCTTTACCTTCATTTTGTGCAGGGGCGGCGTTTATGTATGGCAAAGTATGGCAGTTGCCATACCCTGGCATTCAGGGTACATTTAGACGACAATGATGTGCTAAAAATGGAAGAGTTTTCTGTGTATAGATGACAACTTTATCGAACCGATGCCCGTTCACACGGAACCGCGAAAACAACTAAAAATGCTATTATGCATGGCAGACAAGTAGTTGGCGATGTCACTTTGCAAAGAAAGACTGCACACGCATTCTTTTACTACAATGCACTTAAGCCGAACGCACATGCCTATAGACATAAATTAAATAATTTATATCTTTTTTGTCCAATTTTCATTCTAAGGATGTTAATCTTGATAATACTGTATTATTACTTTGTCTTCTGGGTAAATTTAAAGGTGCAGTGTGCATCTTTTTGCAGATTTTTAGCGGCATCTAGTGGCGAGGTTACGAACCTACAGGGTTAGAAATACAGCCATCAATTCTAGGCTATTGATGTGCCAATCGAGATGACAGCCTCTCCGGAACCCTTGGGATCGACGGCCATCTAAGACGGCTCCATGCATTTTGTGTATGTGCCGGGTGACAAAGCTAGGCCGAATGGAAGAACCCGATAGTGGTAAGCTTCGTCCCCTAAAACAAACCTCGGGAATTTCCTGTGTTGTGGCAGAATTTAAGACAATCATTTTGACTGTCAATATTTTGAACTTGAATCTTGATGGGGGAATGTTAAATATCCTGTGTCTTGGGGAACTGCAGGAAGCAACTGAATATTTTTAACAATTTGCTGTAAACCGCTGCCCCCGAAACTCCGAAGGTGGCGGGGATGGAACAGCGGTGTCGTGAGGGTGTCAGTTTTCAGCAGGTCAGCCTAGTACGCCTCCCATAGTGTGCAGAGCAGCACTAGAATGTCCAGCTGACTGTAACGCCTTCCCTACCAGCGTGAATGTTGTTCTGCATGGCTTGGTGGGGAGTGCTAACTTCCAGGAGATATAGCCCACAAGCATCTCTTCCAACTGTGGTATCATCATATTACCGTGTGTTCTTGAACCCACGATAATTTAATAAGTTGACGTTGAGGGTACAAAGACACTTGAAGAATAAGGTTTCTCCCCATGAATGAGTTAACTCATCATGAAGGCCCCTGAAGAAGGGGAGAGACTGTAGCTGAGGCCCCTCCCCCTGGCCACCGGATAGAAATATGCTTTGAGTGCTTGCTCTTTCTTCTGTGGCCAGTTTAGCTGTAACCAAATATCAACCAGACAAGTAAACAATGGTCTGGATGAAAGGCTGACTATAGTTATTTTCATATTAGAGCAGTTTCAACAAAGAATGATAAAATCATAGCTTGCAATCACACACAATTATTTTGCATGCGATCATAGGAACAAGAGAGAAAGAGAATCTCCCTTTCTGCTCAGTTCCCTCGCATTATACATCTGACCCATAATCTTTGCGTTGCCTCAACAAATGCGAAAGCTGAACCATTAGATTCTTTATTGACAAGAGGACCTACGTCCTCAGCCCACTCTTAATAAGCACCGTCTTCAGCAGTGGATGTGAGGACGTCGCGATCTGGAGAGAGAATGAGAGAAAGAGAAGGACCTGTCTCCCACTCCTCAACCAGATCGACTCGCGATGTGCAAGACGAGCGCAAAGCACTTTAATGGAGAACAACTCACAGTGCTCGCACTCGCCATGCTCAAACACAAACACTCAAAGCAGAGCTCATGTGTAACATAATGAGAGATGGGCCATGAACACGGAGGCACGCATCTCCTGATTGCTTGAGACATGATGCTCTTTTTTTTTTCTTTTCTCTTTTCACATTGAGAATTTTCTTCACACTGACAGCTGTAACTCTAACTCCTAACAAAGAGGACAGATAGAAACTGTAGCACACTTCACGTGAGTGTAGCAAATCTATGCCTTTCGGAAGTAGCCTACATAAGGTCTCTTGCCGAAACAAACTCAGCATCTCTGGTCGTTGCTCTCCTGACTGAATGACCTCATGATCCCACAGTTTCTAAAAGGAGCCCAACACACAGAAGAAAAACACAGATTCACCTCTCTCTGTTAAATCTTCAGACCTCTGAACCAGTGTAGCAACTGGATCAAAGGTAGCAACACTAATAACTTGACTCCACTGTTCAGTAGTGTGGCAGTAGACCAGCTCTCTTCATAATAGTATTGTTTTTTCAATAACAAGCAATTTTTTGTTGCGTGACACCTGTTATAATATTACGGCACACGCAGCTGTAAAGTTGAGCAAATGGAGATTGTATCCAAACACTCTCTCCCAAACTGTCCTCTGTCTCAATATGTAAGGTTGCCACCCATTCCTTATAATACAGGATCGTCCTGTATTTGAAGATGAAATGATCCATCAGTATGATCAGACACAACCAACATGAAGGTAGATGCATACTGCTCTGATAAATAAATGCATTCACCACTTTTGTCCAGAACAGCATCGGGCAGTTTAACTTTCGTCTGTCCAGGATTGAACCACAACTTGAACGACAAAGATGTTGTATTTCTATGGCTGCAGTGATGCCTGATTCTTATTGTTTATGGGTAACACTTTATTTTGATGGTCGCTTTTGAACTTTCTGTTGACTTAACTTTGCATTTAACTTTGCAACAACATGTCAACTAACTCTCATTAGAGTATTAGTAGACTGTCTGCTGAATATCTGCTAACACTTTATTGTGATGCTCCTGCAAAATAAATTCTACTGACTATAAGTATCTTAGAAAGTACGTCAACTTATTCTAACCCTAACCCCATCAGTCTACTAATACACTACTAACACTCTAATGAAAGTTAGTTGACATGTAGGTGTAACATTACTTATGTAATGAGACAAGAGAATGTTACATGTGTTAGGGAACATCAAAATAAAGTGAAACCTGTTTGTTACATGAAATATAATTAGGTTGACAGCATACAGTGAGTCTTCAACCTCTTTATCAGCAAAGCATTTCTGCAGTTCATTTGAGTGTAGAGGACCAAAAACATTCAATGCAGATTCCCTTTCTGAGTGGGTGAGTGGGTAGAAGAGATTACTTAAAATATTTAACTACTCTCCCTGTCACGCAGTTCAACACCGGAACTTTATCTCCAAATTACATAACAATATTAATTAATGAACTGTTATGTTTATGTCCAAGTTTAAGATGGCAGACAGAGAAATGTCATACAAAACCGAAAAATATGAACAAAATAATCTTGATAAAAAATCTAAATGTATTGTGTGCTCATTAGATGTTCCATCATTAGCTATAATGATGATTAACTATGATAAGCTTTGATTAGCTATATGATTAGCTATCAAACTATATTGGAATCAATTGTGAGTCTCATGTGAGGAGTGCTATTTGTGGCCGTTTATGGAGAACACTCCAAATCAGTAACTTGAGGATCCGAGTTGCCAGAAAAGCTGCCAGAAGGTCGTTGCCTATGTAGACAGTATGTAGACAGCGAGGAGGCTCACTAAGATTGGAAGTAGGTTCTTATTTCATGGTATTTTGTGGTATTTTATAGCATTTCTGTTATTAAACATAAGAAAAAAGAAGCAAATTACAAACAATAGGACAAATACGATATAACAAATATATGAATTATTCAAATTAAGTTTTTCAGGTACAATAGGTTTATTTAGCATGTAGTTAGAATTAGTACAGAAATTGAATAATCAAATGCAAAAATAAAAGATTGCATAGCCTTCACTGTATGAATTAAATATAAATGTGTTCTTATTAAAGCTAAAAAAGTTATTCAGTCAAGAGCAGCGAGTTATTTTCTCTTTTTGTTTGATTCACATTAATGACACAGAGCAGCAGACAGGTTTATTAGGCTGCTGTCACTTTAAGGCCAAATGCACAGATCCATTATACTGAGACACATCCGGTTTACACCCAACTGTTTACTTTCACTTGAGACATAACCGGCAGTTTACATGAATACTCCTCACGATGGGCATTTTGACATAATTGCTTGTATATTCCGACCATTCAAGCGCAATAAAAAATGAAAGAGAGCTGATTTCACGACCGACCACATGCTGAGAGACGCGGCTTTCTGTGCAGGTGCTTCAGCTGTGTGTCAGTCAACGCGAGCACCTCACTGAGTTCTTTTTCACTGCTTATTGTGCTTAATAACATCTTTTTAATATCGACCCAGCAAACCCAACATTCTTACAACGTTTTAACAACATGGCCAGGTTGCTAAAGGTTGCTATAACTACGTTGTGTGGTGAAGGTTGTTACAGCGTTGTCACAATGTTGACATTAAACCTGTCAGGATTTATGTTGTGTGTGCAAACACATGGCCTGTGTTTTGGGGTATGTGTTTGCGTTGTCTTGTGTTGTTTACCACGCCCCCTTGTTCTCCTCGTGAGTCTTGATTGTTCATCGGTGTCACCTGTGCCCTGGTGATGATGTCCCTTATTTAAGGTACTTGTGTTTATTACTTGGTGCTTGTTCGTTTTGTATCTTGTCATCCTGTTCTGTGAGCTGTGTATTCCCGTGATCAGAGTTTGTATCCTGCCTGTTAGTTCTAGTCTCATGTTATTGTCAAGTTTATTAGTCTAGTCTTGTCAACGTTCGTTTGCCCCCTCGTGGGTCTTTGTTTTCTGTTTGTTTAATAAATCTCTGTTTTATTTATTACTGTCTGTGTTTGGGTTCATATCCGCATACCGTGACAAAACCACCGTTCAGGTTGCTTAAGGTTGTGCCTATGGTGTCTTGACAACCACTGGACTACATGTACTCGTCACTGCCCTGAGTCACTGCCTTTAAATTTCAACCACCCGTTGGGCTCATTGTGTTGTCTCATTCTTCATAGAGCAAGGATACGCGAGTATTGCGTTTAATTTACCTCAGCTAAATAAGATACGTAATTATTCAAACACAACCTACAACTTCATTTTCTAATGTGACTAATGTAGCCTCGCTCGCACTGTTTAGTTTTTCATTTGATTTGTCTGATATTTAGTCTCATTCGTTTCTTTGCTCCTCTGGATTTGTGGATGTTTCCTGGACTGGTTTGCTTTCGACTACGCTCCCCTGTCTGCCATGGACAGAACCCAGTTTTGTTCATTAAATGTTCTGATCTTTGCTTTTTATGTTTCATTTATTATACTTAAAATAAATGTGTATATTCGTTTATTTAGTTTTTTTCTTTTTTCACAATTGTATGACTTTTGGAAGTGCAATTTGAGTAGGCTACCATATGCAGTTTTAATAAAGTTGAATTAACGTAACCTTCTGTCATTTTTACTCTTCAAAGTGTAGACTTGCAGGTGTTGATTATAATTAGGCTAATTTACTAATAGCCCCATTAAATAATAATAAGGATAAACAAATTTTAAAAAGTATATAATTATCTAACATCTGACTAATTCAAAATTAACCTCAAAACATAAAATGCTAAATGGGGGATATCTATAGGCCGATTGTCAGAATGTCGTCTCTCAGTTGCTGAATGTCGTGCAACAACGTTGCTACAGCCCTGTCGCGTCTTACAATTCTATGTTGTTACAATGTTGCGAGCACAGACAGTGACGTTGCCATAGCAGAAATGCAACGTGCCCCAGATGTTGCCACAACGTAAATGTGTTTCATGTCTTTGTCATGTGATTCCCTGTTAGTCATGTGATCCTGCCATGTGTTCCCTTGTCTGATGTGTCATGTTGTCATTGGTTCATTGTTTCATTGTTCACAGGTGTCCCTTGTCTAGTCATTAGTCCTTGTGTATTTAATCCCTCATGTTTGCCGTGTGTCTTTGTCAAGTATTGTTTCCTGTTACCACTGTTGAGAAGTGTTATGTCCATGTTTTGAGTTCATGTCATGTCATGTCATGTCATGTCATGTCATGTCATGCCATGCCTTTGTTTTATGTTTGATTACGTTTTGTAAATAAACTTCATTTGGGTTATCTACAAACTTGCCTTCAGTGGAGTACTTTACACTTTCTGTGTCTGCACCTGATATATTGCGCTTAATTCGTTTTAACATCAAGCACGTCCTGCTCTTTATATTCTCATTCATGTATTTCATCACTCTGAAGTGTCAACAGTGCTATATATTTACATACCCCAATATACATGATATAGCAAAATCTCTAACGATAGACATTTTATACCATGGTAACGATAGATATTGTCATACCGCCAAGCCCTACTGTCCTATAGAAGCTTTACGACAATGACATGGGTCTAAATGAATCCGGCCTGCAGTGAGTCAAAGCAGCTACGCTACAGTCATTTCACATCAAATGGCCAATGAGTTGTGCTCTGCACACAGGTGCAATCATGTGCTAAGGGCCAGAACCCTCTCTGCATTTCCATATTGATTAGTCTTTGATAACATGGCAAAGTGCGAGTCATTTCAGGAGACTGTTATACCCCAGGCGTCCACCAGCTTCCATTTACACCTGTCTGAAGATACATGTCCACTACAAGCCATTCATTCACACTTTGGAAGAATTATAAACAAGCTATAAGAAAAAAGTCAGCAACGAAATTGCATATCAGCACAAAGTGTTTGGTGGTCTGCTGTTCTGATATTGACTTTTTGTACCCCTTCAGCTTTCATAGCTGCAATTGCTGTACTGCTTCATAATAGACAGAGCCACCGTGCTGTAAGCAGGTCAGGCAATTATTATTGCAGCAGGTACAGGGCTTTGCAATGGATTTCACATTAGGATGAAGATGAAAGTGCCATTTGAGAGTAAAGCAGTGCATGAGGAAAAACTGAAAACACTGAACAAGGAATGATTCAGCCAAATAGAAATTTCAGTCATTTTTCACCCTCTCACAAAAGGCCTTTTTTTTTTCATGCAAAAATGTCTTCATACATAACATTAAGCATTAGAAGCACAAACTCTAAATGCTAGTGTCTTGTTTGGATTTTTTATCTTGTGACGTGGCCTTTCGCTAACCATCTGAGGTGTCTGTGATGCCGTGAGTAATATCTTGATCTTGAGTTAGTGTTTTGTTGAAAAGTTCACTAATGCCCTCTTGCTGTGCATACATAATATCTGCTCTTTCTGACTAGCCCCATTTTTAGAACCTATTTTCACAATCCTTGGCCTCATCCATATGCAAACATTTAGGATTCAGTACAAAGCTGCTCTCTGGCGCTTACCGTGATTCACTTTGCAATGTAACAAGAATTAGCATGACAAGCAAGGCATATCCTGTCCAATTACACCATTATGCTGCATTCAATAACCGATAAATTAATCATTCAAGACAAGCACATTCTATGCAAAATGACTTAGGGCGACATATGGCTGCCTGTTTATGTAACATGTAACCTGTGAGCTCGCCACACTGTTTCTGCTTCAGATGCTTCTGAAGGCAGCAGACCAAACTAATCCACTGCTTATCTAGTGTGCATATGAGTGTGTGTGAGATTTCAAGCCCTTTAAAATCAACACTCTCTTCTTGTACAGTCATGTGTGATATCGCTTTCTCCCTCCATCTTTCCCGCAGCTTTTCTTTCAATGCAGTGCCACAAAATTCATCAGGCCAACCGTATATAACAAAATCCATGCCGTAAATGTGTGATTGTGACAGTGCTTGACATAAATCGGCGGTGGCAGGTTTTGAATGTGAAAGATATTTATGTGATGGGAGGCGGGTGCAGTGATGAGTCAGTGTCCGCACGCACAAACACCTCTGTAATTGCTCATAAATTACAGCGTTTTATGCTGATAGGTGGCCATGACTTTGATGAGTTTCATCTTTCTATCAACATGAAATATTGGCACGCAGTGAGCTTGCAGCTAATGTCATGTGAGAGTTAAATGGCTTTGTTGCTCTTTGGAGATGGGGCTTTGCTTGTGTTTCAGAGGTTGTTTCTCTGTGGTGAGAGTGTCTTCACAAAGCATTTAGCCATTGATTAGTTGTTGATTCATTATGGCATGCTTCAACAGAATATTTCCATGCTGTCTTTATAACGAGTTTGTGGCTGCAATGAAGCGCACGGCGATAGAGAATTTAAAGACCAATCTTTAATTACAAATCCTCAGGGATACGCAGGGTAAATGTAGGAGAAATCACAAACACCTAACAAAGAACTGAAAGGCCTGAAGGCTTATGTAGACAAGGGAGAATAATCAACAGAACCATTGTTTAACAGGAACTAAGGGTTTATGTTTACACGACAACGATGTGCTGAAAACTGAAACGTTATCAAAACGATCCCCGTTCACACCGATCTGTGAAAACGACTAATAATGCTGTATTATGCATGCCAGATTAGTAGTTGGCGATGTCACTGCAAAGAAAAACTACGCGCCTGCGTACAAATGCATAATTTTACTTCAGTGCACTCTCGAGCCGAACACACATGCCTATAGTCACAAATTACATAATCTATACATTTTTTGTCTGATTTTCATTCCAAGGATGTTGATCTTGATAATACTATATTATTACTTTTTCTTCTGGTTAAATTTCATCTTCACAAAGCCAGAAACGTTCACTGTAATCCCAATTTTGGAATGTTCTCCTCTGATATAAAGTCCCGCTTTATTTCCTTTAAGAAAATGTCAAAACCTTTGAACACAAAGGCTTTGAAAACATGCATCATCCTTGAGCCTGACCATTAATTTTTCATGATGACATAATGTTATATTGTGTTGATTTGTGTAATTCTTATAACCACTTGTCCGTATGCCCCCCCTATCCCATTTCTTACTGTTAGTATCTGTATCCTTTCATTGCAAAAAAAGCCTACACGTGCATGACTTCATTTTCACAGATTCGCGTTTTTGTAGTTTACACAGAGATGATAAGGGTGTCGTTTTTAAAAACTTGCACTTTGAAACCCATTTTCAAAAGTTTGCGTTTTCAAGCCACCAAAACGCCATTGTTGTGTAAATGAATGGCCAAAACACAAAAAAAGTATTCCGTTTTTAGTTGAAAATGGTGTCGTGAAAAGGCCCCTAATACGTTCACACTGTCAGTTCAAATCCGATTAAAAGTGTTGCTGTCCACATTGTGTATCGCAACTGTTCAGATCCAATTTGAGTGTCCATGCCGCTCTTTCGGCATACGTCAAAAACAACAACAACCGCAACTTGGAGGGGTTTACAATACAGGGGGGTATTTCAGAAAACAGGTTATGTGACTTTTTATTTTTTATTTAAGGGAAAGCAAATACATTTTATTTAATTGTATTTATATGTCATTGTTTAAGGGCAAGTAAGTTGATAACCTCAACTTTTGGTTCCAAAACTGGAGGTAACTTTCTGGGTATTTAAGTAGAAATAACTTAGGCCTACTCTTGCACACACAATATATATATATATATATATATATATATATATATATATATATATATATATATATATATATATATATATATATATATATATATATATATATATAGGCCAGTACTTCTCAAAGTCCGGACTCCGGTCCGGATTCGGACCCGGAGGGAATTCAATCCGGACCTGCCTCCATTTCGTATTTCAAGAGCACTAATTGTGTGTAAGGGATTAAAAGTGTGGATTTCCTACTTTGATCAACGCATGTTAAAATCATTTGTTTATTTTTTGAGATGGTCCGAAATTAAAATGAAGGCGAGATATTTAAAGTTTTCCTCCGTGATTTAGTTGCCATGACATCCAGTGAGCGTATGACTTTTGACGTAATCGGGCGCAACGCGACACTTCACCGCAGTAAGCGTTTGAATGGGTGTGGAGGATGTCATTGTCCAGGAAAAGAAAAGTTGATGAAGAAAATAGAGTTTTCAAAGATGATTGGACAGAGAGGTATGCGTTCACAGATATCCCAAGTCTCCCGGAAGTTCCAGGAGTGTCCCGCATATTGATAGCGGCTCCCTGATGCCCGCAAATTAGTTAAAATCTCCCGCAATGTAGAGCTCGCAAGCTCCAAACCATGTAGCGTGCAACCTCCAAAATGTGCGTGCGTGCCTCATGAAAGCCCCATCCAACCCCCCGCCAACAAAAACCGATCGTTTTAAAAAAAAATAATAACTCATATATATTTGAGCGTTGATTATTAGCCATTAGTATGGCGGATTTTTCTTAGCTTCCGTTCCGATGGTAAATCGTCGATTTGTCGCTCTGTTGAGAATGTCTGGTGTGTTAACCATCAACATACTCTGAGTTGGATGAACTTTTTGGGGAGTTTTTTGAACCAGCATACCTCGAGTAAGCAAGGTCTTGGTTAATCAACCAAGAGTTCAGTGTACTGTATGTTTAATGGTAAGAGAATCTTGCTTTCTGGAATACCCCCCATTTGATGTCTTAGTTACAACATGACAATGTGTATCTGCCGCGCTGGACAACTGCGTCTTCTGAGGCAGCGGCAGAACCGTATGAGCGGCTTTATTCCTTGCTGTCATCTTCGCCGGTTTCAAAACTTGTCTCCGTTATATTGCCATTTTCTGCTCCTCCTGCACTTTGCAACTACACAACCTGGTTTCAGCATGTTTCCTATAACCAGTGATGTACCGCACATTTACGAGCCCCGCGCGAAGCACAGGATGGGGCCCCTTCCACCAGCAGTGATGTCATGTATTAAAATTTGTTGTGCACCTGCTGCAACAAACTACTGATACAGACTCCTCCATTTACACAAAAGTAATTGATTTTCGCATGCTGTGAATTATCACTGTATTGATGCATTCTTTGTTAGTATTAATAGATTCCATTATAGACAAGGCCTCTGTGTAGTGAAGGCTACATAGCCTATAAAATTCCTGCAGGAATACATTTCTTAAACGTGCTGCTGCTTCATTTCCAGCACTTCATTTCTAGATGCTGAGTTGGTTATTCTGCCATTACATTAACTTTATTGCCCTGACAATAAGTTACTGTTAAACAAAATGTAGACCTGGGTGCAACAAATGCTCCTGGATTATTTGTTTGTTTTTATTGGTATAATATATCACTATCATTGTATATAGGCTAACAATTTTTAATTATTTCATTTATTTTAGTGATGCACTGAAATAAACGGAAATTAACATTATAATTTAGCCAAAAACCAAAACGGAAAACGAAGAAAACATTTATAATCAACTGACCAATAGGCTACATTTTATTTAATAATCAACACTCAAAAAACTGAGGTGTAAAAACATTTAAATACATTTAAAAACATATATATTGAATATTAATATCTTTTTAGGCCTAAAATGTTTCTACTCCAATATAAAAATGAACATTTAAACGATGGCTAACTGATAAATTTATTCAAACATAGCCTACATTAAATCATGGAGACATCACTTACAGGTTAAGTAAAGACATAATGAATATGTACAGAGCAAATTTAGCAAAATGCTCTTCTCTAGAAATATTTTTAGCTAACTTTATATCTAGCTATGGACATTTAATCTAGCTTTTCTGAATGTACACTGTAAAAACAAACCTATAGAATCTACCCAATAAAATTGAGGTAACAATTTGCACTCACTTTGTTTGGGTAGATTTCATCCCATATTTTTGAATAAAGAGTACCTACATTGAATGGCTCTGACATACTAAACAAAATTAGGTAACGTCTACCTAATATGTCTCAATACCATACACAGCTAATTAATGAGTAATAATTACTCTCTTTAGTAGGCAAAAGTCCATTTACTTAAATTTTTTTAATAATAATAAGTCAACAGAAATAATTAAAAATGACTTATTCAGAGATGGTTAAATTTACCTAAAAATGGCCAGACACAGGATATCTTATCTATTACTTTTTATTGACCAAAAAACAAACATTTCAAACTAACAAAGGAACTACAAAAGAGCCCTCTTACATTCATATGACTCACGTTACATACAACTTCTTCAACACTGTCCATTTAAAAAATAATGGGAAGTCAGAATATACATTAAAAGCAACAGTCTAAAATCTCTCACACATTTTCTTATTTCAAACACAAATAAATAGACAATTTGATGTAATGTGTGTGGTTTCAACACTGGATCTGAAATAAGAGCAGAGGCTGATCTTATTTACCTCAATGGACTGACATGCTACCGGTATATGGATACAAAGAAACATTTCATTTTTTTATAAACTTAACACAAATTAATGTAGGTTTAAAAATTAACCATTATTCAACATTAAATTTTAAGTGACATACAACTTCATATCACTTACGTAATAACACTTTACAATAAGGTTTCATTAGTTAAATGGTTAGTTCACCCCAAAATTTAAATTGCCATCTTGCTACTCACCCTCATGTCATTCCAAACTCATATTAATTTCATTCACAAATAAAGATATTTTTTGATGAAATCTGAGATATTTCTGTCCCTCCAATATGCAGTCTACACAACTACTGTATCACTTTGAAGCTTCAAAACATTCATAAAGAGATCATAAAACTAATCCTTTTGAATTAGGCGGTTTAGTGCAAATGTTCTGAAGAAAGACAATCACTTTATGTGATGAAATTTAGGCTTTTATTCACATATAAACATTCATCAACTCACACTTATGGTAAACGGAAGCTCAAACATGTTCCCTTGATGTGCGAGAACCAATGAGGTTCATTCTCGTGTTACGCAGCAAGTTTGAGCTTCAGCAAGAACCAATGAGCTTCTGTTTGTTCGCTGACCAATGTTTATGTGAATAAAAACCTAAATTTAATATGTTTGTCATATAAAGTGATCGTCTCTCTTCAGAAAATTTGAAGTAACCCCCTTGATGCATATGAATTAGTTTTACAATCTCTTCATGAACTTTTTGAAGAGTCAATGGGGTAGATGTAGACTGTCAATGGAGGGAGAGAAATCTCTCAGATTTCATTAAAAATATCTTTATTTGTGTTCTGAAGATAAAAGAAGGTCTTACAGGTTTGAAACGACATGAGGGTGAGTAATTAATGACAACTTTCATTTTTGGGTGAACTATCCCTTTAACTACTTTAGTTTAGGGGTCGACCGATTATCGGCCTGGCCGATTATCGGCGTCGATATTGAGCATTTTTATGGTTATCGGTATCGGCCATTTTCAAAACCGATTTGCCGATAAAATAATTTAATTTTGAAATGCGCTATATTTGGCTCTGACGCAGCCACCTCTGTCGGAACTCACCACTCTGTAGACTAGACCAATGCAATGTCCCGCACATCTGATTTGTTGGGAGTCACGAGTCCGGCCAATCAATGCAGTAAGCTGAAGGCACTGAAAGTTTAGCACTCACACCGACAGCACTCGCTGACTGGAACTGCTGCACCGATCACGCATCAGTTGGCTTGTCTCTCAAAGTTAAGGCAGCAGCAGACTTTGCTGAAGTAGCAATAAATTACTACACTGAAGTTGCAAAACACCTCAATATAACAGGGTCCTGTGATGTCCCGGAATCCAGTCATAAAAACGGAATTCACTGTATAAAGCGGAATGTCACGGAATTTGTCAACTTCTTGATGAATTAATAAAAAGCAGGTCAGTACAAATCAAATCGAATTTCAAACTGCAAAAAAACTATTTAAATATGAATCCTGCGTGTCTCTAAATGAATGGTGCAGACGCGTGATTTCATTTACCACACACACACACTGGAGCACGCGTGACGCTTGCGCTGTTTTCAGCCTCAGCCGCATCATTATACTGTATGAGGACATGATTGCATAAACATCATCTCCAGAGCCGCTTAGTCCCTTCATGAGTTTTACAGAATGCTGCTGGGTGCTCCCTGCACATTTTTTGTTTAGTTATTAATAATAATAATAATAATAATGTTATTATTAACAGTTCTCAGATTTAAAGATATGTTTAAAATAATTTAAAGAAAGTATTTGTCAAAACTCTGTTATTCTTAATTTTGACATTAACTTGCATTTTTACACTAGACATATATATATCGGTTTTAAAATATCGGTTATCGGTCTACTTGATCTGTAATAATCGGTATCGGCATCGGCCCTGAAAATCACATATCGGTCGACCCCTACTTTAGTTAACATGAACGAAGAATGAACAACACTTCTACAGCATTTATTAATCTTGTAAATGTTAATTTCAGCATTTACCAATAAATTATTATTTGTTAACATTAGTTAATGCACTGTGAAATAATATTACTAAAATTATTAATCTATACTAATAGATTAGTAAAGATTAATAAATACCGTATTGCTCATTAATAGTCCATCTTAATTAATACATTAACTAATGTTAACAAATGAAACCTTATTGTAAAGTTTTACCACTTACATTATAAAACTTCTTCAAACACTTCCCATTCAAAATAAACGCCTTCATGGGATGAAACATGGCTGAACTTATAATATTCTTCTTGCACGGTCTTCAAATGTTTTCATAAAGATCTTTCTGTGGAAGAAAAAAAGTAAGACATTTTTTAATCATACATTTTTAAACATGGAATCAAGACATAAATTAACTGCATTTAGGCTTAAATCACTGTAAGCTGCATCTTGCTTAAAAAAACAACAACACTGCTATTGCATGATGCAGAATTACATCTGCATGAAGCAAAATCAAAAGAGGAGAGCAGCAGTTAAAGCTAGGTGATATGCTAGCATAATATATGAACAATTTAGTGTACGTTAAATATTTGTAAAGGAGGATATGGAATGGATCACGATTTAAGCAAATTTGACATAACGTTAACGTTACATGAAAGAATGAACATTTGACATATATGAAAGAACCCAACAGAAAGGCACACAATAATTATCATATATATATATCCGTAAATAATAAAAGTACTTGATGATTTGATCCCTTCTAACACAGAGATCATTGTATAATTGCAAGGAAACCTTAAAATTATTTATCCCGCAAAACACATTAACGTTAACAGCTTTACTGCTGTTGTTATTTTCTCTGTCGTTATGGCCTCCTCAGGACGTCAACAGTCTCTCCCTGTCAAACACACAGACGCGCGCTGCTCTCTGTTCACTAATTTCAGCCATGTACATAACACTAATGGTAATGACACATGGCAGCTAATATTTTACTCATTAATGTAGATTTTTACTCGCATTTGTAGTATAAGACCCTGTAACTTCGCTATCAACGCAAAATCGACCAACCTCAGACTATCAGCTAACGTTAGGGTGTGGCGCCGACAAGATAACAGAAGCAAGAAAATTACAAATGGTAAATATTATTATTAAATAAGTTAAAATTTGCGTTATATTTTATCGAAAAGATAATAAACAACAAACAAACAAAATAAACTTACCTGGAGCTAAACACTTCGTGGTCCCGCTGGAAGACGTTGAATTTGAATACCGTGATTCCGCATGGACGTTGAAGTTGGCGCATGCGCAATTTGTGACCACTGAACTAATATATTTGGGTATGTTTTACTCATTCTTTTAATGTTGCAAATATTACTTTTAATAAATAGGTAGTGTAGTTAGAATTTACTTATTTTTATATATTTTACTTGCTAACTAATATACTTAAGTAAAATATAACTGATTTGCACAGGTTGTATTTAACACCCCTCTGCATCATTTTTTACAGTCAGTAAGTGACTAACTATTGAGGACAATCTGCAGTTGAGATTGAGAAAATTCCTGAGACATTATACATTTCGGTAGACCTACTGTATCTTTCAACATACCTTCTGATATTTATTCATGTTTATTTATTGCTGTAACTTAGCCTAGTTGATCACAAGCTGTTTGATCCACGCTGCCACTTGAACACTAGCGATCTGTCAAAAGTAAGAGCGCCAAAACGGTAGGCCAATTTATTGTTTGAATTCGTGATAGAATCGACAGAATCTGAAAGCTGAGACTTTGTTTCATATTAAAAGTAAAAAAATAAAGTATATAGATGTAAAGAATCCAGCTATCAGTATTAAAAACAAGAAGTTAATATTGTGAATCCAGCTTTAGCATCCACACAGCTGATTACCTGTTGTACTTTATCCAAGTTTTGAGCACGAAAACGAGTTGCTTTAATTAAACTAATTTAAAAGTGTGAAAACCATTTTGGTCGCACATTTTTGGTAGTCAAAATTTGGGTGCATCAATTGATATAGACTTAAGTAAAATCCAGGTCTTCACAGTAAAAAATGTACAATGAAAGAACAAAGGAATAACTCCCGGACATTATCCAGTAATTTTACAAACGTTAATTAAAAATAGGATTTTGACCTGCTGGATGAAAATATCCCAATATATTTAATTTTAAGGAGGGAGCAAAGTCATATCTTGAGAGCTGGGGTTGGGCTCATTGACTTAATATAAAGGTTGTTCAAGAATGTTTCTAGAATTTTATCACCGAATATAAAAGGTCCTATTGCCCATCTCTAAACTGCTCAATGTGGACAATTAAACTTTAAGGTATAATAAACATTAACATAGTTTCTGTAAAGCTGTTTTGAAACGATGTGTATTGAGAAGTTCTGTGCAGGACTGGTTCCAGAATCAAATCACTGAGGGTGCTCTAGTAAGTGCAGATATACGCTAAAGGAACGGCTCCACTATAGCAGTGTGCAGTTGGACATTTCACTTTTACCAATAATTGGAATTAGGGCTGCACGATATTGGGAAAAAATCACATTGCGATATTTTATTTTTCTGCGATATATATCGCGATATGAAAACAATTTCACCAGATGACTTTATTAGCTCTCTTTGGAAAGAATGAATCATCTGAATGACTGGGGTGATTTTGTAATGGAGTAAATCTGCAGAGCAACTATCATAGTTAACTAATGTAGTTAACTAGAGTTTAATAAATGGAACCTTATTGTAAAATGTTACCGATTTGTTATGTCTCTTGAGTTCAGTGTTGGACAGGTCAGTTGTTTTAACCATTCATTAAAGTGAATCGGTTCAAAGGAGTCATTAGTTCGCGAATTGGAGGTGTCATTAACGGACCACGGCACACGTTGTGTGATTATCCCGGCAGTTTAGGACATCGCACAAGATTGGTCTCAACACAGAAAACATTTCATCACTGGATAGATTTTTTGTTTGTTTTGTTTATTGAAAGTGTGGTTTATCTGAATATGTCGAACGCTTTTCAGAGAATATTTTTTTTTTAGCACAATTCACAACCAGTAGCCTAGTTCAGGAAAAAAATATATCCGAATGCTTCACGTGAAACTTCGTTCTTCCGACCTTTTAACATTGTGTAGGCCTATTCTCAAAGATATTCAGTCAACTTAATTCATTAATATGCGTGAGGGAGGGAGAGAGAGCAAGACAGTTTGAAAACGGTGAGAGTGCGCGCGCGCGACCGGGTCTCTCTCTCTCTCACTGCTCGTTCTCTCAGTTAAAGTTGCAGTAGGGAGTTTTGAGAAAATGTTGACTTAGCCTGAAAATTTGAACAAGCACAACTTCCAGGTCCAACCCCCTTGCTCTCTGCTGCGCTACAGCCCTCCCTCCACAGCTCCTCCCCCACAGCGGAGCCTGCCGTAAACGCGCAGGCTAGTAAACAGGACCACCGATGACGGCAGATTATAAACAGTTATGGAACATTCACTAATAGGGACGAAACATCAACAATATGCTTTACATTGACTATGGCCTGCCCATACTTTGACTACAAACTTGGTCCTCAAATCATTATGTATTTTGCAATACATGTAACTTTATAACGTTGCACTCTTTCTATAAGTTATAAATAGCAAGTAAGATAACGTTAAAGGATTAGTTCACTTTTAAAAAAAACTTTTGCTAATAATTCACTCACCCCCATGTCATCCAAGATGTCCATGTCTTTCTTTCTTCAGTCGAAAAGAAATTAAGGTTTTTGATGAAAACATTCCAGGCTTTTTCTCCATATAATGGACTTCAATAGGACACAAACGTTTCAAGGACCAAATGACAGTTTCAGTGCAGCTTCAAAGGGCTTTAAACGATACCAGACGATGAATAAGGGTCTTATCTAGCGAAACGATCGGTCATTTAAAAATAAATAAAAAACTTTAAGTTTTATAAGCACAAATGCTCGCCTTGCTCTGTTCTGTGATGCACGTTCGTGACTCTCCTGTTTGAACTCGTTCATCAAAATGAACAAATCTTTTTCGAATCAGTTCGTTCATTGAATGAACGAAATGACTCCGAAAAAGACTCGTTCGAAATGAACGAATCTTTTTGCGAGTCATTTCGTTCGTTGAATGAACGAAATGACTCGAAAAAAGATTCGTTCATTTGGATGAACGAGTTCGAACAGGAGAGTCACGAACGACGGTACGCGCTCCCGCTGTGCAAGACAGGGGTGATCAGCGCGTACACGAGCGTGATTGACACTGCTAAGACATTCCTCCTGGCTCTGATTGGTTGTTTCTGACCGGGAGCGGTGTATTTCTGCAAATGGCAATAGGACCACAGGGAGGAGCCAGAGGAGCTCGATTTTTTTCCACAGATTATCTGTCTCATATTCTACTGTGAGGACATAATGACAGTTTTAACAAATCTTTGTTTACAAAAGCTACCTACTGGAGCTTTAACAAGCGCAGCAGTCAGTCATCTATCACTCACCGGTCAAATAAGGCTTTGGCAGCCGCCAAAAAATGTTCAATGCAGGAAGGGCATTCTGACTTTATTTTGAATTCTCATGTTCGTTCAAGCTCAGAAATAAGAGAAAGACCACTGATCTTTGTGTCTGCCCGGCTCACAGAAAACAACGGGCAAGTTCCAGTCTTTTTACGCTTGATGTTTAAACAGGACTTAAAAACACATGCAAATGATAAACTTTCACTATATTATGGTTAAAGTTTGTAATTAATCCGCGAATCGCAAGCGTTACGGGCCGTTTTTTTCCCTGGCTTAGCCTACATCGCAACATCCTGCCATGTGACTATCGTGGATGTGCACATCGCGATATCGATGTTAAAACCACACATCTTGGAAGCCCTAATTGGAATAGAATTTCAAAAATATGTTGCTATTAATTTAGTAGTCTATTTTAACGTCATATTTCTGTCCCGTGCAGAGTGAATCCAGCAATTATATGTAGATGTCACTTACGAAACTTTGCAGCATGAAAAACAATAGTTTTATTTATCCTCGAAAGCGAGCCAAGACCGCCCCCTTAACAATCACTAAAACACTGTCGCTTTGTCAGTTCATCGCGATCTCACAAAGCTCCGTTATAATCAACGAAGCTGCCCTTGACATAGCAACATGTTTTTTTTTTTTTAAACCCACTCAGAACACCATAGCAACTGCATAGCTACACTTATCTACACATACTTTACCCTTCAAATTCATTCTTATAATTTTTTTGGCATTGATCGTATCTTTTAGACTCCAGAAATCTATCCTTTTTCCAAACGAAGCAGTCTATATTAAAGAAACATTGTCCTGGTTTCACAGACAGGGCTTAGATTAAGCCAGGATTAGGCCTCAATTCAATTAGGACATTTCAGTGGCTTTTATATATGTGCTTTAGAAAACAACATTAATGGTGTGCATCTTGAGACAAAACAATAGCACTGACATATTTTAAGATATGACAGCACAAGTTGCTGTCAGTTAAAACAGCTCAAACATGCATTTTAGTCTGGGACTAGGCTTAAGCCTTGTCTGTGAAACCAGGCAATCGTGTTGATAAATATAATAGTTTTTTTTTTGTTTGTTTGTTTTTTGTCTTTGTGAATTGTAAATTGTTGAATTTTCTCTCCCACAGTTGACGGATGCATAGACTGGTCAGTGGACTTGAAGACGTATCGTGTGTTGGCCGGAGAGCCTCTGAGGGTGAAATGTGCTCTGTTCTACAGCTACATACGCACCAACTATAGCGTGGCCCAGAATGCCAAGCTGCGGCTCATCTGGTACAGGAACAAGGGTGATTCTGAGGAGCCAATCATCTTCTCAGGTCATCGGCTGAGTAAGGAGGGAGATTCAATTTGGTTCCGCTCAGCAGAGATGGAGGACAATGGATTTTACACTTGCGTGCTCAGGTGGGTCATTAGCAAATTCAAACTTCAAATCAAGTGTGTGCTGAAAAAAACAGAGCCCTGAAACTGCACTGGGTCATATCTGTTAACTGAGGCTGGGGCCACAATAAAAGATTTTTTAAAATATTATAAGAATTTCCAAATGTGAGCGACCACAATCATTATAAGAAATCATAGATTTAACCGTTTTGTTCCTCTAGTGTGTGGAGTGCGATGTGACCAGGAAAGCACAACACACACTAACAGATTCCATTCACAAACAACAGAGTCGTGAAAATGGGAAATCTTGCATCAAACGTGACTTTCAAGTAAACAAACATGGCGGACGACCGGCAAGAGGAAATGGCGCTTATAGTGTATGGACTGCTTATTACAGAAAACTCGCGGGGGAAAAAAGAAAAATGTTGATGAAGTCATGTAAACGGTGTGAATGTGGACTTTACATGTTACAGTGCGAGCTGAAGTTGAGTCTTCCGTCAGCTTGCTTTCTGATTTGGTATTGTTTCGTTTCACCTCCAGAGTGTGTGTGCGTTTTGTTCTTGGGGTTCCCCCCACACAACAGATGAATGTTGAATATTCATGTTAAATTTTTACAATTCGAGATCGGGGCGGCTCCGACTTGATTCTTCCTTGCAGATTCAGTCACTCTTAACACACCTTACACCACAAGAAAATCTGATCAAATAATCTGTAGAACTATCAAGATAATCAGGACTTTGTTTTTACCATATAAACCATAAAGGGAATTGGAGTTATGCTATGATTATTTACGTTCTTACTTACTGATGGTTTAGGTATAACTATTAAAAACAACCTACCTTCGTATTCAGTTTAGAACAATATTGAACAATTGAAATAACAGTAACAATAGAAATAAAGAATGATTTCATTAATAAACATACAGTTCATTAAGACAAAAGAACCACCACCATTATCTGATCATCCATCAGTATTGATGTCAGTGGTTTATTCACACAATGATATGATATCATATGATATGAATTACTTTTCTGTAATTAACACTGTGCAAAGTAGTAGGCAAACATGATGGCATTGTCGTGGGCAACTTTTCTCTCTAAATTTTACTCATACCTTTGGTCCAGTTGGGCATTGCAGAGTGTTTGAGTCCTGGGCCTGTCGATGAAAAAAATAAAAAAGCTTTACCAGGGTCGCTGACTAAAGGGAAGCTCAATTTATTGAATGGTGCAGTTGCATTATTTTTTATTTTTTAACTGTCAAAGGAAACGCTTAATCACTCATTGGCTTGTCTATATAAAGTAGCTTAAACCATATTCTGTATCGGTTATATGATGTGTTTTAACTGTACTGTGAGAGTGGTATCATTGTTTGACAGCATTAGTATAAGGTTCAACTTCTTTAGGCATATTTTGAAACTTGACGTCACTGCACAAACCCCCTGTCATAAAAAATCTCCTCACAGCTGTGGTCAGAAATGTATGAAGCAGCCACTGGCCCAATGATGGAATCCATTGGCGTGGGAGACAGTATTCCCAGGGGATGTCTTTTTCTTGTGCTTATGGGAAGTTTTTATTTCATTCTAGCTCTGGGGTTTATTCTGACACCGGGGGGGGGGGGGGGGGGGGGCAGTTCTCCTCTGGCTAACGAACGAACAGTGTATGATTATGATTCAGGCAGCATTATAAGTCAGAAGTCAGATTGGATCGGAACATTATAGTATGAAGTTCATCTGGTTGAAGGTCAGAGTCATCACGTGCGTATGGGGACGAGTTTGTTGAGGATCAGTGCCGATGGCTGTCGTGTCAATGAGGCCTTCACAGGGGAGAGTCTAGTTGACACAAGCTCTGCTGACTCTTCAGGGATGCGTTGTGGTCGTGTATAGGCACAGGTCCTCCATCTGATCTGGATACGGCCCGGGTCCGGCTGATTACAGTAAACCTTGGAATAAACAGAAAGACTAAAATTAGCATAGATGCCATTCTTTTTATGATGTAACATCAGGTGTTAAAGGAAGTGTTCCCAGTTCCGGCTGACCTAATTTATGCAGCCTAATAAACATTTAACTGATTTTAATAATAGGAATGTATAATATTCTATGTGCATGCCAGGTTGAAGAGATGTGTTTTTAGTCTAGATTTGAACTGAACAGGAACAGTAGAACCGCTCGGCTCCGAAGCGAAAGACAAATACGCGACGCACCTGCCTCGTTATATGCTCACGCTGCAAGCAGAGCATCCGATGCAATTATCGCATGCCAATGTGCATTGGCTCATTTTAATACTCTCGAAGTAGATTGGTCTCTCAAGGCGATCCCAATTTTATCATGTCGAACATGAGCGACTGAACTAGCCTTACAGAAAAATATATGCATAATATAAACTGTACACATACTGCTTACCACTTCCAAAAATAGTAGGTAGTATGCCATCCCAAACTCCCTAAACCTCCCCGAGGAAAGCTAAAGGAAGACCTTGAGGAAACCCACTGCTCAGAAACGATTTCACTCTCACACAGCGACTGAAGGGCCATTGGTGTAAAACATCTAAACTGAGGCAGCTGTGACTGAAAGCACAGGATCTATTTCCTCCAAGGTCCAATGGCTGCAGGATGGTTAATTCTGTGTTTCCATTTCAGGCCCTATAAACATGTCTGGCAGTGAATAACATACACTGTGACAAACTACACAGTCTTAGACCCACAAAACTAAACATGAGCAGCTATTATCTAACACACAACATCTGCATGTTATCAAACAAATATTCAGTTAAATTAATTTCAGAACACAACCGCAATTCCTGGAACAACCAACTGTATCTAGATTAATGTTCTTTTTTACATAGACTAATATATTAAGATTAAGTTGTATAAAATGACGTTACCTCATGAACATGAATTTACAAAGAACAATAATATATTTAGAAAATAGAAAAAAAATAAACAAAGTATTACATTTTCTACATTTTATTTGTTTACTTATTTTTTTTTTTTTAAAACTGTAAGCTTTTTTTTTAAGATTTCTGCATTTCAATTAATGTTAAAATTCCATCAAATTTAATCGAATAATCCTTACGTTTTTTAACTGAATAATTGAACAATCCTTAATCACTTATTCAGTTAAAATGCGTAAGGATTATTCCATTCAGTTTGATGAAATTTTACTATTAATTGAAATGCGTAAATCTTAAAAAAAGGCTTAAACATTTTTTTGAGTGTAGAGTTCAGATTTATCATGGGAAACAATGGATTCACTGTTGCATGTGAAGTGTTTTCCAGCTTTCTGATTTCTTCCTTTGTTGCATATTGGCCTTGACTGCTGAGCTAAAAAATATTTTTAAATCTAATTTGGTTATTTGAGGTAATCTTAAAGAATATTTTAATTTATATAATGTACACAGCCTTTAAATACCAAATGGCACATTCAAACACGCCTGCCTGCTATATCCAAAGCAACTTGCATTGCTTTGTAATGCATGGCATTCATGGTACCTTTCTTCCAGATTTTAGTTCAGTTCTTCCAGATTTCAGTTCTTGCTTTCCCTGGGAATCGAATCCATATCCTTGGCGTTGCTAGTGCCGTGCTCTAGTGTTTGAGCAATGGGAAGGCTTGAAGATGTTGCTTCATATAGTATTCCAAAAGAAGGTTATGCCAAATGATTATGAACAAAAGCACTACTCATAAAATTGTAGGCGCAAAATACCTGGGCCTACTGGCAAGAAATCCTTTAAATTAAGAAAACCCTATAATGGAAAGTGTGTAGTTTTCTCAACTTATGGGGTTACTTGCAACCGGCTGCTGGTTGACCTCTTACTTCTGCCAAGGTTACAATGCATTTGATACAATACACTCAAGGCTTGACATTAACTTTTTTGCTCACCAGCCACTGTGGCTAGTGGTTTTCCAAAGTTACTATCCACTCAGAATTGTAACTGGTCACAGTTTTGACATCGATACCATGGGCAAAAACGCAATATCACTCTGTAATATTTTTTATATTATCTCCTAATTTTAAGACCTGACGCACAGATCCATTATACTGTTACTATGTGTTTTTTTTCTCTACTGTTACGTTCACTTAAAACAAAACTGACTGTGTTCACGTGAATACTTGCCAAGACCAGCATTTTGACATTATTTTGTATGTATTTGACTGTTTAAAAAGTACTAAATTTTGTCTATGAATAGTCTGTAATAAACAGAATCTGCGGAAATGAGTAAAATTATGTGGAATACACGCAATCCCACGCCAAAATTCAAGCTCTGTAACACCAACAATTTTGATCTGGAGCAAATGAAACGAGTGTGTGAGGAGAAGTGGGTTTGTGTCTACTCGCTGACAGAGAGATGAGAGAGAGAGAGAAAGCGCAGCTGGTAACGTGTGTCTATTCTGCAGAAAATGAGTATAGGAAGCATTTATGATATTTCCGTATCGATATGTATCAAAAAATATATATTTTTGATCACTACACTGCACTTAGTTTATTATTTAAGATGCCTTTTTAAAAGACTATAATTTAAAAATGTATATATTATACAAAATTCAACCCGCCAAAGTGGCTAATAGTGACTGCGTTACACACCACTACTGAAATACACCCGCATTTGGCAGGTTGACGGGTGTTAATATCAAGCCCTGAATGCACTTATTGTGTTCATACATGTTTTTACATTGTACCTATCCATACCATCAAAACTTTTCCCTAACTTTACCTGCATCCCACCTCAATGGCAACAAAAGTGTTTTGCAATACTACATTAAGTACATTGTACCAAACTTTTTTTTTTTTTTTTTTTAACGCAAGTAGATAGTAGTAAAAGACAACTAATATAAAATGTTTGCCCGGCCCCATTCACATCTGCTATTAAAATACATGTGGTTGATCTGATCACAAGTGGACACTGCTAAATAAAGGTGCAATGGGGTACAAAAAAAAGTTTTTTAATATCATCAACTTTCAACCCCATTCAGAGGTGTTTTAAAAATGCATGTGGGTCAAAGACGAGACGTCACCATTTTGGTGTCCGCATCAAATTAAAGGGATTTTATATACAAAAAAAAACAACATATTAAATGCATGTAAAGTGTCCACTTTCATGTTTCAAATAACTTTTGATAAAATAAAATAATTGAGTTAAATAATGTTCCAAGGTGTAAAATTGTCATTCAGCGTAATGGTCTTTGATTTTACTATTTTACATTTTTAAATAAACGTATAAAATACTATGTTTTAAAAAAAATTTGCTTCATTGACATGTACGTTGCATTCGTATTGTAATCATGTGTTCGAACTGCTGCGTAGGACTACCAACTTACCATTAGGGATGTGTTGAGGGAAAGTCTGTCAAAATCTTAGATTTAAACCCAGCAAGCCTGCTAGAATTCCAACAGGATGAAAAAAAAACAAAAAACAATAGGCTAGATCTCCATGGATGGTTAGCCAGGGAAACCAGGTGCCTCTTCTTGGTTTGGGATAAATACTCAATTTAAAAACAACATGTGGACTGTGTGGTGTGTGTGATAGGATATATTATCACTCTGTAAATCATTCATATTATATCTGAACACATCAGAGTTTCACCTTCCTGCTGGTGTTCTGTATGTGGGGAGGGAATCAGAGAGCCTTCCCTCAAAGAAAGGTGTCACAAGTGGACACGAGTGACGCGTGCCTCACTTGACCACTTGTCATTGACCAAGTAAAATGCATCTGATTAGCTGGTGTAAACAGTTCTTCATCAAATGCAGCAAATAGTCTGACAGTGCAGTGGTAGTGTTTGAAGAAGTAATTTCCTCTAATTAAATCAAGCCAATTAAGAGGACAATTAGAGACAGCTGGTTTAACACAGCCAGGCCTGATTGCCAGCCTTGTTCTTTTTTCAGTGCTTCTCAGTTTTTAAATGCCCTTTCCGTGCATTCATTATTTGTGTTTTAACAAGGCCTCTTGGGATGAATGAAAGATTACAAGGATGAAATTCGAAGACAGAGGATCTCAAGTGAAACATGTTAAATGGAATATACCATACTCACTGTAATGTCACTTCAAAGCGCCAACAATTGCGCTGAAGACATCTGCCATTATGTTGTTTTGTTAATCTAGGCATTCTTAATAAATCTTAATAAAGCAAGAAATACTTTGAGTGGCTTGATGAACGTTGATTGATGACCCTGTCTAGACCTGATATTAAGATGTGTTTTGGTCATTTAGATGACAAGTAGACGAGGGAGACACATACCTGTTTACACCTAGTATTTTAAACCGTCTCTTTTGTTCACTTTCAACCAGTTCTATCCGGATTTCTCCGAGGAGAGGGTCTATGGGCGGGTAAATGTATGTGTTTTTTTCAGATCGTTCTTTCGATTTAATGGACAAAATAAGCTCTTTTATCAGCTCTCGGAGATTATAAAAAGCAGAAGCTTTTGTTTTTGCTCTGACAGCCGCAAGACCATGCGAATGCTGTGAGTGCATGTTGGAAATCAGGAATGGTGAGAGAACATTGTGCTTGGTATGTTTTTCAACTTCAAACCTAATTTGGGTCTTTGGGCCAAGAAAAGTTTAAATCCCGTCTGGCTTGCGTGCATCCCATAATGTTTACACGTTAGGTCAGTAGGCAGAGAGTAGGTGGCCTTTTATGGCTGTTCGAACACATTCGACCACATGAGCGTTTACACTATGAAAGGAATACGTTTTCGACTACCTCTGGAATGGTCAAAAGTGGACAAGCTCAAAACGTTTTAGACCCTGTTTACACCCGTCTTAGCGTCGTCCACTTTATATGCGATTGAACATAATGCATCTTAATACCAGGTGTAAACAGGGCCTCAGTCTCTATGTGACATAATGTTTTTCCCTGGGGGTGTTTATAGGTGGAAAAGGGAGGAAGGGGAGGGGGGGTACCTTGTGTATTCCTGCTTCTAGCTCCTCTGATGTTCCTTGCCTCCTTGCAGTGCATTTAGATAAAATGGCTTTCATTACCTATTTGGTTGAAAAAAACGGTAGTCTACTGCCTGAGGGTGCAACTGTAGTTGGTGTGTAGCTATAGAATCCCTCTGATAACAACTTTTGGATATAGGATTTGATATGTTGGTGCATTGGATGAAAAATTTGATAAACTGGATAAAAAAAAAAAAGTTGAATTAAATCCTTATGTGTGTACATATTAAAGCCAGCCTTCAAGCACTTCAGAAACTAATGATTGTGAAGTGCCAAAATAGCCTGTGCATTTCTACCATATAATACCCCATAATAGTTAAATTAAACAGGAAAAATACAAGTACTAGAAATTAATTATACACAATAAACTAGGATAATCTAACAGTAGCAGATGTTAGGGTGACATTATCCAATTAAATATGTCGCTTTATTTGATCACATAAGTGCGACATAATGAGACACTCAGTGTGCTACAGAACTTGTCGTTTAAAGGAATTTTTTATATTTCTGTTTGTTCTGTTATTGTTTACATTTGTATTTTGACTTGAAATATGAGGAAACATTCTACTATGGACCAATACATCATGTGCACAATTTATGTATGTATACAACAAAACTATTTGTGCATTACCTGATTGTATTTATAATTATTGTTTTATTATTTATCTGAAGTAATAAAGAAATAAACTTTAGTAAACCCAACAGAAACATAAAATAATAATAATAATAAGGGAATGGTTAGCTAAAATAATGAAAAATTGGAAGGAATTAGGACACACTGATTGTGAATTATAAGAAGTAGTAGGTAAGTCAATGCAGCTGATGGCATTTATGTTCAAACTATTCAATTATGTTTATCAGTCAACTCAAAGGCTACAATCAATGCACATCACTTATATTTAAATCTCCTCAATACAACAACACAAGAAACATGAGCTTTACCCCTGAATATATAAACTGGATGAAACTGACAGGCAAATTACAAGATTTGCTTTAGATTTCAAGATTACTAAAAGATTTAAATGTTCCTAAACATGAAAAGGAAGTGATAGACCCGCAAACTGAGCTATTTAAGATAAGAAGGGTAAGAGAGCCACAAATGTCACTCTCTCATCTATTCACTTAAATGATGCATGTGGTACTTTTAGCCCTTATGTCTCTTGTTAATTTGCCTATAGGGACAATGGATGAAAATTACTTGCATAGCTAAAAGTGACACATTTATATTAAAGTACTTTAATGAAGTGATTAGTTAATTAAGCCAGTGAACTCTGGTATATTCTTAGACCCGCACATACAATGATGGATTGACAGAATGACAGATTGGTGTTAATCCTCACTAATATAGTACATGATCATAGAAACCTAATTTTTTTTTCAAAGGTATATGTGAAATTGTCATGAGTCATGTAGTGTGACATCTAAAGTCTTCATCTTAAGTTTTAACCATGTCTTTTTAAGCCATTCATTCATAATTATCTTGAATGAGCTCATTCTGATTCTGAAAGCATTGAAGGAAATCCCCTAATAACTTAACCCTTTAATGCATAGAGGTCACTACAGTGAACAGCTACTGTATTCAAAAAGCATTTTCTTGCATTTGCATGGGTTTTGATGGCATAGTTGCACATAAACCTCAGTGGACCCTGGTGAATCATCCTATTCATTGCCAAAAAATGGCAAGCCATTGTGTGTCGATTTTTTTCCCCCTTCAAACCAAAATGGCCAATGGCCAGTCAGAAATGTATCCACCCATTCCTTCTATCCTAGGAGACTCTTGCAGGTAAAAAAAAAATGTTGTAGCATCAAGCAATATCTAATGAGTCATACCACAGTAATATTTTCCAGGTATTGATTTTAGATTGGAAGAACATTCTGATTAATCATAACCAGCTGTTTATTATCATTTTAATTATTGTGCCTTTCGCCCCAAAAGCAGCAGCGCCTTTTACCCCAAATACCATACTTTTACATATTCTTCCATTATTGAAAAACTGTTCCATAATTACCTTGAACAAAACTGAAAATCATTAACAATATCTTTGTCTCAAATATAGACAATAATTTGAGAAATTCTCATTTGCTACTTAAATCTACTTTTTAAAAAACATTAAATGTTAGATCAAATTAGCACAGAATCAACTTTGCGCTGCTGTCCGCGATCACATCAAGGATCAGACAAATTTCCATGTGCATCTTGAAAAGCGGATGTTATGGGAAGTGCTGCGGCAAGTTTCTGTGCCGTCTAGTGCAGTGGTCTTCACTATTTTTTTCATGAGAGCCGCACTGATAGGACAAAGTCAGTAGGAGAGCCATTTTTACAGGAAAGTATAAAAAGTTACATCCAGTCATAAATACCATGTCTGTTTATTAATCTGTCACCCCTGAACATACAATATGCAATGCAATAAATACCTTTTTTTAACGATTTACCAGTCAAATTTGTAACTGAGACAAGATGATTTCCCTAAATGACAAAAAAAGCACGATTTCCAGAATATATTCATCCCAGAATGACATTAAGTTATTTTTTTCTACATTATTAGCCCATCATGTATCTAATCATCCAAGAGCACATGCGGCGTTAAGAGCTGGAAATACCGCCATAACTGGCAACTCCGCAGAGACTGGATATGTTCACATGCACAACTTTTGTTTCAATCGGTCTGAATTCATTCTGATTAATTAATCTGAATGTATTGTTGTTTACATGAATGCTTAACATCGTGATATGATGCATGATCGGGGTGATGTGCACGTTTATAAGTCAAAAGATTCAAATCGGAATAGGTTTTTTGACATTCGCACACTGCACAAATATACAAAGATTCCCGCTGTTGTTGCGTAATAACCATTTTCCTACATTGGTTCTTTATTTGTTTTAAACAGCAGACTTAATATTTATCAAATTCTGGTCATAATTTGGAGACTATGATGAACCGTTATGCCGTGCTGTTTGTATATTTCACGCAGTAAAAATGCCCAAAATCAATCGTCTGTGGATGAGAATCTGAAACAAGGACTGGTGAGCCGTTGTCTTGCTTCACTTCACAGATACTGAGTGAAAGGAGAATTATTGAACGACGGGACACTCGTTTATACGAAACTTTCATCAGAAGAACAGCTCGTTCAGCGCGACATACGGCGTCCTCCCAGTTTCGGTTTTCAATCGATCAAGTGTTTACATGATCTCTCGATAAACCACCCCTTTCAATCCGATCGAAATTATTTGAAAATAGAGCTGACACTTTGAGTTTTTAACGGGTTATGTTATAGTCCTACTTCGTTTTTAATGTTTTTATGAAATACCTGTAGTGACTGCTTGATCATTTCACTGTATTATTTACCGCCATGCGAGCCACAAATGAAAGCTTGGCCAGCCGCATGAGGCTCGCGAGCCGCGCAATGAGTAACACTTGTCTAGTGGTTTGAAGGAAAATAAAACCAATGGAGCCTTTTACCCAGTGGAGCCTTTAGCCCCATTGTACCCTACTGTATATACACACACACAGTGTATATATACTTCGCTGTAAATAAAAAAAGCCTGACAATATCCCTGCTAAATACCTTTAAGTATTGTGGTATTCTGCCATGTTTTTCACTGAAACTCGTAAAGACCAGGGCTTAAAGAAAATCCTGAGTTTCCCAGTCGTATTTACAACATTGTGGTGCCGTTCATTTGCTGCAGATGCAACATGAACCAATCAGCTTGTGCCAAGTAGTTAACTCTGTAAATATTGGTGCGTTCAAGTCATGTCGAGTGAATGCACCAATATTTACAGAGTTAACTACTTGGCACAAGCTGATTGGTTCATGTTGTATCCGCAGCAAATTAGCTTGCTGTTCAACATTTAAATGGCTGGTTACCATTCAATATAGCAGTTTGCAGCACGCTTTCAGAGTTCGTCTAAAAGTCAATAGCCCATCTTGATCGTGAACGCTTCTTGCACCATGTTACACTGTCTTGCACTAGAGATATGAGTAATTGCTAAGCAGCAGCGTTTACGTAAAGCAGTTTATGTATTTCATGTGAGAATACAGCGTCAAAGCATTACGGCTAAAGTGAATTGGGCATTCGTGCACATATACACTTTCAATCTAGGATCACCTTATTTGCTCTAAACTTCCAATGCTTCAAAATTTTCTAAGAGCTTTCATTTATACATCGAGTGACATAGTGCTTGTACAATGCATGTACGATTCAATTTTTTTTTAAGCACTGCATCCATGGACAGCTTCACCTATTAACTGGGTCTATAGATTTTGTTGTGCCGCTCGCGTTTGGTGTAGACAGTGTTAAAGTGAAATAGGCATTTGCTTACGGTTTTGCTTCAATGGGGTTTATAGCAATTCTAATTTCTTGTGCAGTAGCAATATGCATAGATATGCAGATTGCATTGTTTACTAAAATTATTAGCAGCAGCATAATATCAAATTCAGATTGTAATGTTTGAAATATTATTATTATTATTATCAGCAGCATCATGCATAGCACAGTACGATGGCATAGTAGTGTTTGCGAATATTAATTTCTTAGTGCTTTTATTCTACTTTGCAGCGTGCGGGCCGATTCAGATGCACACCACACTTCGTCAGGTCTGTTCACCTTCCTTTGTTTGGTGCTTGTACGGTTACAGAGAAATTCATTACAAAATTAGTTCAAATCATTTAAAAAAAATAGTTTAGGGGTAGTTTGAAGTTCATAAATTATTACATTAGTTAATGTATGAAGATAATTAAAATAATAATAATAAATCAGTTCAGATTCAGTTCTGTTTAGTGATAATGTAAAGTTCAATTATGAAATTAGTTTGTCACCTTTAAAGTAAAAAAAAAATAGTTTTATGTATACAGTGAGTTAATTATTTTAGCAGCTAGTGAATATGCTATTTCTGTTAATGCAGCAGCAAACTAGACAATGTAGTCACTATGAAGATATTCTTTAAAGGTGCAGTATGTAAGATTGACAACTAGAGGTCGAAATGGGTATTGCAGTCCAATTCAAAATATCGGAGTAAAATAAATATCGGAGATAGTCGTTTCTACCGCCACCTGCTCCTCAGACTGGGCAGCGCTCACACGGGTTGCCAGTTTGAGCACAACAGAAACGAGCGCAATGGACAATGAAAATTCCAGTATCACGTGCAGTAGTGATGCGTGGATCGCGGTTATATCCGCGGATCGGGTGGGTCAAGTAATAAAAATAACATTCTTATTAATTTCGGGTGGAAATGATAAATCATTATTATTGAAAATATTAACTACATTCTCTAAAATATGAGCATGTCTAAAATGTATTTTTTTTTCAGGCAGAAAGGCACTAATTTGCACTCTCTTTACGCTGCGTGGGGTCCACTTTTTTAACAGAAATGGAGCAGGTCCGAGAGTGAAGTAAAAAAAGATTTAAAAACAAAACAAAAGGAAGGAAAGAAATAAAGAAAAGTACAGCGTGGGAGCGTTTTAGCGAAGTGGTTAACGAGGATGAATCAAGTGCAGGGTATGTAATATGCAACGGCTGGCTATGAAGTGTTTGTGTGCTCTCGCGTGTGTGTGTGTGTGTGTGTGCGTGTGTGCATGTGTTCGCCTGTTTTGGAAATTGCAGTGACAGAAACAGTGACATTCCAGTTTCAAGGGAGTAAAGCCTGTTTATGCCAATAAGAAAATGAAATTCTTTCAAATAAATTTTGTTTTAAAGAAATGTTCATTTAAAAGCAGCACTCATTCATCTATGTATTATGTTACCATTAGAAATGCGCGCATCAACCGTCGCCGAGTCCGCTGTTGAATCATCCATGTATCATCACGCGTAACAACACATAAGAATAATTGTAATTTGATCATCGTGTGCAAATACTTAAATCAGAGAATATTATTGGTGCGGCCGTGCGTGTGGGTGGCGGGTGGATGATTTGTATTTGGCTGTGGATTCGGGTGATGTTGGAGCTCATCCGCGCATCTCTAACGTGCAGTATCACAGACTAAAACAATAACAAACATTCCAGCCTGGAAACGCACATTTCAAAGTACAATAAGACTTAGGTCTAAGTCTAAGTCTAGAGAGAAAAAGTTACATACAGCACCTTTAAAATTGAAATTAGAATTCGCTTATGTTTTCAGTTATTCAACAGGTCCTACTGCTAATTCTAATTCTAAGTACTTTGGTGCAGCTGTAGCAACAGTATGCCCTAAGCAAAGCAATTCAGATTGCATGTTATTATTTACAGCAGCACGTATAGAAAAATTATAATGTTTGCAAATAATAGTAGCGGCAGCAGTAGACAATGTAGTTGCATGAAATTTCAGTGACAAAGCATGGATGGTACATGAACACTTTAAGTGAAATAGGCATTTTATTACGTTTGACTTATTCAACTGGGCTTACAGCAATTCCAAGTAGTAGGGGTGGGAATCTTTTGGAATCCCACGATTCGATTCAAATAGATTCTTGGGGTCATGATTCGAAATTTCAATTTGATATATGCATAGATTTAAAATCTATGATCAAACCTAAAATCTAATCTATGCATATGAAATTTAAATTTGATTAAAAATTCAGAATCTAACAGCAGAGAAATGAACATTACTGTTAGTCCCAATCAAGCGGGAGTTATTTAGTTTAAATTATACACACATCATAACTGCGTTAATTTAATCTAGCCCACTGCCGCTCAGCGTTCATATTTGCCTCACGGCGTGAGCTCACGCGTGTCTTTTGCATCATTAAAATGAGTGAGCATCAAGTCGACAGACATACAGTATCTATGAAAGGAAGTGACTATCATCTGGATCTGGGTTGTGTTTCCCAAAAGCATCGTAAGCCTAAATTGATTGGTAATCGTTCTACGATCAATTTAAGCTTACGATGCTTTGGGGAAATGCAGCCCTGATCAGTGGCCAATCGTTTGGAGTGAGAGATATATAATACCGGCTATTGCATTCTCAATATTTATTACTTTAGCCTCAGATACAGGGCATGTTCATTATCTTTTATAGGCTATTTGTTCAAGTGTATTTGTTCGTTACCACAGAAAACCGCTTGTGGGTCCACGTTGAACGTGCTTCTTGTACGTAAAAACTAAAGTAGCCTACCTGTACACGGAAAGATCACAAGAAAAGCTTGACGTGTGCTCGACTAACTAAAGTAAACATTATTTAAGGCTATTTTCTATTTTTTAAAATTTTGATATGAACTGCTGTTGTCAAGTATAAGCTTTATTCATAATGCTTCGTTCCGAGCCTGTGCGCTTTCTAAACAGTCTGGTGGCCTTCTTTGAAACGACATCATATTATTAAACATTTAGAAAATAGATTATTGGAATTTGTGAAATTTGCTTTTTAAAAAAAATGTTAGCAGCAGCATACATGGCAAATTCAGAGTGTATGTTTTAGATTATTATTGTCAGCAGCAGCATGCACAGCATTTACTATGGTCCTGTAGGATATTAATTGTTCAAAATGATATAAACCTCAGCAGCATGCATAGTAAATTCAGACGATAATGCAGCAAATAATATTAACATCATTAGCATGCAAAGCAGACATTGTGGTGAATAAAGTACTGTAGCATCTTGGTATGAGTCATGCATTTGGCTAATGAGTTGATCATGCAATGCAAACATTATTGTTCTTAATATGCAATACAAATATATTAAACTATCGAAATATGTGAAATATAATTAATGTTACCATAATGTTAACTCTTTACAGTAGAAAGCAGAAGGGTGTTGTGTTCTAAACTAATTTCATTCATTTGAAAGTATATTATCAAAGAAGAGGAACTAAATTCTCATTAAATTACTCATAGCTAGAAATCATTCAACAATTGCTTTGATGGGCTGAAAAATGTAAAATTGAAAACCATGTATGAATTTATTCTGCAAAGCATTTTATTATGACCTGAATTATATGCATTGCTGGAACCTGTTTAGAGAAGCTTGAGACCTCCGTTAAATTCTCATTAAATTACTCATAGCTAAAAATCATTCAACAATTGCTTTGATGGGCTGAAAAATGTAAAATTGAAAACCATGTATGAATTTATTCTGCAAAGCATTTTATTATGACCTGAATTATATGCATTGCTGGAACCTGTTTAGAGAAGCTTGAGACCTCCGTTTTTCATCTCAGCCTTTCAATTCTGCAATTAACTCTATACTGTCAGCACTCTATAAATCTGTGATCTCTCTTCACTCTTGCTGAAAACAGTGACTGTGCTAAGATGTCTGAGGTTATTGTACTCTGAATCCTCCCCTTACTGAGCAGTTCAACACATTGAGTATTAATCCATTCTTCTAGCCTTCTTGTGACACTGGAAATACGTAGTATGACATGATAGTACGCCTGCATCGAATTTGTCCATCCGAGTATTCGTTAAAAGGCTTGTGTGCACTAGATCATGATCACAATTCTGAAATCCTTCAATCACTCCTAACATGGATGCCATAAAAAACACTGTAGGCTATGCAATCAGAAATATAGGCTCATCAACAGTGTCTGTCTGTATAGGATTCTTGAGTTCAGCACCAGATACATGTTTGGATATATGTTTCATAAAAAAAAAATAGAGAATCAAAACGTATATATTAGGTTTTTAAAAGGCTTTTCTATGACAATCCTGCTCCTAGAGAGCCAAACACACCTTAGCTTATCAAGGTTTTCAGAAGGTCTACTAGGCTGTGTTTCAATTTGCTTATTTATGCCCTTCCCTCGCTACAGCCGGGTGCACACTGTACAACGTGATCCTGATGTCACACTGTAGGATCTCATTTGTAATTAATGTCAGACTGTACGACATTCAAGACACTATAAAGACGGACGCATGCAAGAAGACTCGCCTGGAGTGTTACATTATCAATCTTTGACACATCTATGAGGGATAGAAATGGTGTCTAGCAAACAAATACATCTCTAGCGTTAATTTTGACCATGGCTTTTCTTGAAAAGAAAACTGGAAAAAAACAGACGCATGTGTGGAGCAGGTCGTGGTTTGTTGTCTCACTAATTTTGTCATCAGGTTCTGCACTCCTATTGGTTTTTGTAGGAGAAGCCACACCGCTGGACTGTGCCTAAATTTGATCACAACGGTCATTAGTCGGCTGTTGGCGAACATGTCAAACTAGCAATCAAAGACCAGGATCAGAGGAATCTTTTCAGGATTCTCAAAAATGTTCTAAGACGGCAAATCGTGGCTAAAATCGTACAGTGTGAAGTCGGATTAACTTCCCTCTGTCCTTGTTGACGCGGATGTATGTATATGTTGCATGAGTGCCCACTACTGGTGGAACCCGTGCAATGGGTTGAACTGAAACATTTTAAGTCCTTGATCACTTTGCTGCTATGGAGCTGATTTATTGTTTAGACTTTTTTCCTCTTATGGATTTGTTTGTTGCACTATTCTCTATGCCTATAGGTATGCTTGGGCCTGAGAAATATATAAAATAGGGATGCACCGATTCCAATTTTTCCAGAACGAGTCCGATACCAATACCAATACTTTTATTTTTACTACTTGCCTATATAGCGCATTTCTAAATATACTTGCCTATATTTTTTTTTTTAATTGGGCAGAGAAACCAAAAGAATATGAGTAAAATTAGTTGGCTTAGCTCACAGATATTTCCTTCAGTTATTTTCATGCCTAATTATGCCTGTTAAAATGTATTGTAGAGCTACTGTTACTTTCCATGTTCATTTTATTGCTCTATCATATTTTATCTTTAATTTAATAGCACAGCGTATATTTTTAGCTGCTCAACCAGTCAAGAGCAGTGAGAGATTTTCTCCTTGTCTTTTATTGTTAGATTAAACATAGAAGATAATGACAGCAATAGGTTTATTAGGCTGCTGGTACTTTAAGAGCGCCACTTATCCAACATACTGTTACACACTGCTTTCTTTTCAAATGAAATTTACTTAAGTTACTTCATTTACTTAAGACATAACCGACCATGTTTCACAAGGATACTTGCCTACATTGGCATTTTGAAATAGTTTTGTCTAAATGTATCCATTAAAGACATGAAAGAGAACTCGATTTAATAGGCTATTCACTCACTGTCTGAGGCTGATTTCAAGGCGCACGCTTCAGGATGTTTGCGCACAGGAAACGTCATGTGATTATTGTACCGCCTTCCTGTAATAATGTAGGGAACTACTCGTTATACATAAATCATGTAATAGTTCACACACGATTTAGTTTTAATTCAAATGACGCATGTGTGCTGAGTGAACGATCAGCAATCAGAGCACGAGAATGCAACAGAAGAGCTCTCTGTCTCTCACTCTCTCTCTCTCTCTCTCTCTCTCTCTCTCTCTCTCTCTCTACCGTCAGTTAACGTTAGTAATATGTGCCTCGTTTTACCTTCTTTACTATTGACATATCCGATAGAACTACAAACTTTCCAGCAATGTTTGTGAAAAAGAGATGTGCACTCTACAAATCTCTAAATAATTCATATACCAAATGTCAAAATTGAGTTACATTGTGGTAAAAGGAGAAGTGCTTAGGCAAGTTTGCGATTGTTTGTCTAAAGGTGAAGTGGAACACACCCTTAGAAACTTTCAGGCTAGTATGATGGGGCAGGTCAGTTTAACTGCAGAACCGTCTACCCTCCAGGAGCAGTATTGGACACCCCTGGTCTATGTTCTTTTTGATTCTAACTGGAAACCTTATTTCTAAGAGTGTAGCAAGGGCCGGCTTTATGCATAGACATTTCTAGGCACATGCCTATACTCGCACGTCCAGGGGGGCCCAATTATAATGACAAGAAATATATATATTTTTAAATGATTATTATTTCACTCTAATGGTAAAACAATGTAAGACTAATACAACATCTAAATGAACAAAATGTAAAATATCGGGCTGAAACGTTGTATCTATACATTTCGTAATTTTCCCCCCATAAATCATTACTATTGGTCACCCTTTACGCCTGTCTGTGGGTTTTTACAAATATTTAACCTTTGAAATGTATTAAAAAGAGCTTGTGACTAAACCTTGTATCTCCATTGGATCCTCAAACGGTCGGTCAAACCTCATAACCACTCTTTCTATCGTGAATGAAGTGCCGGACGCAGTTTAGTCCATCTCTGCTTGTTTGCAAGGGTAAAAAAAAAATGTTTGTTTGAATAAGCACGCGGTGGGAACGCTCTGCGTGATTGCGTCGTGAAGCACGTGTATAATCAGTCCAATGGAAGAGCGAGACGTCGTAGGCGGGTGACGTCATAGACCAGGAAGCTATAAAGCACACCTGAGAAAACAGACCGCGACAGCTTCTGTGCCTTCAGCAAGCGATTTGTGTATTCTGTCCATGTCATATTTATTGTTGTCTGTCAAGTTGCAATATATATATATATATATATATATATATATATATATATATATATATATATATTATGGCAAAAGAGAGCAAGCAGCTTTGTGTTGTTCCCTGCCCACGTTATATCACGGGTGGGGACACACACATCAGCTTTTTGTTACTATTTGGGAGTGGAGCATGACACAGTCAGTTCTCGAGGGGGCTGACTGTGAGCTTTGCGAGAAACTGTCCGTGAGGACGCTCCGCTCCCGCCGGGCGTTCTTCGAGGAGGACGGTTCGGTTCGCGCTCCCCGAGTGGGTCCCGCTATTGCCGAGGCACGGCGGCGACTCGCATTTTGGGGTTCGCAACGGATCTGACAGCGGGGTTGGGATGGGCCCCACCCTATCTCCCCCTATCTCCGCTTTCACCTGCCAGATCCAGTGCTGGCGATTTCCAGTTCCGAGGAATTGGTATCGTTAGTGTTTTGTTTAGAAAAAGAGAACAAAACAAATAAAGATATTAAGAAAAAGGCAGATGTTTGAGTTTTCAATAAATAAATAAATAAGTCAGCTCATAACTCTGTTGAATAAAGAGGAGCTTTAAAAGGAGGTTTATCTAGTGCTGTTGCTAGTTAAATATTTACTGGCCAGCTGAACATTTTGAGAGTGAAAATAAAAAGAGTTTATTAGATGAAATGTATCTAAAAACAGAAAAACTCTGTATCTCAGCCTCCTCGTCGGGGACTGCCGTTTTTTCCCTATCTCCACACTGAGGTGTCGAGATCGTGGAATAAGCCGGTTTCTATTTTTTGTGTTTAATGCCCAAAAGTCTAACTATAGTAATGCTATGGATATTAAGTATCATGGTATGACAGTGCCTCGGGTTAAAGAGATGCTTGCGAGCTTTCTCTCTCCCGAGTCGGCGTCATCGTTTTTAACCCCGACGTTACCCACCAGCCATCTTAAATAAATACATTTTATTAGGCAGCGCTGGTGGGTAAAGTATAAGGACATGGATGAATGTGAGGATGTCAGCACTGACGCTATTCGAGAATTGCGTCGTGCAAAAACAGATAAACTATACCGGGGAGGGACGGTTTCGAGTAATCGTTTCTCCTCTGCGTCCTCTGGGGGGCGACTCTCTGAGGAGGGTCGCAGCACGGCCAGTTCGGTTGTTTTCCTGCTGGTGGCCACGGAGTGATATATATATATATATATATATATATATATATATATATATATATATATATATATATATATACATACATTTTTCTGATTTAAAAATAAAGAAAAATAAGATTAAATTATGTCTGTTCTTCTGGATGCTCCGCTTTAAAAAAAACTAAGAAATAAACCATTCAGCGGCGTTCCAGAGGATTCTTCCTCACCAATCTAATGTTCCTGAGACTGCTGGGCGGGAGCAGTCTCGGTCTACTAAGCTCCTCGCTGCACAGAGTGCAAAACGAGCATCGCCATTTGGGCTCCTCCACAGCGCTGCCAGTTCGGTTTTCCTGCCGGTTCACCGTTTAGGGCACCAAGGTGTCAGTGTCCCCAAACGATCCTCCGAGGGGGGTCGTAGAGCAGTCAGTTCGGTTTCCCTGCCGGTTCGCTGTTTCAGGGTGCCGAGGTGCCTGCTTTTTCCAATGATCCTCCGAGGAGGGTCGTAGGAACTAAGCTACTTAGAGGTAGGCAAGATCTGAGGACTGTCGTCATCTCTAATAAAGCTTAGACAGGAAGTCCTGTCGCAAAAAACGAGTCTATCAGGCTTCTGAGGGCTCCTCCGGGGCAGGGACGGTTTGAATCCTCGGCGCCCTCTGGGGTGCGACTCTCTGAGGAGGGTCGCAGCGCTGCCAGTTCGGTTGTTCCCTGCCGGTTCGCCGTTCAGGGCACCGAGGTGTCAGCGTTAGTGATGCGCGAGTCGAGTCGTAACCCGCGGACCCCGCGGGTAACCCGCGGGTCGGGTTGGGGCGGGTAAAGAAATTGTCACTTTATTTGCGGGGCGGGTTGGGGCGGGACATTAGTTTTTTGTTTTTTAAATCCATGTATGTTGCTTGCAATTTCCAGCCTATATTAAATATTTGGGAATATCTATTTTCATATTTTATTAGGTTATTTGAATGCGAATGCCGTAGTAACGTAACTTCCGTGAGGTTCCCAAACCTTTGGCGTCACGTGACACGTCACGAAAGCGGTGCGCCAAGCAGCTCCGCAGCTCCCGCCGCCAGCCACAACAACAACAACGGAGAAAAAAAAGTGAAGATGGAAGACCAGGTGCGGGAGAAATTGAGGTCGGGAATTTACATGATTAAAAGAAAAAAAGGTCAAGCTCCTAAATCTAATGTTTGGGAGCGGTTCTCAGAAGTAGGCCTAGTTGCACTAGGAGACAACAGTATCGGCTACCTGAAGTGCAACTCGTGTGAAAAATATACAAACAGTAGCGGCACAAAACGGGCACTTCGAGCATGTCAAGACATATTTGTGGGGGGGTCTAAGAAAAAAAAAATGGTTTAGCCCATTAGATGAATACAAACGCTGCTTTGTAAATGTTGAAAATGTTTATTAGTATCTTATTAATATGACCTGATTTATGGTTCATATTCATAATCGTCTGTTGTTGCTTACTGGGCGATGTTTCCAAGCACTTTCAGGCTGAAATAAAGGCTGTTTTCATTTACATTACAATGCCTAGTACTGTGTCTATTTAACGGTCGCGGGTGCGGGGCGGGTTGTAAAAATAGATACAGTGGTGCGGTGCGGGCTTGGGCGGGCCAAATAATTTCATAAAAGCGGGACCCGCGGGTTGGAAAAAAAGCCGACCCGCGCATCACTAGTCAGCGTCCCCATACGATCCTCCGAGGAGGGTCGTAGAACTGTCAGTTCGGTTGTTCCCTGCCGGTTCGCCGCTTTAGGGCACCGTAGTGACTGTTCAACCAAATCCAGAGGCCAGTCTTGAGAGACTGGTTCCCCTAGTAGAATTTCTGGCAGCGTGGAAACTACTGCCACATATTTCTCAGTGGGTCCTGCGCACTATAGGAAAGGGTTCAGAATTCAGTTCTTGTCCGCCCAGATTTCTAGGGGTCCTCCCCACTGTGGTGGACCCCGAGCAGGCTTTGGTTATGGAGCAGGAAGTACTGACACTTCTGCAAAATGAGCTGTAGAAGGGGTTCCTCCTCCCGGCAGACAGTCAGGGTTTTACAGCCATTACTTCATTGTTCCGAAAGAGGATGAGGGGTTGCGTCCTACTCTAGACCTGCGTCAATTAAACAGCAGGTTTCAGAATCTTAAGTTCAAAGTATGCTTACGCTAAATATGATTGTGTCACAGACTCAGTCCGAGGACTGGTTTGTCACAATAGACTTAAAGGACGCTTACTTATCTATCCATCCTCATCACAGGAGGTTCCTGAGGTTTGTTTTCAGGGGCGAAGCATACCAGTATCGGGTTCTTCCATTCGGCCTAGGTTATCACCCCGCACCTTTACAATATGCGTGGATGCAGCTCTGGCTCCTCTGAGATTCCAGGGCATTCGCGTATTAAATTATATCGACGATTGGTTGATTTTAGCTCAGTCCGAGCTTTTGGCAGTTCAACATCGAGATGTCGTTCTGTCCCACATAAGGAGGTTGGGGTTGCGGCTCAACACCAAAAAGAGTGTACTCCTCCCAGCTCAGAGGACCACTTTTCTAGGTGTAATATGGGGTTCGACATCAATGCAAGCACGTCTGTCTCCTGCACGTATTTCTGCGATTCTCACAGCCGTAAAGAATGTAAAACTAGGTCAGTCACTCACTACAGTCTCTGAGACTGTTGGGGCTCATGGTAGTTGCGTCCAACGTAGTTACTTTTGGCCTTCTGTACATGAGACCCCTGCAGTGGTGGCTCAGGACCAAGGGGTTTTCTCCGAGGGGAAATCCGTTTCGCACGATCAAGGTTACGCGGCAATGCCTACGTGCCTTGGTCATGTGGAAGAAACCTTGGTTCCTCGCCCAGGGCCCAGTGCTGGGGGCTTCTTGTCGACGCGTCACGCTATCGACGGATGCTTCCCTCACAGGATGGGGGGTGGTCATGAGTGGCCGCTCGGTGAAAGGTCTTTGGTTGGGGCTCATGGCAGTTGCGTCCAATGTAGTTACTTTTGGCCTTCTGTACATGAGACCCCTGCAGTGGTGGCTCAGGACCAAGGGGTTTTCTCCGAGGGGAAATCCGTTTTCGCATGACCACGCGGCTATTCCTACGTGCCTCGGTCATGTGGAAGAACCTTGGTTCCTCGCCCAGGCCCAGTGTTGGGGGCTTCTTGTCGACGCATAATGCTTTCGACGGATGCTTCCCTCACAAGTCGGGGGCAATCATGAGTGGACGCTTGGCAAAGGGTCCGGACAACACACTGATGGTCTCGTATATCAGAGCAGATATCCTGTTGAGGCAGGGGCTGTGGCCCGGGGAATGGAGACTTCACCCCGAGGTGGTGGAGCTTCTTAGGGAGAACTTCGGTCAAACTCAAGTCGACCTTTCGCATCGTTTGTACAATGCATTGCCCTTTGTGGTTCTCCCTCACGCATCCAGCTCCGCTTGGACTGGATGTGATGTATTAGGTGTGGTTGACGCTACACCTGTACGCATTTCCCGATATCTTTGCTCCTGGGAGCTCTGGAGTTATGGATACTGTGGGCTCGGCCTCTGAGGGGGCCCAGCTCATAGATTCAGGTCTCTCGACCGAGGTCGTGGAGACCATACTCCAGTCTAGAGCTCCCTCCACGAGAAGACTAAATATGCATTGATATGGAAACTGTTCTCTGCCTGGTGCAGAGAACGCCTTCTGAATCTTGTTTCTGCCCTGTTGGTACAGTACTTGATTTCTGTAATGAATGTTTCTTTGCTGGGTTATCTCTGAGGAGAGATCCTTAATTTCGTCTTCTCCGTGGTACATGAGGCTGAGGGCTGCACGTACTTGGATTTGCACCTGGTTTGGTGGTAGTATTTCTTCACCCCAGGTCGGGTTGTATTTCTAGGTCCCTACTAAATGTGCGGATCATTTGTGCTCCAGGCCTTCTGTCCTTCACCTTTAATACCCCAGATCAGGAAAAACGTAATCTGTTATGCCCTGTCCGGGCTTTGGATGCGTATGTCCACAGAGCTGCTCATTTGTCTGCTTCGGGTAACCTAAGATAGGTTGCCCTGCATCTAAACAGATAATGACCAAGTGGGTAGTTGAGGCTATCTCACTTGCTTATGAAGCGGCCGGACAGCCTTCACCTATGGCTGTTCAGGCCCATTCTACAAGGAGTATGGCTGCCTCTAGGCTTTAATTTCGGGTGTTTCCCTTCAGGATATTTGTAATGCGGCAGGGTGGTCCTCACCACATACATTTGTCAGATTTTATGACCTAGACCTCTCCACTCCTGGGGCTAGGTTGCTTGCTTCTTAGTTTGCGCAAAGACTTCACACAGAACGGGCATTTGTCTTTATGGCTTAGTGGGTATGGGGTTCCCACCGCGTCTCAACGCAGCTCGAGTTCCCTTGAAAGGGAACGTCTCAGGTTACGTATGTAACCCTGGTTCCCTGAGAGGGAACGAGACGCTGCATTCTCCTGCCATACTTCCTGCATGCCCTGATCGACTTGCTTCAGCCTTATCAGAAGCTGTCGCGGTCTGTTTTCAGGTGTGCTTTATAGCTTCCTGGTCTATGACGTCACCCGCCTATGACGTCTCGCTCTTCCATTGGACTGATTATACACGTGCTTCACGACGCAATCACGCAGAGCGTTCCCACCGCGTCTCAACGCAGCTCAAGTTCCCTCTCAGGGAACCAGGGTTACATACGTAACCTGAGACGTTTTCTTTACTCAAGAAAGTCCCTTTATATAAATGCTGTTTTATTTATTTGAGGAGCAGAGAAGTCTGTTTTAGTCTAGCATTTGTCGTTGAGTCATAGTCAATACTGTCTTAAATAAACTGTGTGTAGCACTTCATTATTACATGAGATTTTGGACTCATTACAGAAAAACTGAGTGCCCACATAGCTACAGTAAACTTCATAACTAATAACTAAATAACCTGTAAGTTGATGAAAACATAATGCGATGCACTGCCTTAGCTGTGTGCGCTTTTATGGCAGAAAAAACAAATGTGTATGTCCTACATTTACTGGTCAAAAACTCAATTTGAACTTGATTTTGGTGGAATGTTAATAATTTAATGACACATTCAAGTATGTCACCATACAAAGCCAGAATATCAACTTTGACAACACAGGGTTTATTACGAAATAAATACAGCGTGTTTACCCCATTTCCTGAAAAGTAGCGATTTTGGACATACAGTATGAGGTTTCCACCTAACAGTGATGATATATGTTTAATGTAAGCTTGGAAGAGGCCCAACATTTAATTTTGCCTATACAATATAAGGTAAATCCAGCCCTGAGTGTAGCTTTAATAACCACAGACACAAGTGTAGTTGAGCAATTGCAGATGGCCCATTTCTCCATTAGTGTGAAATGAAGACACACTGTCAATATTAAAAATGATTTGCCCCAGATATACATGTACCTTGTCCATCTGTTTTGGTGCTGTCATTGATGCAGTGAGTGTAGCAGTAATACTGGACAACAGCATGCTGGCTTTCTTAGTTAACAATCAATACAGTCCCAATCAATACAGTTTAAGCCATTACACTCTGGCAGTTAATAAACACTACAGAACACAATAATGCAATCAGTGCTAATAAACACAATCAGTTGGTGCGCACAAAGATAAATCTTAACTAGCTTTAATCTGTAGATGCACAAGCAGGTAGCCTGCACAGTTTTGTTTGTAGTGAGAGACATACATGCATTTTGTCATACATATTCCTTAATGTGTAGGCTTTCTTTGAGAAACATATATACATTAATAAAAAACATACTATACAAAAACAGGAATCTTTTAAAGGCACAATATGTAAGATCTTTGGATTAAAATACCCCAAAACCACTAAAACAATGTTATAAATTTTGTTCAGTTGTTTCAAACAATCCAGAGAAATCAGCTATTTTAACCAGTGTAACGGCCCGTGTCACTGCGTCGTCTGTCAATGATGTCATATCCGCCCTAAGACGCTTTAAAATATTATGTTTTATTAGACAGGTGAGCTAATGTTTGGATACCTTTATTGACAGAAACTAATCATATAGCTCAACATGGTTAGCCTTATTGTTTGAATCTCTTGTTTTCTTGATTTATGTTTGTTCCATGCCTCAGAGAGAATGCTATTTTGTCAAGTGTCTAACATAGCATAATCAGAAAAAGCTTAATTTGTAGGAACAGTAATACAGCATTGTCCCCACCATACAATATATATTTAAAATATATATTTAATTGCATACCATTTAACAACACAAGTCATCCAGCTTTGATTAATAGGCTATATTATTATTATATTCTAATATTGATCTAGCAGCCACTGAGCGAAAGCACAGTAACGTTATGACAGCTTTCAACATACTCAAAAGTATGTTACTATGATTGTTTTAACCAAGTAAAAAAATAAAATAGTAAATCAGCACTTGCAGCATATAAGCATAATAACAGCAACGTAAAAAAAAGTCCAAGGCTCTCGGCCCTGCCCTTCTTCATACCATATTACTGATCCTTTAAAGTCCGCACCAAGAAAAAAAAGTGATGGAATTTTTTTTTGTTTGCATTTCTTATCTCCTTATGTCGCTAGTAACCACACTCAATGTATTTCTTTTCAGCACATCCCATAATTTTTCAAATATCGGCCTCTACCAAATGGTTGAGATGTCACTTAATGGTAAAAAATGATACCGGAATTCATACACCTACTCTGCCATACTTTTTCATTGCCCATCATAATTTATGATCAAAACCTTTTCTAATCTTGACAAAACACATTGTCAGAAAGGTCTGAGTCTCAAGGTTCCATATTTTGTGACAGAAGTGATATTTGGACACCAATTTATTAATTTGTTACAGCAGAATGCATACAATTAAATTCAATGGAATTTATGTCATTTTGGGTATTACGCCTAAACAAAATCTCATGGGAACTTAAATTTTTGTGATATCAACTTCAAATTTGGAACACAACTTGGTTAGATATATGGGTTTGATTTTATAGTAATTTTATAGTAAAAATATTTTGTAAAATATATATTTTATATAGAAGAAAAAAATATTAAGTACAGTATATTTGATTTAATGTAAATTTATAACTTCTATAACTTTTTCATACTTTTATTTTTTGAAGTGCTTTTTTTGGAGTGTTTTCTTTAAAACAAGACCAAACTTAGGTCTTTATTCCAAAGCATTCTTGAATTACAACCAAGTTTTAATAGTGCATTGTAATGTCCATTCTCAAAAAGGGGGGTGACAGTTAACTGTTATGTGCCAAATCAACCGTTTGGTTGAGCATGTTTTTGAAAAATTATTAAAAACATACTTAAGTTTTTTCATGGCACCAAGTAACATAATTTTGTAAAGTTAGGGCTCTTACAGTGTAATATGTAAAAAAAAATATGCTTAGCTTGCAAAATTTCACCAAAAACAGTTCACATGGCTGGGGTGATTTATTTGTTTCTGACATCCATGTTAGAAGAAGTGTTGTGACAAGTGCTGTTGATTGACACTGTGACATCTAGTAGATTTTTTTGGCATAACATACCTCAACCAGATGGCTCAATCAGTTTGAGTTAAGTTAGGTAATCCTCAATAAAATATAGTGACAGTTAAACTGTCGAGCAGACTGTTAAAGGGTTAAACTTTAATACATTAGCTTATCCATGAACATTTCTGCTTGAGTCCCGTCAGATGTTTCCATCGGCTGTGGAGGTGAAGAGAACATCAAGCTACACCTTTGTTATCGTTTTGAACAAGCAACCGTAGCAGCGAAACTTACATACTGTGCCTTCAACGCTTTAAATTTATAGTGTGACATAAAATATAAAAGTCTTTATTAACAGCTCCATCTAGCACCAACATGAATCTTTTGATATTTTTATAAATTTATCCACAGCCTTATCAGAAGCTATCGTGGTCTGTTTTCAGGTGTGCTTTATAGCTTCCTGGTCTATGACGTCACCCGCCTATGACGTCTCGCTCTTCCATTGGACTGATTATACACGTGCTTCACGACGCAATCACGCAGAGCGTTCCCACCGCGTCTCAACGCAGCTCAAGTTTTTCTATTAATCGTTCAGAATGAAGTATGGGGTGAAACCGATGTGCTTGTCAATGTAAAACAATTCAACCCATCTAAACTTTAAAGCTTAATTATATCTTACATTTTCAACTGCATCAGTTTAAGTCATACCATATTCATACCACATTTTTACATTTATAATTGCTAGTTAAGTAATAAAATGGCCCTCTTTGCACTATTTAGTAACAGCTCTTTTTCTGTATTACATCGTGACAATCTCAATCAAAGATGTGGTCTGGTGAACTGTGCTGGCCAGACTTTTCAGGGAATGATGATCAGAGATGTTGTTAAAAATAAACTTTTGTCTTTGGTTTCTAATATTCTAAGATTTTCCAGGCTATGCAGAGTGGCAACTTTCACAAATTTGACCATGACTGGACCGGTGAAGCCTCATTACCCCTCAAATAGTAGCCTAATGCCCTTATTATCAGCATAAAGGGAGGATTTCAAATGGCTGTTCTGCAGTCGCTGCTGGATTGTGTTAGTTGCACACAGGAAGAATCTTTGCCTCTCCTTGCAATGCAATCAGGTTTAGGTCAGCAGTTTTCAGGTCCGAAAGACCCTATTTCCATTGTCCACTCTCAATGTCATCTGGGACAGGAGAAGATGGGACACCCTGGCCTCTCTGCAGCCTCAGGCCTCAAATAACTCCATTGATCCATGTCACAGAAGATGCAATCTCTCAACATTATTGATGAGTCAGCAGCACACATGCATTTCAGTATTACGAGTAATAGTAGTAACATCTACACCCGCACTGGCCCAGAAATAATTCCATTTGTGTTGATTTCTGGATTGTTTCAGAGTGTTTTATATTCATGTTATTGAGATAATGTAATGTGAAATTTTGTTCTGTATGTTTGAACAGCCCTTGCTCATAGTGGCAACATCCTTGTTCGAGGGAATTCCTGTGGAAAAAAAACGTTATTGAGGGAAGATTGTTTTACATGTTTGAATGATATGCATATATAAATGTTTAATGAGACGCATGTGTGGGAGTTGCAGTTTGTTTCATCTGCACAGCGTTCTCTTAATGAATACTGCTTTGGTTTATATTTGCATGCAGATGTATTTTCATTTTTCAGATCCTCTGTATTTTTCATCATTAATTGATTCCCTTTGAACATTATGACATGAGTTATCAGATTCTTTAATAACAGAATAGCGCAACACAACTCTCAATTAATTCAGCTGGGTGTCATTATGGGATAAAGGAAAAAGACAAGAATGGAGCAGTGGGGTTGTTAATAATTATTAAACTCTTCCTATCTAATTTACAAGTAATTGCTACTGTGGCCAAGCCCTGTGCTTCTGATATCGCATAGACAAAAAGAAAATCAGTGCAGTCGGCAGATTAAAAAAATGTGTGGAAAAAGCTAAAGATTTCTAGAATCTGAGCTTTATGTTCACATTCATGTCATTTAATGTTTCCAAATGTACAGAAGCCCAGAGGACATGCATTGTTATTTTACACCATGTTCAAACAAACAATAGTGAAGAATGTCTAATAAGAAATGGTCATGATTCACGAATAAAAGAACGTTAAAAAAAAAGAAACCTCCTCAAAGAGGGGGTCTACTAAAAATGAATGTGTAAAATTGTGTGTAATGTGTAAAGAACTGTAATGTGTAAAGAACTTTTTGAATAAATATTATTATTTCAATATGTTCCTTGAGGTATAATGTTATAAGGGTCTGATGCAAATGTCTACTACAGTGTGATGTCACAATATGGAGGAAGTAAAAAAAGTTCTAAAATGTTCAGTATTTTCATACTACAGTGACCTCTTATACGTTAAAAATTCTTCATGTCATGACCAATTTAATGGTTTGTCTTCACAGAAACTCAACGTACTGTATGAAGGTGTCCATGTCACTGACGGTTGAGGAGAGTGAAGAGGGACTCTGCTTTAGCAGTCGAATACGTTACCAGGAGAGGGCCGAGATCACCAAGAGCAAAATGATTACCTGCCCTGACATTGATGACTATCTCGCCCCCTACAAGCAGCCTATCATGACCTGGAACAAGGTACAGAGTTAGAACTCACACAGCATGAGATGACCATGATTTTTACAAGTAGGAAAATCTCAATTTATCCAGAATCGTGCAGCTCTTCCCTGAAATCAAAGGGAAATGATAGGATGATAACAAAGCCCCAAACCTTAAAACCAGTGCTTCTCAAACCTGTCATGGGACACACCCACGACTGCACATTTTGTATGTCTCTCTCATCTAACGCACCTGGTTCAACTCATCAGCTCATTAATACGGAGTACAAGATTTTGGGCGTTTCTCAATACCAAGTACGCAAACTTCGGACGTACGTCTTGGTAGTTTGGACTTGCCGGGTTTGACTCAGAAGAACGAACTCCGGAGGAAGGGAGGACACAAGTCCGGTAATTCTGCAAATGTAACCGTAGCTTTCTTTATAGCGTCACTCAGCTCGCTCTGGCTACTCCAGTTATCTCTTTATGTATATTTTAGGCAACAATAAAACAAAATATGTTATAAAACATCACTATGCCTCTTATCATTTTCATTTTAAAAATATCGATCACCTGTATACATTCAGTAATCATTACCAGCTCTCACCCATCTCCTCATCACCCGAGCACCAGTGAAAAGGACTCCACACACACACACAGTCTGATCTTGTTCTTAGACGCTCAGACTAATTCCTCCTGGAATCGCTCCTACCTGAAGTATACCTACTGTTTGGATTCTCTCCTCGTCCTCCAACTCTCCTGGTCCTGTGTGATCGTTCCTATCAAGAAAGATAAGACAAGTTAAGCTCATCTCATCAGTGACTGCAAATGTGTGTGTGTGTGTGTGTGTGTGTGTGTGTGTACTCACCGTTCTCCATTCCTCTCATCATCTCTCTGCTACCAGCTTCCATTCACTGCCTGTTTAGTTAACTTTGTTAATAAAGCATTTGGATTTCTTTAATACACTTACCAGTCTGTTGAGTGTGTGTTACACTGACAAATATGTACTCTGATTTACTTCACTGTAGAAAAATGAAATATGACATAAAACACAACCCTATCTCTTTTTGATAAATTTCAGTTTTAATGATCAATAATAACCATTATAAAAGTATAAGTAAAAGAAGCTATACAATAAGAAATAAAGTAAAAAAATCAGCCAAACGTACAAAGTCAGACTCTAGTAGGCTACAATGGTAAAGTTAAATAGCCTAAATATATAAAGTTATGAAACTTCTCTTTGCCCTCAGCCAAAACAATTTGCCAGGGAACAAATTATAAACTCATGAGACCAAAGATCGCCTGTTAGATATACACAAGGCAAATTATATCATGTTTAACCACTACAAAGACATAGTGGCAAACGTCAGAAGGACTAGCTGAGGTAAGGCTGTTCTAGACGGGGTTAATGAGTGTTTAGTGATCGACTTGATCTCACAACTCCGAAAACGTTAGATACAAATTTCAAGTAGGCGCTATCTTTATAAATAAACCACAGATTTGAGCTTTAAAAAACTACTTTCGTGCCAGGAAAACTCTTAAAACTACATTTCGTGACACAATAACAGTAGTGTTTTTAAATTCCACGTGTTTTCTCCTTTGCTATTGATGCTTGCTGGTTAGTGCGAGATGCATTCTGGGATACCTGGCTGTCTAAAGTCTGCACAAGTCACCCTATCGATACATCCTCAATAAAAGGGGCGGATCAAGAACACATCCGGGATTTGAACCGTATTTGGCTAAATGTGAACTTTGAATTGAAACAGTACTTGGACAGTCCCAAGTCCACAAGAACGCAACTACAGACAAGAACGCATATTTAGAAATGGATGTGATCAATGATGGAGACATACAAAATGTGCAAACCTGTCCCACAACAGGTTTGAGATACACTGCCTTAAACCATCTGATTTCAATAGAAATATTGTTCCAGTGTTCCAATGTGTTTGAAATGAGGTAGTCTGACGGTTGGATAGACAAAGAACTCCACAGATATGTGAAGATTCAGTGATTTTTATTTGTTTCCACAGGAATGTCAGAGGCAAGACTGGAGGAGCTCCATAATCATCAACACCACCAGTCTGTGGATCCCAGAGGTGCAGGAAGATGATGGAGGAAATTACACATGTGAACTTAAATATGGCAGCAGAGTTGTGAGACGGACCACAGAGCTCAAAGTCACAGGTACACTTTCAAACCGATTCAAATATAACACTGTGTGTGTGGCGCATTGAAAGCAAATAGTACCTGTTATAATCAATAGCCGCTTTTCCACCGCCGGGCCAAACCGTTCTCGTTGCTTAACTGCTCCATCCCGTGCCGATCTGTCCCAGCCGGTACGGATATGGTTTCATTCTCCACTGTGGGGCTGATAACAGAGCTCTTTGGAATGTAATACAAATGCGTCAGTCGTTGCCTTGTTATCACAAGAGTTTACAGACAGTATGAGATGTAAATAGTGACCACATTATGGAGGATGATATTTCTATTATTAACTTGTTTACTTCGCTCAAATAGCGGGCTTGACCCGACGAAAAGCAGCTATTGATGGCATCTGCACTGTATGCGTCACGTAGTGCGGAGTTGCCGATAGTAAACGGGTGCCCGTTCTGTTTCTGCTGCACTACACGTCTGTTTGTCCTACTTCCGTTGAGAGGCCAGATGGATTTGGAGCGTCACTTTGGCGTGTCCAGTTCAGACAGCCTCAAGCCATTGTGGTGTATCGTGTACAAAAAAGGGAAGAGCTGTTGAAATTGAAGCTTGAAATCACATGTTATAATTTGCTTGGCTACATTTACATCTTACCAAGCTGATACAATGTGGGTAATATCACATTTTAAATAGATACTTAGCAGAAAGTAAGCAGTATTTATTATGGTTGTAACAGTACACAGAAGTCATGGTTCAGTACCTACCTCGGAAGTTCAATATTACGCTTTTTTAAGAAATCACGTAAATATGAGCGAGAAGGAGAAAAAGAGTCTACTTCACCTTTCCACGAGGAGACAGGGAGTGAAGCGGCACCTGCGGCTACCCATTTCCAGGACACGCATATTTCATCACTGTAAAGTAGTAGTGTGACTTCCACGACACAAATCGTAATTGTAAAGTTGTTTTGATTGATACTGTGAAGCAGCTTTGATACAATCTGTATTGTGAAAAGTGCTATATAAATATATTTGACTTGACTTGACTTGACAAATCGGCACAATGCCAAATTATTTTGTCTAATTTTAACAGTGAAAACAACCTAAAATACTCAGTAATTTATGGTCATACAGATAAGAGTAAGACATCAAAGACATGTAAAGGGTCTATTTTTATTTACGTACACTACAATCACAATAAAAACAAAACATTGTGTTTTTGTAAAATAAAATTAAATGGCTTTCTGCCATCCCGGTTTCCTTTCCGTGAAGTTAGTGGAGCGTGTCACACAAATGAATCAAAACTCAGCTTATAGGCTACTAGCAAACTCTTGGATGTGACGTATTCATGTATTCATCGTCTGACTGTAAACATTGCACCGAACCGTGACGTCCGTACCATGACGGTTCGGGACAAATACATACCGTTACACCCCTAGTATTTATTAACCCTTTGGGGTCTGAGGTGTTTTCACACGAACTGACATTTGTGCTTATTTATGTTACTTATAACATTTTCATAGGTAAAGTCTGATTACTCTGTATTCAGCACAAACTCTGCTACAATAATATGTGAGCAGCATGTATGTATGTTTATGCGTGGTTTGTGAATTTTTTTTTAAAGTGTGGAACTTAAGTGTTGTTGCCTAGAACTTTTGCTTAAAAAACTGTTAAAATCATCCTGCCCACTCATTCACATAAAACAATAAATTTGTAAGACATGCTTTGTATCAGGAAGGCTTATAAGAGGGTGTAAATGATCATGAATAATGCTGTGTTTCACACCTGGGAAGACAAAGACCCTCCCATAATGGCCCTATCAGCTAATTGGGACTGTGAGGGAACTAGAACAAAGAATGTAAGGAGAATAAAATAATGGCTTTTTGAATTTTTGGATTAAATTTACAACGCAACACAATCCAAATATACATAACGAAGGACAAAAAGGCACATTATTGAGCATACTGATCTAAACACAAAGACTTGCACAGTCACACAGCTTTGTGCCATTCCTGAAACAGTTCCTGTTCAACATACCTGTCATTTCCAAGGTGTTTGCTTTTTCATTTTACCATGTTCAAGTAGAAGCTTGCTGATGTTGGTATAGCACTCTCAGAGAAAAACAGTTTGAAGAGACTTGTGTGAATGTTGAAGTCAGCAGGACTCATCGGTGGAATCTGGTCCCTGTAAAAACCAACAAAACAACTGTGAACACACTGATATCAGGAGCAACTAAGGCTGCACGACTTGGGGAAAAAAATATAATTGTGCTTTTTTTTGTGATTTAAAATTCATTAAAAAAGAACACCTGTATTTGTTATATTTGTTGTGCCTACATGAAGGGCTGCATATAATAATAATAATAATAATAATTTTAGTTTACAGAAAACTTATGTTTTGGGAAACAATGCAGGCGGCCTATAACTATAAATCATTAGAAATTTTATGTTTTATATTTAATTCATACAAAAAGCTGGAGGGCGCCCTCGTGCAGAAAGTCCAAATTTGCCTCACAGAAGTATTGCGACTTATGACGTTCCAGGATATCCCTATCCCTATCACTGCATAAATAAAATGATGGAAATGCTTAGACTTATTAAATATGAAGACAATAAACACACGACTTCGACAGCATATGTTTTTTCTGTGTTCTTCAAGCCATCTCGGGTATTTTTCATTTTTCACAAACATTGTTTGAACAGATATTAATGAACACGGTATTTCACAGTAAACACTGGTCTAAACATTCTAATATTCATCATCTTACAGTGTAAACACTCATATTAATTTAATATTGTGCTGTGTTTTATATTATAGAGCATAAAAACATACTAATGTTGTAAATAGGGGTGTAACGATACACTCACGATTCGATACGTATCACAATACTGGGTTCACAATACGATATGTATCACGATATTTTGAACAAAATAAAAAAATTCAACTGAAAATCAAACAACAGATTTATTTAACATTAACACTAAGTGTTCAATAAATGTCTTGTTATACATACAACTTAAAGAATTTACAATACTTCAATATAAATCAAGATTTAGTTTAACCTTCTGTATGTAAAATTAACAATTGACTAGGTGTCACTGACCAATAAAACTACTTTGTATAGATGTCTTCTATACAATTGTCCTTCTTTCACTCTCTTTTTCGCACCTGGTTGCAGGAGTTTGTCTTTGTGTTGCCGTTTTAAATGACACCAGTGCTCGAAGTGGGGCGGTACTCACCGGTACGCAGTACCGGCACTTCTACATTTTACTCTTAAGCGTACCTGCATTTTTTCTTGCGAACCGCTACTTCCTTCTACCACTGACAGAAAAAGCGTCAGTGAGCCCGTTCACATATACTCCGTTTGCAGTGCGTATGTGGTGCGTATTTTTTCCGCACCCATGTTAACAGGTTAGAGCTTTCACACTGCACGCGGATGCGCTCCAGCGGTCCGTTCCAGGAGCGGTGTGTACACAGAGACAATTTATACAGCAGTGCAGCGATCGTTTCCACACAGTCTATTTCTGCTGCGCTGCACGCACTGAATTAAAGTTACAACGCATAGTTCGTGGTCAACATGAACACAGACTGACATGAAAATATAATGATCTTACCATAAATGCATTTAATTAAATAAAATGTAGTAATCTCACCATAAATTTTTGGAATTGCAGACTTGGAGGAGTTCCGTTTTCACACACACACACGCACACACACACACACACACACACACACACACACACACACACACGACTTGTTTAAATACATTTATGCTGTTAATAACAATAAATTGTTGTTATACCAGCAATATCTCCAAGTTTTGTTTTTCACTGTAGAAATCTCAAATGTCATGATTTGCCAATGCAAGAGAGTACCGGCACCTTTTTCCCCACTTCAAGCACTCAATGAAACATCATATTTGTTGTGTTCGACGTCCTGTTAACAGTGTTTGTTTACAGTATTTACACACACTTCGTGTTTTGTCTGTTTTTTTTTTTTTTACCGTTCTCCTGTCGAGTAAGTGGAAAACGAAAATGCTGCCAGACGTCGGACTTGTAAGTGGACGGGGCATCCTCTATTTCAATTTCAGTCAAACTCATTTTGCCTTGCTACTGCTCTGTAAAGTTCAAGCGATTCATTTGAGCGTGAATGCAGTGAATGCAAGCGTGACGCGGGTACGGTAGCTCAACCAATAGGATAAAATGGACGTCATCGTAAAAAATAAATAAATAAATAAATAAATAAATAAAATCGCCATAACTCTAAGATACATATCGTAACATTTGTGCATCGCGATACATCGTACCACGATATATCGTTACGCCCCTAGTTGTAAATGTATATTTATTTAGCATTGAAATGTTGCCTACCTGCCTATATTTCATATTTCAACATGTTTCCATCAATTTCACACATTTTAGTCTGGCAACAGTTCAGCTAGTACAATGTGAAGTTTATGTAAAAAAAGAACACATTAGCTAATGCAAGTGACAATGAATTTCTTACCTACACTGGATCAATCGAGTTAAATCCATATTTCTCACATCACATCTTCCAAACTCGATGAAAAGCAGAGGAATTTGATGAAGCTGGATGGTTTGTTTTGAGGTAATGGGGGCGTTTACAGGTTTGCGTGCCTTACACGTGGACGATTAGCGTGTCAAAGGCTGAACACTTCGAGGGCCAGAGTCAAGAACCCCTGCTGTAGTTGGTCACTTCACATTTGGAAGTCCATTTGGACTAGGGCTGCACAATTATGGAAAAATAATAGTGGTTGATTTGATTTCCCTTGATACTGTAAGCTTGATTACTAAAATCAAGAATTTACATTAATATACTTTTTTTTCTGTAATGTGACATCAAATGATCTATCACTACTCTCCCTATACCCTATCCCTATACCACTCTACAGATAAAGCCTAGTGGAATTTTTCGGTTCGCGTACCTACCCGAAGTGATAAGATAAAATAAAATTCTGCATCAAAATTTATAGACAAGTAGTTTTTGTAGGCATGGTTTGTAAGGAATTACAAACCTGCGCACATATATTCAAACGCACATAACTATAGAATCAATTCTTAATGCGCATGTGAACGCCATCAGCGTCTATCACAGGTTCACGTTTAAAGTCTGTTTAGAGAGAACGGTGTCGTCTTAGCGGCCCTTAATTTAATAACAAATGATCATTTAGACGGAAGTGAATCAATCAAAACTAACTTTAGCTGGAAAAAACATTATTCAAGAACCACTATTAAACTAAACCAATCTTTGTTACCTTAAATTATATGTTTATCTCTGTAAAGCTGCTTTGAAACAATCTGCGTTGTTACAGGCGCTATATAAATGAGGATGACTTGACTTGACTTGACTACTCTCTGTAGCATATGAATACTTGAAAACAGTACAACAGTTGCAACTATAGATGACTATGTTCTGCAAGTTCTAAAAGGGATGCCAAAAAATAGTTTTCATTGGCAGCCTTGTGCCTCAAGCCACATGCTGGAGGAAACTGACGAGTAGGTTTGTTTAAAATCGAGCCTTTGGTTCAACCCTCAAGGCTTAACTCCCCCTTTTGTACACACATCCAAGCTAAATCCAGCACAGCATAGAGCAAACAATGGACTGCACAGTTTTACACAACACACAGTGATGGAATCATAACAAAATCTGCTTTCACAGCTTGTGTCTAGATAACACAATGTATTTCGAGCATTCCCAACTCTGGACCTCGAGGTCCACTGTCCTGCAGAGTTTAGCTCCAAATCTGATCTTACTCGCCTCCCTGTAGCTTTCTAGTTATCCTGAAGATCCTGATTAGCTTGTTAAGATGTGTTTGATTAGGATTGGAGATAAACTCTGCAGGATAGTAGATCTCCAGGGCCAGAGTCGAGAACCCCTGCCTGATAGGCTACACAACACTGATCTGATCTCATATACGCTCCCATTGCTATGAATTAATTGCTTGCTTGACAATAAAGTATTTTATTTCATAGCCCCTTTTAAGAGGAGCATAGTTTTGTTAGAAACAACAGTTACATATGTCGCCCTAATTGTTTTTTGATCATACAGTATGCATTGAGCGTTACCACGAAAACCCTATAGAAATGAGCATATGGTATGCATGTAACCAGCTGCACCTTGAACATTTCACTTTGCGATTATCGTCTAACAATGAGTTTGATACATTCATGATTGATTATAGCCCAATAAATTAAAACATGAAGCGGGTGTTAGATTTTTCATAAACCACTAGACTAGAACACTTGTAGAAGTTCTAAAGTGCTGATCTGAGAACAGTTCACTTGCAGTTGCTCTCTTACAGAAGGTTGCTCAAGATAAACTGCACAATACTGTGACTATGGAACTAAATTTGGTTTTCAAAACGTCAGTTATCATGTGACTATTTGACAAGGGGAAAGAAGTTTGCAAAATAGAAATAAGTGGATATGAGCTGTTTGTTTGTGTTAATTCAACAAGATTGTTTCACAATGCTGCTATACACTGAGATGCTATCTTGTCTGTTGATCACTACACTCATCGTAAATGGTCAAGACATGTATTGTACATGTCACAATAATGGGAGATGAGACAGCAGCTTGTCTGAGGACTGGTTGGCTAATAAGCCTTCATCGTACATTGATGGGCTGCTATGAGACCCTCCTTCCTGCTTGTTTTCTTACAAGGCAAGACAGCAGCATAACACACATTTATCTCTGTGTCGTCTGACACATTTGACGTTCTCTGATCCCCCGCACACAGCATCATCATCACGTGTGGGCAGATTGTCACACACCGTTATTGTTTTTCCTAAGTGCCAAAGGCAGATGATTTGTCTCTCTTAGACGTGGAACGGGGTCTAAAACTCAAAAATATATCAAGAGATAACAAAGTAATTTAGTTAACCCAGCAGATTTGCACTGATATCTTGCAAGGTTTACCAAGAGGAGAATTTTGTGAAAAGAGGATCTTTACTTATAATGCAGATCTTTCTATAGAATGTTGGTTCATATTGTGACTACAGCTCTCAAGTTCTAAAAAGTCCAAATAAAAGTAATAATAAAACACCTAAAAAGTAACTCTCCATAAACTGGCGCTAAAGTTACGTGACACAAATCAGACTTTGTGTGTTGCTATGGTGTTTTTCAGGATGTCAGGATGTGTTCCAGGCTGTCCCAAGCAAAAAGCTGATTTTGAGAGAGTTTGTTAAAATCACTCCATTAATTAAATGAACACTTCATAGTAAGGTTTTATTTGTTCACATTAGTTAATACTATAACATGAAATAATACCTTTACATAATTTACTAATGTTGTATAAAGTCACCATAAAATCAAAATGGACAATTCTTATTTTTTTACAGAGTGATTTCATGGTGACTTTATACAACATTAGTAAATTATGTAAAGGTATTATAAATTATAATGCCTTTTAATACCTTATAATACTTAACGTGTTTATTATAAATTATTTATTCTTATACATAACTATATATATTTTATGAAAAATGTTAACCTCCCCTCCAATTAAATTCAAATATAATATGGACTGAATTTATATGTATTGTAATAGCACTGCATTTAGCATTTCGATGACAGGTGTTGAGCATACAAAACTAACATTAATGGACTATAGAAGACCAATACTGTTCAATGTTTTAATTTACTCCTAAAAAGCTTTATCAAGAGCATAACAAATGAACAGAAAATCCTACGACTGACATATAACCTGACATATCTGTGAGGTTTGGTCTGAGCTGAGTAAGTGCACATTCATTAAGAGCATTGATGTGTAGATGAAATGATCTTGTAGGACCTCAGTAAACTCAGGCACTGAACCATCATAGCCTAGAGGTACTGGATCTGTATTATCATGATAAAATATGGATTGGGGTGAGATATGCTCATGCACAGCCTGCGGTGAGAGAATAAGCTTGAAATAGTGCCATTATCATGCTTTATCGTCTCCAGTATCACTAGACCAAACCGATGAGCAAATAGAGGAATAGTCATGTTGTGACTGCACAATGAATGTAACCACAACATCTTTTTTCATGGTAAGCAAGACATTTGTCACATTTTATATTAGGTGTCTTTACCTTGAATTTACATTAAAAGTCAGTTGTTAGGTACAATATACTTATTGTGTTCATGTTGTATTGCAAAACACTTGTCAAGTCAAGTCACCTTTATTTATATAGTGCTTAATAAAGATAGTTTCAATGCAGCTTAACTGATAAAATATAATGCATTGATCAGTGATGTAAACAGATTTCAATTCTCCTGTAAAGCAGCTCTAAAAAGACAACAGTGTCATTGTTCAGCTGAAGTCAGTTCAGTGTTGATTCAGTTTGATTCAATAACTGTGTAAATTTAATCAATTATGAAATGAGTTTAATTCAGCTCTGGAGAAAACAGTGATATCATCCAGCTCAGTTCAGTTCTCATCTCACAGTGTCAGTGAATTCAAGTCAATAATATTACTGAATTTTAAGTGCACCTAACTAAACAAGCCAGAGGCGACTGTGGCAAGAAACCTATCACGTGACAAAACGGAGAAAAACCTGTTGTGCTGCTGTTGAGGTGGGATATGGGTAAGGTTAGGGGCAGGTTTGGGGGCATGGGTAGGTTTAAGGAAGGGTCAACAGTGTAATTATAGATGTAATAACAGAAATGAATTGCAGCTGGAATTAGATGCAGGTAAAAACATGTGTATACAAAATACTTGCATTGAGAATGATAACTAATTGAAATGTTAGTATGCAGAGACAACTATAAGGAAATTTGTAGGTTGAATTCCTCAGAGTGTAAACACTGGTTCTGTTACAGCTAAGCATTTCTGCCTATTTGGATCATGGCTATCTTTTTGACCGACCAATGGAAGACTGTTGTGAACCCTATTTGACAACAGTAGCCCCTTTCCCACAGTAATCCTGGTAAATTACCCTACCAGAACATTTACCAGAACATTTTTTAATTAAACACAAATGTGATGTTTACACAAGCAATGGTGTTTCGTCTTTTTACCAGTAAGATACCATTCACACATCAGTGCCAAAATACCAGTAAACTTTGTGAAGTCAATCATCGTAAATGATCTTTAAACGCTGCACAATTTTCTTCATCCACCTGGATGAGAAGCGATTTAGTTTCACTTCTGAATGACAGGTAATTTGGTCATGATCACACAGAATGTGGTTTTGCTCATAGACACATAAGATGCATAATAGTTACTAGGGGTTGCGCAGACTAGGCGACTTTAATGCTCTGCCATTACGTTTTAAGCTTGACGTTGACTAGTCGCTGATCATGGCCTAAAGAGGGGCGTTTAGCAACTCAATGTAACATAATGTAACAACTAAGCATATTGTAATAACTGCACATAATGTAATAACATTTTTGTCAAAATGTAATAAAATCTTGAGCTCATAATGTAATAAAGATTTTCTAATGTAATAACATTTTTTTTACTTAATGTAATCGGTTATTGTATGAGAAATGTATTACATTATAGCCCCTTTCACACAGCGCGTTGATCCTGGGAAATTGCCAGGAAATTGCCAGAACACCTTCTGTGTGAACGCATACACGACCCGGGATTGATGCCGGGATCGATGCCGGGTTGGGGACCTAGTAACATTGCCAGGATCAGTCCCGGAACACGCGCTGTGTGAACAAAAGCCGTGATCAATGCCGTGTCGTAATGATGCCGCTGAAGTGAAGTGAAAGCAGGCTAGTGAAAGCAGGCTAGTGAAACGGTATGTAATGCGCTAGTTTATGATCGAATCAGAGAAAAAAACGCACAAGCGTGGTTTCTCTCGAGAGAAATCGCAGCTCATAAGCAAACTATAGACGCTGCTGAGACATTACATGTCACATCGATGTCACGTGTCTTCACAGGATTTTTACGGGTTGTGTGTGAACGCACTCTCTGATTCCGGAAAATCACTGGCAGTGTGAATGAACCAAAATCAAACGAACCCGGGTCAAATCCCGGGTCACTTTATTCGTGTATTTTCTGGAATCTCTGTGTGAAAGGGGCTTATGAACACTGTAGAAAACAGGATAAGAAATCTTTGAAGTCCACTTTTCCCCTAAAATAAATGCGTACTCCCCGGGCGCTCCACACGATATTGTTGGTTATATCATCTTGATACTTAAAATTGATCGGGTGTATGCACAATTTAAACAGCTTAGTGTACATGTAAGTTAATCGCCATTCTAAACTAATGCTCTGCTGCGCTCACATACAGACAATAGCATGCACACAGAGAAACATTCAGTAGCACAGAAATGTATTGTCAACAGTAAGGGGATTTACAGTCAAAGACCCAGAACCAGATATGATGAATGAAGACCCGGACTCAGAATTATAATAAATTGAAGAAAAGTTTTACTGAAGATAGTTTGCAGTTTCATCAGCAGAAGTCAGCTTCAATACTCACAAGGAGTTTGTAGGCCGCCCCATTTACAGTTACAAAGATCACAGCAATTATACCCTTCACCAAGGTCTAAGCTACGTCCTTGCTTCAGGTTAAATTATTCTGATTGGCTAAGAAAATATATAAACATAGTAATTTTCCACACATATACAGATAGACTGAAGCGTATCTCCATGGATTATGCAGCTGACACTCGGACCCTGAAGTTAGGCACGTCGTGACCTTCCAGGTCGTAGATTTGGGTTGCTGGGTGCCAGCGTTCTTTCTCTCAAGGAGAGGACACTTTAATATAACTGGGAAGTAAGGCTTTAACTGAGAAATGGTCTCTTTAACTATAGACTTCAATGACCCGTGTGACCATAGCTGTCAGGGTACCCCAGAAAAATAGATGTATGTATTGACACAAGTAGAAGAAGTCCATATTTCATTTCTGGAAGCCGGGCTAAATGAGCAAGCACTGTTACTGCATTCAGATATCAAATACAGACATTAGAGAATACATGAAAATAACATTTCAGAAATCACACTGGTAACTTCTATAACAAAGTAAAATCTCACACATGCCTAGAGAAGTCATTCAACTCATGTGATGTTCAGAAGGAAAAATATTGATTAATACTTTGATTATAATCACTCAATAGATATACATTTATTCCAAAATCCACGCTATTCACAACACTGTTCTGTGTTTGTGTACAGTGGTCGTTCATTGGCCAGAGAGCTGGCCCCCCGACTTTTTTTTCCCGGAGTGTCTATTTGAACTAAGTGTAAATAGCCTAGCAAAGACTATTTACACTAACTCCTCCCACCAATGTCTGGTTGGGCCACACAGGATAAAAAAGACGCGTGCCACTTAACATCTGCAGTGGCGTAGGCCATAGGGAGTGTGGCGCCTGAAACATTTATTTTCAATAAAAATTAAGAAAATATTTGAAAAATGGAAATAAAGTGCCTGACGACTATTTAATAATAATGTGTTTATCTGTTAGGGTAGGTGTAGGGAGGGCTTTATTGTCCCAATAAGGTGGCATCCATTTAATAATTTTGATAAATATAGTCATTTACACTGTTATTACTGCATCCTGTTAATATACGACAATACTGATGGGCAAACCGTATCTGCCACTATTTATAAGTAAATATCATCTTACAACTATTTGCACTTGCAAAGATCTGCTATATTTATATAGTGTAATTAGAACATATCGCTATTTTCACTTAAATAGCATATCTCTAAGAAAATGCTGCTAGTCTAAATAGAATATATATCTATTTGCACTTAGTGTAAATAGCCGCTGCCTTTTTTTCCTCCATTCTGTCTCCTGATGGAGTTTGTGTTCCTTGCCATAACGGGGTCGTGTAATTTCCTAAATTTAATAACTAATGATTTTTTCAATGGAAATGAATCAACGCTGAGCTTACATAAACTAGACAATGATTTTCTTCTAGATCTGCTGTACAGCCAAAACAATCTTTGTACATAAATGATAAGCACATAAATGTGGACTGAAGTCATCTAGTAACTTTCAGGTGTTTAATGACTTCAGATTTCGAAGTACGTCTCGGGTTAAAAATGTAACCATGGATCCCTGAGAAGGAATATGAGACACTCATATATGAGAATAGTGTCCTCAGACTCTATGGGTGTCTGAAGCATTTGTCTTAACACAAACAATAACATTTGCCGGCGAGAGCCTATGATACCACTACCGGTGCAACCAGAGTATAAAAGGGCACCTGTAGTACACGTCAACACCTTCTTTTTGTCTTCTTTTGATGTGGGCAGGCATACCCGAAGCATGGCAATGAGACAGTATCTCATGCCCCTTCTCAGGGAACCATGGTTACATTTGTAACTTTAGACGTTCCCTTTCGAATCGGAACTTGCACTGCGACCTTGGAAACTTTGGGGAACAAATGCCCACTCTGCCATGCTGAAGGAATGAATGCCGAAACATCTGTCATAGTCAATGACTCCACAGAGCTAGATCCGCAGTCACAATTCCCTGTACTATAGGGTACACACCAGTTGCTGTCATGACTCTATTCCAGAGGGCCAGAAACCCTGACTGCATACCCCACGGGCAGAGCTCAGGGCCTGGTATTCTTTCGAATAGCTTCAAGGGAATATGACCAAGGATAAGGAATATCCTGCCTGTCACTTCAGGAGAAACTATACCCCCTGACGAGATGAGGTCTCAGGAAAACCATTCTCAAAACTAGAGCAGACTTGGCAACACCCTAAAAAAATCATAAAGAAAGCCTGCAGAGAGCCAACAACCTGATATAGTATCCGGGGGTATAGCTCTAAGAACGGAGGCCTCAGCAAGACGACTCAAGAGTGCTTATCAAGGAGGCTCATAAAAGAGCCTGACAACTCGATACTGCTATCCAAGTGGAGCTCTAGGGAGGGGAGGCCTCAGCAGGATGACTCTCTAGAACAGTGGTCTCAAACTCAATTCCTGGAGGGCCAGAGCTCTGCACAGTTTTGCTCCAACCCTAATCAAACACACCTGATCCAGCTAATCAAGGTCTTCAGGATTGCTAGAAACTTCCTTGCAGGTGTGAGTTTGAGCTGGTTGGAGCTAAAATGTGCAGAGCTGTGGCCCTCCAGGAATTGAGTTTGAGACCACTGCTCTAGAACAAGAGGGAGCCTAGCAACAAAGCTCAGAGAGGCTTTAGCATGACAACCCTCATCCCTCGAGAGAAAATCAAACATCAAAGGAGTGACTCAAGGTGCGTTCCATTCGACCGTTAGTGGACTGCGAAGTGGACTTCACAGGGTATTTCGCCATCTTAAGTGAGATTCCAATCCGAAGGGCACTGCAAACGGCGTAGGGAATAAGGGAACATCGATACATTACTTCACAGGAAGTGGAGAGCGATATCACCCAACTGTCATTGCGCGCCACGTCATCACCAGTCAGAGCGGTCATAAATAACGATGGAGGAGTTTATGTATGAGTGTAAGTATTCATATATTTAGTCATTATTATACAAATTACAGTATTTTTAACAGTTATTGTGGTGAATAGTACATTTGATATGCTTTTTTTGTAAGTCCTAGTGACTTTATAAACGATTATCATAACAATTTACCTCAGTGAATGTAGCCAGCTTAGCTAGTTTGTGAAGTATTACGGATTATAAATAGATATGACAAAGTAAAAGCGGCGAGAAGTAGCTGAGGCTCAGCCATTTTTCTTTACTTTATTTACCTCAGCAGTGTTTACTATACATCAGTGCACGGGAAGAAGGCGCACGAGACCGCTATGTAATTATGCGACCATTGATTAAAAACACATACACAGATAGTTGACCAAATAAAGTTCATTTTCATATTGCATGACAATCACAACAGAGCTTCAATTCTGTTAATAGTCAAATAATAGCAGTAGTCAAGTGTATAAACTGTTTTCCATTATATTTATAGTTAGGCTACTTAATGTTTTTTTTTATTTATTATTGTATAGTGTATATATTTTAAATGTGATATTAAATTAAAACATTAATGTAAGCCTATATCTATTTATGTTAATATCATAATCTGCGAAACCCCGTCGTTAACTTTCTTTGATGACGTTTGCAGGGCATTCCAAATGAGTGGTTATTGTCAGCGAAGTCCACTTCAACTGATATACCGTGCTCAGGGAGTAGGGAGCAGTGAACACTTGTGTAGGGACCCTGTCGAATGGAACGCACCTTCAGTGTCACTCCTTTGATGTTTCTTACAGTGACCACATCAAAAAAAGTTCAATTCTCTCAAGAGCTAAACATGCTCCGTTAAAACATCAGACTCTTATCATTTAATCAAGAATCACACGAGAACAGTCACAAACATACCACTGTGAGTGCCTTCGACTCCTTCGAGAGCCAGACACTGACTAGTATCCCTCAGGTTAGATCAAAGAAGTAAAAAGCTTCTTACCCGTCTCTTTCAGTCTGTTTTGCGAATGCATCGCAAAGAGCGCCTCACAATTAGCTCATTCAGTCCCGTGGAGAACTGAAAGTGTGTGCTCCTTACCCAAACACACAAGTTGTGTGTCCTCAAGTGTCGTCTCTGATATGGAGGCACATACGTCCTGAAAGCATGGTACATAAACCAACGGATCCTGAAGAAAAAAAACAATTGTTGACGTGTTCTACAGGCGCCTATTTATACTCTGGTCGACACCGCTAGTGACATCATAGGCTGTCGCCCCCCAGTGTTATTGTTGCATTTAGACACGTGCTTCAGACACAGGTCATGTTGGAGGCGTTCCCCATAGCACTCTAGGACGCAGTCCAAGTTCAATTCGAAAAGGAATTGCAGTTACTATAGTTATTACTATAGTGCAATAACTGCAGAGTCTCAGCGCTGATGAATGGAAAAGAGGGCAGGGTCTCAATCCTGTTCGGTTTAATCCAACCAAAAGGAAATATGTTTTCGATATCCAAGACTTTATTTTAAATTTCATGTATGTAGCCCTACCCAAACATTCAATTTACATTCTATTTGACAAAAGGTCACATGGTGGTAAACCATATATTTTTCATATACTCCTCTGAGACACGAAGGTTGAGGATCCAAATGCAGTTTATTTTGAAAGGGTAATCCAAAAACGTAATCCAGATAACAGGCAAGGACACATAACACACATTTGTGTCATAAACACAGAGTAAGCAGTCCAAACAAACAAAAAGGCAGGGAACACAGGCAAAAAGGGGAATCCAAGAAACAGGCAAAGATCAAAAACCAAGAACTCGAACACAATAGAGAGAATGCTCGAAATTGCAGTAGAAACACTAAACAAGACTTCGCAATGAATGACTGAGATAACCAGGCTATAGGGTGAGCTAATGAGTCACACAGGTGGATGTTATCACGGCTGATAAGTCTGGGAAAAGGATTATGGGGATTATGGGGAATGGAGTCTTTATTTAACGGACATTATTTAAATATTATCTGCTCAAATGTACTTTGCTTTACGATATACAATCCAAGAAATCCACATGCTGTTTTTTATTGAGTAGGTGGTGCTTCCAGTAAGTACCTGTGTAATCCAAGAAGTTCTCAACAGATTTGTAGATGAAACTCTGTTCCTCGCAACAATGTTATTCAATGTCTTCACGACACTTAGAATTGGTCAAACATGCCAACAGAGCTTTTTTATTCCTTTTGATGTTCACATACAAGCATTCTAATGCAACTTACTTTTTTATTATTATTAGATTACATCAAGCAGGTCTCTTCTGAATTTTAGATGTTTAAAAAAATAATTTATGGTCAGAATAAACATCATCAGTCTGTATCAATTTGAAATATCTTGGTAAGTTGATTCCTCAACCTAACTGCATTTTCAGTCAAAGTATAGGCCTACCGGTAATATGCACGCAGAATGTGTTGTTTGAACCACATTAGTTCAACAATATAGAACTGAACTAGTTACAAAAAAGGATACTTTTTAATTAGGGCCGTGCACAGGGGGTGACCTGATGGCTTGAGCCACTGTCCCTTTGCCCTCATCGGCTGAGGTGCAAACCCCCCACCCCCACCCCCTAGAGGATTCCCATAAAAGCTTTCTGTTCTCCACTAAAAATCCACTGATTCCGCTAATCCGCTCCCTGTTTTCCCGCTCGCTCCGCAGCATCACTCACAGTCTGTGCCCGCTCTCTGGAGAGTGGAGACGACAGTTCCAGAATGTCGTCCCATTGACAGGTAGATTACAAATTACAATACATTATAGACAGTGATTGATCCGCGGAATTAGTAATTTGGTAGTTTGTTTTGTATTTCTGTTAGTAATGTTTTGCTCCTGGGTCTTCTAATAGGCTAGTGCTAACAACTTGTGCAAATATCTACGTTCTTGGTAGATAGTTCGAATTCTTCTCTAATCAAATTATTATTCCCGATCTGATCTAATATAAATTACACCAAATTTGCTTTTTTTGGCACACTTTGTAGACAAAAAATGATGCCTTCTAAAAAAGAAGACAGAGTGAGAGAGCAAAGGGAGGCTGCTAAAGCCTGTTTAACATTACAATCATGGATTCAAAGCTCCATCATGTCAGCGGGTAAATCATCATATAGAATATTTATAAGACAGATTGTCGCACTTTAACTCCTGTAAAGTATAATCAATTGTCTTGGTTGATATTAATATCTATAACAAACATCATATTTAAAGTATTACATTAAGACCATATTAGTAGTATACATAATTAAAAAAGAGTTGTATCTTAGCATAGGGTACAACGGGGCCACATGCACACCCTAAGAAAAATGTGCTTTTCACTACTCCCCATAGTGCATGATTGCAGAAAAAAATATTGTGCCTTTAGCCCCAACAGCAGGGGTGTCTTTTACCCCAGATACTATAGTTTTACATATTCTTCCGTTATTGAAAAACTGTTGCTTTAATCACCTTGAACAAAACTGAAAATCGTTAAAAATTCATTTTTTTCAAACTATATTCAATAATTGTATCTGTTCTCATTTGCTACATAAATCTACAACGTTTAAAAAAAACATTACATATTAGATCAAATTGGCGCAGAATCAACTTCTGCTGCTGCCCGTGATCGCGTCAAGGATCAGACAAATTTCCATGTGCATCATCAAAAGAAGTTAAAAAAAGTGCTGAGACAAATTTTTGTGCCATTTAGAGGTTTAAAAGAGAATAAAGTCAAATGTGCCTTTTACCCCGATGTGCCCTATATAATATTTAATTTAATATTATACAGCACAAATCTATGTCTAATACTTCCATTCAAGATGAGGCAGCTCAGAGAGTGAGGGAGAGCCCACTGAACATCAGCCAAATCAGACAGTTACAGGTAATGCCGACAGTAAAGGAATATGCTAGAGTGTGATAAGAAAAAAGATGATTATGATTGCAAAAGGTTTGTTATTCATTCTCTATATAAAGATGATACTGCCTCAGAGTCAACCCCCTTGTAGTCCCCTTTTTTTTTGGTTTGGTCCACTTCCCCTCCAAACATCTGTGCATGGCCCTGTTTTTAAAGTCTCACTGTAGTCAATAATTGTATCCTTTTAAAAGTTTTTTCCTTGAAAAAAAAAAAATATATATATACAGGTCCTTCTCAAAAAATGTGCATATTGTGATAAAGTTCATTATTTTCCATAATGTAATGATAAAAATTAAACTTTCATATATTTTAGATTCATTGCACACCAACTGAAATATTTCAGGTCTTTTATTGTTTTAAAACTGATGATTTTGGCATACAGCTCATGAAAACCCAAAATTCCTATCTCAAAAAATTAGCATATTTCATCCGACCAATAAAATAAGTGTTTTTAATACAAAAAAAGTCAACCTTCAAATAATTATGTTCAGTTATGCACTCAATACTTGGTCGGGAATCCTTTTGCAGAAATGACTGCTTCAATGCGGCGTGGCATGGAGGCAATCAGTCTGTGGCACTGCTGAGGTGTTATGGAGGCCCAGGATGCTTCGAAAGCGGCCTTAAGCTCATCCAGAGTGTTGGGTCTTGCGTCTCTCAACTTTCTCTTTACAATATCCCACAGATTCTCTATGGGGTTCAGGTCAGGAGAGTTGGCAGGCCAATTGAGCACAGTAATACCATGGTCAGTAAACCATTTACCAGTGGTTTTGGCACTGTGAGTAGGTGCCAGGTCATGCTGAAAAATGAAATCAGATGGAAGCATGAAGTGCTCCAAAATCTCCTGATAGCTAGCTGCATTGACCCTGCCCTTGATAAAACACAGTGGACCAACACCAGCAGCTGACATGGCACCCCAGACCATCACTGACTGTGGGTACTTGACACTGGACTTCAGGCATTTAGGCATTTCCTTCTCCCCAGTCTTCCTCCAGACTCTGGCACCTTGATTTCCGAATGACATGCAAAATTTGCTTTCATCCGAAAAAAGTACTTTGGACCACTGAGCAACAGTCCAGTGCTGCTTCTCTGTAGCCCAGGTCAGGCGCTTCTGCCGCTGTTTCTGGTTCAAAAGTGGCTTGACCTGGGGAATGCGGCACCTGTAGCCCATTTCCTGCACAAGCCTGTGCACGGTGGCTCTGGATGTTTCTACTCCAGACTCAGTCCACTGCTTCCGCAGGTCCCCCAAGGTCTGGAATCGGTCCTTCTCCACAATCTTCCTCAGGGTCCGGTCACCTCTTCTCGTTGTGCAGCGTTTTTTGCCACACTTTTTCCTTCCCACAGACTTCCCACTGAGGTGCCTTGATACAGCACTCTGGGAACAGCCTATTTGTTCAGAAATTTCTTTCTGTGTCTTACCCTCTTGCTTGAGGGTGTCAATGATGGCCTTCTGGACAGCAGTCAGGTCGGCAGTCTTACCCTTACTTTTTAGATAGGAATTTTGGGTTTTCATGAGCTGTATGCCAAAATCATCAGTATTAAAACAATAAAAGACCTGAAATATTTCAGTTGGTGTGCAATGAATCTAAAATATATGAAAGTTTAATTTTTATCATTACATTATGGAAAATAATTAACTTTATCACAATATGCAAATTTTTTGAGAAGGACCTGTATATTCATGCCTTAACTTGAATTTAACTCTACACCCTTGACTCATTTAATATACACGGTTCTATGAATATGCAAATTAGCCCCGCCTCCACTCACTCGCACCAGGTCAGAGATCCACTCGTTGAGGATCACACTTTGACCTGATTAGATAATTTGTGATGTCAGAAACACCAGCGATTTAAAACCACATTTTTGAGACTGCCTTTGGTTCACTGCAGTTTTAAATAGAGAAAATACTCAGCAATGGTGTTGACTTATGAATTTGCACATGGTTTGTCTTTAAGCATATTAAAAACACCACAAAGACATATAAACAACATTAAAAGCTTGATTTTCACCACAGGGGGACTTTAATCATCACAATTTATTTAAGACCTTGAAATTACAAGTACATACTTGTAGTCATTATGAATGACGTATTTCTGGATACATACACGTTCAGTTCTATGGACAGCATCTGTGGCCTGTGATACCTAACAATACAATTTTAACTTTCCCAAAATGAGTAAAAAAGAACAGAAAATGTGATCATATTATAGATCAGTGGTTTAAATACTAATGCAATACAATGGTATAATAGTATAGCAGACAATAGCCAGAGGGTTTAAAAGTAGAAATCTGAAGCTTTTATTTTTGGTAAATAATTTTCATTCTTTTTTCAGTTTAGTATTTCAGCTTTACTATTTGAGCTGCGATTACTTTTCTAGTTGGATAAATTCTACCTTTGTAATTCCTGTGTGTTACGATGTGGTTTTGTGCCCTGTCTTGTTCTATGGTTCCCTGTCTTGTCTATTAGTTATCCCAGGTGTTTCTGATTTCCCACGCCCCCTTGTTTAGCTCGTTTGTCCCTGATTATTTAAGCCCTGTGTTTCAGTTTTGTCTTGGTGAGTTCTTGTCGATTGTTTAACGTGATGTTGGTTGTTCCTGTTCCCGAGCCCTGTATCCAGTCTTGCTTGTTGTAAAGTTTGTAGTTTGTTAATTAAAGCGTGTGCTGCAGTTGGATCCTGTCTCATCTTTACTTCAACAGCACCGCGTTACACTGTGAGTGTAGTTTGCGCCAAATCAGCAGGAATTTGAGTTTTTCACCCCATTCCTTCAATGACCCTTTCTCCTTTGCTGTATTTAACTGTATTTGTATTCATGTACTCTGTATTTTATTTTATTTCTTTTTTATTGCCAAAGTAGAAAGTTTTCAGTGCATGCTAATCTATCTGGCACTATCTATCTAGTTTATTATGCAAGATAAGAACTAAGTAATGCATCACACATCATAGTGCAATTTTTTTTAAATGGTAGGGGGAGATGGGGAAAGATGCTAATCTTAATTTAATGTAACAGATGGAAAAACATATATCTACAACATATCTATAAGAAGATCTACATTGTCAAATGCAGTGAACGTTGGGAATCTATAAATATGGGTCAAAGAGCCAAGGCTAACAGGATGTGGAATGGTATACGAATAAATTAGTTTTAACAAAAAGTTTAGTTGTCTATTGGTGTTACAACCGACCTCTCCTATGGTTGCCTACTATAGCTTTGTACACCACTAGTCATACACAAGTCACACACAGTACACATTGCCTACATGAACTTAATGTCTCTCTGCATTTTACACCCCTGAGAATGGTGTAATAAGTATGGCCACGTTCACACAGCAGCAGAATACGGTAGTCAGTATTTGAGTCCTTAATACGGTTATGTTCTATAACCAAACTCACACCCATACATTTTCAGGACTCACAACCACATAGACTAGACTACTAGTTGTCTGTCTCATCATACAGTGTGAGAGAGCCGCTCTGCGCTGCACAAACACGTGTCTACTGTGTGTTTTGCGAGTTTTTAACTTTTAACTTAAAGTGATGGCGATCCAGTCACTGTTGCTCCTTTCAGTTTTGTGTTCTATGTGCGACTCAAATGTTCCGCTCTCCACTTAGATATACATTTAACATATAAATGCTACTGTGTCACAAACACAGGAGGAGACAGACGGGTTTAGGTGCACACAGTGTGTTGTTGAGGGAGTGCAGGTGCAGCGAGTCAGTACTCTGGTGATTGTGGGCGGGTCCTGGTGATTGAGTGATGATTGGGGCTGTGACGGTGTGGCTGACTCTGTGACAGTACCCCGTCCTCGATGGCCTGCTCCTGACGGATGATGGACTCTGCGACAGGGTCGGGCTCGACCTCGGGGGGCTGGACGGTCAGGGTGATCTTCGTGGAACTGGGTGAGTAGCTACGAATCCAGGATGTTATCCTGAGACACCCATGAGCGTTCTTCTGGACCATATCCCTCCCAATCGAACAGGTACTTAAGGCGGCCGCCCCGCTGCCGTGAGCAGAGGATGGTATGGACTCTGTACACTAGGTCCCCGTCAGCGACATCTGGAGGAGGAGGTACTTGGTCCTTGGTAGGTTCTGTAGGAGAAGAGGACAGGGGATCAGTAAGGGTCTTAGGAGGGAGACATGAAATGAAGGTGAAATACGGTAGTGAGGTGGAAGGTTGAGCCTGTAGGTGACCACGTTGACCTGTCTCTGCATAGTGAAGGGAGCTATGAAGCGGGGACTCAGCTTATGGCAGGGCAGGCGAAGATGGATGTCGCGGGTGGAGAGCCAAACCCTTTGTCCCGGCTGGTATTGGATGGCTTCAGCTCTACAGACATCCGTTAGGAGTTGGTGTCTTCGCACTGCCTTCTGGAGATGCATGTGCGCTGAGTCCCATACCCTCTCGCTCTCTTCAAACCAGTGATTGACAGCTGGAACCTCCCAGGGTTCTCCAGACCAGGGGAAGAGAGGAGGTCGGTAGTCGAGGATTTGGAATGGAGTAAGTCCAGTGGTGGATTGGCGCAGGGAATTCTGGGCATAGTCCACCCAGGGGAGGTAGCGGCTCCAGCTGTCTTGGTGCTGGTGGCAGTATGACCGTAGGTATCTCCCAATCTCTTGGATCTTGCGCTCAGTCTGGCCGTTGGTTTGCGGATGGTTACCTGATGATAGATTCACTGAGATGATGAGGAGTTTGAAGAAGGCCTTCCTTGGCATGTTGGTGATGGCACAGACTGAGCACCCTCTGACATATCGGGAGATATCCTGGGCCATGGTGGGCCACCAGTAGCGATCCTGTTGGAGAGAGAAGATTCGCTGGCTGCCTGGGTGTCCAGAGCCCGGAGAGGTGTGTGCTGAGTCCATGAGGGATGGCAGGCGGAAGGTACATACAACCAACCCTCAGGACCTCCTGGCGGAGCAGGTTCGGTGCGGGTGGCTTGGAGGATCTGATCGTCGAGGGACCATTGGATTGGGCTGACTACCATGGCTGGAGGGAGAACTGGTTTTGGAGGACAGGTTTCAGGTTCAGGATGATACAGACGGGATAAGGCATCCGCCTTGCAATTCTTGGTACCGGGTCGGTAGGTCACGGTGAAATCGAACCGCGTGTATCCTTTTCACCTGAAATATATATATTTTTTATAAGAGTTGAGAAGATAAGATTTATAAGAGCAGCGTTTCCTCTGGAGGTTGAGTCTTTGGAGAAGTTGATGAGAGATGAAGTTCCCTGCAGACCCGGAGTCGATGAGCGCTTGTGCTGAAGAGATGGGCGGAGGATGCAAAGCGGGTTGATCCAATGAGTGGGCTGAAAGACGTTGAGAGAAACGCACAGCTTTCTGAATGAAACTCTCCAAAACGACGAATAAATTACCATCTGGTGGCGTACTTCCGGGTTCAGACCCTGGCGAAAGGCTGTCAACAGGGCCGTCTCATTCCAGCTGCTAGATACCGCCAACGTGCGGAACTGCAGAGCATAAGCATTTATAGAAGTATTACCGTGACGGAGGTTTAACAGCTGGTCATGGATGGATAATTCTGATGCGGTTTGACCGAAGACTTCCTTGAAGTGACTGAGGAAGGATGCCAATGAAATCGTGACCGGGCCGTTGGCGTGCCAGATGGATTGGGCCCAATGGAGTGTGCGTCCAGATAGCAGGGAAATCATGAAGGCGATACGCGCCCGTTCGGTGGAGAAAAGCTGTGGTTGCATTTCAAAATATAGTGAACATTGTAGAAGGAACCCGCTGCAATCCTCCGCCTCACCGTTGTATTTCGCTGGTCGGGCCATAGGACTGGCAGAGGCAGGTGGAGAAGGAGCATCTGGTGCAGAGGGGAGAGTTTGCTGAACCCCCTGCACAGGTTCGGCAAATTTGACAGATAAGTTTGTTCCTCGATTGGACTCTTGTTGTGTTCAAAAGTGATAAGACTTTTCAGTTTAATGGACGTTGCAACTTTGGTCAGTGCCACTATGGTTACTGATAAGAGAGAAAGGGCTTTACTCCGGCTGCACGTTCATAAAGACAGTATTCATAAAGACAGTTGCTGTGCCAACATGACATTTCGTGACTCAGACCTGAATGAGTAAATGCTGTTGTCAATCTCAACAACTGACAGTGTAAGCGAAATTTAACTGCAGTGTGTGTGGCCTCTAGTGCTGTATAAAAGTTATGAGTTTGACAATGTTAGTCCATCTAAATAGATATTTTGCTGTATCGGTCAGTGTTATTTGTTAGCTAAAGTTTCCCCTCTGAGAACAAGGTGACCAAACATAAGTCTATTTACAGCTCTTATGTTGTGTACAAACAGTGAAATAGTCAATACACATTAGAGGTTATGCTCATTGCCAGGGCGCTTAATGTTCAGCAGTGTCAGGAGGATTTACTTTTGATTTATGAATAACCACTAAAGCTACCAATGTGAGGTCAATAAATAAGCACAGAGGAACGGGTATGCACAGCTATTTTTTCATAGTTATTGTGTGGTTAGATTAAATCTGACCACGTGCTGAACCGGTTTTCTGTGGCTAAAGCTCACTGAACCACTGTTCAACTTTTATAAAACTCAGATGAAAAGGATAACTAAACTCAATTTATATTTTCTTAAATGTCATTACCCAATATGGCAAATTTTAATAAACTAATAAGGTTTTATAAATGCATTTTAAATTTACTTTCTTTACCAGGAAAACAGTGATGACACTGTCTCTTCCACAGGGGTGTATACATTTTTTTTTATTATTACGTACAAGTCATGCATTTGATTTTTCAATGATTTATAAATTATCAAATATAAAATATTTCCAGAGACACTTGTTTGCTGTACCAATTAGAAGTCGACCGATTCATCGGTTTTGCCGTTATATCGGCACCAATAGTTGATTGGTGGAACTATCGTTATCGGCAATAATCCATACCCATAGGTTTTCTGGGTTGCGTCCGTTGCTGGAGCAGCTGAGAAAAGTGTGCAGTCATTATGCACTACGAGAGCGCTGAAAAGAGACTGCTGGCATTATACAAAGCGAGAGCGGCCTCTAGAGGCCAAATAAAAACTGTCACTGGCACCGCGTGTTGTTTATTGTAACACGTGAGGCTGCGCACAGCACGGAGAGAACAAATTTCAATTCAGCACTTTTACTTGTGTTATGTTTTTTTTTTTTTATCCAGTATCCATTTAAAAAATATCGGTTGATTAATCGTTATCAACGGTCAAACTTAAATATCGGTATCGGTAAAATCTACTATCAGTCCGCCTCTAGTACCAATTGTTTATCAATTATGTCTTTAATGGCTAATGTTTGCATTGTAGGTCATGAATGGTAATTTTGATTTGTTAAAATCTATATCTCTTCAGCCATATGCATGGTATTGCTTATAGCAGTTAAAATATTGTTGAAGTGTTTTGCTCGTATGTGACATTTTTTTCCAACTGTTTGTATTAATGATTTCATTTTTTCCCCTATTATTTTATTACAGGAATTATTGTTCATTAGTTACATTTACAAGTAAACAACGTAAAATGTATAATAAGCACATCTTCATGATTTCTTAACATTTGCTTTAGGAAAATTGCATCCTATGTTTTTACTTTACTTAAAGCAATCAATGATGCATTTATAGAAGTTAGAAACTATTATCACTCACAAATAAGTATTTATAAGAATACAACATGGTTATTAATGACAATATTCACTGAATTACTAAAAAGTCATTGTTACTTTAATATAATAACATTTTAGCAATGCAGGCTGCATCTTTATAAATACATTCATGGAACCATACGAATGACTAATGAATACCTATAAATCAGTGTACAATGGATTATAAGCATGTGCATTGATAAAGCAAATGCATGACTTAAGTAATTATGAAAATAATATAAATGTAACTACATCTGTTCTTATAATGCAGTATAGGTCTTAATGAGTCTTTATAAATGTATTTATAAAATAGTAGTACTTACTAAATGGAACTATAATTCATTATAAGCATTGTCTTCATTTTTTCTTTTTGTCCAATAAATTGCTCTGTAGAATGAGAATTTCCCTGCACCTAAACTATAAATTCCACCTGCCCAAGGAGAACCATCATACCACTTTTTTTTACCTGTTTATATGAATATCTACTGTATATGTTTGGGATGGGGGATGCAGTAGGTATTCGTTTTTATATTGTGTTACAGTAGAGTGAGCTGTACTGCACCACTGCAGCTGACAGTCTGATGGCTACGGACTCCGTGCCAGTCGATAAGGTGACAGATGAAACTGGGATTGTGCAGCAGCCCACTGTGGCTCTTTTATCAGCACTGATGGTCTCCAGATAAAAGCCAAAGATTTATTCTCACTCAGTAATGAGCTGGATAATTAATTTTTGCCGACATCCATCACATTCTCAACAAGGCCATTGTCTTGAAAATTGCTCCTCGACTCCGTTCACAGTAGACAGAGAAATGTGAAGTGATGAGGAGTGTAATGAAGCGTGGGATTATGCAGACACACTTTATTAGAAAAGCTAATAGTTTCTCTATTTTAATTTATCATGTAATAAATGGAACAGAAAGCATATGCAGATGTGATTGAGTTACTGAAAGTGTAAATACACCAGAGCCTGACGTTATTCAAAATGAACAGAAATTAATAAAAGCAGTTTGATGTATTTGGGAGCACATTAATTCACTTTTATAGCTGCATTTCGGTGTAATAGACCACTAGTTCATAACAAATGGCAACAAAGAAAAACAATTACGTTTGGAAAACTGGGAAAATAATGTTAACATCTGAATTAATTGATTTTATTGATTTTTTTATTGAGTCAAAAATATTATTTAACACGACTTAGGCTTATCAACCAATTAGACTACACCAACAAAAGTACTTTAAGGTAATTATTGCAGGGTACCACTTTTGACAGTGTACAATTTTAATGATCCAACAAAAAAGTGCAATTTCTTGTTTTTGTTTGTTTTCTATTGATTTTTTTTGGGTGAAATATGTCCTGGACATATTTCTGGAAAGATTCCTCTATCAGTTATTTTACTGTGAAAGCTAGTCTCAGATTTCTGTGGAAATACAGTGAATTCTGAAGGTTGAATCTTCCATTTTTTGATAGTCTTTTATTGACTGCCAGTCAAGTCAAGTCACCTTTTTTTATATAGCGCTTTTTACAATACAGATTGTTTCAAAGCAGCTTTACAGAGATAACAGGTAACAATGTTGTAAAAATATAGTTAAATATAAAATTAAATAACCCCAACTAAGCAAGCCAAAAGCCAATGGCGACAAAGGTGAAGAAAGGCGACAGTTGCAAGGAATCAAAACTCCATCAGTGACAGAATGGAGAAAAAAACCTTGGGAGAACCCAGGCTCAGTCGGTGGGCCAGTCCTCCTTTGGCCAACGAACAAACAGTGTATGATTATGATTTAGGCAGCATTATAGGTCAGAAGTCAGATGGGATCAGAACTTTCACAATATTTATCCAGTTCCATCTGTTTGGGGGTCGGAGTCATCACACCGGTATGGAGACGAGTTTGTTGAGGTGTCCATGAGGCCTTCACAGTGTTGATGAGGCTGGCACTTCAGGGATGCGTTGTCGCCGTGTCCATGTGATGGTCCTTCATCATATCTGGATATGGCCTGGATCCGGCGGACTGCGGTAAACCTCGGTATAAACAGAGAGACTAATACTAGCGTAGACACCATCCTTCTTATGATGTACCAAGTACATCAGGATTTATGGGAAGTGTTCCCGGTTCCGGCTGGTCTAAACTATGCAGTCTAACATTGAATTATAGAAGTCTATAATGTGTTATGTGTATGCTAAGCAAAAGAGATGTGTTTTAGTCTAGATTTGAACTGACAGACTGTGTCTGCTTCCCGGACCATGTTAGGAAGATTGTTCCAAAGTTTTGGTGCTAAATAGGAAAAGGATCTACCGCCAGCAGTCAATTTTGATATTCTAGGTATTATCAACTGGCCAGAATTTTGAGATCGCAATAGACGTGAAGGACTATAATGCGTTAAGAGCTCGCTCAAGTACTGGGGAGCTAAACCATTTAGTGCTTTGTAAGTAATCAGCAATATTTAAAAATGTATACGATGTTTAATAGGTAGCCAATGCAACCGCGCTGATATGGTCATACTTCCTGGTTCTGGTAAGAACTCTAGCGGCTGCATTTTGGACCAGCTGTAGTTTGTTTATTAAGCGTGCAGGGCAACCACCCAGTAGAGCATTACAATAATCTAGCCTTGATGTCATGAATGCATGAACTAATTGTTCTGCATTTTTAATTGAGAGCATATGACGTCATTTAGATATATTTTTAAGATTAAAAAATGCGGTTTTACGGATACTAGACTCATGACTTTCACATGAAAGATTGGTATCAAAGAGCTCACCCAGGTTCCTAACCGACGACGAGGACTTGACAGAGCAGCCATCAAGTGGATACGGTCTGAATTCTGATTGAAAATTCTTGCAGATACCATTTCTTTCTAAAAAACGAACATAGTTGTGAAGATATTGCCTTTTCTAGTATCTTTGACAGAAAAGGTAGATTCGAGATCGGCCTGTAATGGACTAATTCTGTAGGATCAAGTTGCGTTTTTTTTAACAAGCTGTTTAATCATAGCCAGCTTAAAAGTTTTTTGTAGGTATCCTAATAACAAAGATGAGTTAATGATATTAAGAAAAGGATCTATGACCTCTGGAAGCATCTCTTTCTGTAGTTTAGTCGGTATAGGGTCTAACATACATGTTGTCAATTTAGATGATTTAACGAGTTAATAAAATTCACCCTCTCCTATAGCAATGAATGAATCGAATTTTTCGTCAGGGAGACTACACTGCACTGTCTGATGCGATACTGTAGTAGACGGTTGCATAATTATAATTTTCTCCCTGCTTGGAAATGTCTGGGCTTGAAGCTTTATTTTCTGTTAGTTTAGTCACTGTTTCAAATAAATACCTTGGGTTTTGTTTATTTTCTTCTAATAGGGTTGGAAAATAAGCAGATCTAGCAGTTTTTAAGGCCTCTCTGTATGCAATCGTGCTCTCTTTCCATGAAATGTGAAATACCTCTAGTTTTGTTTTCTTCCAGTTACGCTCCATTTTTCTGGCTGCTCTCTTAAGGGCCTGAGTGTGCTCGTTGTACTATGGCTTTGGACTATTTTCTTTAATCTTCTTTAAGCACACTGTGTCTAAAGTGTTGGAAAAGAGAGAGTTAAAAGTTTCTGTCACAATATCAAGTTCTTCTAAGCTATCTGGGATGCTCAGGAAGATTATTTATAAAGCAATCTTGGCAGTGGCAGAAGTGATAGGTCTAACATATTTGTAAAACGGAGTCAGCTTTGCAGCCTTGGCTAAATGAAGTTTACACGAAACTAGATAATGATCTGAGATGTCATCGCTCTGCTGCAGAATTTCAACGGCATCAACATTGAGTTTATAAAACTACACTGCACTACACTACACATGTCTATCTAATATACACATGTGATAATATTAGATCTGGAGTATGATTACGACAATGAGTAGGTTCTGACACGTGTTGTCTAACTCCAAAAGAGTTCAGAATGTCTTTAAATGCCAATCCCAATGCATCTTTTTCGTTATCTACATGTATATTAAAATCACCAACAATTAGGACTTTATCTGCAGCCAGTACTAACTCTGATAGAAAGTCAGCAAATTATTTGATAAAGTCTGTATGGTGCCCTGGTGGCCTGTATACAGTAGCCAGCACAAATCTCAAATGTGATTTATCATTTACACTAGATATTGTTACATTAAGCTAGCCTAGAAATCTAGACGCACCCTAGCGGCAGCAAAAATTATTTTGCAGCAAAATGTGGTCTAGCAACTCTCCGTTGGCATTCGAGCTGGAAAAACCAAACTCTGGTCAGGCCAATCACATCGTGAATAGAGTTGGTGGGCGGGCTTAACATAATGAAGGCAGAGTTGTGACGGTTCCACGTGTTTTCTATAGGTGATTCCCGTGCTACTTGAAAACAAAGAAGATGCTGCTGGCGAACAGCGGTCTTTCGAATCGGCTTTGGCCGCGACTCTGGATGACTTGGAGTTAAGAGAACGTCTACGGTTACGTATGTAACCCTCGTTCCCTGAGTAGGGAACGGAGACGTTACGTCGAATGACGACGAATGGGGTTTCGCTTAGAAAGCCTATCAACTTCGAGTATTACAAAACGAGCTAATGGCAAAGAAATGCCATGGGTCTGCGGAATTTGCATGACGTAACTCCGCCCCACCTCGTGGGTATAAAAGGAGGAAGTCAGCAACAGCAGTTTATGTTTCTTCGCTGAGGAGCCAAGACTGAGCTCAGGCGATCCCCGCGGTACAGCGGAAAGTGGCAGGCAGACGTAACGTCTCCGTTCCCTACTCAGGGAACGAGGGTTACATACGTAACCGTAGACGTTCCCTTTCGTTGTCACTCCGAGTTACGTCGGATGACGACGAATGGGGTTACCAGTCTAATCACGCCACCTTCTCAGCTGTCTTCCAGTGCCCTGCGTAAATCGAGATCCCTGTCATAGACTGGACGAAGGACTCCATTTAACACAGAAATACCAAGGTACACTGGGAAGCATATCCCAAGCTAGGGGAAGTATGCAATTAATGCCAACCCAGAGGGTGGGGGACTTAGAGAATACACATATGACCCGAAGGAAGCATATGGAGAACACTGGGGTGTCCAGCCACCTGCGGCTGGACACCCCAGTGTTCTCCATATGCTTCCTTCCTTCGAATATTTCAACCCCAGGGGTGGCAAGGTGGCTTGCCAAGGGAAAGACACATGCTCAGAGAGGCTTACAGTGGAAATACACATGTGGGGGTCGCTCAGGGGAGGGACCATGCACACGGGAGGCACCTAGCCGACGCGCAGGCAAGAGACACTGGCGCCGACGTCAGTGCTGGAGGAGCTCAGGGCTTTCGGGGAAGCTCACCTGAGGAGAATATCGCACGTATCCAGTCCGTGGCGTGGAATGGCGAGCAAGCGAAGACACCTGAGCGGGTCCGGTACTAGCTAGTTGAAGCGAGTACATGAGAGGACACTGGCTCCACTCGGAGATTACAGAATCTGGCGAATGTGTTAGGTGTCGCCCAGCCTGCAGCTCTGCAGATGTCTGTTAGCGAGGCGCCATGCGCTAGAGCCCAAGAGGATGCCACACTCCGAGTGGAGTGGGCCGTCACACCAAGGGGGCACGGTCGACCTTGCTGCTGGTATGCCAAGGCAATGGCGTCCACTATCCAGTGAGACAACCTTTGCTTGGAGAGAGCCTTTCCCTTCAGCTTCCCACCATAACAGACAAAGAGCTGGTCTGAGGTCCTGAAACACTGCGTCTTGTCACATAGGCGCGAAGAGCGCGTACTGGACAGAGCAGTGCCAAGGCTGGGTCTGCCTCCTCCGAGGGCAGCGCTTGCAGGTTCACCACCTGGTCCCAAAAGGGAGTGGTAGGAACCTTGGGCACATATCCGGGCTAGGGTCTCAGGATCACGTGAGAGAAGGCCGGTCCGAATTCCAGGCACGCTTCGTCGACGGAGAATGCGTGCAGGTCCCCTACCCTCTTGATGGAGGCCAGTGCAACCAGGAGCGCTGTCTTCATAGACAGGAACTTAAGCTCGACTGATTGCAGGGGCTCAAAGGGAGCACTCTTCAGGGCAGTTAGAACCACTGAGAGGTCCCAAGAGGGAACAAGAGGAGGGCGAGGAGAATTTTGTCTCCTCGCTCCTCTCAGTACCCTGATGACCAGGTCGTGCTTCCCTGCCGACTTGCCTTCGACCAGGTCATGGTGTGCGGCAATAGCGGCAACATAGACCTTAAGGGTGGAGGGAGACAGCCTTCGCTCCAACCCCTGCTGAAGGAAGGAAAGCACAACGCTGATCGAGCATCTCCGGGGGTCTTCTCGGTGAGAAGAGCACCAGTCAACGAAGAGGTTCCACTTCAACGCATAGACGTGTCTCGTGGACGACGCTCTAGCGGAAGTGATGGTAGCCGCCACCGCTGGTGGAAGGGTACTCAAACCTACCTCGAGCCATCCAGGAGAAACACGTGGAGGCTCCAGAGATCGGGGCGAGGGTGCCACAGGGTGCCCCGTCCCTGAGAAAGAAGGTCCTTCCTCAGAGGAATGGGCCAAGGAGGTGCTGTCGCGAAGAGTACAAGTTCGGGGAACCAGGTCCGGTTGGGCCAATACGGCGCGACCAGAATGACCTGCTCCTCGTCCTCCCTGACCTGCGCAAGGTCTGCGCAAGAAGGCTCACTGGGGGAAACGCATATTTGCGGCCCGGCGGCCAGCTGTGCGCCAGTGCATCCGTGCCGAGAGTGCCCTCGGTCAGGGAAAAATACAGAGCGCAATGGGTCGAGTCGTGAGAGGCAAACAGATCTATCTGTGCGTCCCCGAACTGGTCCCAAATCAGCTGAACCGACTGGGGATGGAGTCGCCATTCTCCAGGGAGGAGCTGAAGCCGTGAGAGCTCGTCGGCTGCACAGTTCAGAGCTCCGGGAATGAAAATGGCTCGAAGCGACCTCAGATGCTTCTGACTCCATAGGAGGAGGTGGCGGGCGAGTTGTGACATACGGCGGGAGCGTAGACCACCTTGATGGTTGATGTACGCTACAGTCGCGGTATTGTCTGAACGGACTAGTACGTTTTGACCCCGGAGCAACGCCCGGAAGCGGTGCGGGGCAAGACGTATTGCCAACAACTCGAGGCAATTGACATGCCATAGCCGCTGGGGTCCTGTCCAGGAGCCCGCAGCAGCATGTCCATTGCACATGGCGCCCCAGCCCGTGGTGGAGGCATCTGTTGAGACAACAACATGCCGGGAAGCTCGTTCCAGGGGGACACCCGCCCTGAGAAAACTGAGGTTCGACCACAGGGTGAGGAACTGACGGCAGGTCGGAGTAACTGGTACTCGGAGCGTGCCTTGTTGCCATGCCCACCTCGGGACTCGGTCGCGAAGCCAAAGCTGAAGCGGTCTCATATGAAGCAATCCGATCGGCGTGACCGCGGCTGCAGATGCCATATGCCCCAGGAGCCTCTGAAAGTGTTTCAGTGGAACCGCACTCTTGCCCTCGAGTTGTCTCAGGCAAGTCAGCAGTGACTGCGCGCGCTCGCTCGTAAGCTGCGCGGACATGGCGACCGAGTCGATGTCCATACCGAGAAAAGAGATCCTCTGCACGGGGCAAAGTTTGCTCTTCTCCCAGTTGACCCGAAGGCCCAGACGAGCTAGCTGCCGGAGAACCAGGTCCCTGTGTTCGCAAACCTGAACTCGAGAGTGAGCTAAGATCAGCCAGTCGTCGATATAACTCAGGATGCGAACCCCGTGCTCCCGAAGGGGAACAAGGGCAGCCTCGACGACCTTTGTAAAGATGCGAGGAGACAGGGCCAGCCCGAAAGGGAGGACCGCGTACTGGTATGCCTGCCCCTCGAAAGCAAACCGAAGGAACGGTCTGTGTCGAGGAAGAATGGAGACATGAAAGTAGGCGTCCTTCAGGTCGATCACTGCAAACCAATCCTGGGGCCGCATGCATTCGAAAACGCGTTTGGCGGTGAGCATCTTGAACGGCAGCCTGTGAAGGGAGCGGTTTAGCACGCGCAAGTCCAGGATTGGCCGTAACCCACCGGTTTTCTTGGGGACAATGAAGTAAGGGCTGTAGAAGCCGGACCTCATCTCAGCTGGAGGGACAGTCTCGATTGCACCCTTCGCCAGCAGGGTGGCAATCTCTGCTCTCATGATGGGGGCATTGCCACCGACCAAAGTGGAGCGGACTCCCCTGAAGCGGGGAGGAGACCGTGCGAACTGAATCGCATAGCCGAGCCTGACGGTACGCGCAATCCAGCGGGACAGACGGGGAAGCTCTAGCCAGGCTCCCAGGAACTGAACCAGCGGGATCACGCAGATGACAGGCGTCCCCCCGGAGGGGCAGCGAAGCGGAGTAACTGGCCCAGACGTGGACGGCATAGCGGCCCGGTGTGGGGGCACAGTTAGGAACCGCGCCCTGGCAGAGGGGGCCAGGGGAGGACCAGGCTGGTCGTCCCGCGGGGGCCTGCTCTGCCAGGGGTCTGGCGACAGAGGGGGACAGGGGCGAAGCGGTCCGTGGACGGCACGCCGTGTCAACCACCTCTGGGACAGAGGGGGACGAGGAGAGCACGGCTAGTGGGCGGCACTCTGTGTCGTCCGAGAACTCTGTGTGCTCAGAGACGGGAGAATCAGTTCTTTGGAGAATAAGGATTCCTCCCCGGCCCTCACCGGGGAAAGGAGTGGTCCTGCTACCAACTCCTGGAAAGAACTGAGTGCCATCTCTGGGGAGCCCCTACCAGGAGCGCCGCCTAACCTGGCGTGTAGCGGGGGGCGGGGCTGGAGAGGGCTGTGGCGTCCGACCGCGGCCTCCAGAGCCGGCCCGGGTGAACTGGCGGGGTGGGAGCCGCGTGGGGGCGCCCTCGGCGGTGGGCAGACCGAGGGACCTGAGCGGACGGCGGGGGCGTGGGGACAGAGTCAACCTCAGCCTGCTCCATCCCCGAGGAGCCCGTCTCAGGAGCGCCGCTTAACCCGGCGTGTAGCGGGGGGCGGGGCTGGAGAGGGCTGTGGCGTCCACCCGCGGCCCCCAGAGCCGGCCCGGGTGAACGGGCGGGGTGGGAGCCGCGGGAGGGCGCCTTCAGCGGTGGGCAGACCGAGGGATCTGAGCGGACGGCGGGGCCGTCGGGACAGAATCAACGAGCTGTTGGGCAAGCCCTCAACCGCACCGCCGAAGAGGCCGACCTGGGATATGGGAATGTCGGGCAGACGGGTCTGCGCGACATCCAGCACATCAGACAGGTTCAGCCACAGAATGGTGTGCATCACCTGACCCAGGGAGCGTACGGCCACTTTCGTCGCTCGGAGAGCAAGGTTAGTGGCGGCGCGCAGCTCAGGGAAGAGCCCTAGGTCAGTCCCGCCCTCGTGCAGGACCATGAACATCTGGGTCAGGTAGACCAGCAGAATGACCATGGCATGCAGTGAGGCGGCCGCCAGTCCCGTGGCGCTATAGGATCTCGCCACAAGCGTAGACGAAAAACTACAGGACACGGACGGGTGCTTAGGATTGCGCCGAGAAGAAGCACTCTGAGGACACATAGCATCGCAACAGCGCGTTCAGCCGGGGGAACCCCAGTGTACCCATGGGCAGCGGCCCCATCGAGGGGAGGAAAGGCGGATGAGATCAGCGAGCGGTCCCTGATCTCATCATGCACGTCCGGGAAGAATGGTATTGGGGTTTGCCGTAGACGAGGGTCGGCGGCCTTACCCAAAAACCAATCGTCCCGGGAAAGCATGGCCGTCATCTCCGGATCAGACTCGACGAGTCGTCACTTCCAGGAAAATCAAACCCACCTAGTGAAGCTGCTACAAACATAATATCATCCTCTGTAGCGTGCGAGCTCTTTTAGTGAGAGAAAACTCAAGTGTTGAAGCACCCGGGGAGACATGCACCGACTGGCAGACCACTGCAACAGATCAGCAGGAAGCACGCGCTCGCCGTAGATCGCCATCACACCATCACTCGAGGTACTCGTTTGTGAAGCTGACAATTCAGAGATGGCTTGTTGAGAGAAGAATAACCTTGGCTCCGAAGCGAAAACATAAACTGCTGTTGCTGACTTCCTCCTTTTATACCCACGAGGTGGGGCGGAGTTACGTCATGCAAATTCCGCAGACCCATGGCATTTCTTTGCCATTGGCTCGTTTTGTAACACTCGAAGTTGATAGGCTTTCTAAGCGAAACCCCATTCGTCGTCATCCGACGTAACTCGGAGTGACAACGAAAGGGAACGTCACTTCAGTCATTCTTAAAAAAGGAAGATGTGTTTGGAGTTTTGACGACCGGATACGGCAAAAGTTTAATATATCAACTAGCTCCGCTGGTGGAAAAACGCATGGGACTCACTCAGCCACAGCCATCCGTTGCTCTGGTTGGTTGTAGCGCTATCCTGTTGCATGCAGAGAGAATTTGAAAGACATCCGTTTATCCTGCCCCTCGGATTGAGGTATGCCAATTGTGAGTTCCCAGACCTAACATCTTGATGTAGGTCTGGCTTGCCAGGCTAACATTAAGCACCAACACTTCAAAATAATTATATTTGAAACTAGACTTCTTAGTAATTCTGAAAATATTACTATAAATTACAGCAACACCTCCCCCTTTGCCTTTCATACGAGGTTCATGTTTATAACAGTAATCTTGCGGGGTGCACTCATTTAAAGTAATGTAATTGTTTGGTTTTTGCCAGGTTTCTGTCAAACACAGCACATCTAGGTTATAATCTGTAATCATACCATTAACAATAAGTGCTTTTGAAGTAAGGGATCGAATATTCAGCAACCCGAGCTTTATCATTTGTTAATTTCTATTATATCTATTTTTTATTTGTCGAACATCAATTACATTTTTACCTTTAGATGGGTTTGTGTGTCGTGTCTAATGTGACACTACAGCAGACTTAATTAGGTGGTCTCTAGGGAACAACTGTGTGTGCAAATAACTGCTTTGTGAAGTTCTGATTAACATCTCAGCTCATGACTCTCATTAACACACACACACAGACACACACACACACACAAACGCACACACACAGACATGCTTAACCAGATGGAGACACACACTCCCAGCACTGAATTTAGTTACCCACCACAATCTTGTACACACATAATAATGAAACAATGTGTTTCTACATGGTATTTTGGTTCCTTATAGTATAATTTACTGTATATAGAAATGCAATTGTATTCTGTTTAATTTATAAGTGGATAAACATTTCCCTGGAACATTTTAATATGGGTTTTCTGTTGAAAGTATCCCATTACATTTCAAATGTTTTCCGAAGACTAAAAATTTACTGTTTAATGTTATTTTTTATTTTTCTTTAACATTCAGAGTATGTTGTACATGTGTTGAGCAGAGGCACAGGGAGGGGAGCTGGGAGAGTTATATATCTGAGCAGAGATGTTCCACTAATGATGATACTTCAGTTGGTATGCTTTTTACAAGGAAAGGAATGTTTCAACTGATGCAAATGTACCACTAATGTATACACAGGGAAAGTGGATTGTACATGTGTAAGCATGAGGTATACGTTCCATTTTTAAACATAAGCAACATGTTTTTCTACCTTACAAGGAAGATGTAAATCCCTCAGTGGTGTATATAAGCTCAATCCCTACTGTACTGGCTCATAGAAACATAAAGGCATGATGGGGTGAGAGGAAGGAGAAACTGAGGGATGATGGAGTGAGGGAATAGAGAAATAGGGAACAGAAATAGTTTCCGTGATTCAACAATCATGGGGAAAAGCATGATTTTCAAATCTACAGTTTCATTCTGAATAATTCACAGCAAAATTGCCTCTGTGTCAAATCTAACACCAGCAAAGTGTCTAGTGCACACTATGCAATGTCAATATTCACTTTTTAGCACCAGTTTTGTGTGGATTCAAAATAACCCAATTCATCACTTAACATTGTTTTACCACTACAGTGATAGTGTTAAAAATAAATTAAATTAAATAAAAAAGATAAGTGTTAAAAAGAAACTACATACAGATTTACAGGCGGCACAGGCAGTGCTGTTTTATTGCCATACAATGTTCAAACAGCAACAGTGTATTTTACACCATTAATGAAAATTTAACCCATGAATTTTGCTTTGTACAGATGCAAGACATTCCTTATCATTTAAATGGATCTTATTTATTTCAGATTTCTTTCTTTCATTATATATTTTCACAAAAAACAATGCAGAGGTCCCAGTCACTGTAAATATCACAAAGTAAAATACAAGCAAAAGTTGGACCGTCTATTTGGACCGTTCTAATTTGACTGAGTGTGAAGGGAAACAGATGGAGAGATGGAGAGCTCTCTGGAACGGCCAAAAAGGTTTTTTTTTTTTTTTAAGTGGATAGTTCCAACTCTAAAATCTGACCCAACATCTTGTGCCAAACACCTTCCCTTAATCGTGGTAAAAATCACAGATTATGACTTTGCATGGCCTACTGTGATTTTGCTGTTCATGCCATCACTGACATAAAAGGTGAAAAGTAAGTGCAAAGTCACAACTAAATTAGTTTTGGATGCGTCTCAGCTGGCTGCTATGAAGTGCGCTAATTAAGTTTTCACTGGCAGAGAGTTTGACTTTCACTCATGGTTCATATCTTTGGAAGGGTTTATCTTTCCAACCTTCATTGTGTTTGAGTGTTTGTGAATTGAATGCCAGCTGGAAAAATAAGTTTTAGTTTATTGCATCTCAACCTCACAGAATAAAAGCACCTGAACATTTAATAAATCCATTGCGGTGGTTTGTAACAAATTTAAATGGAGCACACTGATTAATAAAATGGTCATTAGAGCTGTATCGAAAAATGGTTCAATCAGGATTCAATCATTTCAGTTATATTTACAACTTCTATTTAATCTATAAAGCTTGTTTCACACTAGGTACGTATTTGCAGTGCAGTGCCATGACGGCTTTGGTAACTTCTATGCTTCAAAAAATGAAAGTGTAAACTCTAAAGTTAAAATGGCTACACATTATTTTGATGGTACCCTTTACACAATCTGGGGGGTATTCCAGAAAGCAGGTTATGTGACATAACCGGGTATGTTTAAGGGTAAGCGGATAAACTCAACTTTCGGTTCCAAAGACGGAGGTAACTTTCAGGGTGTAGGTAGCCATAACGGAGAGTCATTGTTCACCAGCACCCACTCCACAAACGCTGTGAAATCTTCTCTGAGGGCCGTCCGCTGGTAGGCCTTTGATCGCTCGCTCAGGCTGGAGGGGTAGAAAATAGGGTAGTGCGTAAGGCACGCCAGATGTAAAAAGTCCTGGGTGTGGATCTCCAGCGGACGGTCTCCCTGCTTGAAGCAGAGAAGCTGGATTGAGGGAAGGTTCATGGGGAAAACAAATAAAAAACAGGAAGAAAAAAATGCAGCAAAAACTTTGTAGGTCGCCCTATTTGTAATGAGCTTGGTTGGAGCAATGACTCACACGACAAAGGAATACAGAGGAGCACAATTTAATTGAAATCATCACAGGAAACAAGTAGAAAGCAACCAAACATCTATGAACATATGTAGACCGACAGCCACATGAAGAAAACTAAGGGTATTTAAACACTGGGACTAATAGGATAATTAACAAGACAACAAGTGGGAATAATGAACTTATCAGAATACAGCAAAACTAGGTCACAGGGGAAACACAAAAGAACTCAAGATAACCAAACGTGACAATGATAGACCTAGGCTATATCTTACCTTTCAAGCAATGTGGAAGCAAAATGACTAAATATACGTATATCTTTGCTGTTATTTAGTTTAATCAATCTTTATTTTTTTTATTTTAAAATTAGCATTAAACAAACAATATAGTTCGTATTCACAGTGATTAAAGATTATTAAACAAAATGATTGAAAAATTTGCACAGCCACCAAATAGTAATGCTCTAGTAATGCTCTAAGTATGTAAATATCCATTAAACAAAATAAGAAAAAAGTAGTAGGATGGCGCGCTTTTTCTTATCATCCGTTTCCATGGTGACTCGTCGATTTGTTGCTCTGTTGAGAATGTCTGGTGTGTTAACCTTGAACATACTCTTGAGTTGGATGAACTTACTCTCAGGCGAGTTTTTGGAACCAGCCAACCTCGAGTAAGCAAAGTCTGGTTTAATCAACCAAGACTTCAGGGCATGTTTGACAGTAAGAAAACCTTGCTTTCTGGAATACAGCACTTTTGTCTTATTATCTCCCTGTTTTTTAAGCCCTGAGTTCTCCTTAGTTCTTTGTCCATTATTGTTGATGTGTATTTTGATCTGTTTATTCTCCTGTGATCTCCTGAGCTTTCCGTGTGGATTAATAAAGACAGTTCCCTTTCGTTGTCACTCCGAGTTACGTCGGATGACGACGAATGGGGTTTCGCTTAGAAAGCCTATCAACTTTGAGTATTACAAAACGAGCCAATGGCAAAGAAATGCCATGGGTCTGCGGAATTTGCATAGCGTATCTCCGCCCTACCTCGTGAGTATAAAAGGAGGACGCCGGCAACATGCAGGTATGTTTTCGCTTCGGAGCCAAGTTTATTCTTCTCTCCACAAGCCATCTCTGAATTGTCAGCTTTACAAACGAGTACCTCGAGTGTTGGTGTGACGGCGATCTCCGGCGAGCGCGTGCTTCCTGCTTATCTCTGCAGTGGTTTGTCAGACAGTGCGTGTCTCCCTGTGTGCCTCAACACTTGAGTTTTCTCTCACAAAAAGAGCTCGCACGCGGCACGTCTTTTTAAAGACGGCTCGCCCGTGCATTTAAAAAAAAAAAAAATGAATGGTGCGGCAGCTTGGTATCGGACTCTGATGGGCACGAGCATTGTCTAGTATGTTTGGGCTTGATCATGCTAGAGCAGCGCTCGTGGATGACTCATGTTTTCTCCGTGGGAACATGACCATCGCGTCATTAAGGTCGAGACTCGGTGAACTCACATGAGTGAGAGTCCCCTCATCCACCCCCCGATCTTCGGCTGGTGGCCAGGGTGACCTGAGGGTTACGGTCTGGAACAAGGCGCCGACTGTGTGTCTGCGACCCCAGCCCCCCTCTTCAATGACGGTGCCCGCTAGTGAACAGGTGATTCCCACGGGTCTACCCTCTGGTGGCCCGTGTGTTTCATTTGAAGCTACAGAGGATGATACTATGTTTGTAGCAGCTTCACAAGGTGGGTTTGATTTTCCTGGAAGTGACGACTCGTCACAGCTGCCACCTTCTGGTGCATACGGCTGTGCCTGAGTCTGATCCGAAGATGACGGCCATGCTTTCCCGGGACGATTGGTTTTTGGGTAAGGCCGGCTGAACGCTCTGTTGCGATGCTATGTGTCCTCAGAGTGCTTCTTCTCGGCGCAATCCTAAGCACCCGTCTGTGGCCTGTAGTTTTTCGTCTACGCTTGTGGCGAGATCCTATAGCACCACGGGACTGGCAGCCGCCTCAGTGCATGCCATGGTCATTCTGCTGGTCTACCTTACCCAGATGCTCATGGACCTGCACGAGGGCGGGACTGACCCAGGGCTCTTCACTGAGCTGCGCGCCGCCACTGACCTTGCTCTCCGAGCGACGAAAGTGGCCGTACGCTCCCTGGGTCAGGTGATGCTCACCATTCTGTGGCTGAACATGTCTGATGTGCTGGATGTCGCGCGGACCCGTCTGTCCGACATTCCCGTCTGTCCGACATTCCCATATCCCAGGTCGGCCTCTTCGGCGGTGAGGTTGAGGGCTTGCCCAACATCTCTCAGCCGCCCATGAGCAGACTGACGTTGATTCTGTCCTGACAGCCCCGCCGTCCGCTCAGATCCCTCGGTCTGCCTACCGCCGAAGGCGCCCTCCCGCGGCTCCCACCCCGCCCGTTCACCCGGGCCGGCTCTGGGAGCCGCGGTCGGACGCCACAGCCCTCTCCAGCCCCGCCCCCCGCTACACGCCGGGTTAAGCGGCGCTCTTGAGATGGGCCCCTCAGAGATGGGACTCAGTTCTTTCCTGGAGTTGGTAGCAGGACCACTCCTTTCCCCGGTGGAGGGCTGGGGAAGAATCCTTATTCTCCAAAGAACTGACTCTCCCGTCTCTGAGCACACAGAGTTCTCGGACGACACAGAGCGCCGCCCTCAAGCCGTTTTCTCCTCATCCCCCTCTGTCCCAGAGGTGGTTGACACGGCGTGCCGTCCACGGACCGCTTCGCCCCGTCCCCCTCTGTCGCCAGACCCCTGGCAGAGCAGGCCCCCGCGGGACGACCAGCCTGGTCCTCCCCTGGCCCCCTCTGCCAGGGCGTGGTTACTAACTGTGCCCCCACACCGGACCGCTATGCCGTCCACGTCTGGGCCAGTTACTCCGCTTCGCTGCCCCTCCGGGGAGACGCCTGTGGTTCGCATGACCCCGCTGGTTCAGTTCCTGGGAGCCTGGTTAGAGCTCCCCGTCTGTCCCGCTGGATCGCGCGGACCGTCAGGCTCGGCTATGCGATTCAGTTCGCATGGTCTCCTCCCCTCTTCTGGGGTGTCCGCTCCACTTTTGTCGGTGGCTAGGCCCCCATCATGAGAGCAGAGATTGCCACCCTGCTGGCGAAGGGTGCAATCGAGACTGTCCCTCCAGCCGAGATGAGGTCCGGCTTCTACAGCCCCTACTTCATTGTCCCCAAGAAAACCGGTGGGTTATTCCTGGACTTGCGCGTGCTGAACCGCTCCCTTCACAGGATGCCGTTCAAGATGCTCATTGCCAAACGCGTTTTCGAATGCGTACGGCCCCAGGATTGGGTTGCAGCGATCGACCTGAAGGACGCCTACTTTCATGTCTCCATTCTTCCTCGACACAGATCGTTCCTATGGTTTGCTTTCGAGGGGCAGGCATACCAGTACGCGGTTCTCCCTTTCGGGCTAGCCCTGTCTCCTCGCATCTTCACGAAGGTCGTCGAGGCTGCCCTTGTTCCCCTTCGGGAACACCGGGTTCGCATCCCGAGTTATATCGACGACTGGCTGATTCTAGCTCACTCTCGAGATCGGGGTTGTGAACACAGGGACCTAGTAATCCGGCACCTAGCTCTTCTGGGCCTTCGGGTCAACTGGGAGAAGAGTAAACTTTGCCCCGTGCAGAGGATCTCTTTTCTCGGTATGGACATCGACTCGGTCGCCATGTAAAAGGCGCAGCTTACGAGCGAGCGCGTGCAGTCACTGCTGACTTGCCTGAGACAATTCGAGAGCAAGAGTGCGGTTCCTCTGACACTTTTCAGAGGGTCCTGGGGCATATGGCATCTGCAGCCGCGGCGACGCCGCTCGGATTGCTTCATATGAGACCGCTTCAGCTGGGCTTCGCGACCGAGTCCCGAGGTGGGCATGGCAACAAGGCACGCTCCGAGTACCAGTTACTCCGACCTGCCTTCAGTTCTTCACCCCGTGGTCGAACCTCAGTTTTCTCAGGGCAAGTGTCCCCCTGGAACGAGCTTCCCAGCATGTTGTCTCAACAGATGCCTCCACCACGGGCTGGGGCGCCATGTGCAATGGACATGCTGCTGCGGGCTCCTGGACAGGACCCCAGCGGCTATGGCATGTCAATTGCCTCGAGTTGTTGACAGTACGCCTTGCCCTGCACCGCTTCCGGGCGTTGCTCTTGGGTCAACACGTACTAGTCCGATTAGACAATACCGCTACTGTAGCGTACATCAACCGTTAAGGCGGTCTACGCTCCCACCGTATGTCACAACTCGCTCGCCACCTCCTCCTATGGAGTCAGAAGCATCTGAGGTCACTTCGAGCCATTTTCATTCCCGGAGCTCTGAACTGCGCAGCCGACGAGCTCTCACGGCTTCAGCCCCTCCCTGGAGAATGGCGACTCCATCCCCAGTCGGTTCAGCTGATTGGGACCAGTTCGGGGACGCACAGATAGATCTGTTTGCCTCTCACGACTCGACCCTTGCGCCCTGTATTTTTCCCTGACCGAGGGCACTCTCGGCACGGATGCACTGGCGCACAGCTGGCGCCAGTTTCTATTGCCTGCGCGTCAGCTAGGTGCCTCCCGTGTGTATGGTCCCTACTCTGAGCGACCCCCACATGTGTATTTCCACTGTAAGCCTCTCTGAGCATGTGTCTTCCCTTGGCAAGCCACCTTGCCACCCCTGGGGTTGAAATATTCCACCTGCGGCTGGACACCCCAGTGTTCTCCATATGCATCCCTCCGGGTCATATGTGTATTCTCTAAGTCCCCCCCCTCTGGGTTGGCATTATTTGCATACTTCCCCTAAGCTTGGGATATGCTTCCCAGTGTACCTTGATATTCCTGTGATAAATGGAGTCCTTCGTCCAGTCTATGGCAAGGATCTCGATTTACGCAGGGCACTGGAAGACAGCTGAGAAGGTGGCGTGATTAGACTGATAACCCTATTCGTCGTCATCCGACGTAACTCGGAGTGACAACGAAAGGGAACGTCTACGGTTACGTATGTAACCCTCGTTCCCTGAGTAGGGAACGGAGACATTACGTCTGCCTGCCACTTTCCGCTGTACCGCGGGGATCGCCTGAGCTCAGTCTTGGCTCCTCAGCGAAGAAACATACCTGCATGTTGCCGGCGTCCTCCTTTTATACCCACGAGGTAGGGCGGAGATACGCTATGCAAATTCCGCAGACCCATGGCATTTCTTTGCCATTGGCTCATTTTGTAATACTCGAAGTTGATAGGCTTTCTAAGCGAAACCCCATTCGTCGTCATCCGACGTAACGTCTCCGTTCCCTACTCAGGGAACGAGGGTTACATACGTAACCATAGACGTTTTGCTTTCTTTACTCCTTCATTGTGCGATCTTTTTCAGCACCGCAACGTTACATTATCATTTTATTGATACATTTTATATGCCTTAACCCTACACCTAAACTCAAACAAAACCATTTTATAGAGACTACTAAACATAATAGACAGAAATGTGTAGCAAAATGACAATTTTAGTAACAATATAGCATTAAAAAGATATTTTGAGCCATTAATCCCACTCCTGCCACTAAACCGACTTATAAGCATTTTATATATTTTTTAAAGAAAACATAACAGTAATCAAAAGTAGTTCAAATGACAGTGTTGCATATAATGGTTTTGTTTGAGTTACAGAGCAAAATTTAAGTTATTAAAGTGTTAATTCGCCCAAAAATGAAACTTCTGTCATTAATTAATCACCCCCATGTCATTCCAAACCCATAAGACTTTTGTTCATCATCGGAACACAAATGAAGATATTTACAATTAAATCTGAGCGATTTCTGTACCTCGATTGAAAGCTACACAGCTATCACTTTGACACTTCAAAAAGTTCATAAAGAGATCGTAAAATCAATCCATATAAATTTAGAGGTTTAGTCAAAATTTTCTGAAGAGACTCGATTGCTTTACATGATGAACGTCCTGGTTGCGCATGCAACCCACCGTTCCCTGAAGGAGGGAACGGAGGATGTAGTCGACGTCGACTGAATGGGGATCACGTCAGAGAGCCAATGTTGGCGTGCGTAATTCGCATCACACACTCCGCCCCCGCGGCGCAGATATAAATACGGAAGTGGATGCATGCACTAGTTGCTTTTTCGCTGAGGAGCCGAGCGTAACCCGGAGGCAGCGGTGGTCCAGCGGAAGTGGCAAGGGGACTATGTCCTCCGATAGTCCGCCTCAGTGCATGCCATGGTCATTCTGCTGGTCTACCTTACCCAGATGCTCATGGACCTGCACGAGGGCGGGACTGACCCAGGGCTCTTCACTGAGCTGCGCGCCGCCACTGACCTTGCTCTCCGAGCGACGAAAGTGGCCGTACGCTCCCTGGGTCAGGTGATGCTCACCATTCTGTGGCTGAACATGTCTGATGTGCTGGATGTCACGCGGACCCGTCTGTCCGACATTCCCGTCTGTCCGACATTCCCATATCCCAGGTCGGCCTCTTCGGCGGTGAGGTTGAGGGCTTGCCCAACATCTCTCAGCCGCCCATGAGCAGACTGACGTTGATTCTGTCCTGACAGCCCCGCCGTCCGCTCAGATCCCTCGGTCTGCCTACCGCCGAAGGCGCCCTCCCGCGGCTCCCACCCCGCCCGTTCACCCGGGCCGGCTCTGGGAGCCGCGGTCGGACGCCACAGCCCTCTCCAGCCCCGCCCCCCGCTACACGCCGGGTTAAGCGGCGCTCTTGAGATGGGCCCCTCAGAGATGGGACTCAGTTCTTTCCTGGAGTTGGTAGCAGGACCACTCCTTTCCCCGGTGGAGGGCTGGGGAAGAATCCTTATTCTCCAAAGAACTGACTCTCCCGTCTCTGAGCACACAGAGTTCTCGGACGACACAGAGCGCCGCCCTCAAGCCGTTTTCTCCTCATCCCCCTCTGTCCCAGAGGTGGTTGACACGGCGTGCCGTCCACGGACCGCTTCGCCCCTGTCCCCCTCTGTCGCCAGACCCCTGGCAGAGCAGGCCCCCGCGGGACGACCAGCCTGGTCCTCCCCTGGCCCCCTCTGCCAGGGCGCGGTTACTAACTGTGCCCCCACACTGGACCGCTATGCCGTCCACGTCTGGGCCAGTTACTCCGCTTCGCTGCCCCTCCGGGGAGACGCCTGTGGTTCGCATGACCCCGCTGGTTCAGTTCCTGGGAGCCTGGTTAGAGCTCCCCGTCTGTCCCGCTGGATCGCGCGGACCGTCAGGCTCGGCTATGCGATTCAGTTCGCATGGTCTCCTCCCCTCTTCTGGGGTGTCCGCTCCACTTTTGTCGGTGGCTAGGCCCCCATCATGAGAGCAGAGATTGCCACCCTGCTGGCGAAGGGTGCAATCGAGACTGTCCCTCCAGCCGAGATGAGGTCCGGCTTCTACAGCCCCTACTTCATTGTCCCCAAGAAAACCGGTGGGTTATTCCTGGACTTGCGCGTGCTGAACCGCTCCCTTCACAGGATGCCGTTCAAGATGCTCATTGCCAAACGCGTTTTCGAATGCGTACGGCCCCAGGATTGGGTTGCAGCGATCGACCTGAAGGACGCCTACTTTCATGTCTCCATTCTTCCTCGACACAGATCGTTCCTATGGTTTGCTTTCGAGGGGCAGGCATACCAGTACGCGGTTCTCCCTTTCGGGCTAGCCCTGTCTCCTCGCATCTTCACGAAGGTCGTCGAGGCTGCCCTTGTTCCCCTTCGGGAACACCGGGTTCGCATCCCGAGTTATATCGACGACTGGCTGATTCTAGCTCACTCTCGAGATCGGGGTTGTGAACACAGGGACCTAGTAATCCGGCACCTAGCTCTTCTGGGCCTTCGGGTCAACTGGGAGAAGAGTAAACTTTGCCCCGTGCAGAGGATCTCTTTTCTCGGTATGGACATCGACTCGGTCGCCATGTAAAAGGCGCAGCTTACGAGCGAGCGCGTGCAGTCACTGCTGACTTGCCTGAGACAATTCGAGAGCAAGAGTGCGGTTCCTCTGACACTTTTCAGAGGGTCCTGGGGCATATGGCATCTGCAGCCGCGGCGACGCCGCTCGGATTGCTTCATATGAGACCGCTTCAGCTGGGCTTCGCGACCGAGTCCCGAGGTGGGCATGGCAACAAGGCACGCTCCGAGTACCAGTTACTCCGACCTGCCTTCAGTTCTTCACCCCGTGGTCGAACCTCAGTTTTCTCAGGGCAAGTGTCCCCCTGGAACGAGCTTCCCAGCATGTTGTCTCAACAGATGCCTCCACCACGGGCTGGGGCGCCATGTGCAATGGACATGCTGCTGCGGGCTCCTGGACAGGACCCCAGCGGCTATGGCATGTCAATTGCCTCGAGTTGTTGACAGTACGCCTTGCCCTGCACCGCTTCCGGGCGTTGCTCTTGGGTCAACACGTACTAGTCCGATTAGACAATACCGCTACTGTAGCGTACATCAACCGTCAAGGTGGTCTACGCTCCCACCGTATGTCACAACTCGCTCGCCACCTCCTCCTATGGAGTCAGAAGCATCTGAGGTCGCTTCGAGCCATTTTCATTCCCGGAGCTCTGAACTGCGCAGCCGACGAGCTCTCACGGCTTCAGCCCCTCCCTGGAGAATGGCGACTCCATCCCCAGTCGGTTCAGCTGATTTGGACCAGTTCGGGGACGCACAGATAGATCTGTTTGCCTCTCACGACTCGACCCTTGCGCCCTGTATTTTTCCCTGACCGAGGGCACTCTCGGCACGGATGCACTGGCGCACAGCTGGCGCCAGTTTCTATTGCCTGCGCGTCAGCTAGGTGCCTCCCGTGTGTATGGTCCCTCCTCTGAGCGACCCCCACATGTGTATTTCCACTGTAAGCCTCTCTGAGCATGTGTCTTCCCTTGGCAAGCCACCTTGCCACCCCTGGGGTTGAAATATTCCACCTGCGGCTGGACACCCCAGTGTTCTCCATATGCATCCCTCCGGGTCATATGTGTATTCTCTAAGTCCCCCCCCCTCTGGGTTGGCATTATTTGCATACTTCCCCTAAGCTTGGGATATGCTTCCCAGTGTACCTTGATATTCCTGTGATAAATGGAGTCCTTCGTCCAGTCTATGGCAAGGATCTCGATTTACGCAGGGCACTGGAAGACAGCTGAGAAGGTGGCGTGATTAGACTGATAACCCTATTCGTCGTCATCCGACGTAACTCGGAGTGACAACGAAAGGGAACGTCTACGGTTACGTATGTAACCCTCGTTCCCTGAGTAGGGAACGGAGACATTACGTCTGCCTGCCACTTTCCGCTGTACCGCGGGGATCGCCTGAGCTCAGTCTTGGCTCCTCAGCGAAGAAACATACCTGCATGTTGCCGGCGTCCTCCTTTTATACCCACGAGGTAGGGCGGAGATACGCTATGCAAATTCCGCAGACCCATGGCATTTCTTTGCCATTGGCTCATTTTGTAATACTCGAAGTTGATAGGCTTTCTAAGCGAAACCCCATTCGTCGTCATCCGACGTAACGTCTCCGTTCCCTACTCAGGGAACGAGGGTTACATACGTAACCATAGACGTTTTGCTTTCTTTACTCCTTCATTGTGCAATCTTTTTCAGCACCGCAACGTTACATTATCATTTTATTGATACATTTTATATGCCTTAACCCTACACCTAAACTCAAACAAAACCATTTTATAGAGACTACTAAACATAATAGACAGAAATGTGTAGCAAAATGACAATTTTAGTAACAATATAGCATTAAAAAGATATTTTGAGCCATTAATCCCACTGCTGCCACTAAACCGACTTATAAGCATTTTATATTTTTTTTAAAGAAAACATAACAGTAATCAAAAGTAGTTCAAATGACAGTGTTGCATATAATGGTTTTGTTTGAGTTACAGAGCAAAATTTAAGTTATTAAAGTGTTAATTCGCCCAAAAATGAAACTTCTGTCATTAATTAATCACCCCCATGTCATTCCAAACCCATAAGACTTTTGTTCATCATCGGAACACAAATGAAGATATTTACAATTAAATCTGAGCGATTTCTGTACCTCGATTGAAAGCTACACAGCTATCACTTTGACACTTCAAAAAATTCATAAAGAGATCGTAAAATCAATCCATATAAATTTAGAGGTTTAGTCAAAATTTTCTGAAGAGACTCGATTGCTTTACATGATGAACGTCCTGGTTGCGTATGCAACCCACCGTTCCCTGAAGGAGGGAACGGAGGATGTAGTCGACGTCGACTGAATGGGGATCACGTCAGAGAGCCAATGTTGGCGTGCGTAATTCGCATCACACACTCCGCCCCCGCGGCGCAGATATAAATACGGAAGTGGATGCATGCACTAGTTGCTTTTTCGCTGAGGAGCCGAGCGTAACCCGGAGGCAGCGGTGGTCCAGCGGAAGTCGCAAGGGGACTATGTCCTCCGATCCCTCCTTCAGGGAACGGTGGGTTGCAAACGCAACCAGGGCGTTCCCTTTCAGTCGATAACATCGGACGTAATCCACATCAACTGAATGGGGATAACCTTTGAAAACGCCACTAAAGCTGCCACCTTCCAGTGCCTAGACAAAAGCCTCCTGATGCCCCAGCAATTTTAAGGCGGGGAAGGACAGGGCTTAGGCCAGGGAAGTCACTGCTGTTCCTACAGGACCACTGGGAAAGTGTTCCCGTACATTGGAAGGAAGGGACGCTGTGGAAGCCACATCCTACCCAAGGGGAGATAAGTGGAGAATACGCATATGAACTGGGCGGATGACCGGGCAGTACGACATATGGAATGTCACTGGGGTGGCTCCAACCTAAGACGGGGGGAGACTCACCGGACAGTGACAGCAGAGAGCCTCTGCCGAGGGAAGACACGGTCTCGACTGTAGGGAGCCATATCATGGAAGAATACACATATGGGGTCGCCGTAGGGACCGCAACATATGGACCCAGCCTAACACAGGTTCCAACCTGCTTACAAGTGGTAGGCCTAACACCAGACGTTCCGCACGTCCGATGTCGAAGGGGTGTGGAGGAACTCAACAGGGTTCAGATTTAAGGGAACTCAACTGGAGTAGAAAGGCGCACATATCCAGTCCATAGCAGGGGAATGCCGCAGCAAGCCGACACTTGAACCGGGCTCACGGTGAAACTGGCTTCATGAGAAGGGAGCCCACGGGAAGCAGCGGTTCAACTAGGTGTCGTCCAGTCCCCAACTCTAGAATCTGTTTAGCAAAGCATATTGTCAACGCCCAGGCGGAGCACTTTACTCTCATCATAAAGGGGCTCAACACCTAAGTGGACATGTTGCATCTCGGAAATTTTTACCGAAATGAAAGTAAGCACTAAGTGGCCAACTTTGCTTGGAAACAGCCTTCCCTCTCTGCTGAATTCCTAACAGATAAGAGCTGGTCTGAGGTCTATGGCTTGCGTTCTGTACACGTCTAACCGCTATAAGCGAACGGACAGAGAAAGCCAGGGCTGGATCTGCCTCCTCCGGGGCAGCGCTTGCAGGCTCACCACCTGCTCCTATTACGGGAGAGGTAGGAACCTTGGGCACAATCCAAGCCGGCATCTCAGCTTGTGAGAGTTAGCCGGCCCGAACTCCAGGCACAATACGTTTACCGAAAGCGAGCAAGTCCCTACCCTCTAGTAGAGACCATGCGAGCAGGAGAACTGATTTAACAGAATTTTTAACTCACTGCCTGCAGTGGCTCAGGGGAGGTCTCTGCAGTGCAGTTGCACCAGAGATAAGGCCCAAGAGGATAAAGAGGGACGCAAGGATTTACATTACCTTGCTCCTCAGGAACCTGACGATCAGGACGTGCTTCTCCATACTTCTACATCATGATGAGCGTCGTTTAAACACCGAGGCAACATCATTTTGAGGGAAGGGAAACAGCCTACTCCAACCCATCTTGCAGGAAAGAGAGCACTGAAATGATCGAAAGCTTTCAGGATCTCCTCTGGAGAGAAGACGCACTCAACGACTAGGTTCCACTTCTAAAGGCGTAAGCACGCTACCCTTTTCTAGGGGGTGCTCGCAGAAGTTAGGTGAATTCACTGACTTGAGCAGGCGCCAAGCGACCATGAGTCGCAGTCGCTTTTAGGAGGCTCACTGGGGAAACGCATTTCTGCGGACCCTTGGGGTAGCTGAGAGCCAGTGTCTGTCCAAGGGTTGTCCGCTTGGACAGAAATAACTGGCAGGGAGACGAAACCGGAGAGGCAACTGAGCGGCCCCGGAGTGGTCATGATTCAGCTGGACCCCAGGGGATGGAGTCTCCACTCACCCTGGCTGTAACTGTCGTGAGGCTCGTTGGCAGCACGATTGAGTAAAGCGGGAAGAGTGGAACAAAGCGTCCTCAGAAGCTTCTGACTCCAAGGAGGAGGTTATGGGTGAGTTGTGACATGCAAGCTTTTGGAAGCTTGCGCAACGGTCTAACAACTCGAAGCATGAATGCCCTTGTAGTCGAGGGTCGCCCAGGCCCCCGTTAAAACATGCCCTTTATACATGGCCCCTCAGTTGAAGAGGGTTTGGCAGCAAACCGGGATGACTATTGTCACATAGGGTGAGCTGCTCTGCCACGGTCACCTCGGGACTCGATCATGAAGCTAGCGCTGAAGCGGTCATATATGGAGGAAGCCAATGGCTGCATCTACCATATCCCCCAGGAGCCTCTGAAAGTTCTTTCAGTGGGACCCTTTCTCACTTCAAACACCAGCTGAACACACTCTCATTGGAGGGACGTGTTAGACCGAGTCCATCTCCAAAACTGAAAGAGAGATACTCAGCCCGTGGGCGAGATTACTCTCTCCCAGTTGACCTGAAGATCCAACGGGCTCTGGAGCACTCGAAGGGAAGGACTCTGTACTGATACTTCAACCCTCACACGCAACACACAGGATAGCCTGCGGCGCGGAAGGTAGAGATCTGAAGCACATGTCTTTCAGGTCGGAGCTGCAGACCAATCTTGGGCCAAGATGGTCACGACCCACCACCTAGTAGCACGAAGAACGAGTTTACAACTGGCCTTCATACCGGCTGGAGGAGCAGCTATATCAAATCCTTCACCAGCAGGATAAGATAAGCACGCACAAGTCAGGAGCACTGCTCAACACTAAGTGTGATGAATATCACTGGATTTTCAGGAGCACGTCTGCTCAACACCTAATGTGATGATTATCACTGACTTGAGCGGGATAGCCGAGCCTGAGGTGGGGCAGCAAAGTAGAAAGAGTGGTGTTAGTGTGCTGTGCAACACTTACCTGTCTCCACTAGCGGCAGGGGGTGCGTGAGAAGGCGGATGACCGGGTCCTCAAACACACCAAGCTGCCTGCTGGTGACCAAGGGGGAGCTGAGGGGTGTAAGGCTATACAGGGTCACACCCGCCAGACTGGCCCTCTTGGGACCCAGGAACAGATGAATTTGCTCTCTCTTTGAAGTGTGGGTACCGCTTACTCCGCTTTTTTTTTTTTTTTTTGGGAGCCAGCGGCGGAACAGACACACACACACAAACAAAGAATCCACCCGGCCCTCACCCGGGGGGAGGGAGTGATCGTGCCAACTCCAGGAGCATCTCATCCATCCCTGGGCAGCCCGCTCCGGAATGCTTTCGCTGTTGCTTGCCACCTGGCTTGGCAGCACCTGGAGCGGGCTGGGCGTCTCTACTGCGGCCGGCTCCATCCTGAGGCCTGGGTGGAGGCTGCTGCGGATGCCCAGCAGGAGCGCGGCCAAGGAACGCCCTCGGCGACGAGCAGGCAGAGGAGCTGCCACCGGCGGCGGGTGGAGGCAGCAGCTGGCCGCCGGGGTAGGATGTGCCGGATGACCTCCGTCTAAGCTTGAGCGGCAGAGAACTGTTGGATGCAGTTCTCCGCCGCGTCGCTGACCAGCCCAACCTGGGAAATTGGGGAGACCAGGAACCGAACCTAGTCCGCATCTGCCATATCAACCAGGCTGAGCCAACGATGGCGCTCCTGGACCACTAAGGTGGACATCGCCAGACCGATCACGCACGCTACGACACTCGTGCCCCGGAGGGCAAGGTCGGATGCAGTGCAGAGCTCACCTATGAGCGCACGGTCTGGACTACCCTCGTGCATGTCCATGATTGCCCTGGCCTGACAGACCTGAAGCAACGCCATGGCACGCAAGAGGAAGCGGCTTGCCCACAGGCTTTGTAAGCTCTGCCCGTTGGAATGGACGAAAACTCACAGGCCTTAGGGGGGAGACGAGGATCCCCCCAATAGGCAGCGGCCGCCGGACACAGGTGCACCTGTTTCGACAGACCGCTCCATTGGAGGGATAGCTTCGCAACCCTTCACCGCTCCTCCATCAAGGGTAGTCAGGGGGAAAAACTAGTCAGGCAGTTTCTGGCAGAGAAAGGTGCCATCCACAACCTGGTAAGCTCTCCATGCATTTCGGGAAAGAAAGGCACTGGTGCAGCGAGCTGAGAACCAGCGCGGCCCGCCCCGAGATACCAAACTTCAGACTCCAACCGAGACTGAACGGGACACGGTGGAGGTTCCACTCAAGCCCGGCAGCCTCGGCGGCCCGTTTCAGCATAGCTGACATTTCTGGATCTGGCTTGAGCAATGTTACACTCCCAGAGGGAGATAACACAGCCAAGTCGTCATTTCCAGAGGCCAGCTCACCCTCCGATGCTGCTATCGACATCTTATCCTCAGGGGGAACCCCCATTGAAACAGCTGATCAGTCCATTACAGAGGGACCTGCATGCTCTACAGGAATTCCATCGGCTGCGGTGTGATGGAGGAGTGAGGAGCCCACAGGGAATGGTTACTGGGCGAGACATCCATCACTAGCCTCCGATCACCCATCCCACACGGCACCCGGGGGTGGGGCATGGTAATGGGGACTCGCGCTTCGCGGACGAAGGCAAGTCTCAGTCTCAACACCGCGACAGTCATATTCCCGCAGTGAGAACATGAGCTGTCCACAAAAGCTGCCTCAGCATGCCGAACATATAAATATATGTATACATATTTATATACATATAAATACATAGCTCAAACACATGATGCAAGAATTGTGACCGTCAGAGAGGAAAAGGGAACGACCGCATCCAGAAACTCACAGGTGGAATGACATCTTGAAAAAGTTGCAAACGCACCCGTGTTGCTCTTTCAGAAAATAGGACCGTCACCAGTGCCGGAGCACACGGGAATGACCGCGGCAACACTGAACAGTGAAATGAAACAGTGAAGCACTCACTTTTCCGCCCTCTAACCAGCCGCCAACACACACAAACATTTAGAATTTGTTGCTGTTAAAACAGCAGTTGAGAGCTCAAAGCTTGCGATCATCACTGCACTCGCGCTGTAGAACACCAGCACTGGGAGAGTCTCCCTGAAGAACACCGACACACTCGCTCGTTGTAAACAACAGCACTCTCAGAGACATCAAACGATCGGCTCCGAAGCGAAAGGCAACTAGTGCGTGCATCCACTTCCGTATTGATATCCGCGCCGCGGGGCGGAGTGTGTTATGCGAATCACGCACGCCAATTCCATTGGCTCGTTCAATAGTACTCGAAGAACATTGGCTCTCTGACGTGATCCCCATTCAGTCGACGTCGACTACGTCCGACGTTATCGACTGAAAGGGAACAGATTTAATTTAGGCTTTTGTTTAGGCTTGAGAGCGTGAATACCAAGGTGCAGTACTTTTGTCTCTAGCCTTTTTTAATCTGATGGGTGCAGCAGTTTCTAATATACTAGAGAAGATAGTGCCCATACTGCTACTAGTCTTTTCATCAAGTTCATTATGTTTATGTGAACACTGAGCTGCCGAAAAAGATTAGGCAGATTATTTGTGAATCTTTATTGGTTGGGATAATTGTTCTACCTGGTCGATAACGTGGAGCAATATGGCAAATGTCAGTAGTACGCACATTACAAGGTAGTGATCAGTGACATCATCACTAGAATATCTATATCAGTAAGATCGGTTTCATGCGATATAATTAAATCTAGTGTATGATTAAAAATGATGAGTGGGTCTGGTGACGTTTTGCTTGACCTCAAAGGAGTTTAGCAACTCCTAACGCATCATTTGTATTATCTATGTGTGGCGAGTGGGACTTTTTTTCCTCTTCTTCTGCCTCACCCTTGGGGGCATGGAACACCTTTTAACCTGTTCAACGTCTTTAAATTTTAATGAAAACACCGACTACGCCACCCAGGGAGTTTCACCCCGGGAAATAGAATTAGACTGGTTAAATAATTAACCCTCCAAATTTACAGGAGGCACACAGGTTCGGTTCATGCACGAAGCCAGAGACGTAGTTCCAGTAAAACAACAATCATTTTATTTATATCGTTAAAATAAACATCAAATATAGAGTAACATTCACACTAAAATGAAGAAAATAAAGAAAAAGGGAGTGCTGAGGCCTTACCAGTGGAGGAAACCGGGTCAAAAGGTGTGGGATCTCAGGGGTTAAGGATTCCCTAATCACACGTACACACAAAAATAACCCAAACTCAAAATACAACAAAAAAAAGGGAAAACACAGCACACAGGAGGAGACACCACCACCGAGGACACCGACGCCACCACTTCCGGCACTCAGCACTAAAAGAAGAACATTCAGTTAATGAAGACAGGAAATCAAACAATAAATAACCCATAAAATCATTGAAAACAAACAAAAAGAGAATCTTCTTTATACACACTTAATCCAAAGAAATATAAACTAATCAAAAAATCACTTAATCATAATCAAACAACAAAAAAAACTCACACACACACATTAATAAACACAGACGGGCCAGAAAAAGGCAAAGTTATAGTCTGTGTCACAGTCACTGAAATACAGACTGGTCAAACGCCCAATTGCGCGACGAATCCCGCGCTGTAAAGTGCATCAAGGCGTCCAGAACCCGGAGCTCATATAGCTTTCCCCCATTAACAGTCTGTCGTTGAACAGAAATCAGTTGAGACAAACAACAATCCGTAGAGACAAAACAGCAGCGTGGCGGGAAGGGAGAGACTCGTGCAGAAACCGGTGCCAGCAAGCGCTTCACAGTCCTGACGTACATAAATCACATTCAATAACGGTGCCTAATTAAATATACACACAATGCCGACTGGCATACATACATACCCGTCAGGGAGCTGCACATCTATATACTGATCGTGTCGTTAGTACAGCTACACGAAGCCTACAATAAAACGGCCCATTACTTTACACTCAGTCACGCAGATGTTTAAAGAGGAAACAGATTCAACCTACCAGCAGCACAACGCAACCCGGTTCCGTTACAGGAAAGATCGGGTTTGTGACAGGAGAAACACTGCAAAAGACATTGCACAGACGCACACTGTAATGCCCATTGCAACACTAACGAGGCTTCTATGAAAGGCTTCTAATGAAAAAGTTAGCCACGCTATATTACCTGTCCGATAACCGTGACTGCACCACGAACGCGAGAGGGCCCACAGCGGAAGTGCGCCTCTGATGACAAAAACGTAAAGTGTCACGAGGGCCCACCCTCTGCCCATATATCATGCAGTTTCGTCCTGATTGGTCCAGAGAGTGTGAATAACACCGCTGCAATCAATCAACCTGCTACATATGTGAATGTTAAAATCTCCGATCTTGACCAATAGATCTGAGAGAAAATATGCAAACTCTTTTAGAAAATCAACATAGGGCCCTGGATGTCTATACACATTAGCCAGAGCAAGAGATAGCAGTGATTTTTTTCTTTCTTTTATCTGAAAGTGTAACATTTAGCACAAGCACTTTAAATTAATTAAACCTGTTTTCTGAATAGCATTAAGTATATCCCTCTAAATTTGTGCAACACTGCCTCCACTACAATCAGATGGGACTCATGCTTATAACAGTAGCCTGCTGGAGTACACTCATTAAGACTGACATAGTCATTTGGTTTAAGCCAGGTTTCAGGAAGGCAGAGTATACATCAAAACTATTGTCTGTGATAATTTCATTTACAATAACTGCCTTAGATGTGAGTGATCTAATGTTAAGCAGCCCAAGCTTTAGAAATTGTTTTTGTTCACTTATTTTGTGATTGTCTGGTTTAATCACGATCAGATTTTTTGTAGATCCTTTAGTATAGTTGTTGGTAACCAAAACTGTTTGGTTACCAACAATCGATTCAACCCAATGGCAGTTTTTTTTTTTTCAAACCAAATGTAAAAGGCAGTGAAGTCTGCACAGCCGGCAGCCCTGAACCATCTATCCTAAATGTGTTGTTTAGGTGTAGATCTAAAATAATTTTAACCAGTGGACACTATGGCATCACAGCAGCGTATGCCGCAATATAATATTAATTATTTTGAAAGCAGTGACAATAGTTTGAAATCAACTGAGAAAAAAACTGCAATATTTTTGGACCAAATGTTGATTTATAGTTATTTACAAACTTATATTTCTGATGTGGTAGAAAATGCCCCGTTAACCTGGCTTAAGTTAACCTGTCCTAGTCGACAAATTGATACTCTCCTAGGCGTCTCCTCTTTGACACCTGCTTACCTTTTGAACACTATTACTTGGGAATAAGGTCTCTAGAGTTCGACGTAAGCACTATCACTTGGGAATTAAAGTAAGGTCTCTAGTGTCTAGCCTGCCACACAGAAGTAACCAGACGGACTCCAAACAAGGCCTTTTAATATGCTTTAATCACAGCTGGGATTATCTCAGAGCAATTTCAGAGAGAATCCCCACAACAAAAAGAGTACAACAGTTTATGTAGAATAAATGCATGGCAAAAGTGACATGATTCATTACATAATTTGTCTTTAATATTATTGGTTCTTCATTTATATAATTATCTGTTACTAGGTACAGTAAAAGCAAAATTGGATTCCTTAGTACTTCAGGTTGTTGGTTGATGAGATTAAATTCAGACAGCTGTATAGTTTGGTTTCCTCTTGTGTTGTTATATTCAGACGCACTTTGGCCCAAGTGTTGGGGACATTTAGTTTTCAAAAGCATATAAATGTTAATCCTGCAAGAAAAGGGAATGTTAGTTATGATTAATAAAAAAAATTATTCACACCAACAAATGAAAGAAAAATAGATGTTATTGTCACATATTTGAATGGTGTGATATTTCTTGGAAGCCTTTTATATATTTTAAGTAAATCTTATCTTACATAGATACACAACTTAATTTAGAACAATATGATATGACACAATTGCTGTGTTTTAATTACTGATCAGTTTCCATCAACAGCTTGTGAATTCATATTTGCATTAAAGTAACACCAATGTTATTCTGTGCTGGATTCTGCTTTATAGTTTCTACAGTTCTACTATTTCCAGGTAATTGTACCATAGTTTGACGAATAGCTTTTAAAAAATTAATTTTTTGTGCATTAAAGTGCAGTGGCTTTTATAACCTTTGCATATTGTGCAGAGGGACGTAATTATCTGTATGTACAGTTAAGTGACCTCTATTAAAGAGTTTTAATGGATTTTTGAGGTCTGGAGTACTTCAATATCCCTGCTGCACTGCAAAAAAAAAAAAAAAAAAAAGCTTTGATGGTAAAAGTGGTCACATGAGGAAATTATTATAAAGTTATAAAAATCTCAATAAATATCTGATTTAAAAATGTCTTTGTTTTTGTCCATACAATGGAAGTCAATGGTCACCAAACCAACAATCAATTCAACCCAAAAAAGGCAGTGAAGTGCACAGCCTGCAGCCCTGAACCATGTATTCAAAAATTTGTTGTTTAAGTGTTTGTTAACTGGGTATGACGCCGACCTATATCAGAAATAAATAAAAAAAACAATGAACAAAAGAATTTATATGAAAAAAATATTAAATTCATTCTCCCATTCTTCTTCATAACAAATAGCTTTAGTTTTTGTATGGCATGAAGGCATGTGGTTTGTGGTAGCCCATACTTGGAATTTGTCCTCTGCATTTATCCCATCCAAGTTAGTGCAAACACATTAGGAGTAGTGAGTAGTGAGTAGTGAGCAGTGAACACACACACACACACACACACACACACGGAGCAGTGGGCAGCAATTTGCTGCTGTGTCCGAGAGCGATTAGGGGTTTGGTGTCTCAGTCATTTCCTGCCGGTATTGAGAACCGAACCTGTTACGTTCGGGTTACCAGTTCTCACTCTCTAACCATTAGGCTGTCCCACTTCTTTTAAATTACATCAGTAAAATTAAGATTATGAATAAATAAATTATAAGCACACACACACACACACACACACACACACACACACACACACACACACACACACACACACACACACACACACACACACACACACACACACACACACACACACACACACACACACACACACACACACACACTCATAAATATACATATGCATATGATACTTTAACCCAAATCCCCAAAGCTAAACATAGCCAAAGAAACAAAACAAAACAAAATGCTGTCAATATGCCAATACTGAATGTCTATGTAAATGTAAGTAATTGTACGTGTGGTAAACAAAATACATAAACATACGTTGTTAAAATTCAATAGGGTTCCTAAACGGGCATGCCCCCTGAGCCATTTAACATCCTTCTGTTACATAACATCAACACCTTTTCCATTCAGGTGCATTTTTTACCTTTATAAAGACAAAGTTTATTCCAATTATACCATATATATTGGCATGCTTTATGTCAAATTCTATAAATTTAATTATTAATATAATAGATAAAGCAATAAATTAAACTAAATCAATAATTTCAATCAGTTGAAATCAGTATCAACAAAATCCATTTTTAGACGGCAGTGGCACAAGCTGCATCTAGATGTATTCACACACTGTTTAATGCTGCTCAGCGGTGGCATGAATACAATTAAAAAAGGCATAAATAATGTTATGACAGATAATGTTTTAAATAAAAACTGTTCAATCAAGAAATTATTTTTTTAAAAATACAAAAAAAGTGATTCTTTTAAATATTAAACTAAAGTCAAGTCACCTATATTTATATAACGCTTTTTACAATACATTTTGTTTCAAAGCAACTTTACAGTGATAATAGGACATTTTTGCTGTACAGTAACTCTAGACGTCATTGTCCAGCTTAAGTAAGTTTTTGATTGATACATTTCTGTTGTAAAAATCATTAGTTATTAACTTAAGGGCCGCTTACACAACACTGTTTTCAACTGAAAACAGAAAACCTTTAATGTGTTCTGGCTGTTCATTTACATGACAACGACGTTTTGGTGGCCTGAGAATGCAAACTTTGTTAGTTTTTTTGAAAACGAGTTTTCTTTACAAAGTGACATCAACAATTACTTGTCTGGCATGCATAATACAGTGTTTTTAGTCGTTTTTGGACCGCAAATAATTTTGATAACATTTACATCTGTGCAGAGGATAACATTTTTTTATCGTGTCAATGAGGCCTTCGCAGGGGATAGTCAAGTCAAGTCACCTTTATTTTATAGTGCTTTTTACAATACAGATTGTTTCAAAGCAGCTTTACAGAGATAACAGGAAAATAATGTTGTAATAATATTGTTAAATATAGGGATGCACGATATATCGACCACATATCGATATCGGCCGATAAATGGTCTTTTTTGATGTTATCGTTATCGGTCCGATAAGAAAATTTGGCCGATATATCAAAGCCGATAGATAATAGATTATTTACTTAAGTTGAGAGACGCGCGCTGTTCGCCATGATGGTTCTGAATGATTGGATTCACTTCGAAAAGGAAGATAGTTCAGTGCAACATGTGCAGCACAAATCTGTCACATATGCTTCATAACATTATAATAAAAACAGGCCTGCAAAAGAATGTTGTGAATTCTTGTTCCCCCACGTGTTTCAGTGCGTTGAGCGCGTTGAGGCGGAAAGAGCGCGTCTATGGAGTTAAGCCTTCATGACAAGCACAGTCAAGTTCTCTTGAGCATTCGCAGCATTCTGTGCCATTGTAAGTTATAATATGTTTAATTTGTGTATATATATCTGATTAATCTAATATAGGATGCGTTTGGTTGAGTTAATGAACGATGCAGTAGCGCTTCATTGTACCGGTGATCATCTTTATCTTTAGCGTGCGCAGCTCAAACAGCAATGCACATTTATAACTATAATTGGGACTGTCATAGATGCCATTATAATGAGAACACTATTGTAATAAAACGTTGTGAATTCTCTGTTTAGTTGCCGTTTCAGCGCGTTGTTGTGGGAATAGCACGTCCAGAACAGGGATATTAGGCCTACACATGATGACCAGCACAAGTTCGATTGTGCATTCACGTCATTTTGCGCAGATAAGTCGTAAAATAAAGTTGATGTAATATAAATATCTGATTAATCTCACATATGATGCGTTTCGTGGATTTAACCAACATGCTAGAAAAGTTCTTCAGTTTCCCGGTGCTCGTTCTCTTCAGCTCCAGCGCGCGCAGATTAAACAACAATGCAAAACATTAAAAGCTATGATTGGGACTGTCATACAATTATAATTGTATTCACTATTGTAATACATTTGTAAATTCTTTGGGTTTGCATTCTTCAGCAACCGTCGAGTTGATTAACCTTCTAGCAAAGCGATTCAGTTTTAACGTTCGTTCTCTTCAGCTTCAGCGCGCGCGCTCACACAGCAACAGTAACTAAGCTATTAAAGATGTTTACTATCAATGTAATATTAAAAATGTTTATTTTTTCAAAAACATTGCGTTATAATTAATAACTAACATTACTTTGTTCTCGTATAATTAATAACTAACATTATTTTGTTCTCGTATTATTTTCATCAACGATATGGTTTGATTAAAATATATTTTCTTATTGTCCGTGCGGAGGCGATTCCATTTTATTGATCAATGCCACATGCATTTTGTTTCTTTATGTGCAGCCCAATGTTATCCAATGACTTGTTTGCATTATTTATGTATTTTATTTTTTGTTAGGCAATAGATTTTTTGATAACACTTTACAATAAGGTCTAATTTGTTAATGCATTAACTAACAGAGAGCAATAGCCTGTGTTATTGTTAGTTAATAAAATATGTGTGTTCATGTTAGTTCACAGTGCATTGACTAATGTTAACAGATACAACTTTCTTAAAAATGTTTTATAAAATTGTTGGTTCATGCTAACTAATGCTAACAAAATTAAACCTTATTATAAAGTGTTACCATTTTTTAATAAAGAAATTTGTCCATATGAGTGTAAAATTAATTTTAAAAGTTAAGGAATCTTACACTGGTTCAAACTAGGCTATACTGTATTGTATATGTTTGATTTATTTTAAAAGTGCTTGAGACAAGGCCTTTAATGGTGAGCATTTTGTTATACAGGCTATCAAAGTATATAATTTTTTTTTTATTTAGATTTATCGGCCAATATATCGGTTATCGGCTTTCAAATGTAAAGAATTATCGGTTATCGGTATCGGCCAAAATGTTCATATCGGTGCATCCCTAGTTAAATATAAATTTAAATGTCCCCAACTAAGCAAGCTTGATTGTGTGTGATTGCAATGATTATGATTTAGTCAGCATTACAGGTCAGAAGTCAGATTGGATCAGAACTTTCACAATATTTATCCAGTTCATCTGGTTGGGGGTCGGAGTCATCACGCCGGTATGGAGACGAGTTTGTTGAGGTGTCCATGAGGCCTTCACAGTGTTGATGAGGCTGGCACTTCAGGGATGTGTTGTCGCCGTGTCCATGCGATGGTCCTTCATTAGATCTGGATATGGCCTGGATCCGGCGGACTGCGGTAAACCTCGGGATAAACAGAGAGACTAATATTAGCGTAGACACCATCTTTCTTATGATGTACCAAGTACATCAGGATTTATGAGAAGTGTTCCCGGTTCCGGCTGATCTAAACTATGCAGTCTAACATTGAATTATAGAAGTCTATAATGAGTTATGTGTATGCTAAGCCAAAGAGATGTGTTTTTAGTCTAGATTTAAACTGACAGAGTGTGTCTGCTTCCCATACAATGAAGATTGTTCCAAAGTTTTGGTGCTAAATAGGAAAAGGATCTACCGCCAGCAGTCGATTTTGATATTCTAGTTATTATCAACTGGCCGAAATTTTGAAATCGTAATAGACGTTTTAATCAGTAACACTAATAGAGAGATACAACCATGAACGGATATGATAAGAGCAAATCATTTGTGACTCTTAGAGCTGTCTCAGTACTATGATACGGTCTAAATCCTGACTGAAAATCCTTTGCAGATACAATTTCTTTCTAAAAAGGAACATAGTTGTGAAGATACTGCCTTTTCTACTATCTTTGACTGAAAAGGTAGATTCGTATGGAAGCTTGTTTCTGCCACAGAATAAAACATTTTAAAAGGAAATTGTGACTTTATTTCTCAGAATTGCGAGATATAAAGTCAGAATTGCGTGAAATAAAGTCGCAAGTCACAAAACTAAGAATTCTGACTTTTTTCTCGCAATTCCAACTTTATATCACGCAATTCTGACTTTATAACACATAATTGCGAGTTTATATCTCGCAATTCTGACATATTTTCTCAGAGTTGTGAGATATAAAGCCGCAATTGCATATTATAAAGTCAGAATTGCGAGTTATAAAGTCCAATTCTATGGGAAAAACAGACGTGACTTTTTTCCCCTCAGAATAGTTTATATCTCACAATTCTGACTTTATAACACGCAATTGTGATTTTATTGATCAGATATAAATCAGAATTGATTTATATCAATCAATTCTGACTTTATATCTCGCAATTCTGTGTTTGTGAGATAAAAAGTCGCAATTACCTTTTTTATTTTTCATTCTGTGGTGGAAACAAGCTTCCATAGATTCAAGATCGGCCTGCAATTGACTAATTCTTTTGGATCAAGTTGCATTTTTTTAATAAGCGGTTTAATAATAACCAGCTTAAAAGGTTTCTGTACGTATCCTAATGAGAAAATGAATTAATGATATTAAGAAGAGAATCTATGACCTGGGAAGCATCTCTTAGCCGGTATAGGGTCTAACATGTTGTTGATTTAGATGATTTAACAAGTTTTGACAACTCTTCCTCTCTTATAGCAATGAATAAATGAATGGAATTTTTCCTCAGGGACACTACAATGCACTGTTTGATATGATACTGTAGTAGACGGTTGCATGGTTATAATTTTCTCTGAAACATCTGGAGTTAAAGCTGTATTTCTCGTTAATTAGCCACTGTAAATATGCAGATAAGCAGATCTAGCAATTTAAGGCCTTTCTGTTTGCAATAATGCTTACTTTCCACGAAATGCAAAAAACCTCTAGTTTTGTTTTCTTCCAGCTGTCCTCCATTTTTCTGGCTGCTCTCTTGAGGGCCAGATTGTGCTCGTTGTTCTACAGACTATTTTCTTTAATCTTCTTTAAGCTCAAAGGAGCAACTGTGTCTAAAGTGCTGGAAAAGAGAGTCAATAGTTTCTGTTGCAACATTGCTATCTTCTAAGCTATCTGGGATTTTAAGGAGATGAAACTGATCAGGAAGATTATTAATAAAGCGATCTTTAGTGGCAGAAGTGATAGTTCTACTATATTTGTAACAGGGCTTAGATTTGCAGACTTTGCTAAATGGAATATACACAAGACTAGATAATGATCTAAGATGTCATCGCTCTGCTGCTGAATTTCAACGCCGTCAACATTGATTCCATGTGATAATATTAGAGCTGAAGTATGATTACGACAATGAGTGGGTCCTGTTGTCTAACTCCAATAGAGTTTAGAATGTCTGTAATGCCAATTCCAATGTGTCTTTTTTTAAATTATCTACATAGATATTAAAATCACCATCAAATAAATTTATCTGCAGCCAGTACTCTGATAGAAATTCAGCAATTCTTTGTATTTCTGTCACCTTGTTGTTCAACAGTTATCTCGTTAGTCATGTCAGCTGTGTCTTGTTTCTTTGATTAGTTCCTGTGTATTTAAGCCCTGTGTTTGGTTCAGTTCAGGGGTGTATTCCAGAAAGTAGGTTATGTGACATACCTGGGTATGTTTAACATTAAGTTAGCGGATAACCTCAACTTTCCGTTCCAAAAACGGAGGTAACTTTTTGGGGTATGTAAGTAGCCATAGCAACCTTTTCTCTGAACATAACCTGCTCCAGACCAAGATTAGTTTACTTCAGAGGTGTTGGAATAATGGTCCCTCCAGTTGTCTGTTATTGTTGCGTTTAGATGGTTGTTCAGGGGTGTATTCCAGAAAGCAAGGTTATCTTACTGTCAAACATACCCTGAACTCTTGGTTGATTAAACCAAACCTTGCTTACTTGGGAGTAAGTTCATCCAACTCAGAGTATGTTCATTGTTAACACACCAGACATTCTCAACAAATCGACGAGTCACCATTGAAACGGACGTTAAGGAAAAGCGCGCCATCCTACTTTTCTTTTTCTTTTGTTAAATACTGATTTACATACTTAGTGCATATCACCACCTATTTGGTGGTTGTGCAATCATTTTTCAATCTTTTCGTTTAATAATCTTTGATCACTGTGAATAAGAACTATATTGCTCTTATAGCAGGTTATGTTCAGAAAGTAGGTTGCTATGGCTACTTGCACACCCTGAAAGTCAGGTATGTCACATGTCCTGCTTTCTGGAATACCCCCCTGAACTGAATGTTTGATGCTCTTGTTATACTGAGTTTGTTGTTAAAATAAAGCCTGAAAATAAAGCATGCCTGCTGTAACTGGACCCTGAGTAGTTACTGTATGTCACTGTGAGGGGGAGGAGAAGTGTTTTTTTTTTTTTGGTTTTTTTTTATGAAGCCCTGCCAATAAATATATTGCAGCTGATAATTTGAGTCATTTCCTTCTATATGAACTGCAGTGTGCTGATAACAGCACTCTAATGGCTGCCCTGCCATCTCATTTTTCACTTAGTGACATAGAAATTAGGAACTAATCTTAAATAATTTCAGTTTAATTTAACTTTTAATTTTCTGATAATAAGTTCCTGAGGATGCACAAATCTTCTGCACATTCATTCATCACTCATTAATTGCATTATTGACCTTCAAGAGATCCCACTGAACTGTACAGCCTTGTGTCTTTTGTTTGTATGTGTATCTTTAAAACTTCTACAGGGCAATCCTGATGCTAAACACTCTCCCTGTGGTACTTCTAGACTAATTTGTTGTGATCGTTGAGTGAATAGCATTTTAACAAGGTGCACCGAAGTAAAGCAGTTAATGTGATGAGAATAAACCCCCTCTGCAGGCGACAAGGTAACACTATCTATCACCATCCACTGCCATCAGCACACCTGCAGAGAAAACAACATCTGATTGATGTTCTCTTTGTCTACTTCAACACAAGTTTCCTGTCGCCACTACTAATGATAGTTTATGACAAAGAGAATGGAAACTTTAAGACAGACACTTTGATTTATCCATAACTGTTTTTCATATTTTATCAAACAAAACATGGGGGGATGGGATATATTCATTTGGAATATATAGTACATGCAAGTGTAAAATATGCATATGCACTAGAAATATCAGAACATTCTAGGAAGAGTAAAAAGAGATAAATAAATAAACAAATAAAATAAAATGCACTAAATGAAATACTATCATAGAAAATAACATTGCCCCCCAACATGGTATGTTTATCACATTATTTAAATTGTTAAAAGTAGAAATACAATAATCAATGACAACTAGTAAATTAACATAATCCAGAAGTAAAACAAGAAAAAAGAGAGGGGGAAAAATAAGACGTAAATTAGTCATTAAGCAGAAAGTATACTTGCACGTCTATGTAGGCCTCCATTGTCGCTGTAGCTTGCATGCATTCCATTCTGTTCTGTTTATGCAGTTTTTTCTTCGACTACCTTGTGAATTTACGCCCCCAGGGCACGGTTGCTACCTTGTGGATAAACTAATTACTTAAAAAAAAAAACGCACATGTGTGACCGGTTTTAAAAATCCGGCGGTGCACGAACAGTATGCGCATACACTTCTGATGACAAAATTCTGTTCATTGGATACTTTGGATAAACATTCACCGCATGTCTTCAAGAGTACCTTTCACTCTAAGCCTGATGCTCTTCCATGCATCTGGACTAACTACAGATTGTCATCCATGCCCAGACAATTACCTGCCGGTTACATTATACAGAACTCTCTGATCTATCTCACTGGTAGCGATCAGCAACATACCTCATCGATAATGTCTTGCATCGTCAGTTTTTGATCTTTTGAACTGTCAATCAATTTCGGACAAAGCCCCTTATCTCAATAAAATCATCTAACTTATCTCACTGAAACTTGGCAAGTTCTTGATGATTGTCTGCAGTTAAATCTACTCACACCAGAAGGATATAAACATCTGTCTAGACCCCGACTGCACGGTAAAGGGGGGGGGGGTCTCGCTGTCATCTATCGAGATAACCTCCGACTCACTTAACTTGATTTTCACAACACCAATACTTTTGAATATATGGTATTGAAGGCTGACTCTAAATATGATTCATTGGTTTTAGCCTAAGCTTACCTATGCATAAAAATTTCCTATGACTGTTATATCCTATTGCAATCTCAAAGCTTTTGACACTGCATCATTTTGTACCTCCATTGTTTCTTTGAATCTGTCTGATGTCTTTGATATCTCCTCTCCCTCACTGATATTATCTAACTATCACTGCACCATTTCTGAAATCTTGCAGGAGCTTGTTCCTGTTAAGACCAGAAGCGTCCCTTCCACCCACTCCTCTCTTTGGCAAACCCCTGAGTTTCGTATCCTAAAGGCTACTGGTAGACGACTTGAGCATCTTTACAGGAAAACCGGCCTCACTGTTCACTATTTAACTTTTATTGAACATCTCAAACAATACTAATCTGCTTTGAACTCTGCTCGTTCAAGTTTCGTCTCTGCCACAATTAACAATCGAGCAACAGGCCAAAAGCATTATTTAACACAAATAAATACGTTTACCAAACCTCCATCCCATGATGCTCTAACTTCAGATGAGCTTTGCTGTTCCTTCCTGAATTACTTGCTAGAAAAGACAGATGCCAATGGTCCAGTGGTGTTTCTCTAATGATGCTACAAAGCTTAGGTTTTTGCCAAATCTATCTGGTCAGCCCCTGACTTTCTTTTCTCTGACTAGTCCATCTTCTGTCTCTGAGTTAATCTTGAAATCCAACTCTTCATCCTGCCGACTTGACCTGCTCCTACTTCACTCCTAAAACTTTGCCATTTTGTCATCTCTGCACCTATTTCTCACTTCATCAATGCATCTCTTGCCTGTGCTTCATTCCCTCTGCCACTCAAAACTGCTGCTGTTACCCCTGTCCTTATGAAACCAAATCTTGATCCCTCAGTTCTATCTAATTATCGCCCTATTTCAAATTGACCCTTTCTTGCTAAATTCCTGGAAAGTACTGTTGCCTCCCAGCTTCAGTCTTTTCAAGTCATAAATAGGGGTGGGAATCATAGGGTACTTCATGATACGATATGATACACGATACCGATAATATCACGAAACAGAAATTCTGCTATAATCGATATATTTCTAGACCATCCTATAATGATACATCATGATATCTGTCATGAAAACAAACTATGAAAAAAAAATGCCTGTGAAAAGGTTAACTGCAGTTTTTCTCTCTTTATTAAAGTCTAAACTGGTAGAAAACAGCACAAAAACTTTTGTAAATTAAATTTAGCATTTTAAGTAAATAGGGTGAATCCACTGATAGACGCATGCTTTCAAATGCTCCCGTGTGTATCTATGCAAGCGCTCGATGAAAAGCGTCAAATATGTCTATTTACAACATGTTTGTCCCATCAATGGTATAAAAGCCGAAGTGCGTCCAGATTTTGAACTTAAACGTGGCTGGGGCATCTATTATTTTACTCACACTGCTGTCCGCCATCCTGTTAAAAACGAGGGATGTGCGTATCGACTAATTTGACAGTCGTTTAAACGTCAGTTTTATAACTTTGTGTTTTTAGTTTTTAACTGTTTTTAACAAGTGTTTGAAACACTTAATCTATAAATCAAATTTGCTTGCTTCGGCTATCACACCGACATGCATGTCCTGCATATGGTTATGCATGGCTCGAGTTAAGCCAGTGTGAAATGGCACAGCTTAAAAACTTTTGCATTTTATTTATATTTCTAAATACTCGTTTGTCTTTTGAGCGGTTATTTTTGTGCTCTTCGTGACTGACAGGAAGAAAACGCATCTGAGGTAAAATAAAAAGATTACCTCTTAAGGTATTATTTTTCCAAGTGTTTTATTTTAATGTGCTATTTAAAATGCTTTTTAATATAAATGTAACAAAGTTCAAGGCGCAGGGAAGAAGCGGGAACCGGTGAACGGTAAACGGAAGTTTTAAAATAAATAAAATGAAAGTAAACGGCATGTGCTTCATAGCCGACTGACGTTCCTTAACGCTTGCACCCTGCTCTTCACAGTAACTTTAAAATAACAGTAATTTGAACAATAAAATCTTGTGCATTTTTTCCCCGTCTAATCACCTATTGTTTTCAGTGTCGACTAGTATCAGCTGTACCATTTAGTCGACTAGTCTTGCACATCCCTATTAAAAACCTTATTCATGTGCTGAGCGCTACCTTGAGTAGCCATGAAGTAGCGACGCTGGGAGCAGGGAAATCTATTTAGAGTGCCTTATGCTATTAATTAAAATATCGATATGAGGCGCCTGCTCATCAATTATCGTATCACACAGAGAAGGACAACAATATATCGCCCTATTGATATTTTGTCCCACCCCTAGTCGCAAATAATCTTTTTGATCTCTTTCAATGTGGTTTTCGCCCACTTCATAGTACTGAAACTGCACTTGTAAAAGTAGTGAATGATCTACTACTTTCTGGTGACTTTGGTTCTCTGTCTATTCTTCTACTACTCGAGCTCAGCTCTGCCTTCGAGACGTCTCTCATGAATTACTTATTTCTGACCTCTTGCATGTGGGTATTTCTGTTGCTGCTCTTATTTGGGTTTCTTCCTACCTCTCTGACAGACAATTCTACATTTCAGTAAACGATTTTTGATCACCTACTGTCCCCCTGAAGCAAGGTGTCCCCCAGGGTTCTGTTCTCAGGCCATTATTATTTATAATTTACATATTACCTTTTGGTCAGATCTTACATCGTTATGGTTTTAATTATCACTTTTACGCTGTACACCTGCTCTGTCTGCCCAAACTGACAAAATCTCTGCATGTATGAATAAAATAAAAGATTGGTTTAATTCAAATTTTCTGAAAGTCAACATAGACATAGCTGAGATCTTTTTAATTGGAACTCCGTCACTCACTAGTTATTTCTACTGATTTCACCTGTGAGATTGCTGGTATTCACATCAAACCAAGTACGGTTAAAAATCGAGGTGTTATTTTCGACACCTCTCTCTCCTTTCAGGCTCATATCAACTCTATCACACAATCTGCATTCTTTCACCTACGTCACATTGCCCAGCTCCGTTCCTTCATCACTGTCAAAGATGCTGAAACTGTCATTCATGCATTTGTCTCATCACGTCTTGATTACTGCAATGCCATTTTCAGTGGTTTACCTGCCAGCTCCATTTCCAGATTACATTATGTTCAAAACTCTGTTGCTAGAATACTTACCCATACCAAGCGGTCTGCTCATATCACCCCAATTTTGTATGACTCGCTCACTACGATCATCTGAATCTGGCCTTCTCGTGTTCCCTCGGTATCGCCTCTCTTCAATGGGGGGCAGATCACTCAGTATTGTTGCAACCAAACTGTGGAATACTCTCCCCCGATCACTCTGTTGTTTTAGTAATATTTCTGAAAATAAGTGAGTTATATGGTATTTTTTATGAACATAATTTTCTGAAAACGATGTCCCTTGGCAAAGAAAATAAATATGACATAACTTATGGTTAAACGAATGCAGAAATGATATAATTTTTTTATATATTTTAAAGTGTAGTCTTGTTTAAAATTCTGAAATACTTTGTAAAGCTGGCACCAGAAGTTGCACAGAACAGAATTAAATGTAATAATTACAGATTTGGTAAATGAGCCAACTGCGTTTAATTCATGCATTTCAAAACATAATCTTATTGATCACAATTACACCAGAATCAAACGATTAATTGCATGAATTATGAATTCATAAACGTGTACCTTTGTAAAGTTGTTCATACATAAATGGTTTACATTTTAGATGCTGCCAGTAACGTCAGTATTGTACCTTTTGGTGTCAAGCCCGTTTTTCTCATATACGCATTTATTGTGTGGCTTCATGGGACTTCTATAGTACACAAGTATGAACCACTTTGATAGTTTTATTTATGCTTTGCATCCTATTTGAAACTTGAATTTTTAACTTTTCTATTTCAAGAACATGTCATACATGTTTGTCTGTAAGTAAACAATGACAGAATTCCATTTTTGAAGAAATTATTAATCTAAATGAGCACATTAGATTTTTTTAACCTTTACTTTCATAGCGCTTTATTTTCATACAATACAGATTGTTTCAAAGCAGCTTTACAGTGATAAACAGAACAATAATGATTCAATGATGCAGAATTCAATTCGGCTGTAAAGCAGCTCTAAAAAGAAAAAAAGTGTTATTGTTCAGCTGAAGTCAGTTCAGTGTTGATACAGTTACTTTGCAAAGATCATCAAATATTTAATTAGTTCAATTCGGCTGAAAGTTCTGCAGAAAACAGTGATGTCATTGTTCAGTTAATTTCTCATCCAATAGTGTCAGTGCAGTCAGATCGATAATATTGTTAATATTGATTGTAATATTAAGGTTAACCCCGCCCCTTCTCTAATTACTTCTCAACCATATAATAATGGTTGGACGGATATTTTTAAAATGTGATGGCATTTAATTGATATCATTAAATAAAATAGAACCAACTTATTAATTCTATGAATTCCATATTTATAGATTCAGCATTTAAGTATTCACAAACATCTGCAAGTCTCTAATCTTGTAAAGTAAAAGGCTTACAAGTCTTGGAAAAGGACTCTACCTTTGCCTCAGGCCAATTTAGTTTTCACCTACTCTAAAGAGAAGCAGTTGGCTATTTTCTGTTGGCCAAACTGCTTTGAGTGTAATCTAAAATGACATGCCTTTCTATGACCTTCGACACAAATGGTAATAGTAATGGACCTGTAATTGCACACCTCCGATAGAAAATAGGTGTTAATATGGCCCTCTTCCAAGCCTTTGGACAAATCCTCAAATTAAATTAAATGTAGATGAGATTTGCTCTTGGTCAACACACTGAATGCTTTTAGGAAAATTGTATTTTGTCCATACACAACTTTAAGCTTTACTTAAATTTTGCATGTCTTTTAAGCCCGGGACACAACAAGCCGACGATCGGCCGTCGGGCAACGTCGGGCCATTTTTGAGAGTCGGCCAACGTAGTTTTTTCGGTGTGTTCCGCACCGTTGGCTCTAGTTGGACGCCGTCGGGGTTTTTTTGGGCCGAACAGGCTGTCTGTGAAAGAGGGAACTCTGATTGGCTGTTCAGCTTAGTGAACGAGTCAGTGCACAAGAATAATAGCAAAACAGTGGGCAAAGAAGTCAAAACGGTACAGATAGAAGGCTGTTCTAATGTTACGTCATCTTATCTGAGTGTTCCTTGGCAAATATTTAAATATTAACATGAGCGGAGTAGAATAAAGAAAGTGTTTAGCAGGATTGATAATCAAAACGGTAAGCACGCACTGCTTTGTTTACGGTTTCTGTATCTACAGCCTGCAGCGTCGGTTTCCTTTTTTGAATGATGAATATAGACGAATATATCTGCAGAAATAGACAGTTGTATCATTTACACGCAGGCGCAGAACGCCCATGCTAGCTGACAGTCGGCTGTGGTTCTCTCGGTGTGTTCAAGTGCAGCTTTTTCCCCCGATGCAAGCGACGCGAGGCTACAACACTGTCGGCTTTCATCAACACTAGTTCTTTGGTGTCGGTTTGGTGTGTCCCAGGCTTTAACTGTGAAACTGTTTTTTTTTTTTTTTCACATGATCCAGTTTGGTTGTCTTCAAGAAGTAATTGATTATGATTTGAATGTTTGAAAGATGGGCATAACTATAAGTCCGAATTTGACTGAATTTCATTCGCTTTGACGCCTTAATTGTGTTTTTAAAATCAATGCACTTTAAGTATAATGTGGTTTCCACCATCATGGCAGAATTGTGACTAGGGATGCAGCGATTACCGGATTTCACAATTAACCGCGCTTTAAAACGTCACGGTTAATTAATTGTAAAGACTATGCTACACCGAGTGTTCTGCACGGAACGGAACTTTTGCAACAAACACAAAACGAAAACAAAGTTACACCAGCGGTGCAGCAGCTTAAAGTGCCGTGCTCGTCAACCACTATGGCAGAAATAGCCTACTAAGCAGCGACGCTCTATTTCCACCGAAAAAAACGCCTGGGCCCTGTTCACAGATCGCGTCTTTTGCGCGCTCAAGTTCGTTATTTCAAATGTAGGCGCGCTGTATGCGCGCTCATAATGGAAGCGACGCGCTCGTTTTTTTCCAAGCGCGTCCGCGCCGCATCGGAATAAAAACATCTCTACTTTTCAGAATGCCGCAAGCGCACCGTAGGTCAAGTGACAAGAACCAACAGAGCAACGACAGACGCCTCCGGAACGCAACCGCCCTAGCGCTTTGGAAAACGCGGCGTGTAACTTTCAGCTTTCAGTGCAATGTAAAAAAAAAAAAAAAAAAAAAAAAAAACACTGGAATGTTTTGGATACGTAAGTCTGTGGAAAACAGAATGTGACGTGCTCTCAAGAGTTTCAGTCAGTGAACATTTAACTTAATATCCTATTGCTTTCTCCTGTCTGTTAGGCTTTGTAGTTTTAATATGCCCGGTGTAAAACACTAAGATCAGGGCCGTGTAGACTTCTAGGACTACCAACTGCATTTCAGTTATTAATAACACTGCATGAGAGATGTTCTCAGTTTCTTTCTATAATTTTTACTTAAAGTTCAAATAAACTAACCAAAATAATGAGATTATAATAGGCTAGATGGTTTTCTAAAGGCACATGTAAAATTTGGATTAATAATTAAAAAAAGACTTAAAATAAGTACAATAATATTGGAGTGGATAACATTTGGACTATATAATATTTGTTATCTTTTAAAAGAAATACATAGTTAATATTTAGCTTACATTTAATTCAATAGAGCTAAATACTTTGTTTATTCTTATTTTCATTGGGATTTATTTATTATTCCTTTATAGTATTATTTATGTTTTTATGTCAAATGCCAACAAGATATTGTTTTCATGTTTTCAAGTTTTCTACCTCAGGTTGAAAATAAATTTAGAACAAACTAAACATTTAATAATTTTGTGATCTATTTCAATCAAAGAGCCCTGCCGCCTTTGACTTAATTTGTTATTTTTTAAAGAAAAATGCTGGATGTTTACAAAGCACTTCTCTTTAATTCCAAAGGAAGAGATTGATTATTGTTTGTCAGTTTATAATTTTGTACTGTGTTGTGGCAGCAATAAATAACACATTATAATCTAGTGTTGAGTGTTCATGTGATATTATACATTGGTAGTGTTGTGAAATTAATTGATGCATAATAATCGTGATAATCGTTAAATCGTGATTATTTCTCAGACAATAATCGTACTTACAAAATCTGTAATCGTTGCATCCCTAATTGTGACTAGGTTTAGGGTTGGGGTTTGTCTTAAAGGTTTTTGAATAGGAAATTATTATAAATATAAGAGACATTTCATGTAGAAAGTGTAATAATATCTAGCAGGACTTTGACGAAATTGTATGCATAGTCACGTTTTCTTGTGAGATCAAGTTGTTGATTTAGATATCCTGAGCTGGCCAGGGTGTGTCTTGAATAATTTTCTAAGGGTTCAGTCATGGTCACATGATCCAGTAATGAAATTGAAAGAGTTCATTTGATCATTCTCTCAGTCTTATCATTGAATAGCAAATTCAGTCAATCTGTGTGAGGACGCAGTTATTCTTGGTGGACCCATTGCTAACTCTGTAAGATCAAATGCTTTGTAATGTCTTTCAAAGATTTCCAATTTCATTTTCCACCCATATGAAAATCCCATTTTTGTATTACATCTTTCTCAAGATGTGATTTCAAGTTGCCCTTGTTTCAGACATTTGAGAAAATCACCAAATGAATAGACATGATGATATTTGCTAATGGACAACATTAAATGTTTGAGGAACATTTGATCTAGTCCATACACAACTTTACTTTTGGGAGTGCTAACTCTAACTAGATACATTATTTGGCCAAACATAATGTTGACAGAAATTAATAATTAATGGCTTTGATGGCTAATAAGTAATAATTTTTGGCGTATTCTAACCATTTCTGTGAAAACAAAAACTCATCGGTACATCATACAGTGATGTTCTAGAGAATTCTGTGCTTACATTGTTCCAATGGGTAGTGAAATGTTGTTTTTCTAATCCAGCATGACATTCTGGTTTGAAAAAAGTTATTGTCAAAGCACAGATCTAAACTCTGCTGAACATCTTTTGGATAAATTGGAAAGCAAACTGAGCCAGAACCTATCGCACAACATCAGTGCCTGACCTCACTGATGACCTTGATGCAATGTCATTTATTTAACTAAAAAGGCCCTCCTTAAACTTGTCACAGTTGTTTTCTGTTTAGTTTGGTTTCATTGGACTTGTCTGCCTATCTTCATGTCACGTGTCATCATCATTATCAGTTCATCTGTATCACCTGTGTTTATAATCATCATCATCATCATCATCTGTTTCACCTCTGTTCTGTCAATCAATGTTCATCTGTGCTTGTATTTAGTTCCCTTCTGTTCAGTCAGTCTTTGGCCGTTTCTCAATATGCGTTCTTGTCTGTACTTGTGTTCTTGTGGACTTGTGAAACGTCATCAGTCGCTGCCCAAGTACTGTCCCAATTCAAAGTTAACATCTAGACAAATCCCAACAATGCGCCCGAACACATCTCGTTTTCAGATCAGCAGCCCATGGGCTCACAAATGGGCGCAAATGCATTTGCTATTTAAACAACGTGGTGCAGGATGTGAAAATGATAACTGCGTCAGGCTGAAACTAGCAAAAAACACTTGCGTCGCCTGGCGCTGCATTGCACCGGGAGTATGATAGGGCCCTAATGTCATTTTCCCATTTTCTGTGACCTAACCTAAAGTGAAAACTATTTACTATTATATTATACTTATTATAAAGTGTTACCAGAGTTTTCCTTTTTATTTTAAATTTCTTTTATTCTACTACCAGTAGTAGGTCCGTTTGGCTGCGGTCTATTTACATGCATTCATAAACTGGAATTTATTAATGTACACACATTTAACTATTAACTTTTGGGGAAGGTCCATTTTATGCACAAATGACCCTGAATTGATTCATATTTACTACTTAATGCATCAGTGGACTGTTTCGTTGGAATGGAAATAGCTTATCAGCTACACCGTTGTTCAAATGGACCCGTGGCTCACTTCACACTCTTGAAGCCTCTTTGGGCTTGTCTTTCCTGCTGCTGTCCCAGAGGAGTTTGGAAGTGCTCCGTGAGCTCTCCACGAGTGCAAATCCTTTCAGTCTTTCTGACGGCCGCAGCTTTACAACAATTTGTCCCAAATCTCTGCCGGTCTCTTGAGCTCTAACATGCTGTGAAGTGCTGGACCATTTTAACCAGCTCTATAGGAGAGGTTGGTTCTTCAGGCACTTTGACCTATTTCTTTGAGCAATGTCAGACTGAATGGCCAAATACTGGCAGTTCCTGTAAATGGAAAAAAAAATCATATGTTAAAAAAGATTGTTTCATACATGTGGTCAGTTCCAAGAAGTCCCTTTTCTGTTTCTTAGAAATGCGTTCACTTTTTAATTGATATATAATGATATATTTCAGATGGGTGTGTATCCCACGCCCTTAAGTCATTGGTGGACATGTGTATGTAATAATTGCTCAGTCAGCACGTTGCTGAAACTAGTGAATATTTCATATTTCTTGAAACACTGTGCTGCAAGTTTCTGGTGCAAACTTCCCCAAAGTCATTTACTGTGTCCAAAAATATTTCCTGGTTTTTGTTGACGTGACTCTGGATACATGTATTTTTTTCACTTAAAATAAAAGGTAATGGAATAAATAGAAATGTCCTGTGCAAACCTTTTTTTAATGATGCAGGGAAGAGTTTGTTGACGGCCGTAGTTGGCGAGGCATCAGATGTATGTGCTGGCTAAGGGATAATTAAATTGGCAGGCAGAAAGAAAACCAGGCATTTTGTGTTTATATCAAGTGCATGTGCCACAGTTCATGCTCATTAAAACAGCACTCTAGACTGCTAGGCCAACTGTTTATTATATTGAGATTTTTTGATTTAAGAGGATATATTTTAATTGAGAGCTTTTTTTTTTGTATATTCACAATATGACATTTTGTGGTCATACAGTATGTAGCAAAAAAAAAAATGGTTGCAATTCTAAGTTCCTACCTAACCTGTATACTGTATGTGGATAATCCAGCCAAAATGTTTTGAAAATTATTGACATATATTACTGATGGTAGATTTTATTTTGGAGACATTCTTTGGAAATTTAATGTCTTTGGTCATCAGTGTTGATTCAGTTCCGTTCATCTATTATTAAATTAGTTAAATTTGACTATAGTTAATGTTGAGCATCAGTTATTGGTTTGACATTTATTAGATTGCAAAGCTATAAAGTGTAAAAATTGCTTGGTTAGTAAAAACAGCCTTTTTTTGTAAAAATTATTTAATGTCTTTATAAGGTTGAAAGTCAAACTGGGCTAATTTGCTTTCATGAACAGTTATGATTCGATGAGCCGCATTTGTAGCTCTTGTAAATGTGCTTCATACTCTGAATTCTATAATAACTCTTTCCCCGCCAGCATTTTTTTTTAAGTTGCAAACCACCGTCAACATTTTTGATCATTTTTCTAAAACTTTCAGTGCCCCCGGAAAATGTTATTGTATGAATATCTGAATATGCCATCAAAACAGAGCCTCTGCTGTTAAACATCAACATAAAAAAGTATTCTACCTTCATCAACACTAGTGTTTTTGTCAAAGACTACAACGTGCATAAGCGATGCTTTTATCACTTGTTTCTGCTTCTTTTTCACCTGTGATTTGATCCGGAGATTCTCTACGCTTTGAGATAATGCGTAATAGCGCCCCCTACCCTATAACAGTGAAAACATGGAAAGCCGGAAAATCCCGTCAATGGCGGGAAGTGTTGTCTCATAAATGATGGAAAATTCCTTCAATGGCAGGAAAAGAGTTAAAGTCTACATATCAATATCACCTACAGCTTGCACTGTAAAAGGTGATCAGTTGACTTAACTTAAAAAAAGTGAGGAAACCTGTTGCCTTAAAATCATTAAGCAAATAAGCTTCATGCGTAATGGAGTTCACATAACTTAATTTTTTCAATTACGCATGAAGTTTATTACTTAATAATTTTAAGGCAACGGGTTCCCTCACTTTTTTAAGTGAAGTCAGCTGATTACTTTTTACAGCGTGGGTATTTAACTATATAATTTAGCAGATTAACACTTAATCTGTCCATTCTTAATAATGTTTCATTTATGTTTCCAATGTAAGTCAAGTCAAGAATTACAGTGATTACAGTGATTTTACCATGGTCAGGAGGTTTTACACACTCCTTTTTGTGCTGTTAGCAAATCAGCTTGTCTAACTCAAGCTCAAGCTTCAAGCACAGGGGAAAAAAACACTTTAAATCATGCATTTTTGTAGCTGCTGTCCCAAGCTTTTATTGTTGAATGTGTTGTTTTGCAAAGCATAATTTGAAATGGAATGACCTTCCATCATCACAAAAATACTGCCGTACTCTTGAGAAAATGAGCGTTGAATCAGCCTTATGCTTTCAGACTCTTTTCAGAAGAGTGGGCCGTACTCTGCCATGAAACTTTCATGACAGTTTAGTCAGTGAGTATGTAACAGCTGCACTCAGCAGAAGATGGCATGCAGTCCACTCTATAAAGCCACATTTCTACACAATCCCAATGCAACAACACTGAGATGTAGAATAGGGCTGGGACGGTTACCGCATTACCGCATTACCGCGGTCACGTGACTCCAACCGCGGGTCTGAGCTCGTCACCGTCGTCGCCGCAAAAAAATAAATAAATAAATAACCTTGGCCTGCACATGTGTGCACGTTGTGTCTAATGACTTGAATTCATTGATTGTAATGACATTGATTATGTCTAATGATATTATGGCTTACATGGATTCAAGGTTTTCTAAACAAAACTTATCAAAAGATGGAGCAAATCTGACCTTTCGCGAGTCGTGGAGCGCAATGTTCCATGACGCATAATAACATTCCATTAGTATTAGAGATGCGCGGATGGGCTATTATTATTTCATCCGCAACCGCATCACAAAACTCATCATCTGTCCGCCATCCACCCGCACCAACGTTTTTTGATCAATTTTCGAAACCGCATCCGCGGCGCTGACTGTTTTAAGGTCTATGAGCAATGCGAGGCGCTGCTGCGGCGAGGCTAGAAAGCTCTTGGCTGTTCTAGAAAGAACACTGATCCAATGCAGCAAAGATATTTAAAGGCTAAGTCCCTAGTATATTGGCTATGTTATATCCCCAGAATATCAGCAGTGAACTCCGTCTCCGATCGGCGCACAGGAATAAATATGAATAAGTAAATAGCCTATAACGCACATCGGCAAACCTGACCTTACCTGACTAGGCTACTGTAGACTAAAATGTTATCATTTCGTTTTGAATTTTGTTTAAAAGTAGACATTTAGGCCCAGCCTACGACGAGTTTCGGTTCATTTATGAGACGAGCTCCAGTTCACGCGCAAGAGACCGCACTGGCGCTTCCACGTTATCCTGATTATATGTCTGCTATTTGCTTCTTATTTCTTAATTCCAGGCAATTCGTTAATGAAACAGTGATTAAAATTAAGGTACAATTTATACAAAATGAAATTTAATTTAAAGAAAGGCTTACTACAAAACAAAACTTAATAAAGTGGTCAAAATCGTGTCTGACCCATCTTATGATCCTATCTTACTCATGCTGTTCACTCTTCATATAATCGACATAGATTAAATAAAAAATAATTGGCCTTTGGGGGCTGGCTATTTAAAGCGGTTTACCGCCATACCGCGGGAAAATCTTGCTTTTCAACCGCGGTTAGAAAAAATCCATACCGCCCCAGCCCTAATGTAGAATAAATGATACAGCAAAGTCGGCTTCCACAGAGATGAGATGCTGAATGTGTGCAATAACAACTGTAGATGAAAAATGTGGCAATATCCAATGTTTATTGCAAAAGCAACGTATGACAAGAAAAAAAAAATGATTTAAAAGGGGCGAAACAAATATTTGAGTTGACTTGAACATGCATGGGGTCTGATTTCCCATTTTTTTACAGCAAGAAATAGAAAAGGAAGTGAAATGTTCCTTGCGGAAATGGAATGTGCTGATCTTCCTGTGGGTCAAATGTGCTGTACCCTTTCTTTGCTCATTGGTTTTCCTTGGGTAAGAGGTTGTCAACTCGATTCTTTATGACTTCTTGTAAGACTGGGTTGTGCCAGGCCTGTTGTACATTCATTGTTGTCTTTCCTTTTTCTACTGAATGCTGGAATGATTTCCTCAGGCAGTTCACATGTTTGAGCAGTTCTTTTGTACTTTTTTGTACTTTCATCTTATTTTGATTCTTGATTGGGTCCCAGATCCCACAAGCATTTCCAATATTTTCTCCCATTTGTTCTTCCCCCATATGCTCCAGTGAGTGCCCGTAGTTCAGCTGGCTGGGCTGGATTTGGAAGCGGTGGGGAGATGCTCTCAAGGGTGCACCACACATCTACAATTGCATAAGCGGCTTTTCATAGGCTATTTTCAGTTGCAGCTCAAGCAAGGGGCTTTGCGTAGGAGTTTCGGTTTAGTCTGTTCATAATGTTTCCTAAATGGAGACTACACAGTCATGTAATTTACCCGCACTTTTCTTAAAAGTCTCAGTGCAGATGTACAGTTAACCGGAATGTCATCACTAAAAAAATTTTGAATCGGTTTGACATGCTAAAGTTTTTAATATTCATGAAGATTTTTTTGCTGTTAGAGGCAGTTAACAAGCAGAAAACATGATATTCTCTAAATCACACGCTCTAAGCTCTGTACACGCTAATAAGAATTATTTTTCTGTGGCCATGAAAAGAATACCCTTGATGAGCCTCAATTTCTGTTTTGATCTGAAGTCCATGTAAATAACTCAATTATGCATAAAGTGTTTAATGGACCAAGCCAACATGTTTCATTGCAAAGTGTGGAATGAAGTTCTTAATAAACCAACTTATTTTATAAGAAAGTAATTCGCCCTGTATTTTATTATTACCAACTGCTTTAATGTTGAATTCGTGAGTTTTTAAAGTTGTGTATTTATAAAGAAATATAAGACAATTAATCTCTCTACTAGTAAGATGCATTAGGTATTAGGAAGTATTAGGACCCACTGCTTAATTATTAAATTCATGCGTTTCAATCAGACATATTGCCACAGGTGTACAGTATAAAATAAAGCATGTAGTCTGCATTTACAAACATTTATGGAAAAAAATGGGTCGTTCTGAAGAGCTCAGTGAATTTAAGCATTGTACTGTGATAGGATGCCACTTTTGAAATTTTGTCCCTGCTAGATATTCCACAGTCAACTGTTTGTAAATGGTATTATTGGAAAGTGGAAGCATTTAGCAACAGCAGTAACTCAGCCACAAAGTGGAAAACCACATAAAGTCACAGCGGGGTTACCGAGTGCTGAGGCACATGGTGTGTAAAAGTCGCCAATGCTCTGCTGATTCCATAGCTGAAGAGTTCCAAACTTCCACTGGCATTAATATCAGCACAAAAACTGTGCGGCGGGAGCTTCATGGAATGTGTTTCCATGGCCGAGCAGCTGCATGCAAACCTCACATCAATGTGAGAACAATGCCAAGCGTTGGATGGAGGGGTGTAAAGCACCGCCACCACTGGACTCTGGAGCAGTGGAAACCCGACTCTAGGTTTGGCAGATACCAGGAGAATGTTACCTCCCTGACTGCATTGTGCCAACTGAAAAGTTCAGTGGAGGAGGGAAACTGTATGGGGCTGTTTTTCAGGGGTTGGGCTTGGCCCCCTTAGTTCCAGTGAAGGGAAATCTTAATTCTTAAGCATGATGGTCATGACATATTATGGTCAATGTGATGCTTCCAACTTTGTGGGAACTGTTTGGGGATGGGCCTTTTCTATTCCAGCATGACTTTGCCCCAGTGCACAAAGCAAGGTCAATAAAGACATGGTTGGATGAGTGTGGTGTAGAAGAACTTGAATGGCTTGCACAAATTTCCCACAGAAACACTCCAAAATGTTGTGGAAAGCTTTCCCAGAAGCATTGAAGTTGTAATAGCTGCAAAGAGCTGACCGACACCATATTAATGTTATAAATGTCCTTAAAGTCCCTGTTGGTGTAATGGTCAGGTGACCCAGTACTTTTGTGTACACTTTAGTGTATTTGCATCACAACTGGAAACTGACATGTTAGGATAAGAAGTGGTTAGAAGATTTATATTTAAGGGAAGGGATGGAAGTGTCATCGGGGAATGGAGGCATCCGCTGAAGGGCCACAATGTCCTCAGTGTGTGAGAGGAAGTGAGGCTGTGGATGGGAAGTGATGGGTCCAGATGCGCAGGGTCAGGTGTCATGAGATATCTAGACCTTCAAGGACAGCTGGTGCTTGCTTGTGAAAGAGAGGCATCAGCCAGGGACAAAGAGATGTGATGCTGGATACAGATCCGTTGTCACACGCTCACTCCTGGTGTGAGTCTGAAGTCTGCTCAGTAAGACCACAGCCAGAACACTTCAAAGTAGGCAGATCCTGCTAGACGGGAAACATGCAAGATCAATAGTTAGTCCTGCTATTTGCGATTTGCATTTGAATCTTAATGGCTACAATATCAGCTGCCTGATGCTCTTTCATTTGAGCAATTTTCAATTGAGAGAAGCTTTTTGCACACTGTGAAATATCCATATATATATATATTTATATTTTTTTTAACTGCAGGCAAAGTCTCACAGACGATTAGTTAAACTTTTTTTAAGCTCTTCCTGAGGGGGACTGATGAAAATTTTGCAATGCTTAAGTTGCATGAAACTCTGTTAGCACATTACCAAAGCAAACAGGATACTGGGTATGCTTGTGCTTTAATTGGAAGTGATCTTCATACTGACCCTTTGTTTAATTTGAAGTATTTAAACATGATGCAGAAAAGTAAAACATGATGCAGATTGCACATAAATGATCTATTCACACAGAGAGAAGCCAGGATTGCTATTTGAATAATTTGATTATTGCAAGTTTGCAAAAAGTCTAAGTTTTTGTATATTCCAGTGTTTGAATATAGAATATTTGAATATCAATATAGAGAATCTGTTTTGCATGTTTGAGAGAGAAGAGTGCTGTTGCTGCAGAATCTGCCTAGTTTAATTTCTTTATATATAATTACAGATTATTACAAGTGTAATCCATACAAATTGTTCACCCTGATTCTTTCGCTTTTCATTGTACATTTTTTCACCCTTCTCACATATTCTCTTATCTTAAAGAAGAGCTTTGTGTTAATGCATTAACTACAATGAAACATTCAAATAATCATTGATCATTTTAATCTTTTGACAGTATACTTTTTTAATAGAGCAGGTAAAACTGCAACTGTTTGTCAGGTGATATTGATTTTGGACCTGGTGTATTTTATTCTGTGATTTAATTAACTTGAATGGTGCGTTGCTAACATGGATTCTAGAAGATTCTAGCAGGCTTTTCTTCTGGGCAGACACACAGATAGCAGCAGAAGTGAGAGGGGGTGGGGAAATATTGCACAGGGAGCTGGGAAAAAACGAGAGGGGTGGGTGGAACGGAGAGTGGCACAATCCGATGAAATGGATACGGATGAGCCGGGTTATCCTTGTCTATATCACCTCTGCTAGGATCTGCCATTAGTTCTGACTTTGTGATAATTTTTTGAGAACATTTTAAGAAGGATTTTTCTTTAGTGTTGTAATTCTGTGTGCTGTAGCATTGTAGCTTGTCTTTTAAAGGGATAGTTCACCCAAAAATGAAAATTAGCCCATGATTTACTGCACAGCGCTCCATGAAGTGTATGACATTTTTTTTTCAGACGAATACAATCGGAGTTATATTAAAAAATGTCCTGGCTCATCCAAGCTTTATAATGGGAGTCAATGGGTATATTTTGGAAGTCCATCAAAGTGCATCCATCCATGATAAAAGTAATCCACTCGGCTTTGGGAGGGTTAATAAAGGCCTTCTGAAACGAAGCAATGCGTTCGTGTCAGAAAAATATACATATTTAAAACTTTATCGACTAAAATGACTAGCTTCCAGCAGACGGCCTACGCCAAAAGAGTAACACTTGACGATGTATGAAGTAGGCTGTAGGAGTAGCGTAAGTTTTGACACCTCTCGCGGTTCAAATAAACAGGGCTGGGCAACTGCGTTCGTCATTACATTGTGCTTCAAGTTCAAGGGTTACTCTTTTGCTGTAAATCGATGCGTACGGCAGTCTGCCGGAAGCTAGTTATTTTATAAAGTTTTAAATATGGATATTTTTCTAACACGAACGCATCGCTTCACATTAAAAAGCCTTTATTAAACCACCAAAGCCGAGTGGATTACTTATATCATGGATGGATGCACTTTGATGGACTTCCAAAAAAAAAATGCCCATTCACTCCCATTATAAAGCTTGGAAGAGCCAGGATATTTTTTTAATATAACTCTGATTGTATTTGTCTGAAAGAAGAATGTCATACACCTAGGATGGCTGCAGGGTGAGTAAATCATGGGCTAATTTTCATTTTTGGGTGAACTATCCCTTTAATGGCATCCAGAAAACCTTTCTTGTGCATCTAAAACATTTGGAGCTGTCCGAAGAGACCTAGCTATTGCCCCTTCAGACGCCCCTGAGGTCAAGCTCAGATAGCATGTTAGTCCCTCTAGCAGCTCAAGGCATATAGTTAGGGTAGTTTTTATCTAAACTCAGTTTGCCTTAGGCTAATGACAGTACACTGCAAAGATTTAGCTTAAAGATTTATTTACCCAGCAGACCCAGTTACATTCGAACAATGTAATCTAAACATCAAGAGGACTTAATTTTCCTAATGAAAAATCCGAAGTCAGATAAAGAAGGAGTGGAGAAGGCCAGTCCTGTTCACAAGTATTTGATAAACACATTCTCACTGTATCATAAACACATCACTGGGGTTCACAAATATCTCTAAACTTTACTGACATGGCATTAACTCACATCTGCTCACTGGCGTGTGCGTTTGATCCCAGAGTAGCTGCAGGAGAAGAAGGGTTTGAGATGTAAAAGGAGTGTGAGCTGATAAAGATGTGTCGATGCAGAAACGGTGGTCTGGTGAACACTCCAGTCTTCTGTTGACAAGAATGATAGCTTTCATTTGCATGCTAAAGCTGCAGCTGCCCCCTTAAAATGGATGAGGGTCTCGACCTCATCCCTCACTCCTTTCGCAGTATTCCTGCACAATACAGAGAGACAAGATTATACCAAAAGGATAAGCATTTATATAGCACATAATGAACCCAAACTCTGCTTGTAAGGTGACCTCAAGGAACTGAGCCTGTCCGTCCTGAAAATTAGCTCAGTGGACGGTAGCATACAGCGGTGATTCCAATTTCAAACTCAGGTGGCAACAAAATCATACAAAAAACATGTTTACTGAACATATTATTACTGCATATTATACTATTTACTAATTTCTATTCACAATACACATTGTTTCAAAGCAGCATTGCAAAAATTCATAATATTAATCTGTATAATACCTTATTGCCTTCTAGACCACATTGAGCAGTTTAGAACTTCATGGGCAATAGTATAGTTTACATTTGTTGATGATATAAATAATCAACCAGACTGAGATTTGCTATTAGTACAGTATATGACTTTATGCGAGTATGTGTATGGGGCTTTTGAATGCTTGAATCTGATTGGTTGACGAATGTTCTAAGGTGTGCAGTTTTTTTCAGGGAAACGCATGGCTAAAGTAGTTTCAGACAGGTCTTGACTGCATTACATGTCCATATCACTTCGACAAATGATTTCAAAGGTTCTTACAGCCTACAACAGCAAAAGAACCAAAACCCACAATGACACTGACCAAGCAAATAAATATAGTAAACAATAGGATAAAATTATTTACATGTTTTTTTTGCCACCAAAAACTGTTTATTATAAACAGAAAGCACATACTCTATTTCTCCCACTCAAACGTACACACGGACACACACTCACAGAAACATGTTGTCAGCGCTGCTCTGTAAGCAGTGAAATAGTTTAACAACTTAAAAGCTTCTTCACATTTCTCACTATCGACGTAATAACTGTAAGTTTATCTGCTCCAAGAACAGCGCAGTTTCGCTATGCTTAATCTCTCTCTCTCTCTCTCTCTTTCTCTCTCTCTCTCTCTCTCTCTTTCTCTCTCTCTCTCTCTCTCTCTCTCTTTCTCTCTCTCTCTCTCTCTCTCTCTCTCTCTCTCTCTCTCTCTCTCTCTTTCTCTCTCTCTCTCTCTCTTTCTCTAATAACTGCATGAGGAGCTGTTTAAAAAAAAACATTTTTAAATAAAAACGGGAAACTTTTTTTGTGTTCTGGTCGTTCATTTACATGACAACGGCGTTTTGGGGGCCTGAAAATGTGTTTCAAAGTGCAAGTTTTTGAAAATAATACCGTTATTGTCTGTGTAAACAAAAAAAACAAAAAAAAACGTGTAACGTCAGGGCCGTAAAAGACAGAGAAGTGACATTTTATGGGGATGGGAGAAACCCACCCAAATTAGCTTCAGTTAAACAGGCGTATAATAATTTGGGTAAATGTGTAAGCTAGATTTATGCCTATTTTTTCACATCTTCATGGACACCACAATGATTTCCCTCGTGTGCTAATATTTTTCCTTATAATTACATATGGTGTGCAAAAATGTGAACTGCTGCGTCTGTGTAAATGAAAGAAGCAAAGTGTATGCGCGTTGTGCACACGCTACATTATGGCCAAACATCCGCCCTTAAAATAGCATCTGAATAAGACTAGGTTTTTCCTGGTCTGTGGTGGAATTGTTTTCTGAAACTGCAAAATAGCACCAGGGAACACATTCGGTGTACAAAGTTAATTGCACTGAGTGCAAGAGTAATAGTGTTTCATAGTGTTTCTTTACAAAGTGACATCGCCAACTACTGGCCTGACATGAATACTACAGCGTTTTTAATTGTTTCTGCGGATCAGTGTGAATGGGGATTGTTTTGACAACGTTATCATCTGAATGCATAAAACGAAGGAAAAACTTTTCAGATTTTAGTGCATCGTTGTCATGTTAACGCACCCTTAGTCTGCTATCAATGGCTCAAGCCTCCGTTACTAGCTCTTAAATGGCATTTTGGAATTAGCAACAGAGGTGTGGGATGAGATGCCTAAGAAATTAGTCCTACAAACAAGAGCGTTTTAAGGACAAAAACCCGACTCCTGCAAGTTCATCTGCAATGCCCATATCTCAAAATCCAATCAACAACTGATCCACAACCGCCATATATTTTTCTTTTTTGAAAATCCATTACACTCACAATATGGAAGAACAGATTTGTTGTCACTTCCGTTTCATTGCACAGTACTTTGAATGCACAATAAGGGCTCTATTTTGTACTTTTGTTAGTGCAGAGCTAGACACTACAACCATACACTATGTCTTATTCACTTTTTGTGGGAGCATTCAACGAAACATGCATGAGAGGTTAATGTGATGACAGTCAGTTATGCCTGAGTGTGTACTGCACAAAAATGACAAAAACTTAACCTGTCCACTGACTTTACATGTAGAACGTACTGAACTGCACAGCGCTCAATAGGGCCCTAAATTGCTTTGGAGAAAGCGTCTGCCAAATGTATAAATTACTTTTAGATGGACTAGACCGCAAAGAGAATGCAGTTTTGAGTTATTGAGATAAATATTTAATTCAGTGTCCGATTGCTAATGTGTGTTTATTGTTTTGCAGCACTTCTTACAACCAGACCACCAAAAGTCTTGTTCCCATCAGAGAGACAGGCTACTACTGTAGACGTCCAACTCGGTAAGTCCTCACAATCTCAGTCATGCCACCCCATCTCTAAAACACAAAAACACACATCCACATGCACAGATACACAAAGAGAAAACGATTTTTCTTTTATAAAAGTGCTTACAGTCATGCATGATTAATATGGCAGAAATAAAACACAAACAACAAATGCTGAGAACCACAGAGCTCCTGACCTTGATTCCATAAAATCCAAATGAGAGTTTTGTGGCATTTAATCCATTTCTGCTAACTTTGAAGTCATTTATACGCTCTGTAATTTAAGCAGATATAAGGGTTCCACTTTATTTCGATAGTCCACTTTAGACATTCTACTAACTATAAGTAACTTTGCAACTTCATGTCAACTAACTCTCATTAGAGTATTAGTAGACTGTTGTAGACTGTCAATAGACTGTTAGGTTAGGTGTTAGGGTTCGGGTTAGGAGAATAAGTTGACTTGTAGTTGCCAAGTTCCTTATAGTCAGTAGAATATCTGTTGGGGGAGCATCAAAATAAAGTATTAGCAGATATTAAGCAGACAGTCTATTGATACTCTAAATACAGTTAATTGGCATGTAGTTGCAAAGTTACTGATAGTTAGTAGAATGTCTAAAGTGGACTATCGAAATAAAGTGTTACAGATATATGCTTTTAAAACAGCCCTAAAATATTGATAACATCTTTTTCTGCAGGGACACACAGACTTGTTTCTGTCCAATAAAATGCTCTCTAGAATAAGAATATCCCTCCTCCTTGTTTATAAATAGCATGTGCACAGATCTGATACTACAACAGTCAGCAGATGCTGTAGTAGCTCAGACATAAAATCATAAGCAAATAATTTGACATACTCCTATTAGGACGCATCATTCCAGCCACGGCTCTTTATCAGAACCGCCACTCACATATATTGATTTACATATATTGTGGCCGTTCATTGATGGTACAACCTTTCAAGGGTGCTTATGTTATCCTGCGCTGTGATGTAAATTTTATTTGCTATTTTTAAGTGCTATTTTAAGTATTATTAAGTATATAACAAGTTTAGAGAGCATATCACAATTTCCTCCGTATAATTTACCTACAAGTGACTATGCCTTGGATTAAAACACTAAAAATGTGAAAAAAGTACCGCATATATGGGTGGATATGATATACTTGGCCTTTAAAGGTTTCCACAGTTTTACAAAACTTATAAGGAAACTTATAAGCAGAATATAAGCATAGTTCCATGAATAGCCTGCAGTTTCTTCAGGTTAATTTAACCTACATGTTTAGCAATGCTTAGCAAATGGATAATTAGGAGAGGATGAAAATGGAGGAATGTAATTATTGTGCAAGTGGAAATGGTCTCTGGTGCTGTAATAGGCATTTTATTAATTTTAATGAATACATTAACAAGCAATACTTTCCATTTTTGTGTGGAATCGCAAATAGAAGAGCAGAATAGAAGCAGCAAAACAAACAGTTTTCAAAGGATTTTTATGTTTGAATTCATCTGATATACACACTGCCTGGCCAAAAAAAAAAAAAAAATTGCTGTTTGGATTTAAATAGGCAAATGCTTAAGAGTCTATGACTGGATCATTATTGCAGTGATTATTATGTTTCTATCATGTTATATGTTTGGCAACAGTTTGATTAACCCTAATTGATGGAGTGTGTAGCTTTTCATTTCATAAACAACCATGTAGGGAAGACACATCATGGCCATATTCCAGGGTGACTATGTCCAGATTCATCCGGCTCAAATTGTGAAAAAATGGTTGTGAGGAGCATGAAGAATCATTTTCACACATGAATCGGCTCCTCTGAGTCCAGAGCTTAAAGGGTAACTCAACCCCTGGTCAGAGCCTGACTCCACCCACTGGCAATATTTGAAAAATGCTGGAAAAGTGGGCAGAGCCCAACGGAGGCTGGCGTGCACCTGAGACTCGTGTCTCTCTGCAGGCAAGGGCGTGGTGAGCTGGTGCCTGCTTACGTCACGCAGTACCACAACATCCAATAGGAAAATTCAACTGCAGTAGCCACCGTTCAACCTGAAGAGGGCAGCACACGTTTTTACACCATACATTGTAGAATTAAAACTTTATATCCATATGTCAAAAAATTTACTCGAATCAATAAACCGCATTAATAAAGCCCCAGTCTTACAAATCATTAACTAAAAAAAGTTGTATAGTTACCCTTTAAATTCATTGAAAGTATTTGGGATGTGCTGGAGGAGACTTTACAGAGTGCTGGACTCTTGCATTGTCAATACAAGATCTTGACCAAATATATATATACATACATAATTAAAGACTAAAAATTTACTGTTTAATTTTATTTTTTAGTATTATTTTTCTTTATTAATTTTCAGTATAATTTCATAATGTATTTTGTTGGTTCAGAATATGTTTTACATGTGAGATATGGGATGAGCTATATTTTGCATAGAAGTATGTGTGCAATGTAACATATTTTCACTGATACTGTAGGTTTTCTACTGATGATGATACAGCAAATGTGTACAGTTGGCATATTCTTTTCAAGGAAAGGAATGTTTTCAACTGATGCGAATGTACCACAAATGTATACACAGAGGAATGGTTTCTTAATATGGAAAGTGGATTGTGACATGTGTAAGCATGAGGTATATGTTCCATTTTAAACATAAGTAATATGTTTTGCTACCTTACAAGGATGTTGTAAGGCCCTCAGTGGTATATATAAGCTCAATCCTTATAGTGTAACCCCAGAGAAACATAGAGGCATGACAGGGTGAGAAGAAGGAGAAACAGAGGCATGAGGGGGTGAGGGAAGAGAAACACCAAGAAACATTTACAGCTGGCATGATGAGGTGAAGGGATAGAGAAATGGGGAACAGAGAAATCTGGAATGAAGACCTCTCATGTAGCCTTATTTGTCCATGCCTGTTTCTCTCGTATGTCTGACACACGTATATAAAATAATAAATAAGAGAACTCTTGGCAAAATAATTGGAGTAGCTTCCATGATTTAACCATAACGGGGAAAAGCATGATTTTCAAATCTACAATAATATAATATAACTATAATTAATATATTATAGTGCTGTCAAATCAATTAATCGCGATTAATCGCATCTAACATGAAAGTTTTTGTTTACATAATACTGTATGTGTGTGTGTGTGTGTGTGTGTGTGTGTGTGTGTGTGTGTGTGTGTGTGTGTGTGTATATATATATATATATATATATATATATATACATTATGAAAACAAAAACTGTTATTTTAGATGCGATTAATCGATTTGACAGCACTAATATACAGTACACTGTATATAGTTCAGTCAAACTATTTTCCCCAATATTTGTGTGGGCTGTTTTTTTATGCTTATAAAGCATCATGCACTTTTAAAATAGATTTTTTGCTTTCTAATGAAATTTCTCTAAAGAACTCTAATTAACTCTCACTTGTTCAAACACCAAACTCATTGTGTTCAGAGTCTCAGAGTCTCATTGTGGTGTCAGCTGACGTGGCCTGTAAGATGTATCCGTATCCCTCATGAAGGAATGTGTCAGAGACAGATAAACTGTCTAGCTGCCAAAGGAAATGACTAAAATCACACACCCAGATCATACTGTAACTAAAGCTTCCACTGCAGTACAATACAATACAATACAACAAATGCTAACAGTGACTTTTATTTTAGCACTGAGGTGTGCTGTATTTGAACTGTTAATGTACCCATCTAACACAGTCAGGCCAGTGCCTATATAAGACATGTCTTTGTTCCTCTGTTAAACACCTCCTCTTTCTTTTCAAAGTATTTACTCCTGTCTGAATGCATTTGTAAGGCTCCTCGTCCAACCTTGGGCTGTTGTCAGAAGCAAAATAGCTGGAGATTTCACGTTTAATCTTCTGCCTCCCACTATTTTATAACACATTATTCCACGCATTGACTTGGAGACAGCACAGGAAATGGACTCCTTGAAATGTCAACTATCTCTCAATAGATGAACTGTATGCCAGATGACTTCTTTTAGCACTAGAGATCTGCAGGCACTCCACGTGAAGTCCATTTGCTGGTAGTGTTTTGCAATTAAAGCATCAGTCAGAATTGTGTTACACAGCGACATTTTTTAATATATTTTCTGTCCTAACATCTGCCAACATCTGCTTTAGACACCCAGAGCACACAAAATGACACGTGCAGTGTTCAGAAAAGCATAGGCTACAATGTAATTATGTAAAAGTACGATTTTGATTTAATGTTTCTAAAAGTCTCTTGTTCACCAAGGCCTGCAATTATTTAAATAGATATACTGTAAACACAGCAATATGGTTAATTTGTTTTATTTATATATATATATATATATATATATATATATATATTTTTTTTTTTTTTTTTTTTTTTTTTTTTTATAAATTAACAGAACTTTTATATTTTAAAATGTAATTTATTCCTGTGATGCAAAGCTGAATTTCAGTATCATTACTGCTGTCTTCAGTGTCACATGATCCTTCAGAAATCATTCTAATATGATGATTTCCTGCTAAGTTAATAATGAGTTATTGTTGGCGCTCAGTTAGTAATAATGGTTCTTATTATTATCAATGATGCTGCTTAACATTTTTGTGGAAACGGTGAGTTTTTTTCAACATTTATTTGAAATAGAATATTTCAACATCTTCAAATGTCTTTACTGTCACTTTTGATCAATTTAATGCATCCATGCTGAATAAAAGTATTAATATCCTTTTAAAAAAAAATCTTTCTGACACAAGAAAGTGGTAGTGTGGTAGTGGCTTTTCAATGTAGTGTGTCACTTTTTCTAGCAGCACATTTTTTTTTTTTTTTTAAACTGATATTACAGTTGTTGTTTTTTCTTGCTTACACACTAAAATCTTCTACCTAATCTTCAGACCAGGTCTGCAAAACTGCAAGCACATTCTCTGATTTACACTCAATTAGCTTTTTTCAAAACGCTCAACACAGTTCTCTACAGTAGCACATCACTCAAAACTAACAGTACTTGTGTTTCATTTGGAAAACAGTGCCATTCAAATGCCACATTGATTTACCAATTAATTACATACAACCAATGATGATGTGTAAAAACACCTTACACCTAATTTGTTCACTTAAGCCCTATTCGCACGGGATAAGTATTACCTGGTGACCTCTAGTCATTTGTAATATTTGCGGAAGATGTCAGTGATCTTAATCCCGTGCGAATCGGCCATGTCTGTAATTTGTAAATTAAAAATTTCCCCACAAATGACCTATATTTCGTCCAACTAGGTGTCCTGTGATAATATTAGTCTTGTGCGAATTGTTATCTCTGTGATTTGGCCAGGATTTGGCAGGGTCGTATATCATTTTTTCAAGGTTTCTTTCCTGTGCGCCTTTTTATCCATCGTTGGCGAAGAATATGTATTCATATATGGCCCAGCACCCAAAATATTATCAAAACACTCCAACGCAGCCTCCATTCTTCCTCCAACGATGGACAAAAAGGATACAACTATACAATTTGCAGAAAGAGAAAGCTGAAAACCATCAGAAGAGCGAGAACAAAAAGAATGATTAGATTGAGATGGATGACATGTATAACAGCATGCGGTAAGGCACATTCTTCTGTTTATGATATATCATACAGCTAGACCTATAACGACAAGAAGTTTCCAAGCAATAGCCTATTGACATCATATCCGGGAGATAAGTCCGTTAATGCGAGTAAAATCACAGGCTTCACTTATCCAATGCTAATAGTGCTTTAGAAATCAAATCTCAATGTTTTGAAAAACAAATGCATTTTCACCCTTGAATTTCTGTTTATTTTACAAATATATATGTACTGAATATGCATACAAGTCAAGTCACCTTTATTTCTATAGTGCTTTATACTATACAGACTGTTTAAAAGCAGCTTGACAATAGTAACAAATTCAAATTCTGCTGTAAAGAAGCTCTAACAAACCAATAGTGTCAATATTCACTTCAGCTCAAGTCAGTTCAGTGTTGATTTAGTTTACTGAAAAGTTCATCAATCATGCAACAATTGTGATAAATACTGTCCGTGTCTTTGTGCACATAGATGTGTGTGTGCTATGACACTAAGATAGTAGTGTTTTACATGTCATACCATTTTTTTGCTGTATTTTTGGTCAAATAAATGCAGCTTAGATGAGCGTAAGAGTCTTCTTTTAAAAACATAAGAAAAATTATTCCAAACTTTTGACCTGTATGTACACAGTTCCTGGATCAATGACTACATTCGCTAAAATAACACACAATGGCCTGCCCGACTCATTATTTGAATTATTAAAATTCAAGACATTTTAACACATAACTGGACAAAAAAGAAAATTGCAAAATTAACTCGTCACATTCCATTAGGTCATGTGACACGTTTATCACTGTCAGTACATTAGGCGGCATACACTGAAAGTATCCCGCACACACAACCTTGTTCTTTAAAGAAGTGGTTTGGTCAGTGACACTCTCTCACACTGCTGCCACCTGCTCAGATTCACAGATGTGACAGTAATGCTCACCTCAGGGGTCAGGGGTCAGCCCACAGTCAGTCTGTTCAGTGCGTGACAGAGCTCAACATCACCTGTGTTCACAGCGCAGGTGGACAGCACTGACTCCCTGGAACCAGAGAGAGCACACTGAAAACTTTTGCTTGTTTGAAGGTGAATTATGCAATGTCTGCACCAAACTAATTTACAAACACAAACTTTTCTGTGGACTTTGTGAGTTCGCCATTTGTCCATGCTCAATGACACAGTGCTGGAGTGTCTTTGGTGCTTTTCAGAGAATTGCTGAGGTGTTTGAACCTCTTTTGTGTCACTGGGCCCTATTTTAAAGATCTAAGCACATGGTCTAAAGCGCACGGCGCAAGCAGGGTGCGAACTACGGGGGAGCTAGGGGGACCTCGGCTCCCCTTAAGACATGGGCTCCCCTGAAAACGTGATTCGTGAAATTTTGGGGGGTCTCAAAAATATTGACAATGTTTTATTTTGACATTTCATGAATTTCAGTTTTGTGTAATGTTATCATCATGGAGTATTATGTCTAAAATAGCAAAAATATCATTCATTCATGCATGCATGACGGCAATTTAAACCTAATTCACTTCAATAAAGATACATGCTATTCTTGTCATGAGCATCAATGTGTGGTGGCGTTGCGGTGCAAATTCCAATCATGGTTAGTAGGCTACATGTTAACTCAAAGATTCGGAGAAAAAATATAAACAGTGGAGGCCATTGATCTGTGCGCGAAGTCCTTGAAATCCATTCTGTGTTAAGGTAAGGCATGTTATTCCCAATTATGTGTTGTGGCTGGGTTGTTATAGGTCTGCGTGGCTCTCGATGTCGTAGGCCTAATTGAACGGATGAATTATGGTATTCCTCTGTGTAGCCTGATGAATAATTTAACCCTTGTTCAAGTCAAAGGCAGCCTATGTAGCTATAGACCATTTGGGGGATAGCTGTTTGCTGTTTGACTTATTTGTGTCGACAATTTGTGTCGATAAAGTATAATAGGGTGAATCCTGTATATAGTGCTTGCATAGTGCATACACTTGTAGCTGTTATGTATCTTTGGAAGTCCTTGAAATTAATGGGTTTCAAAGTACAGCCCCGCACATTCCGCATCCTGAAAAATTGGGCTCCCCAAAAGGACACGGTATAGTTCGAACACTGGCCGCAAGTGCACTTAGGGCGTGTCCAAATCCACATTTGCTGGTTAAAACGACGGGAAAAATGGTCGTTGCGTGGAGCACATGGTCTAAAAGGGTTGTTCCTATTCTCTTAGTGAGTAATGGGTGTGTTTTAGGCATAATGTGAAATAAACCAATTAAAGTCTCGCCTCCCATTCCCTTTAAAAGCCAGTTGAGCTCGGGAGGAATTTGCAAGCGGAAAAACTGAACGCTTCTCAAGAGAGGAAACGGATCTGCTCGTGCGCGAGGTTAAAGGTGCCTTATGTCAAAAAATCAATTCATACTCCACATATTCCATACGAGATGGGGGCAGTATACCTTCAGAAAGTTGGCCTACTCTAGTCTGTTTTTTAGTTTCAGGTTGTTAATCTTCTAAAACCGTCAAAAAGTCCGCTTTGTCCCGCCAAAGCCTATTTTGATCGGTGAGGGATGTAGAATAGAATGACTGCTGCCGCTGCGCTTGACAGGGCGCATTACGAGCAGAGAGAGAGAGAGAGAGAGAGAGAGAGAGAGAGAGCTCGGCCGCGCGCGCGCACTCTCACGTCTACAAACAACACGAGCGTGGTCCTGCTCTCTCTCCCTCGCGCATATTAATCAAATCAATTGACACTATAGTAAGACCGCAGTTTCACGTGGAGCATTTGGAGATTTTTAGAGATTAAAGAGATACAAGCCGTGCGAGTTATTCGTGTGTTGCAGTTTGGCTGGTGGTTATGTATGTTGCCCGCATACCGCCTCCCATGGCCGAAACTGGTATTAGACACCGGCCGGGCCGGGGCTAGTAATTTAGCATGCTAACTCAGGTTTATATCTCGGCAGCACTATAACTTGTCATTTTTTTAATGACATCATTGCACTTATTTCTTCTCATTCTTTTGATACGTGTAGCTCATTTTTTGGATATTTTTACCTCAATTTTTACATATGGCACCTTTAAAGCGCACAAGCAAATCATCTACGGGACAAGCTGGTTCCACCATATCTTTATGTACACAAAATATGAATCTTTTACATTGTAATCCTTTTATTTTTAATATTTGGCTGGTTTGTGTGCTGCTGGGCATCCGTGTGTGTAGAGCAGAGTGTACGCGCGTTGTGGACCCGCCTATATGCGCACATTACTAACGCACTCTTTAAATAACAAAAAAAATATTGTGCCATTGACTTTAGACCAGGTTTCAGTTGGTCAATGGCTCAGTCTATTTCAGTTGCCTCAAAATAGCAACACCCCAACAATGCGCCCGAAGTTCGGGCCCCGAACACATCTCGTTTTCAGATCAGCGCGTCCATGGGCTCACAAATGGGTGGAAATGCATTTGCTATTTAAACAACGTGGCACAGGACGTTACAATGAAAACTGCGTCGGGCTGAAACTAGCGAAAAACACTTGCGTCGCCTGGCACTGCATTGCATTGGGTGAATTCTAGCAATTAAATGTTATGAGAACATGAACGTGAACAAACGTGAACGACGCTCGGGACAGTTGATGGGGCAGTCCTGCATCATCACGAAAGCTTTAAGGGATAGGTCACCCAAAAATGAAAATTCTGTCAGTATTTACTCACCCTCATGTTGTTCCAACCCCGTAAGACCTTCGTTCATCTTCGGAACACGAATTAAGATATTTTTGATGAAATCTGAGAGCTGGATCACTCCTCCATAGGCTTCTAAGGGATTGAACTTGCCGGCCTCGAAAAGTTATTAAAGACATCGTTAAAATAGTCCAAATGACTACAGTGGCTCAATCTTTTTGAGCCACTGAATACTTTTTGTGCGCAAAAACAAACAAAAATAACGACTTTATTTCAACTATTCATTTCCTTCTCTGTGGGCCTCTAGTCAGTTAACTTAGTGTAATAGCGTAGAGCTACGTCACACATAGGCTCACTATTGGCCGACGCTGGTCATGTGTGTGATGCGTGTGATGTACAGCAACATAAGCGTAGGCTGTTAAACTAGTGAACTGACTCGAGGCCCACAGAGAAGGAAATGAATAGTTGAAATAAAGTCGTTATTTTAGGGTTTTTTTGCGCACAAAAAGTATTCTCGTCGCTTGATAAACTTAAGATTGAGCCACTGTAGTCACTTGGACTATTTTAACGATGTCTTTAATAACTTTTCGGGCCATGCAAGTTCAATCCCTGAAGAAGCCTATGGAGGAGTGATCCAGCTCTCAGATTTCATCAAAAATATCTTAATCCGTGTTCCGAAGATGAACGAAGGTCTTACGGGGTTGGAACAACATGAGGGTGAGTAAATACTGACAGAATTCTCATTTTGGGGTGACCTAACCCTTTAAGCCTTGCCAATTTAAATATTCAAGCGCAAGAAGACACACAAAGGAACCTTTTCAGATAGGCGTCCAGAAACACACGTCTCAGACAGTGCACGCATACTGAATTGAGCTCTCTTTCACGCCTTCTTGTGCTTGAAAAGACATATTCAAAGAAAATGCCGTCTTGGTGAGTATCCTTGTAAACATAGTCAGTTATGTCTTGAACGTAAACAGCTGAGAAAGACAATACGTTCACAGTATATTGGATCCGTGCATTAGCCTAATATTCCTGCTGCCATCTGTGTCTTTTGTTGTTTGATTAACATTAAAAACAAAAAAATAATTACTAATTTCTCTTGACGGAATAACTTATGTAACTTTAATAAGGATTAATGTATGTATCATGACTGGTAAAAATTATTCATGGCCGGTAAATTTTCTTAAGTCACCAGCCATTGCCAGGTGTGGCAAAATGTTAGTTTAGGCCCTGGTTGTATTTAAGGTGTGTGATGTAAAGGGCCACTAAGTTACACTAACAAACGGACAGAGTTATATTTCACTCTTAACATAACAATAAACGGTAGTGCTTTATTTTACAGTCCTGTTTCACATACTATATTAATGTTAATTACAATAACTGGGTAATAACTATACTAACCCTGAACTTACCCCTAAACCTAACCTTAACCCATGTAGTTACCTCATATTACCCAGTACTTTCTTATGTAAGGACACTGTAAGTGCACGTACTGTAACATAAAGTGCAACCCAATAAACCATAAATAAAGTTATAAACACATGCTCAGAATTTAGTCTGAAAGAGCCATTTTGAGCTATTCCATGTTTAGTTGTTTTCTTTTAGGTTGAATCATCTTGAACAAGCTTTTACTTCAGTCCAATTCTTAAAATAGTATTTTGATTATTCTGAGCACCAGATGATGTTCGTGACTTTTACATACTATTCAGACTAAAATGAATGTGAAAACTGAAAAAAATGCGCTATACATAGCTCATGTTTAGATTATGCAAGGTTGACTCTGATCATCGAGGAAGAAATGTTTTATTATGTATGAGAAACCATATGCAAATTCTTCAACAGTGAATTTGATGTGGCTCATCCTAGTAACACACACAATGATCCTCAGACACACTGGATATGATTACAGGAGCAAGCTGGATAAGTATTCACCATTAAAACACTGTGGCTGGCCACAGCCTCATTCATTTGCATCTCCTACCATTTTCTGTCTCTTAAAAGCTGTAATTACAGGCAGAGAAAGCTCTTCACTGCCTGTGCTGTTAATGCTGTTGAAAGCCCTGGAGGGTTTTTAGACATTATTTGCATATAATCAGCATAGGCTATGTGAGAATAGTGGATCGGTGCAGTAAATAAAGCAGTATTATTCAGCAGGTAGCTAATAGCAGTGAGTTAGCTCTGAATACGCTTGTCTTAGCAGTCCTGCAACATGAAAACAATAGTTCTCTATTCAGTCAGCATTCGGGTAATTAAAAGACAAGCATTTCCACACTGTTGATCTAATGAAACTGCATGTTAAGTTTTATCATTTGAAGGATTCAGAGCATAAAACCCTACCGAAAATCAAGTTTGCATCCAGATCTATGCGTTTAAAGACCACATTAAAAAATGATTTCATCCAGAAAATAGTTTGTGTCTTTATACGCGCGTTCGGTGCGGGATTGTGCGCTACATCTTACTCAATTACGGTGAGAGCACTGAATCTATGAGCAATGCCAGCACAACACAGAAGTGGACGTGGGTGGAAGCGTTCGCTCTATCAGTGGGCAGACGCGCGGAGACCGGAGGTGTAGAAAGAGGAGGTCAGCGGAATGAAACGCTGCCAAACGGCTTTTTGTGGGAAATAGGTCATTGCTCTTTAGGTGTCTGAGAACATGATTAGGATGTGTAAGGTTTAAGGCAATATTTTATTTTATTTATTTTTTACTTAAAGGTTGTTACACCACTTGACATTTACATAAAAATGTTTATTTAAAATGGTATAAATTCAGATAAATTAATGCATAAATAAAAAAGATGAACTGTTTTTTTTTTCATGTTTTTTATTTAGTAATTTTTTTACATACCAAATTCCATTTGAAAGTGATGTACAGTGTTTGTCTGATGACAGTGTTGGCAGGCGTCTCGCAGACGGATGCACACGATGCTGTGGGCATGTTTCCTTTCACCCAGTGAAAGTTCCTTTTCTATGTGGGTGAGAATATGAATATATGTCTGTGAGAGTTTCTTTCTTTGACCTTTGGTTGCTTTTAAAGGGTCTTGGTCTGATTTGACGGCAGCAATGCATTAGTTCTTTCAAATGGACCTTTTTATTCATTTGCTGCGTTTCTCTCTGATATCCTTCCCGTGAAACACCGGTTTAACGTGTTCACTTGTCTGTTATACATGGGTTTTGTTTATCCAGGTCATTGTAGGATCTGCTCTTGAATCTCCTTTTGATCATGCAGGAACAGATTTTATCTATTTAATGCTAATTAATATCTTGTGGTTTTCTTTTTCTTTTTTGGCAGGCATGCGTCTCATCTTGGACTGCAAGGCTTTTTTCGGCTACAGCGGTGATTCTAAGCCCATCATCTACTGGATGAAGGGGGATAAATTTGTAGAGGAGTTGGAAGGACACATAAGAGAGAGTGAAGTCAGGTACTGTTTTTTGGGCTCATTACCTGTTACTACTTGAATTAAGAACAATAAACTATAAATAGATAGAGTATGCATGATTTCCCATAGCTGAAACTGAAGAGGAGACTAGGATTATATAACAGAACACTAACAACCTCCAGGAAAACAGGTGTGACGGCATCCATGATGATTATTGAGGGCATAGAGACCTCTAGTGGACAAGGGTGCAAAAAGATGGACTCTGGATAGAATACAATAGATTTTTGTAGCTGCATGACAAAACCCTCCAAAACAAGCTATATACTCACTGGGGTGTGTGTGTGTGGATTCACCCAAGAGAACAGTAATGGTGAGAACATAATACAAATTTTGCAATTGAACTGAATTGAATCTGTTTTTTTGGCCAGGTATGCCTGAAGATATAAGAAAATATATTGTCACATTTTTCAGTATATAAAAAGTGTCAATTCCTTATGTATTACTCAACATATTGTAATATATTAACAATATATTATTCTTTATCATTCCAAAATTCATTTAATAATTTAATATATTGATTGTTCAAATATAAGTAAATATATTATATATAATTATATAATATATAATAATTATATATAATATAATATAATATAATATAATATATATATATATATATATACAAAAACACAAACTGTTAAATGCATCATCATTGATCAAACTGTGTTAGTTGAACCCTTGCCACCAAACTTCACATTGTAAGTTTTTGTAAGTTTTGTATTGGACTGGCCATCCGTCCAGTGTTTGTCCCTGATGCATGTGGGATGTACAGGGATCACACTGAGGGAAGAGCTGTTCTACTGATCAATGTGGTTTTTCCCTTGTTATGGTGTCAGAGCTGCCATAGCACTCGATGAGGGATGATGTTCACTCCACAACCATCTAGAAGTTTCTGTCTGACTCTGAATGTACATAATTGTCCGAGGAAGTAAAGTCTTTGCTATGACTTTCTGATAAGTAGAGTTGAGTTAGACTATGTTGGCACTTTATATCATTGCTAATATATGCGAGTGATTGCCAGGTACCCATTGATAGCATTAGGATGTTCAGTGTTTGCAAGTGTCTGAAATCTACAATTATTTCAATAGTTTATGATGTGTTCAGATCATGAAGTGTGACGGCAGCATTAAACTCTGAAGACATGCAGATCTCTCACACACACACACACACACACACACTGTCTCACGCTCTCACTCTGCCCAAGTAAATCTCATGCCAAATTGGCAACCCTACTTTTGATATGAAACAAAGTATCAGCTTTCAAACTTCAAAGTTTTAATATGAAATTCATAGACACACTAAATGTGGCATAACAAATTATAAAAAAAATATTAAAATCTATTTAAAGTAAATGCTGGGGTTTTTTTTCTATTCATCATAGAAAACTTTTTTTTTTTAATTGGTATAGTATTTTCCTGTATTCCTGTTTTTTTTTTTTTTTTTTTTTTTTTTTTACAGTATTTTTAATCAATTAAATGTTGCCTTGGTGATCAGAAGAGACTTTCAAAAACAAAAAACAAACAAAAAAAACTAAACATTTAATAGATTTTCTGGTACTGTATATGAAACAATCAGTTTATTTTATGCCCCCATTCAGTAATTGTGTTTCACCCACATTGAGGGGACCAAATGTCCGCAGAAAGATAGTAAAACCTTGTGTAAAATATTTGCTATAGGTGGCACAGATTAAAGGGACAGTTCAATCAATCACAATGTGTCCATTTCTGAATGATCAATCAAAACCAGGAGACATGGAAGAGCATCTGTTATAATATGCAACCTTGTTTCAGTGATCTGCATAATTCCTTTGAGGGCTTCATCAGTTTGAGCCATTATCAGCTGTTATCTGTGGATCTTTGATGTCTGTTTGATCTTCATGAAGTACTCTCTCACTTCAGGTGAATAATGCTCCTCAATTACAGAAAGAGATGCTGGAGCCTTATTTATAGTGGCGCTTTCTTCATGTTTCACAAATGAAGAATAAAGAATTCTCATCCGGAAAACAACCAGGTCTTGAGGCTGCATAATGTCACAACTGACAAAGAGCTTTAGAGAATCATTTATTAGATTCTTGAATTTATTTTATCTTTAGTAAGCCTAAGGTTTGAAAGGATGGCATTTTAAAGATGGAATGGATAACGTTTCAGTAGTTTCCTTGAAGTATATAAATACTTCAGTATACAATATCAGTATATAAATGATTATAAGATGTCAGTATATCTATGGCTGAGTTTTTTTTTTTATTTGGTTGACATCTCTCATTTGTATCAACATAAAGCATGGTGGAAATGTTGCAAAAGGATTAATGAATGCTTTGCCTCTTTTCATTTCTAATTATTTCTATAAATTTGAAAGTGATAGTTCACCACAAATCTGTTCCAAAATCTGCATTTCTTTCTTTCCTGGAACAGAAAAGCTATTTTGCAAAATGAAAGTCACTGGGGTCCCAATGTTGTTTTGTCTAAGTTTGACTACCACGCATGTTCAGATAAGAGAGAATCCAAATATGAGAGTGAGATCTAAAGAAAGCAGTTCATCTTAGAGAACCTTCAAATATTGTGAGGCAGTGTGTCTAAAGAAATGAAAGTCTGAACATATTCAGACAGAAATATGAAACTGATCAACAGGGATGAAGTTTTCCTATACGGGGGCCATGTTTGTTCAGTATATTCATGATCTCCTAGTTGCATTCAGATAATGTTTACACATTGTTAACACATATTCAATGATCATGAATTTACATTTAAGGTTATATATATATATATGTATAAACAGCATGGAAGTGTGCTAAAGCATGTGTTTGTGCAGGGTGGTGCGAGAGTTTCTGGGGGAGAAGGAGGTGGAGCTGTCTCTGATCTTTGATGCTGTGGATGAGATGGACATGGGCAACTACACCTGTAATGTGGAGAACCATATCGGCCGTGGCAGTGGAAGTGCTATCCTGCAGAAGAAAGGTAAATCACAGGGAACGATCCCGTGCGGCAGTGGTTCCCAACCTTTTTTTTGTCTGAGACCCCCTTTTTCCCAAGAAAATATTTTAGGGCCCCCCTTCACATTTAATGATATTGTCGCTCTTGTAAGCTTGCAGCAATGATGACAAAATGTTTTGTTTTTAAACAAACAGTATGTTTATTACTATAACCAGATATGTTTATGCACAGATAATAGCATATAATATTGAAAATACTATAACAAAAGCATCAGTAGGCCGTTTGTAATTTAAAAACATAAGCCTAGGAGCAGCCTATTAATTGGCCCTATTTGAAATGCAATAACAAAAATATCAGTATTCACACTGGTGTGTTAGGAAAACATAATTAATATAGGCTATTACAAAATGACTGGTATCTGGGACCTCGTTGAAACCCCATTTTTTGGTCAGCCAGGGGATCGTGAATAAAATTAGCTAATGTAATATGGTTGTTTGGCGCTCTAGCGATTAATAAACATGCGTTTATTTACAGAATAATGCGTCTTGCAGAAGAACATTGTAGCCAGAGCTACTTCTCTCTGTTTATGTCTATGACGAGTCACGCAGGCACTGGGTTACACCGCAGCGATACGACCCGAACCAGTTTAAAATAACCAAATAACCTCAACTTTTGGTTCCAAAACCTGAGGTAAATTTCAGGGTATGTAAGTGGCCATAGCAAATTATTTTCTGAACACAACCTGCTCTGGAGCGGGCAGCAATGCTTATTTTACTCCAATTCAATTATTTTATCCTCATCTCACACATCATGGATCTGCACTCAAAAGGTAGCACTCAACAGTTTTTGTTAGTTCTTTCTTTTTTATGTATAATTAGCATAAAAAAAAAAACAGAATTCTTGTTCACAGTTATAAAAAAAATTATTAAAAATTAAACGATTCGATTGAAGAAAAATGATTGCAAATCTGCCCCGTAGGTGGCGATATGCACTAAGAATGTAAATCATCATTTAACAAAAGAAGTATGGAGTGCTTCTTCTTAGCATCCGTTTCCATGGTGACTCCTGGATTCGGCGTTCGGTTGAGAATGTCTTTGTGTGTCACCGTTATCCCTGATCTTCATACAGTACTTACCCCAGAACATGGTTTTGAACCGGCTTACCTCGAGTAACATTGGGTTCCATCAACCGAGAGTTCAGTGTAAATGCCTGTTTCTCAGTGTATTATCGTTTGCTACCTTCCCTCATCCTAAAAATATCAATTGTACCATTAATTGTACGTGCTCTCTGTGTAAGAGAATGGCTGTAGTCAAACTTTTTGACTCTCACTGATGAAGATGTGACTGCTTTGCTTTTCCACACCAATAGCGAGCGCTGACATAAACTCCACTTGTGCTGTGGGCTTGAAAGAAGGGTCTTATCATGCTTTTGTTTTGTTTTTGTTTTTTTCTGCAGTGCATTCCACATATTGCTGCATGTTTTGGCTTATGAAACTCACCTTTGAATTAAGGTCACTCAGTCAGCCTAAAGTAAATCCCAGATATAAAATCCATCCTTTAGGAATCTATGGATTTGGATTGAAAGGTGGAGGTGGAGAATCACTTGTTTCCTCTAAGAGCAGCTGCTATGACCTTGGCTACAAAAGACTGGTGATTTGGTGGTGGAAATCATATTTTGTTTGCATATAATGACCAATGATCAGTAGGGAAAGGATTTTTTCAATGTATAGACATAAAGAAGATTGATTATATTGATTTTGCCAATTCTCTTGCTGTACATTACCGTGGACAGTGAAGACGTGATGAAAGTGTGTTTCTGTCCTCATGTAGACATGTACAGGTTGGAGTTGGTTGGTGGTCTAGGCGCCATCATGCTGTTATTGGGGATCTTCACTGCCATCTATAAGTGCTATAATGTGGAGATCATGCTGTGCTACCGGCGACACTTCGGCAGCGATGAGGCGGATGATGGTACGTAATAATAGTAATGATAACTTTACTGTTACTAATAAAAATTTGATTTTCTTTCTTTTTTCTTTTGCATTGATTAATTGTCCTGAACACTTGGATCATCTGAGATGGCTCTAAATAATGGCTTTTTCTCCCTACAAACATGCCTAAAAATACATCTTACAAACAGTTAGCTATACAATTTACTGGAAGTAAAAGCAGAAGTATTCTTCATGGAGAGCAGCTTACCCTTACTCACAGTAACTAAACCACAAAGTACTTGCACAAAGTTATTTTACAGAATTAAATGCATCCAATGGCACAGTCATCAAACAGACAGACCAACAGGTCCAGGGCCACAGAAGTGCTTCTTGACCGATACTGAAACATTCAGACAGTGCAGAGCATAGAGAGCATTTCTGTTCATGCTCCAACATCTCATCATTCACCGAACAGTGGGAGCAAATGAAGGAGCGATTCATGTTTTGAAATGGAACCAGACATTGTACATGATTATGACGTGTTTGCTGATTATGATTGTGGGTAGGCCTACAGAATATGATGTTTAGTGTCCACATATTTTTGGCCATTTAGTGTACAGTTTATTGTAATGTGGAAATGGGAATAAGAACACAGGACAATAATATATGTATAAAACATGTAATCTTGCAGGTTTTTTTTGATAAGTATTAGCTGGTAAATTTAAAATAAAATAAAATAACAAGCACAGGAAAGTATGCATGCTTTAATTTTTTTTTTTTTTTAACACTACTAAGGAAAATGAATTAACTAAATAAATATAATCATGTAACCCTGAAGGAGGCATAAACATATTAGTCACTGCAACATTTAAAACAAGTGTTGTTTTAATAAACAACCAGGTGCTGTCTAGTAATGCAAAATGAATTTCTTTCATCAAAACACATTAAAAAATTTTAAAATCCAAACTGATCTCACAAGAAAGCGTGATTTTTCAATTTTTGCGATTCATTAAGCGTGAAGCTGCACCGCTAAACTTAACCCTTAGTGGAGTGAGAGCAGGTCATACAAATGAGACCGTACCAGTTTGCCTCCAATTTTCCAAAAATGTTAAATAGCACCAACTTTTCATGATACTGTGTTTTACAAATCACCTGTGAAACATAATTTGTATGTTTTGCTAAATGTAAAGACTTTCATGCAAAAAGTGAAATGAATAAGCCTCATGCTGAAAGAAATTCAAGTCTGTACAGTAGAGGACGCAGCTCAAACCTTTCAGCTGTGCTGCCATTCTGGATCAGGAGAAAAAAGTTCAACACTCTTACTTTAGCAATAAAATAATAATAATAATTTTAAAAAAAATTCCAACACACGTGATGTTTATCTATAGTCCTTTTTGCTTTTTGGCGTGGTTGAATTGGATCATCAAAGTTCAGCAGCAAAGGCATTGGTTAATAAAGTCAGAGTAAAAGCATAAAGTGTACTTTTATGGTTTTGTTCAGTTTGTCTAAAAGCAAATAAAACTCACCATAGAAAAAAGTTTTTTTTTTTTTACTTTATATAAATGTTTTTTCTCTCATATTTTTAATTATTATTTAAAAAAAAAAAACTAATGAATTTGGCTTTAACAAATTAGAGTATTGTAGTAATTAGTATAAAATTACGTTGTTGCTTTTTTCAGTGTACAACGTATCTGTTCTTTTCAGACAACAAGGAATATGACGCCTACCTCTCTTACACCAAAGTGGACTTGGAGTCAGTGGAGCGAGAGATGAGTGAGGAGGAGCTGTTTGCTCTGGAGATCTTACCCGACGTTCTGGAGAAACACTACGGATATAAACTCTTCATTCCACACCGGGACCTCATACCCAGCAGCAGTAAGAACAACACCCTGCCATTTCACGTCCCTTTTCATTCATGAGAGCAAATTACAATGTAATCAGGCGCACGACTGACACGGCCTTGGACACGATCCTGCTGGAGGCATACACACAGTGTAACTAATCAATCTAATTATCAAACACAGTCATCTAATCAATTCTAGGGTACTGGAAAGATGTGTGAGGGATAATGTCCCAAAATAAACACTGATAGGTGTCCTGTGACCTGTACCACAAAGTGAGTTCAACAAACTCAGGATTACGGGATTGGTTTTGCTTTGACAAAAGTCCAAACCCTCATTATAAACGTTTGCCAACTCAAACTGGATCCTGAGTTTGTGATTAGTTCACATGCACAGATAAGTATGTCATTTGCAGAAAACAGAGAGCCATGTGAAACTAGAAGAGAGATTCACTTCCTGTGAGTGGTTTACTTCTGAGCTGATGATAAAGAGCTTGTTATTAACAATATGAAGAGTTAAAACGCATTTAACACAGCAAGAAGAAACTGAAAAGTATCATATTTTACACATGCAGCAGTTTCAAACATCATGAAATTATAGTCTGTGAGTCATTTCAGCCTTTGTTACCAAGTCAAAGGCCTCAAACTATTAAATAAAAGGCAAAAAAATGTGAAAGCAGCAATACTGACGGATTTACTTAAAACTATATGAACATAGTGACAGTAAAATATGTTTTCCTGCACTTACTGTTCAGTGCCCCACACAGATAAAGCCAGTTCAAATATCTGAATGTCTCTGCATTCATGGCAGACGCTGTCATGAGCAGAACAAGCTCTCGCTTCTCTCCACTGCAGATTGTGACACTGCAGGTGTGACAGATGTTTCCCTCCACAGGGAGAATCAGGGCGATGAGGAAAGAAATGGAAACACAGCAATGTAGCACACAGAGCTCATGTGCCATCTATGTTGAACCACTGGCCAATAAGACAAGTTCTTAAGGTTCGAAATCCAGTCATTCCGAAATTCTAATCCGTGCGATCAGGAGTTTGCATGAGGGTAAAAAAAAAAAGAAAAAAAAGATCCCCTTGCAGATTTTGTTCATGATCAAGATGATGAATTTGTTGCGCTGACCAACAGAAAAGTCATACATCATTACGCAACTGACAATGGACCTGTTTTTGTGCGGAAAATGTCTCTGAAATTCCGATAATGTGATGCACCTTTAGTAATGTATTCAATATATTCACTTAAATGGTTTCAAATGAAAACTGCTAATTTCAAGTTTCATCGTAATAAAAAAAGTCATGTGTTATAAGTAAAATTTCACAGAGTATGTTCCTTACATGTGAGTGTTTTAATTTATTTTTCAATTTTTTATTGATTTTACCCCAGCATGTTTCTCCATGATGGTGGTACTACTGTACATGAACGTTTTTTATTTTTTAATAAGCAGTGAAGCAATTTTTCTTACTAATCTACTTAATAAGGTTTTCTTAAGGCTTTTTCCCTGATATCTGGACAGTTGTATCTCCGTAACATTTTAGATTTTTATGATTTTATGAAAAATAGTTCAAAACATTTTAATACAGTAGTTCAGAACATACTCATCACAGAATAGGTGATTTCAAATAATTGTTTGAATTATTACAGGTTTTTTAAATAAATAAATTAATAGATTAAATTAAAAAATTTTGTGGAAGAAATACATAAAATGTTTAAGTCTTGTGGGTTGTTGCCCTGGCGGTGCTGCACGGTTGTGCTCATTCTCATTGTAATATGGCTGTTGAGGTGTGTGTGTGTGTGTGTGTGTGTGTGTGTGTGTGCGTGTGAGAGAGAGAAAGATACAGTTGCTGAGGTGTTCTGACGGATTGCTAGGGCATTACTATGTGGTTGCTACACTGTTATGATTGATCGTCTGCAGTTGCTAGAGTGTTATGGGTGATTGCTGGGCCATTTCTCTGAAGTACGGTGTTCTAGCACATTGCTCCCAGCTGCTCAGATGTTCTGGATGGTTGTTCCTGTAGGTGGTTTCTTACCGCCCACCATAGGCGCCGATCCTGTGGGTGTTCGGGGGCTCTAGCACCCATGGAAAAACACGAGATATTCTCCATTCATTTTATCCAATCAAAAACTATTGAGATTCGGGAATGTGTGTTTTACAGACCAGCTCCAGGGTAAGACAAGTCAAGTCACATTTATTTATATACCGCTTTTTACAATACTGATTGTTTCAAAGCAGCTTTACAGAGAAAATAGGAAAATAATGCAACAAAGTTTGTTTCCAGAAGAAAATTTCGTCACAGTCCAGCTTAAGTTAGTTCAGTGATGTTTCATTTTTGTTTTAAAACAGATATTAATTTAGTTCATTTATATAGCCACTCTGGAGAAAACCGTGATGTCATCGTCCAGCTCAGTTCAGTTCTCATATAATAGTGTCAATGCAGGCAGATCAATATTATTGTTGAATATTAAATTAAATGTTAAATTTAATGTCCCCAACTAAGCAAGCCAAAAGCCAATGGCAACAAAGGTGAAAAAAGGCGACAGTGGCAAGGAACCAAAACTCCATCAGTGACAGAATGGAGAAAAAACCTTGGGAGAACCCAGGCTCAGTCGGGGGGGGCAGTTTTCCTCTGGCCAACGAACAAACAGTGTATGATTCAGATTCAGGCAGCATTATAGGTCAGAAGTCAGATTGGATCAGAACAATCAGAATATTATCCAGTTCCATCTGGTTTAAGATCGGAGTCACGCCGGTATGGACACGGGTTTGTTAACGCAATCTTTGCTGACACTTCAGTGATGCGTTGTAGTCGTGTCTAGGCGCAGGTCCACCATCTGATCTGGATACGGCCCAGATCTTATGATGTAGGGAGTATATCAGGTGTTATAGGAAGTGTTCCTGGTTCCGGCTGACCTAATTTATGCAGCCTAATAATCATTTAACTGATTTGAATAAAAGGGATGTATAATTGTCTATGTGTATGCCAGGTTAAAGAGATTTAAAGTGGTTTTAGTCTAGATTTGAACTGACAGACTGTGTCTGCTTCCCGGACAATGTTCGGAAGATTGTTCCAAAGTTTTGGTGCTAAATAGGAAAAGGATCTACCGCCAGCAGTCAATTTTGATATTCTAGGTATTATCAACTGGCCAGAATTTTGAGATCTCAATAGACGTGAAGGACTATAATGCGTTAAGAGCTCGCTCAAGTACTGCGGAGCTAAACCATTTAGTGCTTTGTAAGTAATCAGCAATATTTTAAAATGTACATGTGTCACGATGTGGGTTTGTGTCCTGTCATGTTCTTTGGTTCCCTATCTTGTTTATTAGTTATCCCAGGTGTTTCTGATTTCCCACGCCCCCTTGTTATCTTGTCTAGCACATTTGTCCCTGATTATTTAAGCCCTGTGTTTCAGTCTTGTCTTTGTGAGTTCTTGTTTAATGTTTGACTGTTAACGCTAGTGTTGGTTGTTCCTGTTCCTGAGTCCTGTATCCAGGCTGTATAGTTTGTAATCTATTAAATAAAGCGTGTGCTGCATTTGGATCCTGCCTCATCTCTGCTTCAACCGCACCACGTTACAGAAGAACTCACCAAGAAAATGGATCCAGCAGTTGTCAGCAACCAGGCCCTCAGAAGTTTCCTTGCCTCGATATTTCAGGAAGGCCAGTCCATCGAGAGGTACGTGAGGGACTTTATGTCGTGCTGTCGTCTGGGGGCTTTAGACGACCTCGAGCTCATGGACTTGTTTTGGAGCGGGTTGGACGAGAACGTTGCCCAGTTGATGCCGGATGACTGTACCGGCTGGACCCTAGAGGGGTATGTCAACCTGGCCCTCTTCTGGAGCGGTTCATCATTTACTGTGAGCTTGGCTGCAGAGACACCCCGCAAGCCCACAGTACCCCCAGAGCCCTCACCGCTGGTCCCGTCCAGCACAGAGCCAGAGCTTCACGTCTGCCCAGCCGAGCCCGCGCTTCACGTCAGCCTCGACGAGCCAGAGCTTCACGTCAGCCTCGACGAACCTGAGCTTCACGTCAGCCTCGACGAGCCAGGGCGTCACGTCAGCCTCGACGAACCTGAGCTTCACGTCAGCCTCGATGAACCTGAGCTTCACGTCAGCCTCGACGAACCTGAGCTTCACAACAGCCTCGACGAGCCAGAGCTTCACGTCAGCTTCAACAAACCTGCACCTCACGCCAGTTCTGACGAGCCTACTCTTCACGCCAGTCCTGTCGAGCCGGCACTTCTGGTTCCGCCCGCAGCACAAGAGACTGTTCATCGCTCGTCAGCCAAACAAGCAGTCCCAGAGTCACTGTCAGTCCCTGAGCCACTGTCAGTCCCTGTGCCCATGTTAGTTCCTGATCCTGTTCCAGTCCATGTCCCCGTAGGTTCTCCCAAGTATTTTTTTTTGGGGGGGGGGCAGTAGTGGGCTCCACCATGAGACCATGAAGGCCGCGCCGCCATGGTCTCCTGGAAGGGGTTCTCCACCGTGGCCGCATGAAAGGGCTTCTCCACCATGGCCACCCGAGGAGGCTTCGCCTCCATGGCCGCCGGCACGTCCTGCTCCGCCCTGGCCGCCATCACGTCCTGCTCCGGCCTGGTCGCCCACGCTCCACGGCCCAGACCCGCCTTGCCTATGTCCTGGTCCCGGTTCCCAGTACGGGCCTGGCCCTCCGTCCCTCCCCCAAGACTGCCTATGCTCCTCCGCCCCCCTGAATTTGTTGTTGTTTTAATTGGCGTCAGGAGCCGCCCTAAAGGGGGGGGGGCGGGTTTATGTCACGATGTGGGTTTGTGTCCTCTCATGTTCTTTGGTTCCCTATCTTGTTAATTAGTTATCCCAGGTGTTTCTGATTTCCCACGCCCCCTTGTTATCTTGTCTAGCTCATTTGTCCCTGATTATTTAAGCCCTGTGTTTCAGTCTTGTCTTTGTGAGTTGTTGTTTAATGTTTGACTGTTAACGCTAGTGTTGGTTGTTCCTGTTCCTGAGTCCTTTATCCAGTCTGTATAGTTTGTAATCTGTTAAAAATAAAGCGTGTGCTGCATTTGGATCCTGCCTCATCTCTGCTTCAACCGTACCACGTTACAATATGATGTTTAATAGGGAGCCAATGCAGTGTTGACAGAACCGGGCTAATATGGTCATACTTCCTGGTTCTGGTAAGAACTCTAGCTGCTGCGTTTTGGACCAGCTGTAGTTTATGTATTAAACGTGCAGGGCAACCACCCAGTAGAGCATTACAATAATCTAGCCTTGACGTCATGAACGCATGAACTTATTGTTCCTGCTTTTGTCATTGAAAGCATATGTCGTAATTCAGATGCGGTTTTAAAGATGCTAGAAACGTGTCTTTCAAATGAAAGACTGGTTCCAAGAGCACACCCAGGTTGATGGAGGTTTAGTAAACTTATTTATTGTGTTAAATAATGCTTTTGGCCTGTTGATTGATTTGTTTATCGTGGCAGTGACAAAACTAACGAGCCGAGTTCAGGGAGGATTACTATTTTGTTAGATGTTCAATACAATACAATTTAATACAATATTTATTTATAAGGCACATTTAAAATCAACCAAGGCTGACCAAAGTGCCAGACAGAACAGAATAAATTTTTTTAAATAAAATAATAATAATAAGACAACCAATAAAGGAACACATATCAATAGATAAACAATAATCATACCAAAATCAGGCAGTATTAAAAGCCAAAGAAAATAAAAATGTCTTTAAAGAAGATCCCCAAACTTCCAAAGTTTTGGGCCCGCAATTGCAAAAGCGCGATCACCTTGTTTTTTAAGTCTAGATCTATGCACCGTGAGTAGACAGTGATCGCTAGATCTCAGACTTATAGAGGGAGTGTACGGACGAAGTAGATCGGTCAGGTACTGTGGGGCCAATTTGTTGAATGCTTTATAAACAAATAATACAATTTTAAAATCGATTCTAAATGTGACAGGTAAGCAGTGCAGTGTGGATAAAATAGGGGTGATCGACTCATACTTACGGGTCCCAGTGAGGAGTCTAGCAGCTGCGTTTTGCACTAGCTGTAGACGGGAGAGGGAAGACTGAGAGACACCAATATAAAGTGAGTTACAGTTAACTAATCGTGATGTAACAAAAGCATGTATCACTGTTTGGAAGTTACTCTGGGTTAAAAAAGGTTTCACTTTAGAGAGTTGGCGAAGATGAAAAAAGCATGATCTTTCAACGGTACTGATCTGTTTATCAAATTTTAGGTTATGATCAAACAGAAAGCCCAGATTTCTAGGACATAGTGTTTCATATGGGGCAAGATGACCACGGTCAACATCAAGCACACAGTTTTCCCTGGGCCCAAATAGATTTATTTCGGTTTTATTTTTATTTAAATTTAGAAAATTACTTGACAGCCAAAGCTTAAATTCCTTTAAACAGTCCCACAGGGGTTGTATACCATTTTTTATCGTTATGTTTTAAAGGAAAGTAGATCTTAGTATCATCAGCGAACAGAGTAACAATAAAAGTGAACAGTGAGGTATAGTTTACAGTTTTCCTGTAAAGGCGCTCAAGTCGTCTACCAGTAGCCTTTAGGTTACGAAACTCAGGGGTTTACCAAGGAGAGGAGTGGGTGGAAGGGACGCTTCTGGTCTTAACAGGAACAAGCTCCTGCAAGATTTCAGAAATGGTGCAGTGATAGTTAGATAATATCAGTGAGGGAGAGGAGATATCAAAGACATCAGACAGATGGAGGTACAAAATGATGCAGTATCAACTGCTTTGAGATTACAATAGGATATAACAGCCGTAGGGCATTTCTTATGCATATAGGCAAGCTTATGCTAAAACCAATTAATTTATGATCAGAAATACCAGTGTCAGAAGAAGAGATGGAAGAGATATCAATCCCTGATGTATAGATCAAATCAAGAATATGACCATGCGTAGGAGTAGAAAAATGAACATGCTGAGTCAATTTAAAACAATCAAAAACTGACAGTAATTGATTAGTGTTAGAGCAAACAGCATCAACTTGAATATTAAACTCAATGAGCAGGAGAACGGGAAATGACAATGAACAGGCAGGCGTCAAGAGTTCAGTGTTCGGAAAAACTTTGGACAATTCCGTAAGGAGGTCGACAGAGCAAGATAATTATAAGAAAGTCAACCTTCAATATTCAAATGTATTGGTGTCGTGAAAATCAAGTTAAGTGAGTCAGAGATTGTCTCGATAGATGAAAGCGAGACCCCCCCCCCCCCCTTTACCGTGCAGTCAGTTGTTTTGCAGTCAAAAAAAAAGCATGGACACTTATTTGCGCTGCTCTTGATAGATTATGTCGGTCATTATGGAAATAACCTAGCTGCGTCTGTGTTCATTAATTTACACGTCGTCAGTAGATTTTACACGCACAGAACTTTTCTCTACCATCTGCTCTTTTATGGGATAGCGCTCTAACGTTAATTTGCCCTGTTTAGTAAATCTGGTCTACGATTTTGTTTTGCCTGTTTCTTTGTCCATCATACAGAAATTTACTTTCGGATCTCGTAGAGCTTTTCTACGAAATTTGACTTTAGATTTCTTTTTGGTGATTGGAGGTATTTGAGGCAACATCACTCATGTCTGTCACGTCCGTGGTACAAATGGAACAGGACAAAACCCTAAATACACCCTAAATTTAGTTATCATTGCAGATCATGTCATTGCTTTGCAAGATCTAAAAGCAGATGATGCTTGTTGCTCTTTCTAAATCACCCAATGTATTTGAGTCTCTTCTTGTTGGTGCATGACAGCCATACTTATTTGTCTTTCTCTGTCTCCAGCATACATTGAGGATCTGGCCCGGAGCGTGGAGCAGAGCAGGCGTCTTATTATCATCTTGACCCCCGAGTTTGTGGCCCGTCGCGGTTGGAGCATCTTCCAGTTCGAGCCACGGCTGCACAGCATGCTGGTGACGGGCGAAATCAAGGTGATAATGATCGAATGCTCGGACCTGCGCAGCGTCATCAACTACCAGGAAGTAGAAGACCTCAAACACACCATCCGGGTGCTGACGCTCATTAAGTGGAACGGTCCCAAAAGCAACCAGCTGAAATCCAAGTTCTGGAAGCAGGTTCGGTACGAAATGCCAGCTAAGAAAAAAGAGACCGTGTCCCGCCGACAAGTCATAGACTCGGGCGAGCAAGGGCTCTTTGGCGACCTGCAGGCCGTATCTACAGTTGCCATGACCGGGACCTCTGCGTCGCTAGTGCCGGCTCATGTTGAAATACCAGACTATAATGAGCCTGGCCACCTGCAAATGCGCCATTTCTGCCGCAACTATGAATACGAGCTGCCCACCACTGCCATAGCCACACTCAGCGGCCGTCACATGTACTGCAGTTTGCCCATGACGCTGCTGAACGGACGTCTCACACAAAATAACATTGAGAAAGCCAAGAAAGATATTCACTTGAACGGCCCATTCGTACAGCTGTCTGGACAAGAACTTTCCAGTGATATCTGGTAGAGCACCTCGCAGCAATCGCCCAGTGGGCCCCAAACATAGCTTTGTCTATATCATCTTTTCTTCCTTTTTATCTGCATGATTTCATCTAGTTAAGATTAAAGAAAAAAGAAAAAAAAAAGTAAAAGAAGCATAATGGTTTATCTCGCTTTCTTCCAACCTTTAGTGTTTTCATACTTTTCAGACAGATGAAGAGCTACTGAAATTGCTTTCCTACTTGAATCTTAAGGTTATTATACCATGTACAGTTATTCCATGAAACACTGCATCTGCATCTTCAAGTGAACCAACATTAAAGGTTTTATTTGACCTTATGACTTTGGTTGTTATAGCACAATAATGTAAAAACACATCATCTCTGAGCTTTAAAGAATATTATGTTCTATTTATGCAAATAAATACTATTCAAATCTAATAAGCACATTAAAATAGTTTGTAGCTAGTAAGGAGGGGAGGTATTTAAATATTTGATACAGCTTATCATTTGCCTTATTTCCTGATCGTTTGGTTTTCCTTCATCAGAGTTCTGTTTTGGTTATGTTTTTCATACATTATAGGTAGATACATCTTGTTTTTATAGTTTGTCTGGTACTATTGATTAAGCATTTCAGTGCTGTTATTGATCTAACAGTTTTTATCATTATCATTTTATTGAATTTGTATGCAATTTTGCCCTCTTGCTCTAGTTTAAAGAAATTGAAGGTAACTAAAATCATTGATTTCATTTTGTATACTCACGACTAGTATGCCATTTTACTCTTCAGATAGTGATATGTGGAAGAGTACAAATATCCCAGCTGTTATATACAAAATATTCACAAACCCAGCAGTTTGTCTGATTCACAGGTTTTTGGTTTTGAATTAGCATATCTTTTTTTTAGCCCCTATTTGTAATATACCTTGGAAAAAAGTATTGTTATCGAACCAACAAAATAAATAAATAAATAAATAAATGTATGAGAAATTAAATCTGAGAGATGCCTTTTTAATTCCAGCAATTTTTTTTTTTACTGTTGTGATATGATGAAACTCATAATATGAAACTCATATATATATATATATATATATATATATATATATATATATATATATATATATATATATATATATATATATATATATATATATATATATAACTTTAGCCAGTCTTAAAGCAAAAGCAAGCTTGTATAGTGATCAAGCTTTGTTTTGTTTTAAGCAGAGGAAGGGGCAGCTTTTCACTTTTTACTCGTTTTCCGTGTTTCCTGGGTTTGTCCTGAGAAATCACAAGTCTTACTAAAGTAAAGGACTGGCATATGAATATTAATAAGATAATATTGACGTTTCTTTGTAAATTTCCGGAGTATCTGGGAACATGAGCTTATTAATATTTAAGCAGCTAAGTTGGACAGTGATTTATTGGTTAATGCGACTGTTGTGAACGCCCACTTCCCAACATTAGCGAGTCAGTTCCAACTGCTGGGCGACAGTTCCGTTATGTTATTAATATTCATGAGCCAAGCCTTCGCTATAGTAGGATTAAACACGCTGAAGATGGGCAGACATACTGTTCCTCAAACCATGATCAGTTAAGAAACTGTTATTGATAGACGAGCTCATAAAAATGGCGAGAGACTTCACTACAACAAGTCTGAGCAACATTGACCTGGCCTCGTTACGGGTAAGTACAGCACTACTGTATTTATTTTCTTATTTCAGCAGTTTTGCATCGTTTCAACAGCAGCGATAGGTCGAGGTCTGGCACAAAGTTTCTCTCGGCGCTTACACTTTTAGTAGCGATAAGTTGTGTTAACTTTACTGTAAATGCCATTTCTAGTTGAGAGTGACCGTTAAACTCAGTTGTCTTGGGGAAATATTCGTGTAACGTTACTTTTCTTCACTTGTCATTGTCAATCGTACATGAAATGGGAATGAAATCGTGGTTAAGTAGAGTGAAAACATGGACCGTGTCTCAAATCAGGGCGAACTGCCAACTTAGATAACAGTGTGTGTGGACATCATAACTATTCAAATCGAGTAATCATTGTCTCAGACCTAGTGAATCTGATCAGTCAATCCATGTAATTTTTCATTCCAGGATCCTGCAGGGATATTTGAGCTCATCGAGGTGGTCGGGAATGGGACGTATGGACAGGTTTACAAGGTTTGTGCTGGTGTCTCTTTTCATTGCTTTGATTGTTCTTTATTTTTGGAAGTTCATACTCACATATTTGGATAGTTATCTGTAAGAGTGCAACATTGCAGTCGTTCTAGATCAGCTTTTTGTTCTTAAAGCTGTCTGACCACGAGCAGCACTAGTTACATAAATAGTTTGTGGGAAAGTTTTGCTAATGAAACCTACAAGTGTGGTTTTGGTCTTTGACACACTCTCTGGGTGGAGCTCACTTCCTCATGTAGGGCACAACATGCTTCACATAAATATCACATCTTTAAAGAAGTGTTTTCTGAGCCTAAACATCCTGTGCTGCAGTGGGATATGTGACACACATATGTGTTTGATTCAGCTCAGGGTGGATCTGTTTCAGTTGCACTAGTCACTTGACAGCATCTTGTGCAATAAAAGCTAGAGGGATGATTTCTTCTCTTCCTTCTGGCATTGTTCAAAAAAGACTGCAGTAAAAGCAGCTCCATTTGTAGGGTGTTCCCTTTTGATGTGAAGTACACAGATCACAGATATTGTAATTGTGATACTGCATCATATTTTTAGTTCTACACATCACTTTTTCCAAGTTGTTATAAATGCTAGTGGTGGTCAATGATGGAGTTATCAGATATATAGATTAAACCTATCTAAAAAGTTTTTTTTTTCAATCATTTTGAATGATCGACACATTCATTTTTTTTGTTAAAGGTTTTGGTCCTCTAGTGGTTAAAAAACAAAACTGCATGCATTTTGCAGGAGAATATTGTTTTAATAGTATGAATGAATATGAGCCTTCACAATAGATAATACTTTGAACTCTGTTAGAGAGCTACATGTGGCATTTTATCTGTTCTATAAAATACCCTACTCACCTGTTGAGTATTAAAAACACCATTTCTGCATTGCTTTTACAATAATTCAAATCCCTCAGTTCTCACCATCTCCGGAAAGCCGAGCCTATGTTGATCCTTGTGTTATTATGAGCTCTACCGCTTTCTCTTTTCGCCAGACTCTTCTCTGTTCTGTTTTTTTTTTTTTTTTTTTTTAATGGCTGATTCCCTGGAGGTTGGAGATTTAGCAGCTTCATGTCAACTTTTCTCGCTCATTGTGACAACTAATCTCTGCCACTCACACACCATACACGCGTCAAAGTAGATGGAGCAACTGCTCTCAATTTACAGATATTACGAGACACGCACTGGCGAGTGACATGTGTACGCAATTTCCCACGAAAACTAACCCGACAGGTCTAAAATAAACATTTATAACAGTAAATGTAAGACCAAATCACATTTTGGAAGAAGGATTAATGCTGTACTGACTATTATTTAATCATTGAATTTTGAAATGAAAGAATGAAAAAAAGTTACAATAGTGTACAACCTTGGTACAACCTCATTTTCAACCTTGGAAATGCATCCTAAATCTAGGAACCTGCTTTTGCATCATAATATATCATAATTTATTGCACAGCTCTCATGCCCATCATTTCCACAGCTAGCTCTGTGTTTAGAGCTTTCTTACACACCTGTTTCATCATGTATTTTTTCACTTATGAGGAACACAAATCCAATCACATCTTCACTTCCTAGTGCAGCGTGTGCTTTCACTGTTACTACATCTTTAAAGTCGACATGAAACGGAAATTGCGACTCACTTTTGTGAGGTCATACATGAAAACTCATTGACTACGTTTACATGTGCACCAATAATGCGATTATTTCTAATAATCAGAGTAAGGTCTTAAGATGTTTACATGACACAAGCAGAACTCTTTTATCCAGTTTACATGCAATTTTCATTATTCTGATTATTCGCTAGTAAGTACGGTAATACCACACTCAGATAGGCTTATAGTAGGCATGTTTGCGGCCATTGTTTTAATCTATTCACATCAAATTAAAAACACATTTTTATGGACGTACTGGATATTATTCTGTGCCGTGATGAACATCTCAATGCCGGGTTTTCCTACGCTACTGTCTGGATGAAGATATGGAGCAGAGAGACTGTGCAGTGAGTTGTGTTGACAGAGTTTAGCCATTTGGAGAACTAGAGAAAACTTCAGAATAATGTCACAGAGTTCATTTATGAAGTTGTGTGAGTCACACACTCCATCCATGTAGAACCAAGCACATGCGAACTTCGGTCAGAGCGGTAATAATGAAATTAAGGTGTTTACATACCTGTTTATCCTGATTAAAATTGGCGTACTCCACATAGTGTAATGCGAATATGGTTACTACGATTATGAGCTTAATTGCATTAGTTTGATCGAAGTATTGCGTTTACATAAAGTTTAATCGTAATATTGCCAAAATTCCATTATAATCGCATTATGAGGGTGCATGTAAACACACTCTTTGTCTTTCGGTGAAATTTGTTCTGATGTTGAAATAGGCCATTCACCTGATTCATATATGAAATGTGAGGTTGATCAATTTATAAACCATATATTGTTATTGTCAAAACTTGAAATGTTGTTTTTACAGTCGATTTATGGTTTAGGATGTTGCCATAGACCAGGGGTCTCCAATCCATGTGTTTGTCGGTCCTCCTGCTCCAATATACCTGTGTGTTTCCAGCCGTCCTGAGGATCTTGCTTAGCTGGATCCGATGTGCTTGGAGTGAAACTCTGTGGATCTCATTGGAGACCTCTGCCATATCTAATAACCATCTCCCACTTTTAGGATGACAACACAGTGTTTTTATCCCATCCTTATTACAGTTTTAGACACTGGTAAAACACAGTCCGAAACAATATATTGTTTTTAAGAAAGATCCTTTTCTCCACTGTTCCTCCTAAGCTCTAATGTGGATCAGTCTTCACAGCTTTTCAATACTGTTTTAAAGGAATTACTGGAGAACTTTATAATCCAGTCGTCACCCTTTTTAGACAGCACTTCCTGTTTATGTCCCAGTTCACAGGCATCCTGGAGAACACGAGGAAATCCCCTCAGACAGGAATATCATCTGAAACCTGCAAACATGTTCAAATGCTCAAATCTCAGTTGGACCTATAATTCATTTTGTTTAACACCCCTAATGTGCAAAACATGGGAAGAGTTACACATCAAAGTTTAATACTTAATGTTCGGTTTGTTCCGACAGCCATTATTGGAAACACTACTACTAATGAGGAGACATTAGCCACTTGTCGGGCCAGTGCGAGCCAGGGCTAAAAATATGCCAGCTGGGGCCAATAGCCTCAGACCTGAATTTGCAAGGCCAAATCAAGCAGTTTCCACTGTCAGGCCCGTATCCATGCAGCGCTACCCTAACCTGACGAGTCATGCATCTAGCAGTTAGAACTTGATGATAACAGAAAGAATCAGAATCAGAATCAGAATCAGAAAGAGCTTTATTGCCAAGTGTGCTTGCACACACAAGGAATTTGTTTTGGTACTGAGGCTTCCAGTGCACATATACAAATACAGATACAACAAGTAATAGTAATACAAATAGTAATACAAATTCTACGAATAAAATTATAAAAAAATATGAAAGTACTATAAAAATATATGGTCACAGTTGGGTTTTGTCAGAATAAACATTTACAGATAATGAACATATTTACAGTATTTTGTATAGTATGAATAAATATAAATATCACCTGAATTTTAAAGATATTGCACTAAACAGTGGGAGTATTGCACTTCAGGCATATGCCTTGGGAGATATGTTAACTGTTCAGAAGGGAGATGGCCTGTGGGAAGAAACTGTTCCTGTGCCGAGATGTTCTTGTGGCCAGTGATCTGAGTCGCCGTCTTGACGGTAACAGATCAAACAGGAGGTGTCCAGGGTGAGTGGAGTCTGTGATGATTTTACCTGCTCTCTTCCTCACTCTGGAAGAGTACAGGTCCTGGAGGGTTGGCAGGGGGGCACCAATGATCCTCTCCGCAGTCCGGACTGTCCGTTGTAGTCTCCTGATGTCTGATTTGGTAGCTGAACCAAACCAGACAGTGATGGAAGTGCATAAAACAGACTCAATAACGGCTGAGTAGAACTGAATCAGCAGCTCTTGAGGCAAGTTGAACTTCCTTAGCTGGCGAAGGAAGTACAGTCTCTGCTGGGCCTTTTTCACAGTGGAGTCAATGTGATTGTCCCACTTCAGGTCCTGAGAGATGATAGTGCCCAGGAACCTGAATGACTCCACTGCTTCCACAGTGCTGTTCATGATGGTGAGTGGGGGGAGTGCTGGGCTGTTCCTCCTGAAGTCCACGATCATCTCCACTGTTTTGAGCGTGTTCAGCTCAAGGTTGTTATAACTGCACCAGACAGCCAGCTGTTCAACCTCCAGTCTGTAAGCAGACTCGTCACCGTTTTGGATGAGACCGATGACAGTGGTGTCGTCTGCAAATTTCAGGAGCTTGACAGTGGGGTCTTTAGAAGTGCAGTCATTTGTGTACAGGGAGAAGAGCAGTGGGGAGAGAACGCACCCTTGAGGGGCGCCAGTGCTGATTGTGAGTGTCTTGGATGTGTGTTTCCCCAGTCTCACTCGCTGCTGCCGGTCCGTCAGGAAGCTGGTGATCCACTGACAGATCGAGGATGGCATGGAGAGCTGGGTCAGTTTGGCTGTGAGAAGACCAGGCATGATGGTATTGAAGGCCGAACTGAAGTCCACAAAGAGGATCCTTGCATAAGTCCCTGGTCTGTCGAGATGTTGCAGGATATAATGCAGTCCCATGTTGACTGCATCATCCACAGACCGGTTTGCTCTGTAAGCAAACTGAAAGGGATCCAGCAGGGGTCCGGTGATGTCCTTCAGGTGGGCCAGCACCAGTCTTTCAAACGACTTCATGACCACAGACGTGAGAGCGACAGGTCTGTAGTCATTAAGTCCAGTGATTTTGGGTTTTTTGGGGACAGGAATGATAGTGGAGCGTTTGAAGCAGCAGGGAACTTCACACTGCTCCAATGATCTATTGAAGATCTGCGTGAAGACCGGGGCCAATTGGTCAGCGCAGGCTTTTAAACAAGCAGATGAGATGCCGTCTGGGCCTGAGGCTTTCCTAGTCTTCTGTTTTTTGAAGACTCTGCTCACGTCCTCCACACAGAACTTAAGCTCAGGTTGGATGGCAGGAGGGGGGGGGAGTGGGAGTGCAGGAGGTGATGGTGAATGTGTGAAGTGCAGATCAGACCGGGTGTGTGGTGTGAATGAGGGCTTTTCAAACCGGCAGTAAAATGAATTTAAATCGTCAGCCAGGTGTTGATTGTCCACAGATCGAGGGGATGGTGACTTGTGGTTGGTGATGTTCCTCAGGCCATTCCAGACTGATGATGGGTCGTTGGATGAAAACTGGTTTTTCAGTTTATCAGAGTAGTTCCTTTTAGCAACTCTGATCTCCTTTGTCAATCTGTTTCTGGCCTGGTTATACAAGATTTTATCCCCACTTCTGTAAGCATCCTCTTTGGCATGACGAAGGTGTTTGAGTTTCCCAGTAAACCATGGTTTATCATTAGTGAATGATAAGAATGTCCTGGTAGGAATGCATGTATCCTCACAGAAACTTATATATGATGTTATAGTATCTGTGAGCTCATCCAGATCGTTGGTAGCAGCTTCAAAAACAGTCCAATCAGTGCAATCAAAGCAGGCCTGTAGATTCTGCTCTGCTTCATTAGTCCATCTTTTTACAGTCCTTATTACAGGTTTAGCTGATTTCAGTTTCTGCCTGTAGGTCGGTATGAGATGAACCAAACAGTGATCAGAGAGCCCCAAAGCTGCCCGTGGGACCGAGTGATACGCATTTCTTATTGTGGTGTAACAGTGGTCCAGTATATTACTGTCTCTGGTGGGACATGTAACGTGCTGTCTGTATTTTGGTAGTTCACGGGAAAGATTTGCTTTGTTAAAATCCCCAAGAATGATTAAAAGAGAGTCTGGGTACCTTTGTTCCGTTTCAGCTATTTGTTCAGCCAGCTGTTGTAGCGCCGCGCTCACGCACGCGTCTGGAGGGATGTAAACATTCACGAGAATGAAAGAGGAAAATTCCCGAGGCGAGTAGAAGGGTTTACAGTTTAAGAAATGTGCCTCTAAATTAGGAGAGCACATCTTCTTCAGTGTTGTTACATCTGAACACCAACTTTCGTTAATGTAGAAACACAATCCACCACCTCTCTTTTTCCCCGTTAGCTCCGCGATGCGATCCGCTCGGAACAGCTGGAAGCCTGGCAGATGTATTGCGTTGTCCGGTATGGCTTCACTCAGCCAGGTTTCAGTGAAGCACAAAGCAGCAGAGTTTAAAAAATCCTTGTTAGTGTGGGTGAGGAGAAGAAGTTCATCCGTTTTGTTAGGAAGGGATCGGAGATTCGCGAGATGAATACTGGGGAGTGCAGTGCGCAGGCCGCGCTCGCGGAGTTTAACCAGCGCGCCGGCTCGCTTCCCGCGTTTGCGTCTGAACGCGCGTTTGAACAACAACGCTGCCCCTCCGACGAGAATGTCCTGCAAGACGTCCGAATAATCAAAAACTGTAGAAAAGGTTTCTGGTGTGTGTTTCCTAATGTCCAGTAGTTCGTCTTTGGTGAAACTGATTGGAAAAGAATGACTAAACGCAGAACAAACGAACAAAAACAACACAATAGCTGGAGAGCTCCACACCGAGGCAGCCATCTGCGGCGCCATCTTGGATGAGAGATGTATAACAGATACACTTTCAAGCAAAATAATCATATTCAAGTATTTAACATAAGTTATGTAACGCACACAATACTGCACAAATTATAGCGATCACGAAAGAAGTAGGTCATCACTCTCTCTGACCCAAACGCGTACAAATCTGGGCCAATATGAACTAACACAGTAAGGTGGATATATAGTATACCGCACCCCATCAGTTTTATTTGGTTCTATACTGCCACCTGTTGGTAAAGTTGTCCAACTTAGATTAAGTCGTGATAACGATAAAACAACTTTTGTTATGATTACGAGAAAATTGAGTCGTGATCACGAGAATACAAGAAAGAAAAAAATAATAATCCATGGCCTCTTAGAGCTTCCGTACATTACTGTCGAGTCCATATCGTAAAAGTCTGTTTGCAAAGCCTGCGCCGAAATTGCAACAGATTTACCAAAGAAACCACAGTGAAATGTACCGCATACAAATAAATAATGCTCAACTGAGATATTCACAATGTTGAAAATAAATAACCACATTCCTAGCATTATAATCCTTTGGAAGGTGATGTTATTTGTAGTCTATCCTGTACTTCTCTAACATCGCAATAACATGCCAGTGGACGCGGCCGAAATTGCAATGATAAAGTAGCTGTTGATTGTCATCTGCAGAGGCGGTCATTCTCCTATCTATATCTATTAGGCACATCCCACAATGAGTCGTTATCTGGGCTTGGTTACAATAAAAGCTGTCTTTGGACTAACAAGGAACGGAAGTTTTCAGTTCTGAAACTTACTGGATATTCTTATAGTAGGATGATGTCTTACATGTCAGAAGCTGAAGGAAAATTTGATTTCTCAGTTTATGACCCCTTTAATGTTATGAAGCGACGAGAATACTTTATTTAAAAAATAAAGACTTTATTCAACAATTTCTTCTCTTCCATGTCAGTCTCTGATGCTGTCGCAGGAGCTGGCCAATACTGAGCCGGCGTTCTGGCGTACGGAATCGCTGCACTGTGTTTACAACGTGAATAGCATCAGAGACTGGCACGGAAGAGAAGAAATTGTTGAATAAAGTCGTTATTTTTGTTTGTTTTTTTGCACACAAAAAGTATTCTAATCATAAAGTTAAAGTTGAACCACTGTAGTCACATGGACTATTTTAACGAGTCTTCACTTCCTTTCTGGGCCTTGAAAGTGGCAATGACATTGCTGTCTATAATGGGTCAGAAACCTCAAAGATTTCATCAGTAATATCTTAATTTGTGTTCCGAAGATGAACGAAGGTCTTATGGGTTTGGAACGACATGAGGGTAATAAATGATAGAACTTAAATTTTTGCGTGAATTAACCCTTTAAAGATTTAAGATTCCAGCATCGATATTTGACCAATGTTCTACAATAAAAAACTGTTACAGTGACAGTAATTTATTAATTTGTGACAGGAGTGCACATCAATCATGCTGAATCAAACTGGTACGTACCATTTCACATAAAAAGTGAACACAGCTACCTTTTCGGTTGCACCTGCTTCCATTTATTTGCGATCACAAGAATGCACAAAAAACTCCACTACACTTACTATACTGTTATCCTTTCAGTCAGAGCAACAGAGGGAGCTCACGAGAAGAATTATGAGTTTAACGAGTTAACCAGAGTGCATGTTTTTTATGACATGTGGAGGCATTAGTCAGGTATCAACAAAGGCACAAGGAAGAGACAGGTAAAACATGAAACCAAAGAAATACACGATTATAATTATATATGATTTGTCTACGTTTTTCAATAGTTTCTGGTATTTTCCATATGTATTTATTATCGCAATGTTTAGCATAAGTAGCTTTTAGCATCGCATAGAAATATATTTCTGCCTCATACGCTGATCGGAATCCTCATCGGATCGCAAGGAAGTTATTTAAAACACTGGTGTCTGAAAGTGAGTTTTGAGCTGAAAATTTTTTAAAAATGTCTTAAATGTTGAAGTTAGCTTGTAGCCTGAAATAATAACATGGGAAATTAGCATTTGTGTTGACCCTTTCCAGACTCAGGTAAACTCCTTTGTTCATGACCACTCCTCAAGCCCCAGTTGGCCCGCTTTGGACCAAGGTATTCGGGGGGCCAAAAACCTCTGCCCGCTGGCCCAGAGGAAGCCCTGATGAGGCCCGATCATGGCCCACAAGTAACAGTGGAAACACGACTGGCCCTGACAGACCCTAGACAGGGGAAACACGACTATTGCTGTCCTGTTTCCAGAATGGTTTTCTTTTAGTTCCTCTTTTAAACATGGTGTTCGGTAGAATGAGTCATTGAGGCAGTTTCCTGTCCCTAATTTACACTGGAAGTATGTGTGTCTGAGCCATGACACAGCAGCTCTCAAAGTGCTCAAATGCTGATTTCCAAACAGTGACTCAACCTGTGAACTACATCATGCTTGGTGTTCAGTTGTCCCTGTGCTGACACATGTACACTGAATTTACTTGCCTCAACATACAAGTTTAGTTTGCCTTGTACAGGGTTCCTCAAAGGGCCACTGTCCTGCAGAGTTTAGCTCTAACCACTTACCTGTAATTTTCTAGTAACTATGAAGACCTTGACTAGCTTGTTACGGTGTGTTTGATTAGGGTTGGAGCTAAACTCAGCAGGACAGTGGCCCTCCAGGACCAGGTTTGAGGAACCCTGGGCTTGTAAGACCTTAATGAGCTGATTTAGGTGTGTTTAATTGGGGTTGGAGCTAAACTCTGCAGGATTGGACACCCCTGTCTTAGATCACCCAAAATAGTCAATTCTGTCATCATTTACACATCATCATGTTGTTCCAACCCAGTATGACATTTCTTTTGCGAAACATAAAAGACATTTTGAGTTTTTTTTCTTCCATACACTGGATATCAATGGTCACCAAACGGATTCTTCTGTCAAAATATCTTTTTTGTGTCCTGCAGAAGAAAGTATGGTTTTGAAAAAAATGTTTGGAACGATATCACACTGCGGCGCTGTGAAGTGTAATTCACAAAAGAACGAGATACAGGATGAAAAGGATACGAGAAACTTGAATGAATACAGGAAATCAACTAGCCTACACATTAACCCTCTGGGGTCGACAAACGTCTGTACCTCCTCTCCCATTTTTTCCTGATAACAGTGGAAAGTACTCCATAATTTTTGGTCAGATAAGAGTGATACATCATTCAAAACTGTAAAGGGTCTACTTTTATTTCTGTACACTCACAATAACAACAAAACCTAGTGCTTTTGTTAAATAAAGAAAACAAACTGGGTGTGCTTTCAGCTGTCTCCGTGAACTTTCTGAAATGCGTCACAAAAATGAACCGAAACCAACGAGGTACAGTCTTCCCTGTCTGAGATCATTATCTGTAACCACACCCATGAGCAGCGCAGGTTATTCATATGGTAATCAGAACATCACCTTGATTAACCTTCTGGGGTCTGAGGTGTTTTTGGGGTCCTTGAGATGTTTTGACATGCCCTGACATTTGTGCTTTTTTCAGTTGCTTATAAACATATTAATAGCAAAGGTGTAATTACACTCTATATAGCACAAACAGGGCTACCATAATATGTGAGCAAGATGTATGTACATGTTTGTATTTTTGAGAGAATATTGTTTATGCATGGTTATTGAAAAAACTTAAAGTGTCTGAAATAAGGCCACAAAACACATACTAAATATGTGTCCACAAGACTTTTGACTAATGGGTGTTGTTGCCTAGAGTTTTTGCTTCAAAATGATCTGAAAATCATCCTGCCTAATCATTTACACAAAACAATACATTGATTTAAATTTTACAAGACACCTTTTGTTTGGAAAGGCAATATGCGTGGAGGCGTGTTCACACCTGAGAAGACAAAGGCCGGATAATGTGCCACATACCTAATGAGCTGCATATTAATGAGCCTTCCACACAGCTGTGTCACTGGGTACCAAAGAATGCAACCTTGGACAAAAGAAATGATATATATAGGCTATATATATATTTTACAATTAGAAATTGTAACCAATTACAAATAGGTTACAATTACAACAACAATTACAATTTTAACAATATTTCACGTGTATTCTTTCTTTGTAAAAAGTATAAATTTTATCATACGTATTAAAAAAGGTAAGGATTCATTGGTTTGAATATTGTAACAAACACTATAATAACATCTTAGTTGATAATTCAATATACCTACTTTATTTTTGACAAAACATCCCATACTATAGAATATTTAACATATGAGCAGAAATTGGCGAACAAAAGCTTACCTATTTAATGTGACAGTAGTCTTTTTTTACAGTCAAAACTTTATAATCGATCCAAAACCAATCACTAAAACTGGTCTAACTATTCATATTTAGTCTGTAACATATCGTGTTTATGATATTATATTAGCATGTTAATTTGCAGTTTGTTGCTTATACAGACATTTTATTTCAACATATTTCAGTCTATTTTTACTCATCTTAATAGGCTATAGCAATATAGTTTGGATGTGTCCATGTAAAAATAACATGTTTACTAATGAAGATGCGAGAGTGAATGAACGGCACAGACACGCGCTGTATAACTGTAGTAAACAACGCGCGCGCGCCTGTGCCGTTCATTCATCATTTAGCCTACACACAGACACGCAATTCATGTTTAAACAGTCTTTTTGCAGTTTACAGTCAGACACTATTCAATATCGCGATTAGAACAAAGCACTAAGAATAAATGACTTACTACATCAGCTGGATCCGTTGCTCCTCGACATGAAACTGCCAGCACTTCTGGTACATTTTCCAGGGTTATTAGATAGTATTATGCCTCACAGCGGTCATAAGATACTTCCTAAACATGATGTGTTTTATAATCCAGCTGGTGGGCGTTGGCATATTTGAATGGCTTGCCTTAGATCATTTGCGTTTGAATACCGCGCGCTCTCCGTGGGCGTGGCACATGAACACGTAATCAGGTATGAGCTGGAAAGAAAAAGACTGACATCTCTCTCTTTTCATACAGATTACATAAACTGAGAATATTTTTTTTTTATATAAATTAATTCATTTAAAAGAAGAGAGTTCAAGCTTCATTATGGAAAAACACTCGTGCCTGTATGACAAGTATTCGCGGAGTTACAGTTCATTTTCAGACGTGTTTCAGAATGGGCTTCACTGACAGAGAGAATGCAAAACTAGCATCATGTTTAATTTTCTTTATTTGACTAAAAGCACAATACTTTGTTTATATTGTGAGTATACAGAAAAAAAAATAGAAACTTGTCAGGATCGAATGATGTATAACACTAACACGTAAGATCAAAAGTATTTTGAGTCTCTTTTGCACTGATAAGAAAAAAAGCGAGACTATCGCGCCGGCGCGATAGCCGACCTCAGAGGGTTAAAAAAAAACATCAAGCTTCACCCGATTCCTCTGCTTTTCATCATTTTTGGAGGAAGACTCGCTGAGGAATTCTGATATTTGTATCACATTATATTGATAACTCAGGAGACAAATAAAAACTTGCATTCCAATTTGTTAGCATTGCATTGCAGTTACACTGAACAGTGAACACACTGAAATGTATAAACTGCATATTGTCACTGAACACTTTTAATTAAAAATGTAGATTGTAGACAAAAATCATATAAAATTAAAGTGCATTAAGTAAACAATTTATAAAACTGAAATAGTAAGTATGTTGTAAATAAAAAAATTAAGTGCATTAAGTAAACATTCATAAATCTGAAACAGTATGCTGCTAAATAGGCAGTATTCAGCTTAATATTCAATAATATTTTTGATCTGAACTGAGCTGGATGATGGCATCACTGTTTTCTCCGGAGCTGCTGTATAGGTAAATTAACCAAATTAATAACTAAGGATTTTTACAACCAAATTCATCACTGAACTTACTTAAGCTGGACTATGACAGTATTTTCTTCTAGATCTGCTGTAAAGCCAAAACAAACTTTTTTGCATTATTTTCCTGTTATCACTGTAAAGCTTTGAAACAATCTGTATTGTAAAAAGCCCTATATAAATAAAGGTGACTTGACTATGCTGTAAACATTTTTTTTTTAAATATTTGGTAGCTCATCTGTGAGTCAAGATCACATTGTGTTCACCATATGCCTGAAGCCAGGGTTTTCAACCACACTATACAATGTAGAAATCCTTACAAATCCTTAGCTTGTTGGTGGTATTATCCAGTGTAGTTTGCCTTGAATCAACAGGTTTCGGCTGAGGTTGCAGTACGGCCATTTCATCTGCGTGGCGTCTCGTTAATTGATGACGCAAGTTGGTTGTGTTTACTGAATATTTTAGTGTAGCCTGTCAAAGCCCTGAGTATTGCCTGACTTATTTTTAAAACCAAAGTGCACCCACACGTCGGCTCTGAAAGCTTTTATTTTCTGCCATTCTTGCTCCCACTTACTTCTGAGATATTGACCGTATGTATATGACCAGCAACTGTTAGTTTGTAGACAGCATGTCAGCGTTTAAATCCGTTTAAAAGACATTATTTTAAAAATAATGTAGGCATGATACTAGAGGTTGGAATATCGATACAATATCGTGAAAAAAATATTGCGATAGTTTACTGTATCGATATTTTTGCACAGTCCTTAACACCTGCATACTTGTGACAAGATCACTTATTCTGGACAATTGTTGCTCTTTGTTTCATATCAAAGTAACATATCACAAAGCTTATTCTGATTTATTGGAGAGACACACTACAAAGTTTTGTTCTTTCAACAAATGAATACAGCATAGACTAAAATATGGATTCTTGAGATTGGGTAAGTGTACCCATTAAGCCCATGTACCCTTTAAGCCCACTTTCAACTTTGAAGTCAAATTAAAAAAAAGAGTAAATCATATTTTATGCTGCTCATTATTTTAATCAATCCAGTGAGTTGTTACTTCCCTGGCATTTTTTATTGTATACCAATCACATTTGGCAATGTTGAGTTAGCCCCACCCATGTGCATGCTGTCTCAGGGCACCTCACACAAAGTCACCCCAAAACTTTGGTGTTTCAGGACCCTTCAGAAATCAATAAACTTCTGCAATTTTCAGCCATTTATTTGGTAACTACATTGATATTATGTCAAATAAGAGATAAATGTGTTGTTTTTTGAGTATGAACAAATAGTACTTTAGCATTTTATATAGTTTTCCTTTAAATGGAAAGATGAGTTTTATTAGCTTCAGTTCAAAGCTAATCTCTAGGTCAATCCATTAGCCTTACAGAAAGATTGACTGCCAAAGAATTAAGCATGTGAACTGCAAACAATAAATGTTTTGTGATTCATTTTACATTAATTTACAAATAAATGCATCATAAATTGTTTTGTAGGGAAGATTATTTTCATAAATTAACTTTTTTTAAAGATGGGCTTAAATGGTACAGTGCCACAAAACGCATGCAAACTACAACCAACACAAGCTAACCTAGAATGAAAAAAAACTAACTTTTCTCAATGTGGGCACAATGAAAATTACTATGATAATTAGTCCACAGTATATTTAAGCTCCATGCATGTATTTGTAAACATATCTTACATTTTTAAAGGAAAACATTGTCTTTTTTCACCATTACTCACTGTGGAACCATTTAAGCCCACCTTATGTTTTTCAGTGAGGAATCCCTTTAATTGCAAACTTTGATACATTTTCTGAAAGTGTTTAATGATAACATTTCTTTGTGTACTTTTTACCTTACTAACCTTTTAACCTCACCTTACTTACTACCTTAATTTACAACTATATTTATATAGGCCTACCAATTACACACATTCATTCAAATGAGATAGAGCCCGTTTTGTCCTAAAGTCGTTTATGCATAACCGGGCATAATTTGGGAGCCAAGCCAAGTTAAGGCTCCAGACTCCCGGTGTCTGGGGCCCACTAGGAGGCCCCCCTAAGCCCAGAGTATGGAGCCCTAACTCGGCTTGGCTCCTGAGATACACCCGTTCAAACTTCTAGCTTGACTCCAGCTACAACTCCAGTCAAGCCGACTTTAGGCTCCAGACCACCGTCCACTAACACCCACCCATCCCACCCAGGGCTCTAATCAAACATTAGCAAAAGGAACTTTTTTAATACTTCCCTGTCACTGAAGAAATATATTGATGTTTTACTTCTTTAAAATCAATACATTTTTTTATATTTTGTGAATAAATGATGATGTGGGCTTATTTGGAACATGCGGGCATAAATGGTGCCAAAAGTACTAATTAAGCCCATGCCAGACTTCTCACTTTATTCCTAAATTATCTTAATTTTATATTCAAAAATGTACATCAACTAATTAATACATTTTCAAAGAGATAAATCTTGCATTTTAACTAATTATTTTCCTTATAAACCTTGTCATTATCTATGAAAAAAACCTAGACTTAGATTTTGGTGGGCTTAATGGGTACACTTACCCTAAGATTCAATGTTGGTTCATCTGAGAATTGATTAAAATCAAGAAATCAATATTTTCAACCCAGCCATATTTCCGAATGTGGTTTTAAATCAGATACATTTAAATATGTACATCTGATTCCCCTTATTATCATTGTTCTGTGACCGATTGATTGATCGTCAACATTTTGCATGTGTAAAGCAGCCAGATAACTGTCTATTTAATGTCCCACACTACTATCTGATAGCCATAGTGGCTGTACAAAATAAGAGATTTTCTTTTTCTTGTCAGTTTTGCTGTTTGATTATCATTCTGTTGTTGACATAATAGACAGCAGCATGTCTGTCGGGCTACATTTACACTGCTAGACCTAATGCACAGATGCCATATTTTGTCCCATGTGTCTATATTAACTCAAGACATAACTGACATTCACTTCTATAAATATCTACATAGAGATGAATAATTGAGACACAACTGTGCTAGTGTTTCTTGGTAAAATGGGAGGGTGTCAGGTGTTGCTGAAACCATATTTTGTAAGAATGACGGAGAAACTGCTAATCATTTCCAGTAAGGCACTTTGTGGTAAATTTTTGTGCAATAAAGTGATTTTGACCTGTCACAACTTCTTTGTCACCAAATAAAACATACGACAATCTCATATTTGTTTTATAATCTAATAAAATAAAATAAAAACATTGTGGAAATAATAATAATAATCTAATTTTAATTGTTTTTATTTAAAACATCATATTTAACAGTGCCCCACATAATGTGTGGTACTCCTATTGCAAAAATGTGACATTTCTTGAAATTGTTACACATTAGAAGTTGCATTTTGCACCCTTTCTACAACATGCAGGAAGTCAAGTCATGTCACCTTCATTTATATAGCCTAGCGCTTTATACAATACCGATTTCTTTCAAAGCAGCTTTACATTGATAAACATAAAAATTATGATTCAGAATGCAATTCTGCTGTAAAGCAGCTCTAAAAAGACAATAGTGAATAGTCATTATTCAGCTGAAATCAGTCAACAGGTTTAATAACTGTGTAAAGTTCATCAGTTATGAAATGAGCTCTGGAGAAAACAGTGATGTCATCGTCCAGCTTAGTTCCGTTCTCAACGTAATTTAGAGATATTCTTTTGCAACTCTTATGAGAGCAGTGTCAGTACTGTGATGCAATCTAAATCTTGACTGGAATTATCAGCAGATGGTTCAAAGAATTAAAAAAATATCAAATATTTAAGAGTACAACATCCTGGTATTTCAATAATTAAGAAAAAATATTAAGACATAGTCCTTTTATTATAGCCAACACTTATTTTAGTATTCCAAGAAAAGAAATATATTTTGTAACTTGGTAATTTATGTTCATTTAAAGATGTAATGGTAAAATCAAAGTGATTTTTTACACAGAATGACAGTTTTGCGGTTTGGAACATTATTTCATCCCATATTTTGGCATTTTATTTGAACAAAAGTTATTTGAAACATTAAAGTAGATACTGACATGTAATATGTTTTATATGTATAAAAAAAATGACATTTGTAAAATGAATTGCGGACACAAAAATGAGGACGTCTCGTCTTTGACCAGATACCATTTCTCTTTAAGAAGGAGCATAATTGTGAGGATACTTTTCAACAGAAAAGGGAGATTTGAGGTTGGTCTGTATTTAACTAGCGGTAATCAAGTTGTGTGTGTTTTTTTTTTTTAATGAGAGGCAGCGTCAGACTGGTCTTCTTAATCTTTGTTAAGTGTAAAGGAGCAACTGTGTCTAAATTGCTATAAAAGAGACAGTTCATAGTTTCAAGTTTTTGTGATCTATCAGATATTCTATGGAGTAAAGACAAATCAGGAAATTTATTTACAATGCAATCTTTAATGGTAGTACTAGTAGTGATAGTTCTGCCATATTTGTAACACAGAGTTGGTTTTGCAACCTTGGCTAAATGAAGTTTACACGAAACTAGATTGTGATCTGAGATGTCATCGCTCTGCTGCAGAATTTCAACAGCATCAACATTGATTCCATGTGACAATATTAGACCTAGAGTATGATTACGACAATGAGTAGGTCCTGACCCGTGTTGTCTAATTCAAATAGAGTTCAGATTGTTTCTTAATGGCAATCCCAATGCATCTTTTTCGTTATCTACATGTATATTAAAATCACCAACAATTAGAACTTTATCTGCAGCCAGTACTAACTCTGCAGGGCTCCAGACTAACTTTTTGCCTTGGTTGCACTGGTGCGCCTAACTTTTTTATTTAGGTGCACCAGCACAAAATTTAGGTGCACCCAAATGTTTCCTCGGCTCGCGTCGCCTTTAAGGCCCCTTTCCACAAAGAACGATCGATACAAAGATAACTATATTAGCGTCCACACCAGCGGATGATATTGTACGGTTTATTTTAAGAGCGTGCTTGTCTCCCGCTTTAAATGCTCGAGCTCATTACACCATGATGGATTCTGATTGGCTGTCAATGTTTTTTATTCAATTATCAGCTGGATAGAATCGTTTTGAAAGTGATTCCAGCGATATCGTTTCTCTGTGCTGTTATCATTATAGCTGTGGTGTGAACTCTGCTATTCTTTAATATTGAGAACAATTTTTAGAACTATATCTTTATAGTTATCGTCCTTGGTGTGAACGGGCCTTAAGAATATGTGCCATATCACTAAGGAGAAGAGTAGCACCACCCAGGAGGAATAAAGGTCTTCTCTTTTTAACAGGTCAGCTCTGCCCCAAAAACTTGTCTAATTGTCTATGATTGTCTTATTCTGCAGACACCATGTCACAGTGTCTGGTTGTGTTTCCCTTGTCTATCACTAGAGGTCCTTGTTCTCACGGTGTCCTTCACATTTGACTTCAATTCCCAGCATTCTGTCTGTCACTGTCACTCATCAGTTCATTTCACTCAGCTGTTCCCCGTAATCATTGTTCCCAGCTGTTCTGTGTTAGTCTTGTTAAATATGTGTATATAACCCTGTCTGTTTCAGTGTGTGTCACGGAGTCCTTGTTTTTCATCACCCCACTTCTGAGTACTGCCTTCTTGCCCGTTTGTATTGTTCTTGTTTATTTTGGATTGCTACTTTGGTTTTGACCCCTGCCTGGACTGGATGTATGATTACGTATTTCCCCAATAAATTCTTAACTGCAATTGGATCTCTCTGTTTCCCGTGTGTGGATCGTGATAGACCATCAATACAATGAGTGACTACAGTCTGCTATGTATCTCGTCACCCCGATAAGCAGGGAAGACAAGTAATAATCTCACACCATTTTTCAAAATTATTTGAAAAGAAATTTTAAAAAGTTTTAGCTCCTTTTTTGTATTCTTCAACATTAATGGAAAGCGCCACTAACCTGTGTTAAGGGGCCATTTACATTTTTTGTTTTATTGGTTTATGGATTTATTTATTTATTTATTTTTAACCTGTATCTGTGCCTCTGGAAAACCACATGGGAACTGACTTTAATCTCTTTCGTAATGATTAAACACCATTAAACTCATTTTTTTATTATTCTTCTACTATTTTCCCTCTTTCCTTACCATCAGGAAGCATTGAGGGATTGATCTGTCCTCCACCAGGTTAGGTCTCTCTCCTTCCTACCAACACAAGTACCAGGGGTTCCATCATCATACATACAACCTATATGGTTGTTACCTTCAGCAGAAGAAAATAAGAGACACTTTTCATTTTTTATACCACATATGCCACTTGAGATTCAAACCATTGGTGGCAGATAACAACTGTTCAACAGTGTAGGCCTGCAGCTATTTATGTGATCCGTGATAATCACTTTTTGATTTATTATTATTATATATTGTAAAAACACTAGTCTTTTGTCACTTAAATCATTAAATACTATTCTTGGCACCATGCATGTAATGCTTGACTGTATGTGAATGTGGAACTTGAAAACAGAAAAGGAACTGTGCCATTTTAAGGTCTGTGTGTTTGAGCATGACATATGAAACATTATCCATAATTAGATGCCATATTTCAGCTCACTGGGGCATCCTGAACCTCTCTGGGTTCATGTGTCATTTCTTCTATAATTGCCTAAAGAATGTTTGTTTTTCCCAAAGTGAATACCCCAGTATTAGATGTTCCTCTGTGCAAATGTATCTGTGTTGCCAGTTTTCATTTTTCCAGGATTCACTGTTTTATGATTTAATACAGTTTTGTTATGAAAAATGAAAGATGAAACTTTAACAAGTTAATCAATCTTTTAAAATGTAATGAAATGTGGAAAAAAATTTTTTTTTTCATTTTTGGCAAATAAAGTGCTTCACAACAGACAGATGTTTACCGTTTAAATAAAAATAATTGTGATATTTCTTAAAAAATGTTTTCATAAACTATTATTATTGTTGTTGTTACTTTGAGAAGTACATTCTACTGTGCAATATACGTCTTTCATAATTTCATCAAGTTAAACCAAACCTTTACTGTAGCAGGTTGTAGTGAAGATCTGTGATTTTACCTGTAGATGATATGACGACAATTTTGTCAAATGAACTGGGGAAGTGACTCTGAAAACAGATCTGCAGATGAAGTTTATGTGTTCATGTTCTTCTCATTTAGTGAAACGCAGACGAGCATCACAAACGGAGACACGCACAACATGCAGACTTCAGATTTCAAAAGCAGTCTTTAATATTCACACACACTAGTCCATATCGCATTTTGTTTATGTGTACAGCTCTACTTTTGCTCTATTCATCCAAATTCTGTGACATTATCCAGTAAATTCTATGGATTCCAGGATCAGGCTAACAACACAGTATTGTTGAGCAACTCAGATACTTAACCAATATTATAAATAACGGAAAAACAACAACTACTGATTTGCGGAGCTATTTATACATTTTGGGACACTTCAAAGATGAAGCGCACAAATGCAGACATCATAATCGCATGTTCACATCCTTCAGCAGGGCCACATGGTCATGTGTGTTATTTCTCATGGTTGTCCTTGTGTTTGACAGGGTCGACATGTGAAAACAGGACAGCTGGCAGCTATCAAGGTCATGGACGTGACAGAGGTATGAGCTTCTTCACCTTTAGAAGAGCGAGAAACAGTTCATGTCTTCAGCTGAAGAATGATTGATTTTATTTAATTTTTTTACAAAACATTTTTACAGTTATTTATTGATAAAATGTAATAATTTGTCATGAAAGATGACACAAACATTTAATAAGGTATGCCCTGGAAATCAATTGAAGGTGGCACATCACAAATATGCTGATTTAAAGGGGACCTATTATGCAAAATTCACTTTTATAAGGTGTTTGAACACATATGTGTGTCTGCAGTGTGTGAGAATAACAAGCCTATAATGGTAAAAATCCACTCACTAATTTTTTTATAATTCCCATAAATCAAAAGCAGTCTCTTCAAATGAGCTGATTCAGATTCCCTCTACAATGACATCATCATAAGGGAGAAGCTCCGCCCACAGCCGGTGACGATCTGCTCTATTAGCATAGACACACACACAGCCCTGAGTGAGAAGCACAGAGTTTCTGTATCCTCGCTGTAGCAGCTGGAGTTGTACAATGTCTGTACTAAAGAAGCATTACAAGTGTTGTGTTTTTGTACCAATGCACAAAGTCTCTATATCCGTCTTTTCACCTTTATTGCAATACAGTACATAACACAAATGCAATAGCATGTCATAAAAGCAAGATGACCGCATAAGTTATAAAAGTTACCGTATTTAAACTAAACTAAACTGTTCTGTCTGCATGCAGCATATATACTCTGGATCTGTAGGCATTTTACAACAGTTCCCCTATGAGAATCTGTACAGAGATTTATAGATTATCATGACTTTAACTCCTGTAACTGTAGTTAACTCCACATCAACTACATAAATTGTCACTTCTTGAATCTCTCCATCATTGTCCGACTCCGGTTCAAACATATAAGGCTAAACACCTCTACTGACAGTTTCTGACATTTTCAGTGCATGAGATTGTGCTGTTTTGTTGTTGCCGGTATGCTGGAGCACGAGCTCTTGAAGCTCCGCCCTCTTCTTGAAATGGGGCCGGGAGCACCAACTCATTTGCATCTAAAGGGACACACAAAAATGGCAATTTTAGCATGCTATAAAAAGGATCTGTGGGGTGTTTTGAGCTAAAACTTCACATACACACTCTGGGTACATCAGAGACTTATTTTAAATCTAGTAAAAAGGGGCATAATAGGTCCCCTTTAAGTAAGTAAGAGCTTGAGTAGGTAAGAGTAAGTAAGTAAGAGTTGAGCGTTTATTGTGCTTGCAATATTTTGGTCAAATGTAAGTTTCATGCCAGTTTGTGTTCTTTTAAAGGACAATTCCGGCCAAAAATGAACCTAGGGGTTAATGACACATGGGTACCGAATCGACCGTTCTCTGGGATGCGTTTTCATGATAATCGAATGTACCCAGTTTTAGCGTTAGTTTTAGTTTAACCACAGATTAGCTTATAACGCTAGTGTATCGGGCATCGAATAAGTAAAAATACAAATCGCTAGTTAATACCACTAACAAGGCTAAAAATAGCCCCACACTAACACTGTAGCATAATGAGGGTCCTTACCTGCAAACCGAAGCATTGAAAACTTTGTAAGTGTACAGAGAGTTTAATAAGAAGATACTTTATAAAGACAGTACACTTCGCGTATACAGGCAGGAGCCATCTTTGGAAAACAGTCTCAACCAGTAGAACCACGTGCTTTGAATAGTGTGGGGCTATTTTGAGCCTTGTTAGTGGTATCAACTAGCGATTTTTATTTTTACTTATTCTATGCCCTATATACTAGTGGTATAAGCTCATCTGTGGTAAAACTAAAATTAAAGATACAACTGGGTACATTCGATTATCATGAAAACGCATCCCAGAGAACGGTCGACTCGGTACCCATGTGTCATTAACCCCTAGGTTCATTTTTGGCCGGAATTGTCCTTTAAGAGGGTGACAAGTGCTGTTTCTACCACTAGATATAGATTGTGGTTGCTGAATAAATGCACTCATGCAACCAATGTTTTAAAAAAAAAATTGGGAATTATTGGAGTTGAAGGTGACGTATGTACATAAGATTTTTTTATGTTAAAATATATTACTTTAATATAGGCTACCATTAATGAGTTTATCTCCCCCAAATTGTAAATTGAGCCTCCCAGGCACCATCAAAACACTGATGGTGTTCTGCTCATATCTGTCAGTCTTTTTCCAGCTCAACCTATAGTGAGGGTTTAGGGTGTGTCTACTGTAACAGGAGGAGCCAGAGAGTGTTTAACCAGTGTGGGATCATGAGTCATGACTGATGCATTGCATGAGAAAAGGCATTCAGCTTCGGTTACAGAAATACAAGGCAAATTTCACAGCTTTTAGATCTTCAAAGATTAAACGGGTCATGAACTTGTTAAAGCAAAACATTGAGACTATACAGCATCATCATGCACCAGTTCATAAAGGCAAATGTACCAGTTTATGATGATTACATTGACGTGTCCAGTGTAGACAGTCTCAAACAGTTGCACCCGGTGCAGATAGGCTATGTTGAATGGGTTTATTATACATACTTCAGCTTAAGTGTTAGGAATTTCACTGATTTAGGTTTTGGTAGAACCTTCTACATTTTCCTTATTTTTTCCAGTTCATAATAGAGAGCTTGTTAATGTATATGATGAAAATAATAAATATTTTCTGGAAACTCCATAAGGTCAAATAAACCATGACTATGACCAGAGGAGAACTTTCTCTTTCAAACAACAGTGATTCATAGTGGTTCTGGTTCACATCATCTCTTAAAAAGAACAAACAAAAACTTAACTAAGTAGTTCATTCGACTTATATTTGTGAGGAACAGACTGAAATGTAATAAAATATTCCCTAATAATCCTCCACCATAAATGAAATATTCAGCATTTATTGTGCCAGATTTTATGTCAGTGACATTTGGTGTAATGACATACAGTAAAACATAAATGTTTTTTTGGCCAAGAGAAAGATCTGTGGATAACGACATTGGTTAAAATGCTTAAAGATCATGGTTAAATTGATGATGTTAATTGATGTGTCTGATACAGGGTATGTAATCTAATTAATTATTCATAATATCACAACCAGACAGTCTGCCTGACCACTACACAAGCACAGTGACGGCTAAACTCATAACACAAGGCAACAAGTCTGTTTGATTGTTTGCGTAGATTTTATTTCTGTTACTTGACCGTGGATTTAGTGCATTAATACACAGATTTTAGTCAGTACAAGTGTTGTTGTTTTTTACTCAATATGAGTCAGTTATGAAGCTTTGTGAAAGACTCTGCTCTCCCCATCACAGAAATGCTGTTTCCTAGTTCCCTTTCCGTCTTGCATTGTCTGCCATGGGAGATAACAGAGCAACGTAGTGGTCATTTGAACCCCAGGCTCCAGATTTCCTTTCCCCTGACCATCACTTTCACACACACCTCTCCTGTCTTTCCTCTTGTAAAAGGACTGTGAAAGCAGCCTTTACATATAAATGCTTATGTTTGGAGTGCTCTTTTAAAAAGGGAGTCTCAATATATTGGTCTCCCTTACTAAGTAATGACATTTTTAACAGGCATTGTTATTCTTGCTGTCATAATGCTGTCAAGTTGTTTCATGGTGAAAGAGATCAAATGAAAATTTACAGATGTATTTTGTCTTCCGCAGGATGAGGAAGACGAAATCAAACTGGAGATTAACATGTTGAAAACTCATTCCCATCACAGGAACATAGCCACGTATTATGGTGCTTTTGTTAAGAAAAGTCCTGCAGGTCAGGATGACCAGCTTTGGGTGAGTATCTACTGAACCCAAATAACCAATCAACCTGATTTCCTCTAGAGGCTCTTAACTGCTTGTGTATCGTCTCTCACATTACTAGAAGAGCCAGAGTTTGTGCTTCTTACAGAGATACCTTCCAAAAACGGTCCCTGTAGCAATGTTAAAGGTTCAGGGAAGAAGGAGGCGGAAACCGGCGAAAATAAATTTATTCACAAAATAAACATAAATAGGAGGAGCTTCTTTTATCCTTCCGGCGCTACTCCGTGGGAATTTAGACCGGTGTGGTATGACTATCATTTTCATTCGCGCCTCATACCTCGCTCCGTTCCCGCCAGTGTTAATTTTTACAGCAAATTTTGATTTAGTTTTAGTCTTAGTCTTTTGACTAAAATGCCATTTAGTTTTAGTCATATTTTAGTCATTTAAATTATTTTAGTTTTAGTCTAGTTTTAGTCGACGAAATACTATAAGATTTTAGTAGACTAAATCTACAGTAGATTTAGTCGACTAAAATATTATGGGTTTAGTTAAATTGTAATGCATTAATTAAGAATTCCTCTAAAATGTCCAAACCCATATACTCCCGGAGAAAACATTTATTAACCTATTAATATGAATGATTTTTAGGTTTGAACATGCAATACAGATACAGATTTAACTATTGTGACTTAAAAAATATCTTAAAATTAAATAAAACCACTTTCCCTAAAGTAAAACACAGTCTTCTTTTCAATGAATGATATATGCATTCTTTATAACTACTTGCATACATCATTATTTATTCTTTCAAGCAGACATATTTATTTGTATGAATTAAATAGAATTAATCCTTATTAAAGCTATTAACAAACAGTGAATGCTTTTCTTTTGTTGCTTGAATATTAAGGACACAGACCGCATTAGGTTTATTGCCACTGTCACTTTAAGACATCAGATCATGTCCAATGACATGCGGATACAATTGCACTGATACACATCCGATACACTCACTGTTTAAGTGTTAATTACCTTTACGGGCAAAATGCTTTTTCTCTCCATGTTCTACAGTGTTTCAAGACCTTCAAAACTCTGAAATATCTCACAATCTAAAATTCACAGTCATTCAAACGGCCTCTCATCGTACCTCATTTATTGACGCAAAGGAATGCGTGAATGGACAGTAATGACGACGACTGTTAAACGGAAAAATGTCTTAACTGTTAAAGACATAACCAACATAGATTACATGAATACTCTCCAAAACGGACATTTAGACATAATGCTGTGTGTATTTGTCCATTCAGACACGAAAGAGAGCTCAATTCAGTCCTCGCGCGCTGTATAGGTGTCTGCATGGCTGCACGCTTCAGGTCGGGTGTGTGCCGTACGGAATAGAGCTCTTTTTTTTTTTTTTTTTAGCTCTTATTCAGATCTATATGTCATTATGTCTGCTCTACTCATTCTCCCAGACGTTTAAATTTTTTAAAGTTTTGAGACCGCTGCGTAGATCAGCACGTTACAGTACAAATGTGCGCATCTATCACACACGCAGGACATCAGTTCTGACTGGATCGCTTCCCAGATCGTCACTATCTAACATTTTCGTCTAGTTTTTATTCGTTGACGAAAATGTCAATAGATTTTCGTCATAGTTTTTGTCATTCAAAACTAGGTTTTATTTAGTTATCGTCTCGTTTTCGTCTGTGAAAAAATGTCGTTGACGAATAATTTTCGTCATTATTTTCGTCAACGAAATTAACACTGGTTCCCGCGGCTCTCGGCCCCGCCCTGCTTGCCACATACAGCCGGTTGGCTGTGCGTTTTGGGATCTGGTTCAGCCGTCCGGTCCAGTCCAGTCCTTCACGGTGCTTGGCGGCTACACTGGATTCCCCAGGTGAACGGCCTTGTACTTCCCTCGTCCTCTGAAACAGAATATTTATATTTGGGTCAAGCATCTTGTCTAAAGCAGACGCCACACCTTAGAGATTTTTCATTCACACCTAGATCCCAGTGGTGGCGTAATCGTCTCAGGTTACGACTGTAACCTATGTTCCCTGAGAACAGGGAACGAGACAATACGTCAACGACGTTATGGGGAACGCCTCAGGCGTGACAGGTGTCTGAAATCACTATCAAATCACGTCAATCATATTGACCGGCGACAGCCCGTGAATCATTAGCGTGAATGATTAACGTGCGACCTGGAAGTATAAAGGGGCGCCTTGCACACATGACAAATCACCTTATCGTCTGAAGGGACTGTACGGTAGGCAAGCCCCGAGGCATGGCAGGGAGACGTATTGTCTCTTTCCCTGTTCTCAGGGAACATAGGTTACAGTCGTAACCTGAGACGTTCCCTTTCGAAGGGAACTCAACAATACGTCAACGACGTTATGGGGAACGATATACCAACTCCGCCATGCTAAGGGGAGTGCATGCCAAGTGGCAGTGACAACTGTCAGAACCAGCAACTTCAAATGAAACGCTAGAACCACTCACCCTCAGGTCACACTGGGCTGTCAGTGACAGCATTCCCTACGGTCATAGCCCAAGCTACAGCCTCACAGAAAAACCTTCATAAACATGGTTAAATAAAAAGGTCTACCTGGGCCGGCTCCGGGCCTGGAACCACAGCTTCCGATTAGAAGGGGTCCCTTCTAGGGAATGTGGCTAGGGAACCCGAAGGAACCCCAGCCAGTCACTATTCAGGGGAACGTACTCACCCCGAAATGCCACCAGGACGGCCTGACCTGGCGTCAGTACATAGACACTAGTCTGGCCAAATCCTGTCTGTCTGAAGACAGAGCCTCTGGACAACAAAGCCTTAAGAAAGGCATCCAACCCGAGGGACTGCGAAGCTGGCAGTGAACCACTCGGCCCGGATCTCAGAGACGGGATATCCCGGAGAGTATGACTCAGCATAGTGCTTTCCAACCCTTGCTAGCGAGGGGAGTTTCTCTACTCGATCCACGGATCAACCCAGTGTCTGTGTTTCAAAACACTGAGGAGGCCTGTGAAGGCCTAAGGGCTGATCTAACTGGGAGGCCTCACGAGAGGCCTACGACCGTCTGACCAGACTCAGGAAGCCGCATGCTCATAGAGACCCTCGGTGAGGGGAGCACAGGTCTGCCTGGTAGGCAAACCAGGCTGTAGGCAGAAAAAGTTCCGGGAGGGAACCAATAGCAGAGAATGAACACTTTAGCGAGCCAGGGCGCAAGCTCACCTTCAGCAGCTGCCTATTAAGGCTAGCTGAAACTGATAGCAAGAGACCACTAGCTTCATAAACCCAGCACCACTAGGGAACGTTACAGGGAGGCCCGGAGAGGCCTACTACCTGATAGCCAACGTAAGTGGGAATTCACCTTCAGAGAGGCCCGTGAGGCCTACTACCTGATAACCACAGTAAGTGGGGTGCTCACCTTCAGGGAGGCCCAGAGAGGCCTACTACCTGATAACCACAGTATGTGGGGTGCTCACCTTCAGAGAGGCCAAGAGAGGCCTACTACCTGATAACCACAGTACGTGGGAACTCACCTTCAGGGAGGCCCGGTGAGGCCTGCTACCTTACAACCACAGTATGTGGGGAGCTCACCTTCAGGGAGGCCTGGTGAGGCCTACTACCTGACCGTACCCATTCAAGGAGGCCTGGAGGAGCCTACTACCTGATAATCACAGCATGTGGGAACTCACCTTCAGGGAGGCCTGGTGAGGCCTACTACCTGACACCCAAAATATTTGGGCGCTCACATTCAGGGAGGCCCAGAGCGGCCTACTACCTGACAGCCACAATATTTGGGAGCTCACCTTCAGGGAGGCCCAGAGAGGCCTACTACCTGATAGCCAACTTAAGTGGGAATTCGCCTTCAGGGCGGCCGGCTGAGGCCTACTACCTGATAACCATCTTAAGTGGGAATTCACCTTCAGGGAGGCCTGAGTGGCCTACTACCTGATAACCACTGTTAGCTTTGAGCCCTGAGTCCGGGTGATAGTATAAGGTGGCCTGCTAAGGCCAGCCAGCTGGGGACTCGCCTATCAGGGAGGCCTGGTCGGGCCTACTAGCTAATAGCAAGTCATATTCTGCTATAAAGTACACTGTTGGGAACCATACTACACAAGCATAATTTACTAATGGGCTTCCAGTAGCGCTATAAGGTATGTCCCACAATGTTGGGACTCACCTCCGAGGAGGCCTGTTTAAGGCCTACTACCCATCAGTGAGTCAACTGCCCGAACCACCAAGGCCAACCACGTGAGCTGGCCTACAGTGCCCTCTAGGGGGCTGTCCAATCAAGGAGGCCTGCTGAGGCCTACTACCTAATGGCGCAGCCTTCGTTGGCAGCAAAGCTGTTTACGCAGCGCCTACAGCATCCTGGTGCCTAATCACATTGCCCATGGCAGTGTACTCCGCAAAAAAGCTAGCACCCTTAAAACAAGGGGAGTACAACATACGCCACTCTGCCTCAACGGAGGCCCCATTAGTCAGGGGCCTACCATCTATGCATGGGCGTCAGCTCAGGGCAATGCTCTGGCTTCAGGGGAGCGTACTTCGACCAAAGAAGAAGTGAAGCTTACTTCATACTCGACCCGAGCCATAGTGGTGCGAGGTAGGATAAACAGAACTGGGAGTGAAGTGCTCAGACCTACCCTGTATCACAGGGGGATACTCACACCTCACCCTGAGGTTACCAGGGTCCGGGCCTGCCAGCGGCTCTAGGGGTGACAGAAATTTATCTGTGCCCAACCTAGGGGAGTGGGGCTTCAATGAAAGCCATCCACCTACAACCTAGCGCTCGAGCAGTAGCTCAGCGAGGTGAGTGAAGCCTAAACTGGCGGCCTAAATCCGTAGGCCAGTTCTGCATGGCAGGGTCGGGCAGGAAACCCAGTCTTCTTCGTGAAGCGAAAGATGGCCTAACCCTGCTCAATAAAGACATATATACCACGGAGGCCTGTTTGAGGCCTACCATGTCCTTACAAACCATCCTCTGCACCATGCTGCATTACTCTAGTCACCCCAGAATGCAGAGAAGGGGGCGGGCCTTGGCCTAACGACTCCCATGGGAGGAGGCTGTTTATACAGGGATGCTAGAAACCTACATTCACAAAGTGAAGGTTCAGAGGAAGCAATGCTAAATTTTAGCAGAGCACTTCTATTATCCCTGGCACAGCCTAGGCCAGCTACAGAGGCGGCCCTGGTGAGGGCCAGCCTGCAGGCATAGATCTATCTGAGGGCTCGGAGGAGCCACAGCCTTACTAAAGAATATAGTCTGTATTATTCCATACAAAGGGCTGCATGATCGCTCAGCCTAATGAAAACCCAAACAGAGCTCAAGGGGCGAAATACTCAGGAAGAAGTCAAACGGACCCGTGGGCCGGACATAAGATCTATCTGAAGCTCTAGCGTCAGTCAACACTCTAAGTAAAAAATTCTAAGAGAGAGACCAACTACTCTACCCTGAGGTGGCTAACAGCCCGAAGGCTAACATAGTTATCGTTCTGGCCACCTAATGGGGAACTTCAGGGCCCTAATAATCCAGGAAACTTCTCTTACCTTATTACCTGATGACATAGCAAATGACATGACCCCATAGCTCTATACAGGGAACGAGGTCTGTAGAGAGATACATTTCGGAATTTTAATTCACAAAATTGACTCTTGAAAAGACCAGACAGCTCACCTGCGGCGTGCGGAGTGAAGACTCGCCAGATAGTTCTTTATGAACCTGGGGTCCACCACTTTACATGCCTGAAAGAGGCGTTTCTACTAACCAAGCCTAGGCGGGCCATCGGAACATCGTTCTTATCATAGGCCCAGCGCCAGGCCTGATGTAATGCACGTCTGGGGAGTCAGAAGAGAGGAGAGGGCTGGATTTTTCTTTTTAATGAAGCCCTCCGGGGAGATTATCCATCAGCGACGCTGTATGCACTTGTGCTGGATAACCTCCCTCAGATCCCTCTTCTAGCGGGAGTCACGCCTTTCCTGCGCCCTGTTCCTCCACAGAGGGGGCGCACGAGAGGCGACACTAGCTCTCTGGCCCTGTCTATGGTCCTCAGACCGTGAAGGGCCAGGCCCTCCCGCCTGCCTGGGCGTGGAACCGGATCTCAGCGGTATGCAGGTTTTTTCCTAAAAGCAGCTGAGCGCGCCTTCGCCTCCCTGAACTTCCCAAGCCCCGCCTCCACGGAGGGGCCAAAGAGTTCAGAGGGCGAAACCGACGAATCGAGGAGAAAGGCCTTCTCTTTCTCCTCAACGTCGGCCAGGTTTAACCAAAGCTGTCTCTCCGTGGCCACCATCGCCGCCATCGACCGACTGATCGTGGCAGCAGTCTGTTTGGTGGCCCGGAGCGCAAAAAGCGTGGTTCGGCGCGGCTCAGTAACCGCCTCAGGGGACATCCCTGCCCCCTGGTCGAGATCCTGCAGCAGGTCGGCCTGGTATGCCTGCAGCACCGCCATGGTGTGCAGGGAAGCACCAGCCTGAACTGCTGCCGTGTATGCTCTGCCATTCAAACGCGCTGTTGTCTCTAGCGGTTTGGATGGCAGAAATGGAGCTCTCAGTGTCGACGCCTGCCCAGACATGAGATAGTTCGCAAACGACTCGTCAAATGGGCGGCATCGACACATACCCATGCTCTGCGATCCCCTCAACATCAGCGAAATTAACCCGCTGATGTCAGTGAATACTGGCAGAGAATGGGCTCTTCCATGCCCTCTAGATCTCTGTGTGAAGATCAGGAAGGAATGGATTAGGCTCACCTGAGCTGGTGGTGTATGGCCGGGGAGAAACCGATCGCCGAGCCTACCGCGAGCGGTCTCTCCTCTAGTGCGTTGCCATGGCAGCTACAGCCTGTTGGCGGCGCGCTCCACAACATCCACCAGACCTGCATACACGGGGCAGGGTGGCTGAGAGGGTTCAGGATCTACCTGATTATAAACCTCCTCAGCCATCTCCTGCTCGTCCTGAAGAGCAGCAAGAGCACCTGCTTCGCCCTCGTCAGCCGTCGAATCATCTGAGAGGTTTACAGCACTCTCAAGATGATCGACGAGCTCTATCTGGAAGCCCATGATGCAAGTCGCCGCTCTGCCTCGGCACGAGCGGGACCACGAGAACCAGACGTTGAACCCCCTTCACTCGAGAAGAGGGCCAGACGAGAGCGAGCGTTTTAAAAGAAAAACGCTCACAGTTCACACAGAGGATTCCCTCGAGAATCTCCCGTGCGCGCTCTTCTCCCAGGCAGGAAAAGCACACTCGTGTGCTGTACATTTAATTTTCTTACCGTTTCATTGAGTAGCGTTTTCAAACAGACAGTCCCTGAAGACGATGAGATGATTTGTCATGTGTGCAAGGCGCCCCTTTATACTTCCAGGTCGCACGTTAATCATTCACGCTAATGATTCACGGGCTGTCGCCGGTCAATATGATTGACGTGATTTGATAGTGATTTCAGACACCTGTCACGCCTGAGGCGTTCCCCATAACGTCGTTGACGTATTGTTGAGTTCCCTTCGAAAGGGAACTAGCTTTGTTTGTTTTCTTGCGCTGTTGTTTCCCCACACGACAGAATGGCAACACCAATAATGGTTGGGAGCTGCGCTTTTCTTGCTCTCTGGACACGTTTTACACTGATACTCACTTTAGTCCAGTGCTTATCTTGTGATGGATTCCAACAGCTGTTCCGAGATCTTTTGATGGACATTTCTGTAGGCTTTGATTATTTATATTGTCGTAAAAATGTAAAGTCAAGTCACCTTTATTTATATAGCACTTTTTACAATACAGATTGTTTTAAAGCAACTTTAAAATGATAACAGGAAAATAATGCAACAAAGTTTGTTTCTAGAAGAAAATAGCGTCACAGTCCAGCTTAAGTTAGTTCAGTGATGTTTCATTTTTGTTGTAAAAAATAGTTAATATATATCCGCACTGGAGAAAACCATGGTGTCATTGTCCAGCTCAGTTCAGTTCTCATATAATGGTGTCAATGCAGGCTGATCAATATTATTGTTGAATATTACATTAAATGTCCCCAAGCCAAAAGCCAAAGGTGAAAAAGGTGACAGTGGCAAGGAACCAAAACTCCATCAGTGACAGAATGGAGAAAAACCTTGGGAGAACCCAGGCTCAGTCGGGGGGGGCAGTTCTCCTCCGCCAACGAACGAACAGTGTATGATTATGATTCAGGCAGCATTACAGGTCAGAAGTCAGATTGGATCAGAACTTTCACAATATTATCCAGTTCATCTGGTTGAAGATCAGAGTGATCACGCGGGTATGGAGACGAGAAGTGTATTATCGCACAGCTCTGTATATATCTGTGTATCCACATACGAACAGTATACTCACTTAGGGCGATATATACTATATAGCAAATCTCAACCACTTGATTGCTTGTATCATTGCAAAATGTAAACTATATTATCACATGAAGATAAGGCATGAACATATTCATATATAATATGACGATTTTCTGTAAACCTATACAAATATATTTGACTTGACAAACTTAAAATTTCCTCCAAGTAATGTTCAATACTTTGCAGTGCAAATTTGTGTGGCTGCTAACCTCCCACAGTTCCTCTGCCGTTACGATACCGCTAAAAGAGTCCCTCAAAAAGTTAAGACGATTAGAAGGGGCATTAGTGTGTGCAATGGGAAAGGGCCTTTTACATTCTTTCCCTCAGCAGTTCATATCTTCAGGGCCTTCAAGGGTGTGTGTTGACTTTTAACTGAAGGACTTTACCATCCTGATTAACTACTGAGATAAATAAAAACATAGATAACCCGTCTAGACGTCTGTGCTGTCACACTCCTGTTAGAAGTGAGATGTTGAAGTGTTTTCTGTGTGTCTTGGCCTTCAGCTGGTGATGGAGTACTGTGGCGCAGGGTCGGTCACAGACCTGCTGAAGAAGACCAAAGGAAACTGCCTTAAAGAGGACTGGATCGCTTACATCTGTAGAGAGGTTCTGAGAGTGAGTAATCAGCTAAAGATTATTGATTGTGTACATTAAGACGTTTAGGTGGTGGGAAAAACCTTGAGAGGAGGCAGACTCTGCTGAGAGAGCCTTTCCTCCTCTGGCATTACAGTGAGTGGAGTAAATATGATCTAGTACTGCATGCAAAACAAGTCATGTGTTCATTGAATAAATTAAATGATTACATTTTTGGCATGTTTGTAAGGCTCATTTTAAACTGTAAGGATCATAATTAGCTTGTACTTTTTAAACTGATTAGAGAGATTCATCTGGCTGATATATGCCTTGTGTTTGTATTTTTTTTTAATAGTCTTTCATAAATGACAGTGCTAAGTGTAAGCTGACTATTTTCATGGATAGACTGAATTATGTAACACGAATGCAGTACTTTATGACAAAATGCAGATATACTTTGATGCGTATTGTACCCAGAAAGATAAAAACCAGTTGCATTTAATCATTGGATAAAGTCTGCACTTCAGTTAGTGCATACAAGTTTATGCGGATAACATAAAACATCAATAAATACCCCCCCCCCCCGGCATCCACATTACTTGTATACATGCTCTATTCAATGTCAACCATAAGAAAGTTCATCTTATAACTGTAAAAATAACATTTCAATTAACTCTTCTGTAATTTGAGCTGAAAAGCTGTTAATTTGTAGTCATTTTAGTCAATATAACAGAAAACTGTTTTTTAATTAATCGATTAATTTTATTTTTAAAAAAACGATTAGGCAAGTTGAAATTGTTTTTTATGGTGACCAGCACAAATGCAGTCTACTGAGCTTAACCCGAAATATTCCTTTAATTCCACAATGAAAGTGTCCAATAACAAGTAGCTCATGCAATAAGGTAGTATTTGGCTGGTCACACGTCTGCTCTCCATCAGGTGACTCGCTCTTATTTAAAATCAACATCTCTAATGCTATGTCTGGGGTCTTCGTCTCCTGTGACACAATATTATTAATTTCTTTGTGTAAAACATTTCTTTTTTATTAAGGAAAATGGACATTGTGCTAAGCTACATGGTAATGTCACGGCAGCATGTCTGTCACACCACTTTACACACTCTCCTGGATCACCAATTATTGAAAAACTTCAAAGTGTATTAAAAAGTAAACCTTTTCACTGGAGCCATGCACATTATTAAAGTAAAAAAAGAAATAAAAGAAAAAAACATTAGGAAAAGTGAAACAGCTACATTTTACTATCTGGTGTGGGTGTTGTGTGTAAACACTGATTTGCTACTCTTTGTTTTCTCAGGGTCTGTTACACTTGCACTCACATCATGTCATTCATCGAGACATTAAAGGGCAAAACGTGCTGCTCACTGAGAACGCTGAGATTAAACTCGGTAAGAATGGAGACGAACCATTACCAGCATTAAACTCTTAATATGAGAAACAATGCCCAGTCACATGACAAATACTGTAAGTGCTGTTACAGTATATATGGCTGAAGACATGAATTCCTGTGTTGTCAGTGGATTTTGGTGTCAGTGCTCAGTTAGACAGGACGATTGGCAGAAGAAACACATTCATCGGGACTCCATATTGGATGGCGCCAGAGGTGATCGCGTGTGATGAGAATCCTGACTCGACGTATGACTATAGGGTAAGTCCATCGACTGAGATCCATTTAAGCTACTTATTTTGTCATAAACATTTCAACATTTGTTAACTTGAAATTCGTAAAAAAAAGGGAATAATTTACTGTCTATTGGCAAAGTGAAATATCAGTTTACTGTAGTACTATACATGAGTGGTTGAATATGTTCCTGAAATACATGTTTTTAGAGTGATGTGTGGTCTTTGGGTATCACAGCTTTGGAGATGGCAGAGGGAGCGCCACGTGAGTTTACACGATTCCTAGGCATATTCTAAAAAAAAAAAAAAAACTTTTATATTACTATACAAGTTTCATATGCTTTAATGGTTCTTTATGTTTCCCACATTTCTCCACAGCCTTGTGTGATATGCATCCAATGAGAGCGCTGTTTCTCATTCCACGAAACCCTCCTCCCAAACTAAAGTCTAAGAAATGGTAAGATTACTTTCCTTTATTATAGAGAGCATTGTGACACGTGCCAGCTAGAATGTCTTCAATAGAATTTCCAGTGAGATCTCACTCAGTAGTTTTGTTTACACTGATATTGTTAGTTCTAGTAAAGGATTATTTTGCATATTTAACAGCATAGGCATAATTTACATGTGCCCGCCACATTTTGAAACATTCTTCTTAAAATGTAACATTTTGGCCTATCTATTATATTGTATGCTTATAATTGTCAACACACATTTTGTTTTTCCTCATTTCTATGTACTAAATGGTAAATTGTTATTTTCACTTGTTTGCACATTTTAATTAGGAGTAATTATCAATAGTAGTTATCAGTGAATGACAAGTATTGTTAATAAAATAACATGTTTTACATTTACATTTATTCATTTAGCTGACGCTTTTATCCAAAGCGACTTACAATTGCTATATTTCAGAGGTCACACGCCTCTGGAGCAATTAGGGGTTAAGTGTCTTGCTCAGGGACACTTTGGTGTCTCACAGTGGATTCGAACCCGGGTCTCTCACACCAAAGGCATGTGTCTTATCCACTGCGCCATCACCACCCATTTTCTTGCTCGCAGATCAATAAAGTGTCTGCATAATCTTCCTGATTGACTAGTGCTGGCTATTTGAAAATTAATTATTATTCATAATGATGTCAGACTGATCTGTTACTTATTTAAGCTCTTTAAGTTCTGTGTGTTTAGTATATTCCTTCCCCACATTAAAATTCAAGTACTTTTGTACATTTACTCAAGTAAAATTGAAAGTAATATTTGAATAGGGTGTCTGTAGTTTTACTCAAGTACTTGATTTACTGTGTGTACTTCGTCCAACCACTGGTATTTGAAAAGTATTTAGTAGCATTTAGCAAATTTACTGTCCCACTGAAGACATGTATGCAGTAAATATGTTTTTTATTGCTCCTCTAAGGTCTAAAAAGTTACTGACATTTGTGGATAGTTGTCTGGTGAAGAACTACCTCCACAGGCCGTCCACAGAGACCCTCTTACGCCATTCCTTCATTAAAGACCTTCCCAATGAACGACAAGTACGCATCACGCTCAAAGATCATCTGGACAGAACCAGGAAGAGGAGACGAGAGAAAGGTACGAGACACACCGTGACGTGTTGATGAGCTTGTGGTGTATTCATTTAGCCCGAATAGACATTCTGATTTAGACTGGCGGGGTCCTCGAATATTTTGTCGTTTTAATGTGATTTCAGGCTACACATTCTTTCACTTTCCAACTTCTGGGATTTTTACAGATAACTGAAATGACAGTGTTATTAAAAGCAGTTTTAATGAATTCCCATGTTGGCCTTATTCATCTGAAGTTCTGTTTGTGACCAATCTTAACAGAGGGAACAGAATATGAATACAGTGGAAGTGAAGATGAAGAAGATGCCATAAATGAAGATGAAGGTGAACCCAGGTAAGTCATAATTCATATTTCTCAAAATAAAATTACACCAATCTATATATTACACTTTCTGGAAGGAGGAGATGGGCTAGAAATAAAAAGGGCCATTACAGAAGCACAGCGACTGATTTCATTTTGATGAAAGATTAAAAAGACAAACTCTTTTCCACCATCAGGTTTGGCTAATACCAACTAATGAAAAATGTGTATGTTTATGAGTGTGTGGATCAGCATTAGTGTTGTCACAATACACAATAACATTTTTATATAAAATATATTTCTGTGATAGCAAGTAATTTACACACACACATCTAGGGGTGGGTGATATGACCAAAATCAAATTTCACGATATGGTATCACAATAAAGATAAATATCATAATATAGTTGTTTTGTTATTAAAAATAAGAACAAAGAAGCAAATTACAATATAACAATTTTGAATGAAACGAATTAAGTTTTATAAAAGGTTTATTTAACATGTAGTTACCAAGCGTGGCGCACAAGCCCTGAAAAGTGAAGCCAAAGTGTCTCGATCGCCCCCCGGTGACCGGTCCTAGTATAGCTCATAAACCCCGCCTCCCCATGTTATTCAACCATTCATGTGAGACCAACTAAACAATTCAATTACACTTCACATATCTTTTTTCCAAAGATAGTTTCTGGCATTTACTGTAGTTTTTATCACGCTGATGTAATTTCAAGTGTTTGTTTTTAAAATAAGTTTGTTTTTAGTTAGTTATTTGATGCTGTAAAAACGGTGCTGTGACGTACATGATTGACAGCTGTGATTGACAGGTTCTCTGAGCAAAGTAGTCACTGAAGCAACAACAGACTTTTTTTCAGGATCTTTGGAGGACTGAGGAGATTGGAGCTTTAAATTTAATATCTAAATTTCTATAATTAATTATTTCACACCGACATCATGGGTTGTTCTGCAGCAGAGGCGTGTGCTTGTGATTGATTCAGCGAGAGTGAGGGCGGGACGTTGATTTCGCGGCTTTACTTCCTGCTCACTACTGCGCATGTCTGGTCCCGAAATCGCAACTGCGCAGACTCAAGTCCCAAGATGTCAGCGCCATATCGGGACAATGGCGGCTTCACTTCTTGCCAATGGAAGAGAGCGAAGGGGCGTCGTCCATCTTTTTTTACAGTCTATGGTAGTTACAAATAGTACAGAAATTGAATAATCAAATGTAAAAAAAAAAAAAACACTGCAGTCTTCACTGTATGATTTAAATATAAATATATTCTTATTAAACCTACAAAAGTTATTCAGTCAAGAGCGGTAAGTTATTTTCTCTTTTTTGTTTGATTAACATTAAAGGGGTCATGACATGGATTTTGTTATTATTTCAATGTTCCTTGAGGTTCACTTGCCAGCAGCCATATCACCCTGTAGCCCGAGACTGGTTGCCCACTGAAGCTGAGCAGGGTTGAGTCTGATCAGTACCTGGATGGGAGACTCCTGGGAAAACCAGGTTTCTGCTGGAAGAGGTGTTAGTGAGGCCAGCAGGGGGCGTTGCTCACCCTGTGGTCTGTGTGGGTCCTAACGCCCCAGTAAAGTGATGGGGACTCTACATTGTCAAACAGCACCCTCCTTCAGATGAGATGTTAAACCGAGGTCCTGACTCTCTGTGGTCATTAAAAATCCCAGGATGTCCTTCGGAAAAAAGAGTAGGGGTGTAACCCCGGCATCCTGGCCAAATTTGCCCATTGGCCCCTGTCCATCATGGCCTCCTAATCATATATACTGATTGGCTTTATCACTCTGTCTCCTCTCCACCAGTAAACTGGTGTGTGGTCGGCGTTCTCGCGCAATATGGTTGCCGTCGCATCATCCAGGTGGAGCTGCACTCTGGTGGTGTTTGAGGAGATTCCCCCTCCTATGTAAAGCGCTTTGAGTACCCAGAAGAGCGCTATATAAATGTAATGAATTATGAATTATTATTCACAATTTATTTTAATAGTAATACAATAGTAATAAAGTGTTTTGCACACACACACACAAATAAAAAAATACAGGAAATATACAGTTGCAGATTAACTGGCGCCGTTTGCTGGAACAATATTTTTTCCGGGTTGGTTCCGTTGCTGGAGCGGCTGAGAAGAGTCCGCGGTCATTATACAGTACGAGAGCGGCCTCTAGGGGCCAAATAAAAACTATCTCTGACACCTCATGGAGTTTGTATTGACGCGTGCGCTCACAGTGCGGGACACTTCAGTTCAGATGCGGATTTAAAACAGATAATGAAACAGTATGTTATACAGTTCACAACAGTACATATTTTCATATCAAAGTATCTAATTTGTTGACTAGATGCTGCATTAGTGGAGAACAGCAGTATGTTTGCCGTCGAGGCTGAGAGGATGCTAACATTAGTACCTCAAGCGGTTAAAACAATGTGACAAATAATCACAAATCCGAACCAAATGTTTAATGTCACGATTGTTACCATCTATTTGCATTAGTATATATCCATTTGATTTCGCTTTTATGCATTCGTTATGCAGTGAAGTTGTATTTTTAAAGCTAGAGACATGAGAAAGCAAACTGTTTCGTCATGCAGCCGACAGAAACGTATAAAAAAAGATCAGAAATGCATTCAGCCTGCTCAGAACTGTTTGGCCTGATGGCAAAAAAAATGCAGATTTTTTTTCTTTGGAAGAACATGCACTGGTGAAGCGTTGATAATAAGATCAGAAAAGTGCGTTAGGAAAGTAAAGATCAGTTTGGATTTTATGTTGACTTGAGAGGTGAGATTTAGATTAGTGAACTATAGTAGATCACTAAATGATAACTAAATGGCATCATCAGCAAGCAGATCAATGATGTTTGTGCCACGATGACCAAAAAGTAGATCAAAGTAAATCAATGAAATTGTTACGTAGCCATAAATTGCCTCATGACCCATTAAAATGGCTCAGGTCAGTGAGTGTGTCACCCCTCGGGTTAATGTGCTATGTCAGTACTCTCCACATGGCAGATGGCATGAAAACCTGACAGCCCTGCATGACGCTACAAATGTTCGTTTTCAGCGTCGTCCTGGTCTTAGGTTTGGCGGTTTCTCACATCATTTGCTTTGTGCTCATGTAGCTCTATAGTGAATCTTCCTGGAGAGTCCATGTTAAGACGAGAGTTCCTGCGTCTGCAGCAGGAGACAAGCTCACAAACACAACTACTCCAACAAGTACATAATCAAGACAACTACAAGAGACAACTGCTCGCGGACCGACAGAAGAGAATCCAACAACAGCAGGAGGAAAGACGCCGCCTCGAAGATGTAAGAATGAATGTTTTTTGGCTTTTTTTTTTTTTTTAGATTGTGTAATGAGTGCATGTGCACATTTCAGAGAAAAATGTTTCATCATGCAGATGGAGAGTGACACACTTTGTTTTACTCTACCTGGCTTTGTTACAAGTTTAGGGTTCGTTTGCTCAGGATTTTCAGTGTCCTTTCAAGCGTCTGACATGTATGTCCAGTCAGTTGTAGCATGGTTTACTAGAAGTTCCTCGTCTTTCATTCTGCCTATCCAAATCTTTTAAATCTGTATGTTAGCAGTCAAACATTTGGACACGTTTGAGTGAATTTGTTTCTCAAGATTTTAAAAACCCTTTGGCCTGAAAGTTTCTCCGTGAAATTTCTTTTGTAGGCGAATCAAAATTGTGCCAACATACACATTTTTTTTTTGTAACATTTACAATCCTATCATTTGAATTTAAAAATTGGATGAGTTTAAACAGAAATGAAGGAATAGCTGAGTTCAGAGTTCATACATGGAAACTCCTTCAATGCCATTTAAACAGCATCCCAGGATGCTCAACTGCCAGGCGTGAGCTCAACTGACTTTTAAAGGGAATGGGAGATGAGATTCTGATTGGTTTCTTGCACGCTACGCCCAAAACACACCCATTACTCATTAAGAGAACAGGGACAACCCTTTTAGACCGTGCGCCGAGTGCGCCGACCATTTTTCCCGATGTTAAATTAGCAAAAGTGGATTTGGACACGCTCAAAGTGCACTTGAGCCGTGCGATTTAGACCATGTGCTTGGATCCTTAAAATAGTGCCCGAAAGCTGGAATCTAGACAAAAGAAGAAGCTGAAATAGACCATTTGGGTTATTTATTTACTATTATTGTACAATGTAGAAAATAGAAAACAATTAATAAGTCAGTTTATAGCCAATGTGTTTGTGTTTTGAAAGCACCAGGAAAGGCTGTTGCACGAGACCGGACTCCAGTGGCCAGAGCTGCAGGAGATGTTATGGCAAGAAGAGACTGATGTCACCGAGAAAAGCAAAAGAAATCACAAGAAACAGGTTAGAGTTTATTTTTCCTCTTCATTACAATGTTTTGTCAAACAGTCCCTACAATGAATAGATTCTGATGGACTGTAGTTTTTTTTTTTCATACATTTAAAAGTAAAACTCAAGGTCAGGTCAGTTGATTTCTCACAGCAGTTCTCACTGCCTTGGAGTAACGTTAACTCTTGTCAAATTAACAGAAATCATTAATGAACGGTCAATGCAACAAGTCAGTTGGTGGCGGATTGGAAATTGTTGGTCTGTGAGTTCATACAGAAATGTTTTATGTTATGGGTTTTTATCTCTCCTCACAGGCAAGGTAAGGCATGTGAAGTTTATTTATAGGCTATAGCTCATTTCCCACAGGCGTGTAATTCAGTTTCGCTTTAAATTCATTTAGGCTTCCTGTTTACAATAAATGTTGTTTATAATGAATGGCACTATAATTATTTTATACTTACATTTTTCATTCTTGTTCTGTATACCATTACATTTGAGGGATTCTTGTGGAGTAAAGGGGACTAAAATACATGATTATAGTGTTTAAAATGTTTGTAAATGTTGTTTGTTTTTTTTACCAGTATTTTACATTATTTCTGTATGTAATAATTAAATATAACTTGTATACCAAATGCTGTGTGTGTGTGTGTGTGTGTGTGTGTGTGTGTGTGTGTGTGTGTGTGTGTGTGTGTGTGTGTGTGTGTGTGTGTGTGTGTGTGTGTGTGTGTGTGTGTGTGTGTGTGTGTTTTCTTTTCTCAACAATGCAATATGACCTGGTGCGACTTATTTTCCAGAAAATATGTCAATTCAACATTTTAAATGTGTTCAAAACCTTATTTTCCTTCATGCTGTCTTGTTCTTTAATGCCACTGTTATAAATGTTAACCTCAAACCTCACTGCTGCTTCTCTGGTATAATGTGCTGCTGTTTGTCTTTTATTCTCATTGGATTTCAGCCCAAAGACAGTGAACATCACAGGACTGATGCTGAATCGTTGTCTCTAAGTCTTTTTGCTGAGCAGGTAAATGTCTTCTTTAATACTGAACTGCTGCCTGATAATGCTTGTTTGTCACTGAAGATGTTAAATGCATGTTCCTTTGACTGATGCATGCTTGAAATGTTACTCTGATACAGACATTCTGCCAAACAGCTGTTTTTTGCAAATCAGATATCTAAGTTAAATGTAGTAATGAGACAAATAAAGCTTCTAAGAAAAAGGCATTTTTTCAAAAATATTTTCAAAATGGATGTAATGCATATTTTTGAGTCAGGAACAAAGTTTCAATCGTTAAATAACATTTCACAGTATATAAATTCATTTTTTTCAGGTGGTACAACCAAATATTTGTGTGTAAGCAAACTCCGTCTGCAGTGCCTATCACATTATTAATATATGTGGCATTAATAATTTAATATATTTGGCATCCAATTTTACTTTTAAATACATAAATGTAATCGTACAAGTATAAAAATGCACCTGATGAATATCAGTATGAATAAACAAATCACAAAATTTCAAAAACAGAAAATCTAAATATCTCATTTGTAACGTAGGAACTGGAAGAGGCTATAGTGCAATAGATTGGTTAGATCATACACTTTAATCAGTTATGATTGAATAACATCGCAGCGTGAAAATACTTGAAAGTGTAAAACATATTTGACTTAAAACTGACATTTAGAACAATAATTTAGAGATAGAATACTAACAGACAATCTTAGCTTAAATTTAATATTTATTTAGCTTAAATGTTTTTTTCTTTTTTTTCATATATGGCATTCATTACAGTTGCACCACATGACTTTTGCAGCTAATTCTTACATTGAACAGGCTTCTACTTGGATGCCTGTTTTAGCTTTTGCCTATGCTAGCAAGTTTGCACATGTAACTTTTTTTTTAATACAATAATGAAGGTTATGATAAAATGGCATTTCCCTGTCTTTACGATGGTTGTACTACCTGACATGGAAAGTGTACAAACCTACCCATACTTGAAAGTAGCTCATTTAATCAGTACTTGAGATCCACAAACCTTTTCACTCTGCCATGAAGATCAGTTGGGCTCCTCTGGATGATGCATGATCATGCTTTTTGTTATTACCTTTTCACTTCATAATAAAAGACCCCCGTTTGTAGTTGTGCCACCCTGACATTTGAGAACATGCAAAATGCTGGACAAAACTACTGATATTTGTAACATTTGTTTATAGGAAAGGTTTCAAACATAAAATGTTGGCATAGTATTTTATTTTGAATATCTTATTATTAAAACACTATTTTAAAAAGTTTTCTTAGGATGCGTTTACACAACAACAGTATGCTTAAAACTGAGTAATTTTTCCTTCTCCCAGTTTTCCACGTACAGATGACATCATTATCAAAACGATCCCCATTTACACGGATCCGCGAAAATGACTAAAAACGCTGTATTCTGCTGTCAGGCCATTAGATGCCGATGAATTATAGACTGAACACGTAATATGCATGTGCATGACGACATTGTCTTCAGAGGTTCGCTTATTTGCTGTTTACGCGGAGATGGTTTTTAAAAACTTGCACTTTGAAACCCGTTTTCAAAAGTTTGCGTTTTCAGGCACCCAAAACACCATTGTCGTGTAAACGAACGGTCAAAACTCGTAAAAAGTTGTATGTTTTTAGTTGAAATTGATGAAGTGTAAATGAAAACGGTTTCATGTAAACTAGTGATGCTCCGATTGATCGGACGCCGATCATGATCGGCCGATATTGGCTAAAAATAGATTGATCGGCGAACCCCAAAAGCGCCGATCAAAAAAGCCGATCACGTGACGTAAATTACTCGCGCGACTTTTTCCCACCTGCATGCGTGGCGCACGGGCACACAACAGCAGAGTGGAGCTTGGCAGTGGCAACATGAGTTCTCCTTCACCGGAACGAATCGGGAGTCTCCCAACGGATTGAAGACCGTGCACCGCGCGAGCCACAACAGAACGTGGTATCTGCGCCACTGATCGCTGCGGCAACGAGCACTTTGATCACTTGATAAAAAATATATATATTTCAGCGCTAGATAGCCTCTTATTTAACAAATGAACAAAATGAATGCTCTGAGTTAACTGGAGATGTTTTTATTTATTTGTATTGGTACATTCGTGCCGCGAGATGTTTCAAAAGTGGTGGTGGTATTTTTTTTTTTTTTTGATCTGACGTAGTTGGTTCCATACCTCTACATCAGAATCAGATTCAGATTATTTTATGTTATGTCAGCATTCAAAGCTATTTTCATGGCAAAAATTCAATTATAAAAATACAAATATCATATAAATACAATAAAACAAAACAAATATAAACAAGAAGTCATTTTATACAATATATATTTTTAAATGAACATATGATAAAAAATCCAAAACCTTTCCAGGCATAATCTCATTAAATATGTCCTTTAATGAAGTAACTTCATAAAAGAGCATTCTGCTCAACTACATCAGACGTTCATAATAATAACAGAAAAAAAACTTGCCATAGTTTTGTCCTTTTATCAGTAGCCAGTTTTAGTGTAACAAGTTGTACATTTTGTTGCCAATTAGTAAATGTAGTGGGTGTATTAAGAGGCTACAATTTCCAAATATGCCTAAGTGTAACTTGATCCCCTCCCATTAGGCTGATCTGATGTGTGTTGGTCTGCCTGACCCCTCTTTGTTTGGAATAATTTAATGTTACTCTGCCTTATTTGGGAAAGCTGGTCTACAGTAGCCTTAAGACATGTCATTTTCTAAATACAATTAAATAAACACATTTTTTACAAATGGTGCAAACTCTGCTAGATTATAGATAAAAGATTCCCATTCCCCTGCCATTCTGTGATCGGCAGTGATCGGCAATCGGCAGATCATGATTTTGGCGATCGGTAATCGGTGATCGGCCCCAAAAATGCTGATCGGAGCATCTCTAATGTAAACAGCCCCTTAGTCTATTCATTTGTGCAGATGGTTGCACCACCTGAAATTTTGGGGGTTTAAGATACCAAAACATAAAATAATATTTAATATTTGAATGTACTGAAAATGTATTCAAACTAAATAGGTTTTATGGAATAAAGTGATACATGTCATACATTTATCAAATTATTTTACAAGCAAATAATGCACTTGGACACAAAAATGTACAAGCATTTTTGTTCCCAAAAGCATCATAAGCCTAAGTAGATTGTAGAACCATTGCCACCAATTGTCTCTATGATCAATATTGCTCACAATTCTTTTGAGAATCATGGCTCAAGTCAGTTTTGAAGTTTCTCAGCACTGGTTAATGGTTGGTTAATGGCAGCAAATATATTTGTGTAGTGAACACTAAGCTATCAATTTGACTGTTGTTCGAGGCAAAAAAAAAATTACTCTACAATAATACATTTCAACTGAAATCAGTATTTCATGTCCATTCAGTATGCGTGACATTTCTTGTCATGTAATGAGCTGCTGCAGTTCTTTGTGGGGTCCTGATCACCCCGTCAGGGTTAGTTTTGTGATAATGACATGCTGTACATCACTAGCCTGGATGCCAGCCCGAACCCCGGCCACAAAATTTTTAGGTCGGGAAGTTAAGTCTGGACTCGATCCGTTGAGGAGCTATTATGCCTGAACAAAAAATAGTTCGGACCAATCAAATTGTCAGGGTGGGCTTTATACGATGATGAGCAACGGTAACGTAACCATCTACGTCACCAAAGAGCGCTTGGGTTGAATTCGTTTACAACAAAGAATGGCTGCCGCTGGAGAATTTATGTGTAGATTCAGCCATCGCGTCTGTTGTAGAAGATGTAGACAGTGCATTCATTTTAATAGAGGAACAGAGAACCGCGATCAAGGCATTTGTCGATCGGAAAGATGTTTTTGCCGTCCTTCCTACGAGATTCGGTCTATCCAATTGGCATTGCAGAGGCATTTTTTTTCCTGGTTCGGATGAAACACGCCCCATAATCACAGCCCAATGGAGCAGTATCAGACTCACATTCTGACTAGAATCTGAGTATGACGACGTCAGGCTAGTACATAACCCTTGTCTTAGTGATGTGTGTTAATTGTGTGTTTGTGGGTCACATCATCAGGCTCAGGGCAGAAAACCCCTCCGCACGCTTCCCAGAGATCAGTCACAGCTGCTATTGCTCCAGCACGACCACAGACTCCAGCAGAAGAGCACTAGAGACACCTCACCACACGATGGGGTAAAACACACTGTCCAGTTTGATGGTGTTTCATGAGATTTCTGTCAACATTAGTTTATATAACAATGCATTATGGTATTTTTATATTTTGATTGTCCTGTTTGGATGGCCTCTATTTTGTGATGACATTATGAAACTCTGGCTTTCAGCTGGCAGGTAAACTGGAATCCCTCGACACCCATCTTGTCAATCTGAATAATTTTGCTGTCAGGATTCCTCATGTTCAGTCACGTCTGGGATCAGGAAGCAACTCCAGTCCTTGTACTCCAGCGCTCCAGAGAGCCGCCAAACAGCCGGTACGACATCACAAACATGACAACTGTCCCTGAATCTGCTCTTAAACAATCGAATTGTCCATTATCACTTGCAATAAAAGATTGATGTTCTACGACAACGTACTGTAGCTTTCAGGATGCAGAATTTCCTCCCCAAGAAGTACTGTAGGAAGAATATAATTCATCCTCAACAGTAAAATGTGAAGTTTAAAGAATCCCATCATGACAAACGAGAGGCTGCTAAAGTGTATTCCTGATCCATTTCAGTCTGAATTTGAGTGGCACATTTTTATCACTGTTTGCTTAATGAATCTGTACCAGTGTAATGCAGACTGTTATTGAAGGATAGGGTAGTAAAAACTAGTTAAATTGTCAGCACAGCAAAGCGCTGTTACTCATTTCACAAGTTAGAGACACAGAGACTACTCGACTTTAATGCTCTGCCATGACGCTTTAAGCTTGACGTCGACTAGTCGCTGATCTTGGCCTATAGAGGGTGCAACAGGTCCATTCTTACGCTCCGTTTACAGTTAAAAATACTCCGAGAGCGCTCCACACGATATGTTTGATCATACCATCCGGATGCTTAAAAATCAATGCACATTTTAAACAGTGCATTGTACACGTAAGTTAATCGCGCTTCTGAACTAATGCTGTGCTGCATTGTAATGTACATGCATACAGACAGTAGCTCTCAGAGTGCAGATCGTGCACACAGAAACATTCAGTAGTGCAGAAATGTTCTATGATTTAACAATAAAATAGCTTAGAAACTGAAAAGTTCAAGCATATATTTCTTAGCAACCAAAACCCACAGCTTCACTAGTGGAGAGATGCTGCCATGTAGAATTAATTCACACGCAATCGCTCTCTCTCACTAATGCATTCATATAGATCTTTACTGTGCTACTTTATCTGTATCTGATTTAGAACGAGCAGAAATCTGTGAGAAATATAACGAGCTGTGCACAAGGCAACCCGCGTTCGAGTTTCTGCTTGAGGTTCAGGCTTATTTGTTCATTAATGACATCATCAGCAACTAGTTGACTCAACTTTAATCACGTAAATGTCGACTTAAAAAAAATGTCAAGTCCAGATTCCAGCGACAAGTTGTCTGTCCATGGCAAAGGGTTTTCTCTACCTTGTATTTTCATGACTTCTTAATATTTCCACAGATGGCATGCTTTAGATAGAAGAGATACCTTTCATCGCTCGTCACTTTATTGTATCATGTCTGGTAAGAACACAAGTGTTAAAGTCACAGCAACAATATAACAGAAGAACTGCTGGGTCTGAGAGAGGGTGAAAATGGATCAGGAATAACTGTTGTTCCCTTTCGTTGTCACTCCGAGTTACGTCGGATGACGACGAAATGGGGTTTCGCTTAGAAAGCCTATCAACTTCGAGTATTACAAAACGAGCCAATGGCAAAGAAATGCCATGGGTCTGCGGAATTTGCATGACGTAACTCCGCCCCACCTCGTGGGTATAAAAGGAGGAAGTCTGCAACAGCAGTTTATGTTTTCGCTTCGGAGCCAAGTTAATCCTTCGTTCCACAAGCCATCTCTGAACTGTCAGCTTTTACAGACGAGCGAGATTCTCTGGTGTTGGTGTGACGGCGATCTCCCGGCGAGTGCGCACTTCCTGCTTATCTGTGCTGTGGTTTGCCAGCGAGTGTGTTTCTCCCCGGGCGCTTCAACACTCTCAGAGTTTCTTTTCTCTCACAAAAAGAGCTTGCACGGGCACGTCTTTTTAAAGATGCACCGCCCGTGCACTTCTGGTTGCGGTAGACTGGTTGCCGACTCTGATGGGCACGAGCGCTGCATAGTGTGTTTGGGCTTTGATCACGCTAGAGCAGCGCTCGTGGATGAGTCATGTTCTCACTGCGGGAACATGACCATCGCAACACTACGATCGAGGCTCCATGATCTCGCAAGAGTGAGGGTCCCCTCATCCACACCCCGATCTAGTGTCTCCTCGAGAGGCCCTACTTCGGCTGGTGGCCAGGGTGATCTGAGGGTGACGGTTTGGAACAAAGCGCCGACTACACGTCCGTGCCCAGCCGCACCCTCTCCAGTGTTGCAACCCGCGAGTGTTCAGGGGATTTCCGCGGGTCCATCTCCTGATGCCCCGTGGATTTCCTTTGGCGCTCCAGAGGAGGACGCCATGTCTATCGCAGCATCACAAGGTGGGTCTGATTCTTTTGGAAGTGAAGACTCGGCACAGCTGCCACCTTCCGGTGTGCATACGGTTGCGTCCGAGTCTGATCCGGAGATGACGGCCATGCTTGCCCGGGCCGCCGCGAGCATCGGACTAGAGTGGTCCCCTCCACCCTGTCCTGAGCGCTCGCGGTTGGATGATTGGTACTTGGGTAAGGCCGCGGACCCCCGTCCGCGGCAAACCCCAATACCTTTCTTCCCGGATGTGCATGATGAGATCTCGAAGTCCTGGAAGACTCCCATGTCTTCCCGTGACCGCTCGTTGGTTTCATCCGCCTTTCCTCCCCTCGAGGAGGCGGCTGCCCGTGGGTACACTGGGCTCCCCCCGGTTGAACGCTCTGTTGCGATGCAGCTGTGTCCTCAGAGCGCTTCTTCTCGTGGTGAGCCTAAGCACCCATCCAAGGCCTGTAGGTACTCGTCTACATTAGTGGCGAAGTCCTACAGAGCGGCGGGACAGGCAGCCACCTCTCTGCATGCCATGGCCATTCTGCAGGTCTACCAGGCCCAGATGCTCAAGGACATGCACGAGGGGAGGGCGGACCCAGGGCTCTTCAATGAGCTGCGTGCCGCCACCGACCTCGCTCTCCGGGCGACGAAGGTGACCGCACGCTCCCTGGGTTTGGTGATGTCCACAGCCGTGGTCCAGGAGAGACACCTCTGGCTGAACCTCGCTGATATGCGGGATGCCGAGCGGTCCCGTCTGCTCGACACCCCCATATCACAGGCCGGCCTTTTCGGCGGTGCAGTCGAGGATTTCGCCCAACAGTTCTCGACTGCTCAGAAACAGACTGAGGCGATTAAGCACATTCTGCCCCGACGGCCCGCTGCTGCCTCCACGCAGCCGACCGGGCAGAATCCTCAGCCTGTTCGCCGCCGAGGGCGCCCTCCTGCGGTTCCCCCCCCTCCCGCCCGGCCCAAGCAGCAGCCTCCACCCGGGCCCGGTCGCGGAGGAGGCCGCAAGAAGGCGCCCCAGCCCTCTCCTGCCCCGCCCCCCGCTAAACGCCGGGCTAAGCGGCGCTCCTGAGACGGGCTGCTCAGGGATGACTCTCACTTCTCAGGAGATGGTAGCAGGACCACTCCTTCCCCCGGTGGAGGGCCGGGGGAGAATCTTTTGTTCTCCACTCCCCGCTGCTCACCCACGGGTGGGCAGCACCCTAATGTGGTTAAAGAAAGAAGTGACATGTTCATCCCTGAGCACACAGAGTTCTCGGACGACACGGTGCGCCGCCTCCGAGCCGTGCACCCCTCGTCCCCCTCTGTCCCAGAGCCGGATGACAGCACGCGCCGTCCCCGGACCGTGCAGCTCTCATCCCCCTCTGTCGCCAGCCCCCTGGCAGAGCAGACCCCCGTGGAACGTTCGTCCTTCCCTGGTCTCCTCTGTCAGGACGCGGTCAATGACTATGCCCCGACACTGGGCCGCTATGCCGTCCACGTCCGGGACAGTCATTCCGCCTCGCTGCCCCACCGACGGGAAGTCTGTGGTTCGCATGACCCCGCTGGTACAGTTCTTGGGAGCCTGGTTAGAGCTTCCCCACCTGTCCCGCTGGGTCGCCCGAACGATCAGGCTCGGCTACGCGATTCAGTTCCCGCGGTCTCCTCCCCGATTCAGGGGAGTTCGCTCCACTATGGTCGGTGGCAATGCCCCCATCATGAGAGCGGAGGTTGCTACCCTGCTGGCGAAGGGTGCGATCGAGACTGTCCCTCCAGCCGAAATGAGGTCCGGCTTCTACAGCCCGTACTTCATTGTCCCGAAGAAATCCGGTGGGTTACGGCCAATCCTGGACCTGCGCGTGCTGAACCGCTCCCTTCACAGGCTGCCGTTCAAGATGCTCACTGCCAAGCGCATTTTCGAATGTGTACGGCCCCAGGATTGGTTTGCAGCGATCGACCTGAAGGACGCCTACTTTCATGTCTCCATTCTCCCTCGACACAGGCCGTTTCTACGGTTTGCTTTCGAGGGGCAGGCATATCAGTACGCGGTTCTCCCATTCGGGTTAGCCCTGTCTCCTCGCGTCTTCACGAAGGTCGTCGAGGCAGCCCTTGTTCCTCTTCGGGAACACGGGGTTCGCATCCTGAACTATCTCGACGACTGGCTGATTCTAGCTCACTCTCGGGATCAGGTTTGCGAACACAGGGACCTAGTGCTCCGGCACCTAGCCCGTCTGGGCCTTCGGGTCAACTGGGAGAAGAGCAAACTTTGCCCCGTGCAGAGGATCTCTTTTCTCGGTATGGAAATCGACTCGGTCGCCATGTCCGCGCAGCTTACGAGCGAGCGCGCGCAGTCACTGCTGACTTGCCTGAGACAGTTCGAGGGCAAGAGTGCGGTTCCACTGAAACTTTTTCAGAGGCTCCTGGGGCATATGGCATCTGCAGCCGCGGCAACGCCGCTCGGATTGCTTCATATGAGACCGCTTCAGCTTTGGCTTCGCGACCGAGTCCCGAGGTGGGCATGGCAACACGGCACCCTCCGAGTACCAGTTACTCCGACCTGCCGTCAGACCTTCACCCCGTGGGCGGACCTCAGCTTTCTACGGGCCGGAGTGCCCCTGGAACGAGCTTCGCGGCATTTTGTTGTATCGACAGATGCCTCTTCCACGGGCTGGGGCGCCATGTGCAATGGACGTGCTGCCGCGGGCTCCTGGATAGGACCCCAGCGCCTATGGCACATCAATTGCCTCGAGTTGCTGGCTGTACGTCTTGCTCTGCGCCGCTTCCGGGCCGTGCTCAAGGGCCAGCACGTACTAGTCCGATCAGACAATACCGCCACTGTAGCGTACATCAACCGTCAAGGTGGTCTGCGCTCCCGCCGTATGTCGCAACTCGCCCGCCACCTCCTCTTATGGAGCCAGAAGCATCTGAGGTCGCTTCGTGCCATTTTTATCCCCGGAGCTCTGAACTGTGTAGCCGACGAGCTCTCACGGTTTCAACTCCTCCCGGGAGAATGGCGGCTCCATCCCCGGTCGGTTCAGCTGATTTGGGACCAGTTCGGGGACGCACAGATAGATCTGTTTGCCTCCCACGACTCGACCCATTGCGCCCAGTATTATTCCCTGACCGAGGGCACGCTCGGCACGGATGCTCTGGCGCACAGCTGGCCGCAGGGCCGCAAGTATGCGTTTCCCCCAGTGAGCCTTCTTGCGCGGACCTTGCGCAAGGTCAGGGAGGACGAGGAGCAGGTCATCTGGTTGCGCCGTACTGGCCCACCAGGACCTGGTTCTCCGAACTGGTTCTCCTCGCGACAGCACCTCCCTGGCCGATCCCTCTGAGGAAGGACCTACTTTCTCAGGGACGGGGCACCCTTTGGCACCCTCGGCCCGATCTTTGGAAGCTCCACGTGTGGCTCCTGGACGGGACGAGGCAGGTTTGAGTACCCTACCACCACCGGTGGTGGCTACCATCACTTCCGCTAGAGCTTCGTCCACGAGACATCTCTATGCGTTGAAGTGGAACCTCTTCGTCAGCTGGTGCTCTTCTCACCGAGAAGACCCCCGGAGATGTTCGATTGGTGTCGTGCTTTCCTTCCTACAAGATGGGTTGGAGCGAAGGCTGTCTCCCTCCACCCTAAAGGTCTATGTCGCCGCCATTGCCGCACAGCATGACCTTGTTGAAGGTAAGTCTTTGGGGAAGCACGACCTGATCGTCAGGTTCCTGAGAGGAGCGAGGAGACTGAATCCTCCTCGCCCTCCTCTCGTTCCCTCTTGGGATCTCGCAGTGGTGCTAACTGCCCTGCGGAGTGCTCCCTTTGAGCCTTTGCAGTCAGTGGAGCTTAAGTTCCTGTCAATGAAGACAGCGCTCCTGGTTGCTCTGGCCTCCATCAAGAGGGTAGGGGACCTGCACGCATTCTCCGTTGACGAAGCGTGCCTGGAATTCGGGCCGGCTTACTCTCACGTGATCCTGAGACCCCGGCCTGGATATGTGCCCAAGGTTCCTACCACTCCCTTTCGGGACCAGGTGGTGAACCTGCAAGCGCTGCCCCCGGAGGAGGCAGACCCAGCCTTGGCACTGCTCTGTCCAGTACGCGCTCTTCGCGCCTATGTAGACAGGACGCGGTGTTTCAGGACCTCAGACCAGCTCTTTGTCTGTTATGGTGGGAAGCTGAAGGGAAAGGCTCTCTCCAAGCAAAGGTTGTCTCACTGGATAGTGGACGCCATTGCTTTGGCATACCAGCAGCAAGGTCGTCCATGCCCCCTTGGTGTGACTGCCCACTCCACCCGGAGTGTGGCGTCCTCTTGGGCTCTAGCGCATGGCGCCTCGCTAACAGACATCTGCAGAGCTGCAGGCTGGGCGACACCGAACACATTCGCCAGATTCTACAATCTCCGAGTGGAGCCTGTGTCCTCTCATGTACTCGCTTCAACTAGCTAGTACTGGACCCGCTCAGGTGTCTTCGCTTGCTCGCCATTCCACTCCACGGACTGGATACGTGCGATATTCCCCTCAGGTGAGCTTCTCCGAAAGCCCTGAGTTCCTCCAGCACTTCTGACGTCGCCGCCAGTGTCTATTGCTTGCGCGCCGGCTAGGTGCCTCCCGTGTGCATGGTCCCTCCCCTGAGCGACCCCCACATGTGTATTTCCACTGTAAGCCTCTTCGAGCATGTGTCTTTCCCTTGGCAAGCCACTTTGCCACCCCTGGGGTTGAAATATTCCACCTGCGGCTGGACACCCCAGTGTTCTCCATATGCATCCTTCGGGTCATATGTGTATTCTCTAAGTCCCCCCCTCTGGGTTGGCAATAATTGCATATTTCCTCTAAAATTGTGGGATATGCTCCCCAGTGTACCTTGGTATTCCTGTGCTAAATAGGAGTCCTTCGTCCGTGCTAGTCTCACGACAGGGATCTCAAATTTACGCAGGGCACTGGAAGACAGCTGAGAAGGTGGCGTGATTAGACTGGTAACCCCATTTCGTCGTCATCCGACGTAACTCGGAGTGACAACGAAAGGGAACGTCTCGGTTACGTATGTAACCCTCGTTCCCTGAGTAGGGAACGGAGACGTTACGTCTTCCTGCCACTTTCCGCTGTTCCGCGGGGATCGCCTGAGCTCAGTCTTGGCTCCTCAGCGAAGAAACATAAACTGCTGTTGCAGACTTCCTCCTTTTATACCCACGAGGTGGGGCGGAGTTACGTCATGCAAATTCCGCAGACCCATGGCATTTCTTTGCCATTGGCTCGTTTTGTAATACTCGAAGTTGATAGGCTTTCTAAGCGAAACCCCATTTCGTCGTCATCCGACGTAACGTCTCCGTTCCCTACTCAGGGAACGAGGGTTACATACGTAACCGAGACGTTTTAGTTGTTCTGTTTTTAGTGAAAAAACCTTGACTAACATTATAGGTGGACATCAGGGAGAAAATAGAATGATAAAAAATATACGATATTAGATAATAAAGTTTATTCTTTTTTTCTTTTTTTTTTCAAGTTGTAGCATTGAACATGATTTGTGCATACATACATACATACATAAACATGTATAAATAAATAATTGTGCAGTGTAATGACAAGGATGTAGAATCCAGCATTGCATACTGAAAAAGTATGCAGTAAAAAAGTTAAGGAGTAAAAGACTCCGTTAAAGGAGTAAAAGACTCCGTTAAAGGAGTAAAAGACTCAGTTAAAGGAGAAAAAGACTCCGTAATCTGTGTTGATTTCAGAACGTGAACGTGTGCTCCAGTCGAGAGATTCATCACAGCAGCTCGATGTCTGATGTCACTGCTCCTCTCTCGCCAACTCAAGATGAAGTCTTCTTCATCCCTGATGATCAGCCGCCGAAGGTTTGTCCTCGAGACAGCGTTTCAGTTGTCAGCATGGGTTGCCTCAGACATATCTCCACAGCCAAAATTCAAACCTAAATCTATATAATACTATACTTTTCATTGTAGTATTCATATCAAATGTATTAAACTGAAGTTTTGCTGTGTCAGCTTGGTGCAACTGCTGTAGGTGGCATTTGCTAAAATTGTGGTCAAAACGGCTTCCTCTTCCAAAGGGAGGTGCCTTCCTTCCTTCCTTTAATGTGACATCCATTCAAAGCAGTGAAAGTGAAAATAGCATAGAAATGGCCCAAAGTGTAGGTCAAAGGCATTGCATGAAGATTACTAAATAATTAACTTTAGTCACTGAACAAATGGCTAAAATGTTAACAACAAAAAAAATGAAGCAATCTGTTTATTTTTGCAAATATTGTCTTAAGATTCCAGAACGAACTACATCGAAATTCAAAGATGTCACAAGCCATCATAGATATGGATCCAGGTAAGTGTTTGTTTGAAATCCTTGCAGGACACATTTTCAAACCCACATTAATTAGGCTCAAATGTAGTCCTCTGAAGCCCCTCATTATCCTCAGACTAGAAACTGTGGCTGTTTTTGTTTCTTGTCTTTCTATCAGTGGAGATCATCAGTCTTCTCTGGACAACAGTGTTAAGATGTCCATCTCTAACAGCTCAACAAGCAGTTCACAGTCAGGTGTGTCTCCACATCTGTTACTTATTGAAACCTGTATCAGAAAAGAATAAGGTCAATAATTCAAGCATATGTCTTTGTACACTGACATGTAGACATTCTCGTTCTTGCAGGTTACTGTATGCTGGACAGTCCAGTTCATCAAAACAGAAGCTCTCAAAGTCCAGGAACATCACCACCAAACCAGGTGTGAATCTGTATTTCATATTCAATAATGTTGCAGCGCTTAAGCACTTTATGCAGCTGATTTCACTTCTGCTTTTTATGCAGAGACTCTTTATTTCCCCAACCAAATATAGAATATTAAAATAAGTATCAGTAATGGCCCGTTCACACCAAGATCAATAACTATAACGATAACTAAGCTCGCACTGCAATTTTGTCGCCTGGCGCTACAACATATTTGAGCTCTTTAAAGCAGGATGGATTCTGATTGGCTGTCAATGTTTTTATCATTCTTCTGCTGGAATTTTTTTTTTCTAAAAGTGATTCCAACGATATTGTTCCTCTGTGCTGTTATCGTTGTGGTTGTGGTGTGGACTCTGCTATTCTTTTAAATTTAGAACAATTTGTAGATCTATATCATTATAGTTATCATCCTTGGTGTGAACAGGCCTTAAGATTGTTGGCTTTTAATATCAAACTGTTTTCGTCTTGAAGGGTTTGGAAATGAAGTCTCACTTCAGCCCATTAATGAAGCTTGCGGAATATTCTTCCTCTAGTGATGAAGATGATGAGAAGACTAGGTAATCTCACCTTGACTGTTTGCTCTCCTCTGAAAGTTGACCAATTTAAAAACAAAACACACATGGTCAAAGATTACCAGAATTTCATGAAGTGACTGATGTGATTTTGTGGTTATACTTTATATAATCATACTCCTGTTAATGTCATGCTAAGTTTATCAGCCATGGTAATGCCTTAAAGGGATAGTTCACCCAAAAAATCTGTATGTTTGTAACCAGACAGTTGACGGTAGCCATTGACTTCCATAGTAGGAAAAAATACTATGAAAGTCAATGGCTACCGTCAACTGTCTGGTTACAAACATTCTTCAAAATATCTTCTTTTGTGTTTAGCAGAAGAAAGAATCTGATACAGATTTGTAACAACATGAGGATGAGTAAATGATGATAGAATTTTCAAATTTTGAGGGAATTATCCCTTTAAAGTCCCTAAAATTATCCCTGAAATTACAATTTTGTCATCATGTCATTCCAAACCTGTATGACTTATTCTTACTTCTGTGGAACATGCAATAACACTTGTTTTTGTCCATACAAAGGAAGTCAATGGGCTCCAATGTTGCTGGATTTCTTTTGTGCTCACAGAAGAAAGAAAGTCATACAGTTTTGGAATAACATGAGTAAATGATGACAGAATCGTTTAAGGGTGAACTACCCCTTTCAACACTGACTGCAACCAATTTAAACTCCATGCCAAAATAATCCTTATATGATTTAAATGAATGTGAAAGGAGACATATGGTTGGTGCCGGATGGATAGGTCCCTGTGTCAAAGGTTTTGAACACGCTAGGCTCTGCATGTCACTGAATCAAGACAGTGAATTCCTCGCAATGCAGAAGTGCCTGTGGCAGTCACATTTCTGCTGTTCTGCTGATGTCCTATCAACGTCAAACCACATCAGCTTGTGCTGGTTGTTTTCTGTATGGAAAACGGCTAGTTCTCGAGCAGCCTGGCAAAGACATTGCAGCTTTGCTCATACACTATGAAAAGCACATTTTTTAGTAAGGTGTGCCTTTAGCCCCGTTGTACCCTATGGGTGGAACTGAACTGTTTTTTGCAAATGTTTTTTGTACTCAGTGCTATTAACCCACAAAAAAACAGATAAACATTTGGCTGATTTTTTAATTTTTATTAACAATTCTTCTTTATCAGGGTGTGAGTGTATCGTAGCATACTTGTTTCATATTGTCTGCTATTACAGGTCAAATAGCAAAAAAGTTAAATGGAGAGGGTGTGAGGTAAACAAACCAATGTACATGTGTTTTTGATTTCGCTGTTTTGACTGGATTATATACCAGGTGATTGTTCGCACACGCCCACAACATTCACACCCTCCACTGACCACCACTGACAACCGAATCGTTCGTTAAATATTGGAGTTTATTTCAAGTACCAACTTTTGCGAACTAGTCCTAGGTTTTTGTCTCAACCTTGATAAAACCACTGCGGGACAATTTTCGGGGACTCTCTAGGACAGTCAGTAATTATCAAAAATATGTTGAACTTTGGCCTTTGCATAGCTATAGCAGGGTCCTTTAGAAAAAAGACATGGCCAAGTCTACCCAAAAGCCTATCATTCCTAAACTGAAAACCAGAATTTCGCATCATTAGGTGAGGACATGCGGCACATGATTCTAAAGAAGCATGCAGACTTTAATGGAGATCGGCCCATAGGTGGGGCTATAACTGTTAAAAAAGTGTAAAACTGCTGTATTTCAATGTAAAATCCCATGAAATGGCTGAAAATGGCCCTCTTCCTGCCTGATTTGCATAGATTGCGCATGATTCTAAAAAAGCATGAAAACTTTTATGTACATCGGGCCATAGGTGTCACTTTAACTGTTATGAAGGTGAAAAAAGGATTAAAAACCATGTATTTCCTTAGTAAACTGCCTGTATTGGCTATAAATGGTATTTTCCATCTATGATCTAAGTGATTACATGCTTGCTAAATAAAACATAATACCCTTTTACACAGTGGCTTTAAAGTGCTTGAACCCCAATCATTTCTGCTCACAGGTTGTTTTGTATTTCTAGTTGTTCTAGTGTTGTGTCTAGTGTTTGTCTTTGCTGCCTTGTTCATGGTCAAAGGATCAAATGTTGTCTTTGGCGTCCTTAAAATCGTTCTGTCTGTCGTCTGTCTAGGTCTCTGTTGAGCAATGGAAGGTCCCTGTTATCCAGAGGGCAGTTTAATGAAATCATTCTTCAGCCTCATCTCAATGTGAAACCGCAGCAGGTAAAGTCACCTTCAGTCTGTTGTTTTAGGGAACAGGCTGAAACAGCTGACAAATATGTCAGTATATATTGAAAAAAACTGAATAATTGGGTCCTTCTGTGTTCATCTGCCTTTGGTTTTATTGTGATACTGCAGCTCATTTTCACCAGTGGACATTTATTGTAGTTATTGTAATCATTCAATCCATCAGTTTTTCAGAGATACTGTCAGCTTTTTTCAAAGTGGGATTTCCTGTCCTAAAAAAGATTTTCGTGTTTCTCCAGCAGAGTGCAGCAAAGCCAACACATTACGTCCATCAGAGGCCTTCTGGATCCCAATCCAGCGACAGCTACCATCTGCCGGACCTCCTGCACAAGAGCCCCACACATGAGCTCACCTGCCACCAACACACCACACAGAGCTCTGAAGTAGGTCTTCATCTAGGCGTCTTCTGGCTTTGTTCAGACCACTGATAACCTCATTTGAGAGCTTGGGTTTTGATAGATTGGTTCTTTTTAATGTGTGCCTAATACTGTGATCATGGACACACACAATACTCATGTTCCAGAGGTAAGCAGTTAGAGCTTTAATAACGTTCAGCCTCTGCCCAAGCTTAAGTGTGTTTTCACACAATGTTCGATTGTTTGGTAATGAAACTTATATCATGATACGAGTCATTTCATTTTTTACGATAACAATATATATCACAATACAGTTATTTTTGCTTTAAATAAATAGTTTATACCATAATCATAATTCTGGTCACCAATTTCAATATCACAAAAAAACGAATACCTGCCTAAAGTAAAAAAAAAAAAGAAGCTCACTGAAGACAAGTAAACAGTCAGTGATAAAATAAGAACAAAGAAACTAATTACAAGGACAACAAACTACAATAGAACAAAAACACAAATGAAATAGACCTACCTGCAAAATTCAAGCACTAAATAAGAAATGCTAGGCTAAATTCATTTTATAAACCACTTACTGTAAATGTACAAAAAACACTGCATAGTCTTCACTGTGTAAATTAAATATACATTTATTCTTATTGAAGTTACAAAAGTGATTCAATCAGGAGCAATTTCTCTTTATCTTTTGTTGTTTGATCAACATTAAAAACACAGACAGCACCAGGTATATTAGGCTGCTGTCACTTTAAGACTACATTTATTTTAAGACTACCAGTATATTGCCCACCCCTATTTTATATTTTGTGTGTGTTTTTCCCCCTTTTTTTTACATAGATGTAAATATTATAGAATTATGTTTCCATGTGGTCAGCGCTTTTTAATGGAAAGAGCAATGATTTGCTGGTCTGCTTGATCATACTCGCATTGTCATTCTCCCCCTGATGTTTGTGCTTGTGTTATTCTGCATTAACAGAAAGTATTCAATAACCAGCCAGGAAAAAGCACGTCCTCTTCCTCTTCCTCATTCTCACCTTTTATTGACCCTCGTTTACTGCAGATATCTCCACCTCAGAGTCCGCAGGGATACGACCAATGTGAGTCTGATGCCCACTGACCTGTGTAAATGTCAGTAAACAGTGAGTAAAATGCCAGAGTATAAAACACATGCATCTCTCTGCATCAGTGAATGGCAGGTGTGAGCCGTGTGTTAGACAGCCCCACAGGAAGGGCTCCGTGGTGAACGTCAACCCCACCAACATTCGGCCTCAGAGCGACGCCCCAGAGATCCGCAAATACAAAAAGAAGTTTAATGCTGAGATCCTCTGCGCCAGCCTGTGGGGTGAGACCTCTTCATATACACACATCACACTTCAGAAATGCATGCAGTGCAGACCAATGATTTGAATGAAGACCATTTGCCTGTTTCTGCTTAAATCAAATTTAAAAGAATAAAATAAATGAATGTCACATGAAATGTTTTGAAACTCAAGAACAAAACAAAAGACAGAACCGGGATCGTGTCACCTGCCATGACATCTGCTCAATAAGGAATATTTAAATTCACGATCAAACTGTGAAAATCACTGTAATGGAATGCACACTTCATTTTATTTTCACTTTACTGTTATATTATTGAAATTATAAAGCTGAAATGAAATCTACTTTAATTGTTTGTATAATAATATGGAGCAAAATCAGCAGTCCTCTGAGAAAAATTGTCCCTTCCTGATTACGCATGATTTTTTCACACATCTTTTCATTACACATTTTGACCTTTGTTGAATTTTGTTACTATTTTATTATGGAAGGAAAACTTTTGGCCAAATTTTCACCTAAAATAACTGGTTTCTGCACTGTTGAAATTTAAATCAGTACGGAGAGTCCAGTTATTGACTGCTCAGAATGATTGTAATTGTATCTCATATATATGTTAGATTTATTTCAGTGAGTTTGCTGATGCACACATGACCCACATCCAGATACGCACGGTACACACTCCCATCTCAGTAAAGATATCAGCCACATCAGTACATGAAATGACAGGCTTCCTGTGTTAATGACTCTAACTGAACAACTTGTAATCTCACCCATATATTACATGATAACTATTTTCTAAACTTGCTGTTATCAATGTGTATTTTAGTCTTGTTTAAAGCAGGTATTGCATGCAGTGAAAATGCTGTTTTAATTAGTATAATTGAGGCAGATCTGTGCCTGTGTGTTTGTTTAGGTGTGAATCTGTTGGTGGGCACAGAGAACGGCCTGTGGCTGCTGGACCGCAGTGGTCAGGGCAAAGTTTACTCTCTCATCAGCCGAAGACGCTTCCAACAGATGGACGTACTGGAGGGGCTCAATGTACTCATCACTATATCAGGTACATACTCTACACAAGCACTTTACTACAACAGATAGTATTCTCATATCTGTACTAGCAAATGAATGAACAAAATCAAGAGTTTTCCCATTGACTTAAATTGTTTTTTGTCTAGTTGAACATGTGAAAACATACTGAATGGAATTGCATGAGCGAGTTCATTGTCTCTCTTACAAAGTTCATGGAAACACAATATTCTAATTCGTGGAATAGTTTGCTTAGAAACTAACTTTGAAGTGCATTTCTCATGCTAAACTTTGCTTATATGTTCCATTAGTACATTCAAATATGTGGTTTCTCATGCATGATTGAACTCACGAGTTTCGTCTTAATGTATTCATATCAATATTTATTTGCAAACAAAAGGCATACATTCCATTTGTCTCACATTATTTTTGTTTCACACAACTTATAACCCATTACCTTCTGATAGTATCGTATGGTAAATGCATATTCTTGTTTGAGTGTTCCTAGATGAACTTGCCCTTCAGTAACTTCAGTGCTTGCCCATTTGTGAATATGTATGCATGACCGATCTCACTGCTTTCTCTTACTAAACTCATTCCAATGCCTTTTCACTTTCATATAGTGACAATATGTATTGTGGATAGTTCACCCAAAATAAAAATTACTGTGTGAGAAAGTTTGCAGAGTTTTAGTGTCAGTACTACATTAAACTACTATATATAATGTTGAATATGTATATTAATGCAATGAGGGAATATTTGTGGGTCGTGATAATGGCAAATATCTTATGTTACCAGTAAAAGTGGTCTACATTATTTTAAATAAATCTAGTCAGTGAAAGAGTGCAAGCATATTCGTCTAAAATAATTCTGTATTTTCAGCTTCAGAATCATGAATATTGTTATTCTGGTGTCTCTATTGTCTTGTGCATTGGGTTACCTGCACCAAGTCCAAGCCTATTCATTTACACACACAATGTAATACCAAATTTAGCATTTTAATCAATAGTACATCACAATAATAGCTCAGTATTGTAATATGTATTAAATTGTGACATGATGGTAGCGTTACACCCCTAGTGTTTTTGATATGGAATTTTGGGCGTAAATCTTGGAAAAAGATTTGTTGATAAATTGATCATGTGACACTGAGTAATGATGCTGAAAGTTCAGCATTGCCTTCACAGCATAACTTACATTTTAAAATAGTCAAGTCACATTTATTTATATAGTGCTTTTTACAATACAGATTGTTTCAAAGCAGCTTTACAGAGATAACAGGAAAATAATGCAACAAAGTTTGTTTCCAGAAGAAAATACCGTCACAGTCCAGCTTAAGTTAGTTCAGTGATGTTTCATTTTTGTTTTAAAAAAAGTTATTCATTTAGTTCATTTATTTATATATATATATATATATATATATATATACACACATATATAGCCGCTCTGGAGTAAACCCGTGATGTCATCGTCCAGCCCAGTTCAGTTCTTGTATAATAGTGTCAATGCAGGCTGATCAATATTATTGTTGAATATTTAATTAAATGTTAAATTTAATGTCCCCAACTAAGCAGGCCAAAAGCCAATGGCAACAAAGGTGAAAAAGGTGACAGTGGCAAGGAACCAAAACTCCATCAGTGACAGAATGGAGAAAAACCTTGGGAGAATCCAGGCTCAGTCGGGGGGGCAGTTCTCCTCCGCCAACGAACGAACAGTGTATGATTATGATTCAGGCAGCATTATAGGTCAGAAGTCAGATTGGATCAGAACAATCAGAATATTATGCAGTTCATCTGGTTGAAGATCGGAGTCACGCCGGTATGGAGACGAGTTTGTTGAGGATCAGTGCCGATGGCTGTCATGTCGATGAGGCCTTCACAGGGTCAACTAGGGTCTAGTTGACACAAAATACACTATATTCAAATAGAAAACTGTAGTAATATTGAATAATTTTATTGCTTACTGTATTTTTTGATCAAATAAATGCAGCTTTGGTGAGCAGAAGAAACCATTCTTTCAAAACCATTGAAACTTTTGACCGATAGTGTATATAGCTTGAATCTAATTTATTGTTTATTTCTTGTGGAAAGGTAAGAAAAACAAGCTGAGGCTGTACTACCTGTCCTGGCTGAGGAATAAGATCTTGCATAATGATCCAGAGGTGGAAAAGAAACAGGGCTGGACCTCAGTGGGAGACCTGGAGGGATGTGTCAGCTACAAAGTAGGTGAGTCCATTTTAAATATGTTTCTGTTTCAATGGACTTTACCAACAAACATCAGTGTGCTACATCTCGGGCAGTTTTACAGTATACAAGGGCTAAACTCCTTTTAGAGCTGACATTCAAGGTAAGCCAATGAAACATACTAAGTATTATCATAAAAAACACTGACAGTTATTATTATACACACTGCATGGAAATACCTAGTGAACTCAATCTAGCAAACCAGAAGAGGTAGTATTATCAGTCCTGTAAAGTAGCAAGTAGCCCGACAAATATTAAGTCTGAATCAAAAAAGGCTTGTCTTTAAAGGGTGATTTTTGTGGGTTGTATTTATCATCACAGAATGACACACAATAATAGAGCAAATTCAGATTTCAGTGTCATAATTGTGGTCAGTTTTGAAACAACATGCAGTATTATTATTCTTATTATTGAATTAATATTCTTATTATTGAATTCCTAAATAATAAGAGAGAAGTTTTAGCACTTGACAGTTAATATGGATAGAGGATATGTACGTGTTGTGGCGCAGTTTGTCATGAAGTCTGTTTGTCTATTTGTAAATTTGTACGTGAAATACTTGTATATTCTTATGTTTTTTATGTGGATGACCGAATACTTTTTTATCTGTAATACAATTTTACCTGCGGGTATGAAATAAAACTACCTACCTACCTACATACCTACATGCAGTGGTGATGCCAGAAATCTCCAAGTGAACCTTGGTGAAATCGGATGGACCTATATGTGTGTATATATATATATATATATATATATATATATATATATATATATATATATATATATATATATATATATATATATATATTAGGGGTGTAACGGTACACAGAAGTCACAGTTGGGTATGTACCTCCGTTTTGGTCACGGTTTAGTACAATTTGGATACAATAGGAAAGATGGTCAGTTTAGTTTTATTTCCAGACCATTAGTGCGACAGTACCACCCTGTGCCCGGTTGCATAAAGCACCTTAAGTGACATTTTCCCTTAAGTTCGCCCTTATGTTTCCCTTAAATCTAAGGGTGTTGCAGAAAAATACCCTTAAGTGTTACTTAACGGTTTTTTTAAGTGAAACGTCATAAACACTTAGAATTTCCCTTAAATGCTGTTTTTTTCCCTTAAGTAATCCCTTAAAAAGCGTTAACTGTTGCATAAAACCCCTTAACGGTCATTTCCCTAAGTATAATTTAAGGTTTGGAAATCGTAACCTTAAGAGTAACGCGGACAAAAATAAGACGACATGGCTGAATTTATGGAACCAGTTGAAGATAATTATGTGCAAAGACGAATTTTTAGAGATCGGGAGAACCCTTTGGACCATCTTAGCGATGAAAAATTGTTGCTTGAATACCGGTTTGATCGACGCGCAATTTTTGACATCGCTAACAAACTAGACGGCGACCTTGACCATGTCACACATCGCAACCACTCTTTACCTGCAGTGTTACAACTGCTTATAGCACTGCGTTTTTTTGCAACTGGAAGTTTTCAGACGGTAGTGGGAGATGTTTTCCACGTGCATAAATCGTCTGTCAGCAGAGTGGTTCACCGGGTTGCGGGGGCTCTTTCCCGTCATTTAAACGCAACGGTCAAGTTTCCATCCCATCATGACCAGGAGGTCATTCAAACCAGTTTTTTTCGGAAAGCAGGTTTTCCTCGCATATGTGGTGTTATTGACGGCACACATATCAGAATACAGGCGCCCCAAACACACGAAGACCAGTACGTAAACCGAAAAGGCTACCATTCAATTAATGTACAATTAGTGTGTGACCATCTCTGCAAAATTACAAATGTTGTTGCATCATGGCCCGGGAGTACACATGACTCCAGGATTTTGGCGGAGAGCAAACTAGGGAGTGATTTTGAAGCTGGAGTGCACACTGGTCTCCTGCTCGGGGACAGTGGTTACCCCTGCCGTCCATGGCTCATGACGCCCTTCATGAATCCCCGTAATGCTGCACAGGCATGTAATTAATTAATACGTATATTCCTATGAAGGTATAATTTGGTGCCTAAAAGATTTGCATGGAAAATGTTAATCAAATTGTGAGCATTAAAGAAATATTAGCAGTAGTTTACTGAATTATAAATGTATTAAAATATGTATTTAAAATAGGTATGCACTTTCTATTGTGTTGCTGCTACACGTTGTCAATTCTGTAACACCTTACCTGATTTGCGTATGTTTTAAAATAATCAAAGCCTCAAATATTTTGCACTCTGAAAGAAAATCTTTTATGCAATACATTACCTTCATAGTATTTATCTTAAAGCACTGTTTATAGCCTACTGGTAAAAATCTTTATTATTTTTTCTTTATTTTTTTTACCCGATTAGGAAAAGTACAATAATGCGCTGACCCACACAAGGTCGATTATTGAGAGGACCATCGGACAGCTGAAGCGCAGGTTTCACTGTCTCCACAGCGAACTGCGTATTGAGCCTTCAAGGGCATGCAGAATTATTGTAGCGTGTGTTGTGCTCTTCAACCTTTCCAAGACGTATTCTGCTAGCGAAGAAGAGGATGAGCACGGGAATGAAGAGGGCTATGAGGAACTGCATCTGATTCAAAATCACGATTTCCAACAGGCTGGATATGCTGCTAGAGATGCCATTGTAAATGCTTTCTTTAACTGATAATATAGTTGTATTAATAGTAGTCATCTTAATAAGAAGAAATAAGTAGTAGTAGTGGTAGTAGTAGTAGTAGTTTTTATTATTATAACACACACACACACACACACACACAATCTGAAATCTAAAAAAACAATTGTCAGAAAATTACTCAATTGTAGTTATTGTTATTTTTCCTTCAGCCTTTAGCTGTAAAAGTTTGTTATTTAGAATAAAATTATAGAGCTCCTGATTTTCCGTCTCCTTCTTTAGTTTTTCAATCTCCAGCTGCAGTTTCTCCTTTTGAAGCTGCAGAACCTCTCTCTGCAGTTCCAGCACATCTTCTCTTGATTTGGCTGCAGGTGATATTTGCGGTCTTCTGAAATACGCAAGTAATGGGGAAAATTAAGAAAATCTTAAAAAATAATATTAAAGCTGTTCGTTGGATTAATTATAGGCTGAAGCAATAGTTAACATAAATCATTACTTAGGGGTTGCCTGTATCGGCGTTCTGCTGACGATCTGATGGTGCTGAAGTTGTTTTTCAGAGTGCTGCAAGGGTCTAAATGTGACATTAATGTCAGTTAAATCATTATGTTATAACGTATTATGTCTCTAATGATGTCAAAATAATAATGTATCCTCTAAGCCACTGTTATTATATGATGATACAGGAAAATAACTTAATGCCTCACTCTATGTTACACTGTTGCACTGGTTCAGCTTCACTCTCTAAACCGCCACAGATGCCAGACAGGACAGGTGAGTCAGCTCCAATGATGTTTTGTACCATTATAGTACAGTCCGACAACTCAGCCGGTGGGGGTCCTCCACCTGTTGGTCAGTTTTGTAATCGTTAGGTCTTAACACTGTACAGCAATAAAGCGCACTCTTCACCAGGGTGCGGTGCTTACAATCTTAAAAGCGTAGCGCTAGTCTTGCTCAATCTTACCTGTTTTGTTGGCTTCTTTCTTATAAGCGCTCAACTCTTTTTTTGCGACCACAGTGATGTTTTCATATTTTTTAAGGACTTCCTGAACCGTCCTCTTCACATCAAGATTCCTTGCGTTGATTTTTTCCGTTATTTCTTCCCACTGTTTCTGTTTTTTTGCAGCAGTTACATGGGGATTTAGTTTGCTTTTCAAAATTGTTTTTCTTTTATCATATTCGTCAAGAAGAATGCATTTCTCCTCCTCTGTCCAATTAGGCTTTCTTTTTTTGTTTTCTTTATCCATTCCGATATCCTAGCCTACTTTATTAGCCTACTTTATTTGATGAAAACGCGTAATTGCTAGTGTTAGTGTTTTGCGTATCTATGGTAACAACAGACTTTTATAACGTGAATCCAGGATCGCTGTCGTGAAACACTTAAATGTTTCCCTTACCTAAGAGAACCGTTTAAGAGATTATATGCAACACCCTTAAGTTATTCTCTTAGGTAAGGGGAAATCGCCCCTTAAGTATCACACTTAAGGGAAAAACTTAAGGTGCTTTATGCAACCGGGCACTGGTCCTTATGTGGCCTCACCACTGGTTCTATAATAATCTAGGCTAGAATGGTTTGATAAATGTATTTCTTGCATGTAATCTCCATTTTGATTATCATTTAACACTAACTTCTTTCAGTTCGGTATGAAAAAATCAAGTTCCTGGTCATCGCCTTGAGGAGCGCTGTGGAGATCTACGCTTGGGCTCCCAAGCCGTACCACAAGTTCATGGCTTTCAAAGTAAGTCTCGTATGTTAGTAGAGATGATCTGTATGAAATGTCACAAAGTATGCCAAAACATTTTTGGTCATATTTCATAACTGAAAAATTAATAAAAACAGGAAATTATGAGAAATGAAAGTGATATTGAAATGATATTACCACAATGCCAAAGAAGTCACATTCTCATTAAAAATTATTAAAATTAAAATAATGAGTAATTATTAAATAATAACACTTTACAATAAGGTTCATTAGTTAATGTATTAACTAACATGAACTTACCATGAGCAATACATTTGTTACATTATTTATTAATCTTTGTTAATATTAGTTAATAAATATACAGCTGTTCATTGTTCATGTTAGTTCACAGTGCACTGTTGGAAATTAATATTAACGAAGATTAATAAATGCTGTAGAAGTATTGTTCATTCTTAGTTCATGTTATCTAAGGTAGATAACTAATGAACCTTATTGTAAAATGTTACCTATTAAATTATTAAAACATCTGTGCATCATAGAAGTATTTGTCGTACTCCCCATAAGTTATGCTGATTTTTTTTTATTTCTTTTTTTTAAATCAAGTTAACTATTACTTTCCTGTAGCTCAAACAGTAGAGCGTTGGGTCATGGGTTCATTTCCCAGGGAAAGCAAGAACTGATAAGAATGTAAATACGTACCTTGAAATGCAATGCAGGATAAAAGTGTCTGCCAAATGCATAAATGTAAATGTAAACTACGTCAGAAAAGCTTTGCAAAAAGTCTTTATTAATCAATAATCTGCCCCTGTAATCATAATTTGTGTGAAAATTAACAAAGGTTTTTGGTGTCTTACTGCCACTAGTGTTCATTTCATCTGGAAACCACAGTGAATTGTAAAGAAAGGGTTGAAACATGAAGCTCTTGAAAGGTTTCTGAGATCTCTAGTACAGTACGTCCATAATTGCTTTGAGCCAAGGCTCAGGAGGCAGTTATGGTCATAACCATACTTTCTAATGTGATATTTCTAATTACCTGCTGTTTACATTTATATATTCTTCCATTTGAAGAAAAAAAAAAAAAGAAGAATAGGATAGTGTAATGATAGATAATGTAACTGGGATGTTTTGGGAAATGGGTCATTTTTGAGTACGTGTCCTACTTCACTGCTGTCCTGAGAGACTTACTCTACTTCTGACATGAGTTCTGCCGTTTATATTTATAACATATAGATCAGATTGTTGGCCTTCCTATTTTTATGGACTTGAAAACATAGTATGTTTACAAATTGTCATTGAAAATATGTTATTTTTTTCAAAGAAATTGTTACCTGAAGCTGGCTTCCTCAGTTTGGTGTAGCTATGGGCATCATGGTTCGCTGCTGAAGTTCTTGACAAATAAATGAAATGTGAAATGCAAAAAAATTCTTGACACCAAATGAGATTAATGCTGCTAAATATGAACATTCTGGAAAAATTGTAATTATAATTTCATCGGTAATGCAATGATTGCATCGGTAATTATGATTGCATCTGTAATGAACACATGCTCTTTGTGGCCACAAATATCGGACTGAGTGCGTCGACACACACAATTAATTGTCCTTCATGTAACACATGATCTTATATATGTTGTTCCAAACATCACCCCTGTACGTGATCTGATCATCATATAAAATCAGGTGATTTCTCACTGCAATGATTAACTTTAGATCTTGTGAACACACAACAGCAGTGTCTGGATAGGAGGCGGATCATGTGAGCTCCACTCTCATTGGTAGTCACTGCATTAAGTCGTTCCTCATTTGCATAAAGCTGAATTTTTCTCACAACTGGACAGGCCCACATGCTGTCACCTAGGGTCGCTGTGGTTTACTTCACTGGAAGTCCCCAGCTTCATAGAATGTGTGTGTATTCAGATCACACCAAGCCACTGATGTGCACGAGTCCAACTCAAGAGACGCATAGAAAGTGTCACCGTAAATTTCTTAATAAACATGAACTGATGTTTTTGTCATGGCTGGCATGAGCTTGTATTGTCAAACTTTGTTTTTTAATGTCGTGTCAGGTTCGAATCGTTTTTTTTAAAGATGAGGAATGCATCCTCTGTGTGCAACAAATTGCTTTTTGATAAGTCGAAGTGCAACAAACTGTCAAAAATGGTTTAAAATATTTTGTATATATGAATTTTTGAAGTCAGCATAATTGCGCATAATTATGACCCATAATTGTTTTCATGAAAGGTTTACTTCCAGAACTTTCAGAGCTCAAAACTTCCTACGCAGCCCCAAAAGACCATTCACTGAATCTCAGCTGAAAAAGCAACTTTATGATGTCAGAAGCCCAAAAGCTGTGCTCACACCATCAGCATTTTCCCTTTAACAGAATTAAATCTGTATAAATTGATCTCAAACCCCTTTTTTGTTTTTTTCTTCTCAATTTTAAGCATATCGTTGTTGTGTAAACGTGTGTGTGTGTGTGTGTGTGTGTGTGTGTGTGTGTGTGTGTGTGTGTGTGTGTGTGTGTGTGTGTGTGTGTGTGTGTGTGTGTGTGTGTGTGTGTGTGTGTGTGTGTGTGTGTGTGTGTGTGTGTGTGTGTGTGTGTGTAGTTTAGAGTAACTGTACAGTCTGCAGTTCCGTTCACACATTTTCTGAAAATGTGTGCGTGTGAGTCGGGTAATGGAATGTGATGTTTTATGAATCACAGTATTAAATTGAAGCAGTTAGAAACAATATTAGACCTGACAGTAAACTGCCAATCAGTGTATTAGTGGAGAAACTCACCTGAAAAAATAAATGAATAAAGAAAGTGTGTTTTTGTTTTTTTTAGGCACTAGATTGTGTCCATCCTATGTTTATTTTTCAGTAGATGAGTAACTCAGTTGTTCTTTGTCTTCGGTCAGTCCTTCAGCTCTCTGCCTCAGAAGCCCCTCTCAGTTGACCTGACGGTGGAGAATGGACAGAGGTTAAAGGTCATCTATGGGTCTCACTGTGGCTTTCATGCTGTTGATGTGGATTCAGGGACGCCGTTCGATCTGTACCTGCCCAGTCATGTGAGTGTCCCAGCAAGCACTTGTCTACACCTGTAGTAGTGCAACTGTCTGTTGTAATTAGATTTTTTTTAGGTTTTTGGGTCATGCTAGCATGCCAAGTCACTGAAAAAATCAAGCAAACATCTAATGGGGTCAGCTGTAACAATGCTAAAAGGGGCATTCGGCACTTAGACATCATATAAAGCTAGATGCCCTATTGGCCGCTGTGGCGCAAGAAATGCGGCCGCCATCTTAAACCGGTCATACTCCTATTTGCGTTGCATAGCAGCAGTAGATGCCAGAGCACTGTTCAGCTTATTCCTGCTCAAATTGGCGGACCATCACTCGGGGATTACTTTTCACAAGTAAGATTTAACATTTAACATTACCGTACTATTGGTTGTATTTTGTGAACAAAATATTCAATGTGTCCTGTATCGTAGCTACGTGTATGACCTTTGCAGCAAAAAACCCCGCGTGAAAATCATTTTGGTATTCAGTGAGATATTATTAATTAAATGCGCTGACAGCTCATTGCACCTGCCAAACAGATTACACTGAGCGGAGCGGGTGACCGGTTTAAGAAGGCGGCCCCACGGCTCGTCCGCGCCAATAGGCAGTAGCGGTCGATAGGGCGTCTATCTATATGATGTCTATGATTCGGCAACTCTAGCTATTTCTTCGCTGATTTTCAATTTTGTTGTCGCATGTTTTCTCAACGAGCTCCACCTACAGGGGGAGGCGTATATTTCACAACAATGTCGTAAAAAAACTCACTTGCGGCACCCTCCTCCCCCTTTCTACCACTGCTTATGTGCATTTGTTATTATCAGAGCCGGCCAACTTTATCGTCTGGAGCTATGTCTACCGAGGTGGGAAATACATCATACACAATGAGGGTGGCGTGTGTGTTTATGTCGAATTGCCGTAAAGCAGTTTGTGTTTCTCGCTCGTTCTCACTTCTCACGAGACTTCCTATTTCCAACTTACCGGGACGTTAATCCCCATGTTGCAAGGTTGGTTTTCCGCCTGGAAACCGGAAACCGGCATGCAAGTTGGGGGGAGCGGGGAAAGTCACCATTCTCACCAGAACAGGTTATTAAACCATCCAAATGATTTCTAAACGGTTTTATTAACCCTCTGAGGTCTAAGGGGTTTTTGGGGTCCTTGAGGTGTTCTGACATGCTCTGACATTTGTGCTTTTTTCAGTTATTTATAAACATGTTAATGGCAAAGGTGTAAATTCACTCTAAATAGCACAAACGGGGCTACCGTAATATGTGAGCAACATGTATGTACATGTTTGTATTTTTGAGAGAATATTGTTTATGCATGGTTATTGAAAAAACTAAAACTTAAAGTGTCTGAAATAAGGCCACAAAACACATACTAAATATGTGTCCACAAGACTTTTGACTAATGAGTGTTGTTGCCTAGAATTTTTGCTTCAAAATGATCTGAAAATCATCCTGCCTAATCATTTACACAAAACAATACATTGATTTAAATTTTATAAGACACCTTTTGTTTGGAAAGGCAATATGCGTGGAGGCGTGTTCACACCTGAGAAGACAAAGGCCGGATAATGTGCCACATACATAATGAGCTGCATATTAATTAGCCTCACACAGGTGTGTCACAGGATCCCAAAGAATGCAAGGACAAAAGAAATGATCTATATATACATATTTCACAATTAGAAATTGTAACCAATTACAAATAGGTTACAATTACAACAACAATTACAATTTTAACAATATTTCAAGTGTATTTCTTTGAGGGTGAAGTATACATTTTATCATACGTATTAAAAAAGGTAAGGATTCATTAGTTTGAATATTGGAACAAACACTATAATAACATCTTAGTTGATAATTCAATATACCTACTTTATTTTTGACAAAACATCATACTATAGTATATTTAACTATGAGCAGAAATTGGTGAACAAAAGCTTAACTATTTAATGTGACAGTAGTCTTTTTTTACAGTCAAAACTTTATAATCTATCCAAAACTAATCACAAAATCTTGTCTAAACATTCATATTTAGTCTGTAACATATTGTGTATGATATAGCATATACATGTGAATTTGCAGTTTGTTGCTTATACAAACATTTTATTTCATCATATTTCAGTCTATTTTTACTCATCTTAGTAGGCTATAGCAATATAGTTTGAATGTGTTCATGTAAATTTAATAACATGTTTACTAATGTAGATGCGAGAGTGAATGAACGGCACAGACACGCGCTGTATAACTGAAGTAAACAAAGCGCGCGCGCCTGTGCCGTTCATTCATCATTTAGCCTACACACAGACACGCAATTCATATTTAAACAGTCTTTTTGCGGTTTATAGACACTATTCAATATCGCGATTAGAACAAAGCACTTAAGAATAAATGACTTACTACATCAGCTGGATCCGTTGCTCCTCGAAATGAAACTACCAGCACTTCTGGTACATTTTCCAGGGTTATTAGATAGTATTATTCCTCACAGCGTAGGGATACGCTGTGTACACAGCGCTAGTAAGATACTTCCTAAACATGATTTTATAATCCAGCTGGTGGGCGATGGCATGTTTGCATGGCTTGCCTTAGATCATTTGCGTTTGAATACCGCGCGCTCTTCGTGGGCGTGGCACATTAACGCATAATGAGGTATAATGAGCTGGAAAGAAAAAGACTGACATCTCTCTCTTTTCATACAGATTACATAAACTGAGAATATTTGTTTTTTATATAAATTACTTCATTTAAAAGAAGACAGTTCAAGCTTCATTATGGAAAAACACTCGTGCCTGTATGACAAGTATTCGCGGAATTGCAGTTAATTTTCGGACGCGTTTCAGAATGGACTTAACTGACAGAGAGAAGGCAGAACGCGCATCATGTTTGTTTTTCTTTATTTGGCGAAAATCACAACACTTTGTTTTTATTGTGAGTATCCACAAAAAAATATACACTTATCAGGATCTAATGATGTACAACACTTAATATGTAAGATCAAAATCAACAGAGTATTTTGAGTTTCTTTTGCACTGATAAGAAAAAAAGTGAGCTGGTATCGCCGGCGATACCGCCGACCCCAGAGGGTTAAGTTGAAATAGTTGCCGAATGCCCCTTTAAAATAATGGCCAAATGTCTGCACTGATGGTGGGACAATGTTTGGTGGATCTGTCACCACTGAAAATGGTTAAGAGCATAAATTCACAAAAACACTTAACTGATACTGTATGTATACATTAGCATATTTGAACAGTCACAGTATAAAATGTGTCAGAATATTTTATTTAGCATTTTGAAAATGAGTGTCCCGGCATAGTACTGCTCCTGTTTTATAGGAAGTATAGTTTTTTTTATTTGTTTGTTTGTTTATTATTTTACAATCACTTTTGCACTCATTTCAGAACCGTGATGTCATGTTTAAAAACTCAAAACGGTCTTCACTTTGGTCCAAGCCTGTCCAGTTTTCACAACACTGCATGGTGCATTCATGCCTTTAAAGAAACCTTGCACTTGCAGAATCATTTGTTTATCATCATGAAATATCATAGTGAAACTCAGTATCAGTGTAAGTAATCAGTATCTTGTGTGTGGGAGATCTAAATTAATGTTCCTGTATAGTTGTTTGTACAATCATTAAATATTGTTGTACAATACATGTGATAGATATTTCATCATGGTACTCCATGTAAATGCTGTAAAAGAGCTAGTAGAGAGAATATTACAGTAAGGCTGCTCCCTCATAGTCGACTAAACGTTAATTGACAAAGAAGATGATTGGTCAACTAAATTTTAATCAGTCAGTTAGTCACAAAGAAAATAAAAACGTTGTCACGCAGTGATAGATCTATCACTGCGTGACAACGTTTTTATTTTATTTTGTGACTAACCGAATGATTAAAATTTAGTTGACCAATCTTCTTCTTTGTCAAAAATGTATCGCTAGCGTGGCCGGTCCATGTGGTAATATGTTGGGCAGAAAATCCAGAATGCTGGAACATTTAGAGAGAGTAAATAATGACCACAAAAAGGTGACATGCAACCTCAAACATGACATCATTGAAAACATGCTAGTAGCCTAAGGTTATCCACTTTACATGGGCGCTCGCTGTATCGTTAAGATAAACCTAGATAGGCTTAAATGATAGGCTAATGTTAGGCGCATATTCAGCTAAATTAGTACCGCTCTTACTGCACAACATGTTAAACCGGGACACTCCAAGCCGACTTCAGAGAACAAGCGGCGATGAAAACCGGCAGTTTTGTCGGGTGCGTCTGGACCAAAAAGCTGCGCTTTAACAAACAGCACAGACTACAGCCGACTGCAAACTAGCACGTGCGTTCTCTCGGAAATAAAGGGTTAGTTCTCCCCAAAAATGAAAATTCTGTTATTAATTACTCACCCTCATGTTGTTCCAAACCCATAAGGCCTCTGTTCATCTTCAGAACACAAATTAAGATATTTCTGATGAAATCCGAGAGCGTTCTGACACCCTTATAGACAGCAAAGTAACGACCACTTTCAAGGCCCAGAAAGGAAGTGAAGACATTGTTAAAATAGTCCATGTGACTCCAGTGGTACTTTTTGTGCGCAAAAAACAAACAAAACTAAGGACTTTATTGAGAAATTTCTTCTCTTCTCATTCTCCAACGCAGTTGACGTAGTAAATACACTGCAGTGCTTCCGGGTTTTACTTTTGCTGCTATAGGCTATATTTTATTAATTTTTATATAATAGTATATCATTTTGTTTAAGTTTAGACCTCTGAGTTTTCATTCAGTGTTACGGTTACTTGTCCTACAGCCTGATTATGTTTGCACTGATATTTCTCTTTTAAGTGTTTGTTTGCTGTACATTTGTTTATTTGTTTGTTTATAATTTATATTTATGTCATACATTTTTTTAAATATTTTTGTTGGATTAATTTTTTTTAAAGATAAGGCTGTTATTTATATTATAGGTTATCTCAAAATAAGTAATATCAGAAAGTTCATCCAGTGTTTGCTGGTGCCGCTGCGGCAAGCTTTATGTACGTGCTATATCACTTAATTCATATTTTAAATGCTCATTATTATGTGTTGTTTGTGTTGCCTGTCTGGCTTACTTTAAAAGCAAAACAAAGATTACATTACAAGGGTCCAGAAACAGTCATTTCAATTCTGAAAACATGGAATAATAATTCAGATTTCTCTATGTGTTTAACCAAGTTAAAACTGTGTGTTTAACCCTGATAGCACAGAGCAGCTGAGACATCACATTACAAAAAACAATTTTGTACCATCATACTGTAGATATATGTTTTGCACCTTTAAAAGTAAAGGTGCAAAACATATATCTACAGTATGATGGTACAAAATTGTTTTTTGTAATGTGATGTCTCAGCTGCTCTGTGCTATCAGGGTTAAACACACAGTTTTAACTTGGTTAAACACATAGAGAAATCTGAATTATTATTCCATGTTTTCAGAATTGAAATGAAACCTTTGTCAAACAAAGGTTTCACAAGTAATCAAAATGATCTTGGTTTTGGGGTGAAATGTGGCTTGGGTGTGTTTTCGTGAGATTCACCCTTAAACAAAAGCAGGCATATGAAAATGCCATCACCACATCACACTCGTTTTCCTTCTACCAAACGCTACAGTTTAGAGAAGGCATAAATATGTACAGCATGTAGAACAAAATGTAATGTGTGAAAAATGTAATGATATAGAGCTGCATTTGCCTGTATTGCTGACGTCCCCACACACCCACACTGCAGTGTATCCTTGACAGTGAGGAAGAGCGAAGACCGTAGTGTTCATCCACCACCCCCCCCTAGCTACGGCCCACACTCTTCTGAGGTGGCCCACATAGTTACGGACTAGTTCACCCTCTGTGTGTGTGTGTGTGTGTTGTGTGTTGTGCGTGCGTGCGTGCGTGCGTGCGTGCGTGCGTGCGTGTGTGCGTGTGCGTGCGTGTGCTAGTTTCTCCAAACTGATCTCTCGTCCAAAAATAACTCTGCAGCCTTTGCTATGTTCCCAACGCATAAGCCCATTGAAATGACCTGATATTTCACAGGGGTTTTTTTTCTTCTAATAACAGGCAGTAGATAAATTTAGAGTTGAACTAGTGGCAAGAAGCAGAACTGGAAGCTGGGCGGCACTAAATCATGTAGCCTTCCATACCAACATTTTCTCATTCATTCCCTCCCATTCTCTCATTCATTCTGTCACTTTTTCATATTCACAGACACATTGATTTTAATGCAATTGCATTTTTCCATCTTTCACGTAGTTGCTGTCTTTCACTTGCACACACTCATTAGCGAAGTCCTTCCACACTCCAGCTGCTCTTTGTGTGGTGTAATTCTGCTTCTCCCACTTGGGAACACACTCTCTGTTTGTGTCGGTGTGTTTGCGCGGCTGGCGCTCATGAGAATCCCGCGCCAGAGGATAAGGATTTCTCTGCGGCTCTGGATGCCCGTATTGATGCTCAGGATTGTGGTGGCTCTACAGATGGATGGCAGTACAGTGTGTGTGAATTTATTTCTGAGTCAGGCAAGTACAGTGAGAGGTGTGTGTGATTGTGGAAATGACATAGACATGTAAGTACAAATGATTATGGATATCTATTCTAATGTTTGTAGTCACTTAAAAAGTGTTTAAGATTTTCTTTTTTCTTTTTTAGCTAAGCCAAAGGTAACGCATAACTTTTAATATTAAAATGTTTAACCTCATTCTTTTAATTGAATGAACTGAATTACATGGTCATTGCATTTTTTTAAAAGTGATGTGTGATAAAGATTTCACCATAATTGTATTAACTCCTTTCCCCGCCATTGACGGAATTTTCTGTCATTTATGAGACAACCCTTCCACGCCATTGACAGAATTTTCCAGCTTTCCATGTTTTCACTGTTATACAGTAGGGGCACTTCCTTGCGCATCTCCTGAAAGAGTAGAGAATCTTCAGATCAAATCACAGGCAAAAAAAGAAGCAAAAAACGAGCGATAAAAGCATTGCTTATGCACATTGTTGTCTTTGAAAAAAAACAACAAGATTTTCTTAGCTTTTTGTTAAAAAATGTTGTTGTTTTTTTTTTATGAAACTTACCCACATTCAAGTGTTGATTAAAAAAAAACAATGCATGAAGCTAGAATAAAATGTTTTTTGTTTTGTTTTGTTTTGTTTTGTTTTAAAGCAAAGGCTCTATTCTTTCTTTTGATAGATTGCATGTTCAGATATTCATTCAACAAAATATTCTGGGTGACCAATTCTTGTGAAAATTATCAAAAACGCTGGCGGCTGCTGGCAACTTTTTTTTTAAATGCTAGCGGGGAAAGAGTTAACACTAAAATAATGAAGTATAGTTGGGGCGATAGACCTGATGAACCGGTAGAAATTTGTCACCCTGTAGAGAATTTGGACTATCATCTGTTAGCGTGAGCACACTATCATCACGTGAGCATAAATGTTAGCGGTTATGCTCACGTGACGTTGCTGTGATGCGTGATGTGTGATTCATGAAAGGTTATCATTTGCAAAAACATGTTTGTTTTTAAGCATTAAAAACAAGTGTTTTAAAACTGATAAAATGCAATTAGCAGCAAAGAGTGCACACTGTCTGAGAGATGGTTTCTGAGCGTTGTCTGGGAGACGCTGCATGATTGAAAACATGGGTACTGAACTGAGTTCTTGCAAAATGCCATCTTTGCAAGTATCCTCGTAAACAGTAATTTATGTCTTAAAGGACAATTCCGGCCAAAAATGAACCTAGGGCTAAATAACACATGGGTACCGAGTCGACCGTTCTCTGGGATGCGTTTTCATGATAATCGAATGTGCCCAGTTTTAACGTTAGTTTTAGTTTAACCACAGATTAGCTTATAACGCTACTGCATGGGGCATAGAATAAGTAAAAATAAAAATCGCTAGTTAATACCACTAACAAGGCTCAAAATAGCCCCACACTCACACGGTAGCATAATGAGGGTCTCTACCTGCAAACCGAAGCATTGAAAACTTTGTAAGTGTACAGAGAGTTTAATAAGAAGATACTTCGCGTAGACAAGCAGGAGCCATCTTTGGAAAATAGTCTCGACCAGTTGAACCATGAACGCTGTGCTACGTACTGGTCGATAGTCACAGTTCAGCTCACATAGCACGGCGTTCGTGGTTCGACTGGTCGAGTCTTTATAAAGTATCTTCTTATTAAATCTTATTTATTTATTTCTACACTGATCTCATTATACAGTTATGTGAGGGGTATGTCTAAGAGTGTGTCATGCCCTCATCTGCTGAGCCTGATAAATGTTTTATACATGTATGTTTTATTGTTTTAGTTAATTGTGAAGCACTTTGGGCAACAACGTTGCTATTAAATGTGCTATATAAATAAATAAAAGTTGAAGAAGTAAACTGTCTGTATACTTACAAAGTTCTCAATGCTTTGTTTTGCAGGTAGAGACCCTAATTATGCTACAGTGTTAGTGTGGGGCTATTTTGAGCCTTCCGGGGTTGTTATTTTTGTTTGTTTTTTTGCGCACAAAAAGTTTTTTTGCCGCTTCATAATATTACATTTGAACCACTGTAGTCGCATGGACTATTTTAACGATGTCTTTACTACCTTTCTGGGCCTTGAAAGTTGCTGCCTATTATAGCAAATTAGTAGCCTGGCAAGCCAGACCTACATCAAGATGTTAGGTCTGGGAACTCACAATTGGCATACCTCAATCCGAGGGGCGGGATAAACGGTTGTCTTTCAAATTCCCTCTGCACGCAATAGGACAGCGCTACAACCAACCAGAGCAACGGATGGCTGTGGCTGAGTGAGTCCCATGCGTTTTTCCACCAGCGGAGCTAGTTGATATATTAAACTTTTGCCGTATCCGGTCGTCAAAACTCCAAACACATCTTCCTTTTTTAAGAATGACTTAAGTGACGTTCTCTTAACTCCAAGTCATCCAGAGTCGCGGCCAAAGCCGATTCGAAAGACCGCTGTTCGCCAGCAGCATCTTCTTTGTTTTCAAGTAGCAGGGAAATAGCCTATGGAAATCACGCGGAACCGTCACAACTCTGCCGTCATTATGTTAAGCCCGCCCACCAACTCTATACACGATGTGATTGGCCTGACCAGAGTTTGGTTTTTCCAGCTCGAATGCCAATGGAGAGTTGCTTGACCACACTTTGCTGCAAAATCATTTTTGCTGCCGCTAGGGTGCGTCTAGATTTCTAGGCTAGCAAATTAGCTCATAAGGAAAATATTAATAATTATTAATAACTTGTTATGATTAATTATGAATATTTGGATCAGTTAATCGAATTAACTTAATGTAGATACATTAACATTACAACCAATTACTCAGTTCATCTTGTGAACCCTCAACATTGGTTATTAATTGATTAATAGAAATGTTCATTTCCGGGGTTGGGAAATAACTTTCGTACAGTACAGTACTACAAAGAGCATTTAGTCAGAATCTGGAAATCATTAAATAGACTTTGTTTGCAGGGCAGATAATCGGAACCAAATACGTATTGTGCACAAGTTTTGTGCACAACTTAATCTCAAACATAACTAATCTAAACAGACATTCACACAATCACACATACAGTACATGGGTAAAATGGTAAGTGACAGAATGAAACTGGAAGCAGGAAATGGAGGTATATAAAAGATTCATTTAACTATGAAAAGAACCATCATCTTATTATTTTCAGAGCACCTCTTTAAATGGATACTTGCATGGCCTTTGCGGTGAAAGTTCCTGATGAAGGATTTCGATGGTTCCATGAGTCTCAATCCATTTCTTTAGTGTTGAATGAAGAAATGGTGATGAACTTGCATGGTTTGTTTGACTCTGTTCTGGATGAAAGTTCTCTCTCTCTCTCTCTCTCTCCATGAGTACATGGCTGGAGCGCAGGTTGTGGCCTGCCAGACCTGGGCCGGAGAGGAGAGCAGAGCAACCAGGAGACGGGAGGAAGTCGGAGGAGTTGATGGTTGGAGTTGCGATTGACTTATTCTGCATTGAATGAATAAATTGTGCCAAACTCCTGATGTTGTCCTTGATTCTGTTGTGGTTGAGAGACTCCTCTCCCTCCTGAATGTGCCGGCCTGGGGTCTGGGGCCTGGTGCAGCCACGCAGTGCAGCAACCTGAACGTACAGAGAAGGACAAAAGAGAGAACTGCTTGTGTAGAGGCAATTTAAAGCCTGAGAAAGGTCACACCTCTCAGGGTTGGCTCGACCAATAAGAAAGGTGGAATTTCCAAGCGAGAAATTCCTCTGTTGAGAGGATTTATGGCTCTGTCTCAAGTGTGGTTAGACACGCACTGCATTCTATGAGAAGGCGATGTACACTAAAGTGTGAGTCATTAAATGAGGATTAATTAGATATAGTAGACACGATATAGGTGGGGTTACATTAACTAGTAGTTCTCTCATAAAGCATGTATGAAATAAATTCAAATGCAAGCGACAGTATACAAGACCTAATATTATCACACACAATGTCCTGGGATGCATGTTAATTTATAGATCAGTTTGTCTATAAATTAACGCAGGAAAGTCTGTTTTAAGGGCTGTATGTTTTTTCTATGGCCTCATTCTTGACCACATGACCACATTTTTAACAGCAATAAAACTATCTTATCTGTTGGTAGTCATGGTTCTTGCCCTAGTTGGGGGGATGGAACCATAGATCCCAGAGTGAGTTTTAAAGATTATTTGTTAAATATAACAAATAATTGTGTCTGATTTGTCTCAGTCGTTACACTATGGAGGGACAGAAAGCTCTCGGATTTCATCAAAAATATCTTAATTTGTGTTCTGAAGATGATAGAAGGTCTTACGGGTTTGGAATGAAATGAGGGTGAGAGATGAATGATAGAATTTTCATTTTTGGGTGAACTAACCGTTTAAACTAAATTCCCACCAAAATAGGCACCAGAATTAACCATATCTACAGTAGGGTTAAATAAAGTTGAAAAGGCATTAAACAAATGTCTAAAGAAGAAATTAACAACAGTAAAAATTGTAAAAGTAAAAATAACAAAAGAAAATTCTGTCTGGATCTTTAAGTGTGCAACCCGCCCCATGTGCCCAGCCGAGGGAAACATGCAGCACAACCCAGAAGTGGGTAACAGCTGAGCCATTGCGAATGTTGGAGGAGAGCCTTACCCATTACCTGGATCAAAATCAATCATTCAAACCATACAAATAAATGGTAAAGTAAACCAAGGTGAGGCCGGTGGAGTAACATCATGGTGGAGCAAAAGACACTGGGGATCAGGCAGGGGGCCATGACGGAGCTGAAGACCAAGGTGAAGCTGTCGGCTGAAGAACAGCAGGAAGAAGCCGGCAGAGGTAGAGATCACAGTGTGTGGATGAAGACCTTGGGACCTGCAGGACCACCAGACTTCGGACCCTTCAGGATCACTAACATAAACATATTAGACACATTATTAGACAAGTTACATTAATTTTATTAACACTAATATAATTAAATCAATTGGTATTATAAAAAAGATGTTTGTTTCATCAGCGGTGCCTCTTAATATTACAGCCTAAGTTATAAGCTATAAGTTATTTATGACAATATATTTTGGACAAGTGTTTGTCCCTCGAATTTTCAAATTTGCTTTTCTAAAAATGATGTTCTATCTGCTCCTCTTTTTAAAATAAAACTTAAAGGGATAGTTCACCCAAAAATGAAAATTCTGTCAGTAATTACTCACCCTCATGTTGTTCAACTCCGTAAGACCTTCGTTCATCTTCGGAACACGAATTAAGATATTTTTGATGAAATCTGAGAGCTGGATCACTCCTCCATAGGCTTCTAAGGGATTGACACTTGCAGGCCCCGAAAAGTTATTAAAGATATCGTTAAAATAGTCCAAGTGACTACAGTGGCTCAATCTTAAGTTTATCAAATGACGAGAATACTTTTTGTGCGAAAAAAAAAAATAACGACTTTATTTCAACTATTCATTTCCTTCTCTGTGGGCCTCGAGTCAGTTAACTTGGTATGACTGCGTAGAGCTACGTCACACGTAGGCTCACTATTGGCCGACGGGGGTCATGTGTGTGATGCATGTGACGTATAACAACAGAAGCTTACACTGTTACACTAGTGGACTGACTCGCGGTTTAATGACGAGAGCAATTCCGACGCGCATCTGTAAAGGGATGGAATGGCCCTACGAAATGTCGTGTCGTCATAGGAGAGGAATGTGGACACACTGTGGGCCTCGAGTCAGTTCACTAGTATAACAGCGTAAGCTTCTGTTGTTGTACGTCACACGCATCACACACATGACCAGCGTCGGCCAATAGTGAGCCTACGTGTGACGTAGCTCTACGCAATCACACTACGTTAATTATGCTTCAAACATGTTTTCCAATTACGATAAAAACTACTGAATTAAACTCAATAATTTTGTCACCTTATTAAACAATGTCTTTACATTTGATTTATTTTATTAATAATATTATTTTTGGGGGTCTGGCCAAAATATTGTATGGAAATTAAATCATCATATTGAAGATGCAGCAGAGAAAATACATATTGTGATGCATTTTTGTGACAGCATGTGATAATATGCTTCCGTAAATTAGCACATTATTGAAGAAAACATACAACCTATGTTTGCAACTTTCAAATGAAAACAGGTAGTCATTTTGTTTTCATTTACATTGAAGTACTTTTATGTTACGACCAGCTGACCCCTGCTGTATTACATGCCGTGACCAGTAAATGTACATTTGGCTATGGATAATTTGCCAGCATGGCATACACCCAGTACAGTCGAGTGATGTACTTGTGACTTCTGTATTTGTTAAGACAGTTACCGTTCTCCTCTTTATAACAGAATGTCTGTGTGTTTCAGATCCACGGTCTGATTCGTCCACATGCCATCATCATCCTCCCCAGCAGCAGTGGGATGGAGTTGTTGCTGTGTTACGAGGATGAGGGCGTCTATATCGACACCTATGGCCGCATCACCAAGGAGACGGTTCTGCAGTGGGGGGAGATGCCCGCCTCTGTCGGTGAGTTTCAGCTCTCCAAAAGAACAGCTGCAACAGCGATGAACAATAGCTTATTCAGTGTACAGTAAGGACATGCAATAATTTATCTATCGATAATGTAGCTTCATTTTAATATGTTTGTTTTTTTGTTGTTGTTTCTCTTGGTTTTTGATGCAACTGTCTTAATGCGGTCTTGTCGTAAGCTATATTACTGCTCTTGAAGTGCAGTTCTGGTACTGACATGTGACTGATGTGAATGAGATTCTAAATACAAAAAAGCAAAACAAGTCATTTGTGTGGATGAGTCATCTTTCAGCCCACTTCCTGCAATGAGCAGATTTGTGTGTGGAGAAAGTCACAGCAGTCCTGTGTTGAGACCTGTTCACACCAAGAATAAGGATCCTCGCACTCTGAGGATCATTTGATTTTGATTTGATTTGATTTACTTTATTAATCCCCAGGGGGAAATTTATGTCATAACAGCACAAAAATACAATGAATAAATAAACAGCAACAAACAACATACACAACAACAACAAGTCTTGTTCTCAAATATCAATTTTTTTCAAAGCATTATGATTATATACGACCATCATCTGTATATATCATCTTATATAACACTGATTATAAAATCTAATTGCGGTTGGGGAAAAAATACTTTCTAAAACGCTCTTTGTAGCAGCGTGGATGAATTAATCTTGAGCTGAAGGTACTCACAGAAGCTCGAGATATTTCATTAAGAGGATGACAGTCATGATTAATCATAAGAGAAAGTTTCACAATCATTTTATCCTGCACTATCTCCTCTAAAGTGGGTAACACACTCCCCACGACAGAGCCTGCCTTCTTTATGAGTTTATTTAACTTATTCTTCTCCTTTCCAACAATCCCCCTCCCCAACATGTGATAGAGTACAAAATCACAGATGAGACTACAGAGTCATAGAATGTCTTAGGTAGTACCTGACGTACCCCAAAGGAACTCAGTCCTTGAATACAAATGAATACGACTCTGACCCTTCTTATAGACATGGTATTATCAGACCAGTTGAGCTTGTTGTTCAGATATGCACCCAAATACTTGTAAGTTGTTACAATCTCAACTTCTGACTCTCTCAAATTTACTGGTACCGCTTTCTGAGGAAGTCTACTAAAATCAACCACTATTTCCTTTGTCTTATAGCATTTAGCCTGAGACCATTTTTATCATACCAGTCCACAAAACTCTTTATTAGCTCCCTATATTCACTCTCATCGTGGTGCTTTATACAGCCAACTATTTCAGAATCATCTGGAAATTTCTGGAGATGACAAGATTTAGACTGTAAGAAAAAATGATGTGGACATCGAAGATCTCAAAAATGAAGTTTATTACAGCATAGCAGTGGCAAGGTACACGAAGCACCTTGGGTTCATCGGCGTCAGACTGAACCCAGAACATCCAAATCTTAAACCTTTTATCCTGTTACTGTTTACCACTCTTAATGTAAATGAAGTTGCTCTTGTTGTAACAGCTGTGTTCTGTATGTTAAGAATAACAAATTCGTCTTCTCTCTCAGCATGAAGCTGAAGCTCTGTCTTAAATCTAAATTGAGGATAACAACAAAGGTGGTCCCTCTATGCCCACATCTTTGATATTCTCTCAAATAAGTTTAAGGTGATAACATCTATTTGAAGTCCAAGATGGTTCTCGAATACCCGCTGCCGCTCCCACGCTATAGGTGATAACCGTGACTCTGTGATACTATTTACATATTAATGAGATTGGAAGGAATTGTTTCTATGATAAATAAGCTCTTTTAAGTAAAGGAACATTTCAATATATATATTGGAGTGGAAGTTGGATCGGAGCAGACTATAATTTCTTATAATACTGAAAATCTGATGTATAAAAAGTTGTGATAAAGTGAGGTATGTAACTTTCAATTCAAAGAACCAAACAATGGGTTTTGTGTTCAAAATAAGTTTATTTACTGTTTTGTCTCACATGTGTCGAATGGAAGGTGCACATTTCATTGCGACTCATGTTTGTTGGTCTTAGCCTTTGGTGCCTGTAAATGAGAAGGTGAATGTAAATTACACAAATAATGATCTGTTTGTTAATGGTGACTCTTTGTCTTACCTTCTTCCTGGAACTTCCTAATAGGAGGGGCTCGCCCACAGGAAGCCTGACTTATACCTTCCCAAAGAAGGAGGAGTTCAAGTATTGAAAATGTTGAATGTTATTAAATTAAATGCATGTCTTTTAAGATTCTCGTTGATTTTCATGATGAAAATAGAGCTTGGTAAAGAAGATGCTAATATTCATGTTTGAATATTGATGTTAAATATGATCTTATAAATAAGCTATGTAGATTGTATTTGAGACAGCCTTGCCATTGGTATTTTTGAATTTGAGGGGAGGAGCCTCAACTGTAAAGAGTCTGATTGTTTGGACAAAGGGGAAGAGAGAACAAAGGGTGACTGTTGGGCCAGTAGCCAACATGTTTGATTTTATTTTTGTTTCTATTTTGCATTTTCTTGTATTGGAATTTTGGTGGATGGAACCCTGTTACACTGTTTGGAGCATGCCCTGACAAGAAAATTAAATCACCTTTGAGAGACTTCAGAGTTTTTACTTTTTCTTGCTGCCTGCTTAGCCACAACAAGACTATTTTTACCACAAAAGTGAACAAAAATGGTGCTAAAACCGTTCCTTGAGGGACTCCAGTGCTGCACTTCACTATCTGAGACGCACAGTCCTGCATCCTCACATACTGTGGTCTATTACAGAGATAATCAGTTATCCAGTTGTTTCAGAACTTTGTGCATTTTCTCCCTTTGTTCAGTTCTTTGATCGAGGTGGTCTCGGCTAGGGTTGGGCGGTATTACGGTAATATCGTATACCGCGGGGTCTTAAAATAGCAACGGTATCAGTTTCAATACCGTCATTACCGGCACTTATATATAATATATAAATATAATTTATTCAATGCCTAAAAATGCTTATGTAGTTGTCATCAAGTGACAGTGTGGAGGAGAAAGAGAGAGAGAGAGAGAAGGGAGAGGCGGTAAATACTGACGAGGCAATTTGTAAATGTTGCAATAAAAAATGTGATCGCGAGAGATGGAAACACCTCTAACCTAATGTCGCATCTCCGAAACAACCACCCACTCACTGCTGCGAGGATGCATTTTGCCCCGAGTTCATTAAATAAGCGCATTAGTTTATATTTGTTAAAATATTATAATGTTATTTTTTTTTACGTTGATAATGAAAAGTAAACAGCACGAGTAAGATGGGATCCATCGGGAGTCAGACATTGACCACTTAATTAAGTTTCATTTTGTAAAAGGCCTTTCTTTAAAGTGAATTTCGTTTTGTATAAATTGTATCTTAATTTTAATAATTTTTTTATCAACCAATTGACTGGATTTAATAAATAAGAATCAAATATAGCAGACAACATAATCATGACATGATCGTGCGCTGGCGCGCCGCGGTCACTTGCATTGAAATCTCATCATAAATTAACCGAAACTCAGTGTATGCCTCACAGACATGACAGATAGGCCTATATCTAAATAAAGCTTGAAATTTCATTAAACGAAACAATTCAAAACGAAAAGAAAAAGGCTAGCCTATACCTTCTGATTATGTAATCCATGATTTGCATTTCTCTCTATATATGCGCGTTCACTAGGAGATGGCGATCGTCAACTTAATCTTTGAAGCAGACACTGACAGAAAAGTTGTATTAATAAAAATCAATTGACGCGTGTCACCGGATTTACAAATGCACTTGTTGCTTGTTAATTTAATTTAAATTAATTAATAAAATGAATACTTTAATTGTAATAATTAAAATAATTAAATATTATTAAGTGTCCCATTTTTGCTCATTTATAAATAGTATTTATATCTACCACCCCCTCAGCACCTGGGTTAAAAAATTATTTGGCGCCACCATATTATAACGGCCCACGTATTAAAAATAGGGCTCCGGCTCATAATTACATTTAATGCCGTCAGCCGGGATCAGACACAAGGTGCACGGGTTGGCCTCGATTTTTGTTTTGATTTTTTTTTGCCCGATCTGGTATTCAGTTTCTGAACGGTGTAGGCACAAGCCAACAGTTTGGTGACGCTGTCTGAGCCTTATGTCATCATTTTTAATTAGTCACGGTAATACCGTATACCCCGGTAAAATAGGGAGGAGGTTTGACGGTATCAAAATTTGGATACCGCCCAAGCCTAGTCTCGGCCCGATCCCGATTAAAAATGAACTATGGGGTAATCCGACCCAAGAAAGTAATCCGACCCAACGAACCAAGTGGTATCGTAATTCATAACGTGAAATGTGTTATATAAAAAGCAGCTGTGTCTGATTCTGTGAGTGAGCACATTGGTTTTCAACTGTGATAACCAAAGAGCACATCTTCATCTTAAAATGTTGCTCTTCTCCCTGCACTGCAAGGATACTGTCCCGATGAAAGCCTTGATTCCTATGGCATTATAAATACATTTTTAATTTATGGGAATAAATTAGTAGAGTGGGAATGTGTCCCTGTTCTAGCTTGTACTATCATGAATGATGACTGAAACTTTGTATTACTGGCACTTCTCATGTTTCTTATGATAAATCATGAAGCGAGTTCATCTTGATGGATGGAAGAGGAAACTCTGAGCAATAAGAGGACAGTTTAATCACATGTGACTTGCCTAAACACATTTTGGTATGCTTTGAAATGTTGCCTTGCGAACCAAACCAAGAAGAAAATGCTACATTGTAATAAATGATGTTTTATTAGCAAAGTTCGGGAGGAGCACGTTCTACCCAATAAGTACGATTGGGGGCTGTCACGAAGATACTCTGTGACCATATACAGATTATGGGGCATGTTCCCTCATTTCACAGGTGCACACACATTTACATTGATTTTTGGGATGCTGGAAAGACATAAAATGCTTGGGTGCAATGTATGTAGGATTATTGTGTGTAAAAATGTGAGACTAAATGTTGTGTAAATGTTCATGCTCGCAGTCGTGCTCATATTCAGAACAACTTCATTCTCGTGATTTTGCTTAATCGTTAAAATGATTTTTTGATCACATCTCTTCATATAGTTCAGATGAACATATTGATGCAGTGTTAAAACGTCACCTCATTCTTTTTCAGAGTTGCTCATGTTAAACAGCAATGATAGAAATCCATGTTTGTACCAAATCATCTCCACTTTGTTGAATGTTTTTGTGTGTGTGCTTAAGCTAGAGTTCTTTCTTCGTGACTAGTTGATTGTGATGTTGATTTGGATCTGTTTCTTTGTTGTATGGCAGCCTACCTTCAGTCCAATCAGGTGATGGGATGGGGCGAGAAAGCCATCGAACTCAGATCTGCCAAGACTGGAAGTCTGGAGGGAGTCTTTATGCACAAAAAGGCTCAAAAGCTCAAGTTCCTGTGTGAGAGAAACGATAAAGTAAGAACATTTAGAAACGCCAAAAATCTCTCCAAATTACCCCAGAAATCCCATAACATAGAACCATTTTTAAAGAGGTTGTCTGGGCATTATAAGCATATGAATGACTAAAAGGTATGAAACATAAAGCGTTCGGTATCATGTGTTTCTCTGCAGGTGTTTTTTGCTTCTGTCCAGTCGGGTGGATGCAGTCAGATCTACTTCATGACGTTAGGACAGAACTCGCTCTTCAACTGGTGATCTTTTGTTGCTGGGTAAAGGTAGACAGGTAGACTGTCCATATCCCATAATGAACAATCTCTACAAATAGATTCAAATAGCCCATTTTTCCATGTAAACAGTTTTAATAAAAGTGATATATATACATATTAATACATGTAAAATAGGTGGTTTATTGCATCCTGTCTGACAGTGTCAGCCTTTGTCGTCTTGATCTGGGCTTAACCCCAAAACATAAATCTTGTTTTGGATTTTAATTTTATTTCTCTTTCTATTTTCATGTCAAATCTTGCTAAATGGACTTTATATTTTGTCCCTAATACCTAATTATTTTATTGTATAATAACCATGGCTGGTACACGGTGTGGTGTGAAACCGATACTAACAGCTAGTAGATGAAGGACTAACTGTTGTACTATTGTACGGTCAAATGTTGTTGTGGGGAGGGGGGTTGATACAATAACTGAATTGATACAATAACTGCACTTTCAGCTTTAATTTTAGGGACTTTTCAGGGAAAAAAATAATTATAATGATCAGTTTAACTTTGTTGTTTTGTTTATTATAACTGTCTCAAAGAATACAAACATAACAACTGAACACATAATCATGTTATATCAGTAAAGGTTTGTTTAGCATTTGGTTGCATGTCTTTTGGATGCAGACTGAACTAATGTTTCCTTGACCATCTGTGAGGAGTCTGAACATCATTTTTTTTTTTTTGCTGCTGGTTTTGTTTTAGCTCTTGTCTGCATTTCACAGATTACAAAGTTTGTTTTAGTTTAGCTTTCTTTTTCAAACCTTTTTATTTTGTCTTCTGGTTCTGGCTAATCGCAGCCTTCGATATCTACTCCACAAGTTTCATTACGTTCCACAAAGCCAAATATTTCAGCTCAAGTTTAGGGATTGATTGATAAACACACATCCTTAATTCAAAAAGACTGGTATTTTGAAGCCAGACTGAATTGTATTTAAAAAACAATTTTAACATTTGTTGTTGTTTTTTAAATAAAGTTCAGTTGGCATATGTGCGAGACATTCATCCGTTCTCTGCAGCTCATCTTGCAAATGATTTTCTCATGCTGTAACATGTAACAATTCAGTGTAAATTAGGCTCTTAGTGTTCTACCTATGACTTAATGTGTGTTTGCTCTTAGCCGTACAGTATTTTTTTTAATTTGAAGGAAAATTAAGACAAAGTTATTAAACATTTTCATTATTTTTTGCATAGAAACTAACTGAACATAAGTGTAACAGCCTTCGCTTTACTGTATTATTTTTGTTTTCATGGAATTTCAGTTTGTTTTCATCCATCACATGTGCTCCTTTGTTTGATTTTTCCTGCCACTCATCAGTAACCGTGGTGATTCATTGATTGGTCACAGCTGTTCATCATTTAGTTTGTCACCCCCATGTGTTTAGTTCCTCTCTGTTCACTCTTTCTGTCAGGCGATGTTCATGTATGCTAGTGTTTTGCTGCACACTGTTACGCCTGTCTACCTTTTTGTTTTAATAAACCACGTTTATATTTGTATCCAGTCTTCAGTTCGTCTTCATCTTGTTACAAAGCCTGGTTGCGTGTGGAAAAATACAACATATCTGTGGATATGAACCACGTGTAGATGTGAATGTCTGAGAAACCGTTGAGACGGTTGATTCTGTTGGAAAATGAATGGAGCAAAGAAAAGCACCAGGAATGGGGAGATGATCAAATGAACGTTATAAAAAAAGTCGTAATGTTGGAAATCGGAGTTATGAAATGAGCAGTATGGAGCTTGGGATATGTGGGATTGGTAACTGTTGAATTGTTATATCTGGACAAGATGTATACTCAAAGCACATGTGTTTGTAAAGATGCAATACCTCTGAACCATTCCTTGAAAATTCAAATGTATGCACTTTGCATTGCTTGTTCATGCAGTTGTTCTATTTTTTACACATTGATGAATTGTCTCATTTATGGAAAAACAGTAAAATGTCAAATATGACTCCAAGTAAAATGGCACTTAAAGGGTTTTTGTTTAGAACAGACATTTTTGTGAGCATGCGCACATAGGAAATGATGCTGGTTGTAGATCAGAAATGCTGTTTTGTGATCTTGTGAAGGATCATAATCATTTGCAGCAGAAGAACAAAAATATATTTCCATATATTTATAATCACTATTATATATTGTGAATATACTGAAAAATATATGAACTAATATATTGTATATATTTACACTGTAAAATGTTATTAAAAACGTACTTAGAAAACGTGGAAAAGGTGGTTTTACTCAAAGTCTTAAGTTGCTAATACAAAGACATTAGAGTGTTGGGACAATGATGGACTGTGCACGTTAAGTTATTTATTAAACTACAAATACTTTGTGCATATCTGAAACTTAACTGACTAAAAAATAGAAATGACTGCAATAGATTTCTGCATTTTAAATAAAGCAGCATATCATCAGTGTTTGTTGGTCTTCTGCTGGACTGAAGCACAGGCTCTACTCTTCAGCACAATGCTGACCCACAAAACTCAGACAACAGAAACCCTTTAAACCCCAACAAAACATTAAACACTAACAGATCTCTCAAAAACAGCCTTAGCAGCTTCACTTATTACTAACCGATTGACTTTATTTCTATCAGACGTCTACAGAAGTTCTTATTGAGAATTAACAGGTTTAGATGTTGATTTATTGAAAATAATATAATTTTACAGTCACCATGATGGATATCAGTGTTTGCTTCAGCGGGGCTCTTGACTTTATAATGTTAGTTTTAAAGCACTGTTATGAAATGCTGGGTATGATTTGATGAAATAATCATCATTGAATATCCTGGATCACAGATCTCATCCTAAGGTGTATTACAAAAGTGTGTTAGATCATCAAATGAATTTAAATATTTAATTATAAACACTGTGAAACTATAACAAGAGACCAAACATTGTTGTGGTAATCAGATACTTTTTTTAAAAAAACTCGTGCTCAAAACATTTTGAGCTACTGCTATATTTAGTCACACACGGACATCAAGATTCAGCATATGAATCTCAACAACGGTGACATGCTTCATGCTGCAATGCATGCTGGGAACCATGGATGAGCATACCATACCATGTAGCTCCCAGAATGCATTGCAGCATAAAGCATGTAACCATTGTTGAGGTTCATATGCTGAATCTTGATGTCCGTGTGTGACTAAATATGGCAATAGTTCAAAAAACACATTTTAGATCAGTGATAAATCTTGGAATTTGATGATATATATATACAGTGTATATATATTGTTTATGTATATATATATATATATATAACATCGATGAATATCCAACAGATTTTCCATGTAGTTTTTCTTGGCTTTTTTGCCATAATGACTGTGGCTGCTGTAAATGTTTATATGACAGAGAAAAACTTGAGCTCAACTGAAGCAATCACTTATCTCTGTCATGTTGACTGTAAAATTATATTATTTTCAATGAACCGTCAACATCTAAACATCTGTTGATTCTCAATAAAAACATCCTCCTCTTACACAAACTCTTCATCCGCTCGCTTGATTGATTCCATCTATTGTTCATATCATGCACCTGTGTCACCTGAGCACTATGAACTGGCTCATATTTCATACAGTTGGATTGATCACATCATAAGAAATTAGCGTAAACAATTTTGAATTGTGTGTAAACGATGACAACCGTGTTTTAGTTGTATATTAATATCTGCAATATTCTCTAAAAGGTCTTAAAGGTGTCAAAACAAACACCTTGTCACTCTATTTTTGTGTATCTTTGCAACCGTAGCATTTGACGGGTCATCCCGACCTAGCCGTTACACATAATGAATAAGTGTGTTTAACCTTTTCTTATCAGACCAAAACAAGTTTAAGAGGATGTAAGTTTCCTGCATATACATTCTTATTTTGATCTTTACTTCTTCTTTTACCTCTCCTTTCATACTTCATATCTTCGTTTTTTATACTCTGATCTTCACAATCTTCATCTGTTACATACAATGGAATTTATTATAAACTTTAAACAAAAAATAAGATCTATCTTAGTCTAAACTTACTTGCTATTATTACATTTTTATACAATTACAATTTTAATATTTACGTGATTAATTTGCCTTTATAAGTTTATTTTTTTCTACGTAAAACATTTGTTATTCCTTATTCAAATTTGATCTCTGATATAATCATTGCTTCGCATGGATCTCATTGCATCAAGTATTTCTGTGCTTTTTTTAATAATAAATGCAAAAATCGACAACTTTTAACTTAACTTTTCCAAACTATTTTCACTTTCAACATTTTCACTTCAGCAATAATCTGCCAAGTGTCAAACAAACTCAACTCTGCGCTCCAAAGCATTCAAGATTTATGACAGTTTGATGTAAATTTTATTTTCAAGTTTATGCTCAAAAAGTGAATAAATGGATCATAATAACGACTGCGTAAATAGAATTTTGTATTTTTAGGGGATTTTATGATACTAAATTATAAATTAAAAACATTAGCAAACTAAAATATAGTACATTCATTTCATTGAAATAAAAATCAGTCATGTTTGTCCGCCACGCTAATAAGAGCACCAGACAATTAACAGAGTAGAGAAAACAAAAAACAAGTCATGTGTCCAAAACATTAGACTTTATTACAAGAATGAAGCAACATGAAGTTTCTCCATTTATCAAGGTTTGAAATAAGGCAAGGTGCATGTGATAGAATTGATGTAGCATACAAAATATTCACATAATTTTATACATTTTCATTTCTGCTAAAAAATGTGAATCTCACAAAAAAATGTCTAGCTATTTATAATTAAACTTTAGGTTCTTTACAAAAATGTTTAACAAACTGGAAATTATACTTAAATTAAGTGACTCATAAACACACTGTGGTACAACATTCACACTGATGCTTTCAAAAGCAGAATATCAACACATTTTTGCAATTTTAACAAAATCCCATTTATGTCTATGTCTAGAAAACATTATCTTGGTCACATTACATTTAAGCTTGAACTGACACCCGTTCACACTGACCCCAGGTCAGCAGAACAGTGTTGAGTCCTGCCACTGAGACGATATCTTCAAGACCTTAGGCACATTCCTCCAAAGAAATAAATATACTGTAAAATCATTGCAACAAATATTACAATGATGGTATATACATACATAGACAAAAAATCATTTATTTTGTTGCCCATACAGTAATTAAAATGAGATTTTTGCAATATCTCAATGAGAAATGGAGGGCGAATCTGTATAACTGTAGAACAAACAAAAAAAGAAAAATTATATATATATATATATATATATATATATATATATATATAGACACACACACACACACTGAAAGAATTGTTTGAGCTGCGCCCATGAGTGAATTTGCATTTCCTTCAGCCTTAATTAAATTTTGGCTAAAATATAGAACATTTACAAAACAAACCAAACAAGCTCAGCCCAGGTGAGAAAAAGTAACGCAAAAGTAATGTAACGTTAGTTACTTTTTAAGGGAGTAACACAATATTGTAATGCATTACTTTGCATAACTTTCCCCAACACTGGTAATTTCATATTTAGGAATATATATATTTCATGTGTGTGTGTGTGTGTGTGTCTGTATGTAATATATATATATATATATATATATATATATATATATATACACACACACACACATAATAATATATACACTGCGCACATATATATGATATATATATGTGTGTGTGTGTTTCTATTGTGTTTAAGTAAAATCAAATATATTGTTTCTTCTGGCTTTTACAGGACACTGTCTATCATTAGATATGTTTGTAGCTTGGGAGGCACAAAGGATTCGAAAAAGCACATAGAAGTGCTCAGGAATACCAGGTTCAGTGTTGTAAAGGCACTGATCCTCAGTTAATGGGACACACATCGAGGATGCAGAACTTGGCCCTGCAGGTGGGACAGGGCACTCTGTTGCTCAGCCAGGTCTCGGGCTGCTGCTGGTCCTGGCGACTGGCGAACCACTTGCCCATACATGTGAGGCACCACATGGGGCGGCAGTAGCACTGCTGGCACTCGCCCTCGCCGTCGCCCTGGCACAGTCGCACGAGCTTCACGTTGGCATTGACTTGCATACATCCAATACATGGTTCAAGTTCCTAACAGGAAAAAGCAAAGTTGACAGCTATAAACATTCTCACAACCAATTCAAGTGAATTCAGACCAATTCATTTGCCTCTGTCCTGAATGCCTGACATTGAAAGAGTTTAATAGCTGGGTTGCAGAGGTAAACTCCCATCGACAAACCGACAACATGGACTGTGTCCGAAATCGCCTCCTATACAAGGGGACATTTAAGGAAATAGGGCACAGCCCTTTGTAGTGGTGTCCGAAACCATAGTATATGTTATCAAGTGCACTCATTCAATCCCATAATGCACCACAATAACGAGTGTACAACCGATGTACACTCAACGGCTAGAGAATCCAAACAGTCAATGCAAACTATCAACTATCGAGGTCCAAACAGTCAATGCAAACTATCAACTATATAGTCAACTATAAACAGTCTATCAAACAATGAACATTAATGTTAATTTATAAATACACTACTATTGTTATTTGATTTGATGTTAATTAATAGTTAAAGTTAAAATGCAAAAAAAAAGCGTGTATGTGGAATATTACCCTAGATTTAAATGTGCTCTAAGCGATGTCACATATTTTTTAGGCCAAAAAAATTGTCGTCACATACAGCAAACATCTCCTCACTATCCGCTAGCTGCCTGTCCCCTGAACACACTGTAAAAAAACGCGGTCTCTGCAGACACCCCAGGCTCCAAAAACGGCAACAAAAACAAACTGGGCTAACCCGCACCACGAAACATAACAAACTCTTCCAGCCAATAACCGACAAGAAGGGTTTGGGGGCGGGGTTTGGGGGTTTAGTGCGCGGATGAGGAGGGAGGGAGGGTCTAGCTAGCCTCCGTTTTGTTTGACAATACTTTGAACGTCAACAAGAAGTGACGTCACCCGACATCGCTTAGAGCACCTTTAATAAATGCTGTAGTCTGTGATGCCTACTTGTTCATCGAACCGTATTTAAATGTAATTGTTAATTTCTTCATTTCTATGTGCTGCTTCTTGGAGCCGGTTGCTTTCGCTTAAGTCTTCAAACGCTAGAGAAGAAGTCTGTGAAACCGCTATAAAAGAAGGGAAGTAAAGTGTGTGCTGATAGTTTCAGTGCTCACCTGGCCACTCGGACACCTGTAGACTTCATTCAAACTCACATATGACTTAAAGGTCTCCAAAAACAGCTCACTCATGGTCAGATGGATGACAACATTGGTGGCGTTTCTAATGGGAGCGTGCAGTTTCTCCTGCAGCTCGACATACTCTGTGGATTTCAGCCTGCAAGAGAAAGTACAGTGACCCTTCACATCACTGAAGAGAACATCCATTTCCTAAACATCAAATTACCAGTGTTGGGGAAAGTTACTTTGAAAAGTAATGCATTACAATATTGCATTACTCCCTCGTTACTTTTTCCCACCTGGGCTTGTTTGTTTTGTTTTTCTAAATCAAAACTATTTTTGGGCAAATGTTCTATACTTTAAGTTCTATATTTTGGCTAAAATTTAAATAATAAGGATGAAGGAAATCCAAATTCACGCATGGGCGCAGCTCAAACAATCCTTTCAGTTTAACTGAATCATCGAAGGTCAGCACAAGTACATTGGTCAATAAAGGGAGATTAAAATTGTTTAACATATTTAATTATTGGAGGTTTGCGTAGTATTCCGATTTCGCATTTCACTGATTATATTCCTTTTGAGGAATTCTGAATCTGTATTTTTGCCAGTGAAATGAGTAAATGCTCACATTAACCATCAATTTACTCACGCTTTCTCTCAGCATGAGGAGAGCTGTCAGTCATTAATGGAAAAATAAAGTAACTCACGTTACTTATTTGAAAAAGTAACTAATTTAAAAGAAATGCGTTACTTTACTAGTTACTTGAAAAAGTAATCTGATTTACGAAACTCAAGTTACTTGTAATTACTCCCCAACACTGGAAATTACCTTATGTCGAAAGGCTTGACTCTGGGATTGATACTGGCAACAGTGATGGTGACGATTTGCACCGGCGTGTTTAACTCTGGAGACAGGCTGTGATGTTTGGAGTCTGTGACGGTCAGGTGACAGTCCTGATGCAGGGCAACATGCAGGGAGTACGTCGTGACCTTCATCACCCAGGTGTCCGTGACGATCACCCTCGCGCTCGTGGAACCGGACGCAAACTTGTCGATGCGGCGAAACTCTGTGTTGATGGACGAGGCGACGGCCCTCCAGCTGGAGCGCGGTAAAGCGTGTGTGTTGAGCGCTCGACATATCGGGTGATTCGCCCATCCACGTCTGGACCAATAGAAAGCCAGTGCACAACTCAAAAGCTGGATGGCCAGTGACAGTCCAAAGTATATTTGCCATCCCTGACTTGCATGATGGATGTACACAAGATTCTGTTCTTGAACTGCAAAACACATTCCTATGTAGTATCCTGCAACACAAGTATAATATGGTGTTATCATCACACAGGGAGCTGAAAACTGCACAGGGAGCGATGAGAAACACTGTCAAGTCAAGTCACCTTCATTTATATAGCGCTTTTAACAATATAGAGTTCCAAAGCAGCTTTACAGTGATAATAGGAAATGAAAGTAACAGATTGTTTTGGCTTTACAGCAGTTATTAATAATAAAGTTATTGTCCAGCTAAAGTTAGTTTTGATTGATTCACTTCTGTTGTCATTGTGATCATTGTTCATGTGAGGAAAAACAAACCCTATAAAGCCTACTCCATCATATTTTGATACGCACATTTGATACGCCTCTAAATATTAACTTTATGAAAAATCTTTTGAACACAATCTACAAAACGCCTTCTACACGTTGTCTGATTGATAGTTTTTTTTACACTTTTTAGCAAGTAAAAGGCCTTTTTAATGTAATTGTAAAAACGTCACCCTTTCAGGTCGTGGTTCATGTGTTTTTTTACTTTGAAATCTTTACTGATTTTTATTAAGTAAACTTAAGAAGAATTTTTATATTGTTAGTAATATTTCAAGGTGAACGTTTACTGGACTGAAGCAACTTAGTTTCACTTGATTTTTTTTTTTTATATAAAAATCTTGTTCAAATGTAAGTATCAAATATCAGGCAAAAGAATCATCAGGCTTTTGAGGAACGTTTATTTGTTCCTCTCTCAATCACTGTATCCATTGCATTATATGATTTGAAAAATACAGAGCTTTGATCATAAAACTAACCATTTAAATTATATAAATATATATTATTGGAAGTACATTTGATACATATCAGACGTCCAGCTAAAGTTAGTTTTGAGCCATTCACTTCCGTTGCAAAGATCATTGTCTGTCTTTAAATGTTACATGCATTTAATCCAAATAGCTATACTGTTATATAGTGATGTTACATACGACAAAAGCTTCAAAGCGTGGATCTATCGAGTTTGCAGCGTTCCGTTAACACGCTTGTGTATGTGGAATATTACCCTAGACTTTAAATGTGCTTTAAGCGATGTCACGCGTTTTTTAGGCCAAAACATTTTTTGTCACATACAGCAAACATCTCCTCACTATCCGCTAGCTGCCTGTCCCCTGAACACACTGTAAAAAAAACGCGGTCTCTGCAGACACCGCAGGCTCCACACACGGCAACAAAAACAAACTGGGCTAACCCGCACCACGAAACATAACAAACTGTTCCAGCCAATAACCGACAAGAAGGGTTTGGGGGCGGGGTTTGGGGGTTTAATGCGCGGATGAGGAGGGAGGGAGGGTCTAGCTAGCCTCCGTTTTGTTTGACAATACTTCGAACGACAACAAGAAGTGACGTCACCCGACATCGCTTAGAGCACCTTTAATAAATGCTGTAGTCTGTGATGCCTACTTAGAAATGAAGAAATTAACAATTACATTTAAATACGGTTCGATGAATATGTGCTTCTTCTTGGAGCCGGTTGCTTTCGCTCAAGTCTTCAAACTCTAGTAAAGAAGTCTGTGAAACCGCTATAAAAGAAGGGGAGAAAAGGGGAGTTTGCAGCGCTCCGTTCCGAAGCGCATACTTTTCAGAGAAACATGTGATCAATGACAAACAAAGCCTCAATTTCTTTACAGTCACATGAGCTTTGTGTGTCGAAATGTTTGAACCCAGACTACACCTTAGGAAGTTCAAGTCCATTTACTAACATTTTTATATATAGCCAGCCTATTACATTACCATACATTCTGCCATATAAACAGTATAAAACCATAAAATACATAATTTACTTGCATCAAACAGCTCTGTTGGTATTATTTTAATTAGTGTTATTATAATTATTGTAATACTTTAATACTTTATGTATACTTTAATATGTTAATTATATTATCAGAAAACAACATTGAGTGTTGTCAGGCTTTTTGTTGTCAGGCGCATAAACTATTCAAAATTGTGAATTTATCTGAATTTACCTTTGACCTTTGCCACAAGATGGCCCTGTTTCTCGAAACAATCAGAGAAAGCTTAATTTATCCATGCAACTGTTATATAGGCTAAAGATCTCTCATTGTTGCTCATTGGAATTAGATAACATTACAGGCTATAATAATTTAATCGTACTTGTCCATATAAATAGCAGCATCTGCACCAATTTGCATATTTTTCCTCAGTCTGAATAAAAGTAAAATGTCTAAATATTCAATAAACTGGTCAATTTAGATCCCTAAATTGAACTGCTATCCCATCCAATCCGCAAATTATGATTCCCCTTTGTTTACTGAACATTTCCCACATTCAGTCCCCCAGATAAATGTTGCGATTAAAATCTGACTAATTTTGCAGCATTACTAGACGATAACTGGCTGATGAGTCTGAAGCCTCGCGCCTTCTATTAATACTTCCGTGCTTCAAAATAATCAGGATAGAACTGAGTACAGTAAGTTATCAGGGCTCTCAAGTTTTATCAAAAGTTTAGAGTGAGATTTAGGGGAGGAGCCACCCAAATATTTGCAGCAGCGGTCCCTCGACCCAACCAAATTCGCTTCAATTTTTGCTAGCAGTTCAATTTTGCCTATAGTTCATAATTGACCAGCACAAATGGAAATTATAACAATTGTTAAATCTGATAAAGACAAATTCATCCAAATAAAATAAATAGTTATATTTAAAAAATACAAATTTATTGAAAAATAAAATTAAATTTGACCCCAAACAAGCCAACTGAGCATCAGTGCTCAATGTACATAACATTGTGTAATAACAACTTGCCCTGAGCATGCATGTCAAAAACCCAAACCGGTCACCTTTACAGGGGTCATCGGATGCCCATTTTCCACAAGTTGGTATGATTCTTTTGGGATTTAATGTAAAGTTTGTAACATACTTTGGTTAAAATTTCTCAATGGTTGTGTAAAACAACACCCTTTTTACCTCTTCAAAAACAGCTCTGTTCACAGTGACCCGTTTCGGTGCATGTCTCTTTAAATGATAATGAGCAACAACTTTTTGGCTTTTTGAGGATTAAAAAAAATGAATGGATTTTTTCCATTGCATGGTGATTGTGTCCACACACTGCAAAGACACATTTATTTGCAAATACCATATAAAAGTGTATTTTGCATCCGATGACCCCATTAAAAGCAGTTGGAGAGTTTTTGAATGCATCAAAAATAATTTAGCACGAATTTGGCTATACTCCTCAACATCAGCTCTCACTGTCTTTGATCACAGGCAAGAGATATCGTCCAGGAATCGTAAAATCAAAATGCTAAAAAAATAAAAAATAAATGAAGATGTCCGCAAACAGCATTCATCAGATCGTGCTCTTTCAACTTCCACTCCGTGTGTGCGCGTGTTGTCTAGTAACGAACGTGCTTGCAGCGGGAACACATAATTTACCCGGAAACAACTAATTCTAATTTCTGATTGGCTGGTAGCTGGCATTTAACTCTGTATAACTCGAGACAGATGCTATGAACTCGGCAGAGAACTTCCCTCCGTTTGCCTGCGCCTCGTCCATTAATTGTATAGCGGGACAAGTTCCCTTACTCCTCAGCGTGAGAAATACAAGGTGTGGCGTGTGAGCGTGTGAAAGGGTTGAAATGCGTGTGTCTCACGCCCAATGCGTGAGACTTGAGAGCCCTGAGTTATGCAACATTTTGTATAGGGAGAATATACACAGATGGCCTACATCTGCACGTGACATGGTCATGTGACAATAATATGGGCTATATAAGCTATTTAAATCTGTGTAGTGTGAAAATAATATAACAACAGTTCTACCAAAATTCGCAACAGCACGAGGACTTCAAACTGTGTGCTTGTTAATACGTTTTACAAACTACATCAATTATTTTTAACCATTACAGAAAGTATAATACCCAGCGGCAGGAAGCAGTGGAAGAGCACCGTGAGTGTTGTTCGTCTGATGTGGTGCTGAATGAAGCTGATGTCTTCACTGCCTATCCACTCTGAGAACATGTGCTGAACCGTCAAACCAGCAGAGCGAAACTCATTCGGCGTAAAAACAAAACACAAAGCAAATACCATATAAGCAAGAGTAAATGTGGCGTCCGGCCTGTCCATGTTTACATCTACACCCGCGTGAAGCCAGATGCAACTTCGTGAAATAAAAGGACAATGACTCGCAAAAAGCAACGAATATCCTCGATTTGTTATATCTAGTGTCGAGCATAAATAACTATAAATAATTAGAATGTGTCAGTGAACAGTTTATGAACACAGTTAACGCAATCAGCATGTTTGAAGCTATTAAATGACAAATAGTGGACGTGGCAATGATGAAATTCAAAATAAAAGTCACAGCCGCACTGAAATATAAAATAAAAGTTGTAGGATATATTGTAATATTTATTTGTAAATCCATAATTATATCCATAATCAATCATTAAATATCGATATGCATGAATGCAGGTCAAGTGAAAGTTGAGATCTAGTGTATCATAATGTGAGGGGTTGTTATTGTCATTAATGGAAGACAATGTTTCTGACTATTCTGAGCATTTTCATGCAGCATTTGTCTGTGTGAGGGGTCCATATGGGTCAGAAGTTGTCGATAACCTCGATACTGAACAAGCAAAATGTTTTATACTTTTGTTGATATATCAAAATTTCAAATGTTTGTGAATGAACAAAACGTAAATAATACTGATGAAAGGCAAAAGTAATGTCATGTATTTTACCAATAAGAAGCGACATTGCACTTCCTTTTTATAATTCTAAATAAGGAGTATTTACTGACCGCGAAAGTATTGGGGTCACATTTCTTTATTTTTATGTGTAGGATTATATATTCGTCATGTGAGAGCGATAATCCGATTGCCATCAATAGGGTTGGCCATTATGGCCGACAATTGACTGACAGCTTAACCAACCTATGAGGCTGCAGCCCAAAGCATACAACCAATCAGAGTGGGCACTCGAGAGACTGTTGGGCAAGATGCAGCCTTGTGATTGGCTGTTTTTTTAAATCCGCAGCCTCACGGACACCATTCCGTTCTCCACGTTACTAGAATCCGAATAAAACAACTGGTGGCGTTAGTCTGAATTTTGTCTCATCTGAACGTCTTATTCTGAATACCCTATTACTGTAACGGGATATCATTTATATCTATGTAATTGCGGTTTCTACGAGATCGAGAGGGATGTCAAGCAATCGAAGAAGCACACATTTCTGGACCGAGGAAGAGACAGATTTCCTTTTACAAAGTTTAAAAGAGATGCACATAGACCGATACAGGGACGGACGCAAGCACCGCAACAGTCTGATCTTCAGGAAGGTTTGCGCTAGACATAAGGAGGCAGGTTTTAGGCGCTCATGTGATCAAGTCAAACATCGCTGGAAAACCCTTAAATCCATTTACTATAAGGCCAAGAAACAAAACACCAGCAGCTCTAATAATGCATTTAAACATTTTGATACAATGGAAGAAATTTTTGGACATAGACCTTTGGCTGTTGTGACAAACCAAACTGGAGTTGACATCGACTTTAAAGACGGATCCCCTTTGTCGGACAGCAAATGCTTCACTTTGGAGTATGGTGAATGCGATGATGATGGTGATGGTGATGATGGTGAGTGGCACTGTAACCAGCATACATGTATGCTTCAAAGTAAATTAAAAAAAAACTAAAAGAAAAGAAAGAGTACCAGGGTAGTATCATGTTTTGGTTTGTTTTACAACCATGCCAGGGCATTTATCATATCTTTAGTATATGAAGTACAAAGTATTGTACCATGTGGTATTACCATCAGATGCCACCATGGTACTGCCACATAGCGTTTTATATTGATAATGTTAAACAAAAATACAACTCTAGACATTTTGATAAGTTTTCTCTGAAAAATGTGCACTTATTATAGCAATAACTGGCCAGCAGTGAAATGTGCTATATGAATAAACTCATTAAGATTAAGATTTAATGTAGACAAGGTGAGTTTATTCATATAGCACATTTCAGTTACATTCAAAGTGGTATAATAAAGAAATAATAAATAATCAATCATAAAAGTTCATTTAAAATCCTTTACGATCCTAAGCTCGTTTTTAAAACAGACAAGCGATGAATGAATATGACATGAAATAATAAAGCAGTGCAATAAAAGTAACAGCACTCAGCTGGAGAAGACGACCCTTTTCAGAAGAAACCTGTGAAAGTTGTGAAAGATTTATGAATTTCTGACCTCACGTGTTTGTGTTTGTCTGTTAAAGATAATGGAGTGGATGACATGGAAGGTGGGATTCAGGAAGTCCAGTCAGTGAAAACGGAGAACGAACCCCTCGTCCTCACACAAGCGTCTCAGGAGAGCTCCACCTCTACAGAAAGCTCCACTCCCACACAGCCATTCACTTCCATAGACAGCATGACATCATCACAGCCGTCCTCTTCCCAGCAGCCTCCAGCTCAAGGTCTGATGGACATCTCTTCCTATAGCTTTTACATCAACGGTGCTGGGCTACATTATAGGTGGCCAGTGTTTAAATGATTAGGTTCCTTGAGGTTCATTTATGTTTGTGAAGTTACAAATCGTGCCAGACCAAAATGTAAATAACCAGGAATCACCCGTTGTAAAAATAAAGCAACCCTGAACTGAAAAGAGTCTGCAAGCCTAAACTTGTATCCTGACATCCATTCATATTTAGAGGACACCTTCGTAAATCTTGTTAGTTTACAACACGTGTAGTTTGCACACCCTGCAGAAATATCCAGCATAAGGTATGTCTTGCACACTGGGACCAGCTTGGGATGCTGGTGTGCAAGACCACAACAAAACTATAACAATAACTGTCCGGCAGTAAAATTTGTGCTATTTGAATAAACTCATTAAGATTTAATCTTTTATTAGTTTATTTATATAGCACATTTCAGTTACATTCAAAGTGGCATAATAAAGAAATATTATACCACTTATACAGTATATCTCCACTGTTTTACACTTTCAAACTTGTAAAAATTAGCACAGTGATTCCCAATCTAATGACATATTGTTCTTTGTATCATTCAGAAGAAAGGAAAAATGAAATGGCTCGAAAACTCCAAAAAATTACCACTTCACCCTAATATTTGGCTCGATATTGTTGATTTCAACAATACATATCTGTTAACATGAAATGAAAATATTTGTCCAAATAAGCTTATTCATGCATTCTGTTCTCTCTGTAATGTTTTGTTCAGGTATGTTCAGACGCAGAAGGACTTGTTGCACTGCATTGCACACCCAGTATCAAGACTTTCTTGAAAGAATGCAGCAGACGCAGAACATGTGGCTGGAGCGTCAGTGGGAACAGAACCACGCGCGAGAGGAACGGCTCATTGCCAGAGTCCTGGCTGAACACACACGCTCTATGGAGGCTTTAGTCAACCAGCTGTTCGCAGGGTTAAGAAGCCTCCTGCCCCAGTCTCAGCCCCAATCCCAGCCCCAGCCCCAGCCCCAGTCCCAGCCCCAGTCCCAGACCGATATCCCCAACACACACCAGACAACAGCCATGACTTCTCAGCCTGAAGAAGATTCAAAAGACCACATGTTAGAGACTCTCAACCAGCCATCAGAGTGATCCAAAGAGTCTCTCAAAACCTGGAATATATTGTTAATATTGATGCATTCTTTGTTGCATTTGAGCAACCTTGGGCTGGTTTGTAAAACTCAAAGAAGCAGTGGAGCATTTTTTTTACAATAAGTTCAGAAGACATGTTGTTTTATTTAGCTTACTTTGACATATTAGCCTATGTTTAAATTACGTGTTGTTATTGTTTTCTCTGTACCAGCTTCTGAATGAAATATCCATCAAATGTTCAATAACGAGTCTGTGTCTAATGTCATCAAGAGCCATGTTTGTAAAATATGTTATCATGAGTCTTGTCTATTAATTTGATCATTTCTGAAGGATCATGTAACACTGGCTGGAGTAATGGCTGCTGAAATTCAGCTTCGCCATCAGTTACATTTTGAAATGTATTAAAATAGAAAACTGTAAATTGTAATAAGTTCACATTATTACTGTTTTTACTGTATTTTGATCAAATAAACGCAGCCTTGGTGAGCAGAAGAGACTTTTCTTCTTCACAACATAAACATGCTAGTGTATGTATGAATTGCTGCGTCCACGAATCCCCCATTATAAAATTATCTAAAATAAATTAACAGATCATTTTTATATACATGTTCCCCCAATGTTGCTCCACAATCCAGAAGCATGTGAATCGGATAGATGTGTGTGTGTGTGTGTGTGTGTGTGTGTGTGTGTGTGTGTGTGTGTGTGTGTGTGTGTGTGTGTGTGTGTGTGTGTGTGTGTGTGTGTGTGTGTGTGTGTGTGTGTGTGTGTCCTGTTCTGAAACGTCCATCTGTCCCGGGTGTTTCCCACACGTGTGGCCCGAGGCACTGGGACAGACCCCAGACATGACAGAGGACATGTGGAGGACGGACGGATGGATATGCCACACTGCCGTATTCAAAAGATCAATGATTATGATGATTTTCTTTATTCATATTATTCATTTATGATTTGTTCCTCTCATGTATCATTCACTTACTTCCTATATTGATCTTCATCGTATATTCAAGTATTTACTCATCATTGTTAATAATTTATTTTCATCTTTTAGTATTATCCAAGAATATGTATATTGTACTCAAATGTTCGTATATGTTAATATCTTAGTAGTTGGGAGGCTAATAAAACAGTTGAGTGATCATGTTTCTCAGAATTAATAATTCACAGTCCTTGATGTTTTTTTCCAGAAACTGTTTTTATGACCAGATGTGATATTTGAAAGTGCTTGCTTCGCTGTCTTTGTTCTAAATCTGTCACACAACTCATATATCATCTTCATCTTCGACATCTGACCGGTAGTGACCTATAGCCGTTACACATAATGGATAAATCTGTATAACCTTTTCTTATCAGACCAAAACACAAGTTGCAAATACATTCATTGCTCTTTTTTTGCTCTTCACTTTTTCCCTCTTCTCTTTTAGCTCTCCTTTCATTCTGTAAATATCTTACTTCATTTGGCTCCTTTCTGTTCATACTCTGTTCAGAGTATACTCTGATCTTCACAATCTTCATCTGTTCGATAACACTTTGGAATTGATTTTAAACAATAGAATAAGATAGATCTTATTTTTGTGTAAAACTTATTTGCTATTACAATTTCTATATTCATTTGTTTGACTCTTTCATTTTTAATTTTTTTTTATTAATAAATTTGTTATTCCTTTTTCATATTTGATCTCTGACATAATCATTGCTTGTCTGCCTGCATCTCATTGCATCAGTTACTAAACTCATGGTTTATCTGTGTGTTTAAAGAAACTGAACTCTTGTTGAGCTGTTGTGAAGTCATGTTTTCACCAAGTCATGGGTTCAGGTGATTGTATAGTTGTTTTTATGACTTTTTATCCATGTATCAATTTTTATGTACTTATGTTTGCATTTATTGTTCAATATTTGGGAAATTCACAGTCCCTGTGAGAGCAGCATTACAGACTGTTTGCAGCAGAACCCAGCACAGATCTTCTCTCCACTGCATCAAGCTTTTATTTTGGCGGAAAACATGGATAAAAACGCGTCTCATTAAACTTCTAGTAAATTTCTGTAATCGTCAACTATGCAGATGTGGAAATAATGCGTAACTGGGTAATGGGTTCCTACACTCATAGCCAAAGTGTTTTGAAAGTAGTTCTGCTTACTGCGGACTCTACACTTTCTCATCTCTCTCCTGATCCTCCTTACTATCCTCCTCATCAGCCACTGGATGTTTTCTGCAGCTGGTCCTGTTGCTGCAGAAAACATATTTTGACACATTTTACAGCGTCTGCTATTTCTATTACACGCTATTTCTCTGCACATTCCTTGCGTTTCTTCTCCATCTCTCAGACTATTTTGACAGATACACACTTGACACTTCCCAGCTGGCATTCGACTGACATTAAACGTTTAAATGTGGTTGAAATAATGTCAGTTTATGAAAAAACATTACTTCAACGTTAAAACAACGTTGAACACCAAATAGTTGAAGTTGTGTTGTTGACTCACTACGGATTCAACATAGAAATATAAAAAAAAAATGTTTATTTGTAGGCCTACGTCAAATCAACATTATTTTTACAACCATGACTTTTATGAAAACCATGAAATATATCAGTAGAAAAATAACGTTGTTCCAAAATCCAATTTGCAATCTGATTTGCAAAATCTAAACAAAATTCAACGGTTATCCAACACTGGCACCTGACGTTGATTCAACAGTGACTCGACGTTAAAATGCCAGCTGGGTTCACGCTCACTCAAAGCCCAAATGGGGGAGGTGTTTAAAGATGTGATTGGGCCAGCCCAGTGTCAATCAACCGGCATTACACCGGCACTAACCCAGCGCGGTCAATTAAACAAAACAAAACGAATGGGCCGCCGATGTACGAGTTTTATGGGCCGCTAAAAAAAAAAAAGTGTGAGATGTATCGGCCCAAAAAGCACGTCGGCCCACCGGGCATTTGCCCGGTATGCCAGATTACCAGTCCAGCCCTGTACACAACTCCCAACTGCCCACTGACAGACATTCATGCAAAGAGCAGCTTGGGAATCAGGGGCCGTGTTAAAAAAAAAAACATCGTATGGCTAAAAGTAGCTCCTAACTTGCCGATTTAGGAGAAACTCTTAGAATTACTGGTAAGTCCTAACTTTAGGACTACACAATTTTTTTAGCACTTAAACCAGCTCCTACATCTGTGAAAAGTTAGGGGTAGTCAAGAGGACTCAGTACTAAGACCAAATCAAAAACAATCCTAAAATGTCTGTTGCCGGTAAATTGCCTCAGCAATCCACCCAAAGACACTGTACACTCAATTTATAAATTAAGGCAATGTGATAGAGCCTTGGGTGCATAAATGCAATAAATATTTTGATTTATAAATTTTAATCTGCGATAACATAACATAAAGGTTCATTTACAGGTAAAAAGATGCATTGAATAATCATTCAATGCATATTTTTGCAGGACTGGAATTTACTGAAAAAAACTGGAAAAACTGGAAGAACTGGAAGATAGTGCAACTCTCTGAGAGAACAAAACAAATTAAAATGGGAATTTCTCTCTTGTGCACCATTCGAGACACAAGTCTCACCTAAGCAATCCTAATCTACATCTTTTCCACTGACCCCTCATTCTGCCCCCACTCCTTCTCCCTCATGCTGAGATCACATGAAATTCACCCAAGAATCTGTAGTTTAATGTGAATAATTATCATACAGTATCACACATGTTTGATATCATTTGAAATGTCTCTGTGCGACTGGTACAAAGGTCTCATTCTCAAAGAAGTAAACCAAAAGGTAATAAGGTATTTAAGAGTTTATAAATAACTCACATTCTTAGGAGGTGTGTCTTCCAGGCATAGGGCCTCATGTTCTTAGAAGGTGTTGCACCAAAACATTTCGTTTTTATAATGTCAAGGTATTGCATCGTCTCTCTTTATTTCAGAGCATTTGATGTTTGTATCTATTATCTTTGAACTGATTATGCAATTGGCGTGATACATGTACTTGACATAATAAATTGTAAACATTTGATTTTATTCTAATCGACTCGGATATTATTTTCAGTAAAGAGTTAAAAAGAATAATCAAACATTCGCACACACTTAATGATGCACAGATATCATTAAAACCTTTTTTCATCTATGGAGTCAGATTAAATAATGAGTTAATACATGAGAAAATGTATTTCATTTAATCAAATTACTTTGCCACGCGGAAAGACGGGAACACGCTGTGACCTTCACTCGCTGACCGGAAGAAAACCTCCATTGGGCCAATCAAACCGGGCTTTACAATTGAGAATAAAATATTGCAGTAAAGTTGAAAATGATGTCCCATCGTCTGCGCTGATAGCCTTGTTGACCTTTCCCAATCCTGCCCACCCCCCCTCCCCCCTACCCATGCCTTCCACTTCGCTTAATAAAAAGGCACGCAGACAGCAACATAGTGTCGGCCCAGATCGGGCCCACATCTGGTACACGTGGATTGCACACTGCCCAGATGTGGGCCGGATCTGGGCCAACACCATATTGCTGTCTGGGCAAAAACGGCAAAAATAAATCTTTGAAAATAAATAAATAAAAAGAACATAATGTCCGATTACCTGTGGCAGTTGTTTTCACGAGTTCAAACTAACAAATGATCTAATAAAGTAAAAGAGTAAAGAGTATTTGGTGAGGTGTCTGGGGGGATCGAGTGCTCCGAGCTCGGAATTTAGTCCAAACCCATTGTACTCCCGCGTATCCAGGCTGGGAATAGGAACCAGCGGAGAGTGAGGAGTTGCAGAGGGATGCAGAAAACAGTCGAGGTAACTGTAGGTGAGTTGGCTGTATGTATGCCTTCAGACCATTTGAACGTCCCCCTCCTGAACTTTATCACTTGAATTCTGCAATCTCTCGAGACGTAAAGGCTGACAATTAGCTGAACGTATACTTGTTTTAATAAGTGACACTTAGCCTACATTTTAAAATCTTTATTTGAATTTGACAACATTTTTATTTTAAAATCCTTATTTGAATATGGCAACATGATACCTCGCTCAACAATAATTATATGATTAAATCACTGACAGATACCCCTCCCCATCAGCCAATCACTGAGGCCATAATTAGTAAGCATGTTGACATCATCCATAGCAACGAGGTCAACCTCACCCTTTATCTAAGCTTAAGGCTTCTCTCTGTTCCTTAGTTAAAGTTGGTCTCAGCAGCAGCTGCATTGTGAACAGGCTTAAAGAGGAAACTCCTTACCCAAGAACTTGTACTGCATTGTAGGATATGCATTGCCTTAGTGATCAAATGTTTTTGTGAATACGGCCCCAGGTATGGTAAAGCTGTGCTGTAATAAGAGAAGCACTAAAGGATCTAGTGTAGTGTTTGACACAAATGATAGTGGCTTTTGGAAAGGTCACCGTCTCGGATTGGGTAAGGGCCAGTCTGAATGAACGGTGACGGGAGATCAAGTAAGATACATATAGTTTTGAAAAGTTCCCTGTAGCACTTTTCTTTTTTCACAGTAGCCATAAATAAGAAATGTAACATAGTGGCAGTGCACCTGTGTATCAGAACCCCCGTTAAAAACACAACTCGTGTGATCTGTGAGTTCACAGTCTGGATAAATATAGGTAAATGTATTTGACTTGCTATCCTCGAAGGATAAGCGACAAATGGAATAAGTGAAAAAATCTTTCTGCTGTGGCAGTGAATAAAATTAGGCAGTAAAGAAAACAGAGGTACTGGCAAAAGCTCACTAAAAAAGACTGAGATTACTGCACACTCACACTTTAAATCAGTGTTTCACTGGTGTGTTGTGACGCAAAAATATGTCCTGATAGGGTTAGACTGCATGGCGGGAAAAAACAATTGTAACTAAAATAAAATGGTCTTATCAATTTTTAAAAGAAAATGCTCCATGTTTTTTGTTTGTTTGTTTTTCAAAGGCTGTGTGTCCAGTTATTATTATTTTAGTTTGCTACACATTACATCTAAATGAACAAGCTGCCTATGAAACAAGCTTGAAACAAGTCTTGTTTCATGAGACTAGTCATAATTTCCACAGCAATATTTACTAACCTTTAAATTGTGTTTCTGCTCAAAATTCAGCTCAATCTAATCCAACCCTTTTCCCCATAATAATACACATTTTGGATGTCTCCTTTAAAACCTTATAGTTACATAAGATAATTGTTTTTTTAATCTGCTTGTGCTTAACCTGGCACCCCTTATGGAACAAAAATATATATGGGAATATACTGCAAAATATAATGCGATATATTACATAATACATTTCCATTTATGGGAAACTAGGGCTTATATTTTTCAATATACTGCAATATATGCATTGACCATGTATGACTATATATTAATGATTTATAAATGAAGACAAAAATAGTATTACATGTAATATTCACAAAGTTTTATCCTTTATTGTGTACATATATTGAACATATGAATGTGAATGTATGTTCACACATATCTGATATATATATATATATATATATATATATATATATATATATATATATATATACATATATACACACACACACACACACACACACACACACACACACACACACACATTCACGGAATGAGTTGCGCAGATTTCTAGTTCCCAGCATGCTTTGCTTCTGACTGACTTTTGAAAGGAGAGCAATTAGGAGTTCACAGTGTTTTGCTCAATATTAATATGGGGGAGATCTGTTAGTGTTTAATGTTCTATTATTTCAGAATTTAAAAGTTTTTCTAGTATGTCTGAGTTTTTGTGGTCACCATTGTGCTGAAGAATAGAGCCTGTGGTGAGGTTGGCGATTGACCAAATTGTATTCAGAGAATAAATACTAAAATTTATCAAAAATAAAATGTGCACTTCTTAGCACAATGATAGTCTCACGGTAAAGTACTTTAATACATGCAGTTGTTTATGATAACTAGATTGAAAACATGAAACTTTTATAATGTAAATAAATATAATAAATATATTACATATTATATACTTCTCTGTATGTGTTTATATTGCATAAATATATGCAATATATTACATATGCAGTACCATATCTGATCACATATACATCTATATATTAGAGCTTAGATCGGGCCCAAAAAATCAAGCCCGACCCGACCCGAGCCCGTGCACGTTGTGTCCGAGCCCGGCCCGGCCCGACACATTAACTGTAATTATGAGCCCGAGCCCGATTTAAACCCGACCATTTTTAATACGTGGGTCGTTTAACCAGGGGCGACGCCAGATCGTTTTTTTTTAACGCAGGTGCTAGACCATTGACAGTGGAGAGATGCGCAATTTTACAGTATATATATTATATAAATACTATTAAGAAATGTACAAAAATTGGCTACTTAATATTTAATATTCAATTAGCCTATTTTAATTATCACAATGAAAGTTTTAATTTTATTAAATTGAACAAGCACAACATTCAGCATTCAATCAAATAGGCCTATTCTTACAGATTCATTATTATTAATAATGTTATTTCGACATATTTGTGCGACGCGTGCAACAAGCAAGATGTGCATTTGTAAATTCGGTGACCAGCGTGCCGAGAATTGATTTAATTTATGATGAGATGCTCCAGTTCACAGGCTATAGTGACCGCGGCTCGCCGGCGCCTTCATGTCATGATTATATTTTCTGCTATATTTGCTTCTTATTAAATACAGGCAATTGGTTTATGAAAAATTTATTAAAATTAAGATACAATTTATACAAAACGAAATTCACTTTAAAGAAAGGCTTTCTACAAAACAAAACATAATTAAGTGGTCAAAATCATGCCTGAACCACTCCATGTCTCCCGATATTGCGCATCCTCCTATCTACTCTGTTCACTTTCATTATCAACATAGATGGAAAAAAATAACATTATAATGTTTTAATATGCAACTAAATGCGCTTATTTAAAGGCTACAACACGTACTATACACAGACTCTCTATTTGTACAAATTGCTACACATTCATTTAATTCTGAATTTTGCACACTTAAGTTGAAAGGCATGTTGCCTTTATTGCGTGCATTTATTAATTATTATCTTTATGAATAATGTAACAAGGACGAAGCATGTAAACTGCGTTATTTATTTATTCAGAATCGAATGGATCGCAAATGGATCCGAATGAAGAAACGTAAAAAAAGAAAAAAAAGAAAGAAAGAAAACCTCGCCCTCAGCGGTATGCTTGGAGAAGTAACAAAAGAGGACATTGAAGGCTGACTATCATCCTTTCTGTCATGGCAAGCCTGCTTCCAGGGCCGGCTCTAGCCCTTTGGTTGCCCTAGGCGAGATTGAGTTTTGCACCCTAACCCCCCCCCCCCCCCCCCCCCCCCCCCCCCTTATTAAAAATACTTACAAATGATAAAAACTAAACAAAAATTCTCTTATAGTCTCTCCAAAACTTCAACAAGCAAATTATGACTTCAACTGTATAATAAATTGTTCATACAAATGCTACAAAGAACGTTCAATGATATTTCTATCATCCTACATAGTTGTATTGTACAAATACATTTTGTCTGACCATGTAACTTGTAGTATATAAATTACAATTACTACCACCACTACTATTATTACTAATCTATTAGGTTGCTACAAGACTAAGGGGGTTTCGGGGGTATGCCCCCCGTAAGAAAATTTTGTGTATTTTAATGTTAAATTCATCAATCTGGTGCACTTTGAGAGTTCAAAATGAAAAGCTCCAACCCATATTCAGTGTGCAAATTGAACAAAGAAAAATTCAAACCTCTTTTAGTTACAGTGTCTGTCTACATTACACTACTACATAATAATAGTTATAATATTAATCCCATGACAGTAATAGCCATAGGCTATATTGTAAAACAAATTCACTGAAAAATAAAGTAAACTTCCATAATTAATTTTGTTACTTGGAAGTAACCCAGCGCCACCAATTAAACAAAACAAAACAAAACAAAACGAATGGGCCGATGTACGAGTTTTATGGGCCACTAAGACAAAAAAAAAAAAAAAAAAGTATGACGTATCGGCCCAAAAAGCACGTCGGCCCACCGGGAATCTCTACCATCCTGGGGGAAAATAATTCGCTCCCGGTAGTCCCGATGGCCAGCATGCCTGTGCACAATACTAAGTAAATTTATTTAGTTTGACACCTTAATGGCTGAGATGAGAAGACTTACCTCTGTACTGGGCTTTCTTTTTATCTGGTTGCTTTCTCCGTTTTCGTCCCTGTGCACCAGAGGGTTTCGATCAACGCGCCAGCAGCTGAGCACTTGCCTAACGTAACGTAACGTAACCCCCAACCCCCCCGTTAGGAAATGATCGACAATAATCATCAATTCAATCTAATAATCAGGTTGACAAGTAATTAAACGTGTGGCTGAGGGGGCGCCTTAGGATGATCATGTTTAATAAACATGTTTTTGTTTCGCTTGTCATTCTAATTCTGTGATTAATGGGAAGTAGGCCAAGGGCGACATTAGAGGGCGCCGGCGCACCGCGCCCCCAACATATTTGTCGCCCTAGGCAACCGCCTAGTTCGCCTATAGCAATCGCCGGCCCTGCCTGCTTCATGTGTCTGCTCATCGTCGAAGTCCCCGTTTTTTTGCTGTCATAGCAGCGCGCCGCACTTGCACTCAACAAAGCCAACACATATGTTGTCACTGCCCACGACTAATTTAAAATATTTCCATACCTCCGACTTTCCTTCATACTTGCTCAAAGTTAATTCTCCTGTTTTCTTTTTTTTCTTTACTTCTTCAAGCTCCATGTTGCACTTAAGCTACACAATACAGTGTGCATGCGTGCGAGTGGAGGAGACGCTGCGCGTGACACGTGACGTGCTTGATCAAGGGCCCGACCCGACCCGAGCATAGTGGTGGGAAATATCGGCCCGGCCCGGGCTCGGGCTCGGGCTCGGGTAGAGAATCTAAGCTCTACTATATATTATGAAGTGTATTACTGAATATAAAATTACATACATTATGATATATTGTCACATATTTTTCAATATATGAAAAGTGGCAATTCCTTATGTATTATTCAATATATTGTAATATATTAACACAATATATTATTCTGTATATTTTCAAATATACAGTTAAACCATGTAATATATTGATCATTCATATATGGGAAATATATTTTCGTTCCGTAAGGGACAGGTGATGTCATGCAATGATTGATTATGTTCCCTGGATGATGATGTATGTCAGTGGTTTTTAATCCTGGTCCTGGAGACCCACCACTCAGCACATTTTGTATGCCTCCTATATTTCACACACAAGACCATGAGCTTGCTCCAATAACTGAACTGAGTGTGTCAGATATTAGAGACATACAAGACATTCAGGTGGGTCCGACAGACCAGGACTGAAAAAAAACCACTGATGTATGTAATATCCAACAGGTAGGCCTATTGTATTAAATGCCTATGGTAGTCGTGACTGATATGTAGCCTACATAAAGTCATGTAGCCTACTTGTTTAGGGACCACAGCAATCACACAGAAATGCACATGTGACTAAAACATTAGTTTTGAGTTGGGATGAAACATTTTCTGCTGTTAACAACAACAACACAATATAAGACCCAGATATTTAACCAAACTTATTCTGCCATAGTCAGAATTAAACAAATTCATAGTGGGTTAGGGAAGTGGTTTAAACTATTCATTTCTACCACTAGATGTCTTAATAGTGCTATAAGGTTCAGGTTGAGTGATTTATCTGACATCAACAAGACATAAAAACTAAACAAATTATGGAAAATTAAGGATTTTCATTAAGAACGCAAGCACAGAGTAGCTGCGTAAAGTTTTCTTTATTAACACAATAAAAGTAAAAGCAACACAAAAGAGCGCTTAAAACAGAAGCCCAAACTACAGCCGACAAAAGACCCATGATAGGGCAAAACAAAAAACAGTAATAAACCGAGAAAAACACAACAATGACGAGACAGAAGATAACCATACTAGACTGACCAGAAACTAGGGACACGATACAAACCAAACCACAAACACTTGACCTGTGCGCTCACAATGAAAGACAAAATATGGTGCATGAATGTTTGAACCCTAACACTGTACCAAAACCCAACAACAAAGCCCTCTGTAAGAAGTTAACACCAAACTTATGCAGGGCTGTTTAATTCTGGCATAGACATTGATATTGATTATTATCAGGCTCTTAATTACTGACTTAACATTTTGCTTTTAATTAAAATTCATAGTGGGTTGGGGGAGTGGTATGAACTATTCATCTCTACCACCAGATGTCATAATAGTGCTATAAAGTTCACTGAGTGATTTGCCAAGACTTAAACTAAACAAATTATGAAGGAAATAATAGTTTACTAGTTTAATAACAAGTCTGTTCGTACATGTATAGGGAAGAATAAGGAGTGTTGTAACAGCTTTTACTTAAATGTCTATAACTGCTATGTGTATCAAATAAAATCTTGGACAAAATTGAAGTGCCTAATGTCAATCAAGGACAAGGAGTGCTGCCACACACAACCCACCGAAAATTGGTTCTTGACCTGTAAAGGATGGACTTACTGAAACTCTACTGGCACCTCAGAAGACTGATGATCGTATATGATAATGATTTCATCCATTTCAAATTGGTTAAACAGGGCATACATGTACTTTTATTAATTTTATACTGAAGTACAATATTATTATTATTATTTAATCTTGCTACATTTAACTCTAACTTGTTTGAATTAATGTAAGATTTAACAGCAGTAAATAAATAATTTTCACCAAAACTGCAATAATCTACTTTCACTGTAAACCAGAGTCTTATTGAAAAATAACTGACCTCTACTTTTCATTGCTTTGACTTCATCTCACCAACACAAGGATGAAAGCATGATAATCTACAAAACTTATACATTTAAAAGTTGAAACGATACATATTTGAATGCAATAAACATACTGAACCCTTTTCAAACATAGTAAATGTGTGAGAATACAATGAATGACCTCACTAGAGAGCATAACAGCACTGACAGCTGGAAATATTTACTTGTGAGTTCTTGTGGAGCGCTGGCGTCAGGCAGGGCACAGTCAGTGCCAGAGGAATGCAATATCAGAGGAACAGCAGGTCGCTGGATGACTGGCACATTGCCCAGGAACAAACGGGCGTCCTTATGTTGGGGGGGGGGGGGGATGTTTAAGCATGTGTGTTCTCCATGAAGAAAAACTGGCCTCTCTGTCCTTTTATTATTATATAGTATTTTAATAATAATAATAATAAATGTTCATATTTTAACTGGTTTGCTCACATTTACATGCAGTAGACTGTTTTTCTAATGTTTTTTTTTAAGTGTCTCAGGGCTTTCAAAAACTGTATTGAAGCAGTTTGTAAGCAATGCATATCCAGAGCATTTGTATGCAGTTCACTCTGTGACATCACTACAAAAGAGTAGAACCAGGGCAGAGCTGGTGAGACGGGCCAGGGAGGCTACAGCTGAACAGGAACTCCAGCAATCGGCCAGGGTGAAAAAGTAGGGATGCAGGACCCGGATCGCGGACTAGAATGGGTTTTGGAGGATCGCGGACTGGAACGGACACTGGAGCAGGCTCTAGGAATGCCAGAGCGGGCTCCGGGACTGGAGCAGACTCTGGAGGATTGCGGACTGGAACAGACTCTTGAGCAGGCTCTGGGGATGCTGGAGCAGGGACTCTAGAGGATCGTGGACTGGAATCGACTCTGGAGGACCACGGACTGGAACGGACTCTAGAGGATCGCGGACATGGACTGGAGCGGACGCTAGAGGATCACGGACTGGAACGGACTCTGGAGGATCATGGACTGGAGCGGAAGCTAGAGAATCACGGATTGGAACGGACTCTGGAGGATTGCGGACTGAAACGGACTCTGGAGGATCATGCACTGGAGTGGACTCTGGAGGATCACGGACTGGAATGGACTCTGGAGCCTCCTTCCTTTTACTTCTGTACAGATAAAACGTTGTCGGGATAATTCCGGCCTTGGAGGCAGGGCACAGTCAGTGCCAGAGGAATGCAATATCAGAGGAACAGCATATTTTGCTGGATGACTGGCACATTGCCCAGGAACAAACGGGCGGGTTGAGGGTTGATTTGTGAAGACGTACTACACGCCTGCGCACATATATATTCAAACGCGCATACCTATCAACTGAACACGTGATGCGCATGTGCGCGCCATCTGCGTTTTCACGGGTTTGCGTTTTTGAGGTTTGCGCAGAGAAAATGGATAATCGTTTTTACCTTCGAACCTATTTCAGGGAGTGCGTTCTCGAAGCACCATGCACTGTTTTGTGCGGATGGGCGGCCGGAGCACGTTAAGGGTTTTTCTGTTAGAATGGTGTTGTGTTAGCGGCCCCCAAGTTAATAACTAATGATCTTCGCAACGGAAGTGAATCAGTCAACAATCGACTATCTTTAGCTGGACAATAACTTTGTCCTAGAGCTGTGGTAAGGTCTAAACAATCTGTTACGGTAATTTCTATTATCACTGTAAAGCTGCTTTGAAACAATCCATACTGTTAAAAGCACTTTATAAATGAAGGTGACTTGTCTTGACTTGACTAGAGTGGACTGCAGGGTGGTGTGTGTCCCTGACACACAGCGACTTAAAGGGGGAGGACGGCCTCTCAGCCGTGACAGCAAACACAAAACTGGGCTTAAAACAGAAGACTAAACTACAGCCAACATGGCTGAAAAACAAAAAAAAAGATTGTGGTAGGGCAAAACAAAACAACAGAAATAAAACTAGAAAAACACATCAAGGACAATGAAAAGACAGAAGATAACCATACTAGACAGACTAGCAACTAGGGCCACGAGCAGGGATACAAAACAAACCAGCCCAGGACCGAGAATACAGGAAAAATAAATAGGGAAAGAAATGAGGAGGGTAACAAGGGTGGACAGGTGGGGTAAATTATCCAATAATCATGGGGCGAAGTTAAGTTTTGTTTTCACCTGGCACTGCGAGCCTCCGCTGACCATGCGCGCTCCTCCCCAAACGGAGGAGGCGGAAGCAGAGCTACGAGCAAAGTTACAAAAAAGCGATTATAAACCAGGCTTAATAGACAGGAGAACACATGGCACATAGAAACAAACACAAAAGCATTGCAATCCCACGAAATGAGAGCTCCCACAGACCGAGCGCCCACACAAAGCACGACAACATAATAACACTCGGAAGATGAAAAACACAAACCACATGCTACACAAACCAAGACAAAGCATGCTAGATGAAGTACACGAGACATGTGCGCACAGTGAGAACTCACAATTAAAGACAAAACATGGAGCATGAATGAATGAACCCCATCAATGAACCAAAACCAAACTAGACAGGAGTGACAGGATCCGAACACCACACTCAAAGCATATATAAACAAATAAAATAAAACAAAGCACGCGGACGAGAGAGTGCAGAGCTTGAGCACACTCAAAGCCGCACACAAAGACGAGACGATACATGAGTTGTCACAAAACCAAGAATAAACCAGACCGAAGTGACAGAACCCTGACATACTATGTAAAGGTATAATGATATGACTTTTAATTCCTCAGTTAAAATGATTGATATGAGCAAAATCTTAAAGGGGGGAGGGGGGGGGGTACAATGGTGTTTCATGTATTCAGAGTTGTTTACAGTGTTAAAGAGATTAATTCTCATGCTAAACATGGCCAAAGTTTAAAAAAAATATTATGGACGAATAACAGAGAATTTCTGTGCCGAAAATCTTACTTCCGGGTTGGTACAAGTTTTGGCTGTTTTTTTTCGATCGTGGATCTAATGACGTAGATGAGAGTGGAACTCCTTATATGAGTATTTCTCTCGGAAACGCGCGCCCGTGCACACGTCGACCAGAGGAGAGCGAGACCGCGCACATCAGCGTGCTTCAACAGGAAATCATCGCCAGCGCTGCATAGGATTTGTTCAAGAATGTCTCCAAAAAAGTGTGTTTTTGGATGAGAGGGAAAGCTTACCGTGTTCCGCTTCCCAAAGTAGCGTTACAGGAACAGTGGATGCAGTTTGTTTTTCCGGGGCAGCAACGGAGTGTAGCAAGTGCGGTTGTGTGTTCTGGGCATTTCAGTGACAAATGTTTTATTAACAAGGCCCAGGTCGACGCTGGATTTGCAAATCGTTTGCTATTAAAACGTGGAGCAGTCCCAGTGATAAAAGACCCTATTCATGTAAGTACAACTGGATCAGATTTCTGTCTTTGCTGGAAATCAGCACATAAGGGCCCTGTCCCAAATGGCGCACTTCATGCGGACTTTCGGTCTCGTGGACTTAAATTGCGCGTGCTAGCCGAGTCTACGAGTCCGTAGGCCGTCCCCTTTAGCATTTTAACGCTCTGAAGTGTGCTCAGCAGCGCCCCCATTGTACCCTTGAAGCGGTCTTCCGCGAAGCCCGCATAGATGCAGGCTCCACGCACTTTAACTACCCAGGAATCCTTGCGAAATGCCAATCAGAAAACGGATGGGAGGAGATTTCGCTCACGGACTGTTAACATGGCTTTATGATATAGGCGTACATTTTACCAGTTGTTACTTACAGTTTATACAAACATTATCGACCAGTGGTTGATATCTCAAACATAATAATAGTGTGTTAAATAATACGATCGCATTATGATTCATTACATAAATAGAACCGAATGTCATGGCTTTACTGAGTCATATAAACGTAGTATGAATATTGAAACCTATACATTTTTCTTAAACTCATTTACATTTTAATTTTGTGTTAAAATTTAACATTATGTATTATTATGTACAACTGTATTGATCATTTACATAACCATGACATCTATTCTAATGCCCAGAAGGCATAATTATAGAACTGTAAAAGCAGGCTGTGTAGTTCACATGGACAATCCTGTTCTCGATGCTAAAGACTGTAATTTTTTTTTATGATATTTGTGATATTTTTCTAATAAAGGGACTGATGAGATGACCTTTAAGTTTATTCAGCTTCGACGTCTGAGCTGAGACCTTCTTCCTGTTTCCAGCGTGACGACGAGTCTGTCCCAAAAATACCTCTCAATGCGCCCTCGCGGACTCGCGCTAAGGGCCCTATAGGTCTGCACTACATGACGTCACCGAAGTGTGGACTCTGAGGAAGTCCACAAGTCCGGAGTGTGCCATTTGGGACAGGGCCAAGCTTGACTCTATAGCTCCGCCCACGGCACGCCTCCAGGAGCTCGGCTTTTTCCGGAGAGAATCGGAAAGCTGTATTTTTCTTTTATAAATAGAAAAATACAGCTCTATTTTTGGATAAAACCAAAAAGTCTTTAGTTTTATCAAAAACTAAAGACTTTTTGGTGATATGAAGGATGCACTACTACTCTATAAGTACTCAAGATTAACATGAGATTAGGTGAAACTGTGTATGTTATGTACCCTTTAAACACTGTCATTTATATGTGGAATTAATCGTGGCATGATGCATATCAACAAATAGCAATTTGGCTTGTCACTACACCAAATTGTTATAAATTTAACAAAACCTAACAGATTTCCATATCACTCATGTGAAGGCATCACAAACACAGAGAATCCCATTTGAGTGGAGAAATCAATGTTTCGAATAAATCCTATAGGATTTTAAAAGTAATGCTGGGGCCACACCAAAAGATATTTAAAATCTTATAAGATTTTCTAAATATGAGAGACCACAAACATGAGGACATAGTCTATGAAGAAGACAACACAACACACAAACAGATTTTCAACCACAGTCCCGACTGTGAACGTGGGAAATCTCGCAAAATCTCTCAAGACTTCAGAATAAACATGGTGGACGATAGGCAAAAAGAAATTGCTATGAAATATTGCTATTGTGGTATGTTTTTACAGGAAACGTTGTTCAGGACACACTTGTGTTGTTGCCACAAATTGACAAGCTGATCCTCCATATCTGATGTCAAGTCAAGTCAAGTCACCTTTATTTATATAGCGCTTTTTACAATAAAGATTGTTTCAAAGCAGCTTTACAGAGATAACAGGAAAATAATGTTGTAATAGTAATGTTAAATATAAAATGAAATGTCCTCAACTAAGCAAGCCAAAAGCCAATGGCGACAAAGGCGAAGAAAGGCAAAAAAGGCGACAGTGGCAAAGAACCAAAACTCCATCAGTGACAGAATGGAGAAAAAAACCTTGGGAGAACCCAGGCTCAGTCAGGGGGCCAGTCCTCCTTTGGCCAACGAACAAACAAAGTGTATGATTATGATTTAGGCAGCATTATAGGTCAGAAGTCAGATGGGATCAGAACTTTCACAATAGTTATCCAGTTCATCTGGTTTGGGGTCGAAATCATCACGCCGGTATGGAGATGAGTTTGTCAAGTCAAGTCAAGTCATCCTCATTTATATAGCGCCTTTAACAACGCAGATTGTTTCAAAGCAGCTTTACAGAGATAAACATATAATTTAAGGTAACAAAGGTTTGTTGAGGTGTCCATGAGGCCTTCACAGGAGAGCAAGGAGCAAAGCCGTTTTCAGGGAGATCTCCTTACAGCAATCGAAGCTAGGGGCTCGAACGGCGGTAGAGAGAGAGCCCTCAAAACAAGAGCTAAATCCCATGGCGGCACCGATGGCGGCCGTGAAGGACACAATCTCGTCACTCCCCTGAGAAATCTGGGCACCAGAGTGTGCTTACTGATCGATTGCCCATCAACTGGGGAATAAAACAAAGCAATAGCGGCCACATACACCTTCAGCGTGGATGGCAAACTTCCGCTATCCAGTCTGTGTTGTAGTAAGCACAAAACATCCGACACGGAACAGATCAGCAGGTCGATATCGATGTCCTGGCACCATTTTGCAAAAACTCCCCATTTTAGAGCGTAAAGTCGCCTAGTAGAAGGCGCGCGCACCTCTGCGAGTGTACCCAGAACTCATGAATGCAGAGTGTCCCGCTCATTTAAGGTCCATGAACGGCCACACATGAAGGTTCCACAGCTCGGAGCTGGGGAGCCATATTGTGCCGTTCGCGTGAGACAGCAGATCCTTCCTGAGGGGGATTTGCCATGGGAGAGCCACCATTATCTCTCTCAGGTCTGCAAACCAGGGCTGGTTCGGCCAGTTCGGGGCCACGAGGATCACTGATGCTCTCTCCTCCCTGATTTTGCATTACACCATAGACAGAATCTTCACCGGAGGGAACGCGTAAACCCTGGCTTTCGGCCAACGCAATGTCAGAGCATCTCCTGTCAGTGGGGAATGAGATAGTGAGAAGAGCGTTGGACAGTGCGTGTTCTTGCTCGTGGCAAACAGATCCACGTCCGCCCTCCTGAATCGATCCCAAATCATTCGCACCGTTCCGGGGTAAAGCCTCCACTCCTCAAAAGCATGTCCGCTCTGCGGTTTAGGAGACCGGGGATATGCGCCGCTCTGATGGAGAGAAATTGACGATCCGCCCACAACAGGAGACTTTTTGCGCCACGGTCTCAGAGTGCTGACGCATCTGTGAGTTACTGGAATGAGCGTGTGACCTGAAGACCATGCCCTCGGCGGGACCAAAACTGCAGCGGCCGCATATGCAGCAGGCCCAGATGGCACACTGAAGAAGCCGCCGCCATCAGCCCCAGAAGCCTCTGAAATTCCATCAGTGGAACAGACCTGAAACGGCACAGAGTCGATGAAATTGTCTTTATGCGCTCTTGAGAGAGGTGGGCTCGCATCACCACCGAGTCGAAACACACGCCCAGATATGTTATAGTCTGACTCAGAATAAACACGCTCTTCTGCACATTCACACGCAGTCCCAGCGTATCCAGATGGCGAAGCAGCATTTCCACGTGACTGACCAGCACATCCCTTGAGTGAGCTAAAATCAGCCAATCGTCCAGATAATTCAAAATGCACATTCCACTTGTTCTGAGGGGAGAAAGCGCTGCGTACACACACTTGGAAAAAGTGTGGGGGGCTAGGGCCAGCCCGAACGGAAGCACTGAATCCTGGTATGCCGTGCCTTCGAAAGCAAATCTCAGGAAGCAATTGTGGCGCGTCGCTATTTGAATATGGAAGTACACGTCCTTCACTGAAGCGAACCAGTCTTCAGTGTTTTCATCCTGAACGCGCGCTTTTGAAGTGCTTGGTTGATGGGTCTCAGGTCCAGAATCAGACGGAGTCCTCCATCCTTCTTTGGCACCACGAAATAGCAGCTGTAAAAAACTCTCCTGCTTGCTCAGAGGGACATGCTTTATTGCTCCTTTTTCGAGCAGACTGAGAACTTCCTGTTTCAGAACGGGGGCATTTTGGGGCAATGTCAGTTACGGGACAGCGCCATTGAAGCGGGGTGGTCTGCGTCTGAACTGAAGAGAATATCCATGTTGAATTATTCCCAGTAGCCACGGTGAAATGCACGGAATAGCCCTCCACGTGTCTAGGAAATGATACAGCAGTCAAGTTAGTTCTACGGCCGCCATTGCCATTGGCGACGTGTTTTGATTGGAGCCCCGCCCCAGCGAGACTAGAAGCACTGGCGGGGGAAAGGCTCGCGGAGAATACGCGGGCAGCCGAACGGGATCGTGCACGCCGGGGAATATTGGCACTCTCTCGCCCTCCAGAGGCCATTATAGTTATGGGCTGCTCCGCGCTGCTCTGGGCAGGGAGAGTGACACAGTGTTGGGTGTAAGAGGAGGAAAAAGCTCTTTTTGTGAAGGGATATGTGTTTTTATTGTGGAACTCACACAAACAGACACAGCATTTACACAAACATTGCATTTGTCACCTGCAGGAACATAGGGGACACGATGCGGGGCCGCCAGCAAACTCTCTCCTCCTCTCGACCGATCCGTCAGGATGAAGGCTTGGTAGCCGAGGAAGGTGCGCTGAATTTCTCGCTGCGCGGGCTTCTCCTCTGACCCTGAGGCTTCCTCCCAGGCCCTGTCCACTGCTTGTGGCAAATATCTGGTTTGGGGCGGGGCGCCACAGCGGGCTGTTCTAGCCGGTCCCTGAGTGGGGCGAGGTGCCGAGGAAGAGCGAGATCTCGACGAGGGCTGGAGCGAGCGACGGGGCATCACGTGGCTCATCGCTTTAGCGCGCTTTAGTGCATCTCGGAGAAGAGGCCAGAGGGAGTGACTGGAGCATTAAGGAGCGTCTTGCAGTCCGCGTCCTTCAGATCAGCTAGGGTAAACACAGCCTGCGTGCCAGAGTGGGTGACTTTACCACAAGCTCGTGGACGTCCGGAAAGAATCGCTCGCGTTCGCAAATTGTGACGCAATTGTCGCGCCCATGCATTTTATACTGCCCGCGAGCCTGTCAGTATTTGCATACTTCACGACAATTGGCCAGCTGTTCCAAGCTGCCGTTAGCCCATAAGATTTCAACAAATGTGGAGAAGGGAGGAGTTCCCGCAGTGTTGCTACGCAATGTAGAGTTACTGCTCTCGAAAGGGAACCATGACTCAAAACAACCTAATTTCACTGTAGCAGAAACTCGCACACTGCTGGAGAGTGTAAGATGCCATTATGCTTTAATAGTAACTCTAAGGGTGGTGAAATGACAAACAAAATAAAATTTGAAATCACCCAAAATGTGAATGCAATGGAGACTGGAAAGGAGAGGACAGTGGAGCAAGTGAAATTAACCAAAAAACACCCACAACAAGCCCTTTGGAGAGGTGATTACAAGGATATGGTTCTTGACATTATTGGAGGTGAAAACTCACAATCTCTGCATGGGATTCAAGGTGTTGTTAGGGTCGGTGAGCCCAAGACTGTGGAAAAGTTAGTCAGTTCCTCCTGATGCAGAGGAAACATTTATTCTGGATCTCAGCCATGTTTTTGAGCAAGAAAGTGGATTCTCAATGGTATCAATAGTTTTTGCAACAGGAGCTCAGAAAATAGGCTTGAAGCGTTAGTTGCAAAACAATGATGATGATGCCTATAAGCCACTTCTTAAACAAGAAACTGAAAGAATGGAAGTACAGATTTGTCAGGCAGAGGGACAAAAAACTCATACCAAACTACTGCAAACCAAAGCTACACTTGAAATCTGATTTTAGCTGGTCTCTCCACAAATGAAGAACTCTGAATATTCTTTATTTTGTTAACAATTGGACATTATATTTTTATGATATATTTTTAAGCACAATGTACTTGTGAGAAATATACATTTGTTTGTTTTATGTATTTGTTGAGGGTCTGACTGTTTTAAAAAAATGAAGAAAAAAAAAGGGATATTTGTATTATTTTGGCGTGCTGTTTTGTGCCTATTCAAATAAAAAAAAAAACACTTAAATTGATCCCCTTTGAATGTTATACTTCTTGTTCTATATCTAGTAGTCTAAATTGTGACATTTAGTCCCGAGCACTGATAATACAGATTTGGTCATGGTCTGTATCTGTATCAGGGTGATACAATCCAATGGTGCTTTGAAAAACTGACACAAAGGTCAAATGGATTACCTGATCCTGGATAGCAAAACATGGGATTTCCAAATCCAGATCATTCTAATCCAGATTAAACGTTTTGAACAACTGAGCCTGTATGGTTTGCATACTATGCCTGTGTAAAAACCCAAATTGAGATAAATTGAATTGTCCATTTTGTCAAGCAAAAAAAAAAAGAAAGTAAAGAAAAAAAGTGGGCAATCTTAATATAATTTTCATTAATTTCCTCCTCTTCTTTAGTTATTTTCCTCTTTATTTACATTCACTCATTTTACAAAGTTTTCTTGAATGTTGTAAGATTGTCAATACAGCTTAAAATTTTGAATTCATAAAATTGATGTTGATTCCAAAAAATTGTTTTGATTATGGTGATTAGTGTTCCCATTGTTTGGGCACTTGGAACTTCTTTTACTTGACAATAATATTCCAGCTATCAGTAGAGTTACATGAAATCACAGTTATTTGTGCTTTCAAAGGAAGAGAAGTATACAGTAAATGGGCTGCTTTTTCATAAGTGATTTAAGTTCATAAGTTAAATTGATAATTATCTAACCCACATTTTATGTGTCTATGTAAAGTCATGAAATATTACATTTGTACTACTAACACCTGTATCACTAACATCATACCACTGTAAAACATCAAATTATTAAAGGGATTTTTATTAATAACTTATTAATCGTGACAATATTTTACAAGTGACCTCAATCGTCAGACATCAACATTCAGCATGCATTGCAAACACAACAACAATTAACAATCAAATTAATTTTAATAAGATGTGGAACATTAAAATACACTTTAATTCTGTTGTGCTAACACTGACAGCAAAGCAAGCAAAGGCTTGTTAGTTTTAAGTAGTTATTAATAACGACTTTGGGGTTTACAGTGAACAGTAACCTTTAGGGGTGTAACGATACCCTCATGTCACGATTCGATACATACCACGATACTGAACTCACGATATGATATTATTGCGATACTCCAAGACATATGGTAAAAGGTTAAAAAAACAACAACTGTTGATTAAAATGCAAAATTTGGTATTTCATTGGGGTTGGAAATGAATAGGCTTGGATTTGGTGCTGGAAACCCAATAAACAAGACAATAGAGACACCAGAATAACAATATTCATGATTCTGAAGCTGAATTATTTTAGACAAATATACTTGCACTATTTCACTGACTAGATATATTTAAAATAATGTAGGCCACTTTTTACTATAATGTAGGCCACTTTTTACTAGTAACATAAGACATTTGGCATTATCAGGACCTCATTGCATTATTATACATTATATTCAACATTATATATTAGTAGTTTAATGTAGTACTGACACTAAAACTCTGTAAACTTGATTTTTTTCACGCACAGTAATTTTCATTTTGGGTGAACTATCCACAATACATATTGTCACTATCCACGATACATATCGTTACATATCGTCGATATATTGTGACACCCCTAATAATCTTGCTTAACCTAACAGAAATATATTATAATAAATAAGATTCAACAAACTTTTTTTAATTATTTTTTTTACAGTTTTAATATTGTAAACAATATAGTTAGGTTTTATATTGTAAACAGTTTTAAACTCTGTGAAAAAACTTTGTAGCTACTGAGATGAAGATTTTGCAACAAATTGCTCCCGAATATATTAATCTAGGCTATTAAAAAAAATTAAAATAGTTTATTATGCATTACTGCCATCAAACTTCATCTACTTTTTAAACAAAGGCTGATTATAACCTATTAAGTGCGACAACATCGTAATTATAATGATTTTTATTATTATGATTACTATCATTTGAAAAACTGTCGAGAGAATGCTTTCATTGGTAATGTGTCGGGTCCTCTTGAGGGTTTATTTTGGGCGGTCTCTCGGCGCTGACTTATCTCACCAACAGGGGCTTCTGTGTTAACTGAGGCTGAATAAACACAGATGAACTGTCGAGCACATTCACAAAAATGTCCTGGCAATGTCTGCCTGACTTCACGGGACTCTTGGACACCACAGGAGAAGCACGTCACCTCAAAAATACACTGACATGGAGTTTTAAACAAGCGAAGCAGACATGCTCGTCCTAGAAGACTTGACTGCAGCTGACAGAGCGCTGGTTTGACACTTACAGCGTGCTTTGTGTATCACCTCTCAACATTTATCTTCCTTTCATTTATTTTTATTTTTTATTGGACTTTTAGTCAAGGTGGACATCCGAAATGAAGAACCCACATCTAAACGGTCATTGCAAGATCCTAAACACGGTATCAAAAGACAAGAAATTTAAACGGAAATCACGAGATCCAATTAAGCGTGTCAGTGAAGATCATTTGCCTTACTTTAAACTGTATAAGAACTCGCATCTAATGCCAGAGACACTGGGAGACGCTTGTCCAAAAGAGACGCACGCTTCGGAAATCGAAGCGGCGAGTGTCGGAAACGAAATTTTAAATACTGCCATAGATATGAGGATTAACACCGTGATTTCTGGAGAGATACCTGACTCGAAGCTAAGATCCGTCTCCGAGAAGACTGTCAATAGCAAAATTGCTCAAACAAACTCGCATGTTTCGGCTTTGAGCGGTTCACAGGTTTTTCCCTTGGAGCGTGTTGTGTTTTCTCCGCGCGCAGCCTCGAAGGCGCCTGACGCCAGAGGCAGAAGCGAGCGCGCGGAGTCTCCTAGGAGACGCGCTGGAGAGCCGTCGGGCGTCGTCACGGAGATCAAAGCCATTCAGCAGACTCGAAGACTACTGGCGAACGCGCGCGAGAGGACGCGCGTGCACACCATCAGTGCAGCCTTTGAGGCGCTCAGAAAGCAGGTAAAATCCCACAGGCGGCATTACTTCAGTGCTGGATGAACTGCCACAGAATACACAAGGCTCTGCTTTTACGGAGACTGCTGTAGCTAGAAGTGTCGAGGAAGCGTAGAGGTCAATAATTGGCTATCCCAAGTTTGCGAATAAAAAGGATTGCAAATGTGTTTTAGCTTTAAGAAACTTTATTTCAACAAAAGAAATAAATTGTCCTATTGCCACTAGTAAACAGTCATTTTCATTTTTCCAGTTTTGTGAATTATCCTATCAGCACAAACCAAAGTCTAGACTATGAAAAAAGATAATCAGATCATCAATGAATATACTGTTTTTTCAAGTTTAAGTACTTGAGAAGATAGCCATGATCGAACAAATAACGGTTTAAACATTAAAAGTGGTGAAATATTGCAGCAAATCTAATTTGTTTGTACCCTTGTTTCGAAGAAGACTTTGGATGAATTACTAATGGATTAAGTCGACTTTTTAGGCCTCGTGTCCTCATAATTATTGATTTTTATATTCACGGCCTGCTTTTTCTCACTTGACCACACTTTAATCTACTCTACAGGTACCCTGCTACTCTTATGGGCAGAAACTCTCCAAGCTGGCTATATTAAGAATAGCTTGCAACTACATACTGTCCCTTGCTCAGCTTGCCGACCTGGACTATTCGCCAGACCACCGCAACGTGAGCTTCAGGGAGTGTGTGGAGCAGTGCACTAGAACTCTGCAGGCCGAGGGTCGCTCCAAGAAAAGGAAGGTAAATAGTCAGTAGGGAAGAAGTTTTCCAGTGTCTCATGAAGGGCTACTCTATAGGGCTCTTACATGATAAAACCAGGTGATAAACCTCATTTCTTTGATTTGCTCTTTAACATTTAATGGTCATGTAGCGCAAGCATTTGCTAGTGGTTAATCTGTATGATATTATTATGGAAAAGGAAACAAACCCATGCCTTTAAGAAAGGCATGCAGCTCTCATGTGAACCATGACATTTGCCCAGCAAACTGTGAATAATTATAGACTGCTTAACAGAAGGATTCAAACTGCATTCTGTATTCTTAGACATATTATCAAAATAAAGATACTAGTAAACCAGGGACGACATGTGTACGTGTGTTAATTAGAGAGAATTTCCCTATTGCTTGATAATGATCCCATTAAATTAAATTATCATCAACTTTTGTCAGAGGCAGGACTGGGTGTTCCGCCAGCTTTTTCCTCCACTATGCTGAGAAAGCATCCCGGGCGAATAAATGGAGTGATTGATGTGTTTTTGCAGGGAGTTTTATGACACAGTCATCCATGTAGTCCCGATTTCCTGCGGTGTTATCCTATATCAACATGTGTGTTCCCTCTGTAATGATGGACGTGGTTGGTGCAGTCAACCATATATAATTTCCGTGATCCTCTCGTTGGAAAGAATGGCACTTTTGTACGACATTTATAATTAACAAATGAGCAGCTGTGAGAAATCGAATCAGTGGTGAGGCGAATCGTTATAGGTTGCGCTTAATTTAGGCATGAAAGGTCTTCTGAAGCCCAACAGATTATGTGTGAAGGAAAGCAACCCTCCATCCCTATGTGAGCTAATACGTTCCTTCAGCAAAGCACACTGAAAAGGAAGCTGGTTGAGTGCGCCTCCCCCTCCCCCCGTCAGAGCCAGACACCAGATGTTCGCAACACTAGTTGGGAAGTCCTGCTGGCGCCACTCAGGGCAGAGGGCAGAGGGAAGGCACGCGAGCTGGAGCCCAGAGAACTCGCTCACTACAGGAATTGGCACATTCCCCAGCGCGGTCTTGGCTGACTCCCCAGTTCTCTCTTGGCCATCTGTTCCAAAAAAACACTTTGAAATAAAAAAGCACCGATCATCACTCTCTTAGGATACGGCTCCAAAGAGCAGCTGTTACAGAGGCGAGGGGGAAACAGGAGGAGGGTTTGGAGGAGGGGCACCGTCCAAGAAAGAAATCCCTTTGTCAAGTAGAGCCAGTGAGTCTGAGGGGAAAAATGTTTTGGCAAAGCACAGCGATGAAAAGCACTGAGTGAACATGGAAATGTGCATGAGGGTTGCAATTCTGTAACATTTTTCAAAAAGTACTTTTAAAAACAATTATATCTAGTCAGAATATTGTCCTCTCTTTCTATTTTTGACAGCTAACTTGTATTTTTTTTTTTTTTCACAGGAATAAAATGAAGAATGTCTTCTGTGAATCTGGAGAAAGAAGGAACTCAATCAATTAACATGAAGACACTTTCCCCATGTGAAAAAAAAATGTAATGTAATGAAAGTGTAAAGTTTTACACTGCACTATTGACTTTATACAGCTAACAGTGTCAAAAACACAATCCCTGTCTGGGTTCTAAATATGTGATTCTATAACTTTTGCACAGCAGAAACATTATTCAAAAAGATGAAGTGAAATCAGTTTCATCTTCCATTGTTTGAGCAGTTACAATTATTATTATTTTTTTTTTGTTTTGCAGTGTTCTTATACAGTTGAACAAACTTATTTTTTATTTTTTTTTTTCGTAGTGGAAAGGTTAAATAATCTAAACAACCCTTTTCCACTATAAAGAACCTTTTGTGGAATGGAGAGGTTCCATGGATGTTAAAGGTTCTTCATGGAACCATCAGTGACAATAAAGAACCTTTATTTTTAAGAGCGTATTTACAAGTTCCAGTGCATATTCTGTTGAAAATGTCCTGCCATGTGCTATCAAGAAAGCACACATTTTCTTTTTCTTTTAATTCCATTTAATTCTTTTTCATTTGATCAATTACATTATAAACACTGATATAAATGAAAATGGCACAGAATTATCTGAAGACTCATCTCCTGTCCTCCACTTGGTTTGTATTAACATTAACATTCTTGTAAACAGGAGCCTATACTTTATAAAAAGCTGTGGCTTTGTCAGCAAGTTGCTTATGTTAGTCTGTATTTCATAAATTCAATTACTGTTAAAATACTCAACTACGTTGTACAAGAATTCATCTTCATTACTGAAGAAAGTTCTTCTTTGGAGGCAGCAATAAGCAATTGCTGGTGACCCGCCAAAAACATCAAACAAAACATCAAGAGGAATCAGATCAGAACATGGTGACCTGACCTGTGTAGGATTCCTCTATCAGACAGTCACAAACTCTTAACTTCTGCATCATCAAAACTTAATGAATGCTTTAGTTATGCCAAAGTCAGTATTATGTGTTTTAAATATATATATATATATATAACATGCCAGAAACATATTAATCACTGCAACAATGACCCAATCTTAAGTATTTACTTTTACTTATTTATATTCAGGTTACTTTTTTTTTTTTTGACCAGGCAGTGTATATAATGTATTTAATTGTATGTATTTGCTATGAATTAAAGTTTTACATTTTCTGTTCCACCAATGAGAAAATAAAATAGTATTAAAAAAAAATGGTTGTTGATTGATTAGAGTTTGATCAATGTGTTTATAAGCATTACTTACACTTTGTTAACCAAGCATATTTTAATATTGTAGACAGCCCAAGGTCATTTTTTTGGACAGGTCACATGATTTCAGTCATTAAACTCTACATGTCACAAGTCTACAGGTCAGCATAGTCTTGCCCGAGTCCTCTCCAGCACCGCCTGTCTCTGTACGCATGTCTTTTTTCATCAGTCACAGCAACATGCATGTGCATATTAGCAGTAGCAAGTCTTTTTACTTGCTCCGCAACTGCATAAGCAAATCAAGACCAAACCTATAGACACTTTTATTATAAGTTTCTTGTTTGCTAAGATTTATTGAATTTTAAATGTATCTTTTAGTGGAAATGAAATATCAGAAATGTCTGTGAAAATGATTGGAAATAACAGAATATTACTGATGTTGTCTCATGTACAAGGAAAAATGAGAGGTAAAATATAGAGCCACGAACGAAAGAGAGAAAGACACTATTTTAAGCAGCAGGTTTAAAACATTTTGTTCATAGTTTTTTTCATAATTTAAGCAACTTTGTTGTATGCTTTCCCTATCCAGAGTTGACGTAAATAGATGCTTTCTTTCCTCTCTCAATGCATCTGTCCACCATGTCAAAATTTCACATTGTTCGAAAATGTCACTTCTTTCATTCAACTGACATCATAGAGACTGTAGTATAGGTGTTTTTCACTGCACACATTCTGCAGCTGAGGTTTCATCTCAGACGAGCATCGATCTAAATACAAGTGAAACTCGAAAAATTTGAATATCGTGCAAAAGTTATAATTTTGATGATTATGGCTTACAGCTTATGAAAACCCCAAATTCAAAATCTCAGAAAATTAGAATATTACATGAAATAAATTAAAAAAAGGATTTTAAATACAGAAATGTCGGCCCTCTGAAAAGTATAATCATGCATATGTATATAGTTATATATACTAAATATATTAGTTTCACCTTTTACTGAAATACATGAACTGCTGCACGATATTCAAATTTTTCGAGTTTCACTTGTATGTTGATGAAACTGAAAAATTGGCATATTTCCATCAGTGACTTTAGAAAGATTACAGAACAATTTGACAAGATGTCTTTTCCCCCTCAAAGTCTCATGCTTTGCAGATTTGCCTCTCTAAACATCCAAGTACAATTATATGATTTATATTGCAACTGAAAGTTTAAAAATAATTTGAAATCATTTTATTATAAATGCCTTTCATAGAAAGGCCAACACGTTAACACAATCACAGATACTTGTTTAACTTCATACTGTTACCACAGACTTTCTAAAAAGCGAGACATTTCCATATCTGTCTCCAGCATTTGGTGAGAGCTGCATCAGGAGACGTCCATCCTCATGTTAAACTGGGCTCGAGCCCGTCCTAAAGGGTGTGTAACCCGCATCAGCTGGAGTAGCTCAGGGTCAAGGCTTGGCCCCTCTTTTATACGCAAGATCACTGAACCCAGTCATGCAAGCACATACATATAGTGAGCTTCAGGATTTTCCCCATACCGGTTAGGGTGTGGGCTGGCCATGTTGTTAAAACCAGTTTTCAACAAACAAATGATTTAAATGGAGAAAAAGAATATGGTCATCGCTATTTTCTATGAGAGGGAGAGTAGTTTAACCGACCTCTCACACCCATTCATAACCTACAGTGGATAGTATAAGTGAACACACCCATGCTAAAGTTGACTAAAAAGAGGAATAAAAAATCATCTTTTGGAAATTGATCTTAATGCCTTAATTTAAAAAATGAGGAAAAATCCAACCTTTAAGGACACCAATTTTCTTTGTGAATGAATAATGTATCGTAAATAAATATTCTTCCTTAAAATACAGGTTGCGGAAGTCAAGACACCCCTATGTTAAATTCCCATAGAGGCAGCAGATTTTTATTTTTTAAGGCCAGTTATTTCATGGATCCAGGATAATATGCATCCTGATAAAGTTCCCTTGGCCTTTGGAATTAAAATATCCCCACATCATCACACTACCTTCACCATACCTAGAGATTGGCATGGTGTTATTTCAGTTAGGCTAATAGCTGGTATGATTTGCATTGAGAGATGATCTTATGGAAAGTGCCCCATGCCAATCTCTAGGTATGGTGAAGGGTGTGTGATGATGTGGGGATATTTTAATTCCAAAGGCCAAGGGAACTTTATCAGGATGCATATTATCCTGGATCCATGAAATAACTGGCCTTAAAAAATAAAAATCTGCCTGCCTCTATGGGAATTTAACATAGGGGTGTCCTGACTTATGCACCCTGTATTTTAAGGAAGAATATTTATTTACGATACATTATTCATTTACAAAGAAAATTGGTGTCCTTAAAGGTTGGATTTTCCTCATTTTTTAAATTAAGGCATTGAGATCAATATCCAAAATATGTAAATATATAAATTTTCCTCTTTTTAGTCAACTTTAGCATGAGTGTGTTCACTTATACTATCCACTGTACTTGCAAAAGTTGCTGTCTAGGCAAGGAGATAAACAGATGCATCAAAAAACAGAGACACAAAATGTACAAAATGAAACCTTCTGATGGCATATTGGAAAAATGTGCTTGTGGTGAGCTGTAGTTCTACTGAAACATTTATCCTTATACCCAAATCTCAGTCGTATTTAAAAGCTTGGCTTTAATATGAGCTTTAAATACAATGCTCATAAACTGCTGTTAGGAGAGCATTCTCTCTTAAAACAGACCCAGAAACAGTATTTGATGTGTGTATTATGCCTCAACTATCCAAAATGCACAGTGACAGGCTGGTGACCAACATCATACCCTTTTGTCTTCCCCCACAGGATACCTGTAGCTACCTACAATAAAAATGAATAAATCAAAATATTTCTTTATTTTATTTTGTATTTATTACAACAATCAGTGTGTACAGCATGAAGAACTAACAATGTGTCATATCTTAATATGGATTTTGACATATATATATATATATAGGAGAGATAATCACTCTATATATATACAGTACTGTGCAAAAGTCTTAGACACGTTATTATTTTCACCAATAAAAATAAAATAAAAAAAGGTTTTAAGCCAGTTATTTATTCATTTTGCTGTAATGTGTCAGTAGGAAATATCAGTTTACATTTCCGAACATTCCTTTTTGCCATTAATTGTTATAATTCAGCGAGATTTTTGTATGCAGAATGAGTTTGACAACAGCCGGTATGATCTGATCTCACCATCATCGAGTCTGTCTGGGATGAAGAAACATTAAAAACTGAGACCGACTAAATCCAGAAAAACTGCGGCAACGTCTCCAAAACACTTGAAGAAACCTTCCTGCTTGTGCATATGAAAATCTCACTGGATTATTACAATTAATGGTAAAAGGAATGTTTGGAAATGCAGCCTTGAAAGAAAACTCTAACTTTAACCAGCCCAGATGCACAACTAAATAACATGCACATTAGGGTCTCTAGTTTCAGAGAAAGATCCCTCATTTGTAGCTCATCCAGCACCTTCATGTCAAAGAAAAAGCCACATATAAATTATTGTCTGTGTGTAATTATTACTATTATTAATATTATAATACCAATAAAAGACCAATACTTGTCGGAAGACTAAAAACCATGCATGCCAACTAATGCAGTCTTTAGAGCTATTCTTTCAGCTCATTTCAGTTCCCTAAAATAGTGGCAGGAGCCAGAAAAAAAACTAAAACTAGTATCTTGTATACAAACGTGTCTCTCCAAATAAGGCAAACTGAAACAAGATTTCAGCAATCAAGAAATTTCAGAAATCAATATTTCTCATTTGTCATGTAGTGTGGGAGAGTCTGATGACCTCACATGAAGGATATAGCAAAGATGAATGCAGTTTCTCTTTACTAGGCTAGCTAGACATTTACTATGCTGTTATGTGTATTTTCTTTACAACTGCTCCATCTGTTGGAAGAGTACAGTTATTGCAGTGACAAATTATTACATGCATAACAATGTAAACAAATTGTAAATGACAAATTTTAAACATAATAAGAATAAACAAATTAAATAATTTAAAGCAGTTTGTTAGTTAACAACAAAATGTTGAAAATCTTTTTTAAAACAAAAGACTAAAAATGGAAATTAAAAGTTTGACTTAAAACAGCATCACAGCTTTAAGGTCACGAAAACACTCAGCAGTACTTCATTAGCAGTACTTCAGTAGTTTTTACATTGATAAGAGCTGACAAGTTATTCCCCCACTTGCATGAATTCTTACACACATTGCGCAGCTGTGAAAGCTTGGGCCACAAAGGTGTTTGGTGGTAGAGAAGACATTAGCTTGAACAGAAGCTGCAGTGTATCCCACCTGTGAGGTCAGTAATACTGCCTGAAGTTACCAGGCGTTTGAGAAAAACAGTCTCAGTCTGTACATTGTGCATGCCTTCCTTTAACATGGATGTCATTGGTCTGTCATCATAGTAATGAAGAGGAGCCTCTTTCTGGCTGAGATTATAGCCAAAGCCTGCTAAGCTCACCTCATCACATAAGTACGTTGCCAGGTTGAGAGCAGAGACTCCTATAGTAGGGACATTCTAGAGAGGGAACAAATAAAAAAAAATACATTACCAGTCAAAAGTTTTGGATCGGTAAGATTTTTAATGTTTTTAAAGGAAGTCTCTTCTGCTCACAAAGGCTACATTTATTTGATAAAAAAACAGTAATATTGTGAAATATTATTACAATTTAAAACAGCGGTTTTCTATATGAATACATGGTAAAGTGTAATTTATTCCTGTGATCAAAGCTGAATTTTCAGCATCATTACTCCAGTCTTCAGTGTCACATGATCCTTCAGAAATCATTCTAATATGATGATTTGATGCTCAAGAAACATTTCTCTTTATTATCAATGTTGAAAACAGTTATTTACATTTTTATTTCAGGATTCTTTGATAAATAGAACGTTCAAAAGCATTTATCTGAAATGGAAAGCTTTTGTAACATTCAACACTACCGTTCAAAAGTTTGGGGTCAGTAAAATTAGTATTTTATTCTTTGGGGGAAAGAAATAAAATATATCAATACTTTTATCCATCAAGGATGAATTAAATTGATCAAAAGTTACAGTAAATACATTTATAATGTTACAAAAGATTATATTAAAAATAAATGCTGTTCTTTTAAACCTTCTATTTTTTTTTTAATTTTACACAACCATTTTCAACATTGATAATAATATCAATAAATATCAATATAAAAAAAAATGTTGAGCATCAAATATGCATAGTACAATGATTTCTGAAGGATCATGTGACACTTAAGACTGGAGTAATGATGCTGAAAATTCAGCTTCGATCACAGGAATAAATTACATTTTAAATTGTCATAATAATTAACAATATTACTGTTTTTGTTGTTGTTGTATTTTTAATCAAATAAATGCAGCCTTGGTGAACAGAAAATACTTTTTTTAAAAGCATTAAAAAATCTTACCGATTCAAAACTTTTGACTGGTAGAGTATATATATTTTCTTTTTCTCCTATAAAACAAATGAAAAGGAACTCACCTGGTCCCAGCCCCAGAGCCGTTCTCTAGCATTGGGATAGTGAAGTAGATCCATGGACGTCTCCCTAATAATCTCCGGATTCAGGAGACGGAACTGGGAGGCCTTGATTGGAACACTCACTGGCACATTCTGCCAGAAAAACAGCCGGTCCCACAGCGACTGAAAAAAATCAAACTTGATGTTCAGACTATATTGAGCAAGACTTTAAAAGGCAATCATCTAAACAAGTACTCACAATGGATGTCTTGGTGATCATCGCACGAAGCCAGTGAAAGTCCACAGACTTATAGATCACAGCCACATATTTGAATCCCATGACTGAATCCGTATCTTCCCAAACCTTAGGGCAGCTTTCAGGGTAACTCATCCTGATGGAGGTGCGGTTCCCAACATCTGCACTGAAATCTTGGACAGGACCACTGTTCAGTCTGCATAGAAACAAAGTTCCAAACATTTGGTTAGTGAGAAACTCTAAAAATGGGTTAGAACACAGGAATAAAAAATAAAAAAACTATGAGAAATACAAGAAATACAAAACAAATTGCACATGAAGCCGCTTGCAGTGGCTACTAGGAGTGGGAATCACCAAAGTCACAACGATACGATATTATCATGATTGTATACAATGCAAACAATATATTATAACAATATTATAGCGATTTTAAACATTTTTCCATATGCTGAATATTACAATAAAATATATTGTGATTTATTAACTTCTATAACTGGAAATGTCTGCATAAGTTTTTATCTAATAAGATAAAGTTCTCAGACTGTTCATTTCACATCTTCACATCCATCTCTTTAGTCCCTTTTAGTCGTATTTCAGGCATATTTTTTTAAATAATAATTACAGATGTCAAATAAGAATATTTGGTCAGTCAATTCAGTGTATTTGTTTTAACCAGTTTAACAAAGCTCACTATCACCCTAATGAACAAGTCAAATATCTCACTATACACCTTTTCAGTTATGAAATGTAATTGTGTATTTTAAGTTATGTTGTTTAGGAAGATACATACATTTTACATTAACAAGATACTTAAAAGCGTGCAACTTGGACGCTAGATGGTGCTATGGGGTTATTTTCGTTATGAAACAGCCCCTACACAATAACACAAGCCAGTTTAATTTTAAAGGTGCAATTCTTTGTTACTTGACTCTCAGGTAATGATGATGCAGGCATTTTTAAATACCCTTCTCTATCCTCTCATCATAACAGACACCTTTTTACTGCTGACGCTGTCTTTCTTGTCAAAGAAAGTTTGTTGAAGTTTGTAGTTTCAATTAACTTGAAACTTTGACATTTTGTTCTACAACGTAAACCTCACACACTTGAACTGCCTTACCCATTTACAAAATGTCAAAGTTTTCCTCTGCTGATGACGTTTAATGTCCCCAACAACCTCTATAGTCCCATTTAGCCACTTGCTAGCAACCGCCTTTCGCAAGACAAAAGCTTTATAAAAATTAAATAAAATCACAAGAGAGTACTACTGATGTATTTTAAAGGCTATTGTAGAATAAAACGTGAAAATATCTTGAGTTCCTGTGATAGATTTTTTAATAAATTAAATACACTGAACAAAATTATAAATGCAACACTTTTGTTTTTGCCCCCATTTTTCATGAGCTGAACTCAAAGATCTAAGACTTTTTCTATGTACACAAAATGCCTATTTCTCTCAAATATTGGGGTTGGCTCCGAAAACCAGTTTCTGGTGTGGCCACCATTTACTTGGATATTGGCAAGACCTGGAACACGATGTCGTATACGCCGATCCAGAGCATCCCAAACATGCTCAATGGGTGACATGTCCGGTGAGTATTATCATGCTGCAACATGAGGTGATGGTCGTGGATGAATGGCACAACAATGGGCCTCAGGATCTCGTCACGGTATCTCTGTGCGTTCAAAATGCCATCAATAAAATGCACCTGTGTTCGTTGTCCATAACCTGCCCATACGCCTATCCATACCATAACCCCACCCGATTCACAATGTTGACATCAGCAAACCGCTCAGCCACACGACGCCATACACGATGTCTGCCATCTGCCCTCTACAGTGAAAACAGGGAGTTATCCGTGAAGAGAACACCTCTCCAAAGTGCCAGACGCCATCGAATGTGAGCATTTGCACACTCAAGTCGGTTACGACGACGAACTGCAGTCAGGTCGAGACCCCGATGAGGACGACGAGCATGCAGATGAGCTTCCCTGAGACGGTTTCTGACAGTTTGTGCAGAAATTCTTTGGTTATGCAAACCGATTGTTGCAGCAGCTGTCCGGGTGGCTGGTCTCAGATGATCTTGGAGGTGAAGATGCTGGATGTGGAGGTCCTGGGCTGGTGTGGTTACACTTGGTCTGCGGTTGTGGGGCCGGTTGGATGTACTGCCAAATTTTTGAAACGCCTTTGGAGATGGCTTAAGGTAGAGATATGAACATTCAATTCACAGGCAACAGCTCTGGTGGACATTCCTGCAGTCAGCATGCCAATTGCACGCTCCCTCAAAACTTGCGACATCCAGTGTTGGGAAAGTTCACTTTCTACATGAACTAGCTCAAAGTTCAGTTCACCAATTTTAAAATGAACTAGTTCAGTTCATAGTTCATATTTAAAAATTTTGAACTAGTTCATAGTTCTTTTTTTCCATATGTTGCTGCAAGCTATTATTTTTCAAAAGTATTGCCACAGCCCATATAGAACCACAGACAGCAATTATTTTATCGGCGGGCAAAGGTTGCACAGAAATGTAAGATTTTTCCCCATCCTCACCGACCTTGTCATAAAACTCATTTAGATGATCATACAATGCCTCCTTGCTGCTTTTTGTTTTGATTACGCATGCAGAGTTGCGACACTGGAGGCTGGTGTTGCCAGATTGGGTGTTTTTTCCGCTACATATTAAGGCTTGTTTACGGTGTGTTTTAGCCGGGTTTTTGCCTCTGTAGCAAATTAGCTCTATGAAATATTAATAACCAATCATAACTTGTTATAATTGATTATGAATATTTGGGTCAGTTTATCGGATTAACTTGATGTAGCTACATTTACATTACAACCAATTTCTCAGTTCATCCCGTGAACCCTCAATATTGGTTAATAATTAATTAATAGAAATGTACATTTCTGGGGCATGGGAAATGTCTTTCTTACTTTACAGTACTACTTAGAGCAAGTAGTCAAGATCTATATGATTATTGACTCCAGATATGAGCTTGAGACACGGACAACTTTACGTGTGTCATGAACAAGACTTTATTAACTAGACTAAACACTTAAACTACTCTAACATACACATACATACATGCATACAGTTTCCCAAGGGAAAGAGAGCCGAAGCAGAATACAGGAAAGCAAGAAGTTATAGCATTGTTTGAAATTCAGCCGATCAACAGCCTTGAGCAAACCATCAGTTTAGTTCTAACATGCCCTTCTTTAAAAGGTGTAAGGATACTTAATGTATCAAATAATGAGACTAAGTTTGCATGTCTCACCCATTTGAATTAAACTGTCTTGATGCAATTTGTTGAGGCTCCAGTTAATCTTTGCTGATGTTGTCTGGATGAGAAAGAACCAGTTGGAGTCAGAGGACTTTTGGTAAATGGAAAGACTCAAGCTTGGGGGTCCTTAGAAAACTTCTAGTTTAGCATCATCTTCACATCAGGACTTCTCAGGAAGGACCAAGAGAGTAAGAGAGAGCTAAGAAAGAGAGGGGCTGATCTGGTGATCAGTGACTTTTAAAGCAAGATGATGTCACACCCTCTGGAGGTGTGTGAGCCAATAAGAAGTTGTCCCTTTTGGAGGGAGATTTTACGACCCTATGTGTTCGAGCAAGGCGTTTGAATCTGTAATTTCATTGGGTGTATAAGAAAAAGAATCTTCAAGATTCTCATAATACCCATGCGTCACAAAGTTAGCAAAATGTAATGAAAATTACAGTTTTTTTCAATTGCTAAACGACAGTGAGCACAACTGGAGCTACATGTGCAAAACTCTAACTACAGTCTGCACAACCAACAGTCACCTGAGCTAAACAGTTCACATCACCTGCAAAACTCATTCCAAGCAACACAACTCTTAACACATGGCTCAAAACAGGCTCAGTGCAGCCAAACACTATGCACAACCCTCACTGAGATAACACACACTGTGAGTAAAAACACTAGCATCAAACACCAATACAGAAAATACAAACTTTTAATCTTTACAGTTTGAACAATTTCAGTGACTTCATACAAAGTAATATTTTCTTCAAAGAAAAGAGTGACATTCTTTCACATGATTTATTTAAATTTTTAGAACATAATTCTTTAAGGTAAATGAAAATTAGCACTTTGCTTCAATAGTCTGCAGTAATTTACGGAATTACAGTAATGAGAAAAAAAAGGTAGAAACTAAAAGTACATACTGTAATTCAAACAAATAATTGAGGGGCTTATCCTGCCCCTCTCTAGCAACAGGCCACAGGTTTTCATCAACATCACATCTAATGTTCTCTCTTGCCATGCACTTGGGGAAGAACCTTCTGGAGTGCCTTATCCATCCCTGGCAGTCCTCTGGACTCGTGTCCTCACATCCGGCACACATGGCTTCCAAAAGAGACATTTGGTCATGTAGGTGGTGATCAAACACTTTCCACCTCCAGGCAGAGGAAAAACTCCTCTACTGGGTTGAGGAAGGGTGAATATGCAGGCAGGTACAAAACCATAAATCTGCGATGTGCTGCAAACCAATCTGTGACAGCTGCAGAGTGGTGAAAAGCAACGTTATCGCAAACTATGACAAAAACTTGGGGATTTCTTACTGGCTCCCCCTGTTCTGCTGGCACTAGCTGAGCATAGAGCTGTTCTAGGAAAGCTATAAGCCTTTCTGTGTTGTATGAGCCAATGAGTAGTGTGTTGAGAAGCAAACCATCATTGGCCATTGCAGCACACATGGTGATATTTTCCCCCCTTTGGCCTGGAACCTCCACAGTGGCCCTTTGACCAATAACAGTCCTTCCTCTGCGCAGTGTTATGGCAAGGTTAAATCCAGCTTAAATACAAATGAATGTGGTGTTTCCAGTGCTTCCACCTCCATTACTTTCTGAAAAACAGTAAGTGCACAGTTTTCCTGTAGTAATGCTAGTGTTTTTTTTACTGTAAATATTTTTTTATAGCTGTGTATGTAACCTCGGACGTCTTACCTGGACATATTGGTATCTTTGCTCTTTTACCCGTATATATATATATATATATATATATATATATATATATATATATATATATATATATATATATACACACACACACACACACAGGTGAAACTCGAAAAATTAGAAAATCGTGCAAAAGTTCATTTATTTCAGTAATTCAACGTAAAATGTGAAACTAATATATTATATAGACTCATTACATGCAGAGTGAGATATTTCAAGCCTTTATTTGATATCATTTCGATGGTTATGGCTTACAGCTTATGAAAACCCCAAATTCAAAATCTCAGAAAATTAGAATATTACATGAAATCAATAAAAAAAAAAAAAGAATTTTAAATACAGAAATGTCGGCCCTCTGAAAAGTATAATCATGCATATGTACTCAGTACTTGGTTTTGAATTGAAGTACTTTTGCATGAATTACTGCCTCAATGCAGCGTGGCATGGATGCTATCAGCCTGTGGCACTGCCGGGGTGAGACCAGGATGCTAGTGGCCTTCAGCTCTTCTGTATTGTTCTGTCTCATGTCTTTCATCTTTCTCTTGGCAATGCCCCATAGATTCTCTATGGGGTTCAGGTCAGGCGAGTTTGCTGGCCAATCAAGCACAGTAATCCCATGGTCATTGAACCAGGTTTTGGAACTTTTGGCAGTGTGGGCAGGTGCCGAGTCCTGCTGGAAAATGAAGTCAGCATCTCCATAAAGCTCGTCTGCTGAAGGAAGCATAAAGTGCTCTAAAATGTCCTGGTAGACGGCTGCGCTGACTCTGGACTTAATAAAGCACAGTGGACCAACACCAGCCGATGACATGGCTCCCCAAACCAACACAGACTGTGGAAACTTCACACTGGACTTCAAGCATCTTGGATTGTGTGCCTCTCCATTCTTCCTCCAGACTCTGGGACCTTGGTTTCCAAATGAGATGCAAAATTTGCTCTCATCAGAAAAGAGGACTTTGGACCACTGAGAAACAGACCAGTTCTTTTTTTTCTTTAGCCCAGGTAAGACGCTTTTGACGTTGTTTGTTGTTCAGGAGCGGCTTGTCCAGGATCCGTCTGTGTGTGGTGGCTCTTGATGCAGTAACTCCAGCCTCAGTCCACTCCTTGTGAAGCTCCCCCACACATTTGAATGGCCTTTTCCTGACAATCCTCTCCAGGCTGCGGTCATCCCTGCTGCTTGTGCACCTTTTTCTTCCACACTTTTCCCTTACACTTAACTTTCTATTAATGTGCCTTGATACAGCACTTTGAGAACTTCCAACTTCTTTTGCAATTACCTTTTGAGGCTTTCCCTCCTTGTGGAGGGTGTCAATGATGGTTTTCTGCACAGCTGTCAGGTCAGCAGTCTTCCCCATGATTGTGAATTACACTGAACCAGACTGAGAGACCAATTAAAGGCTCAGGAACCCTTTGCAGGTCTTTTGGATTGATTAGCTGATTAGAGTGTGACGCTTTGAGCCTACAATACTGAACCTTTTCACAATATTCTAATTTTCTGAGATTTGGAATTTGGGGTTTTCATAAGCTGTAAGCCATAATCATTGAAATTATATCAAATAAAGGCTTGAAATATCTCACTTTGCATGTAATGAGTCTATATAATATATTAGTTTCACATTTTAAGTTTTGTACAATATTCTAATTTTTTTAGTTTCACCTGTGTTTATGTATATATATATATATATATATATATATATATATATATATATATACACATACATACATGCATACAGGTCCTTCTCAAAAAATTAGCATATTGTGAAAAAGTTCATTATTTTCCATAATGTAATGATAAAAATTAAACTATCATATATTTTAGATTCATTGCACACCAACTGAAATATTTCAGGTCTTTTATTCTTTTAATACTGATGATTTTGGCATACAGCTCATGAAAACCCAAAATTCCTATCTCAAAAAATTAGCATATTTCATCCGACCAATAAAAGAAGTGTTTTTAATACAAAAAAAGTCAACCTTCAAATAATTATGTTCAGTTATGAACTCAATACTTGGTCGGGAATCCTTTTGCAGAAATGACTGCTTCAATGCGGCGTGGCATGGAGGCAATCAGCCTGTGGCACTGCTGAGGTGTTATGGAGGCCCAGGATGCTTCAATAGCGGCCTTAAGCTCATCCAGAGTGTTGGGTCTTGCGTCTCTCAACTTTCTCTTCACAATATCCCACAGACTCTCTATGGGGTTCTGGTCAGGAGAGTTGGCAGGCCAATTGAGCACAGTAATACCATGGTCAGTAAACCATTTACCAGTGGTTTTGGCACTGTGAGCAGGTGCCAGGTCGTGCTGAAAAATGAAATCAGATGGAAGCATGAAGTGCTCCAAAATCTCCTGATAGCTAGCTGCATTGACCCTGCCCTTGATAAAACACAGTGGACCAACACCAGCAGCTGACATGGCACCCCAGACCATCACTGACTGTGGGTACTTGACTCTGGACTTCAGGCATTTTGGCATTTCCTTCTCCCCAGTCTTCCTCCAGACTCTGGCACCTTGATTTCCGAATGACATGCAAAATTTGCTTTCATCCAAAAAAAGTACTTTGGACCACTGAGCAACAGTCCAGTGCTGCTTCTCTGTAGCCCAGGTCAGGCACTTCTGCCGCTATTTCTGGTTCAAAAGTGGCTTGACCTGGGGAATGCGGCACCTGTAGCCCATTTCCTGCACACGCCTGTGCACGGTGGCTCTGGATGTTTCGACTCCAGACTCAGTCCACTGCTTCCGCAGGTCCCCCAAGGTCTGGAATCGGTCCTTCTCCACAATCTTCCTCAGGGTCCGGTCACCTCTTCTCGTTGTGCAGCGTTTTTTGCCACACTTTTTCCTTCCCACAGACTTCCCACTGAGGTGTCTTGATACAGCACTCTGGGAACAGCCCATTTGTTCAGAAATTTCTTTCTGTGTCTTACCCTCTTGCTTGAGGGTGTCAATGATGGCCTTCTGGACAGCAGTCTTACCCATGATTGCGGTTTTGAGGAATGAAACAGGCTGTGAGTTTTTAACCTCAGGAATCTTTTGCAGGTGTTTAGAGTAAATTAGTTGATTCAGATGATTAGGTTAATAGCTCGTTTAGAGAACCTTTTCATAATATGCTAATTTTTTGAGATAGGAATTTTGGGTTTTCATGAGCTGTATGCCAAAATCATCAGTATTAAAGCAATAAAAGACCTGAAACATTTCAGTTGGTGTGCAATGAATCTAAAATATATGAAAGTTTAATTTTTATCATTACATTTTGGAAAATAATGAACTTTATCACAATATGCAAATTTTTTTAGAAGGACCTGTATATATATATATATGTGTGTGTGTGTGTGTGTTTACTAACAAGTCTAAAATAAAACACCTGCTTAGCCTTTCAGCTGAAATTGCAATCAGCAGTGTTTGAAAGGCACAAGGCTGAAATCTATTCTGTTGAATGTGTGGTTCACAGTTTTGACAGCAGTATGTTAGCATTTGAACAAAGTGCTGTAAATCCACAGTGTTGTGCAGGTTGTGGTTAGAGTCATGGGATAAGTGTGTAGAGTTTTGAAAACTGTGTTCAAGCTATGAAAAACGAACTAGAGTTTGGTCCACATGAACTAACCTGGCCCTAGCCAGATGAATTTCGCTCCGCCTAGCTTCACTCACATCCATCTGGAACCTCTTCCATTGAGAGTGATTTCTCCAACCAACTTTATGGTTTAGCCAATCAGGACGCAGGGCGGGAGTTTCATAGATGTGACGTAGTGGAGAAGCGACCGCGAGACTGTTTTGATTCAGACAACAATGGCGGCTCGCATCGAGGAAGCAAGCGTTAACATTGATGCTGCTATTTCATCCGTGTTGTCCAATCTACCTAATATTGTTTCATTCGATTGCTAGCTACATGGGACTATAGTTAACACAACCCATCCCCCAAACTTTAGTCGACAAACTCCATTACATTAGACTATAAACGTGAGAACTGTTCATATTGTGCTTGCATTACACTGGTTTACATCATTAGCTATTGCCTGTCTTATGTTTCACGATTTGTACTTACCTCAGTGACACTTTGTCGAGCTCTGTTCTCAGTTGTTGGCCTCGACAATTTAGTAGCTGGGGGACCAGTTGGTGTTCGGGGTTGGGGACGCAATTTCGACGGAGTCGGTTCCCTGTTCCGTTTTTGTGCGACAGGCGCCTTTGCACTCACTGATGTTTCTGATGATTGTTCAGAAAGCGGTTCCTCTTCTGCTTTTTGCCATCCTCTAAAATTTGCCAGAGCATCTTCGAGTCTGCCGATCAAGCGAACGCACTGACTGCATATCCGACATGATCTTACCTGAACTTGTAACAATGTTAAACCGAGTTCTGTAAGTCGTTCGTCTATATTTTTTTTTTTTGGTTGGCTTCTTTGTTAAAAATAAGTTTGCTGTGCACAATGTTGCCTTTTATCCACACATTTTCATGGCACAGACGGCATTGATCATTTACCGACATTGCGCTGATGCTATATCCAAGATGTCGGCTGTTCTGTTTTGTTTTTTCCTGCGTCGCTCTCATCAGCGTCACGGGTTGGCTTCAGTGTGAGTGGTTGAAATAGCACGTCGATAAAGATGACAGACAAGTGCGACTTATCCAATCGTATGCAAGGATTTTTGATAAGGCCCAGCCTTCTGAAACGCCATTTCAATGGATCGGTTCCAGATGGATGAGTGAAGCTAGGCGGAGCGAAATTCATCTGGCTAGGTCCAGGTTACACATGAACTGCTGCTGTGCAGACTGTAGGTAGAGTTTTGCACATGTAGCTCTAGTTGTGCTCACTGTCGTTTACCAATCGAAAAAAACTGTTACAAATGGGGAACGAAGCACATTCCTTTTTTGGGGTCGTAAAGTCTTATCAATGTAACAAGACACTGAGTTCTGCCAGTGGTGTTAGCTTCATTGTGATGTAAGTTTCGGGGGAAGTTACATAGACCTTTGTTGGGAGAGTGAGTTTGCCGGACTATTCATTAAATATAATGAATAATTTGTTTGTGTGTGATTGGTCCAGACGCTACACCTGGAAGGCTCTACAGAAATTTGGCACCCTATTGAACGATGTTAAACTGAGAGTGCTGCCGTTCACAGACACCAGAATGAACGAGTTCACAGTAACGTTCATCAGGCAGTTATACAGTACGTTCAGTTCACGTTCGCCCAAAATATGAACGAGTTCATAAACTATCGTTCAATGAACTCGTTCAAGCACAACACTGGCGACATCTGTGACATTGTGCTGTGTGATAAAACTGCACATTTTTGAGTGGCCTTTTATTGTGGCCAGCCTAAGGCACACCTGTGCAATTAGGGATGGAACAGTATGGAAATTTCATATCACGATTATAGTGACAAAAAATTATTGTGATTATCAATATCACGGTTTTGTTAAAACGAGATGAAAGTGTTCAAAAAGAACTGATGCTCACACTGAAAACATTTCAACAAGTTTTATATTTGAAAACAAAACAAGCAGCTCTATGCACTTTTTAAAACAAGATTCTATTCTGTGGCATTTCCTTCCTTATAATGACCGTCGTCAATAGCAACGCATTATAACAACACACATCCATGCATCACAACGGACGCGCTCTCTCAGCTCTCTCTTCTACTATCACAACTCTCTTCTACATCACAACGGACGCGCTCTCTCTTCTATTTATTCAAATAGAAGTTGCCATCTTGCGTCATTTCATTTGCGTCATGTGGATTTAACAGGTAAGATTTAGAAACATCAATCTCAATGCAATATGTCCCCGTAATTATGTGGTAAAAAAAATCGGTGTAATAAGTGTACAATGAATATACATTATCATCTTTTAAATGTCACTCTTAACAGTCTTGTTTGAACTTGTTCGTTTCGTCTTTGGCTCAAAGCCACTTATTGCTGCGAACTTTTCTTCGTGGAAGCTTCACATTTATGTCAAGTGAGTGAGAAAATATTTCAACTCAAAACAACATTTTGTGCCCAATTATTTCCCAGACGTAGGTTTGGTGTTGAGGTCAGAGTTAACTTGCTTTGCGTTCGCTATACAACAGTGTGTGATGGTCACACAAGACGACTCGGCAGATTTGAAGTGTTTCCCTGTATTGCAGCGACTTTTTTGTGCATGTTCTGCAGACAGGGTGACCATCCTCGATTAAGTTTCACACAGGTCTTTTTTAAAAGCCAAAATATGACCACACCTCAGATTCAGTCCTCTTAAAAGGCTGAAAAATCTCCCGAGCACGGTCACCGCCTTCCGCCATTCCTTCTCGAATAAAAAAACAATGACGCTGCGCGCCTGCGTCAGACGGTTGCTGGCTGGACAGTTATTAAATGTTATTAAAATCGCGATAATCAAACACGGTTTTAAGGATAATTAAATTTTAAACGATGATACTAACCGTCAGTACATTTTATCGTTGTTTATAGTGAAACCGGTAATCGTCCCATCCCTATATGCAATAATCATGCTGTCTAATCAGCATCTTGATATGCCACACCTGTGAGGTGGATGGATTATCTCGGCAAAGGAGAAGTGCTCACTAACACAGATTTAGACAGATTTGTGAACAATATTTGAGAGAAATAGGCCTGTTGTGTACATAGAAAAAATCTTATATCTTTGAGTTCAGCTCATGAAAAATGGAGGCTGTTAAACAAAAGTGTTGCGTTTATAATTTTGTTCAGTGTAGTAAACTGTATTTTAAACTAATCACTATTTTAACATCTAACCTTACTTCTTTAGGCCTAAAATTCTAACATTTGAACAAAATGTACTCTGTGTCTGAATCGTATCCATATTAGAGGCTGACATTTTTTCGGGAATCCCACGGGTCACGGGATTCCCGTGGGATTCCTGCAGGATGGGAGTCATCTTTGCTATTAATCACGGGATTTGGACGGTACAGGATAAATGGTTAACGGGAGCAGACGGGAGCGGGAATCAACCAATAGCAAATACGACAAAAAAAGAAAAAAGTAAAATCACCATTTTGTAGTTTCCTTTTAATACACCTACAATGTAACGCAATTAAAAAATAACTACACGACCCAGCCGTCCCAGAAGCCATCAGTGCTTTTTGTCACGGCTTACCGCTGGAATTCAAAGAGCAGTGATGGAGGAAGCTAACAGCCACGGAGAAGTCGTTGTGGCAAAAAATGATTTACAGCGCAAAGTCAGAAGTAATGACATGTCTATTAAGTTCACAGAACTGGTCGGAAAGTCTGAAATATTAATTAAGTTTATGAGAGTAGGATGTTAAAAATCGTTAACATGTAATTAAAAAAAACTATAAATGTAAACTATAAATGTATTGTTTACTCAACAATAAATGAGTAAAATGCAGCTTTATGCGCTGTTTGGGTTTATTAAACTATTGTAGACATGGTGTGAACTATGTACTGTTTTTCTTTTATTTGCTGTCTTCCATTTTCTGGAGAAAATCTAGAAACAGGGGCTCAGCAGCTGGTCTAAAACAGGATGGAGAGGATGCAGATTAAATCAAATTCTATGTATTAACTAAACACTAATTGAAGAAAAAAATATATGGGAGCGGTACAGTCAGTTTAAACAGGAGAGGGATGGGAGTGGGAGTCAATTTACCAGGAGCGGGATGGGATGGGATTATTTTTTAAACTTTCTATGGGAGTGGGACGGGACAAGATTTCGTTCTATGGGAGTGGGACGGGACAGGAGTGAAAATCCACTCCCGTGTCATCCTCTAATCCATATATGGCAAAAGGGGAAATTAAACTAGATGGATGTCTAGTTTCATAAACTCGTGACTTTGTTTTCTTCGTTGCTTCACTTTGTTACTCAGAGTTTGCTTCTACCTAGTAACAGAAGGGTTTGTATATGAAGAACCAATCAAATTGTAGGGAAATTGTCACTTTGCCATTCTCCTTTTCTATAAAAACCCTTGAATCCTTTTCGCTGGTGGAATTCTCTCTGAAATTGATCTGCGATCCTCCGGCTGTGATTACAGCATTAAGTCGGAGGTTCGAATTTACCCGAGTATAATTTTTGAAAGTGTCGACTGTAGACGCTTGGGTGTCGACTGGAGATGCCTCAGTTAAACTTAAGTCAGGTGCATAGGGGAAAAATCTACCACATTACCACAGACCTTATTTCAAGTATTCAAAGTATTCAATCAAAAACCCATTGAAAAAAACCTTTGGCTGTGTCCGAAATCGCCCCCTATAGCCTATATACCCTTGAACAGGGCTCCAGGACTCCCATTCAATCCCACAATGCACTGCAATAACGATTGTACAACTGGGCTGTGTTTGAAATTGCCCACTATACCCTCAATCACTATTCCCTACTTTACTCCACTAATATAGTTCACTTGAAGGAGTGAATGAAAACAAGTGAGTGAATTCGGACAATGAGTGCGCCGGAAGTCCTGCCGCTTTTGCATAGTTTGTGCTTTGCAAACTGGCAGCTCCAGTAGTAATGAAAAGATTTATCTTGAACTCTGCCATGGAAACTAGCACGTATAAACCATAATTAAACTGTTCAATAATCAGGTATTTATACCTGTATGATATTACGTTGTACCCACATTAGACCAGTGGTTTGGAAAATGGATGGATGATTGATTCAGTTGCAGGCGACACCTTCTGGTCAGACTAATTAATTCACTCATTCGTTTTCATTTACTCCTTCAAGTGAACTATATTAGTGAAGTAATGTAGGGAATAGTGAATGAGGGTAAAGGGGGCGACTTTGAACACAGCCATTGACCTAAGGATGACAGAACCGGAAGTGCTAAAATGCTAACTAGGTTCAAGTCTTTGTCTACAAAAATACGTCATTCCTCTCTATTGGTGTTGATGGTTGAGGCAGGAACATGCTTTATTGTACGCCTTTATAAATGATAAAGCAGTTACACTTTATTTTAAGGTGTCATTGTTACAGTGTAATTATAGCGCTTTTCATATGTACTACAGTACACCCAAAGCGCTTTACAATCATATCAGGGTATCTCTCCTCAACCATCACCAGTGTGTAGCATACACATTGGATGATGCGATGGCAGCCACAGTACAACGGCGCCAGTGCACTCACCACACACCAGCTACAGGTGGAGAGAGGACAGAGAGTACTATAGGGTTAGGCTAGGATTAGGCTGAGGGTTAGTTGCATGTAATTATGCATAATGTACTGTTATTACTATGGTAAGTACATGTTACATATGTAACAAGGACACTGTAAAATAAAGTGTTACCGATAAAGCAATAAATGTACATATCACTTCTCTGCTGTTTTCTTTACGTTCTTTTATGCACAAAATTCTATTTTTTTATTAGCTAGTTCTATAACTTAAGTTATATTAAGTTATATATATTATTATAACATTATCAAAAGTTTAACTATATGGTCCAGCCCTAAAGGTCCTTTAGCTAAAATCACATAAAAATTAATAGGAACGGGCTCTCACCTGATGATGATATCGAACTTATTAAGAAGAGGTCCAAGTCCTAATCCTTTCAGTATTCCTCCATTTCCAATCACAACACATCGATGACAATCTCGCACTCCATGTCTCGATTCAGAAGAGGCTGGTAGGAGGTTCAAGATTTCCTGAAGCTTGTTCTTCATTTTCATGAAACCAAACGGTGGGGGATACTGGAATATTTGTTCATTTAAATGAGTGTTCTTGTCCAAAAAGGGCTCTACCACCAGTGTGGAGCTGTAATGTTCAGGTTTCATTCTCTGTCGGGCAAATGAAGGTCTGCATTCTTTTGCCAGAATCTCTCTGACATAGGAATGGATGCGCTGTAAGTGAAAAACAGTCCTTAAAGGAATAGTTCAATTACAAAATGAAAATTCTGTCATTATTTACTCACCACCACTCAAGTTGTTTCTAACCTATATGAACTTCTTTCCTCTGCTGAACACAAAAGAAGATATTTAGAAGAATGTCGGTAGCCAAACAGTTGATGTACCCCACTGATTTCCATAGTATTTTTTTTCCTACAATGGAAATCAATAGGGCCCATCAACTGTTTGGTTACCGAAATTTTTCTAAATATCTTCTTTTGTAGCTGAAGTAAATGGCCTTACGTTGAAATGGCCATTTAGCGCCACCATGTTTCTACAGTATCCCTAAACGGACAAACTGCTCTACAGAGCGCGTTTTGTCACTTTGTTCTTCATGCAAAGAAGCTAGCTTCATTGCTTAACTGGCTACTCTGCGGTCTCAGTCGACGACATCTTTTCATGTTGGCCACCGTAACTTCTGTTGGTTGCAATTCGCAACCTCACTGCTAGATGCCGCTAAAATTTACACACTGCACCTTTAAGGGATTTTTGGTATTATAAACATTAAAACACAAACAGTATGAATCTCTGTAAAGCTGCTTCAAAACAATGCATAATTGTGAAAAGTGCTAACCAAAGTTGACTCGACTGTTTCCTCTATAACAGTGAAGTGATTTTTCGTTCTGGTCCTGGGAATTTTTAAGTGCAGACAAGGAAAGTTTATATGGTGAAAACCCTCGACCCAGTAACGTAGGTGTAGGAGAGCAGGGGAGAGCAGATGAGGGAGATGAGGGAGATCAGGATCCAGTTTAATAAAAGAAAATAGTAATTTAAAAAATAAAAACTCAAACACCAGGGAACCAAGTTTATCGTGGGGTCCTCTAACACACGGGGCTCCAGTCGTGAAACGGGAAACAGGAAGTGTGTTATAACTTCAGCTGTATGTTCGTTGAAGGAGACTGATCACATGGATGTGACTATGGTGTGTAAAACCCAATTTGTTTCTAACTTTGTCAGACTAATGTCAAGACATGGCAGATGTAGACCAACGTAAGGATTCTTAATATCTTATACTGTTGACATGGCAGCAGCATCAAAGTTCAATAATCTTTTCGGATCCTTTTGAAACTCTAAATTAGATGCTAAGAATCTAATTTAATTGCATGAAACTCGACACACATTAGAGTTGTCTGCCAGTAGACATGGGCAAAGCCTTAGAAATGGGCGTGTAGAAGGGGCTCTATAGCGCCACTTTGACTAAATTTGGGAGAAAAGTTTACCTACAGTCACCAAACTCGCTACATATATTGTTCTCATCGAGCCGGACAACTTTCTGATTTACAGTCACTAGCTTCGACCAACAGGAAGTCAGATATTTTAATTTGAATGTGGATTTTTTTAAATAAACAGGCTCTGTATTTTTAACTCCTCCTAGGGGATTCATACAATGCACATCAAACTTTCGGAACATTATGACAATACACTGAAGATGCTAAATTGAGAACGGACATTGGATATCTCGAACAGTGTTGCCATGGCGAGGGATTAAATCAATGTCAAAAAAGGGAAACAGGAGGCATCTCATATCTTCTAAACAATCAATTATACACCATTTATTTTTATATAAAATACAATTATTAGAAAAACTAATTCTATTCTATCTTTTTAATTAAAGCAGTATGTGCAAGTTAAAAAAGTGCTGGTTAAAAAAAAAATGTAATACATATACTGTAAGAACAGATATCCCTTATATCCTTATATCCCTCTCGACATCTGATACAGTCTCTCTACACTCTCTTTATCTTTTTGTGGTGTCAATCCTTGGTATGGTTGGGTAGCCTTCCCTTCTGTGGATTGTGTGGATAGTGGATTCGATACGGTTCTGGCTAACGTAGTTAAACCTATAAAATGTTGCGTGGGTCACATTGGTCATCACTGGTCATGTCTTTGCGTATCCACTTGCAGGTTTTGTTTTTTGGACTTTTTGTGCTGTTTTTGGATGACGTTAATCAAATTACTTTTCCCGAGATGGCTTTACAATTTTCTGCTGCTCAACTTAGAACATTAAATGGATCTTTCCGCTTGGCTCCGGACGCTTATGAATGGTGTCAACAACGTGGAGTTTTTTACGCCGACCTCGCTACATACACCGTTCGCAGAAGAAACTTCGGATTTATCACTGCTCGTCTTCAAATAATATTCCAGTTGTCTGTACCAATAATAATAATAATATTATTAATAATAATAATAATCATACATTTTATTTATAGGCGCCTTTCATGGCACTCAAGGACACCTAACAAAAACCATAAAGTAATCACATTCAACAATAAAACCAGTACAGCAAGAATCATTAAATCACATAAAAGCCTGCATAAGTTTTAAGACGAGATTTAAAGACCGAAATACTAGAACTGTTGCGAACTTCTACAGGAAGAGAGTTCCATAAATGGGGAGCCGCATAACCAAAAGCTCGTGACCTCATAGAAGTCGTCCGAATGCGTTGAAGAAAAAGTGTAAGTGCAGAAGCCGATCTTAAAATGCGGGAAGGAGTATGTATATGAACAAGATCTACAGTAGAAGATATGAAGGAGCCAAGTTGTTAAATGCTTTGTAAGTTAAAAGTAAAATTTTTAAATTCACACGGAATTTAACTGGGAGCCAATGCAAATTTTGTAAAAAAAGGAGAAATATGTTCAGAAATGGAAGCTTTGGTAATGACTCGAGCTGCAGCATTTTGTACCAACTGTATTTTATGAAGAGATTTGGAAGAAAGCCCATAAAACAAAGCATTACAATAGTCGATTTGTGATTATTACAAGAGCATGCACAAGCATAGCAGTACTCTTGAGTGAAAGGACAGGACGCAGACAATTTATATTCCTAATATGAAAGAAAGCAGAATGGGTAACACTGTTAAAATAAGCTTCAAAATACAGTTCTGTCAAGAATGACACCCAAACTTTTAACCTGATTAGAAAGAGGAACAGAGCAATTATCTATTACCACAGAAGACATATTTTGACTTGTGAAAGGCGCCTATAAATAAAATGTATTATTAACTAGACTGGTTCCATCTACTCGTGCCTCACCCTGTTTCACTCCTGAACTTCGAACGATAAAAACTGAGGGTCGCTGCCTAGAAAGACTATACAGGAAAACTGGACTCACTGTGCATTCTCTGGCTTTTAAAGAACATTTGCTCAACTACCGTACAGCCCTCAACAATGCAAGATCCTCTTATTTCTCCTCTACCATTAGGACTTCCACGTGCAGGCCCATTCTTTGCTATGGTTAAACTCACTAATCCACCACAACGTTGCACCCTTCATAACACATTTGATTAAATGTAGTTTGGCTTCCGCCATTGTCCTAGCAGAATTAAAAAAACTAAAAAAATAATTAAAAATACATGGACAATTACAGGCCACTATCTAATTTAACATTCTTAAAGGTGCCATATGTAAAAATTGAGGTAAAAATATCAAAAAGATTAGCTACACGTATCAAAAGAATGAGAAGAAATAAGTGCAATGATGTCATTAAAAAATGACAAGTTATAGTGCTGCCGAGATATAAACCTGAATTAGCATGCTAAATTACTAGCCCCGGCCCGGCCGGTGTCTAATACCAGTTTCGGCCATGGGAGGCGATATGCGGGCAACATACATAACCACCAGCCAAACTGCAACACACGAATAACTCGCACGGCTTGTATCTCTTTAATCTCAAAAAATCTCCAAATGCTCCACGTGAAACTGTGGTCTTACTATAGTGTCAATTGATTTGATTAATATGCGCGAGGGAGAGAGAGCAGGACCGCGCTCGTGTTGTTTGTAGACGTGAGAGTGCGCGCGCGCGGCCGAGCTCTCTCTCTCTCTCTCTCTCTGCTCGTAATGCGCCCTGTCAAGCGCAGCGGCAGCAGTCATTCTATTCTACATCCCTCACCGATCAAAATAGGCTTTGGCGGGACAAAGCGGATTATTTGACGGTTTTAGAAGATTAACAACCTGAAACTAAAAAACAGACTAGAGTAGGCCAACTTTCTGGAGGTATACTCCCCCCATCTGGTATGGAATATGTGGAGTATGAATTGATTTTTTGACATAAGGCACCTTTAAGCAAAATCCTTGAAAAGGTTATGGCTTTGCAATTGCGATTATATTTAGATGCTAATGGTCTTTTTGAACCTTTTCAGTCAGGAATTCGCCCATCTCATAGCACTGAAACTGCTCTTGAGAGATTTATGTATTTTTAGTCTGGAAAAAATCCTCCGATGACGCAAAAATCGTCATTTTGCGTCATCGTAGGATTTTTGGGCCAGAGGCTTAAAACTACAGCCAGTACTAGTAGCTAGTTCCGCATGTTTTCACCACGCCCATATGGGGTGGGATCTCACTCACAGAATGTAAAGATAGTGTCAGCCATCTTTCTGTAGAAGCTAAGCTAACAGGCTCTTGGTCTGTGTAGAAAGTTTGTATAGTAGGCTAATCACGATGGCGGAATGTAGTTTTGAAGTTGAAATGGCAAAAGGGGATTTCGAAGATCTGTTGCGCGAATCTGATGCTCGCGGCTACCTGTACGATCCGCAATACAGCGATGAACAGTTGCGGGAGACGGAAGAAGAGGCGGCCGGAGCAGCTGCTGCAGCAGGGGAGCAAGACCTGCTTGGCGGTCAGGAGGAAGAGCCCGGCCAGCCAGACTCGAGCTGGGGCGGACTGGTGGTGTCAGTGCTCTCGCTGTGCGCCTGTGGAAACAGATAGAGAGTCCTATTGCTGTCGCAAATTTCAGCGATGCCATTTTCTTCTGGACGAGATAAATTGGAAACGCCAATTTTTTTGGCTTTGGCAGCCAAAGCCCGCAGGGACAAACGGACGGCTTAGTGTAAAGTGAGTATTTGTTTTTTTTTACCAAGACGTAATGTACAGAGTTTGGACACTCGGCATTATCACAATGTTCTTCCCGCGTAGTCAGCTGAGCTGTTGTTGTTATATTTACATCTATGATAGTATACTGTATGTGCAAATAGTTTGCATTGCTAAAGTTGTGCTTACTGTTTTATAGACAATATCGCCTAACAGCCTACCATAACTTTATGGAATGGGTCCTGCAAGGCGAGAGACTTGGTAAAGACTATTGTCTCGTTTTGCCCACCTGTGTTGTCCAGGATATAAGACGGAGATATCCAGCTCCTGACGGGCAATACTGTGGATATAAGGAAACAGCTGAAGCTCTAGAAGAGCTTTGAGTGTAAAAGTGTTAATATTAATTATTTTTTTAATTAAAAGTTATAACTCGCATTGGTTGTGGTTCTTTTTATAAACCTTTACTGTTACTAGAGTATGTATTAGCCTAGAGAATGTGTGGAGAAATTTTTCGGATACTGCCGCCTGTAATCGGTAGGCGTGGTTTGGGAGTGGCCTGGCCTCGTAAGCGCAGCAAAGCAAGTGCATTCTTGGAGTTGTTGTCTTTCAGCCACATGAGTAAAAAATACATTTTCTGCCTTTTCTCAGTCTAGAATGCTTCAATTTCAAAAATAATTTCACATTTCTACTATATAAATTACCACTATTAAATACACATTCATCTGCCCACAGCTGAAGTATCCCTTTAACGACATTCTTTGGTCTGTGGATTCAGGGTTAATAAACATCTTGATGCTTCTCGATCTAAGCGCTGCATTTGACACAGTCTGCCATGAAATACTGAACTCTCGGCTTTCTGATATTGGAATCACTGGTTCCGCTCTTTCCTGGCTCATTTCCTATATCAGCGACAGAAAGTACTATAATCACAATACTAGGGTATAGACTAGGGCAGTGTTTCTCAACCTCTCCTGCAGGGACCCCCTGACAGGACATGTTTTTGTTTTATCCCTGAAATGGCACACCTGATTCAATTAGTCAGCTACACATTAAGCCTTTGAGCCTTTAATTGAATCAGGTGTGCCATTTCAGGGTTAAAACAAAAACATGTCCTGTCAGGGGGTCCCTGCAGGAGAGGTTGAGAAACACTGGACTAGGGTATAGATCTGCTACTGCTTATCTATATCTAATCTATATCTATATCTAATCTATATCTAATCTCTCTCTCTCTATATATATATATATATATATATATATATATATATATATATATATATATATATATATATATATATATATATATATATACACACACACTTGGTGACATCATACGCAGGCATGGACTTGACATTCTGGACTTGACATTCCCGTCATCTATGCTGATGACATTCAAATTTATCTTACCACCAGCTCCGATAGGCTTTCCCTGCCTGACTCACTCACTGCATGCATTTCCTCAAATTAAATAAAAAACTGAGATATTGGTGATTGGCTCTGCTGCCTCATTTAAAAGGATGGACCTGTCCTTTGATATCGATGGAGTTCATGTTAAGCCTTCGTCATCTATTCGTAACCTTGGTGTCTTAATCGACTCAACTCTATCTTTTGGCTCTCATATTTCTTCTCTTGTTAAAAACTATTTTTTTTCCATCTTCGTAAAATTGCACGTCTTCGATCTTCTCTCACTTTAGCTGATACTGAAATCTTAATTCATGCATTAAATCACATCACGTCTGGATTATTGCAATGCTCCATTTCTTGGTCTGCCCAAAAAACGTATTGCAAGATTACAGTATGTTCAAAACTCAGCAGTTCTCACCTCCACCAGGCGTTCTGCTCACATTACTCCTCTGCTTCATGACCTTCACCGGCTACCCGTGGCATCATGTATTCACTTTAAGGTATTATTTCTAACGTTTAAGGCATTAAATGGACTTGCACCTCCATATCTGTCTGATCTACTTTACACCTACCGCCCTGCTCGGTCCCTTAGATCAGCTGAACTTGGATTATTGTCCATCCCTCGTTTTCATTTTTCATCTCAAGGTCATTTAGTGTTAATGCTCCTAAATTATGGAATTCACTGCCCCTTACACTTCGTAATATCTCATCTGTGGCTACATTCAAGACTCATCTAAAAACATATCTATTTAACATGTATTTTGGATAATGTGACTAAATGTGTCCTTATGTGATTGTAATGTGTGTGCGGGTGTGTAAATGTATTGTAATGTACAATGTAAAGTGATCTTGAGCTACGGAAAGTCGCTATATAATACGTTTTATTATATATATATGTATATATATATATATATTTAAATAAAACTACTTATTATTATTAAGTAGTATTATGGGGTTGTTATGGGCTAGCTACCCATAACAGCAGGCTCCGTCACCCTATTAGGGTACAAGAGCCACCTTATCTGGCTACTAAAAGTTCAATAAGAAGTATACCCTTAGAGTCTGCGAGAGCAGGGGCGGAAGAAGACTCACAGACTGACCTCCCGGTAATGACCCTTGCAATGAACATGACATCGAATGGAAAAAGTAGCAAGACTCTTGAGAAACCAGCAGTTGGACATGTTCTTCAGATTTGCGTGTGTTGATGGGCGAAAGTAACATCAACCCATGGTCTTCAGGTACATCAAGGACGGAAGAAATGCCTGAAAACCACCAACCCAGGGCCCCGCATTGACCAGATTCTGTCAAGAAGAAGGTTAAATCAGTCGGGTGAGAATCAGCGGCAGGAGGAACCCCACAGTCCGCAGAGAATCAGCACCCCAGGGAATGAGGAGGAAGCTTCAGGCAGAACCACCAGTCCAAGACAACAACCAGCCCAACGCAAAAAAGAAAACATGCAAGGACGTAAGCCGTTGGTGAAATGGCCAAAATCTAACAGCAAGGAGTGGGAAACCATCAACACAGACTTAAGCCTTATCCTAAATAACATCAAAGGGTCAGCCGAGAAAAAGCCGAGAAGGCATCAACGTACTTCAAGAGGACCTAAAGCACAGGCTCTCAAAACTCCGCCGAGCAGAAAGCTTACGGATGCGCCGGAACAAGAAAGAAAAAGCCAGAACTGATTTCTATAAAGACCCGTTTAAATTTGTGAAAGGCATATTCACAAAGGAGAAGAGTGGATCCCTGAAAATATCAAAAGACCAGGTTGAAGAGAATCTGAGAACCATCTATACAGATGGGAAAAAAGATGAACCAATTGTCCCCACTGACATCCCTCCAATATCATCACCACAACATCAGTTTGATATCAGCCCTCCCAAGCTGAGCGAGGTGAAGCAGGCAGTGAAAAAGGCAAGAACGGCATCTGCACCAGGCCCTAACGCCGTACCGTATAGTGTCTACAAGAACGCTCCAGATGTTTTGAAAATTCTGTGGAAGAACATGAAGGTGGCGTGGGTCAAGCAAATTGTTCCGAAAGCCTGGCGAAGAACGGGAGGGGTGTTCATCCCAAAAGAAAAGAATTCGACCACCATTGAACAATTCCGCCAGATAAACCTGCTGAACATTGAAGGCAAGATCTTTTTCAGTGTATTGGCACAATGACTGACACAGTATTTAAAACAAAACCACTTCATTGACACGTCAATTCAAAAGGCTGGCATCGCAGGCTTTTCGGGATGCCTGGAACATAACAGCATTATATGGCATCAAATCCAGACTGCAAAGAAAGAAGGAAAAGATCTTCACGTCTTGTTCCTTGATCTGGCCAATGCCTATGGTTCAGTTCCTCATCCAGTTCTGTGGGCTGGCTTTGATTTCTTCCAGGTTCCGACTACAATCACAAATCTAGTGAAACACTACTTCCAGGATCTACAGTTTTGCCTTACAACGTCAGACTTCACCACAAATTGGCAACCGTTGGAAGTAGGTATCATGGCGGGATGTACCATCTCCCCATTGGCCTTGACGATGGCAATGGAGATCATTATTAGAGCCTCGAAATGGGTCGTGGGAGGAGAACGACTACAAAGTAATCAGAGGTTACCACCAATTCGGGCCTATATGGACGATCTAACAACACTCACAACAACTGTCCCCTGCACCAAAAGATTGCTGGAGAAACTTCATCAAAATATAACATGGGCGAGGATGAAGTTAAAGCCCAATAAGTGCAGAAGCATCTCCATCATGAAAGGCCAAGTTACAGACCAAAGATTTCATGTTGGTGGAACACCTGTCCCAACAATCTCAGAAATGCCAGTAAAGAGCTTGGGGAGATGGTATGATGCAAAGCTCAAAGACACCGAGCAGTTTGAACAACTAAAAAATTATACTAGCATGTACATGGAGCGCATCAATAAGACCTTGTTGCCAGGAAAACTCAAGGTATGGTGTTTTCAGTTTGGAATACTCCCAAGACTTTTGTGGCCGTTAACCGTATATGAGATCCCCATCACCAAGGTTGAAAAGTTGGAACGGCTAGTAAGCACTCAGCTGAAGCAGTGGCTTGGAATTCCACGTTGTTTAGGTTCTGTTGGACTTTATGGACATGGCATGTTGGAATTACCAATCACAGGGCTCGTTGAAGAGTTCAAATGCACCAAAGCAAGGCTTGTCATGACCTTATCTGAATCTGAGGATGCAGTCATTCGAACAGCAGCCCCCCGGGTGGTACTAGGAAGAAAATGGACTCCATCAGAAGCTGTTCAGAGTGCAAAGTCTGCGCTTCATTTCAGAGATGTGGTTGGAAAAGTACAGCATGGAAGGGCAGGGTTCGGACTCATCCCCAAAACTCCTCAGTGGCATAAAGCAACATCAGTGCAGAAGAGACAGCTAGTGGTAGAGGAGGTTAGGAGACAGGAGGATGGAGAACGACATGCCAAAGCCGTATCAATGGCCAAGCAAGGGAGATGGACCAACTGGGAGGGCCTGGAGAAAAAAAAGCTCAGCTGGCGTGACATCTGGCAAATGGAGGGAGCTCGGCTGAGTTTTGTCATCAGGGCCACATACGACCTGCTACCCTCCCCCCAAAATCTGAAAGTGTGGTATGGAGAAGATCCTGCCTGTTCCCTGTGTCAAGTACCTGCATCCCTAAGGCACATTCTATCGGGGTGTACTACAAGTCTCACACAAGGGCACTATACTTGGCGGCATAACCAAGTACTCAGAGAACTGGCATCAATAATGGAACAGAAGCGAACCAACACAAACAATCTCCCACAAACATCGGCAGTACAGGTCAGCTTAACAAATTTCGTACCAGCTGGCCAAAATCAGAAACAGAGTACAGCACCTAAGGATACAAGCATCCTGCAGTCAGCCCGGGATTGGAAGTTGGAAGTGGACCTTGATAAGAAGCTTGTATTTCCCCCAGAAATATTGGCTACAACACTCCGACCAGACATGGTCCTGTGGTCTCCAACAACAAAACTAGTATATGTTGTGGAATTAACAGTACCATGGGAAGAGGGAGTTGAAGAGGCTCATGAGAGGAAAAAGAATAAATATTCCGACCTAGCAGCTGAAGCATCCCAGAATGGCTGGAAGACCAGTATCTTCCCAGTAGAGGTAGGATGCAGGGGATTTGTTGCTACATCTACCACCAGTTTGCTGAGAAAGCTAGGGGTGAAGGGTCGCTGTCTCCAACAGGCCATCAAGTCCATGTCAAGTGCTGCCGAGAAAAGCAGTAACTGGCTCTGGATCAAGCGTAAGGACTGGGCAGCAAGGTAGAGACCGATGGTATGCGGCCAGGCTTAGGCCCGACTCAGGGAGAAGGACGCCCCTGCCATGCAGAGCCCATTAGGGATATGGAGGGTATGGCATGGAGGGGGGTGTACCTGGGACGCTGGGTACACTGTTGAGCCTTATGGAGACGTTGTGGGCTTCAATCAACGAAACGTCGATGAAGCAGCGTGCCCACCTGATGACTCCAATGACATACCTTATCCTCCTTTTTCCCCACTCCACACCGACTGCTACTGTCAAGAGTTTTCTACTAAAGGGATTGAAACATCTAGTCCTATTAGCTTTACTCATTACTTAAATTTAGTCTTTTATTCACATTGATCAGTGAACATAAACAGAAGAGCCAGCCGAACCTGCTTGATGCGTGAGAACAAACCTCTTGCGTAAGATCAAATGTGCTGCATAACACGAGAATGAACCTCATTGGTTATTGCACGTCAAGCGAACATGCTTGAGCTTCTGTTTAACACAACTGACATGTGAAAAAGCCTATATTCAATATGTTCATCATATAAAGCGATCGAGTATCTTCTGAAAATTTGGACTACATCGCTCAATTCATATGGATTAGTTTTACAATCTCTTTATGAACTTTTTGAAGCATCAAAGTGGTAGTTGTGTAGGGACAGAAATCTTTAAGATTTCATCAAAAACATTTTCATTTGTGCTCCAAAGATGAACGAAAGTCTTAAGGGTTTGGAATGACATGAGGATGAGTAATTAATGACAATTTTCATTTTTGGGTGAACTAACCCTTTTAAGAGCGTTTCTAAGAATCTGTTCAAATCTGGCACCACAAATGCAATCTAGACTACTCAAATTTATATTTGTGAATCAACACCACAAAATTCTCCAAAGAAAAAATGTACAAATACATTAAAAATGTATGCATTATGATTTGATTAAGCCCATCGAAGCTAAATTAATTTGGGTGGACCACAGAAATGGTGTAGATACTTGCTGAATCTGATGTAAAATGAAAAAAAGAGATACCTCTTGGTAGATGGGGTCTACTGGCACTTCAACAGGCTTTGGGTCCGTGTGAAACAGAGGCAGTTTTAAAATTGCCAGTGAAATCAATGCCAAGCTCAGAAGAAGAATAAACAGCCTTTTGCTAAGTAAAAAGGGTCAGATACTTAAAATTAGTAAAATTACATTTTTAGGTGAATGTTAAACATGTTTTAATTGTTTACAGATAAGTAAGACATTTTAATATGATCATGTCTACGGTTTACCTGGGTTGAAAAAGACACGGTTTGACAGCCTTCCTCATGGTGGCATCTGATCACCAAGTCCTCTTTTTATTTTTCCTGCCTAAAACAAGAAGCCCTCGCTACCGCGTGAGACGGACGACACCTAAAAGCAGAACAAAAAACAGACAGATCACATAAAATAGCACAAATAATGCAGTGCTGACGCAGTTAATTCAATACTGCATTTGAGGGTGTGTTCACAATTTTGTCAGGTTAGGTTGAAATGCAAATTCATCAGGGGTAAAAAAGATCGATCTGAGCTACTGATTATACTTCAGCAATGCTAGCTCAAATAAAGTAGAGGAAATTATGTAAGAAAGTATTGTAATGGGATATCAGTTCAGGTGTGCTGCACCCATAATGTCTCAAGCTTCAGCTCCACTTGCATCTCACACCTGAGAGTCCTTCAGTCTCACATAATTATCTCATTCTGAATGGAAACAATGCACATTCAATTGACATACTGTAGTTAAAGTTAGAAGTTAAGGTTAAGTAAATTATCACTAACATTCCCCCCAGGGTTTTAAATTAACTTTTTTAATCACCAGCCAGTTACTAGACCTTTAATTTACCGGCCATTCCGAACTTACAAAGACCATCCTAAAAGGACAAATAGACAGGATAGGCCAAGGTCTGCTAAAAAATTGGCAGAAGTGCTTCTTCGTTGCTAGGTGGTTATTTCCTTTTTACACTGGGGTTAGTCTTCCCAAATTATTATGTTTCTTGGGTCTGCGCTATTCCCTTCAAAGCACACAAACCAGTGTGGTTTAATTTGTTACAAGAGACGGTTATGTTAAAGGTGCAGTGTGTGATTTTAGCGGGATCTAGTGGCGAGGTTACGAATTGCAGCCAACAAAAGTTACGGTGGCCGACAGGAAAATATGTCATCGTCTGAGACAGCAGAGAGTAGCCAGTTCAGCAATGAGGTTCCTTTACAAGGATAAATTAAGATATTGATGTTTACTTAATTATTCAGTAAAACTATAAGTTATTGCGAATATTATTGTAACTTGTTCATCACTGTGTCAGTGTTTTATTCACTGAACTAAGCTTGCTTCCTTGCACGAAGAGCAACATAGTAACGAAATGTGTTTGTCCGTTTAGGGCTACTGTAGAAACATATCGGCGCATTTCACTGTAAGGGGATCCGCGGTGTGTGTAGACAGAAACTGCTTATTCGGTCCCACTTTATATTAAGTGGCTTTAAGTATTATGTGCTTACATCGAAAAATAAGTACAATGTACTTATTGTGTTCAGGTTGTATTGTAAAACACTTTTGCTGCTATTAAGGAGTGATACGGGTTAGGTTAGGGTCAGGTGTGTGTGGTATAGGTATCTTTAAGGCTGGGTTAAGGTGTAAGGGTTGGGTCAACTGTGTAATTACAAATGTAATTACATAAATTAATTACAGCTGTAATTACATGCATGTATTTTCAAAATATAAGTACAATGTAAAAACACATATGTACACAATAAGTCCATTGTATCAAATTATTAATTTCAATGTAAGTACATAGAATAAGCGGTCCCACTTTATATTATGTGGCTTTAAGTACTAAGGTAATACAAATATAACGGTTCATTAAGTAAGGTCTTTATACACCACTGAAAACTTATTTTTCAAGGTAGTGACGAAACGCGCTCTGTAGCGCTGTCTGTTCGCTGTCGGTTACAATAGAAACATGACGACACAATATGTCGACCTCCATAGAAGGGGGATCCTGCGATTATGGAGATATAAAGGTCTCATTCTAAGGTAATAAAAACATAACGGTTCATTATGCAAGGTCTTGATACACCACTGAAAACATAGTTATGGATCTTATATTGCATTTCTGTCAATAGATCCTCAGAAATATTACACAACGCACCTTTAAAGCTACAATATGTTTTTTTTCGCCCCTAGGGGTCGCTAACCTCTTACCAAAGGCGTAGGTTGATGACGCATAAGCGATGCTGATGATGTTTTTCCTGTGTTTTTCACATGACTGTGGTATGAAGCAGGTCGCGATTGCTAATGAGAGACAGATATCAGCGCCACACGAGAGTCCCGCGGATATAAAGGAAGGACATTTCAATCTATCGAACTACCCGCAACTGCTGTATTAATACTCACACTCTGTCAGGTCAGTTTATTAGACGAATGAAACTTGTGAGGTAACGCAGCGCTGTTTCACTACTAAACTGCATTGAGTGTGGAAGTTATAATGTTATTCTATGTGTTAGTTTGTCTGTATGAGACCAGAAGTTAGCTAGATCAACATTAGAATAACATACTGATCATATTCTAACATTTCGAGCTATAACGTTACATATGCAATATATATTTTGGTCCAGACCAAAAAAACCAAGGGAACCAAACTACAAGTGTGAGCAGTGCATCTTTCGCTCGTGCATGATTGCGCGTCCATGTTCTTCGAATGGGTGGAGTCAGGGCCAGCGTTGGAGAAAAGAAGGTAGGACCATTTGAATTGTTTATTTTCAAAATCTGCCGGTCGTTTTCCAAATCACATACCCCACCTTTAATAATCTTCAGTAGGCTACCATATAGGCTGCACGATATTGGGGGAAAAAAAGGACACGGCGATATTTTGTTTTTCTGCAATACATATAAATCATCAGATGACTTGAATAGCTCTGTTTGGAAAGAATTGTAGAGGAGAGAATGGCTTAATAAACAAACTACAGCTGGTCCAAAACGCAGCAGCTAGAGTTCTAGAACCAGGAAGTATGACCATATTAGCCCGTTTCTGTCAACACTGCATTGGCTTCCCTTTAAACATCGTATACATTTAAAAAAAATGTTGATTACTACAAGCACTAAATGGTTTAGCTCCCTAGTACTTGAGTGAGCTCTTAACGCATTATAGTCATTCACGTCTATTGCGATCTCAAAATTCTGGCCAGTTGATCATACCTAGAATATCAAAATCGACTGCTGGCGGTAGATCCTTTTCCTATTTAGCACCAAAACTCCGGAACAATCTTCCTAACATTGTCCAGGAAGCAGACACACTCTGTCGGTTTACATCTAGACTAAAAATACATCTCTTTGACCTAGCATACACAACACATTATCACTTTCTATTATTCAAATCAGTTAAATGGTTGATAGGCTGCATAGATTAGGTCAGCCTGAACCGGGAACACTTCCTATAACACCTGATGTACTCGCTCGCTACATCCTAAGAAGAATGGCATCTACCCTAATCAGTGTTTCCCCTAGGATTTTTTTTCAGGGGGGGGGGGGGGGACTGCTAGTGTTGCGGAGCGGGCGTGTTACGGATACGTGGTGTATTTGTTTTTTATTATTAATTGAAATCATGTACTATGAATCATTAAACTTATATAACATTTTTTTTAATATATATATATATATATATATATATATGGAAAAAAAATTCACACTAATTCTGTGTTGTGTTTTTTCTGGTAATAAAATGAAGACATAAAACACAATTTTTAGCATTTTTTTAATCAATTTTAATCATATGAAATTAAATAAACTTTTTGTCAAATAACTGGCTGCACAATGAGCTTTAGCCTAACTGTTCAAATTAAAACATGGATTATTCCTTAATTTCAGTTTTGATGATAATTTATTTGGATTAGTGTTAGTGTATTATTACATTGGGATATATCTAAATTCTAATGTACAACAGTAATATATTTCTGTCAAGTTAAACCGAACTTTTATTTTGACGGGTTGCCGTGAAGACCTTTTGAGGTTCTGTGTGTTTGTCATGATGATAGTTTTTCTCAAATGAAGCGGTGAAATGATCACGAAGTGACTTTCAGAGTGGATCTAGAGCCTGGAGAGGAAGTTCATGCATTTGTGTCTTCATATAGGCCAAATAACAGCGCAAGCGTCACACGTGCTTCAGTGTGTGTGTGGTAAATTAAACTGCGCGTCGGGGCACCATTCATTCACACAGAACATGCAGGATTCGTATTTAAATAGTCTTTGTGTTTTAATATTCACACACACTAGTCTACATCGCGATTTGATTTCAAGTGTACTGAACTGCTTTCTATTTTTTCCTCAAATTTACAAATTCCGTGAAATTCCGCGTTTTACACTAAATTCCTTTTTTATGACTGTATTTCGTCAGCATTTTAGTGGGGGGCGGGGGGTCGTTTTGCGGGGGCGGGCCGCCCCCCCAAAACAATGGTAGGGGAAACACTGCTAATATTAGTCTCTCTGTTTATTCCGAGGTTTACTGCAGTCACCCGGATCCGGGCTGTGTCCAGATCAGATGAAGGACCTGCGCCTAGACACGACCATAACGCATGATGTAGTGAGCCGGATCCGGGCCGTATCCAGATCAGATGGAGGACCTGTGCCTAGACACGACCACTAGGGCTGGGACGGTTACCGCATTACCGCATTACCGCGGTCACGTGACTCCAACCGCGGGTCTGAGCTCGTCACAGTCATCACCGCAAAAAAATAAATAAATAAATAACCTTGGCCTGCACATGTGTGCACGTTGTGTCTAATGACATGGATTCATTGATTCTAATGACATTGATTATGTCTAATGATATTGTGCCTTACATGGATTCAAGGTTTTCTAAACAAAACTTATCAAAAGATGGAGCAAATCCGACCTTTCGCGAGTTGAGGAGCGCAATGTTCCATGACGCATAATAACATTCCATTCGTATTAGAGATGCGCGGATGGGCTATTATTATTTCATCCGCAACCGCATCACAAAACTCACCATCTGTCCGCCATCCACCCGCACCAACGTTTTTTGATAAATTTTCGAAACCGCATCCGCGGCGCTGACTGTTTTAAGGTCTATGAGCAATGCGAGGCGCTGCTGCGGCAAGGCTAGAAAGCTTTTGGCTGTTCTAGAAAGAACACTGATCCAATGCAGCAAAGATATTTAAAGGCTAAGTCCCTAGTATATTGGCTATGTTGTATCCCCAGAATATCAGCAGTGAACTCTGTCTCCGATCGGCGCCCAGGGATAAATATGAATAATAGCCTATAACGCACATCGGCAAACCTGACCTTACCTGACTAGGCTACTGTAGACTAAAATGTTATCATTTCGTTTTGAATTTTGTTTAAAAGTAGACATTTAGGCCCAGCCTACGCCGAGTTTCGGTTCATTTATGAGACGAGCTCCAGTTCACGCGCAAGAGATCGCACCCGCGCTTCCACGTTATCCTGATTATATGTCTGCTATTTGCTTCTTAATTTTAAATTCCAGGCAATTCGTAATGAAACAGTGATTAAAATTAAGGTACAATTTATACAAAACGAAATTTAATTTAAAGAAAAGGCTTTCTACAAAACAAAACTTAATAAAGTGGTCAAAATCGTGTCTGACCCATCTTATGATCCTATCTTACTCATGCTGTTCACTCTTCATGTAATCGACATAGATTAAATAAAAAATAACACTATATTATGTAAACATAAATATGGAGTATAATATTTTTAATTAAGAAATGTTGCAATAGGTGTTCTTTCATTTCCAATGTCAACATCATAATGTATTCTCCTGAAAATGATGAATTCAATGCGAATGTATCTGAGAATATTCTTAAATAAGGAAATCTATTCAGTGATTGGTTCATGCCAAATTACTGCTTGATGAAAATGTGACTATTTCAAATTGTGCTCTTTTTTTTCGGATGTAGGTGACAATATTTCGCAAAGTCTGTCTAGCAAAAACGACTTCTGGTGCGTGCGCGAAAGTCTGTCGGGGGGGGGGGGGGCTGACTATTTAAAGCGGTTTACCGCCATACCGCGGGAAAATCTTGCTTTTCAACCGCGGTTAGAAAAAATCCATACCGCCCCAGCCCTAACGACCACAACGCATCCCTGAAGTGTCAGCAGAGCTTGTGTCAACTAGACTCTCCCCTGTGAAGGCCTCATCGACACGACAGCCATCGGCACACAAACTCGTCTCCATACGCGCGTGATGACTCCGATCTTCAACCAGATGGAACTGGATACTTTTCTGATTGTTCCAATCCAATCTGACTTCTGACCTATAATGCTGCCTGAATCATAATCGTACACTGTTCGTTGGCCAGAGAACTGGTCCGATAGTCAATGGTCTGATATTTAGTGGCTCTTGTTGTATTCATCACAGGGTTTTAAAGCCGCTCCTATGGAGACGGAGATCCAAACTTTAATGCCCAAAATGATGCTGCAAAATCAAGGTAAATACACGCAAAACTGATAAAAAAAAGTCAAGTCACCTTTATTTATACACTCACCTAAAGGATTATTAGGAACACCTGTTCAATTTCTCAATGCAATTATCTAATAAACCAATCACATGGCAGTTGCTTCAATGCATTTAGGGGTGTGGTCCTGGTCAAGACAATCTCCTGAATTCCAAACTGAATGTCAGAATGGGAAAGAAAGGTGATTTAAGCAATTTTGAGCGTGACATGGTTGTTGGTGCCAGACGGGCCGGTCTGAGTATTTCACAATCTGCTCAGTTACTGGGATTTTCACGCACAACCATTTCTAGGGTTTACAAAGAATGGTGTGAAAAGGGAAAAACATCCAGTATGCGGCAGTCCTGTGGGCGAAAATACCTTGTTGATGCTAGAGGTCAGAGGAGAATGGGCCGACTGATTCAAGCTGACAGAAGAGCAACTTTGACTGAAATAACCACTCGTTACAACCGAGGTATGCAGCAAAGAATTTGTGAAGCCACAACACGCACAACCTTGAGGCGGATGGGCTACAACAGCAGAAGACCCCACCGGGTACCACTCATCTCCACTACAAATAGGAAAAAGAGGCTACAATTTGCAAGAGCTCACCAAAATTGGACAGTTGAAGACTGGAAAAATGTTGCCTGGTCTGATGAGTCTCGATTTCTGTTGAGACATTCAGATGGTAGAGTCAGAATTTGGCATAAACAGAATGAGAACATGGATCCATCATGCCTTGTTACCACTGTGCAGGCTGGTGGTGATGGTGTAATTGTGTGGGGGATGTTTTCTTGGCACACTTTAGGCCCCTTAGTGCCAACTGGGCATTGTTTAAATGCCACGGCCTACCTGAGCATTGTTTCTGACCATGTCCATCCCTTTATGGTCACCATGTACCCATCCTCTGATGGCTACTTCCAGCAGGATAATGCACCAGTCACAAAGCTCGAATCATTTCAAATTGGTTTCTTGAACATGACAATGAGTTCACTGTACTAAAATGGCCCCCACAGTCACCAGATCTCAACCCAATAGAGCATCTTTGGGATGTGGTGGAACGGGAGCTTTGTGCCCTGGATGTGCATCCCACAAATCTCAATCAACTGCAAGATGCTATCCTATCAATATGGGTCAACATTTCTAAAGAATGCTTTCAGCACCTTGTTGAATCAATGCCACGTAGAATTAAGGCAGTTCTGAAGGTGAAAGGGGGTCAAACAGTATTAGTATGGTGTTCCTAATAATCCTTTAGGTCAGTGTATAGCGCTTTTTACAATACAGATTGTTACAAAAGCGAAGCATACAAAGCAGCTTTACAGAGATAACAGGAAAATAATGTTGTAATAATATTGTTAAATATAAAATTAAATGTCCCCAACTAAGCAAGCCAAAAGCCAATGGCGACAAAGGCGAAGAAAGGGGAAAAAGGCGACAGGAAGGAAGTTTACTTAAGGTTTAATTTTTCACAGGTGTTTTACCCATATTCTGAATCACACATTGCATTGTGTATACAATAAATGCAATGTTCATTTAATTTAAACACATATAATGCTCTCATGTCCCTGATACCAGCTGCAGGAATGTGTGTTTCGACAAAGAAAGTGAAAGTGAAAAGTGAAAGTGACACGTGACGGCCAAGTATGGTGGTAACCCATACTTGGAATTTGACCTCTGCATTTAACCCATCCAAGTAAGTGCACACACATTAGGAGCAGAGTAGTGAGTAGTGAACACACACACACGCCAAACGTGGATACACACACCCGAAGCAGCAGGCAGCCTTGAGTGGCGCCCGGGGAGCGATTGGGGGTTAGGTGCCTTGCTCAAGGACACCTCAGTCATATTCCTGCCGGTACAGCAACCTTTGGGTCACCAGTCCAACTCTGTTACCATTAGGCCATGACTGCCCCAAATAAAATTGAAGAACAACATTTTCAGCTAGATATATGTTATGTTTAGTTGTGTGTGTTTTTTTATAGAAAAGGTGTGGAGGACTATGGAAGCATATGAGTAGCAATATTCAATTTGAAATGTAATATGCAAAATGACAATGCAATATGTAAAATGGGAACGCATTTCTGCATTTGAATTTACATTTTCCATTACATTTGTGCAACGTTGGTGCAAAATGAAAAATCAATTATATGATTTACATTTGCCATTTCATACAGTAGTTTTATTATGTAAATTGAATACATATTTTAATGCTTTATAAGTTGCAAAATTAAAATTAAAATGAATAACATGTTCAAGCAAAAACTGTAGCAAAATGATCATTTCAATGTTATTTTTCTTAATTGCATTTACACTCACAGTTAGGACACTTGCGATTTCATTTTCACTAAATGTCCCGCAATGAATGAAGCAAAATTCAATGTGCAAATTGAAAACGCCCTGTCAATCACTGCATCAAGGCAGGGCTCGGCAACAGGTATTTAGAGTTGCTGGAAAGAAACATGGCGGCGGCAGAGCTAATACGAGCCTTAAATTTACTGGCAGATGAAGGGGAGCCTGAACAGAGAAATTGTAGTGTTTATGAAGATTACGCGTCTGCAGGTGATAGAACCAGTGCGTTGTTGGGCCGTCTGTGATAATTTTCTGCCTTATCAGGCATCGAAACCAAGTGGCAACATTCTAATCTGAAAAATTAAGCCTACACGGAAGTGCGAAAATCCGCTAGGGGCAGGTCCCAAAAGGGAGCAAATGTCCATAGACTCCATGTTAAAATGTCCGTTTTCACAGCATAAATTCATGTTTTTACAGGTAGGTCCCATGGACCTATTGTATTTTTTTTTAGTATTTTTTAGTATTTTTTTTTAGTAAATTGTATTTTTCGATAGGTTCCGAGTGCCTGACAACTTTGAGGGGGGTGATTTTTTTTCTAACTCGTTAGTTTAGATCGTATTTAGATGTAAAATGTATGACAAATAAGGGCGTGGTTAACTTTGATTGACAGCTTGATTGACAGCTGATAACGGGCTGCGCCGAGTGGAATTCCTGAAGTCTCGGCCATGATCTGACACAACACATCATACCACCTCTGTATCCTTTCTGAACATCTGTATTGAAATATCGTACATAAAATTGGTTGCTCTGCTATAAACTACACTAACCGACACTGTAGGAGGACTTCGCTTCATTTTTTCCGGTAACGTTAAGTGACATTCCACTACTATTTCACGTAGTTAGCACTATTTAGCGTCAATGTTTGTGGGCAGTGGCACTGCAACAGTTAGCATTAAATCGCCTCAGATAAGATAGCGCCCGAGGTAACTTACTTTACCTATGGTTATAACTGACATTTGAAACACTGTAAATGCGTCTGCCAAATGAATAAATGTCACAACATTTAAAATATTCCTACACAGGCTTCATAAAATAAAATGTCACAACCCTGTCTCTTTTTGTGAGACCAAAGATCGCCCGTTAGATATACACAAGACGAATTATATCTCATGTTCAACCACTAGACTAGAGACATCAGAGCCAGCAGCACACGTCAGAAGCACTAGCCGAGGTAAGGCTGTTCCAGGCGGGGTAAATGAGCGCTGAGCGCGCGCTGATCCCTGGATCTCAACTCCGAAAATGTCAGATCAAATTTTTAAATAGGCGCTATCTTTATAAATAAACCAAATATTTTAGCTTTAAACCACTACATTGTCGACTGAAAAACTATTAAAACTACATTTCATGACACAATAACAGTAGTATTTTTAAATTTCGCGGCTTTTCTCCTCTGAACGTTACTATTACTATTTATATCATGACCAAATACAACCAGAAACAAATGTTCAGTCTTGCTTGTGAAAGATAATTCATCGAGACTTGTTTTCAATTGTGTGGCAATTTGTACAGCCCCAAGCAGTCAAGAAACTCATTTGGGTTGGCCAGAAGGTGGGCGGGGTTAGGATTTCCCAAAATTTTCCAAGATGGCGCCGCCCATACCCTCCATAAACGGCTTTAAAACAAGGGGGTAATCCATCAGCCGGAAGTTGAAGCCTCGTGGGAGCCGCCATTGTAGCAGAACTTCACCTGCTGTTAGCATTCCATTGACTCCCATTCATTTTGGCGTCACTTTGACAGCGAATAACTTTACATCTGAGGCGTCCAAAGACTTAATTTGTCCATTATTTATTTCTAAATAAACACGACAATGTATAAAAGGCTCCATTACTTTGTATCTTACGTTATGGCCCCGTAGAAGCCGTTTTTGTTAAAAACAGGCTAACGATTGCGTCACAACCACGCGACTTTATGTCGCACAATAGAGACATTACCGTATAGACAGGAGGAGAAGCTCGCAGGCAATCTTTTACTGTTTATGAGGCAATCGGGGGACATAGAGGCATAAAGTCAAGGGAGAAGCCCATAAATAGAGAGTCCATAAAAACAACGGGACAAAGTATTTCAACAACGTTTTTGTCCATTTCTTTTACTATCTATGCTTTAAAACCGTTCTTCAGAAAGTCTATGGGTGACGTCACAGACGCTTTGTCCATATTTGTTACAGTCTATGGTCGAAACCCGTTTGGTGTGAACATTATGCTGCGCTGTTGGTGTCTGGTGCTGGACTGTGTTAATGATGGTTTCGTTTTGTATTAAATATTCTCATTGTCTGATACACATTTGTCTTTACACATATCTTTATTCTTATTACTATTAACTAATTACCCAATAATGTTGGAGATCCTACAGTTTTTCCTTTACAAATGCATATTACTCTGAGATCACAGGATATGACGGGTCAAATTCATAGCTACCGAAAAATGTGACCGCTCTTTATTTCTTCATAACTGACAGTAATGTTCAATAAAGTGACTCATGTGATGTATGACCATCTCCCATTTATATTTTATTAAGCATATTGATTAGATATTGACAAATATATAGCTACAGTAAAGGGTCACGGAATCTGAAGGGTCAAATTCATATTGAAAAATGTGACCGCTCTTTATTTCACCATATCTGAATGTAATGTTTAATAAAGTGACTCATTTGATGTTTAACCATCTCTCCTTTATATTTTATAAAGCATATTGATCAGATATTAATAAATATATAAGGTCACGGAATCTGACGAGTGAAATTCGAAGACTAGCCTATTTTGGGTGAATTGTGGAGCAGGTCCGGGGCTGGTGACATCATCGTCTATAATTCAGTGTCTAATATTTTAAAAACCGAAGCAGGAAAACAGCCCAAGAAGCACAAACAAACGAGACTATTTTGCGTGGATTTGGAGCATGTGGGCGGGGGGGGTTGGGGGGGGGGCTGGGGGTTGGGGGGAGTTACCCAGTGTTGTAATGTAACGGAGTACAAATACTTCGTTATAGAGATGCTCCGATCAGCATTTTGGGGGCCGATCACCGATTACCGATCACCAAAATCATGATCTGCCGATTGCCGATCACTGCCGATCACAGAATGGCAGGGGAATGGGAATCTTTTATCTATAATCTAGCAGAGTTTGCACCATTTGTAAAAAATGTGTTTATTTAATTGTATTTAGAAAATGAGATGTCTTAAGGCTACTGTAGGCCAGCTTTCCCAAATAAGGCAGAGTAACATTAAATTATTCCAAACAAAGAGGGGTCAGGCAGACCAACACACATCAGATCAGCCTAATGGGAGGGGATCAAGTTACACTTAGGCATATTTGGAAATTGTAGCCTCTTAATACACCCACTACATTTACTAATTGGCAACAAAATGTACAACTTGTTACACCAAAACTGGCTACTGATAAAAGGACAAAACTATGGCAAGTTTTTTTCTGTTATTATTATGAACGTCTGATGTAGTTGAGCAGAATGCTCTATATATTGTATAACATGATTTCTTGTTTGTATTTGTTTTGTTTTATTGTATTTATATGATATTTGTATTTTTATACTTGAATTTTTGCCATGAAAATAGCTTTGAATGCTGACATGACAAAATCTGAATCTGAATCTGATGTAGTTGAGGAACCAACTACGTCAGATAAAAAAAAAAAAAATACTACCACCACTTTTGAAACATCTCGCGGCACGAATGTAACAATACAAATAAATAAAAACATCTCCAGTTAACTCAGAGCATTCATTTTGTTCATTTCTTAAATAAGACGCGATCTAGCGCTGAAATGGGTTTTTTTTTATCAAGTGATCAAAGTGCTCGTTGCCGCAGCGATCAGTGGCGCAGATACCACGTTCTGTTGTGGCTCGCGTGGTGCACGGTCTTCACTCCGACGCGCGCTTCAATCCGTTGGGAGACTCCCTATTCGTTCCAGTGAAGGAGAACTCATGTTGCCACTTGCAAGCTCCACTCTGCTGTTGTGTGCCCGTGCGCCACGCATGCAGGTGGGAAAAAGTCGCGCGAGTAATTTACGTAACGTGATCGGCTTTTTTGATCGGCGCTTTTGGGGTTCGCCGATCAATCTATTTTTAGCCAATATCGGCCGATCATGATCGGCGTCCGATCAATCGGAGCATCCCTACTTCTTTACTGTACTTAGGTAGACATTTCACGTATCTGTACTTTACTTCGCTATTTAAATTTATATCAACTTTCACTTTTACTCCACTACATTTCCTAAATAAAATGTATACTTTTACTCCGATATATTTCCACTAAGCATCTTCGTTACTCGTTGCTACAAAATAAAATCAGAAGAAATGTGTGCGGCTGCAATAAGGGAGGTTTGGCGGATCACTGCTCCTAGATTGCATTACGCACGCTCTATTTCAGCGTAATGCTTGTTTGTTGCCAAAGGAGGAGGAAGCACAACTGAAACCACCATGGAAGCACCTACTGGAGGACCGGGGGGGAAACTCCTTTTCCTCCATTTACTGAAGCCTATGTGTAAAACGCATTTGCAGCTGCACAGCTAGCACATTGAGTGTCTGGCTCGCTCATCGGCTGTGCTGCGGCAACTGCACATCCAATGGCGCCAAGGGGGCGTGGCCTTAGCCTATAATAAGCTGTGTCCCAATGTGAAGGCTGCGTCCTTCGAAGGACCTAGCCTACCCAGCCTTCGAAGGACGCTGCATGTAGCTTTCGTAGGATTCCCGAATTGCGCATCCAGGTGTTCCCGATTACCGCTCCTGGCGCCAAGCAACGGTGCGAGAGTAGCCTACGGCTGCCATCCTGATAAATCATTTTATATAATTGAATAAACAGTATTTTGTTTATATTTTACTGGAGGACATGGTGAGGATGTTTCAGTCATGTATTTTCGGCTTTAATAGCCAAGATCATGGCCAGAGGTTTTCTGCGTCCCAATTCAGAAGCTGCTTCCTGAATTGCCAAATTACACTTTAAACTGTTCAAGTATTGGGTGTTAACTTACGTAAATAGTGTAATGAAAAGAAAACATACATGGGCATATGGTTCAAATATTCACTTATATCTTACCTTGATGCGATTTTGTAGGCTAGTGTATTCTTTTATTATGTAGCATAAATGGACAATATAAATGATGAATATGAATATGGTAAATATATATTTAAACCCCATATTATGGAGGGAAAAAAAACTCCATCTGTGAAAAAAAAAAAAAAAAACAATCCGTGGCGACGGTTGTGCAATCCGTCCCTTCAGTTTATAAACTGTATACTCAAAATATTTTTTTATGTGTAAATAAAAATACACAATTTTATTGGTGTAAACTCACAATAACAAGAAAACTTTGTGCTTTTGTAAAATAAAAGAAAACAATCAGGCGCGCTTTCATGATCTCCGTGAACTGGAGCGCGTCTCAAATGAACAAACAAAATATAGCCTCCTATACAAAGCTTGAAATGTCCACTTTTAAACAAACAAATTCAAATATAATTTCCAGGTTCTAATATGGCCTTAGAAAACAAGTAAAATCGAAAAATTTTTCCCTATTAATTTGTGAATATTTCAAATATTTAATAAAGGGGAAAAAAGTCATAAACAAAAATCTGAAAATAAGTCAATATGTTTTATTTTTTTTGTGCAGCATTTGGTGTACACAATTCAAATTCAAATTTTGGTGCTCAACTTTGCGTTTTAAAAATAGCCCAACAATCGTTAATTTTTCGTTTTTCAATTACGGGTTAAAAAAAGAAAACCAAGTGGACGCAAAAGTACACGGACCTTATATTATTAAATATTTCAAATAATGTAGAATATTTGTAGAAAAAGTTAGTGTTGGGTCCGTGTACTTTTGTGTCCGTTCGTTTTTGCACAAATAGGCCTACAAGTAGTTGCGAATGATGTATTATTATTTTCTGTATGACCAGATGTGATAGAGTAGCCTATTTTAAGTTGTTTCCACTGTTGATAGAAAAATGCAAGTGTCCGCGCCCGCACGCCTCCACACTCCACACAAACACTTCAAAATTTTGTGTTTATTTATGATAATCTTAGCCCTGTATTATTATTGTCTAACCTGTATTATGACTGACATTTGACGAATTGCTTTGTTCCTTTTTTTGATAAAAGCGGCTTCTAAATATGTAGCCTATAGGCCTATACTAATAATAATGATAATTAGTATTATTTGTGTTTATAATTATAACTATAAATGAGTTCACTGAAGACAGTAGGCTAATATGTTAATCATAAAATAATTTATGAATGTTTTATTTTTATATAATAAAACCTAACCTTGTGTTAGTGTTATATTTCTTTTTTATATGTGAAGACTTTTTTTGCTTTTTCCTCCCAAAAATTGAGTTTTAGGAAATTGAAGAAATTATCCATTTTAAAAAATGAAGTTTAAACACAATGCAAAGCATCCCTCATAAACAGGTGGTCTGGTTGAATCATCGTGGGCACGATTTGTTAAACCGAGGGAACAGTTTAAGAATTCGTGAGTACAGTTTATAAACTGAGGGGACGGATTGCACAACCGTCGCCACGGATTGATTTTTTCCCCCACAGGAGACTTTCCGGGCTCCGTACTACGGGAATATAAAACCCAGTTGAATATAAAAAAGTGCAGTTCAAATGTTACTCCCGCTCGTCATCGGTAGCTGTCACAGTTGCTAGGCGACAAGAACAATCATCCATTCTTTTTTTAAATAAAAGTGCTGTTGTCACCGGCGCGCAATGACTTATGGGGTAGGATCGGGGAGGATAGACAACGAAGGATCCATTTATGTATCCTTCCTTTCACGGGGAAACGAAGGGTGCATTTGGCGTCGCTTTTGAATCAGGGTAGCCTTCGTCGCGCCGCGATGACGCAACCGGCCTTTAAATACGGCCTTCGAAGGATGCAAAATTGAATTGGGACAGCCTTCATCGCGCCGCGGTGACGCAATCGGCCTTCAAATGCGGCCTTCGAAGATGCAGCCTTTGAATTGGGACAGCCTTCGTCGCGCCGCTGTGACGCAATCGGCCTTCAAATGGGACCCATCGGCCTTCAAATACGGCCTTCGAAGGACGCAGCCTTCACATTGGGACACAGCTATAGGCCCCTGAATTCGCCATTAAGGGCAGGTTTAACGACTGAAGCGACAACTCGCCAGGTTACTATAGTGCGGCCGGCTACGCAATACTCGTTCCTTCTCTCAGGGAACTGAGGTTACGATAGTAACCGAGTGGTTCCCTTTCGAACGGCCACAATAAAGTTCACAATCAAAGTTCTAACCGCTTGCTTAAAAAAAAAAAATGTTTTACTTTTACTTCAAATACGCCTACTCAAGTACATTAAATATCAGAAAATTACTTTTGATACTTAAGTACAGTATATATCAGATACTTTAAGTTACTTTATAAGATACTATAAGATACTTTTACTTAAGTAATATTCTAAAAGGTAACTTTCACTTCTACCAAAGTCTTTTTCTAGGACGATATCGTATATACTTGTACTTTTACTCAAGTATTGCTTTCTAGTACTTTATACAACACTGGAGTTACCTCAGAATGACCAATAACTATTATTTTAATATCTAAGAAACCGAAGCAGCAAAAAATAAACGTTGACCGAAGCACAAACGACAAACCAATTTTGGAGGTAGGGGCTGGTGACGCCATCACCTGTAATTAAATGTCTAATATCTTAAAAACCGAAGCAGCACAAACAAAACTTTAACCGGCACAAGCCAACACAAACCAACGAGACTATTTTATTTGGAGCATGTGGGGGGCTGGGTGACCTCAGAATGACCTATAAATATTCTTTTAAAGGAGAACTCCAGTCAATTTTAACATTGAGCTAATTTTTTTGTAAATTTGGAGTGCTGTCAGTACAGAGAACAACGACAAAACTCGGTGTTGCCTACACCGTGTTATCCTCTTTTTAAAATTTGCACCCTGTTGACTTAAATGGGGCAAGTTTTAAACCTGCTTTTAGCCTCTTAACATCCTTGATGTGTCATTACAAGTGCACAGCCATGTGAGTGATTTTATTCAGAGTGAACACGGTGAATCTGACTGCAGTAGATGTGAAAGATATGAATAAAAGTAATGTTAATTCAGCCAGCTCACATACCTTTATTACTTCCTGATTTCCGTCGAAGTCCACAGTAGTCAATTGTCGAGTGCGCGCGCCGAATATTGGTAAATTAGTTATAGGGGGAAACTAATAGGAAGGGAAATAAGCAAAATAAGCGAATATGGGGGAAACACCTGTCACAGCATGAGGTGTAGCACGATAGATCTGCAGGATGTCAGTCACTGTTACTTTCCATGGTGCTTTTTGTAGGGTTGCTGAATGAATTGCACTTAAGAACTCTGTGGAAGTTACAACACAGAAGCACTACGCTGTTACACTACTCACTTGAGGCCCACAGAGAAGGAAATGAATAGTTGAAATAAACTCGTTATTTTTGCGCACAAAAAGTATTCTCGTCGCTTGATAAACTTAAGATTGAGCCACTGTAGTCACTTGGACTATTTTAACGATGTCTTTAATAACTTTTCGGTGCCTGCAAGTTTCAATCCCTGAAGAAGCCTATGGAGGAGTGATCCAGCTCTCAGACTTCATCAAAAATATCTTAATTCGTGTTCCGAAGATGAACGAAGGTCTTACGGGGTTGGAACAACATGAGGGTGAGTAAATACTGACAGAATTTTCATTTTTGGGTGACCTATCCCTTTAATAGCACCTGCCAGATTGTCACCGGTATGAGTAGCATCTGCCTGCAGACACGGAGGCTGCATTTTCAGGACCCCACTTCTAGGACCGCATTTCTAGGACCCTAGGTTTTTAGTGACAATGCCACCTATCGAATTAAAGGACCAGCGAAGATGAATGACATTCAGAGTGTGAGTATCAAATGCGAATCAATTTTTATTTGTTTAACTTTAAAAACAATTTTGATGCATTTCATTGGAAAGTTAACGTTGCCAACGTGCTGGTGATTTGCTAAACAGTCTTGAATGCATAGCCATCATATATTAGCCTCTAATGCTGGAAAATGAATTGTTAGCACGTTCATTTAACGTAGTGTTTCTCAACCTCTCCTGCAGGGACCCCCTGACAGGACATGTTTTTGTTTTAACCCTGAAATGGCACACCTGATTCAATTAATTAAAGGCTCAAAGGCTTAATGTGTAGCTGACTAATTGAATCAGGTGTGCCATTTCAGGGTTAAAACAAAAACATGTCCTGTCAGGACTATACAGGTCCCTGCAGGAGAGGTTGAGAAACACTGATTTAACGGAACTGTTGCATGATAAGCCTGTGTTGACTTATTTACAGCACAATAAACTGTAGCATGTTCGTTCTGAAAGCTTGTCTATTACTCATTGTTTTTCCATTTTAATTCAGTTAAAATAATCTTAATGTTTTCACTGTCACGTGCTCACAGTCAGCCTGTTTAACGTTACCCACAATACATGTTATGTGTACGTCTCTTCATTTTGACATGGTTTTATAAAGTTGGTTGAGACATATGACATTTTAATAGTCAGAGAGGCCATTATAATAATTGAAATCCCACGTGTTAGATTGTGTCATTTACTGTATACTGTACTCTATATGAAGTGCTATCAAAGACACAGCTCAGGGTAGGCAATAGTATGACAAAAGATAAATAAATTGGTTAAGCACTAGGCTTAGGCCTAATTTATGTCTATTTATTTATATGAAATTAACTTAAAAAAAAAAATTCAAGAAACGACATGAGTGTTTCTAGAACCTTTGTTCCCACAACATCAAAATCATTTTTTTTCAAATCTTTGAACAGTATGCAATAATTGTATTATGAAAATTAATTGGTATGAAGATTGATATCATTATTTGTATCATTATCATTACTCTGTGGTAACTAAGATCTTTTAAATATGAAATTTAAAATTAGAGAGTAGAACATGTTCAACTAAATGTTCCTTATTTAAATCACTTCTCTTTCTCTCTCTTAGGAGTCAGTGATGATGTTGTCCATGTGTTTGTCCATCCATTGAAGTTCTGTCTATGCAGGGGCGGCGTTTGCGTATGGCAGAGTGTGGCAGTTGCCATACCCTAGCAGTCAGAGTTCAGATAAAAAATGCTCCTTAAAGATTTTAGGAGGGCTTTAATCCCCCTAAATTTCCACCCAGCCCCCCTAAAAAATTGCTATTAACTGTACACTAATTCGTGATCGCCTCAGTCACCTTTAAAATTCATATGAAACCGGCTCCTCCCAGTATTATCTCCGCAGCGTCAGAACAAAAGCAGATGACAACCAACGTGTGTGCATTTATTGATAGATCGTTATGATATATATCTGTGTAGTTCTTTGTTTGTCATAAATGCAGTTAACATAACATGATGCTGGAGCAATTCAACACGGTTTCCCACTGTTAAATCTGGGCTTATTTATTTATTTATGAAATCCCTTTTATCCAAACGTCCGAATGTCGAAAACACAATGGCAGATTTTAAATGAACACATAAATGTATTCATGTATACATTATTGCAAAAGTATTATTATAAAAAAAATTGTGTGGAGTGAGTGTGCGCAGCCGCAGTTTATTGCGTCACTTAATCGCGCGTCTTTTTGATTAGTCTGATACTGAGTAAAAATGAAAAGAAACGGGCCTATACAATCTTCCCTGGATGTTATTTTTAACGATGAAATTAAATAATAGCAATAAGTAGAATGGAAGCAGCAATACAAAAATGAGGACTGTGATGTCAGCAAAACGTTATACCACTTTTGCAATAAAGATTGCACTGCAACAAAAGGTAAGGCATGTGTTTTTATATTTAATGCTGTTCACTGTGAGTTTTAATTAATAGTGTAATAGAGTTAATAGTGCATCGTGCATTTTGTTTGGTATAATGTGAGGTATATCGCTCGGTAATGTCGTTGTTCTACATGTCCAGACGGAATGCCATACTCTAGGTTTTTGTGAAACGCCGCCACTGTGTCTATGTGGTTCACATCATGATCAAATTTGTTTTTTTGTGTGTTCAAGTTCAGTTGTTATATATTATTTTGTAAAATATTTTGTGTGTTCAATTTCAGTTTTTATACATTATTTTGTAAAATATTTTGTGTGTTCAATTTCAGGTGTTTTATATTATTTTGTAAAATACAAAATCTTAAATCTACCCCCAGAGTCATCCTTGTCTTCCCTCTGTACTTGAAAATGTGGTCCATAGTGACTGAAAAGACTAACATGATTCCTTGTTTATTTTACTTGAGTTATTATATGCTACTTAGACCCAATAATTTCTCAAGATGCCTAGGAACCTGGTTTAATTGCAATAAAGAAAGTAGTATTTGGGTGTAATAAAACTTGAAAGAAAAAAAAACACTCTAATGTAGTTAAAACTGGGTGGAAATACTGCCTTGGTGGCACTTTTTTCGGTCCTCCAAAACTAGGGTCCTGGAAATGCGTTCCTGGGACTGCGGTTCTCCGACTCGGTAGGTGGCGCTGTCACAAAAAACTAGGGTCCTAGAAATGCGGTCCTAGAAGTGGGGTCCTGAAAATGCAGCCTCCGGGACGCGATATTTTTTTTCACAGGATGGTAGGGGAATGCCTGATTGGTCTGGTGACCTACCCCCTAACCCCGCCCCTAAACCTACCCGTCACTGGGGATCTGATGACCTACCCCTAACCCCGCCCCTAAACCTACCAGTCACTGGGGTTAAGACCAATCAGGGATGAGTTCCCTAATGAATATCCATGAGTCTTCCCCTACCATCCTGTGAAAAAAAATATCGCCTCCGGGACTGCAGACAGATAATATTGACCGGTATTGGGCAATGTATAAAATAGTCGCTGACCTTCAGTTCCGAGGCAGTGAAGTAGTAAAGCCCGTTTTCTGGCTTCTTGACAGAAATCTCCAGTAGCATTGATGATAAGCATGTAGTTCTGAGACATCCTCAGCCATGTTATAGGTGGAATAGCGGGCTCACCGGGACAAAGCAAAAATGGACTTGGAAACGGAGCACTTACTAATGCCATCCTCAGGAAATCTTGTAAAAAAAAAAAAAAAAAAAAAAAAAAATTCGTCCTCGTCGCCAATTTTGTTATGTCTTCATGACAAGAAGCACAAGCAAGTATATTTAGGAAACTTTTCATAACTGTTATGCACAAGCAGGATAACATGCACGCAAATGCTCAGTATTCTCTCTCACTCTTCTCCTCTTACTTCACTTGAGTGCCATCTAGTGGTGCATTAATGTAAGGACATCACAGTGTGGTTTGTGGACATTGTGTATTGACCAAACTGACAGACAAAAAAAGTAACACTTTACAATAAGGTTCATTAGTTAACATTAGTACACATTAGTTATAACATGAACTAAGAATGAACAATATTTCTACGGCATTTATCAATCTTAGTTAATATTAATTTAAACATTTACTAATACTAACTACTAAGGTACTTTGTGTTAGCAGTTAATGCACTGTGAACTAACATGAACAAACCATTAACAGCTATATTTTTATTAACAAAGATTAATACTGTAACAAATGTAGCCTATTGCTCATTGTTAGTTCATGTTAGTGAATACATTAACAAATGTTAACTAATAATCCTTAATGTAAAGTGTTAACAAAAAAAAGATTCTGAAAAGATTTTACAATTAGGAAAATTCATGAAATATCAGTATAAAAACATAATGACGCATATGTTTTTTTGTCACTACTTTAAGAGGGTCTGCGGACCCCAAACATATGGGTTATTAGCCTACTCACTACATTTCAAGTCAAGCCACCTTTATTTATATAGCGCTTTTACAATACAGATTGTTTCAAATCAGCTTTACAGAGATAACAGGAATACAATGTTGTAATAATAGCCTATTGTTGAATATAAAATTAAATGTCCCCAACTAAGCAAGCCAAAAAGCCAATGGCGACAAAGGCGATTTCAAAAAGCATCTCGTTTTATTTAAATACGGTAATACAGGAGCAAGCCTATATTGCACATCACAACACCAAAACAGCTTATCAACAAAGTAATTTGAGGTATTTTAAACATGCTCTTGTTTACACCTGTACATGATTGAATGAATTAGTATAATAATGGTAAATCAACATTTACACTTACCTTTAGCTTTGTGTTCTCATAAGGATCAGCATACTGAGCCATATGACAGTAAGCCTAATACATTTTTGTTACTAGTACAGCGTGAGAATTTTCGGACGCACTGACGATTAAATCATGATCTCCGGAGATGTTTTAACATAGCCTACAAGCCATTGTACAGATCTAGGCCGAAAGTGTGTCGACGCCACTGTTCAGTAAGCAAAATAATAAAATGCGCTAAAGGAAATTCACAAGTCATACCTCACCGTGAGAACGTTTAGTGATGAAAAAACGAATAACTTGTTCAAGGGGGCATCCATTCGTGTAATCTAATTAATATGCATACGTCGTGAGTTCCGGTGTGTTTATGCTGTAGCGGAAGAAACCCGCTCAGTTCCGCTGACCGCTTCAATGCTTCAATGTCGCGCTGTGGCTGTGTCAGTGCGAGCTTGTGTCATGTGTTTTTTTTTTCAGCACACGATTGCAGTTGGGATATGCAAACTTTCTTTCCGCATGACCAAAGATACTGTGTCAATATAATTGTAACTGCTGTAAACCAAGCTAGTTATAGGCATAATTACAACAATACAACAGCAAGGCTTACATAACTGCAAGTATTCAAAACAAAATGATGCATGCAATTCAACAGAAACTCGGGAGACAGTGTTTTTCGCTTGAGATCTCCATTAAGCTGAACACATGTCCAGACAGAGCAGGGCCAGCAGTGGGTTTAGGCAGTAGTGATGTGCGGATCGATACTAAAGTATCGATATTTACGATCCCAACGTCTCCTGCTCTAGTATCGATTCTCATATAAAAGATCGATATTTAAACTCGGTAATTTGGAGTGAGTGTTTATGTTATCATATGTAACTTGCTGTCAGCAGAAAAGTCTAATTATATCCGGTTAGGGGAAGGAACTACTTCTCCTTCCGCCGGTCAGTCAGTTGTGTGTGTGTGTGTGTGTGTGCACTGCGGCTCTGTTACGGAGCCAGCCGGCCGCTGCAGCTTTCCCGCTACGAACTGTGTGTGCAGACTGCAGACAGTGACAATGGCTGACCGAAAAAGGAGTCATGTCTGGCTGTATTTTAGCTGTACAGACAGCAGTGACGCTATGTGTGATGTGTGTGGAAAGACAGTGAAATACAGTGGTAACACTACAAACCTCGCTAAACATTTGAGGTTAAATCATAAGAGTGAATATGATGATATAATGAAGCGGCGGTCTAAGGAGGAGGTCCAGGGTGAGAAGACGCAAGGTGCTAGGGCAAGACAGACTTCAATCAGTGAGTCATTTGGCCGCAGCGGCAGAAGTTATCCAGGTACAGAGAGATAGCGTGATAGTCGCATTATCACTGACTGTGGGAAAGTTATTCACGTCTGTTAAGGCTTTAGTTTTTTTATGTTAAAGAGTTCCCTGGAATCCCAGCATTTTTACAACAAGCTAACAGAAAGCAGTTTGTTCAAATAGAAAATACTAGTGAAACATGAAGTAAGCTATCCTAATTAAACAAATGCAACAATGAGTAGCTTTCCCAAGATCAGTGCTAAGAGTGTATTGAGAGAGGCTGCATATAGCCCATAGTTAAAACTAATGTAATTTTTAGAGGGATCTCTTTCATCCCCCTGGCCATCATACTGTACAAAAACTCATAGTCATGGCAGGGAGGACAATAGACAAAATAAAAATGTCTACCTCCTTCTGTACTCTTTACTTCCATCTACACTCCATTTGCACTGCTTACTGTGACTACTATGTTATAAGTTAATTTGATTTTTAATATAGGTTTAATTTATGTTTCATATGCTACTGGATACTTTCTATCTATCTATCTATCTATCTATCTATCTATCTATCTATCTATCTATCTATCGCATACAGTGCAGTGCAGCTCCATCAGTCAGTTTGCCCTGTGTATCTGTGTTGTTTTTATAGATGATTCTCCAAGAGCAGCAGCACTCACAAGGAGCCTGGGAGAGATGATTGTGAGGGACCTCCAGCCTATGTCTGTAGTAGAAGATGAGGGATTCCAGGCATTTGTTAAAGCTCTTGACCCAAGATACAAACTCCCTAGCAGAAAGAAAATGACTGAAACATATCTTGTTAATATGTTTGATGAGTGCAAAGACAAAGTAAGAGCAACTTTGCAAAATGCTCCAAGTGTTGTACTTGCCACTGATATGTGGACTCCAGTGTCCACAGAGGCGTACTTGACTGTCACATGTCATGTAATTGAGAATTGGCTAACTAAAGATTTTGTTTTGGAAACGGTGATTTTCCATGGACAGCATACTGCTGATAATATCAGCTCAGAACTTAAACGAATAACAGATGAATGGTGCCTAACTGATAAAGTGATGGCAGTTGTGACAGACAACGGGGCAAATATGGTGGCTGCAGTACACAAGGCTGGGTGGAGGCATTATCCTTGTTTTGCCCACACTCTGAATTTAGTTGTAAAGGACAGTCTAAAAGCTGTCCCTGAAGTGGTGCAGATCCTGGGAAAATGCAGCGCAATTGTGTCATTTTTTCACCATAGCACTAAGGCCACAGAGAAGCTTAGGGCTGTTCAACAGCAGATGCAAATAGCAGAACATAAGTTGATCTAGTCTGTAGAAACCCGCTGGAATTCAGTTTTCTACATGCTGGACAGGCTGCATGAACAACATGAAGCTGTGACCACAGTCCTCTGTCTTCTAGGCAGGAGTGAATTGTGCATTAATGTGGGAGAATTATCACTCATCACTCAAACTGTTGATGCACTGAGGCCCTTTGAGGAAATGACAAGGGAGGTATCATCAGAAAAATATGTTTCAATCTCCAAAGTGATTCCTCTCGTGTCTCTTCTCCAAAGAGCCTGTAAGCATCAGGGCAGCTCCGTTGCCACACAGCTGGCACAGCAATGCCAGCGTAGATTTGCAGCTATTGAGACCAATCACTCTCTAGCTGCTAGTACATTTCTGGATGCTAGGTTTAAACACCTAGACAAAAACAATGCTGAGGGAATGAAAAAACGACTTTCCTCTGAGCTGAAGGAAGTCTACCAGACAGTAGAGTACACTCCCACTCCAACTCCAAGCTCTGCATTGGCACCTAGTTCTAGCCCTGCCTCAGTGCCTAGCTCCCAGAGTCCTGCACTTGCCCCAGACTCAGCTGCAACAAAAGTAGGGTTATGGGCAGATTTTGACACGCAAGTTGCGTCTTCCCAACATCACCGGTCAGCTACCACAGACGTAATAATTGAAATGCGTCGTTACTCAGAGGAAAAACTGATTCCCAGAGACAAGGATCCACTTGTCTGGTGGCAAGAGCATCATCAAACCTTCCCAGGCTTAAGCAAACTTGCTGTAAAGTACTTGGGAATTGTTGCTACTTCTGTACCTGCAGAGCGGATGTTTTCAAAGGCAGGGGAGGTAGTGAGCAAAAAACGTAACAGACTCAAGGGGAAAACTGTAAACATGCTCTTATTCCTAAACAAAAACCTGTGAATAAGGACAGGCTTATTCAGAACAGGCTCAGGTTTAACATTTTCTGGGGAGCCTATTTTTAGTTAACTGTTTTCTGTTTTCACGGGTGTTAACTGTTTAACTGTTTAGTTAACTTGTTAACTGTGAGTTACTGTTTTCACGGGTGCCTGATTTACATGTGTTGTAAAGAACAACAAAAAGTGGATGTGGAATATTTTGTGACAAAACAAATGTTTCCAAAGGCAGGAGGGGGGAGGGGGGTAGTTAGCAAAGAAACGGAGCAGACTCAAGGGGAAAACTGTAAACATGTTTTATTACTTAACAAAACCCTGTGAATAAGGACAGGTTTCAGAACAGGCTCAGGTTTAACATTTTCAGGGGAGCCTAATTTACTTTTTTGTAAACATGGTTTTGTAAAAAAATTTGAGGTACTGGTTTTCAAGGGTGCCTGATTTACATGTGTTGTAAAGAACAGCAAAAAGTGGATATGGAATATTTTGTGACAAGGTTAAGAGACAATTTTTTTTAGTTGTGTGTAATTTTCAACCTGTTTTACAAGTCTCTGAGATTTTCTTTATAATTAAATAATATGAGAGTAGTTTCTTGTCTTGTCATTATGCAGCTATAATTTGGGATTGGTAAGCCTACAGCCTACTTTTTTTACTTTACTTTAAACTAGTTGTCACATCACACTACAAATAAAATACGTAAAAAGTATTGGTATTGATATCGGTATCGGCAATACCAGCCTTGGTATTACTTGGTATCGGATCGAATAGGAATTAAGTGGTATCGCACATCACTATTAGGCAGAGATGTCTTATTATAGGGAGATGATGAGAGGGTCCTTATCCATAACTTGGATCACGTGAGGCACCTCAGCCTATCGTGTCCTGGCAGTGACGTCAGTGCCCGCAGTTTTATGACAGTCCGTTTCAGCCAGAAGCGTTGGAATGATATTGGTGTATTTGTCCAGTGTTAGAGTTTTTGCCAGGCTTCTCAATACATATGAGAAACATTATATTTGGGTATTTTGACTCAGACCCCACAAACGAAAATATCAGTTTTGTTATTTAAATAAAAAAAGATTCCTAAGCAAATTTTACATCCACAAATGCAATTTTTCAAACTGTAAACCCGTCTTCTCTGTCTTAAAAGAACTGGAAAATTATTTAAATGTGAGTTCAGTATCTACTAATATGAAAGCTATAAGGACTGTTATTATTTGCACTGCCTTTGATCTTTTCATGTGAACATTTTTATTTGATGTAATGGCCCTCTTTTTTCTTTTCTTTTTTGTATTTTTCTTTTTCTTTTTTGCTGTGGTATCCTTTATTATTGTTGTGGTTGATATTATGTGATGTATGCTTTCTCTTTTGTATGTTTCCGTTCTCTGCAATAAAAAATAAAATAAAAAAGACAGCTTACGTTAATCAGTTTCTTGTGTAGGCTAAAATATAAAGTATGAAAAAATCATTAAATCATGGTTATCTCGAGACCTATCTATTTTGGGTAGACTCCTCTTGACTAAAATTGAGGAAATATCTAAACTTATTTATCTAGCTCTGTATAACACCCCAAAAGTAGTTAAATCAGAATTAAATTTTATTTAAATTTTTATGTAAAAAAATAACACATTATTTACATAAATATCACATGGTTAAAGAGTATGAACATGGAGGCTTGAGAGCCATTGATTTTGAATCTCTTCTTGGTACATTCCGAATTAAATTGCTGAAAAAGTGTTAAAGTCACACTCAATATGGTTTCGTATTCCAAATCACATATTAAAAAATATTGGCTGCCTTGAATTTGTGTTAAGATGTAATCTTGATCTCTGTAAAATTCATTTGAAGTTATCTAATTTTCATAAACAAGTACTGCTTTTTTGGAAAAGGATATTTACCCATAGCTTCTCCCCTCACAACTCCACTTTGGAATAATAGGGCTGTAGTTATTAATAGCAAATCTCTGTTCAAAAGAGATTGGTATGGTAAAGGTATTTATTCTTCCTGAACTCGACGCCGTCAACGCTGTTCGCCATTTCCCTGTGGCCATCCGGCATAATATATATATATATTTTTTTTAACCTTTATTTAACCAGAAAAGCTCTCTGAGATTAAAAATCTCTTTCACAGGAGTGTCCTGGCCAAAATGTGCAGCAGTACAATCAGTTCCATCACAGATAATCACACAGACAGATTGAAAACACTTAAAAACAATTGCATAATGTTAGGTCAACTTCTATTCGCCGGATCACTGATTTAAAACGGTCTAGAGTCAGCAGATTTTCTAATTTTAATTTAGATTGGAGGAGATTCCAATCAAACGGCGCTGCGTACATAAAAGACTTCTTACCTAACTCAGTTCGAGTAAAAGGAACAGAGAGAGTATAGAAGTTTTGCGAACGAAGAGAATAATTCTTAATAATTTTCTGCTGCATGAAACAGAGATAAGAAGGCAACAACCCCAAGATAGCTTTGTAAATAATTAAGTACCAGTGCATTTTTCTTCTTGTAGACAGAGAAGGCCAACCTACTCTATGGTACAAAGTGCAGTGATTGAAGATTTACAATTTGATATAAACCTTAAAGCACCATGATAAACAGCATCTAAGGAAGAAAGAAGATAAGAAGGTGCAAACTGATATACAACATCACCATAATCAAGGACAGGGAGAAAAGTAGCAGAGACTAATTTCTTTTTTACATTAAAAGAGAAGCAAAACTTGTTCCTGTAATAAAACCCAAGCTTGATATTCAGTTTATTCTTCAGTTGAGTGATATGAGAACTAAAAGATAAGGCATCATCAAATATGATGCCTAGATATTTGTACTCTTTTACTAATTCAATCACTGTACCTTGAAAGGTCTGAAGAGATACTGAGTTATCTTCAGGTTTTTTTGATTTGGAGAATAACATATACTTGGTTTTATCAGTATTCAGAACAAGTTTTAAACTGTGAAGCCTTAACTGAATAATATTAAAGGCTGACTGAAGCTTAGACAAGGCTTGCTGTCCAGAAGAAGCGCTGCTGTACACGACAGAATCATCAGCATAAAATTGAAAGTTTGCATCCTGAATGTCATAATCAAGGCTGTTTATGTAAATGGTGAATAAAAGGGGCCCCAGCACCGATCCTTGGGGAACACCTTTTAAAATCTCTAGTGAATCAGATTGTTTACCTTCGGCTTGAACACACTGGGTTCTTCCACTCAGATAATTTTTAAACCAAGGAATAGAGTGACTTCATAAACCAACAACCTTCAATCTGTGCAGCAAGATACCATGATCCACTGTATCGAAAGCCTTAGATAAATCGATGAAAAGCGAGGCACAAGATTCACCATTGTCCATTGACCCTACAATGTCATTTAAAACTTTCAAAATAGCCGTTGTAGTACTGTGTTTTTTTGCGAAACCCAGATTGATTGATAGACAACATCCCATTTGCATTCAAATAGCATGTCAACTGTTCACCAATGAGGCCTTCTAATATCTTAGATAAAACGCAGAGCTTTGAGATAGGTCTGTAATTATTCATTATAGTGGGATCCCCCCCTTTTAATAAAGGAACAACAAGTGCTGATTTCCAAATTTCTGGAATAACACCAGTATTTAAAGAAAGATTAAAGATATAGGTTAAAGCAGATGTAATATAATCTGCTGCTAGTTTCAAATACACAGGCTCCATACAATCAGGACCTGGAGATTTGCTTATGTCAAGCAGACAGAGTGCTTTATAAACGTCAGTGCTCTTAATTTGTTTAAATCTAAACTCTTCCTTTTCTAGAAAACTTTCTGCATTAATAAAATCAGAATCAGAACCTATAAAATTTAGTGGTTCAAATAGAAACCCGGAGGCAACAAAGTGCTTATTGAAGCAATTGAGCATATGTTCTTTATCTGATATGCTAGTGGAATCCATTTTTATACATGATGGAAAACTAGACTTGTTTTTACTACCTGATATCAGTTTTATGTTCTGCCAGAATTTCTTGGGATTGTTTGAGTTAATAGTGGTTTTTTCAATAAAATAATCAGCCTTTGCTTTTCTAATAGCGACTGTACATTTATTCCGGAGCTGCCTGAAACGGATCAAATCGGAGCCAACATCAGAATGTCTGGCTTTTGCCCATGCCACATCCCGCTCACGAATTTGAACAGAAAGGGCTTCAGAAAACCAGGGATTATGCCTACCTTTAACACGGAATTTTTTGAAAGGTGCATGCCTATTGATGATTGATAAAAATCCATCATAAAAGTTATACCAGGCAGACTCAGCATCGGGAATAAGAAAAATCCTGTCCCAATCATAGCGTGCTACATCAAAAAGAAAGGCTTGTTCATTAAAATATCGTGTACAACGTTTAGTGATAATACGTGGTTTATGCTTGGGTAATTTGGTATCTCTGACTATGGCAACGATGCAGTGATCGCTAACATCATTAGCATATACAGAGGCCGAAGAATACTTGTGAGGCAAATTACTGAAAATAAGATCAATTAATGTTGACTTTTTGTAATCCTTCGAGTTAGGTCTAGTAGGTGTCTCAATTAGCTGAAAGAGATTTAAAGAGTCACAAATTGCTTTGAAACAATCAGATACTGACTGTAGCCAGTTTACATTAAAGTCACCAAGAAGAACAAGCTCCTTGTAATTCAAAGAAGTCACCGAGTGCATCAGAGAGGAAATGGCATCAGTACTAGCTGATGGGGGTCTGTAGCAACCAACTACAGCAAGATGTAAAGTCTTAGAAACTATAAGATTTAAAGCTAATAATTCATACTTTTTAACTACTGACTTTAAAATAATATCCTTTTAAAAGCCTATTCACAAAAAGAGCACGGCGTTGTTTCAAATGCCGCGCCTGGTCTGTGATTCATGTGGGGTTCCCCTGCACATCACAGACGGGCACAGTGAGTGTGCTTCCTGCCTTGGCCTCACCAGCGGCCAGCTCCTTTTTTCCCCGAGGTCCACGAGGAGCTCACAAAGTCGTGGCGCGCGCCCTACTCGGCCCGCCTGCGTACTTCAACCTCAGTGATGACTCTCAACACTTGATGGCGCAGAGGAAAAGGGGTATGAGAAACTGCCCCCACTGGAGGAAGCCGTAGCTGCACATCTTTGCCCTCCCACTGCTGTTGGATGGAGGTCTAAGGTCTAACAACTTTTCCCCCAAGGAATGGTCTCTCCACCCTCAGACGGCCCTCCATTTATGACCCCTCAACGGGTATCCAGGGACCTCCCTGAGAGAGTCCAAAACACTATTGCTGAGGCTAGAGCTCCGTCCACAAGACGTCTCTACTCCCTTAAGTGGTCAGTGTTCACCGGCTGGTGGTCAGCTCGGAACCTAGACCCGTATTCGTGTGAAGTACCACTGGTACTTTCCTTTCTCCAAGAGCTGCTGGACGCGGGCCGGACCCCCTCCACGCTCAAAGTGTATGCGGCGGCCATACCAGCCCTCCATGCTCTTGTGGCGGCCAATCTTTAGGGAAAAGCGGCCTGATCGTACGCCTCCTCAAAGGGGCCAGGAGGCTTAACCCGCCTCAACCTCCCTCTATCCCCGCCTGGGACCCATCTACGGTCCTCAGGGCTCTTAAGGGACCCCTTGAGCTGCTTCAGTCGGCTGACCTAAAGCCAATTTCGCTCAAGACCGCACTCCTGCTAGCCCTAGCATCGGTCAAGCGAGTAGGCGATTTACAAGCGCTCTCCCTGAACGCTTCTTGCCTTGAGTTTGGGCCCAACGAATCAAGAGTCGTCCTCAAACTGAGACATGATTATGTACTCAAGGTGCTCTCGACTCATTCAGAGCCCAGGTTATTTCACTATCGGCTCTTCCCCCGTCGGAAGACGATAGAGACTTCAATCTACTCTGCCCTGTCAGGGCTCGCAGAGTCTTAGAGCGTTCTGCCCCGTTCAGGCAGTCGGAACAGCTCTTTGTATGCTTTGGTGGCTGCACCAAAGGGTCCCCATTCACGAAGCAGAGATTATCTCGATGGATAGTAGATGCTATCTCTTTAGCCTTTGCTTCAAGCCTATGCTTCTATGCTTCAAGCCTATGCTTCTATGCTTCAATGCCTCATAGGCGTCACATCATATGTCTTGTTGTGGAAATAATTCTATTCGAAAAGTTAGGAGGAAGGAGACAAGTGGAAACCTTGGAAAAGTCAAAGTATCAAACGTTTTATTTCTTGCAAGAAAGGCAGTTCACACACAGACAGAGTCTGACATGAGAAGGGCGAAGGGCTGATCCCTTCCACCAGGTTATATACCCTAACACATCCTGAGTAGGCTGCATCTGTTTCAGAAGATTGCCTCTGTAACCTTACAAGGAAACATGCTTGTTCAAGATCTCTTGTTGGACATAAATTCGTCTAGACAGCACAATGACATCTTCGTCCAGATTTCCTGTTTTTAGAGTACTGCTCAATTCCTGTTTTTAGCTATTGCTCAAATTCATACTTTTTGCCTATCTCTGGCTTGATCAAAAAACTGCACACTCACACACATTTTACACTTGAAGCAGACAATAGGTCACTTGGAGTACACATTGTTCCTTTGCTACTTGGGTTTTTGTCACACATACATTTTGTTCCAGAGAGCTTATTTTAACTTATGCATTTCTAACAGCTTGATTATATCTTTAATAATGTCCTTTTGCTTATATGAACATCTTCCTTTAAATGCTTATTAGTACATAAATCCTCAATGTTAATAAAAGTTGCACACATCTAAAAGATAAAAGAACACATCTAAATGTAAAATTTCCATTACAGTCTGCGTCATGGCCCCTACGCCTGAGACTTCGGTCAAGATGGCCGACATCACTCTGAGTCTTCAGAGGTTGCAGGGTTGACCATGTGGGCTACGGTGATCTTGTGTGTGTGTGTGGAGTGCACACACATCGGCTCCAGCCCCTGACCAGAGTCCAGTGAAGGCTCCAGCCCCTGAGCTCAGCCCAGAGGTCTGCCCTGTGCCCGCTCGAGCCCCTGAGTTCGCTCCAGCCCAAGAGGCCTCCCTGGCCCCCTGAACTATTGCCGCCTCCCTGGCCTAGTGATGGGAAACCGAGGCTTTATGAAGCATTTGAGGCTTTCATCAAATTGTGCCAAAATAAGGTTCATTACTCAAAGCTTTTAACACAATGTGCATTAGTGACATCTGGTGGTCACACTTGTTTTCTCCATAACAACATATCTAACAAGTCACAGCAGAAAAGCAAGTGACCAAACAAAGCTTTGGAAGTCCGTTGAAATGTGGGATCAATACAGTTCTATCTCGTCGAAATTAATTTGTGCCAGTGAGACCACAACTCGTGTCATGTGTTGCCTGGTCAACAGATTCACATATTGATCAATAATATAAAATATACAAGTATGTGATCATAATTATAGTAATTATAATTGAACAAATATTTTGGGTGTTCTTTTTAAAAAATAAATAAATCATGTTATAGGGAAGTGTAGTATTAAATCGTTTAAATAATGCCTACTCTATAATCATTTCACTTTTTATGCATCAGATGAGTTCGCGATTCTCGCGAAGCTCCATTTATTTATTTATTTTCAAACCAGCTGTCCCGACCTTCTGATACTGCATGAGGTTCAAAGCTTTAAACGTCATCAATCACGTGGTATTGTCATTTAGATACAAGCATCAGTACAGTGTGTGATACAATAGTGATTTGAAAACTGCATCGGAGCCCCGGTATCAACCGTCCCATTACTACCCTGGCCCCCTGAACTCAATAAAAGCTCAATAAAAGCTGCATTTGGATCACAAACCTTTCAAGTCTCAGAGCAGTTTTGTAACAGGTACTAAAACTGCTTGTTCAAACAACAACTTCTTGGTAATTTCCCTTCCTGCCAAACCTTGTCATATAAATGTAAAATGACCTCTAACGCTACATCTGACACATGATCCAACATGGTATAGCAGATTTGATATTATTCATTCTTAATAATATTCAATTCATTCATTCAATTCATTTTCATATGGTTCGCTTACTTTAGCCATCTTCATTGCCTTTTCCCTCTGTTTCTCATCTTTGCATTTGAATAACAACCCACCATCTCCCAACACTTTTGGCATCAAAATTTCTCCAATTTTCTCCTTCAAACCGCAAGTCAATGCCAATGACTTTTCTTATATCATTTCCTTCCTTGAACCTCAAAATTATTTTAAACCCCTCATCTTACACTTCCCTCCTCCGTAATAATAATAATAATAATAAGTTTATTTTTTATAGCGCCTTTCAAGAACCCAAGGTCGCTTCACAAAATAATACAAACAGTTGACAGACAAACAGACAAGCAATCTGCTTGTTATAACAATTAAACTAACAGAAAAGCAGATGGAGACAACCAATAACTATAAATAATTAACATGAGAAGTTAGATAATCAAAGAAGACATACATTTTGATAAAGAAAGCATGTAACATAAAAAATGAAAAAGTGGAGGACAGAGAAATATAATGGAAAATAATGATTTACTGAGCATGGTGAATATATGAGTTTTAAGTTGCGGTTTGAAGGTCTGTAGGTTAGGGGCGGCACGAAGATCAGACGGCAGCTTATTCCACAGCTTAGGGCCTACAACACTAAAAGCCCTACCACCCACAGTAGAGAGTTTATACCTGGGTACAACAAGCAAATTGTCATTGCTAGATCTAAGGGTCCGAGCAGGAACATATGGTTGCACTAACTCAGCGTGGTATTTAGGTGCGGGGCCATGACAGGCTTTATAAACTAAGATTAACAATTTAAACTGGATGCGATTGACCACAGGAAGCCAGTGAAGTTGGTAAAGGATAGGAGTGATATGTGCCGATTTTTTGTTAAATCTAAGGGCTCGAGCAACAGAGTTTTGTACCATTTGAAGGCGGTGTTTAGCTTTGGTGGGTAGGCCGCTATATAAGGAGTTACAGTAGTCTAATCTGGAGGTTACAAAAGCGTGTATAACAGTTTCCGCATCTCCAAAGTTAAGAGAGGTGCGTATGCGAACAATATTCCACAAGTGAAAGAAGCACGATTTAACAACCCTGACTGATGTGTGAGTGAAAACATAACGAAGAATCGAACAAAACTCCCAGGTTCCGCACAGCTTTTGAAGGCCTAATCTGGACACCATCAATATCAATAAAAAAAGTCATGCCCGGGTAAGCTCTGTGATTTAGGGCCAATCAACAGGATTTCAGTTTAACCAGCATTAAGCTGTAAGAAGTTATCAGAGTTACAAGTTACCGTACCACTCACTCCTAACTAGTTTATTTCTCTGTACTTCCGTCCAGTCATTTAAATCCATATCCTCACACCCACCCTCACCATCACTACTCTCTGCCATATTTAGTCCAGTCACAGACGAGTTTATGCCAACCACGCTCTTCTTGCATTGTCTTCTACTCACTGTGTCTCTCCGATATCAGACTTCCGTCCAGTGTCAGATCGCTGTCCCAATGCAGAACCTGTCCACTACTGCAATGCTCTTGAATGAATGAGCAGCCGATTTATCATGTTTAGTCTGCTGCATCAGCCAGGTCGAGTGCACTGACTCACCTAATGAACTGGTGATCTTGATCAGCTGTGTTCAATAATGGAGACATACAAAATGTGCAGAGTGGTGGGTCCCAAGAACAAGGATTGAAAACCACAGTCCTAAACTATCTGATACAGGGATGGGCAAAGTTTAGCTCCAACCCAGATAGAATTACACTTTGAACGAGTTAATCATTGTCTTCAGAGCTAATAGATAAGATAAGACACTGCTTCTCAATCCTGCCCTGTGGTCCCACCACCACTGCATGTCTTCCTCATCATTCACACTCAATTTAAATTTCGCCGTCTCTACAAAGTGAGCTAAAGAGTTGAATCAGAGTATTACTGTACGTTCACACCGCTGCCGACTTGAGCTTCCAAAGCGGCCGGAAGTCACTGTACGTAGTGATGGCAGTGTGACGCTGAAGCTTCGATACGTGCTTCGAAACCCGGAACTACAAACCTAGAGAACCACTGCTTCAAAGCTTGCTTTGGTGCGAAAAAAATCATGTGACATATGACGTCCGAAGCAGCAAGTGCTTCATTGCCTGAATGAATCATCTGACTGGTTTTGCGGTCCAATCAGGTGATTCACTGGAACGGCGCGTCTTGATTCTGACAGGTGATAGGTTGAAACAGTTTTGAGCGCCTTTTAGTCTTTATAACCACTCTAAACAATGTACAATTTGTAGAGTTGTCGTAGTAGGTGTGTTATTGCTGTCGAGTTGTTGGTGTTGCATTTGTATTGGATCATTATGGAAACAGCCAGGAAGAGAGGTCGTTCTGACATGTGGGAACAGTTCAAATTGATCGCTCCTGATAAGGTGGGTGTTCTGGCTGTTTAACATGTAAAGTAGGAAAAGTAAAGTTTATACAACAGTGACTGTCAGTACAGTAGCCTTCTATAGCTATGGTCTATATTAAGGTAGCATAACAGTAAAATGATGTACATGATTAGTGTAGCCAGTAGCTATCAATAGACTCAAATTGCATTTTTATTTACAAATTGCTTTCTTTACAGGTCCGGTGCTTGGTGTGTTCAACTGAGCTGAAGTATCGCGGGAATACTTCCTCCATGATTAGGCACTTCACTGCCAAGCATGGAGCTGCTAAAAACCATAGGAACACAAATCAAGGTAGGCTATGTATTATATTATTATTACCTAGACACACTTACACAATCTGATATGACTGCCTTGACTCATAGGTCTGCTTCATTTAAATGCAGTTTCACATAAATCCTTAATTTCTTTTATTAAAGTATTTTTAATTTCTTTATGTCTTTATTTATTTGTCTTAGTGGACTGGAAGCGAGAGCTAGATGAGGCTCTCGTGAATATGGTGGTGAAGGACTCGCAGCCCCTTTCCATCGTGGATGACTGTGGCTTCAAGGAGTTTGTGGCATTGCTTGATCCCACATACACTCTTCCATCCAGAAAGGCTCTTAAGAACATGGTGGTTCAGAAATATGAGGAGGAGAAAGCCAAGGCCAAGGCCATCATGCAGAGGGTGGAGGCTGTGAGCCTGACTGCTGATATGTGGACCTCCATTAATATGGATGCATATCTAGCAGTGACGTGCCATTATGTGGATGATTCTGTGAAGCTGGCCACAGTCCTTTTGGGAGTGTTGCCTTTCCCTGAACTTCATACAGCTGTTAACATCTCTGCTGCTATGAGGTCACTCATGGAGGAATGGGGTATTGAAGGCAAAGTGACCTCAATTGTGACAGATGCAGGAGCTAATATGGTTGCGTCTGTCAGAAGTTTAAATCTCAGACACGCACTTTGCTTTGCTCATTCCCTAAATTTAGTGGTGAAGAAGAGTCTTGATGCAACTCCTGGCCTAGAAAACCTACGCACAAGGGCACGAAAAGTAGTGACATTCTTTAAAACTAGCACAACGGCAAATGAAAAGCTCAAAGAAGTACAGGAGCAGATGAATCATCCAGTGAAGAAGCTTATTCAGGAGGTGGACACACGCTGGAACAGCACCTTCCTCATGCTACAACGCCTTTATGAAGAAAGACAGTCTGTGGGGGCAGCTCTTGCAACGCTGAAAACAGATGTAAGACAATTGTCTTCAGAGGACTATGAAACAGCTGCTGCATGCCTGCAATTGCTTGCCCCCTTTTACCAGGCAACAGTAGAACTGTCTGAGGAGAAGAGTGTCAGGGTCAAAGGTTATTCCAATGACAAAAATGTTAATGCAGTACCTGAATGAAACAATTGGAAAAACAAGCCACAACACAGCTAAAGTACTGGGACAGAACTTGGTGACAGCGATGCAAAACAAGTTTGAAACTACGGAGAACCAAACAGCACTGACCCTTTCGACACTGTTGGATCCTAGATTCAAAACCATAGGATTCTACAATCAAGTACAGGCACAGGCATCAGTAAGACGACTAACAGCACAATGCTCACAACTGATAAGATACACACCATCACATGATTCACCTACAGAAGCACAGCCCTCCACATTAGCTCAACCAGCACCTGCAAATGTTGAAAATCCATCATCCACAGGTAAAGTTATAAATAGTTAATTGATGAAATTAAAACCTTTCGGTACTGATAATTATCATCATATTTGTCTTTCAGGTGTTAACCTTTGGGAAACTCTGGACAGAGATGCTTCTGAAGCAAGGAGGGCAAGGAATGCCACAGCAGATGCTACAGTGGAGGTGCAGAGGTATATGACTGATCCACCAGTAGCAAGATCAGAAGACCCACTGGCGTACTGGCGAAACCATCAAAATGTGTACCCTCATCTGTTTAATCTTGCAAAAAAAATTTTTTGTTCGCCAGCATCATCTGTTCCTTGTGAGCGAGTGTTTTCCAAGTCTGGAGAGGTTGTGAGCAAAAAAAGAAACCGACTCAGTCCAAAAACTGTTGAAAAAATAATGTACCTCAATAAAAATCTTTGAATGTTCCCCATCCCAAAAATCACCCCCTGCCATAGTTACACAAGCACACCCAACCTATGCCATATTTTCCCAGCACTCTCTCCTAAATAACACAAAACATACATTTATCAATTTTTATTTGTAAATAGAACATTATGCTCAGCATTAGCGTGTGTATCAAAGAGTTTTCAAAGGAAATATAGTTAAAAATCCAAGGGTGATCTTAGCAAAGATGCTTCAGAACAAAAGTAGTTTCTCCAATACTGCTCACTGATTAATTTGACTGCAGCCTTGCTTTTCGCCAGGAGAGGTCGCTGCAACTGAAGCTTCGAGTAATGAACCCATTTTCGAACCAATTGGCTCAAGTGGTTCAGTGCTTCACAAAAGCTTCATTTGGCCATCACTAACTGTACGTTCACACCTCCGCCGACTTGAGCGTCAAAAAAGCTCTGGCCGCTCTGTCAAGGACGCTTGTCAAAAAGCACGGGGAAGCTCGTTGACGCTTTGGACGCTTTGGACGCTCTGACGTAGCAGGGAGAAGAGAAGTGTCACGACATGAAATGTAATAAACAGAAAAAAACAAGCAATACATTGAAGAAACCTTTTATAATGACAGCATTTTTATAACCGTTTTGGTCACATTTGGTCGGGGAAAAAAATAATAATTAGCTATTATTATTATTTGCATTAGGCTATTATTTGCATTAGTGCAATTGGTCAAATCGTTGTCACCGTGAGCAAATGAATTGCATTCCCGCTTAAAACGAGCGTTCGTAAATATTTCAAATAAAAGTTGCGCTCATTCTCAAATGTGTATCACTGGATCGTTATGGAAAATCGCGAAGTTGTTGTGTTTGGTGCTGCTTTACTGTATTTGCGGAGAAGACGTCGGACGTCAACTATCCCAGCTATTTTATCCCATGCCTCGTTCTTTTGTAACTGGTCCCTGTAAGCAAACAACGTCATATCATATATGATAGGAAACCCAGCAACAGCGATTATCAGCTTCTCCTCCATTTTCTCGGAACTAATGTTTTGATAGGAAGGAAAATTCACATCGTATGTTTCTCCGGAATCAGCCAGAGTGAAGGATGTCTTTATTCTGATTGGTTGCTGGCGTTTTGCCGCTGAACCGCGTCATAGCTCATTACCATAAAGTTGAGCTTCTTTCAACTTTCTGATTGACGCTCAAAACGCCAAAAATGCGACGCCGAGGGATTTGACGCTCCTTGCAGCTGAGAGAAGCCAGCTACCACTGAAAATGAATGACTTCCGGCCGCTTTGGAAGCTCAAGTCGGCGGCGGTGTGAACGTACAGTCATTCATTTTCAATGGAAGCTGGCTTCTCTCAGCTGCAAGGAGCTTCAAATCCCTCGGCGTCGCGTTTTGGGCGTTTTGAGCGTTTTGAGCGTCAATCAGAAAGTTGAAAGAAGCTCAACTTTATGGTAATGAGCTATGACGCTGTTCAGCGGCAAGCAGCGGCAAAACGCCAGCAACCAATCAGAATAAAGACGTCCTTCACTCTGGCTGATTCCGGAGAAACATACGATGTGAACTTTCGTTCCTACCAAAACATTAGTTCATTAGCAATAGTGCGATAGGAATCCCCGGTGGACAAGAACAAGAACCACAGGCAAATAGCCAGACGCTCTGCAGGACTTATTGCACTGCGGTAATTGGTGCTAGTCATCATAATGAGCGGCCCCACCTTTGACAGCACGCTATCAAACTGCTCTGTGTCCAGCCTGAAGTTCCGCTGGAACCTCTCGTCATCGAGCCGCAGCTGCTGCACCAGCCGGTGATACTCTCCGAATTGATAACGGTCCTGGAGGGTGTCATGAACATAGACATAATATATACATAGACACCCTATTGGCCGCTTTGGAGCGTTGCTGCGATACGTCAACGTGTCCGCCATTTTGCTGAGGGCAAGACTGCACTGTAATCAAATGCAAGTAAACGGGTGAGCTGCGGTTTTCCTGGATAAAAAAAAACAATAATAACGTTTACATTTATCAGCCGATTATAGTGGTTTGTACTTGGTGTACGTTCCCTTTCGAAGGGAACTCAACAATACGTCAACGACGTTATGGGGAACGCCTCAGGCGTGACAGGTGTCTGAAATCACTATCAAATCACGTCAATCATATTGACCGGCGACAGCCCGTGAATCATTAGCGTGAATGATTAACGTGCGACCTGGAAGTATAAAGGGGCGCCTTGCACACATGACAAATCAGCTCATCGTCTTCAGGGACTGTCTGTTTGAAAACGCTACTCAATGAAACGGTAAGAAAATTAAATGTACAGCACACGAGTGTGCTTTTCCTGCCTGGGAGAAGAGCGCGCACGGGAGATTCTCGAGGGAATCCTCTGTGTGAACTGTGAGCGTTTTTCTTTTAAAACGCTCGCTCTCGTCTGGCCCTCTTCTCGAGTGAAGGGGGTTCAACGTCTGGTTCTCGTGGTCCCGCTCGTGCCGAGGCAGAGCGGCGACTTGCATCATGGGCTTCCAGATAGAGCTCGTCGATCATCTTGAGAGTGCTGTAAACCTCTCAGATGATTCGACGGCTGACGAGGGCAAAGCAGGTGCTCTTGCTGCTCTTCAGGACGAGCAGGAGATGGCTGAGGAGGTTTATAATCAGGTAGATCCTGAACCCTCTCAGCCACCCTGCCCCGTGTATGCAGGTCTGGTGGATGTTGTGGAGCGCGCCGCCAACAGGCTGTAGCTGCCATGGCAACGCACTAGAGGAGAGACCGCTCGCGGTAAAAAGCAAAAAAAAAAAAAAAAGACTCCCCAGACGTGCATTACATCAGGCCTGGCGCTGGGCCTATGATAAGAACGATGTTCCGATGGCCCGCCTAGGCTTGGTTAGTAGAAACGCCTCTTTCAGGCATGTAAAGTGGTAGACCCCAGGTTCATAAAGAACTATCTGGCGAGTCTTCACTCCGCACGCCGCAGGTGAGCTGTCTGGTCTTTTCAAGAGTCAATTTTTGTGAATTAAAATTCCGAAATGTATCTCTCTACAGACCTCGTTCCCTGTATAGAGCTATGGGGTCATGTCATTTGCTATGTCATCAGGTAATAAGGTAAGAGAAGTTTCCTGGATTATTAGGGCCCTGAAGTTCCCCATTAGGTGGCCAGAACGATAACTATGTTAGCCTTCGGGCTGTTAGCCACCTCAGGGTAGAGTAGTTGGTCTCTCTCTTAGAATTTTTTACTTAGAGTGTTGACTGACGCTAGAGCTTCAGATAGATCTTATGTCCGGCCCACGGGTCCGTTTGACTTCTTCCTGAGTATTTCGCCCCTTGAGCTCTGTTTGGGTTTTCATTAGGCTGAGCGATCATGCAGCCCTTTGTATGGAATAATACAGACTATATTCTTTAGTAAGGCTGTGGCTCCTCCGAGCCCTCAGATAGATCTATGCCTGCAGGCTGGCCCTCACCAGGGCCGCCTCTGTAGCTGGCCTAGGCTGTGCCAGGGATAATAGAAGTGCTCTGCTAAAATTTAGCATTGCTTCCTCTGAACCTTCACTTTGTGAATGTAGGTTTCTAGCATCCCTGTATAAACAGCCTCCTCCCATGGGAGTCGTTAGGCCAAGGCCCACCCCCTTCTCTGCATTCTGGGGTGACTAGAGTAATGCAGCATGGTGCAGAGGATGGTTTGTAAGGACATGGTAGGCCTCAAACAGGCCTCCGTGGTATATATGTCTTTATTGAGCAGGGTTAGGCCGTCTTTCGCTTCACGAAGAAGACTGGGTTTCCTGCCCGACCCTGCCATGCAGAACTGGCCTACGGATTTAGGCCGCCAGTTTAGGCTTCACTCACCTCGCTGAGCGACTGCTCGAGCGCTAGGTTGTAGGTGGATGGCTTTCATTCAAGCCCCACTCCCCTAGGTTGGGCACAGATAAATTTCTGTCACCCCTAGAGCCGCTGGCAGGCCCGGACCCTGGTAACCTCAGGGTGAGGTGTGAGTATCCCCCTGTGATACAGGGTAGGTCTGAGCACTTCACTCCCAGTTCTGTTTATCCTACCTCGCACCACTATGGCTCGGGTCGAGTATGAAGTAAGCTTCACTTCTTCTTTGGTCGAAGTACGCTCCCCTGAAGCCAGAGCATTGCCCTGAGCTGACGCCCATGCATAGATGGTAGGCCCCTGACTAATGGGGCCTCCGTTGAGGCAGAGTGGCGTATGTTGTACTCCCCTTGTTTTAAGGGTGCTAGCTTTTTTGCGGAGTACACTGCCATGGGCAATGTGATTAGGCACCAGGATGCTGTAGGCGCTGCGTAAACAGCTTTGCTGCCAACGAAGGCTGCGCCATTAGGTAGTAGGCCTCAGCAGGCCTCCTTGATTGGACAGCCCCCTAGAGGGCACTGTAGGCCAGCTCACTTTACGTGGTTGGCCTTGGTGGTTCGGGCAGTTGACTCACTGATGGGTAGTAGGCCTTAAACAGGCCTCCTCGGAGGTGAGTCCCAACATTGTGGGACATACCTTATAGCGCTACTGGAAGCCCATTAGTAAATTTATGCTTGTGTAGTATGGTTCCCAACAGTGTACTTTATAGCAGAATATGACTTGCTATTAGCTAGTAGGCCCGACCAGGCCTCCCTGATAGGCGAGTCCCCAGCTGGCTGGCCTTAGCAGGCAACCTTATACTATCACCCGGACTCAGGGCTCAAAGCTAACAGTGGTTATCAGGTAGTAGGCCACTCAGGCCTCCCTGAAGGTGAATTCCCACTTAAGATGGTTATCAGGTAGTAGGCCTCAGCCGGCCGCCCTGAAGGCGAATTCCCACTTAAGTTGGCTATCAGGTAGTAGGCCTCTCTGGGCCTCCCTGAATGTGAGCGCCCAAATATTTTGGGTGTCAGGTAGTAGGCCTCACCAGGCCTCCCTGAAGGTGAGTTCCCACATGCTGTGATTATCAGGTAGTAGGCTCCTCCAGGCCTCCTTGAATGAGTACGGTCAGGTAGTAGGCCTCACCAGGCCTCCCTGAAGGTGAGCTCCCCACATACTGTGGTTGTAAGGTAGCAGGCCTCACCGGGCCTCCCTGAAGGTGAGTTCCCACGTACTGTGGTTATCAGGTAGTAGGCCTCTCTTGGCCTCTCTGAAGGTGAGCACCCCACATACTGTGGTTATCAGGTAGTAGGCCTCTCTGGGCCTCCCTGAAGGTGAGCACCCCACTTACTGTGGTTATCAGGTAGTAGGCCTCACGGGCCTCTCTGAAGGTGAATTCCCACTTACGTTGGCTATCAGGTAGTAGGCCTCTCCGGGCCTCCCTGTAACGTTCCCTAGTGGTGCTGGGTTTATGAAGCTAGTGGTCTCTTGCTATCAGTTTCAGCTAGCCTTAATAGGCAGCTGCTGAAGGCGAGCTTGCGCCCTGGCTCGCTAAAGTGTTCATTCTCTGCTATTGGTTCCCTCCCGGAACTTTTTCTGCCTACAGCCTGGTTTGCCTACCAGGCAGACCTGTGCTCCCCTCACCGAGGGTCTCTATGAGCATGCGGCTTCCTGAGTCTTGTCAGACGGTCGTAGGCCTCTCGTGAGGCCTCCCAGTTAGATCAGCCCTTAGGCCTTCACAGGCCTCCTCAGTGTTTTGAAACACAGACACTGGGTTGATCCGTGGATCGAGTAGAGAAACTCCCCTCGCTAGCAAGGGTTGGAAAGCACTATGCTGAGTCATACTCTCCGGGATATCCCGTCTCTGAGATCCGGGCCGAGTGGTTCACTGCCAGCTTCGCAGTCCCTCGGGTTGGATGCATTTCTTAAGGCTTTGTTGTCCAGAGGCTCTGTCTTCAGACAGACAGGATTTGGCCAGACTAGTGTCTATGTACTGACGCCAGGTCAGGCCGTCCTGGTGGCATTTCGGGGTGAGTACGTTCCCCTGAATAGTGACTGGCTGGGGTTCCTTCGGGTTCCCTAGCCACATTCCCTAGAAGGGACCCCTTCTAATTGGAAGCTGTGGTTCCAGGCCCGGAGCCGGCCCAGGTAGACCTTTTTATTTAACCATGTTTATGAAGGTTTTTCTGTGAGGCTGTAGCTTGGGCTATGACCGTAGGGAATGCTGTCACTGACAGCCCAGTGTGACCTGAGGGTGAGTGGTTCTAGCGTTTCATTTGAAGTTGCTGGTTCTGACAGTTGTCACTGCCACTTGGCATGCACTCCCCTTAGCATGGCGGAGTTGGTATATCGTTCCCCATAACGTCGTTGACGTATTGTTGAGTTCCCTTCGAAAGGGAACGTCTCAGGTTACGACTGTAACCTATGTTCCCTGAGAACAGGGAACGAGACAATACGTCTCCCTGCCATGCCTCGGGGCTTGCCTACCGTACAGTCCCTTCAGACGATAAGGTGATTTGTCATGTGTGCAAGGCGCCCCTTTATACTTCCAGGTCGCACGTTAATCATTCACGCTAATGATTCACGGGCTGTCGCCGGTCAATATGATTGACGTGATTTGATAGTGATTTCAGACACCTGTCACGCCTGAGGCGTTCCCCATAACGTCGTTGACGTATTGTCTCGTTCCCTGTTCTCAGGGAACATAGGTTACAGTCGTAACCTGAGACGTTTCTATTACTTATTATATAATGACCAAATACAACCAAAAACATTTTTTCAGTCTTGTTTGTGAAAGGTAATTCCCCGAGATCTGTTTTCAGTTGTGTGGCGACTTGTACAGCCCCACGCAGCGCACGAAACAGGCATTTTTCTCAATTCCCATAATGAGAGGAATAGGAAAGTTGCCCTCCTTGATATGGCGGCGCCGTTGACGGACGCTCCAGTAGCCAATAGGGCGTCTATGTATATATTATGTCTATGGTCATGAACCCAAAATCTCAGAGTCCGACGTCTTCTCCGCAAATACAGTAAAGCAGCACCAAACACAACTTCGCGATTTTCCATAATGATCCAGTGATACACATTTGAGAATGAGCGCAACTTTTATTTGAAATATTTACGAACGCTCGTTTTAAGCGGGAATGCAATTCATTTGAGCCAAAGAGAGCACACGTCACTCCTCTCCTCACAAAATTGCACTGGTTGCCAGTTGCCGCTCGCATTAAATTCAAGGCACTGACGTTTGCCTACAGAACAACCACTGGCACTGCTCCCTCTTACCTAAACTCATTACTTCAGACTTATGTGCCATCCAGAAACCTGCGCTTTGCTAGCGAATGTCGTCTTGTGGTACCATCTCAAAGAGGCACAAAATCTCTTTCTCGGACCTTTACCATGACTGTTCCCTGTTGGTGGAATGATCTGCCTAACTCAACCAGAGCTTCTGAGTCAGTTGCCACTTTCAAGAAACTGCTGAAGACGTATCTTTTTCGGCAGCACTTGATTCAGTAGTATAGAGGGAATGCATTAACGTCACTTTCCCGCCGGAACACGCCCCCTCAGCCGGACTGAGTGGCAGAAGAGCAGCTGCGTGACTGGATTTAATAGGGGAAACTGCGAAAACACAAGTAAAACAAATGATTATCAGTTTAAACTAAAGATTGGACTCAATATAGTGTTCCTTACAACTTACTAAAGATCCAGTGATCCATGGATATTGACATGCAGCCAGAAATCGTGTTTCCTGACATTTATATGTGCCTGATTTCGACACCGGGGAAATACATACAGCAAATTTGCCTGTGAACGCTTTATATAAATACAATATAGGCAGGTCTAAATCCAGGTGATCACTTATATCAATGTTATATATATCATCATATCGTCTAGACTTAAAACTTGTATAGTTTTTTGTCAGTGTTTATTTAAAAATGTCAAATTATACAGAATATACAGTCAGTGGTAAATATTTGATTGATGAGTTGTCACTGCAATATATAACAATACAATATATAGAGAATGATTTTACCACTAAATTCAGCATATTGACACAAAAATGATTGCAAACATTATCATATCAACGTTCGCAAAATGTTTTAAGGATATCATTGAGGCCTGAGATGACGGAGTGTTTTTTATAAAACGTTCTTGTAATGTGACGTGTTAACAAAGCAAGAACATTTTATATGTAACATTTTCAGGATGTTGTTGAGGTAAAAGTTTGTAGAATGATCTTTTATAATACATTGACACAATGTCCCATAATAACAGAGGATGAACATAATCAAATTAACGTTCGTAAAATGTTTTTGACACAAAAATGATAACTGCAAATCCACCTTTCGCTGCCTGGAGTCCAGTTGTTTCTATGAATTGCAACGATCTATTTGCTTCTCTGTTTAGGTAGTCTGTAAAAATATACCTCATATTTCTTGTCAAATCTAGTAGTACAGTCAGTCTCAAAGCTCTCTCCCGTTTAAGACGCGTTCTGTGTGTTTTTCCGCAGCATTCACACTGAAAACCAATGCTGCCGCTCAGTCTTTCTGCCACTCAGTGAGCGGAACAGCAGCGACTTCCGCTTACTGTGACGTCATGCGCATTCCCTCTATTAACACTTTCTCTTCTCTTCTATTCTATTAAAAAAAAAAAAAAAAAAAAAAAACTGCACTAAAATTAAACTGAGAGGGGTTATAGCACTTACGTATTGTTGTCCTACTGTTAGTTTAACTGCTTCTATTGTTCTCATTTGTAAGTCGCTTTGGATAAAAGCGTCTGCTAAATGAATAAATGTAAATGTAAATTTGCTCACGGTGACAACGATTTGACCAATTGCACTAATGCAAATAATAGCCTAATGCAAATAATAATAATAATAATAGCTAATTATTATTTTTTTCCCCGACCAAATGTGACCAAAACGGTTATAAAAATGCTGTAATTATAAAAGGTTTCTTCAATGTATTGCTTGTTTTTTCTGTTTATTACATTTCATGTTGTGACACTTCTCTTCTCCCTGCTACGTCAGAGCGTCCAAAGCGCCCAGCTGGCATTCGACTGACATTAAACGTTTAAATGTGGTTGAAATAATGTCAGTTTATGAAAAAACATTACTTCAACGTTAAAACAACGTTGAACACCAAATAGTTGAAGTTGTGTTGTTGACTCACTACGGATTCAACATAGAAATATAAAAAAAAAATGTTTATTTGTAGGCCTACGTCAAATCAACATTATTTTTACAACCATGACTTTTATGAAAACCATGAAATATATCAGTAGAAAAATAACGTTGTTCCAAAATCCAATTTGCAATCTGATTTGCAAAATCTAAACAAAATTCAACGGTTATCCAACACTGGCACCTGACGTTGATTCAACAGTGACTCGACGTTAAAATGCCAGCTGGGCGTCAACGAGCTTCCCCGTGCTTTTTGACAAGTGTTCTTGACAGAGCGGCCAGAGCTTCTTTGACGCTCAAGTCGGCGGCTGTGTGAACGTACAGTTAGATCAGGGAGACAAAATGTGCAGAGTGTGGGGTTCAGGAGAGTTTTGAAAAGCACTGTGATAAGATACTATAAGGCTGTTAATCAAATGAACAAAATCAATCAATGCAAAGGGTCACACAGAAGCCGCATATGGAGTTCCATTTAGATGCATTTACACAGATTGTATCATGTATATGTGCTTAATGTAGCGCAGAGGTGGCACAAATGCATTTAACCTCAATAATTAGGTGAATGTATTCAATGAATCAAGCAGCCTTTTTTTAATTGAATATTTTAATATGAAATGATAAAAAAGAAACAATTTAAATATGAAATAAACCAGCCTGTAGGTGGTGGCAAGTGACTGCAAGTGTCCGAATATGACTACTTTAGTCGGCGAAAAGCAGTATGTGTGCAGAGCAGATTTCAGTTAAAAAAAAAATTTTAATTCACAGTATTCATCAAACAGTAGACAAAAACTACACGGATGACCCACTACTGTCCGGGAAATCTGATGAACAAACTTTACTATCCCTGAGGCCACAAGAGAAGATTTGTGAATGACGGTGAAGCAACGTAACGGATGCCGTAGGTCACATGACTGTGACAACAGATTTATTACTAAACATTCATTTATAGAATTTACTTTTTTAACGGTCACAAAGCAAAATTTAAACTAAATGTAATACTTACTGTAGGCCTACAGTAAGTGATATCGGACACGCTGACTGTCTTAATGAGTGAATTGAGACATTCATTCAAGTGATTTGTTCCTACAGCTGATTCATATAATATTGAAAATATTGTGAAAATTATTGTGAAATTATGTATGCAAAATATTTAAAATTCTGATGCATTATTTCTTGGTCATCAAATGTCAGTAAATTTGTACCATTGAGCACTGTGACAGAGCTGGCTGAAACTATTTTATTTTAATATATTATTTTATTTTCTCGAAAACAAACATGGAAATCATACAACTGACATGGAGAAAAAAAAATAAACTCAATGGAAACCAAGGAAAAATGTCAAACATTGGTTGTAGCAATTTATGCTTTTTACTGCACAAAGACTGAATGAACATGACATTTTTTTTTATATCATGAGATGAATTTATCAGTCTACCAGAAACATATATGTCAAAACTCTACATAATAGTTCCTATTTACCACAATTAATGCTCGAAAAAGCACTTTTGTTACATCTGTCAGTTGGAACACCCCAGGACTTTATACTATTAATCATGTATTTAAATAATGGTACGACAATCTCAAACAAAACTAAATATCTATAAAATTCTTTTGTTGCTAACTTGGCAAAACTTTGGCAAATCAGTGATTACATTATCCTCAAAAGTAAATTGATAAAAATGCCTATGTGCAGATTAGATAATGATAGACTGAAAAAGTGTTTTCCAGTTTTGTATGCAATATGCATCAGATTGTTATAGTGAGACGGACCGAGCTGAGACTTCTTCTCCATACTGTATCTCTTGCTCCAAATTAAAACGCGCTTCACAGAGAAAAACTGGACAGAGGTCCACTTCCACAAAATTGCTGGTGTTTACTGATGATTAGGCTATTATATAATTTGATGAGTTGTAGGTGGTTAACAAGCAACATTTGTCCCTCTTCTGTTCAGTGAAGACTTTTCAGACTTTTAAAACCTAGACATTTCAGCCATATTCACACAATTCCCAGCCCATGGCATCAAATGTATTTTAGCATTCAGTGTATGGGAAAATCCACTATTCCACAACTGATGAAGCCATCTGGATGAGTGGTGAATTGTCTTTAATAATTAGAAATGTTCCTATAGTCCTATAAATACATTTCTATTCATGGATGACCTGCATAACTGCCAGTCTTTGGTGCAGTCTTGTATACAAGGACACATGACACAAGTTTAAATGGTTTGTGTAAAAATATTCCCCTATAACACAATTGAGTACAGTGTTATTTTAATATGAGCTGTGATTGTCCAATGAATTAAGCTGCTTTCTAAAGATGCGGAAAAAAACAACAACAAATTGTCGATATATTTTAATAGCCATTGCTTTTCGATTAACCCCATCATATTTATAGATTTAATATGCAATTAATTGAGAACAAGGTGTATTTTTGGTAAAAGCAGTGTTGTTTTTCATGAGTCTCGTTCTTAATAAACAACTGTCTGACCATCAGATAATTGTATAATGTTATGTTTGTAGGGCTATGATGCTGTAATCATATCTGCTGATTGTCTATACTCTCCTGACTAACTTGGCCAGTCTTAATGTCCTTGTGTGTCGTCGTATCATCTCCTCTATGGTCCGCAGCGGCTACAGGTGCGATGACAGTTTCTTCCGTAGTTCGTACCACCAAAAATCTAGAGCAGTCATTAGCACTATCACAAACTATCTCTGTTGTGTTTGTACTTAATTTGTCATGCGATTTCACATTTAAAGTCGCTTCATCAGCCTTTTCGTTCTCTAGGCTGGTCTCCTCTAATTTACTACCTGAACCTTTATTTGCAATTTCATCTAAATCTGTTTCATCAGTGGGAGACAGTGCAACTGAGCTCAAGCCTTCTCCTAGAGAGACAGATAACTGATCGGCAGTGGTTGACCCCTCCTTGTCCTCCTCAAAAACCCCTGCTCCCCCTTTGGTCTCCACAGGATCAGCACCCTTAAAGAAGCCGAGCAATGTGACACTCTTCTTCCGTTTGCCTACATTTAACACTTTGCCGTTGGTTGCTCCAGTGTCTGTGAACATATTGCGGATGTTGTATTCCTCCTGAGGTTTTTTTGAAGCGTCTTTAAATCCCGTCCTGCTATCAGAGAGCGTTGTGTCGTTTGACGTGTTTCCTGGCTTTGAGGCAGAGAGATTGATCGAACCTTGCAGGCTGTGTCTCTTCTCCATGTGGGTGACACGAAATCTGTGAATTTAGGTATAAGTATTAGCTAAATTAGCTTGGCTGTATTCTGTACATTTAGCAAATAGCGCAAATCTTAATTTTAGTCTACTATTATCTTCCATCCATTGATAACAATCTACAATACATATGGTGTAAACCGTAATCGACACACTTGACAATTTATGTTTATAGTTGTCCTAAAATGCTTTTGACCTGAAGTTTGACACTTAAATGCTTCAAAAAGTTTTTGAATTTCTTTACAAAACTGGATCAACATTATCTCGTACATTTTTTGTTCATATTCATAAAGAAAATACATTAAAATGCAATTAATACATTCACTGACTTGAATAAGTTTGATTTAGTTTTAGTGTATGAAATAAAAAAATGTCCTGCTCCAATATAATAATAATAATAAAATGTCTTCTTAAAGAGCAATTTTTTTTAAAAGAAGAACTTGGTATGACATATTTAAGCCATCCTTTATTAGTAGTAGGCTAATTAATAGAAAAAAAAGAAAGAAAAAGAAAACTGCTTATTATGATTTGTTTTTCTCCCTCCAAGTCAAAGTCACATGGTGCAATCAACACAAAACAGAAAACATAAAGAGAACCCAGTGGCGCTACGCCATCATGTCTGGTTTTAACATGATTTCAACAGATGGGGCTTACATTTTTTTCCCTCACTAGAGAATCTCTGCTGGCTCTCATGATATTCTATCAAGGTCAATAAGTCTCTTAAAATATCAAATACATGTATATGAGCAGGTGGAGAAGTTCAGGTGGTAAATGTCAGGTATGACTCCTATGTATAAATCAATTATATTTATAAATGTATACATCAGAATGTATTGTAAAATAAATCAAATTACTTTAGGGTCAAGTATTTATATAGTACTTTACACAATTTAGATTCAAAGCAGCTTCACAGTAAAAACAGTGTTAATGTTGCAGAATTGATCAGCTATGAAATAACTTTAATTTCAGCTGTAAAGCAGCTCGACAGGAGACACAATAGTGTCATTATTCAGTTGTAATCAATTCAAATTTTGCTATCATCTGATGTCAGTACAGTCAAATTGATTATATTGCTGGATATTAAATGTCTTTTAAATCCCAACTAAACAAGCCGAAGCCAACAGTCGCACGGAACCCAAACTCTATCAAGTAGAATGGAGAAAAGAAGAAAAGAAACCTTGTTGGGAAGGGAAATATGTTATTACTTTTGCTGACACTGTAGTTTAGGGTCCAATATTAGGGTCACTATTAACTAGTTGCTTATTAGCATAAATATTACTAGGACATTGGCTGTTTATTAGTACTTATAAAGCACATATTAATGCCTTATTCGGCATAGCCATATTCTACATCCTTTAATCCTTCGCAATAAAATTTAACATTAATGAGTAGTAATTAGGAGTTTATTAAAGCAAAAGTCATAGTTACAGTAATAGTTAGTTAGACCCTAAACTAAAGTGTGACCTTAATTTTTGAATTTTACTTAAACCATTTGAAATTATATTTAGGCCTGGTTTCACAGAAAGGGCTTATTAAGCCAGGATTAGGCCTTAGTTCAATTAGGACATATAAGTAGCTTTTATAAATGTGCATTTAAAACATTACTGGTGTGTATCTTGAGACAAAACACTGGCACTGACATATTTTAAGATATGCCCATGTAAGTTGCTTTCAGTTGCAACAGCTCAATAATGCTTAAGCTTAAGCCTCGTCTGTGAAACCGGGAGTTAAAGTATTTCAAAACCATATAAAACATTAATACAAAGAGTACATGTATTTTAAATGAAATATCTATAAATTATTAGATAAATTATTATTTTTATTTTATAAATATAATTATTATTATTTTGTCATCCAACTAATATTTACATCTTTTAGTCCCAGTGTCCAGCATACATGGGAACTCCTGTAATGCTGTTTAAACATGTACAAACCATGCACGTCTATAATCTAGTCAAGATTATATTCATTTTTGAAGAAGCTCAAATATGCATATGTTTCAATTCCACATTTTTGCTCATGGTCATGGTCATACTTTCATTCGTGGTATTTCATGTTTTTAAGACTTTAGTATTATTCTAAATGTGAAACAGTAATAAAGAATAAGTGTGTCCATTACTGTAACTTTTTGACTGGTATATAAGAAGAGATAACAGATCCTCACCTTCCCACAGAAAACACAGTCTGCTCCGCTGGCCGAGCTTTGCTTCTAGCCACACGGCTTTTGCGTCGTGTTTTTAATATACGTTCTTGCATACAGTGGACACAAGAGCTGATTTCACCACCCAGATGAACTGTATGATGGTGAAGGGGAAGACCACTTGCACCATCTTTCTGCTGTAACCTGGTTAGAAAATATATTTTTTTAGTAAAACGGAAATGCCCACTAATCCTCTATTACATTTGGATTAGTTCAGAGGTCAGTGTGTAAACTAATTTACACATCTACATTGCTTTACTTGTCCTGCATCATTGTGAGGTATGTGGGGCCAATGTTGAACTGAGTACTAAAAGAAATTAGTTTTTTATGCTTTACAAAATAATAATACAAAATAATTTTATGCTGATAACTAAAATATCTGAAAACAAACTAGAAAATCTTAAATAATCTCAATGTAGGCAGTTCACATCATATCATATAACATATTTATACAAAGTTGATATCTGGTGTTTATCTATTTACCACACTAGAACAAAAGAAATATTCAAAAATCACAAATGTAATGATTGTACCGTGGATCGTGATGTTCACAAACATTTTGCCCAGTAAACATGTCTTTGAAGGCCTCCATATTGGCTGTGACAAAAATAGCAAAACAAGTGGTGAAAATTGTTTAAATACATGACCAATACAATAGTAAATACTGCAGAATAGAACAGAACGAATTGTCATTACCTTCATTTTCAATGATGCATTTCAGAATTTGTTCCACAGTGTCTTGACTGTCTTCTGATTCATCTGGACAAAAACAGTTTTCTAATTTTATGTCATATACACATAATTATGGTAATGAAAATAATGTCATTACAAATTGGATGAACTGATCAAAATCTTACTGTGTATTTGTTCAGTTTAAAGCGGCTATTAAATTTTCATGTATTAATCACTTTTTGTATTGCCAATGTGAACAGCTTGTTATGGTGTCAAAATGTGCTTTTTGAGTGCAGAGTATTTATATCCTTATATAGTTAATTTTACACTTTAATACAACAATAAAGTGAGTATTATGTGCAATCTTGCTACTCTGTTTGCAATCTCTTGTCTTATGGCAGTGTCTATTTAATGCAATTAAACAGTGCAAATAACTTTACCCACCATTTCTCATATAGTCTACATCTAGTGCAACATGTTCTTCTATTTATTCTTGTGCAAACCGTATGTACCACTATTTATATAAATAGCATTTACCTTTTTTACACCACCATGTTTTATTAAAGTCAAAAATTGTCGCCGATGTACTGTGTGTCATTTCTTGAGAGAGTGATCCTCTCTCTTTGCACTGCAAGGGCAGAAATATTTTTAAATAAGTCTATTATTATAATATCGCAGTTACCCACGATGGTTGGCAGAAATTTGTGTGTGTGTGTGTGTGTATGTGTGTGTGGGTGGGTCGTCTATTAAAAAATAGTACTTATTTTTGGACCATGCGAGTAGATAAAAAAGTGATGTTGAGGGTTTTAGGGATGGCTAGGTATTAAGCCAGGAATTTGGAGATAAATAAGACCTCCATGGGATAAAGATACAGAAAAAAAAGACAAGAAACTATCTTTAAACTGTATGGATTTTGGGTAACACTTTAGTTTAGGGTCCAATTCTCACTATTAACTAGTTGCATTTTAGCATGCATATTACAAATACATATAATAAGGCATTAAAGTACATATTAATGCCTTATTCTGCATTGCCACATTATACACCCCTTAATCCAACTTAATCCAATGCCTAAACTTAACAACTAACTATTAATAAGCAGTAATTAGGAGTTTACTGACGAAAAAGTCGTAGTTAATAGTAAGAATTGGACCCTAATTTAAAGTGTGACCGTATTTTGTATAAAACATATGCATATTTTTGTAAAACAAAGGCTGAAATGACTTGCCATCTTTGTCTGTCCCCAGTTTGTCTTCACAATTTACTTGATCCTCTTCCAGTTCACAGCGGTAGCCCTTCGTCTTCAATAAGTGACAGATTAAGAAACCCAGAAGGCCAGTGATGAAGAAGAAAAAGACAAGGAGGAAGATTATGTATGTTGGAGGGGGATCACCCATATTGGGTGTCTCTTGGTCTGTCATCCCACTGCAGTTGGCTGCAAATTGGACAAAAGGATGGCAGTTACATTTATACAGCAGGTAATGCTCACACAACCTAAAACTATTTTCTCTCCAGCATTGAGAAAGTTGTCTTTGTCACACCATCTGACTCTCTTGGCTCAGAGAGATAATCAGCCACTCAGCTCCATCAGGGTATATTTCCTGTAAGCGAGTACCTTTATCTTGCCATCCAGGCGTGTGGTGAGAGGAGCTTGGCCCACACCCTCTGTTTTCACTCAGCAACTGATATATGTTGCAACTTCAACAGCCTGCAAAACATTTCTCATTCTGTTGTTTTAACATTCAAGTCAATTTAAATGATTCATGAACGACGATAAAAACCAATGGAATAACTTTTGGAGTACAGCATATTTTCCACCCATTCACATGTCCATTCACCAAAACAACAGTTTAAACGAGGTAACTGGATTGATATTGGGTTTTGCAGCTTATTCCAATTGCAGTTTCTATGTGATGTGTTTGTCAAGTGTATCACCAAATCTCCCTGCATTGTAATATTCTAGCATGAAAGTCCACCCGTAAACATACCAGTCATAGGGGTGTAAGGGAACCGTACGGAAATTCATATGAATTAGCCACCTATTCGCCAAAACGTAACGAACCTCTATGAGATTGTGTTGGGGTCTACAAATAACAGGCCTGTTTTTCACCGCAGCATACAAGTAGAGCAACAGTAAAACTGCAACAGCATTGACAGAAATTCTTCTGTCGTATTGTGTATTTCCTTTAATAATGGCTATTGTTATTCCTTGTTCGCCCATTGATAATTGTTACAAATTTAATCAACATAACAAATAAAGCTGCTTAAACGGTTCTAATTCAGTCAGATTTACTGAGTGCCTGCTTCAAACCTGACAGACGTTGTTTTACCCCTTTATTTTATGTTTCTCCATTATGGCTACATTGCAAAAGATAAGACAACATTTGTTAATAACATTGTTATAACAAAAAGAGTAAGTGAATGATGAGAGACACGAAACTGGCACATCTATGTGGCAAAATAGTCAATTAACCAGTTTAGTGCTCATTAATCAAAAATATTTGACCACGGAACGCATGACCATAGATCACAATCAAGCAGAGAGCTGATGAAAATGTTTGAAGTTCTTTTAGTGAACATGAATCTACAGCTGCTTTTCTGCCGTCGGGCCAAGCGGTTATAAGAACCGTAAGGAACAGTTCTACTTATATTTCCACTTGTGCCTGGTTCAACACGGCACGATTACAAACCGTTCTCTGCCCCAAACTCTCTGTACGAATGGATACCATACTGAACCGTGCTGGTAGAAAACGCAACTGAAGCATTTGTATTGCATTCCAAAAGGCTCTGTTATCAGCCCCACAGTGGAAAATGAAACCAAATAGGTAAAAAAAAAAGAAAGAAAAAGAAATCGGCGGTATCCTTTTTCAGATTGCTGAAAGCTACAGAAAATAGAAACAAATAGATCTTGCAATTTCCAGAAAAAGCCAGAATCCAAGTGTCACTTTCGGTGGCTGTAATGAAGCGCTTGACAAAGGAGATACTCAAAATAAATATTTAATCCAAGAATCAAAACTATAAACAGGAGAACTCAGAGAAAACACAACCATGAACACAAGGACTTCAAACAACAATAAAAAGAAAAACAGATCAAAAACATGAACAAACAAACTCAAAACGTGACAATACACGGAAGTACTCCCTCCCGGAAGGGGTGTCCTCGTACCGTATTAAGTCCAACAGGAGAGGGGCTGGAGAAGGGGGTGGCCAGGGGTGGGATAGGCAGGACAGGAAGCCTCCTGTGGCACCGGCAATACAAGAAGCCAGGGAGGTGGCGGTAGCTCAGGGAGCCTGGGAGGGGCCAGCAGTGCCGGAACGGGCGTCTTGCGCTTCTGGGTTCTACTTCAGAACGATGGCTCATTATTGGCCATCTCCTGCATCAGCACCACACACACGTCTCGAGGTGATCACGTGAACATCGTTGGCCAATAAGGAGCTCGCCGTTCTGGCGTAGAACCCAGAAGCACGGCACTGTGTTTACAACGTGATCAGCGTAGGAGACTGACACAGAAGAGAAGAAGTTGTTCAATAAAGTCGTTATTTTTGTTTGACTTTTGCGCATAAAAAATATTCTCGTCACTTCATAACATTAAGGTTGAACCACTGTCGTCACATGGACTATTTTAATTATGTCTTTCCAACCTTTCTGAGCCTTGAAAGTTGCAATGTCGTTGCTGCCTATGGCTGATTCAAGAAACCTCTTAGATTTCATTAAACATATCTTAATTTGTGTTCCGAAGATGAATAAGCCTTCCGAAGAGGGTGAGTAATTAATGACAGAAACTTTTTGGGTGAACTAACCACCCAAAGGGGGTCAATCCTTTAAATACAATCTGAGTTATATTTAAAAAATGTCCTGGATAATCCAAGCTTTATAATGGGAGTGAATGGCTGGTGAAAATTTGAAGCCCAAAAAAGTGTATCCATCCATTATAAAAAATACCCCACATGGCACCGAGGGTTAATAAAGGCCTTCTGAAGAGAAGTCATGGGTTTTTGTAAGAAAAATACCCATATTTATAACTTTATAATCTAAAATAACTAGCTTCCGCCAGACGACCATACGCACACTACGCAAGTCGACTTGCGCCAAAAGAGTAACCCGTGGCACAAATTTAATCAAATAGGGCTGTGCAACAAACTAAAGCTCCTCTTCTATTATATAGAAATCTTCCGACATTTCTCTTCAAAATTTCGAATTCACGACCGGTGTTTTGTTTTGCTCTTTCCTCTGAGCTTCCACGTTCGTCATTACGTTGTGCGTCGGGTCAGGGGTTAGTCTTCCACCAATGCGTACGGCCGTCTGTCGGAACTCGGAAGCCAGTGATTATAGTTTAAGTTTTAAATATGGGTATTTTCCTTACACAAACACATGGCTTCACTTCAGAAGGCCTGTTATTAACCCTCTGGAGCCATATGGATTACTTTAATCATGGATGGATGCACTTTTTTGGGCTTCAAATTTTCACCAGCCATTCACTCCCATTTTAAAGCTTTGAGGAGACATGTCATTTTATTAATATAACTCCGAATGTATTCGTCTGAAAGAAGAATGTCATATACGCCTAGGATGGCTTCAGGGTGAGTAAATCATGGGCTAGTTATCATTTTTGGGTGAACTATCCATCTAATCACTCACCCTCAAGTCGCTCCAAACTTGTGAGACTTTCGTTCATCTTCGGAACACAAATTAAGATCTTTTTGATGAAATCTGAGAGATTTATGTCCCTCCATTGACAGCTACGCAACTACCACTTTGATACTTCAAAAAGTTCATAAAGAGATTGTAAAACGAATCCAAATCAATTGAGCGATGTAGTCCAAATTTTCCGAAGAGACTGGATCACTTTATATGATGAACAGATTGTGTGGACGAGCAGGACGAGGCCGAGGGATGTGAGAGAACGGTGCAAGGCCGGTGGCGTGAGTGATAATGAGCGTCACCTGTGAGACGCACCGGTCTCGCATCTCTCATGGAGGAGCGGAAGCATAAAAGGAGGAGCGATGACGGTGAACATCGAGAGAGGAACAGGCCTGAGTTTATGTTGTGTTTTGTTTCTGTTTTGTGTGGCTAGCAGTCGTCCGTGAGGGGCTGCTGGCTTATACTTTTGTTTATGTATTTGGTTTTATTTTATTATTAAAATGTTTAAATGTTCGCCGGTTCCCACCTCCTTCTTCCCTGAATCTTAAACCCCGTTACACAGATTAAATTTAGGCTTTTATTCACATTTAAACATTCATCAACTCACACATCAGTTGTGGTAAATGGAAGCTCAAGCTCATTCACTTGACATGCAAGAACCAGTGAGGTTCATTCTCGTGTTACGCAGCACGTTTGAGCTTCAGCAAGAACCAATGAGGTTCATTCTCGTGTTACGCAGCACGTTTGAGCTTCAGCAAGAACCAATGAGGTTCATTCTCGTGTTACGCAGCACGTTTGAGCTTCAGCAAGAACCAATGAGGTTCATTCTCGTGTTACGCAGCACGTTTGAGCTTTCTCAAGAACCAATGAGGTTCATTCTCGTGTTACGCAGCACGTTTGAGCTTCAGCAAGAACCAATGAGGTTCATTCTCGTGTTACGCAGCACGTTTGAGCTTTCTCAAGAACCAATGAGGTTCATTCTCATGTTACGCAGCACGTTTGAGCTTCAGCAAGAACCAGTTAGGTTCATTCTCGTGTTACGCAGCATGTTTGAGCTTTCTCAAGAACCAATGAGGTTTGTTCTCGCGTGTCAAGCAGTTACGGTAGAATTTCTGTTTATGTTCGCTAATAAATGTTTAAATGTAAATAAAGGCCTAAATTAAACCGGTTTATGGGCAATTCCAGCGTTATGGACTTGACTTGCCATTTGCAGTAAAAACTTCTCAGAAAAAAATTATCATAAAATGCATTTAAATACTAATACATTGAAATGTCTGTTTATATATTCATAATCCCTTAATAAAGGAGTCCAAACATTAAAAAAATATCAGTCTACACACACATTTTATATTTTAGATGAGGGAAATATACATGCGTTAAAGGGGGTGACTAAAAAATCTCTAAGTTTTAGGTGGCAACATATTTTTTAGGAATTCTGTGAATTACACAGCGCAAACAAAAAGTAATACTACTTACGGTTACTTACGGGCGTGACAGTTCTCCGTTACGGACGTGACCGCTCTAAAAGCGGCACTAAAAGACTGCTTTAAAACTTTATAGAGACCTCTAGCAGGCATTTAAACCACCAAACATTGAAATCTGCGATACCAGTATGTTAAGATTGCACAATTAATCAACTTTATTATAAATTGCTCTATTTCAAATGGTTATGGATTATTTATCAAGTTGACAAGCGTGTGCGCAGTTCAAGACTCAATAGAGACCATGATTTTCCTACTAATAAAACTGCTAGCTAAAATACTAAAATCATATAAGAGTTCAAATCGCAGGTTTCCTCCACAGTCAGGTGAACTGGTTGACACTATTGTCTGTAGGTGTGAGTCGCACTCGCAATCATGTCAGTTTTATGTTTTGTGTCTAAATGATTGCACGGTTTTCAGCCAGTTTGTGCAGTTCAAAGCACAGTCGTGAGTCAAAATGATCACATTTTATTTAGTGTTAAAATGATTGCAATATTGTTATTATTTTGTCCGCTTGATCACAGGATTATGATGAATATTCATTATTCATTAATTAATTAATTAATTAACCAAGAGGTGAAAACGTGACATCCCGTGGGGGAAGTGTCCTATGAGACACAATGCTCTTTTGTAAGTTGTACTGTATCATATACCTTCTGATGTTCATATTTCGTCCTGTAACTGGCAAAGAGGAAGAGAAGATCGGTCCATGCGCTAAATTCGCCGCTAACACTGAGGCGCTACAGAAATATATCATGCCGCATTAACGAGCGACATCTATAGTTTGAAATTTTGTTATTAAAACGACGGAATTTGAAAGTTGAGATACGCCTAAAACAGATCACAGCAATAGTTGTTCTGGTTGTTCAGAGCAAAGAATTGTCGATGAATTGTCGATACTAAGAGCATAAACATAATTTAGCTTTTTATATAAAGTTTTAAATTATTTGTATTTATATTTGTTATATTATATAAACTTAATCTTTAAAACGTTAAGGCCGTGACAGAGCACTGAAGTATCGTGACCTCTTACTTATAGCCCTTATAAATTCAATAGGCAGTGCTGTTATGACAAAATGAGTATATTTATTTCTCAGACATGCCTTCATCTTTCTGCAAAATGCTTAATGTTAAAATAAAGCTTATGGTTGGTTGCAAATGTAATTTTAGCATCGTTGGTCACCTCATATGTGGTGGATACAAGGCAATGTTCTTTTACAGCACAGTAATACAGTATATTGCAGATCTAAATGGACATATACTCACTTATACTTAACTTATAAAGGGTTTGGAAAAAACTTTATTTTTCATGGTAAGCATGACTTTTGCATGGAATTGGCCTTATCATAAAACGTGAAGACGAAAGTCTTATGGGTTTGGGTGAGACAGAATTTTCAGTTTTGTGTGAACTGTCCCTTTAAGCACGTAATCATTTGTTTTACTCTAGTTCATGCAGTTTTCCTTACTAGCGCCAGCCAAGTTGCCATGTTAGAGGGCATGTTCTGGCGGGAAAGTGATGTCAGTGCATAACCTCTATTAATGACTTTAGCATCAGGTAAATAAAAAATAACGTTAAACCAGTAACCATCTCCTCTGGCTCAAAGTCATTCTGTGGAAATAGCTGAATTAATCATGACATTAACTTACAAAGCGTGGCCAGTATTCAATACAGAGGAAATCTAAGCATGAGAGAGCTATCCTCTGCAGTATGACTCAGCATTCTCATGACCTCCACATCCAAACACACACTGATGAAACAGCATGGGTTATTTTCATCCCCACATCATTGAAACCTGATCTATATATCTATATGGCCTTTATACCCAACTGTAATTCAAATGTATTCAAATGCAATGCATTCAGTCTTTTCACACTGGTTTACTTAGAAGAGTTGTAAACAAAATATGTACATATCCTGCCAACATGAATCTAATTTATCAAAAATATTGTTTAACATAAGACAACTGCTCAACTACTGATGGCAAAACCTACTTATATGCATGCAACAACAAGAATAGAACATTTGTATATTCATTAAATGCATGGAAATGAAAATAGAGCAGAGACACTCTATAGACCTGCATACATGAAGAGTTCAACTTTATGACTACTGAATGAACTTATGAACACTATGGAAAATTCAAATACTATATGTAAGAGAAGAGTCTGAATTAAACTTGTACAGCCAATAAATGTCCATATTAACATTCTCATGCAATTTATTATAATACTAGGCTATCTATTAAACTGTAGCCTACATCTGTATCAGTTATATAATAAAACATTAATGCACTCAGGTAATACTTTAAGGAAACAATGTGTAACATGTCTTTCGTCTTGAGCTCTTTGTCAAAGCTTTCTATGGATGCGCAGATGATGATCCCACATATCAGCTACTTAGACTATCAAGAAATAGCGAAACTATCGTTATTTTGAGGATCAAACCAAATGGGTTGCTCGATTCACTGCAAGTAGTAAAGACTGTTGGCGTCATTGTTACAACCATTCTGTTTATTATTATTTTGATTAATGTTATTATTAATAATAGTTAACATGTTTGTTTTTTTCTTTGTTTTTTTTCTTTTTTTTTGCTGGCCTACGCGCATTATCGAAGATGCGTGCCAAGTTAAAAATAATTCAGACAAGAGTCTCGGGAGCTTTGAGTTTTGTTACATTCCGTTGTCTTCATCTATTATAAGGACCCCTGTGAACTGATGCTCACACGCTCGGGTAAACACCTTAATAAATTTTTGATTTATTTGTTTCCTGATTACTTGAACAGATTCAATGCTTGAACGCGTGAATTCAATGTGTCAAATAAAATATCTACTATTAGGCCTATATATTTCCTAGCAACCTTCAAAACTGAGAAAGTCAGAGACCACATGACAGCTACTGCTACCGTTAAAATCGAGATATTTTCGAAACGAGAACATTATACTCAGGTACTCACCAAAGCTTTTAACGGCCAAGGGATGCGCTTATGATGCCTCCAGCATGACACTGAAGCTGAAACAGCAGCAGCTAGACTCGAGCTGCAGTCCGCTACATATTTAAAGGAAGACGACACGTGAAATGCTCTCTACAGTGGATTCAGCTCTCTGGAACAGGTCTTTAACTCTTGCAAGGGATTATTACATTACAGGGATATTCCACCCAAAAATGGGAAATTCTCTCATACTTTTCTTACCCTCATGCCGTCCCATATATAGCTTTAATTCTTCAGATGAACACAAAGAATTTTATTATTATTATTATTGTTATTTTAGAAAATAGTTAATTTCTGCGTCGAAAGCTGAAAAATGCTGCTTTGAACTCGGTTTTGAACCTCATTTATTTAGGCTAACTATTTTATAAATATATCTATCTATCTATCTATCTATTAAACAATATAAATAAGCTTAAAATGCAAAATAACAAGCTCAATTTAGGTTAGTAAGAGTCATTTTCAAGAACAAACGTAACAAAACATTTGAAGTTTAAAAAGTTGTAATTTCTGTATACAGTAAAACAGCTTGGGAATAATAAATACAATTATAAAATGTTAACATGTTTGTTAAATAGTTTTATTTATCATATATTTATTTTGTTGTGTTTTTTTTTAAGTCATAATTTTGTTATAATATTGTTTGAACTGCCTGCTATTTACAATGGTTAGGCTACTATTAACAGTTTTCATTGTGTTGAATTTTTTATTATTTTTTTTTTTTTTTGCGGATGAAAACGTCTCAGGTTACGTATGTAACCCTGGTTGCCTGGTAGGGAACGAGACGCTGCGTTTGAGATGCGGTGGGAACGCTCTGCGTGATTACGTCGTGAAGCACGTGTAAAATCAGTCCAATGGAAGCCCGCTACGACATAGGTGACGTCATAGACCAGGAAACTATAAAGCAACCCTGAAATCAGACAGCGATAGCTTCTGAAAAGCCTGAAGCAAGTCGATCAGGGCATGCAGGAAGTATGGCAGGCAAACCCAGCGTCTCGTTCCCTATCAGGGAACCAGGGTTACATACGTAACCTGAGACGTTCCCTTTCAAGGGAACTCGAGCTGCGTTTGAGACGCGGTGGGAACCCCATACCCACTACGCCATAGTGACAAATGCCCGTTCTGTGTGAAAGTCCTGCGCACACTAAGAAGCAAGCAACCTCGCCCCAGGAGTGGAGAGGTCAAGGTCATAAAACCTGACAAATGTATGCGGAGAGGACCATCCTGCCGCATTACAAACGTCAAGAAGGGAAACACCTGAAATTAAGGCCATAGAGGCCGCCATACTCCGAGTAGAATGGGCCCGCAAAGCCATAGGTGAAGGCTGTCCGGCCGCTTCATAAGCCAATGAAATAGCCTCGACTATCCATTTACTCATAACCTGTTTAGATGCAGGGCATCCTCTCTTGAGTGACCCAAAACAAACAAATAGTTGCTCAGATTTATGCCACAGGGCAGCTCTGTGAATGTAGGCATCTAAAGCCCGGACTGGATATAACAGGTTAAGCTGTTCCTGGTCTGGGGTATTAAAGGGTGGAGGATAAAAGGCCTGCAGCACTATTGGGCCCCCAACATTCAGTGGGACCTTAGGAATATAACCCGATCTGGGGTAGAGAAATGCCTTCACCATACCAGGTGCAAATTCCAGACATGAAGGAGCAAACGACAGAGCATGTAAATCACCAATTCTCTTGATAGATGAAATAGCAAGGAGAAATAAAGTTTTAAGGGTGAGGAATTTTTCTGAAACCTCCTCGATGGGCTCGAAGGGAGCCAAAGCCAGACCCTCAAGTACAATGGCCAAGTCCCACGCCGGTTCTCTAGAGTGCAGTGCAGGTCTCAACCTCAGTGTACCACGGAGAAAGCGAGTAATTAAAGGTTTTCTCCCAATAGAAGTACCCCCCAGACGGGTGTGGTAGGCCGATATAGCTGCCACGTAAACCTTTAGGGTAGAAGGAGATAACCTGGCAGAGAAACGGTCTTGCAGAAAATCAAGAACTGAACCAACAGGGCAGTTAACAGGATCTAACTGACATTCAACACACCAAGTGGTGAAAAGTTTCCATTTTAACGCATACAGCCTTCTCGTGGAAGGAGCTCTGGATTGAAGAATGGTTTCTACAACATCGGTCGAGAGACCGGTTTCCCTGAGCCGGGCCCCCTCAGACACCAGGCCTACAGTTTCAACAACTCCGGCCGAGGGTGAAATATCGTGCCCCCGGCCTGGGACAGGAGGTCCCCCCTGAGTGGGATCTCCAAGGGGGAGCCGTCCAGCAGAGACACCAAGTCCGAGAACCATACTCAGGTCGGCCAATAACGGGCTACTAGTAGCAGACGAGCCGCTTCTCGGCGAACCCTCTCCTGAACCCCCGGAAGCATAGATATCGGGGGAAAGGCGTACAGGTGCAGCCTCGGCCACACCTGCACCATCGCATCCAGACCGAGAGGAGCTGGATGCGTTAGAGAGAACCACATGGGACAATGGGTTGAATCTGATGATGCGAAAAGGTCTACCTGAGCACGACCGAACTCTTCCCACAGGAGCTCCGCCACTTCGTGGTGAAGTCTCCACTCCCCGGGCCTCAGCCCCTCTCTCGACAGAATATCTGCTCCCACATTCTGACGCCCCGGGATATATACCGCCCTGAGCGACAATAACTTCCCCTGGGCCCATAGGAGGATCTGATGGGCCAATTTGCAAAGATGACGTGACCTCAGACCCCCCTGATAGTTGATATAGGAGACCACCGAAGTGTTGTCTGTGCGGACCAACACATGATGGCCTCTCAGGCCTGGCAGGAAATATTTGAGAGCTCGAAATACCGCCATCAACTCCAGACGATTTATGTGCCAGGAACATTGATGGTCCTGCCAAAGACCTTGCGCCGAGCAGCCACTCATGACCGCCCCCCATCCCGTGAGGGAAGCATCCGTCGAAAGCGTGACGCGTCGACAAGGAGCCCCCAACACTGGGCCCTGGGCGAGGAACCAAGGTTTCTTCCACATGACCAAGGCACGAAGGCATTGCCGCATGAGCTTGATCTTGCGGAACGGATTTCCCCTTGGAGAAAACCCCTTGGTCCTGAGCCACCACTGCAGGGGTCTCATGTACAGAAGGCCAAAAGTAATAACGTTGGACGCAGCTGCCATGAGACCCAACAGTCTCTGAAACTGTTTCACAGTGAGTGACTGGCCTAGTTTCACATTCTTTGCGGCTGTGAGAATCGCAGAAATACGAGCAGGAGACAGACGTGCCTGCATTGTGGTCGAATCCCAAATTACACCTAGAAAAGTGGTCCTCTGAGCAGGAAGGAGCACACTCTTTTTGGTGTTGAGCCGCAACCCCAAACTCTTTATGTGGGACAGAACAACATCTCGATGCTGAACTGCCACCTGCTCTGACTGAGCTAAAATCAACCAATCGTCGATGTAATTTAATACGCGGATGCCCTGGAGTCTCAACGGAGCCAGAGCTGCATCCACGCATTTTGTAAAGGTGCGGGGAGATAAACCTAGGCCAAATGGAGGAACCCGATATTGGTATGCTTCGCCCCCGAAAGCGAACCTCAGGAACCTCCTGTGATGAGGATGGATAGATACATGGAAGTACGCGTCCTTCAAGTCTATTGTGACAAACCAGTCCTCGGACTGAATCTGTGATACAATCTGTTTGAGTGTAAGCATTCTGAACTTGAGTTTCTGAACTCTGCTGTTTAACTGGCGCAGATCTAGAATAGAACGCAACCCTCCATCCTTCTTTGGAACAATGAAGTAACGGCTGTAAAACCCTGACTCTCTGCTGGGAGGAGAAACCCTTTCTATAGCTCCTTTTTGAAGAAGTGTCAGTACTTCCTGCTCCATAACCAGAGCCTGCTCTGAGTCCACTACCGTGGGGAGGACCCCTTGAAATCTGGGCGGATGAGAACCAAACTGAATTCTGTAACCCTTTTCTATTATGTGCAGGACCCATAGAGAAATATTTGGCAGAAGTTTCCACGCTGCTAGAAATTCCGATAAGGGAACCAGTCTCTCGAGACTGGCCTCTGGATTTGACTGAACAATCATTTCGGCGCCCTGAAGCGGCGAACCGGCAGGGAACAACCGAACTGACCGTTCTACAACCCTACTCAGAGGATTGCCTCCGTGCCCTGAAGCGGCGAACCGGCAGGGAACAACCGAAGTGGCAACGCTGCGGCTCTCCTTGGAGAGTCGCCCCCCGGAGGGTGCCAAGGAGGGACGGTTCCTCGGAATCATTCCTCCCTGGAGGGGACCACCCTCAGAAGCCTGATAGCCTTGGCGTCAGGACTTCTTCTTCTTAGACCAAGCTCTCCTAGAGATAACAGTCCTCAGATCTTGTCTACCTCTAACAGGCTTGGACTACGACCGCCACTCAGGAACCTCAGATTGAGGAGGTGCCCGAGCGGCGACGCTCTGTTTTTGCTGGACTCTGTGATTTGAGCTCGTGGACGGACGAGGCTGCTCAGACTTTATACTACGAGCAGCCTCGGGGACACTAGACCGGCGAGGAAGAAACCTCTGAAACGCAGCCGCTTGTTTCTTATTTTCTTGAAACCTATCGACGACACAATTTATAGCGTCGCCGAACAGACTTGTAGGTGACAGCGGTGCGTCCAGAAGAACAGATCTATCTTTATCTTTTATTTCTGATAAATTCAACCACAAATGACGTTCTGTGGCCACCAAGGCTGCCATAGAGCGGCCCACAGACTTGGCCGTCTCCTTGGTGGCCCGGAGAGATAGATCTGTCAGCACTAACTTCCTCACAATCGTCTATGTCCCTCAGCAGGTCAGCCTGGTATGCTTGGAGAATTGACATAGTGTTAATAATAATAATAATAATAATAATAATAATAAAATAGGGAACCCACAACAATTAAAAAAACATTCAAAGATGTACTGTCCCCGTTTTTTCATTAATAGATAATAACAAATTAGATTTCAGTGGTATTTTGACCACTCAAATAGGAAATATCCCCAGTTTCCATTTCAGAAATCTGGTCACCTCACATTGGGAGCAGCGGACGAAATGAAAAAACCTGGTGGCCAGGCTACTGATTTTGCCTGCAGCCTATTAATTTACTTAATCATTTTTACTTTATATTGTTGCATACCTGATGCACCCTAGTGAATAGCTACTCTTGACTTGCAGCGCTATAGTTACTTAATAAAGCCTATCATTCACCTCATCTAATGGTGATGGAATGGCCTCATCTAAAATCTAGGTGTGTTCAACCTGATTATACGCCGCGCAAACCGACATCAAACTGTTAGCATGACATCAAAGTACCGCAAGAGCGATTATAGACCAAAGGTTTGGTATGCTTTCGAATCGCTCTCACGGTATACTTTGATATCATACACCGATCGGTCTGCTCAGCACCGCTTCAAGTCGAACACACGTCGGCTGCGTCCGAAAACTTAAAAATACTGCCTTAGGAGGACAGCATCACTAACTCCGACTCCCCAAGACACCCATTATCACCAGCAGCCATCTCTCTACCCGCTCCAGACAGGATCAGAATGCACAAGAGATCTTCCACCGTGGACCTGACCCTGACGCCTGAGCCTGCGTGTGAGAGCCGCCTACACCCATGGAGCTATAGCCTGCCAACTTGATTGTCCCGGAGCTTCAGCGGGAGGCCACCTCCATCTCAAAGCCTGAGCCCACTGCCAGGTCCATCCCAGAGACCCTGTCAGGGCTCCACCCTCGCTGCTGACTCCCTCCAGTTCTCCGGCTCCGCCTCGGTCTGAGGGATTGTCTTGGACTTCCGGGCCTGGCAATGTCAAGTCAAGTCACCTTCATTTATATAGAGCTTTTAACAATATAAATTGTTTCAAAGCAGCTTTACAGTGATACTAGGGAATTATCAGTAATTAATTGTTTTGGCTTTACAGCAGCTCTAGAATAAAGTTATTGTCTAGCTAAAGTTAGTTTTGATTGATTCACTTCCGTCGCAACGTTCATAAGTTATTAACTTAGGGGGCGCTTACATGACACTAACCCTTACACTAACTGTAACCCTAATCGAAAACCCTGAATGCGATCCGGACGCTCGTTTGCACAAAACAGTGCCTGGTGGCGCGAGAACGCAAACCATGAAATAGTTTCCAAGGTACAAGCCTTGAAAAATGTATAATACAGAATTTTTTATCGCTTTCACATAGCCACGTGAACCGGAATTATCCCGACAACATTTTATCTGTACAGAGGCAAAGGAAAGGCAAGGAGGCAATGCCGCCCAAAGCCATCGTCCTGTTGGAAAAGCTATCATGTTTGTTTCGCTGGTCCACCTGGTCCGGCACCACTTCTATCTGCTGTACCCCAGGCTCCATACATTGCCAAGCTCAATAGAATGAACTACACACACACTTCTATCAATTAAGTGGGTAGAACAACAAAGGCTGTGATTTGAGGCTTGACTTACTAGTCAAATGGTGCGTAGCATCTTGGAGATGTTGTCCGAGAGGAAATCTGCTCAGATTCTTCTGGGGTGCAGGCCATCAGCAAGAAAGTGCCTATGGTCATTCCCGGAAAAGATTTTGAGCAGTTTTTGTTCATTACACCAGTGGTTCTCAAACCTGTCCTGGAGTATCACAACCCTGCACATTTTGTATCTCTCCCTATATCAGACACACCCATTTCAGGTCTTGCAGTCTCTACTAATGAGCTCATGAGTTGAATCAGGTGTGATAGATGAGGGAGACATACACAATGTGGACTAGGTGGTACTGGTGGACATTAACAATTCATTTAGAGCATATAATCTACCGAACCTTTCATGTCCTCGTCGGTACATGAGAAGCAGTCTAGACATAATGATCCTAGTTGTAGGTGATGTGCTGCATACAGTCTCAATCATGTTGTTCACCCCCTTGTGCAGCACGGCAGCTCCGATGCTCTCATCATCCTTTAGGATCGTGGGTACCTGCGCAGCGTCATCAAGAACACGAGCACCAGGAAAGGAGAGACTGCGCACCTTACTTTTAGCTGTAAGGACTGATGATGGAGTGGATGAGGGGGGGGGGGGGTTGTGTGGGCATTTCTGGGTTGAGATCTCAAAGACCGGGGGCAGTGGAGGGGAAGAGGTCCTCACCTCACTACTGGTGTGTCGGCGCCGGAGTGAAGGAGAACTGGGATGGTCATGTTCTAGTAGCACAGCCCAAATTCCAGTTATTCCAGTTCACATGGATATGCGGAAGCGACAAAAAATTCTGTATTAGGAATTTTAAAGCCAGAAAAGCAATTTGGTGAGGTCAATTTGTAAAAGAAGACTACGCGCCTGCGCACATATATATTCAAACGTGCATACCTATAGACTGAACACTTAAGAAGCGTGTGCACGCTGTCAGCATTTTGACAGATTGGCGATTTTGAAGCAGAGATGATAACGTTTTTCAAAACGTATACCTATATTTCAAATGAGCGGCCGGATTTAAGGGTTTTCTGTTAGAAACTAATGATCTTTGCAACGAAAGTGAATCAACCACAACTAACTTTAGCTGGACAATAACTTTATTCTAGAGCTGCTGTAAAGCCAAAACAATCTCTATTACTTTAATTTCCTATTATCACTGTAAAGCTGCTTTGAAACAATCTATATTGTTAAAGCGCTATATAAATGAAGGTGACTTGACTTGACTTGAGAGTCATGGAAATGCTATCATGGATTTTTTTCTTTTGTTATTGGAGCAAATGGTAATATGAAAATTATAGTTCTACCAGAAAGACTCAGGAGATAAAATGTAACAAAAGCATATACAGCCCAGCAAGCAAATATTTATAAAGTTCTTTGGTGTAGGCCCTGTCCGTAGCGCGCAAACGGAGGGTAGCGGAATCTGCATTTCCTGTCTGAAGACGAAGACAGGGGCGCAGCCGACACCCGGCAGGTATGGGCAGGGACCATCCTGGTGGTGGTGGGGAGGATGGAGGATGGACTGATCTTTTATATATATAAATACAAATATAAATTATACTGTGTATATTTTTGTGAAGACTATATATTAAAATTATATTTTAAGTGACGAGTCTTACTGGCAGAACTTACACTAAAGCTTTCATTTGCTGTTGTCTAAAGTTCACCACTATAGAAGTTTACCAAACTATGATAACATCCGCTTCAGAGAACCCTGGAACTGTAAAAAGATTCCATTGACTAAAAGCTCAAATTCCGATTTGCCTCCATGGTTTATGGATAATGAAGTCTGAGATGAAAATGGCAATGAACAAGGGATTGCCCTCTGGTGGCTCTCAAGGGCACTCCAGCACAGGGCCGTAACAATTACTATTGTGTCAGTAAGTACCCCTACCCTTACCAGTGCTTACCGTGCATGCCTGCTATAGGTTACCGATCCGTATAGTAATGCATGGTTAAATTAGTGATGATTAATATAATAGTTAAAATGTATTTGTAAGGAGTTGATTAGAAATGCAATGCTGAGAACACAAGAATCCAAATGTTTTTTTTTTTAGATTTGACATGTATTCCTTTAAATGAAAAATTCGGAGCTTATACTGCACAGTAATGTTTTTGTTGCACAGCAAAGTTTTTACTGCAGAGTAATGTTTCTTTTAAAGTGAAATGATTTCTGGTCAAATGCTTTAGACTTTAGAGTTTAACCTTTTATTGTTCTCTATACGGACAAATTTGTTCTGAAGCATGGAAATTTCCACCACATACAAAACAAACAGATACAACATCAATAATGAATTAAGAAAGATAAATAATAAAAGAAAGAAAGAAAGAAAGAAAGAAAGAAAGAAAGAAAGAAAGAAAGAAAGAAAGAAAGAAGATTTAAAAAAGAAAAAGTACCTAAATGCTGTGCACCTCCATGCTTCTGTTTTTGGAACCAAACGTTGAGGTTTTCCGTTTACTTATGTCGCATAACCTGCTTTCTGGAATACATAAGTAAAGGATTCAATCATTTAAGAAACAACAGAGGATGATGAAAAAAACAACACAAATCCTGCCGTACCTGAGGCAGCAAAGCAGTATCAGGACCACATTTCTAGGACCTTGTATTTTTGTGACAGAGACATTTTTTTCTCTAATAGAGGAGACCTGAAACAAACACGTGCAAAGAGTAGACCCACAGAAATTGTTCAATTTTTTTATTTTTTATTATCTTTTTACATTATTTTTTAACATAAGAGTGGGCATGGTCATTTTAAAATAGAATGTGTAAGGCTTTCGGTTGCACAGCTGTCTTTTAGCCTTGTAAAAGTAATTCATTATGTCGCTTGCTATTGCAAACTGGTATTTGTTATATTATTTTAATTTATTATCATAACATCATTATCATATCATATCATAAACACAATAGTTTGTAGAAAAAAATAGTTTCTGTACTTAGTTATGCTTCATAGTTATTTTCATAGCAAATAATGAAAAAATTGTGCATTGAAAATTGAATAGTAAGTGCTCTAAAATAGCATTGTCCTAATATATACAAAATAAAAAAATGTGGTCCTAGGAGGTCCAAGATGTTTGCAAGCTGAGACACAGAAACGTCTCGGTTACGTATGTAACCCTCGTTCCCCAAGTAGGGAACGGAGACGTTACGTCGTGACGACGAATGGGGTTTCGTTTAGAAAGCCTATCAACTTCGAGTATTACAAAACGAGCCAATGGCAAAGAAATGCCATGGGTCTGTGGAATTTGCATAGCGTAACTCCGCCTCACCTCGTGGGTATATAAGCAAGTACGCTGGCAACATGCAGATATGTTTCTTCGCTGAGGAGCCGAGACTGAACTTAGGCGTTTTCAGCGGTATAGCGGAAGTGGCAGGGAGACGGAACGTTCCTACTCGCGTAACCGCGACATTCCCTTTCTTAGTCACTACGAGTTACATCGTGACGACGAATGGGGTTCCCAGTTTCATTACGCCACTTTCTCGTCTGTCTTCCAGTGCCCTGACGAGCAAGCGATGACACCGAGCGGGTCCTATTATCGGCCACTGGGGGTGAGTACATGAGAGGACACTGGCTCCACTCGAAAATTGTACAATCTCGCGAATGTGTTGGTTGTCGCCCAGCCTGCAACTGTAAAGATGTCTGTTAGCGAGGCGCCATGCGCTAGAGCCCAAGAGGAAGCCACACTTCGGGTGCAGTGTCCTTTGAGACCAACCTTAGCTGGAGTATCCAGTGAGACAACCTTTGCTTGGAGAGAGCCTTTCCCTTTAGCTTCCCACCATAACAGACAAAGAGCTGGTCTGAGGTCCTGAAACACTGCGTTCTGTCTACGTAGGCACGGAGGGCACGTACTGGACAGAGCAGTGCCAAGGCTGGGTCTGCCTCCTCCAGGGGCAGCGCTTGCAGGTTCACCACCTGATCTCGAAAGGGAATGGTGGGAACCTTGGGCACATATCCAGGCCGGGGTCTTAGGATCACGTGAGAATAGGCCGGCCAGAATTCCAGGCACACTTCGTCAAAGGAAAATGCTGAGAAAGCTGAGGTTTGTCCACGGGGTGAAGGTCTGATGGCAGGTCGGAGTAACTGGTACTCGGAGCGTGCCTTGTTGCCATGCCCACCTCGGGACTCGATCGCGAAGCCAGAGCTGAAGCGGTCTCATATGAAGCAATCCGAGTGGCGTTGCTGCGGCTGCGGATGCCATATGCCCCAGAAGCCTCTGAAATAACTTCAGTGGAACCGCACTCTTGCCCTCCAACTGTCTCAGGCAAGTCAGTAGTGACTGCGCGCGCTCGCTCATAGGCTGCAGACATGGCGACCGAGTCGATTTCCATACCGAGAAAAGAGATCCTCTGCACGGGGCAAAGTTTGCTCTTCTCCCAGTTGACCCGAAGGCCCAGACGAGCTAGGTGCCGGAGCACTAGGTCCCTGTGTTCACAAACCTGGTCTCGAGAGTGAGCTAGGATCAGCCAGTCGTGGAGATAGTTCAGGACGCGAAGCCCGTGTTGCCGTAGCGGCACAAGGGCTGCCTCGACGACCTTCGTGAAGACGCGAGGAGACAGGGCTAGCCCGAATGGGAGAACCGCGTACTGGTATGCCCGCCCCTCGAAAGCAAACCGTAGGAACGGTCTGTGTCGAGGAAGAATGGAGACATGGTAGGCAAGTAGGCGTTCTTCAGGTCGATCGCTGCAAACCAATCCTGTGGCCGCACATTCGAAAATGTGTTTGGCCGTGAACAATTTGAACGGAAGCCTGTGAAGGGATCGGTTCAAGACGCGCAGGTCGATGATTGGTCGTAACCCACCGGTTTTCTTGGGTACAATGAAGTAGGGGCTGAAGCTGGACCTCATTTCGGCTGGAGGGACAGTCTCGATCGCACCCTTTGCCAGTAGGGTGGCGACCTCCGCTCTCATGACAAGGGCATTGCCACCAACCATAGTGAAGCAGAATCCCCTGAAGCGGGGAGGAGACCGTGCGAACTCAATCACATAGCCAAGCCTGATGGTTCTCCCGACCCAGCGAGACAGGTTGGGAAGCTCTAGCCAGGCTCCCAAGAACTGTGCCAGCGGGGTCATGCGAACCACAGACGTACCCTCGGTGGTGCACAGAGGCGGAATGACCGGGAGGGGTGGGAGCCGCAGGAGTGTGCTCTTGGCGGCGAGCAGACTGAGGGTTCTGTGCCGACAGCTGGGTGGAGCAGCAGCGGGCCATCGGGGCAAAATATGTTTAATCGCCTCAGTCTGCTTCTGGGTGGTTGAGAACTGTTGGGCAAAGTCCTCAACCGCGCCACTGAAGAGGCCAGCCTGGGATATGGGAGTGTCGAGGAAGCGGGTTCGCTTGGCATCTCTCATATCGGCCAGGTTGAACCAAAGGTGTCTCTCCTGGACCACATTAGTGGATATCACCTGGCCCAGGGAGCGTGCGGTCACTTTCATCGCCCGGAGAGCGAGGTCAGTGGCGGCACGCAGCTAATCAAAGAGCCCTGGGTCAGTCCTGCCCTCTTGCATGTCCCTGAACATCTGGGCCTGGTAGACCTAGACTCCCACTCGCGGAGAAGACGAAAACCTACAGGCTTTGGAGGGGTGCTTTAGGTCGCCACGGGAGGAAGCACTCTGCGGACACAGCTGAGAACACAACAAAAGTTTGACCTGGGGAACCCCAGTGTACCCATTAGAAGCGGCCCCATCGAGGGGAGGAAAGGCGGAGAAGGTCGCCGAACAACACGGGAAGCCAAGGGTGTCTTCCAGGACCTCATGACCTCCTCATGCACATTCGGGAAGAAAGGCATAGGGGTTGGACGCCGATGAGGATCAGCGGCCGCACCCAAAAACCAATCGTCCAGCCACGAGCGCTCAGGATGGGGTGGAGGGTTCCACTCCAACCCGATGCTCGCGGTTGCCCGGGAAAGCATGGCAGGCAACTCAGGATCTGACTCGGACAATGCTGGCACACCCGAAGGCGGCAGCACAGCCGAATCATCATCTCCTGAGGACTCCTGCCCACCTTGTGATGCAGCAATCGACATGGTCTCCTCGTTTGGAGTGCCGAAAGACACACGGAACGTCATCGGAACGCTCACGGGTTGCACTGGAGAGGGGGGTGTGGGCTGAAGACGAATCGTCGGCGCTTGATTCCACACCATCACCCTCAGTCACCCTGGCCACCAGCCGAAGTACCACCTCTCGTGGAGGGGGTAGATCGGGGTGTGGATGAGGGGACTCTTCCTCTGACGAGGTCATTGAGTCTCGACCGAAGTGTTGCGATGGTCATGTTCCCGCAGTGAGAACATGAAGCATCCACAAACGCTGTCTTAGCGTGATCTAAGCCCAAATACACAAGACAGCGATTATACCCATCAAACTCAGAAACCTGCCGACCACAACCAAGTGCACGGGCGAGACATCTTTAAAAAGACGTGCCACGCGCAAGCTCTTTTGTGAGAGTAAAAAAAAAACTCTGCAGAGTGTTGAAGCGACCAGGGAGAACACTCTGGATGATCACTGCACAAATCAGCAGGGAATGTGCACTCGCTGGAACTCGCCGTCACACCAACACCTGGAGAGAAGCTCGTCTCAAAGAGAGTGGAGATGAAGTCGATCTCAGGATGGCTTGTGGAGTGAAGTGATACACTTGGCTCCAAAAGCGAAAACATATCTGCATGTTGCCAGCGTACTTCCTTATATACCCACGAGGTGGGGCGGAGTTACACTATGCAAATTCCACAGAGCCATGGCATTTCTTTGCAATTGGCTCGTTTTGTAATACTCAAAGTTGATAGGCTTTTTGAGTGAAACCCCATTCGTCGTCACAACGTAACTCGTAGTGACTACGAAAGGGAACTGCTGTTACATGTTGCTCTGCAGTTTTTTAATATTGCTTTCCTATTGTACATTATGCCGTATTATTCTTAGTTCCACTAAATACCACAAATACCACTACATGGCCTAACCTATTATTAGATTATATTACAACATATTACAAACAGATTTACTTTTATTTTCAGTAACAACAATACTACTCCACTCAAACGTCATATTTATGAGTTTTTTATTATTATTAATTAATGGCATCATCTAGGGATAGGCTTCAAACAGAAACCCATCATGCATATGATGAAGGAAAAAAGTTAATCAAAAATGTAATCAGGGTATGCAAATGTGCAATCAACAACAGAAAGGGTACAATCAGCAATCAACTGAGTTTAGTACTGTCACCAAAACTTTCCAAAGTGTTCAGTGTGTGGTAATATCTTATCTGTACCCATAAACACATGATGCATCAAAACGTTGAAATACACTCCATAGGGTGATGTACAGTACTATGACATCTGTGCAAATATGCTAGCTCACTGTTCGATCATCCAAGGTTAACTCATCTCAATGGAAGAAAAACAAAATCAACAACCAACAATCTGCACAAAAAGTAATCTAATTACGTTTCTCGAATTACTTGTAATGTGTTACCACCAAAACTGGATTTTGCTTGTAAAAATTAAATTACAGAGATCTCTAATTGGAATGCTAAACATTACTGAGAACATCAAAAGATAATTTGGCCTTCCATAGTCATGTAGCTTTTCAGTCACGGGGCAGCGCTGAAGCTTTTTTTTGTGAATGTCTCCATATATATGTTTGTGGGAGAAAGAGCAGGATAAAGAGAAAGTATATTTATGGAGAAAAAAGGGAACTTGTCATTTTTATCCTATTGTCAAATTTACTTAGCCAGTGTTTGAGTGTGTGAACAAGCTTTATTGAGCTCATGACAGATATGCAAGCTGTCACAGTAATGAATCCCTTTTTTATTTTTGTTTTTATACTCTCTTACCTGTCTCTTCTTAAAAGTCATTAAAATCTACATTAATTAAACAGTGCTCAGTTATTAATAAACAGTCTGTCACAATTTGAGCATCCCATTTTAAGTTTCTTAAGTTTTTTTGTATGTCATTCTTTTTGACACATTTCACACACTTTTTTGGCTGTTTGTGATATTCAAACTGTAGAAATATTTGATATATGTTATAGTATATTAATCTTGGCTGTTGATATCCTGCTGCTCCATTATCTCTGGTTCTTCTTCAAATGCTTGGTTCTCATAAATGTGTTGTGTCTGGATATCCGGGTCATAATACACACGGTCTGATGCATGTCCAAGAGATGCTGTCATAAAGAAAAATCAATGACCATGAGCCATCAGTATACAGCATATACAGATTAATCCAGCATGACATTGATAATGACAAAGGGCATAGGTTACTGCTGAATTTATGTATTCATATATTGTGTTTAATTTATTCATTATTCTGATACAGTATATTACCTTTACAAATGAATGTTTTTAGTGTTACTGCTGATTTTTTTTTTCTGGATTATTATTATTTTTTTTCTATATTTGTTTACTGTTTGGTATCGCACACAGTCCTTGGTTCCAAGCATCAGTACTCAATAGTAAGTGTTGCTGAGTCTCCAGCTGAGTAGTTAAGATGTAGATATTGGATTGGTAAAACTTTATGGCCTGGTTTCACAGACAGGGCTTTGATTAAGCCAGGATTAGACCTTAGTTCGATTACGACATTTAAGCAGCTTTTATAAACAATGGCAAGATGCTTTCAGTTAAAACAGCTCAAACATGCATTTTAGTCTGGGACTAGGCTTAAGCCTCATCTGTGAAACCAGGGGTCAAAGTCCTTTGTTAAGATTAGAACACTGCATTATTTGATGAGAACTGAAATGAGCTGGACGATTATCACTATTCCCTTTCAAAGGCATGGTTTTGACACTATAGGAATGCTCCTCGTGAACCAGTGCCTGAAGGATGTGTGCCAAAAGCCTTTCTTGATTGGCTACTGCCGGCTGGCTATATAAGGGGCACCAGAGAACACGTCATCAGCCTCTTTGTCTTCAGGAATCCGCTTGTTTGTGTGTGTGTGTGTATGTCAAAGAAAAAGAAAGGAAACAAAATGAGTGAACGCAGGTTTAAAAAATGTGTGCCTCTATGTGAGAGATACATCACGCTAAACGACATGCATGATTTGTACGTGATATGTCAAGGAACAGAGGATGCATGGCCAGACCTGGAGGTGGCTTCGTTCCCGATTGGCTCTATTTACGGGGAAAGGGAGACAAGTGTTAGCGCCCCGTGGTCCAGCACCCACTGCTATCGAGGCAGTGCAGTGTTTAGGATAGGCTCGCAGATTCCGTTTACCAATTCTCTGTCGCCAGTTCTGAGGCTCTTGCGCCGAATCCGAAAGCCTGCCTTCCGGCTTATGGTTTGGTGGAGAGTATGCTGCGTTGCCGCTCTTGTTCAGAGAAATTAGATGTGATGGGAGTTGAGGCGGATGTATTATATGAGCCAACCTCTTCATCGTCACCCGCATACAGGGAATTACTACAAGTGATAATTACTACCCGCTATTTACTAACCGCGCCACCGCCAGATTGAGCTTAGACTGGATGGATGACAAACAGGAAAGCGCTCAAGGCAGGCTAGACGAGTACTTCCTGGCGGGTCATAAACGTGTCCCCAGCAAACCTTCTATTTCTCTTAGATCTCCAGAGTGAAGTGTTGAGATCTTGGGGAAATCCTTTCTCAGCCCATGTGTTCCCTCCCAGCAAGTCCAACTATGTAAAAGGGTTGGAGGAACATGGGTATACAAAGATGTCCTGGATGGAGGAATCACTGGCGTGTTTCCTCTCATCTGGCGTGGCATCTTCGTGGAAGCCTCCCACTCCCTCTAAATCCTTCCAATTTACATCTAAACTTGTGAGCAAGGCGTACGCGGGCCAAGTCGGCGGTGCCGTGAATAACATGGGCGATGTTGCAGGCATACAAAGCTGACTTCCTGAAGGACGTTAACGCTGCAGGGGGTGTGGCACCAGACGCGATCGAGGATCTCCTCCATAACACTGACCTTACTCTTTGGTGCGACTAAGCAGGCAGCTTGTGCCACTGGCTGCTCGCTTACTGCTTTTGTCGCAAATTTTGGCATTTATGGCTTAGCCTGTCGGGGGTAAAGGAGAAGGAGAGATCATTCCTCCGGTTATGCCTTCCAAATTTTTTGGCACCAAGGTTGAGACTGTGGTCCGGAAATTTAGGGAGGCGAGGGTTAAGTCAGCGGCGTTCGAGTGCTACTGTACATTCCCCGCTGCAGGCAATGTCCTTCAGTTCCCCCTTCTGAGCCTGTCACTGGGTCCAGTTTGTGAGAGGAAAAGAAAGTGAGTGTGGCCGCTAGAGCTCCGCCTTAGAGAGGTCGGAGATCCAGGTGGCAACCTGGCTCAAGAACAAGTAAGGACCTCAGGGAGATAATCGACTCCAAGAAACAAGAGAGGTCTAAATGCTTAGAGTCCTTTTCAGTCTTTTTCTCATGCTATTTTTGTTTTAATCCCCTTTTCTTTTTTCCCTCCCCACCCCTTTCTGGGTGTTGGGGTTCAAGAGGTTGTTTAAAAAAAGAGAAAGAGTGTAAGGGAAAGCATTTCATTCCCTTAAAAGGAAAGAAATTAAAAGACAGGGGTGTCTGTGTTGGTTCTGGATACAGTTAAAAATGTTTTCTTCTAACATGAATGATGGATGATATCGCTCTCTTCACAAATAAAGAGTACATATACAGATTTATTTTACATCCATCCCCAGCCATTGCATTATGTTCAGGGGAACGATACAAGGTTATTTGCGATTGTAATCTTTTTGCTGTCACTTCCCAGTAGGGGGTCGGATGCTATTTCATGTACAATAGACACCCGATTGTGCTTATGATGCGGTGACGAGGTTGTTTGCTTCCCCTACACTTTTACTATAATGATTAATGATTACTGATCGATCCCTAACAGTATCTCGCTCCGTGGCACCTATGTCTGTGCAATGCTAGAGAGAGATCTGGGCACTCTTTTTCAGGCAGCTGGGAATGAAACAGTTTTTCTGAGATTATACAGTGATAAGAAGAATGTTTACCCCTTCTGCACATGGGCTAGCTCGCGTAAGCTTAGATAACATCAGATGAGAAGATGGGAAATATTGCTTCTCGTATTGCACTTCATTGACTGCCTTCGTGAACTGTGCGTGCGGAAGTGAAAGTGATATGCTTATGTAACGGCATTAACAAGAGAGGACAAGAATGCCTTGCATGCAGCTCTTTTTGCACAAAATGCTCAGTTTACATGTGAAAACGTTGAATATGGGCTATTCTGCTTCTAGAGGCCTACTTCATGACCTGTTATCTCCCTAGTTCTGTGAATACAGAGATAGAAGTAACATCTGTGGAAGGGATCAGGAAGATGGGCAATACCACCTCTAGTGTCCTACCTCCTTTCCTACTACTTGTTAGGGATGAACACAGAATGATATACTCTTTCTGCATTCATATATGTAATAGAAGTATTATGCTTCGGGCATAGTTGGGGAAGATGGGCTAATCCGCTTTTCACGTCACACTTCCACGCATGTTACCTTTCCGTTTATATCAAGAAAATGAAAGCATATGCTCCTTATTCATTCGCATATGTAGGGTTGCCAGACGCAGCTTAGACATAGCTGAAGGAGGATGGGCTATTCCAGCGGTTCTCAAAGTGTGGGCCACGCCCCACTGGTGGGGAATAGAGACGTGACAGGTGGGGCGCGCCAAACGGGAGGGAATTTTCCTTTTTATGCCTTTATATCTTTATTCGTTGATGGCGAGTCCGCATCGGCAACTTCATCTTTGCAGCGACACAGAAAACACCAGTTTATTAATAAACAATTAAATGTCTCCTTGCTATTTTTTATACATTCATAATCATTACTTTTGCTGGTTCTTTGTGGCAAGCTTTATGCGTGCGCTCGTGCGCTTGAGTGCGGCAATATAACGCTCATTATCCTGTATAGCATATTTAAGTAATTAAATCAATATAAAGGGGCGATTTGTCCACTAATGGCTTAAATGAACAACTACTAGTCGACTAGAAAAAAACTTTAGGCGGAGGCAGCCGTTATTCCACATATTTTCGAACCACCAGGACATTCTGTGTTGAGCGAGCGACACTGAGCGGAATGAGCGAGCGACGGAATATTCAGAAATGCGTTCTCCGCTCACATGCTCTGATCAGAACAAAGGAATATTAAAATAATGAATCATTAGTTTATATCTTATACACTGCCCATTTTAATCCCATACCAAACACAGTATTATGTCTATTTTAATATGTGTAATATATAAAAAAAATGATTTCACGTACAATATTATAGTACAAAATTTAAGTACAATATTATGTTAGTCCACAGCCCCCAACCAGGGGGTGCTGATGCTATGACGAGTGGCACTTTTATTTCTTTTCTATTTTTGAACTTGATACAAATTTTGACACAACTGCCCTTTTATTTCCTCTATTTTTGAATTCCATGCAAGTTATGGCACTTTTATTTTCTTTATTTTTAAACTTGCTGTTATTTGAGGTAGATAGTTAGTTTGTATTTAGATGCAACTTGTTACTATACTGTTACTACTTGTTACTTCAATAAATTCGAACATTTTAAGATTGTTGCGTATTTCATTAGCATTCTGTGGGGCGATGGGGGCAGGTGGGGCTTGAAAATTCCCCCTTGTCCACAGTGGGGAATGATCAAAAAGTTTGAGAACCACTGGGCTATTCCGTTTCTTGCATCCCACTTCATCAGCCATTGTGTCCCCAGTGTTGCAAATCGCTAATTTATAAAATTCTATATCTTTGACGGACTTAGAGGGGAAGATGGGCTATTCCGCCTCTCACGTCCCACTTTTCCACTGACCACGGTTACAGAAGGTATGCTGGTAGGCTGGGTAAGAAGTTGGTAGCGCTTCTTGAGTCCCGCTTCTCCACCCATCACCACCTCATCGGTTGTCTCTCCAGGTGGAGCTCCCTTATTAGGGAAAGGTAAATTAACCCTTCACATGGTTAGAAGGGCCTTATGTGCTCACTGGGGAAGAGAATGAGGATGTGTAAGCTACAGAGGCACTCCATCCACTCACCATATATTTCAGGAAGTACTTGCGAGCTCTCTTGTAAGCTATTCGGTTGACCAAGAACCACTCTATCGCCATCAGTGCTCCCCCTCTTCCCCCACCAAGGGTGGCGAGGGGTAATATTGGAGGGGTCGACTTGAGTGTACCAGGGGCGATAAGCTCTCTGATCACCAGGTGCGTTGTGTGGCAGCATCTTGGCTACTGATCACTGAGAGACTTACAGTAGACTTGTAGTCAAGACCGCCTAAACCGAGACCAAGACACTACCAAGACCAGAGGGTATCAAGACCAGGGGCGGAGTGGCAATCGGGAGAGTCGGGATTTTTCCCGGTGGGCCGGTAGTGTTTCGAGGCCGGTCTGATAATAGTTATACATTGCAAGTTCTTAGCAACACCATACGGCAGCCTGGTGTGCGGCCGCTGCTCGCTGGTCAAACTGTACAGCCTCTTTGCTTAACCAGTAAATAAATGCATCGATCCACAAATTCAGTTTCAATTCTAAAGTGGTCTAGTGGTAGTTCTTTTGCCAAGCATGTCAAAGGTTACGGGTTCTAATCCGCACCCGTATAGTTCTTTTTTTTCTCTCATCAAAACTGAATATGTTCATCAGTGGTTACAGTCTATATCAAGCAGGGACACGTTTGTGTGCATTAACTGCATTTTATTTTGTGATTTCACCGGAATGAATAGAGAGTCTTCACAACAGCGATAGATTGAAAAGCGCGTCAGAGTGAAGACTGCGCGAGCCACAAGAGAACACGGTATCCATGCAACCGATCGCCGCGGCAATGAGCGCTCAGCTTGATAAAAAAAAAAACATCTCTTATTTAATAGCGAACTAAATGAATGCTCTGCTAGTTAACTGGAGATGTTTTATTTATTTGTATTAGGTACATCCGTGCCTCAATGTATCAAAAAGTGGTGGGGGACAATATCGACCCTGAGAAAATGTGGTTTTGTGGAAAAATGTGGTTATGTGGAAAATTTTCACTGGATCTAAACAAATCAATCTAACTATAGATGTGACCAGTAGTGGTGGCTTTCTTAATCTTTTTTAAATAATTTTGCAAGGGTTCTTGCAAAAAAATAAAAAAAATTACCAAAAAATACCCCATTAGGCCGGTGGTCTACGAAATTTCCCGGTAGATTTTTTGGTCCCTCTCCGCCCCTGATCGAGACCAAGACAAGACCAAGACCAAGACCAAGACAGACCAAGTCGAGACCGAGACCAAGTCGAGACCAGAGGGAAAAAAAACAGACTAGTGTACAGTGTTGGGAAAGTTCACTTTCTACATGTACTAATTTAAAGTTCAGTTCAGAAATTTTAAAATGAACTAGTTCAGTTCAGTTCATACTTTAAAATTTTGAACTAGTTCATTCATAGTTATTTTTTCCATATGTTGCTGCGAGCTACTATTTTTCAAAATGATTGCCACAGCCCATATAGAACCACAGACAGCAATTATTTTATCGGCGGGCAAAGTTTGAACAGAAATGTAAGATTTTTCCCATCCTCACCGACCTTGTCATAAAACTCGTTCAAATGATCATACGACGCCTCCTTGCTGCATTTTGTTTTGATCACGCTTGTGGCGGTGCGACACTGGAGGCTGGTGTTGCCAGATTGGGTGTTTTTTCCCTCTACATATTAAGGCCTGTTTACGGTGTGTTTTAGCCGGGTTTTCGCCTGGAAGGCTCTATAGAAATCTGGCACCCTATTGAACGAAGTTAAACTGAGAGCGCGCCGCTTGCCGTTCACAGACACCAGAATTAACGAGTTCACAGTAACGTTCACCAGGCAGTAATACAGTACGTTCAGTTCACGTTCGCCCAAAATATGAACGAGCTCATGAACTATCGTTCAATGAACGCGTTCAGGCACAACACTGCTAGTGTAACGTCACTCTCTATTCGTTCTGGTAAAATCACAAAACATAATGCACACAAACGTGTCCCTGCTTGATATACAACCACTGATGAACATAATCGGTTTTGATGAGAAAAAAACTATACGAAAAAAAAACAAAAAAACTATACGAGTGTGGATTAGAACCCAGAACCTCTGACATGGTTGGCGAAAATTCTACCACTGGACCATTAAGAAATACATTATTAAAATAGGCGAAACGAGTCACACGAAAATTCAAATACTGTTGCATTATCGAACGTTGTGTCGTCGTGGATATTGTAGTGTTGGATTGCTAAATCCCCCGACCACTATGTCGGTCTGAGACAGCGAGACCTAGACAAGACCGAGAGGTCCGAGACCAAGACAAGACCAAGACCAAAGACCAAAGACCACGTAACCAAAAGTGACCGGTCTCGAGACATACATCACTAACTTACAGCACAGTGGGCAGGCGTTTTGTCAGTATGGAGCAGTGGGTATTTTGTTCCCATAGTATCAACACCATGACGCAGTGCGAGTTCCCTGAGAAGGAGAACAAGACACTGTGTCGCGTTGCCATACTTCCGGCATTACTACTCATCTTCCTTCAGACAACATGAAGCTGATGACATGTTCTATAGGCACCTCTTATATAGCAAGCCAGCGTGCCTGTGACATAACCTGACGGCAGTAGCCAATCAAGATTGGCGTTTAACACACGTGCTTCAGACACTGGTTCACAAGAAGCATTCCCAGAGCAACAACACCATGACACAGTGTTTCGTTCCCCTTCTCAGGGAACCGTGATTACAGTTGTAAACCAAGACATTTTCTGCAGAGTTGCTTTACAGCAGAATTGATGATCTTTATAACTGAACTGAATTAACTCTAAACTGACTTCAACAGAACAATGACAATTTTTTTCGGTTTCACTTTATTTTGATGATCCATTTAACACATTCTGTTGACTATAAGTAACGTTGTAAGTACATGTAGAAGTACAACTCTCATTTGAGTGTTAGTAGATTAATAAGTAGAGTTGCTTATAGTCAGTATAATGTCGGTTGGAGAACCATCACAATAAAGAGCTAGCGGATATTAAACAGACAATCTACTAATACTCTAATGAGAGTTAGTTGGCATGTAGTTGCAAATTTACTTATAGTCAACAGAATGTTAACTATAAGGTGACTTATTATAAACTGAGTAAATTAACCTTTTGCATCATTATAAAGTAATAAAAAATGCATTAATACGAGCCAGCAAGCGGTGGAAGGCTATTCACAACAATGTTAATTTTGAATGACCAATCAGCAGGTAAAAATATACAAGAGACCAATGAAACGCCATTATGTATTTTTCCCATTAATTAAATATGTAAAATCTATAAATCATAAACATGTAGGCTATTTAAATATATTAACTGACATAATAAACACTTAAAACTAAATATTTGCTGTAAAAAACAAGTAACATATTAATGTGCATATGAAAAAAAAACTTTTGTCAGCTTTTAGGAGTATGTGATCTGTAAGGGCTGAGCTGCAATCTGATAAAACATCAGCAATGCAATGAAAAGTGTATTGTTGTTAATTTCTAACACCTACATCACAGTGGAACACAATTTAAAGGACAGCAAATGTTTTTTGTGGTAGCCTTTACTCACTTTCTGCAGTTTGAAAGTTTGAGTCTAATGTGTTGTGTTGGTCAGCTGATGTGACTGTCATTACTGTAGCTAAACAGAATGAGTTGTTTGATGGTGATGATGAGGGCTGCTCATCTCCCTCCTCATCAATCTAAACACATACAGCAACAAAGAATCTCATGTTAGTAAATGCAACATCATCTGTCTGAATAAAGATGGTTCTGTGTGTATTGGCAAACCAACCTTGGATTTGAGGATATTATATTTACACATGGGACAGGTGGGGTGTTCCAGGAGCCATGGCTCAATGCATTTCTTATGGTATAAATGTCTGTTAAAAAAAATAATGTATTTAATATTATGCATTTCTTTCATATTTACAGAAAATTAAAACAACTATGTTAAAAGTGAAGTGAGTATTTTTTAAAGTTATGTTCTACTGTCTTCTCTGAATGAACCTCAAAAAAGGTAAATACCTCTATAAAATGACAACATATTTTATGTCTTCTCTAAATAATATGCTTTTTATGTGCAGGGCACAAAACTCAGACCTTTCATTCAACAGAATCTCTGCGTGATATAATCTAAGATAAGCAAGTTACAATAGATCAAATAAATAAGGATGAATAAAACCTTTCAAAATAGTCTCAGCCAATGCATCGAAATGAACATACTATACTGACACTATTCTTAAGTTAGAAACGTCTGTAATGTTGAACTAAAATCATATGTGGATTTCCTCATACTGCACCTGCAGGGTAGAACTGTGACCTGTTCATTATGTGTGAATGAGTCAGTGCAAACCACACAGCTCGTGTCCTCTGATACAACCTCCTACAGACACACAGGCATGATGCTTTTACTCACTGCAGTTTAAATGCTCTCTGATTTTATTTTACCGAACACATTTATTTATTTTAGGATTTAGCAATGGGACAATACCGGGTCACCTGTCCGCAGAGTCCGCACTTGTAACTTTGCTATTGCTTTTTCAGTCACTTTTTTCATCTCCTTCTGCACAGAAATGAATGACAGAACAGAATTAGCAATACAAAAATCCCTTAAGAGATTAAGAGACATTTTGGAATGTCTGGAATATATCAGAGTATTTTATATTGAATATACTAAATATTTGAGTAGATTTGACTCCTACAGTGAACTTAACCTTAACTGAATACTTTACCTGTTGCATACGAAGTTGTCGGTTTATGTACATGCGTTTGATAAACAGGAAAGCGAAGTAGAACAAAGTGATGGCTGTTATTCCAATGAAGGTGAAAGACAGTGCATATGCCCATGTAGCACTGAGCCACAGGCCATGTGCATTGGCTACAGCAATCGCTATATAGACGTCTGAGCCATTCTTGATCAGGTTAGTGATTTCTGTGCCTAGAATATTGCCAACCATGATGGAAACTATGTCATCAGCATCTGTGGAAATAAAATACTAACATTAACCATGACTGGTTATTTTTGAAACCAACACCATAGCATCCCAAAATATTACTGGATTACAGGGAATTTAGTTATCCATCGCTTGGACAAATTTCCATCAGTTGGATTGCAGCAATGCCATGTTGATTACTTGCATGAATAAAAAGTGTGTCAAGCATTGCAAAAAGTATAAAATCATCTTTGAAATCAAGTGTAGGTTGTTGTAAAACATTTTCTGTTTTTAATTACAATTAATGGCATTGAACAAAATATACAAATTTAGTCTTAAACACTTTTATTGTGAAAAAAAAAACTTTTTCTACAACTTCTGCACTGTACTGTAGATATGATTATGGCAGCGTTTCCATCCACCTATTTTTATGCGCATTTTGGGATATTGCATAAAATATGCTGGATGGAAACCAAGAATTCATAAAATGTGCATAAAAAATGTATGCGCTCAATTGAGGTGTCCATCACAACATTCACCAAATAAATCCCTCAATGTGCAACAAAAAACTGACATGACTTTGTCTCAACAGTGTATGTGTTTGAATAACTGGATTAACCAGCAGACAAATTTCATTGCACAGCATCTCTAATGTTGGTTTGATCATTCTGAAATCCTTGATCCAAATTCTGTCATCAGAATGATTTGGTTTAGTTCCCACCCAGAAGCTTCCCACATGACTGTGTTCACCAGGCATCAAAATGCAAGATAACAAGTAATTAATGATGTAAGAAAAAAAGAGCCGCAGTAGCTTTCCCAACTGCAGCAACTTCCATTTTTATTACAGGTATTTTGCGTCAATTTCCCAGGAAGTGACGAGTTTGTTCTCTTGAACACATGGGTTGGAAACGCTGCTTTGTTAGCAAATGAATTGTGCAATATTCCAATTTTGCACACATGTTAAAAATGTTTATGATTTAATACATCAACAATCTTTCTTCCAAAACATGTTTTTGTCTTTTGTCTGATTCACTATGGTAAGCCTATTTTAATTGTTTATAGCCTATTTTAGACCTGATGGAATGGTTTTCACAGGAAATTGCGTACATAGGCTACTATGTCACTCACCCATGCGTGTCTCATCATATCCATAAATAGAGAGAAGGTGCTACTTTGACGTGTGTATGGTGTGGGAGTGGCATGGGTTAGTTGTCACAATGAGTGAAAAAGGTTGATATGGAGCAGCTAAATGTTCAACTTCCAGGGAATCAGCCATTTTAAAAAATTGCCAAACAGAGGAGAGTGATGGCAAAATAAGAACGCGACAGAGCTTGTAATAAAATGAGAATCAACATTGGCTTGGCTTTTTTTTTTTTATTGTTGTAAAAGCGAAGTGAAGATGGCATTTTTATTACTCAACTGGTTAGTAAGTTATTTCTGTCAGGACCACTATCATCAAATATGATTGGCAATTGCATACAGTTTGGAATGGCGGTGTGGTTCTGTTCTGTGCAAGAACTCCCTGCGCATCCATGCAGCCTAGCATGGATAAGAGCAGGGAGAGCAGCAAATAACCCCCCTTAGGGTAAACAGAACAGAACCAACATGAATGTATTGCAGATATCATTAATTCAAGATTTTAAAGTACAACATAATTCGTGAATTTATTCTGATTCAAGGGGAATCAGAATGCCAAACTGACTGACGAGAGGAGGAGCTGGGAATGGAGGAGGGAATCAGCTCCTGAGAAATGCGATAGCAGCTTATAATACTGAAGGAGCTTATATACAGTGATAGGTGTTGTATTCCTATAGGTAGACGTGGATCAGCTGAGTGTCAGCTGATGCGAGCTTGACTAACGTGACCTGTCAGAACTGACGATACGCTTAATTTTATTGAACAGATAAATTGCCAATGTAGCTCTCTAAAAGAGTTCATTGTAAAGCATTACCTATTGTGAAGGGTCATTTCCTTTAGGGTTGTTGTAACGCTGTGCTGATATTTATTTTCAAAGGAGTACATTGTCTATTAAAGGTGCTTTAAGCGATGTCACACGTTTTTTAGGCCAAAACATTTTTGTCACATACAGCAAACATCTCCTCACTATCCGCTAGCTGCCTGTCCCCTGAACACACTGTAAAAAAACGCGGTCTCTGCAGACACCGCAGGCTCCACAAACGGCAACAAAAACAAACTGGGCTTACCCGCACCACGAAACATAACAAACTGTTCCAGCCAATAACCGACTAGAAGAATTTGGGGGTGGGGTTTGGGGGGTTAGTGCGTGGATGAGGAGGAGGGAGGGTCTAGCTAGCCTCCGTTTTGTTTGACAATACTTTAAACGTCAACAAGAAGTGACGTCACCCGACATTGCTTGGAGCACCTTTAATGGGTAGGCCTATAGCTACAGTAATGTCTTCTGCTAGTCAACTTAAAATCCTTTCCATCTAAACTGGTTATATCTCTTAAGTCTAGTTGTGAATGTTTTATGAACAGTAGGATAATATTTATCCACACAGTCATGCAGAGCTTAAGCACAACCAAAACAATGTTATTCCCCAGAATGCATGCAGTTCTATTTCATAGTTACAGACTGCCAAAGACAGATAAACATAAAAAGTCGAAAAGGGTCATACGCTCGTGTATTATAAGAGAATATCATATTGATTCAGTCACACGTGACCTTGACCAATGACAGAGTCCATGTGAGCTTCCATTTACATAATGGTCTGTTTCTTTGACTTTCTCACGGAGAGATCGCTTTCGAACGTGCACAGATTGTTTGGGCTGGTATTAGCTCCCTTCTATAACTGTGTCTCGACACATTTAAAACTTTAAAGTTTAACTTTTAAATGAATATATCACTGGGTTTGTACACAATCCAGACGGGGGTTCAGGTAAGGATTTTATCTCACTTGAGGGCCCATTGGTTATTCGGGGATATCAAAAAGATCTCCAGTGATATTCAGGTGAGTTGTATAGAGCTCATTGGTTAACTGTCACGGCTGTGCACGGAGATGAACCCAAATGCAGACGGTGTACAATGAACTCAGGGTTTATTGGGACAAAACAGGAAAACAAAACCCACGAGGGGGCAAAACAGACGAAACAAGGGATAGAAGACTGACAAGACTAGATAATGACTGAACAAGAAACAAACAACACTTTGTATAATACTAACAATGACAACAAACAACACTTTGTATAATACTAACAATGACTACTAACAACGACAAGACTTTCCACAGAATACTCACAGGTAACATTTGGCAATGAACCGACACAAGACAGCAAACACAAGGGGATTAAATAAGGAGACTAATCAAGACATAACAGGTGACACGGGTAAAGCAATAACAACTAAATCAGGATAACAAGGGGGTGGGTTTAAGAGACGAGACAACACAAGCACATGACCAAAACACAAGGCCATGTGCTTGCACACAGAACATGGGTCTGTCATGATCCTGCCGCAATACTAAGAGAATCACGGACATGATGGCAGAATCATGACAGTTAACCAGGTTTCTGATAATCATTCTACTGCAGGGTTCCTCAAATCCAGTCCAGGCCACTGCCCTGCAGTGTATGGTATTGACCACATCCAGGAGGCTCTAACAGATCCTTGTCCTGAGTGTAGCATTATGCCAAGAGAATTGAGAAAAAAAGGACTCATAGAATTGGACCTTGAATTTCGGGGTGTTTTCCCTAAAACTGCTCTCTCAGCTCGGCCACGCAACAGCAAGCAATCAGCAGGAAGAACTGAGGAACTTCCAAAAAAGAAGAATGCTTCTTCGGCTCTTTGAGCCCACCAGATAGCTGAGCTTACAAGTACAGTCCAGAATCGCTCGGCTTAACTATAGTGGGTGCTGTTCCAGCCTCCAGAAAAGGAGTTGATGACAGTAATGTATGCATGTATTATATGTATGCCTACAGTACCTCGCTATGAACCATCAATTAGCTTTTCTCAAAAGGATCACTTGCTGCTTCTCAATCATTGGTTGAGCCTGAACAATGTCACTATTCCTTATTGGAAGATGCATCATCTCCATTGTCCCAGTCTCAGCTGTGACATAGTGATGAGGACTCCGACCTTCGTGGTGCTGAGCAATTGGTAATTGAAGATATGCAGAAGATGCCACCAGCCAGATTGAATCTGGACCCACATTCCCCAGTCCTGGGTTGCTTCAAACCTTCTGTGTCATCCAGTTTCTCGGGCTAGAGAATTTCTTGAAGCTGGTTTGTCCCGACTTTACAGATGTAGTTTCTTCTGCTTTTCATTCAGCCCCAGCATCTAGACCGGACCGGGTGGCATGTACGTTGGTGGTGATGGCTGATGCACAGGGGACGGGTCTTGGCAACACACGGCCAGTGGAGACATGTATATCTTTCTTGGTAGTGTCCCCTGATGAGGTCCTCAAACAGGATCTTTGATGTCTTAACCAAGAATGCAGATGAACTGATTACAGTTGGTCAGGGTTTATAATACAGTTTCAGGGTTGAGCCGGGTGGGGAACTCTTTAGTCCACTTGATGCTTGCATTTAATTTATCTATGACTAATGACGCAGGCTAAAGGTCAGGTATGGCTGGTGCAGTCTAGATTACCGGAAGGGTTTCTGTAATGGGATTCGTCAACTGCAACTGGTGCCTGGTCAGGTCTTTGGGCCAGCTGGAATGAAGAGCGTGTGCAGTAGAGTCTCATTCCCAACATCTTGGCCAGCAGGGGGCGCTCACCCTGTGGTCTGTGTGGGTCCTAACGCCCCAGTATAGTGATGGGGACACTATACTGTCAAAAAGCACCCTCCTTCGGATGAGACGTTAAATCAAGGTCCTGACTCTCTGTAGTCATTAAAAATCCCAGGATGTCCTTCGAATAAAGACTAGGGGTTTAACACCGGCATCCTGGTCAAATTTGCACATTTGCCTCTGTCCATCATTGTGGCCTCCTAATCATAACCATATATACTGATTGGTAATATATATATCTCCTCTCTACCAATAAGCCGCTGTGTGGTCAGCGTTCTGGTGCAATATGGCTGCCGTCGCATCATCCAGGTGGAGCTGCACACTGGTGGTGGTTGAGGAGATTCCCCCTTCTATGTAAAGGGCTTTAAAACATAAAGAGAGTGCCAAGAAAAGCGCTACATAAATGTAACAAATTATTATTATTAATTATATCTTGAGCACAAGGGAGGTTATTCTGATCGCCCGGCTGGCTGCTGTTACGTGGGTCTGTGTTTAATACATTTAAGTCCATAGGTGGTGTTGAGAGAGGGAATCCCCAATCAACGGGAGAGGAGTGACTGTGTCAGTGGCGTACGCTCCTTCTTTTTGTTCGTCATGGCTGGATCGCTGGTCACCTCTCTCCATTTCTCTGGAGTGATCCAGTTTTTCATTATAGTTTAATTTGGATTTTTGGTGCTTTCATTAATATTTTGAGTAATTTATAATTAATGCTCTTCATTGTTAATTTGGTCAGTAACAGGTAGTGGATTTATTTGGATTTATTTTGCGTTCATATTTTTGGTTATTTAGTAAGCATAGAGAGGGAAGCAGAGGCCTGGTAAGATCTGATCTTGAGAACAGGTGTAGTCATGCACTTTCCACAGCTACCCTACCTTTTTACTGTTATTTTTTCTTTGTCTTTATTTGTTAATATATATTTTTGTAAACATCTTTTGTGAATTATTTTGTTTTGATTTTTGTTGTTGGATAAAAGCAGTGTTTGACGTCTTAAGTTTCAGGTGTCTGCGATTGATTTATATGTTCGACCCATATACATTACTAATTTCTATAAAATATATGATTTGGCTATGGGCCGTAACAGCTGCCTATCAGACAGCTTCGCTGCAGCACGTACAAGGGCAATCTTAAAAATCACCACGTCAGCCGATGCATCCCAAAGCCCCCCTGTCAAGCTGGAGGGGTTCGTTCTCATTTCCAGACACCCGCACATACTTCTTATACATATCTCAGTGAATCCTCAATGCCTCAGCTGGGAACCTGAGGATTATGACGTTAAGCTTTGGCTAAACACAGATTTTCAGCCTAAGGTGTTATCAACACAACACAGTTTGATAACCACCCTATTCGAATTTCAGTGTTTCGGACAACACTCCTAATCCAGAACTGTGTCCAGTACGAGTGTTGCAGCAATATTTGTCAACAAGGGCATTGTGGCGCACCATCGACCAGTTGTTCGTCTATTTTGGTCCCTGTCAAAGGGATTCATCCTTGTCTATAAGCAGCGGCTATCTCACTGAGTGGTAGACACCATTTCCAATGCTTATCGCTTGGTAGGTAGTCCAGCTCCAATATCCATGAAATTCCATTCTACTTGTGCTATTACGACTTCTGTAGTTAGCTCTGATGTGTTTGACAGCAGTGTTCTAACTATGAATTAGAACGTTGCTCACTGATGTAAAAGTGGTTCTATGAATAGTGGCAGACCGCCTCTGGTCACTCAGACTGACGAGAATGACTGCAGAGACAGTCCATGATGTAAACGGAAGCTTATATGGACTCCGATACGTCACTGGTCAAGATTCTCTTATCATGAGCATCCATCATACACGAGAACCACCCTTTTCCACTTTGTTTAACTGTCTCTGCCAGTCTTCCGCTATTCATAGAAACACTTGTTATCCAAATATCTTGCAGTCAGATAACTGTCAAGTCAAATGCAAAGTCTGGAAAATCAGGTTTTGTTCAACATATTATAGAACAATTGGATTTTACAGTTCAGGGAAGGAACTGGAATTTACGGTATGAACTTATGAACTTCAGAATACATAATGATCTGAGTGAGTCATAAAAACATTCTTATGGTCTCTACTCAACATAAAATTTTACAGTGCCATATATGTACTGTAAAAATAAAAAGTTAAGTCAGTGACATTTAAAACCCTTTCATAACTTATGGCAAGACCTGAGAAACAGTTGGGTACAAACACTAATGACATGCTTCCAAAGGGTTCACTTGACTGTATATGGTCAGGTTATGATCACCTTAACAGGTTTTAGTCATGCAATGATTATAAAAACAAAACTCTTCATTTTTAACACATTCTCTCTCTGAAGCTTCTGGAACAAGAACAAATGAAGTGCGGGACTTGATTTTGTCCATGGGGAATTGATTGGATGGTTGTGGTTTGCTATTAGTGGACCTCATGTGAGTGACGGTTTGTCCCGTCCACGCACCAGTAAACACATCATCAGAGAAGCCAAGAGATGTTGCTGCAAGAAGGAGGGGAAGTTATTTTGATTACGAGGAACATGAATTTAAAAAAGGATGATGTGCACGGATGAGTCATTTAAAATAAATACTGCAAAATTCCATAATCAAAAAAACAAACAACCAAAAAACAAGTATTGCCCATTTTGAATTCATGGTGACTTTAAGTACCGATATCACAATGATGTTAGACGCTGCATTTAACAACGTCATCTATCAACGTAGATGATGTGTCACAGTTGTGTTCTGTTTAGTTTGGTTTCATTGGACTTGTCTGCCTATCTTCATGTCACATGTCATCATTATCATCATCATCTGTTTCACCTGTGTTCTGTCAATCAATGTTCATCTGTGTTTGTATTTAGTTTCCTTTGTCCATTCTCCGTTGTATTAAGTGTGTGTGTGTACCTACTGCCCGTCTTCTCTGTACCTGTTTTAATTATTATTGTAAGTAAAGGTTTGCTTTGGAACTTTGGACTCCTCATCTCTTCTGCCTGCACCACACCCTGACAGGATGGTCTAGGGCTGTCCCCCGACTAAAGATTTCTCTAGTCGACTAGTAGTCCTTCATTTAAGCCATTAGTCGACTAATCTCACGTTTATATTTATGTTAAAGGTATAGTGGAGGATCTTTCCAAATTTTAGAGAAGACCCGCCCTCTCCAATTCTTTTAAAAATGCACATGCGTAACACTCTATTTGCTCCCGAGAGGGAACGCCTATTAAAGTGATTTTAAATGGATTTCTCCAAATAGCATGACAAACTTTACCTGTCTAGTAGAATCTTCGCAACTGCGGCATCAGTGGGAAGCCCAACCTGTGCTTTTAGCGCACGCCAGCGTGTGAAATATTCACCCAAAATCACTCTCTGTCTTGTTTCTATATTCTGCGGCCTTTCTCTTCTTATCATACATTTCGTATACATTTTTTCTCTTTCGACCCTCAGCCATTTTCAAAGGAATGGCTGAAACCGTAACTTATCACACAAAATACACCTGAAAGTGCGCATGCGCAGAAAGCGAAAACTACATAGGGACGAGCACGTACGACGGCCTTACGTAAACATATCACCAGAATGATTGACACTTAGGTGGACCAATAGTATAGGCTACCCACCCGGAAAAAGAAAATCCTCCGCTATACCTTTAAATATATTGGGGGGTGGAATATATGCCACGCACACTGCAAAAAAGGGATGTCTAAAAACAAAATAAAAACTGAGGGAAAAGGTACTCAAAACACTAAAGCTTATGGCAAAGCACTGGAAATGATTATGAATGTATCTGAAAAAATAGCAAGGATACATTTTGGGAAATGCACCTTTCATATTGATTATATAATCAGAGAGTATTTGTCAGACATTTTGAGCTTAGATATATTTCTCATGTCTGTGAGGCAAGTAGCCTATACACTGAGTTTCAGTTCAATTATGTTTGTTTGTTTGTTTATTTATATAGCAGTTTAATACAACTCACATTGCCCAAAGTGCTTCACAATCATAAACTAAAAACACAAAAAAAGATAGCAGAGACAAACATATCCACATCACATAGACACACATAGACAATAACCCAATTAAGAAAACTCTCCATATGAATTTAAAAGATGTTGTTTTAACATAGCTTTGAACATGTTTAAGGATTTGGCAGATCGAATAGATTGAGGGAGGTCATTCCACAATTTAGGGCTGGCTCGAGAAAAGGCTCTGTCACCTTTGTGTTGATATTTTGTCTTGGTTGTGCAAAGCAGCTGTTGATTTTCTGATCTCAAGGATCTAGCGGGGATGTAAACTGACACCAAACCGGACAAATACACAGGAGCCAAATTGTGCAAGGCCTTAAAAACAAGTAAGAGGATCTTGTAAATAATTCTAAATCGTACTGGCAACCACTTTAATGAAACTAATAAAGGAGTCACAGAATCATATTTCTTTGCCGACTTTGCTGCAGCATTTTGGATTTTCTGTAAACGCATAAGTGCTCGAGCATCAACTCCATAGTAAAGAGAATTACAATAATCCATTCGAGAAAAGACAATGGACGTAATTGCTTTCTCAAAATCTGAACTAGATAGAAATGGTTTAGTCTTAGCTAACAGACGTAGATTAAGAAAACAAGATCTCACCAGACACTAGAGATGCGCGGTTGGCGGTTACAGCCGCGGACTCCGCGGATAAACCGCGGATCGGGCGGATGACGTGACGAAAAATAATATTTTAATTACATTCGGGCGGGTGGCGGACGGTTGAACCAATCAAATGAAAAATATATGTATACATTGTTAAATATTTTTATCTGACTATAGGCTACATCCAAAAAAAAAAAAAATCGAGCACACTTTGAAATTGTCAAATTTTCATCAGGCAGCTAGTCGAGTCTATGCAGAGACTGCTTGTTATCAGAGATGGCAACGCCGGCGAAGGAGGTACGTGACAAACTCAAAAAAGGAGAATTAAAAACAAAGGAAATAGAAGGTCAGAAAAGTGTTGCCTGGAATAAGTGTTGCTGTTATTTTCAGCATGAGCCGCTTTACAAATGGTGCCCCATACAATAGCAGCATGTTGAAATTATGTGCCAAAATGCGTTTTCTATTAGGCTACAATGAAACTATTGTACAGTAGCCTATCAGATAAGGTCAGGTTTGCCGAAGTGCGTTAATTTAGGCTATTTATTTATTTTTGTCCCTGCGCGCCGATCGGAGACGGAGTTCACTGTTGATATTCTGAGAGCTTTCTAGTCTCGCGGCTGTCATCAGCAGCGCCTTGTATCGCCCAATCAGCGGATGGCGGGCGGGTGCGGTTTTGAAAATTTAAAACGTTGGTGCGGATGGATGGCGGACGGATGATGAGTTTTGTGATGCGGTTGCGGATGAAATAATAGCCCATCCGCACATCTCTACCACACACCACTAATTTGCCTGTCCAACTTTAAATCACTATCCAGAACGAATCCCAAATTTTTCACACTAGATTTTACAAAACCAGTCAAAGAAGTGCATTCAAGCACTGAAGCACATAATGTTTTTTAGGGCTAAACACAATAACCTCGGTTTTATTTTCGTTAAGCTTCAAAAAATTTGCAGCCATCCAGTCCTTAACATCGTGTAAACATGCTAATAAAGCGTCAAGTGAAATTGAAATTAACTCTCTCACAGGCAGATAAATCTGCGTATCATCAACACAACAGTGAAAAGACACTTTATGTTTCCGAAAAATAGCCCCCAATGGTAGCATATAAAGGGAAAAAAGCACTGGAGCAAGAATTGATGGTAACACTTTAGAATACGGTTCCTTCGTTAATGAATAACTACACAGGAACAAATGAGTAACACAATATTTACAATCTAGTAACTACTATTAACTAACAGGAAATTCTGATTAACGAATTAGTAAGTAATAGCACACAGATGAAACTGGTAGTTCACTATTAACTAATCAATAACTACTATTTTTTTAATGCTTCCCAGAGAACTACTGTAAGAATCATGGTAACTAACTAGTAATGACTCAAGTGTTACTACATACTTCTAAAGGAATTACTAATTATTTGGATCCGTATTCTAAAGTGAAGATCATGGTAACTAATTGGTAATGACTCAAGTGTTAATACATACTTCTAAAGGAATTACTAATTATTTTAAGCTTTTGAGGTTTTTGGTGAAGTTTTAAATAGTAATTCCCATAGAAGTAGATGTAGTCATTGCTAGTTAGTTACCATGATCTTCACTTTAGAATACGGATCCAAATAATTAGTAATTCCTTTAGAAGTATGAAGTAACACTTGAGTCATTACTAGTTAGTTACCATTATTCTTACAGTAGTTACTAATGAAAAGCCAATCCTAAATTGTAGAATCTTCTAATCCTTCACAAGATATTTGCACAAACATATATGAGCTAGGAGACATACATAAAAACATTTTTTTGTGAGGTAGGTTAAATAATAAAATCACTGTATTTGGTATTTGGATGGCTGATAACTCAATATATTCCAGTCGTCACCGTGACTCTAGTGATTCAATGCCAGTCCAGAGGAATGCCGGAAAATTGGCCCCAGGACAAGTAAGGTCCCGACAACTGCATTTAAAAATCCATTTCTTTAAAATTATTCAGTTGATAAATAGTTCTCTAGGAGAGAGCATAGGCTAATTATTTCCCAAATCATAAGTCTGCTGTGCTATTACATATGGATAAACCTTGTGTATTCGTTTACAGTAGCAGTTAAAATGTTAATGTAGTGCTAGTCATTTGTTCTGCATTAGTTATTGATTAGTTTTGCATGAATTATGGAACTTTTTCAGTAGTTCTCTGGGAAGCATTAAAAAAATAGTAGTTATTGATTAGTTAATAGTGAACTACCAGTTTCATCTGTGTGCTATTACTTACTAATTCGTTAATCAGAATTTCTTGTTAGTTAATAGTAGTTACTAGATTGTTAATATTGTGTTACTCATTTGTTCCTGTGTAGTTATTTATTAACGAAGGAACTGTATTCTAAAGTGTTACCGAATTGACCCTTGTGGGACTCCCCAAGGAAGATGTAATCTTGAAGAATCACAGCCCCCAAAGTCTATGAGATAAGATTTAAACCATTTCAGAACATTCCCTTTTAGGCCAACCCAATGTTCTAAGCGATTAATTAAAATCTCATGATCCACCATATCAAACACTGCACTAAGGTTAAGCAGAATTAAAATAACACTTTCACCATTATCCAGTTAAAAAAAATGTCATGCAACACTGACCAACACTGTCTCGGTGTTATGGCTGGACTTAAAGCCCGACTGAAAGGGTTCACTAATTGAATTTACAGTGATATGTGCTTGTAGCTAATTAAATACCCCTTTTTCTAAAACCTTGGCTAAAACAGGTAAATTTGAAATCGGTCTAAAATTATTAAGATCCTCTATTGCCAAATTAGGCCTCTTTAATAATGGAAGAACTGTAGCATACTTAAAATCTGCTGGACAAGTGCCCTGACTGAGGCAATTGTTAATTAAGTTCAGCACCATGGTCCCTACACTAGAAAAAATCTGCTTAAAAAAACGAGGTGACATGACATCACCCTTAGATGAAGAAGGCTTAAGATGTACAACAATATCCGCCAAAGCTGGAAGGTTAATAAGATGGAATTCACTCCATCCCGTGCTACAAGGCACAGCCAGGTCAAAAGACGGAGTCACCTGTAATTTCAGTATTGTAGAGTGTATACCAACAATTTTATCATTAAAAAATGTCAAAAAAGTCTTCACAATTTAAGATAAAAGGATATGGATACCTAGTTGGCCTAGGGTTAATAACTGAATTAATTATCTTAAATAAAATTTTAGGTTCATTAACATGTTGAGTGATAACATCGGAGTAATACTTATGTTTTGCATCTCTAGAGGCCTTCTGAAAAGTCTGTAACGATTCTCTAAAAATCTCATGGACCTGCAATTTATGTTTTTTCCACCTCCTCTCAGCTTGTCCAGCATGTTGTCTAAGTGCCCGTAGGGGTTCATTATCCCATGGCAAATGTTTCATTTTACCCCTTTTAGCTTTAAGACGAGCAACATTATCTAAAATATCAGCACAAACAGAATTAAACCGTTCCAACAACTCATCAACTCTTAAATTCATCAAAGATGTTTCAGATAAGATAGATTCACCATAATCTTTAAACAGAGTAGAGAACTCAACACTAGTAGAGGAACTGATTTTCAAAAACCATATTTTTTCTAGCAGTGACTTTCTCACATTTTTATAAGAACATACTTTGAAAAACACTGGTTTATGGTCCACACTACTTCATCAGTCATAATATCCTGAATGTGCAGGTTAAAAGATAAAACCAGATCTAATGTATGGCCCAACTTATGAGTTGGCCCTTTGACCCACTGTGTCAGATCAAAATCAAATTACAAACTCTCTGAAAACCACATCCTGCCCACAGCACAAGTGTACATTAAAATCCCCAATAATTAAAAAAACAGTCGAATTGTGTAATCAGCCTACTCACAAACTCAGAAAATTAATTCACAAAATCCTTATTTGGCTTTGGAGGACGATACACAAGAGCCACCAGCACAGGTTTTGTAGACATTATCTGAAACGTTTGTAACTCAAAGCTATTATAAAGTTCGGTAGAGATCGTCCGACATCCTATTTCATCTTTAAAAATAGACATAAGACCCCCACCTCGACCATTTAACCGAGGGGAATTATAATAGGAGTAACCCAGTGGTAGAAGTTGCAACAAACGGAGCGAAGATCCCGCAGCTCAATGCCTCTCGTACAGACTCATGACCATCCTGTTTGTCTCACAAAGGCTGGTCCGTCATTTATGTGACGCACTGCAGTTCAGGGAGACCGAGACGGTAGAAAGCGCATCCTGTTTGTTTTCTTTATTTTACAAAAGCACAAATTTGTTGTTATTGTGAGTGTACACAAATAAAAGTAGACCCTTTACAGTTTGGAATGATGTAATACTCTTATCTGTAATAAGAGTAATACATTATATTAAGAATAAAAATGCAGGTGATCACCTCCATGTCATGCAGTAACAGTGCATTCACACAGGGCATCTGCGCTAACGCTTCTCATTTACTTTGAGTGACGTCATGCGTTGCCGAACTGAATTGTGAGTTAACGATCTGTCTCTCACGTGACTTTGACACTTCCTGTGGAGTTTTATTTTTTTTTCTACCACTAACCCACTAATAAAATCTTGGTCGTTTAATCCACTATTAGGGGGAAGCCCTAGTTTGGTCGTATCTGAGTTTTACGTTAATTACACCGATACTTTTGAGCTTTAGAGAACAGTCTACACAATAATTAGTTCCCTTACCTATACATCATTTAGATGGCTCTTCACAAAATCATAACTCGTTTCTTAAAGTGTAAAAAGTTTTAAATTAGCATCAAACTGCTTAATGCACTTTTAAGACGATAAAGGTGTCCGTAATCATTGCTATATCGACTATATCAAAATTTTATAATCATGAAACTGTATATTGGTGTATATTTTACCATTATGACATAGGTGATCTATTTTTACAAAGTGACCTTACAAACTACTGGCCTGGCAGCAGAATATAGTATTTTCAGCCGTTTTCACAGATCTGTGTGAACGGGGATCATTTTGACAATGTTGTCTATACTCAAAACGTAAAGGAAAAACATTTTAATTTTTAGTACATCTTTGTCGTGTAACGTGCCGTTAGATATTCCATACATGGAATAGAGAATTTGAGTGCGACCTGGACGCACCAGTGTTGAGATTTATTTTGCTAATAAAATTATCATGCCAGAACTATACTATCTCTGGTCTCTCGGTATCATCTCAGTGAGCTTTTATTACATTTTACATTTGTGCAGTAAGATGATTTAAGCGTGGACAAGAAACTTTCTTTGGACAATGCTAGCGTGGACGGAGAGCATTTTGAAACACAATTTTCATGTATCCAGATTAATGTTCACGGGGAGAACATACAAACTCAACAAAACATAATTGTGTCCACAAATCCCTGATTGACAAAAAGCCACAAACATCTTACCCCATTTTACCTTATAGGTTGTGGTATGATTATCAACTGTTATAGCTGTTCAAAGCCAAAATAATTTAATTTACATTACAATATTTATACATTTTTAAGCACCTTTTTACAATAACTTTATTTTTATCTGCCTGTTATGTGTTTCATATTGTTGAAAAGTGGTTAGGTTTAGGGTAGTGTTGGGGTTATGTGCTCAAAAATATTCATTAAAATTTTAAAGATAAGATACATAATTGTTTCTAAAGATAAGGCAAACAATTAAAAGCAAAAACAGTGACACCTACTTTTCGCGGCTTAATAGTCACACGCAATGTTTTGACAGTTTGGGAGTGGGAACGGGTTTTTATCATATATATATATATAGGTGATATATATATAATAATTTAGAATAGAACTTTTATATTATTAAATATATATATTTTTATTGTTGTACTGTTTTTACTTAATAATGTAGGCTAATAGTAGCATTAACATTAAAAACCTTTCTTTTTCTTAGATTACTGGCATAATGGCAGGTTTATAACCATTAATTTATAACTTATAACCATTTGTATTTTGTTTGTCAACATCTTGACAATCATAAACAGATTTTAATATAAACTCAAACATGTATCAAATATTTTCTCATTGTATGTAAGCAATGTAATTTTTTAAATATTTTATTTTATATCTCCTAAGACATTCTACAACGTACATTTTTTTAGGCAATACAATTTTACTCTAGGATGAAGTAAGATTTATAATGGCATGGAGAAAGCCAATTCAGTAAGTTTAGCACTTTTTTAAGGTTTTTCCCTCCAATATACCTAAACATCTTATGAAGTTGTTTACTTGTCACAATTACATTTGCCTTGCTCAATGTGTATTTTTTGTAAAGCTGCATTGAAACAAATTGAATTGTCCTGGTTTGCCAATTAGAGAAACTGTCATACCTGAATGTGCCATAAGGTTAGTCGCATTGCCTGTCCCATCTATATTGTAAATAACTACAGCAGAGGCTCCTTCTTGCTTGGCAGCCTGTACCTTCTGTGAATAGGTACAGTTTCCTTTTTTTATCAGGGCAATCCATGGCTGGTGACTTGTGGTGAAAGTAATATTCCCTGAGCATGCCAGAGGATCCTGATTTGGAAGCACTATTAGTCCAGAAGCTGATTCCAAGGGTGAGTGCGCTCCGAACACACCACACTCACATACACTGCTTATAGTTTCATTAGATCCTCTGTCAAAGTATCTAACTTCCACATAGGTAGTCCAGTAAATCAAGGAAGTACTTTGTTGGAAACAGTACTGGAAAACCAGTACTGTCAACCAGATCCATGAATGGCCATGTCCATGCATTGCTCTGAGCCTCGGTTTTATTGCGTCAGGTAAACAGTCCTGTGTCTTGGCATACTCTGTGGTCATCAATAGTAATCAGATACCTTCTAGGTGGTAATATAAGATGGTTTTTACGTCAAGGGAGGTGTTCTTATCACAGTGGACCTTGGACATTGGTTAAGATAATATTCACTTGAAAGGGTTAGGCTTAAGTATTTTCTTTTCAGGAAACAGCTGCCACTCTGTGGAACTCAGGGTCAGTTTTACCCTTTTGAATTTGTAACACTAATTTACATCAGTTTACTTAGTGTTTGACCTGAATTTCATTTTATCCAGGTGATCTGAATGTGGCAATGTAATATTCTTTTTAATTCTTCCTCATTTTGGAAGCAAACATGAGGGGGAAAAAAAACTTTTTTTCTTAAAACCTTCTATTAAGAAAGGCAGCGGCTACAACATTGTGTTTTGTGAAAATGTATTAAAACGGCTCTATCTTTCCGTTACATGTACCCTAAGCTCTTACGTTGTTCTGTTCCTGTTTCTTGGTGCCATCTTTGTATATTTTTTTGTAATCTTGACTGTTACCAGGTGTGTCTTGTGCCTTTGTTCCTGGACACTCGTTGTGTTGGGTTGCACTTCCTCATTTCTCAGTTTGCTATTGTCCTTTGTTTTGGTTTTGATCTGTTTTCATTTAACGCCCCTTTTGCATTTAGATACTTTACTTCCTCCCTGTAATTCATTTACCATTGTGTACTAAAGTAGAGTGACTACTGCCAACATGTCTCTCACAGTTACGAATCTTCATGACTCTGGCTTGGCCAGCAGTGTCTCCAGGAAGATCCACCACCAGCTCCACCTTCCCTCAATCCCCTGTTCAAGCCATGCTCCTGATGAAGTCAATAGTGGGCAGGCCACTTGGGAAGGGTATCATCACTGGTCATACCAAGCACATCAGTCTTTGCATAGGATTCACTCATCACAAATTCTAAAATTGATTAACCATCTGACTATCAGACATTCAACGATGTGTTTAGCCCCCAATGTGTCTCTCACCTTCTTCCAGACCATGTGGACTTTTGACAGATCTAAGCTCTGTCACTTCTGGAGCAGAAGACCATGGAGGAATATGTGGAGGAGGCATTGAACCAGGGATACCTCCGTCCTTCTACTTCCCCTACTGCTTCGACTGTCTTTGTGGCCAAGAAAGAAGGAGGTTTGAGTCCCTGCATTGACTTTAGAGCTTGTAACAAGGTACCCAACAAGTACCAATATCCTCTTCCTCTAGTCAAGTCACCTTTATTTATATAGTACTTTTTTACAATACAGATTGTTTCAAAGCAGCTTTACAGAGATAACAGAAAAATAAATTTGTAATAATACTGTTAAATATAAAATTAAATGTCCCCAACTAAGCAAGCCAAAAGCCAAAGGCGAAGAAAGGCGACAGTGGCAAGGAACCAAAACTCCATCAGTGACAGAATGGAGAAAAAAACCTTGGGGGAACCAAGGCTCAGTCGGGGGGGCAGTTCTCCTCCGCCAACGAACGAAGAGTTTATGATTATGATTCAGGCAGTATGACAGGTCAGAAGTATTACGCAGTTCATCTGGTTGAAGATCGGAGTCATCACGCGCGTATGGGGACGAGTTTGTTGAGGATCAGTGCCGATGGCTGTCGTGTCGATGAGGCCTTCACAAGGAAGAGTCTAGTTGACACAAGCTCTGCTGACTCTTCAGGGATGCGTTGTGGTCGTGTCTAGGCGCAGGTCCACCATCTGATCTGGATACGGCCCGGGTCCGGCTGATTACAGTAAACCTCGGAATAAACAGAAAGAAGTAGATTAGCGTAGATGCCATTCTTTTTATGATGTAGCGAGTACATCAGGTGTTATAAGAAGTGTTCCCGGTTCCGGCTGACTTAATCTATGCAGCCTAATAATCATTAAACTGATTTGAATAATAGGAATGTATAGTGTTCTATGTGTATGCTAGGTTGAAGAGATGTGTTTTTAATCTAGATTTAAACTGACAGAGTGTGTCTGCTTCCAATGTTTACAATGTTACGGTGTCTAGTCACCTTAGTTATGGAGCTACATTGAGGAGTGAATGTGTTCACAAAGCTGGGCTTATGCAGTGCCTAAAACCTTGTCCGGACTGCTTTTGTGACCCTCACTGGGCATTGTGAATACATATATATATATATATATAGTCATCGTTTACATTGACAACATTCTCATCTATTCCCAGAACAAGACCAAACATTAGCAGCCGGAACATTGTCTGTTCCTCAAACTGGAGAACTGTGAGTTCCACCTGTAATCAATTCAGTTATTTACATACAACATCAGTCCTGAGGGGGTGAAAATTAAAGAGCTGCAATGTTTTGATCCCTCTGCCTCAGGCATTGTAGTCATCCTCACTCAGCAGCATCGGAGCCCGTCCAGGTTAAACCCATGTGCCTTCTTCACCGGTAAATTCTCCTTGGTGGAGCAAAATTATGCCATCAGCAAGCAGGAGCTCCTTGTGATCAAGCTGGCGCTAGTGGAGTGGCATCAATGGATGAAAGGTTTCACTTTCTGTTTGTCCGAGTCCTGACTGCGCCATCTCCAAGGCTCCTCGCCACCTTCCAGCAAGCAAACACATTCCGCTGCCGTTCCTCATCAACCCTGGTCACACCAGGAGGTGGACTTCTTCTTGGAAATCCGCTTTTGTTTAGTTCAGTTTAGTTCAATCAATGCCATCAATAACACTCATTTTTTAACATTAAAACGGAATGGTCCTACACATGGGTTCTCATTGCTCAGAAAAGTTTTCCCAATCTCTTAGGCAGAGTTTCCCAAACAGGAGTTTGTGGGGGGACTGTTGGTGAAAACCTAGTATAGATTATAAAGTCACAAAAGGCTGTGATTTGGTCTGATGGGATGTGTTTTAGGCCCCGTTTACACAAAGGGAAAACGCAGATATTTCCCTGCGGTTTGGCCTCTCATTTACACGAAAACCGCGTTTTTTATCACAGAAAACGATTATTTCTAAAAACTCCGACCAAAGTGGAGATTTATGAAAACGCCGGTTATGTGTTGCCGTGTCAACTGGGAGAAACTGGGTTTTAGGTTCTCTCTTGTCGATTCTGAGGATTCTGATTGGCTTGCATGGCTTTATCCTTCTCCCTACACTGACGCCCATAGGTTTGGCATAGTTATGATGGCGCTCGCGGCGTATTTATGCGGGTTGTGTGCACGATGTTATTATTGAAAACGGAGGGGGGGGGCAGGGGGTATTCACTGGCACTAAACTTGGCACTTATCATTTACACGCAAGCAGCTCATGATTGGAAAGTGCAACAGGATCAATTCCAGCAAACACAAATCTTAAAAAAAAATAAAAAAAAAACATTTTGCAATGTTATATTGTGGTTGTAATTAGGTAATGTTGCAGCACAATGTTTAAAAAAAATTCTAGAAACCTCACTTAAAGGTAAAATAGGTTATACAATAGGCAAAAAACAAATTAAAGCAAAACATTACTTTAATCAACAATTTCGTCTCCTCCATGTCAGTCTCTGACGATGTTCACGTTGTAAACACAGTGTAGCGCTTCCGGGTTCTACATCAGAACTTCTGCCGTATTGGCCAGCTCCTGCAACAGACCCACACGCATGTGTCGTGGTGCTCACGTCAACAGCGTCAGAGACGGACACGGAAGAGAAGAAATTGTTCTTTATTTTTTGCACAAAAAAAGTATTCTTGTCTCTTCATAAAGTTAAAGTTGAACAACTGTTTTCACATGTAGTCATATTTTAACAATGTCTTTACTACCTTTCTGGGTCTTGAAAGTGTCAATTACGTTGCAGTCTATGTGAGGTCAGAAAGCTAGGATTTCATCAAAAATAACCTAATTTGTGTTCCGAAGATGAACAAAGGTCTTACGGGTCGAGGGTGAGTAATTAATGACAGACATTTCAATTTGGGTGAACTAACCCTTTAAAACATTAACATCCACTCTGACATCTACTTCACATAAAGATATAATATGGCTTCAGAAGACTTGGAATGCAACATGAGTTATTACTTTAATACTGTTTTTGGTCAGTTTTTGCAATAAATACCTATGACTGTACATTTATTTGCCTGTTACGTGTTTAATATTGTTTAGAAGTAGGTAGGAGTGGGGTTAGTTGCTCCAAAATATATAAGTAGCTTATAAATATTTATAAAATCATGTCTACTTTTACAAATGCAAAGAATTATGCATCTTTATCTGACACATAAGGCAAACAATTGAAAGCAATGGAGTACCCAGCATGTAAACCTGTTGTAGGAGACCAAAACATGCACAGGAATGATGGCTAAATGTTTAGAAAATATTACTAATTCTGTCTTTTAATGCTTTTCAAACACTAAACTTTAAAGAGGGGGAAGGTAAGGAATTCTAGGGGGCCAAGGGCCCTAGACACAACTATCGTTCCACTGCAGAAGACTTTGATTAATTTACTGGGATCGTATGGACTACTGTCATGTTCACTTTGTGTGGTTTTTGAAGCGTCAACTTTGGCGTCCCATAGGCTTACATAATATGAAATCACAGATGTGGATTATTTTTCTAAAATATTTTGTTTGTGTTCATCTGAAGAAAGTAAGTCATGCCCTAGAGAAAAAATAGATATACTAAAATGCATTTAAAATACATTTATTTTATGTTAACTATACTACAAATACATTAAAATATTCATGTAGGGACTACTTAATATAAATACCCTGCAATTGTAGATGTGGTATACTAAATTAGTATACGCAGGCTAAATTGAAACAACTAATTTTGTACTTAATGTAATTTAGTTACCCAGAAATAGTAGTAGAAATAGAAATAGTGCTGAGGTCCAACTAAAGATTCACTTGATTATAATTGACTGTGCTAAAGTGGAACTATTGCTAGTATACTTCAGGTACACCTTAAATATCTTGCATGATATTACACATAAATAATACTATCCTCACTAATAGTGATATTAATACACATTTTAGGCTTAATATAAAGAAATGTGCATTGTACAATAAAAAGGTATTCCAAATAAAGTTTAATTGTAATATTTATACAAGTAAGTCTCAAGCGATATGTCAGTAAATATGTTAATGGATTTGTAGTAAACTTAGTATGAAATAATTGTATTTTAAATGCATTTTGGTGTAGTTTTTTTCACTAGGGTATACATCTTGGACAGCATGAGGTTGAGTAAATAATGAGATAATTTCCTTTTTGGGTGGAATATCCCTAATGTTATTATCCACTTTTATTATCCCCACATTATCCACATATTATTATGAATCCTTTTACACATCCACCCTGCATGTTTGAGAGTGTATCAACACGATCAGGTGTCTGGGAATAACTGTGTTGGAGTACTGAGCGGATCAGTGTTGAGCGGCTCATTGAGTGGCTAAGTCTTTTAGTACTACATTCACCATGTTATCATTGTCACATGGCCGTTCACAGTGAGGCTCTGTGACTAGAGACTCTTATTGTGTAAAGGGACTCTTATTCTGTAAAATGACTCTTATTCTCACAATGGACTGAGAACATACTTGCATACATTCACTTTTAATTCATAACACATTATCTGTTTTGCGCAAATTTGAACACCAGTTAACACAGATATGTGTGTGTGTCACTGATTGTGTATTGTTTAGTGTTGTTCCTGTCCTCACCACGCCCTTTTTTCTTCAGTTTAACATGTAACGTTAGTGAGTCAAAAATTTCACTATGTTGATTTATGTACTGTGTTGTGCTAAGAAGTCAAACAAGACAGGTGATCATGTTAAATGTTTATTGTTTCTATATAACCACTTATATATTATAAATAGTCATACTTACGCACTACAAATGTTTCCTGTCCCAAACAGACCCAGTCAAAGTTATGCCACCATTTTTGAAGATCTCATTCCCGCCAATAGAAGGCACAGTTAATTCACGAGTTCACACTTACATACAATTAGACGGGGTAAAGTATAATGCGTATTTGGCGTGCTGTCCGGGGGGAGGGCTCCGAACTCAGAACCCAGAGTACTCCCCCCGTATGTAAAGTGGTTAGGACTAAAGAGTGGAGAAGGGGTGGTGGAGGGACGCTGCTAAACTGTCAGTGAAATGAGGTGAGACTGCTGAGTCTATATATACACATTTTAATCATTGATTGCTGAGTGCTCTCCACTCGTGGTAATTATCTGAACGTGCTCCTCCCGAACTTTGTTAATAAAACATCATTTGTTCTCATGTATGAGGGGGATATTGGTGTTCTGTTTAAGTCTTGGTTAAACATTAATAATTGACTTTGTTTTGTTCCCAATGTTTATATATTTTTGTAATTGTAATATTATAACAGTTTATCTCTTTGTTCCTGTTAAATCACATTTTTTTGTCTTTCTCAAATTACCTTTAATTTTGAAATGGTTTAGTCCAAGTAGGAGTAGGGTTGGGTATCGGTTGGGTTTTATCCGATACCAGTACCTACTCGGTATTTTTTAAACGGTTCCGGTGCTTAAACGGTTCTTGAAACGGTACTTAAAGGGATAATTCACCCAAAAATGAAAATTCTGTCAGTAATTACTCACCCTCTATGAACGAAGGTCTTACGGGGTTGAACAACATGAGGATGAGTAATTACTGACAGAATTTTCATTTTTGGGTGAACTATCCCTTTAAGAAAACTAAACCGCACACACTTTGTCAAAAACTAATACCCTTTTATTTACAGGGCCAAACTGGACACAATATTAACTTAAATCTTTAAACAATATAAATACAAGTAACATATATGGTAATAATAAATAAACCAATATAAAATAAAAATTCACATTTACATAATATCAAATAAAACAATATTGTATCAAACAATGTAATAATACTGGAGATTAATAGAAATTACTACCAGGGTAATCTAATCTCGACATGGCTACAGGTTCCCATGTTTTGTCAGCTTGAACCAGTCATGTAAGTTATCTGGTCGTTGCACTAGAACGGCAGCGCTTGGCGAGTTTGGTATTTCATTCTCACTGCGTCTTAGCTACGAAGCGTTGAGTGAACCTATGAAAGAGAACGTCTCTGGTTACTGATGTAACCTATGTTCTCTGAATAGGGAACGAGACGCTGCGTTCGCTGCCAAACTCCTCGCGCTGCCGACAAGCTTCCTTCTTCGGCAGAGAAATCTGAGGAGCAGATGCACATGCAGATGATGCGCGTGCCAATATAATAAGACGACGTAAGAGCGTAAGCCAATGGATTGGCGTGATTCTATATGTGCTTCAGACAATCGGCACACCCAGAGGGCTTTCTGACGCGTAATTTTACACGTGAAATGCAAACCTTGGAGCGTTTTGTCTTCGGCATCTTCAATAATCCCCTCGCAATCAGCAGACGTTCCGGGAGTCTCCCGCATATTGATAACGGTTCCCTGATGCCCGCAAATTAGTTAAAATCTCCTGGAATCTAGAGCGAGCGAGCAAGAGCGCGCATGCGAGACAGAACAGACTGTGCTTCAAACAGTATTGTGCGCGCACGGCGGGGAGAGATAGCGCGCGGGAGACCTTGCGTGTGTGCGCCTCATGACACAGAGAGTCAGGCACCGAAATCAGGCACCGAAATTTTCGTTCTTATTCGGTCTGGTTACTACCGTTTACGTCAGAACCGGTTCCCTATTGGCACCGCGTTTCGGTACCCAACCCTAAGTAGGAGGGGCTTTGAGGGCCTCTCAGAATAGTTTGGAAGCTCATATAGTGAATAGGATTATAGTTGTTGCTGTGTTTTGGGTCAATTTATTGGCATAGCCAAAAGTTTGTTTGCAAATAACATTGAACATTTAATTTAATTTAATTTATTTATTTGTATTTTTTTTTTTTTTTTTTTTTTGGGATTTTCACTGTAAATAACATTTGCTCTCTATTGGAAAACGTCTCAGGTTACGACTGTAACCTATGTTCCCTGAGAACAGGGAACGAGACAATACGTCAACGACGTTATGGGGAACGCCTCAGGCGTGACAGGTGTCTGAAATCACTATCAAATCACGTCAATCATATTGACCGGCGACAGCCCATGAATCATTAGCGTGAATGATTAACGTGCGACCTGGAAGTATAAAGGGGCGCCTTGCACACATGACAAATCACCTTATCGTCTGAAGGGACTGTACGGTAGGCAAGCCCCGAGGCATGGCAGGGAGACGTATTGTCTCGTTCCCTGTTCTCAGGGAACATAGGTTACAGTCGTAACCTGAGACGTTCCCTTTCGAAGGGAACTCAACAATACGTCAACGACGTTATGGGGAACGATATACCAACTCCGCCATGCTAAGGGGAGTGCATGCCAAGTGGCAGTGACAACTGTCAGAACCAGCAACTTCAAATGAAACGCTAGAACCACTCACCCTCAGGTCACACTGGGCTGTCAGTGACAGCATTCCCTACGGTCATAGCCCAAGCTACAGCCTCACAGAAAAACCTTCATAAACATGGTTAAATAAAAAGGTCTACCTGGGCCGGCTCCGGGCCTGGAACCACAGCTTCCGATTAGAAGGGGTCCCTTCTAGGGAATGTGGCTAGGGAACCCGAAGGAACCCCAGCCAGTCACTATTCAGGGGAACGTACTCACCCCGAAATGCCACCAGGACGGCCTGACCTGGCGTCAGTACATAGACACTAGTCTGGCCAAATCCTGTCTGTCTGAAGACAGAGCCTCTGGACAACAAAGCCTTAAGAAAGGCATCCAACCCGAGGGACTGCGAAGCTGGCAGTGAACCACTCGGCCCGGATCTCAGAGACGGGATATCCCGGAGAGTATGACTCAGCATAGTGCTTTCCAACCCTTGCTAGCGAGGGGAGTTTCTCTACTCGATCCACGGATCAACCCAGTGTCTGTGTTTCAAAACACTGAGGAGGCCTGTGAAGGCCTAAGGGCTGATCTAACTGGGAGGCCTCACGAGAGGCCTACGACCGTCTGACCAGACTCAGGAAGCCGCATGCTCATAGAGACCCTCGGTGAGGGGAGCACAGGTCTGCCTGGTAGGCAAACCAGGCTGTAGGCAGAAAAAGTTCCGGGAGGGAACCAATAGCAGAGAATGAACACTTTAGCGAGCCAGGGCGCAAGCTCACCTTCAGCAGCTGCCTATTAAGGCTAGCTGAAACTGATAGCAAGAGACCACTAGCTTCATAAACCCAGCACCACTAGGGAACGTTACAGGGAGGCCCGGAGAGGCCTACTACCTGATAGCCAACGTAAGTGGGAATTCACCTTCAGAGAGGCCCGTGAGGCCTACTACCTGATAACCACAGTAAGTGGGGTGCTCACCTTCAGGGAGGCCCAGAGAGGCCTACTACCTGATAACCACAGTATGTGGGGTGCTCACCTTCAGAGAGGCCAAGAGAGGCCTACTACCTGATAACCACAGTACGTGGGAACTCACCTTCAGGGAGGCCCGGTGAGGCCTGCTACCTTACAACCACAGTATGTGGGGAGCTCACCTTCAGGGAGGCCTGGTGAGGCCTACTACCTGACCGTACTCATTCAAGGAGGCCTGGAGGAGCCTACTACCTGATAATCACAGCATGTGGGAACTCACCTTCAGGGAGGCCTGGTGAGGCCTACTACCTGACACCCAAAATATTTGGGCGCTCACATTCAGGGAGGCCCAGAGCGGCCTACTACCTGACAGCCACAATATTTGGGAGCTCACCTTCAGGGAGGCCCAGAGAGGCCTACTACCTGATAGCCAACTTAAGTGGGAATTCGCCTTCAGGGCGGCCGGCTGAGGCCTACTACCTGATAACCATCTTAAGTGGGAATTCACCTTCAGGGAGGCCTGAGTGGCCTACTACCTGATAACCACTGTTAGCTTTGAGCCCTGAGTCCGGGTGATAGTATAAGGTGGCCTGCTAAGGCCAGCCAGCTGGGGACTCGCCTATCAGGGAGGCCTGGTCGGGCCTACTAGCTAATAGCAAGTCATATTCTGCTATAAAGTACACTGTTGGGAACCATACTACACAAGCATAATTTACTAATGGGCTTCCAGTAGCGCTATAAGGTATGTCCCACAATGTTGGGACTCACCTCCGAGGAGGCCTGTTTAAGGCCTACTACCCATCAGTGAGTCAACTGCCCGAACCACCAAGGCCAACCACGTGAGCTGGCCTACAGTGCCCTCTAGGGGGCTGTCCAATCAAGGAGGCCTGCTGAGGCCTACTACCTAATGGCGCAGCCTTCGTTGGCAGCAAAGCTGTTTACGCAGCGCCTACAGCATCCTGGTGCCTAATCACATTGCCCATGGCAGTGTACTCCGCAAAAAAGCTAGCACCCTTAAAACAAGGGGAGTACAACATACGCCACTCTGCCTCAACGGAGGCCCCATTAGTCAGGGGCCTACCATCTATGCATGGGCGTCAGCTCAGGGCAATGCTCTGGCTTCAGGGGAGCGTACTTCGACCAAAGAAGAAGTGAAGCTTACTTCATACTCGACCCGAGCCATAGTGGTGCGAGGTAGGATAAACAGAACTGGGAGTGAAGTGCTCAGACCTACCCTGTATCACAGGGGGATACTCACACCTCACCCTGAGGTTACCAGGGTCCGGGCCTGCCAGCGGCTCTAGGGGTGACAGAAATTTATCTGTGCCCAACCTAGGGGAGTGGGGCTTGAATGAAAGCCATCCACCTACAACCTAGCGCTCGAGCAGTAGCTCAGCGAGGTGAGTGAAGCCTAAACTGGCGGCCTAAATCCGTAGGCCAGTTCTGCATGGCAGGGTCGGGCAGGAAACCCAGTCTTCTTCGTGAAGCGAAAGATGGCCTAACCCTGCTCAATAAAGACATATATACCACAGAGGCCTGTTTGAGGCCTACCATGTCCTTACAAACCATCCTCTGCACCATGCTGCATTACTCTAGTCACCCCAGAATGCAGAGAAGGGGGCGGGCCTTGGCCTAACGACTCCCATGGGAGGAGGCTGTTTATACAGGGATGCTAGAAACCTACATTCACAAAGTGAAGGTTCAGAGGAAGCAATGCTAAATTTTAGCAGAGCACTTCTATTATCCCTGGCACAGCCTAGGCCAGCTACAGAGGCGGCCCTGGTGAGGGCCAGCCTGCAGGCATAGATCTATCTGAGGGCTCGGAGGAGCCACAGCCTTACTAAAGAATATAGTCTGTATTATTCCATACAAAGGGCTGCATGATCGCTCAGCCTAATGAAAACCCAAACAGAGCTCAAGGGGCGAAATACTCAGGAAGAAGTCAAACGGACCCGTGGGCCGGACATAAGATCTATCTGAAGCTCTAGCGTCAGTCAACACTCTAAGTAAAAAATTCTAAGAGAGAGACCAACTACTCTACCCTGAGGTGGCTAACAGCCCGAAGGCTAACATAGTTATCGTTCTGGCCACCTAATGGGGAACTTCAGGGCCCTAATAATCCAGGAAACTTCTCTTACCTTATTACCTGATGACATAGCAAATGACATGACCCCATAGCTCTATACAGGGAACGAGGTCTGTAGAGAGATACATTTCGGAATTTTAATTCACAAAATTGACTCTTGAAAAGACCAGACAGCTCACCTGCGGCGTGCGGAGTGAAGACTCGCCAGATAGTTCTTTATGAACCTGGGGTCCACCACTTTACATGCCTGAAAGAGGCGTTTCTACTAACCAAGCCTAGGCGGGCCATCGGAACATCGTTCTTATCATAGGCCCAGCGCCAGGCCTGATGTAATGCACGTCTGGGGAGTCAGAAGAGAGGAGAGGGCTGGATTTCTCTTTTTAATGAAGCCCTCCGGGGAGATTATCCATCAGCGACGCTGTATGCGCTTGTGCTGGATAACCTCCCTCAGATCCCTCTTCTAGCGGGAGTCACAGCCTGAACTGCTGCCGTGTATGCTCTGCCATTCAAACGCGCTGTTGTCTCTAGCGGTTTGGATGGCAGAAATGGAGCTCTCAGTGTCGACGCCTGCCCAGACATGAGATAGTTCGCAAACGACTCGTCAAATGGGCGGCATCGACACATACCCATGCTCTGCGATCCCCTCAACATCAGCGAAATTAACCCGCTGATGTCAGTGAATACTGGCAGAGAATGGGCTCTTCCATGCCCTCTAGATCTCTGTGTGAAGATCAGGAAGGAATGGATTAGGCTCACCTGAGCTGGTGGTGTATGGTCGGGGAGAAACCGATCGCCGAGCCTACCGCGAGCGGTCTCTCCTCTAGTGCGTTGCCATGGCAGCTACAGCCTGTTGGCGGCGCGCTCCACAACATCCACCAGACCTGCATACACGGGGCAGGGTGGCTGAGAGGGTTCAGGATCTACCTGATTATAAACCTCCTCAGCCATCTCCTGCTCGTCCTGAAGAGCAGCAAGAGCACCTGCTTCGCCCTCGTCAGCCGTCGAATCATCTGAGAGGTTTACAGCACTCTCAAGATGATCGACGAGCTCTATCTGGAAGCCCATGATGCAAGTCGCCGCTCTGCCTCGGCACGAGCGGGACCACGAGAACCAGACGTTGAACCCCCTTCACTCGAGAAGAGGGCCAGACGAGAGCGAGCGTTTTAAAAGAAAAACGCTCACAGTTCACACAGAGGATTCCCTCGAGAATCTCCCGTGCGCGCTCTTCTCCCAGGCAGAAAAAGCACACTCGTGTGCTGTACATTTAATTTTCTTACCGTTTCATTGAGTAGCGTTTTCAAAAAGACAGTCCCTGAAGACGATGAGATGATTTGTCATGTGTGCAAGGCGCCCCTTTATACTTCCAGGTCGCACGTTAATCATTCACGCTAATGATTCACGGGCTGTCGCCGGTCAATATGATTGACGTGATTTGATAGTGATTTCAGACACCTGTCACGCCTGAGGCGTTCCCCATAACGTCGTTGACGTATTGTTGAGTTCCCTTCGAAAGGGAACCTTTTTTTCTTCTTCTTGGAATAAACACTGAAATTTTGACGTCATCATCACGTCACTTCATCTTTACGCCTCCACCTGCCGGTACATTCAGAGCAGTGGTGCTGCTACCGTTTGAAACCTTTTTGTTGCAGTTGGCACACCTCTGTCTCTGTTACATGGCCTATGATAGTATATGAATAATACAAAAATAACACAGGTTGAAGAAAGAAATTATACATATACATCACAGCACAGCACAGGAAGGTTATGTTTTGAAAATGTGACGAGACACACATGAGCATGTTTTAGAGGCAGTTCATTGCAGGCAGTGCAGATGCGCAGATCACACCAGTTTTTTGAAGAGTGCAGAACATTTTCTGTGCTTCTGTTCCAAGGCAGTGAAGCAATATAGCACACTTTCGAGGCCAGTCATTTCCACGCCAGTCATCTCTCTCAGTATGAATCGTCAAAAGGTAGTTTTCTAATATTTGTGTAGGTTCCAAACAGAATTAATTTCTAATAAAGGACAAGGACCTTTTTTTTTTTTTTTTTTGCATTCAACATAAATCAGGATATCACACACAGGTGATGCATATGATGCCGTACACTTTTTACTCATGCACCTAAACAAAACTTTCTCCTCCTTGCATAGATGACGATGTTTATCCTCCCACATAATACAATAGCTCCCTCTAGTGGGGATTTCCAATTCGGCGATGTACAGTACTTGACTGAACACAATAATGATTCCAGCTCTGACTCAAACACCAAGGTCGGCAAGCATTCACACTTCTGTGCCTATACATCCCCAATAAATGCCTCTTTATATGGTTAAGAGAATGTCTGCCAATTTGTGAACCAAAGTACTATTGAAAATTACCCTTACAAAAATAAGTATACTTAACTATATTTTTAAGTATACTTATACTATGTAGTAAGTATACTAATATCAAGAAGTATACTTATGAGTGTACTGTTTCAATACTACTTGGGACTAAATTGGCCCACTTTTTAGTGTAAAGTATACTATTAAGTGTAAGTTTTTCGTTTGTACTGCAACTATACTACACATGAACTTATAGGTATACTGATAGTTTAATAGGCAAATACTTGTAGCGCATTTTTTAGTTTATGAAAGTACACTTTGAAATATAATTTCAGTGACCTGCTAGTTTAATAGTTTTTATACTTGTAAGTTTTCTTTTAGTGAACATAACATCATAGTTATTGTTTACTATTTATATATTATTTTTGCACTTTAAGTATAGGCTATACCAGTGTTTCCCAACCCTGTTCCTGGAGGCACACCAACACTACACATTTTCCAACTCTTCCTAATTGATCACACCTGAATCAACTCATCAGCTTGTTAGTAGGGACTCCAAGACCAGAAATATATGGGTCAGGGGAGACATCCAAAATGTGCACTGTTGGTGTGCCTCCAGGAACAGGGCTGGGAAACACTGGGCTATACTACTGTGTTCCTATTTAGGCATCCATTTTTTATACTTAAAATATACCTTTGTCTGTACTTTAACTCTTTCCATTTTAAAAATATTTTATTCTAGCTTCACACAAACCTACACAAAAAATTAGAATAAAAAACATCTGTTTTCTTTATAAATCAATATTTTCAAACAATGTAAGTATTCTTGGCTTGTAGTTGTTTACTCTTTTGATTGAGAAGCCTATTAAATATTTTTTTTTTTACATAGTTTTACATAGTCTTATAAACATAAGACTATGTAAAACTATGTATATAAAAAAGTATTTAATAGGCTACTCAATCAAAAGAGTAAACAACTACAAGCCAAGAATACTTTATACTTTCAAGTATATCTCAATCAAAAGATTGAGCACAAGTACAGGTCAAATATACTTACCTTTCTGGTAGCAAGTCAAGTAAATTCTGAGAAATACATCAAAAGTAGACTTTCTTATTTTTAGTAAAAAAAAAAAAAAAAAAAAAAAAAAAAAAAAAAGTACAATAAGCTCGATTGCTCGAAGCACAATGACCTAAACTGTGACGTCGACTCCAAATTGGTCTATAGATAACTTGAATAAACTTTTCGTAAGGGAAGTGACACTAGCATGTCTAGCGTGATCAATAAAGCTTCCAGCTCCTTTGAGTATTCTCATGCACATCAATTAAGTGTCAAATTTAATGCTGTACGGTTCATCATTTTTGAAGAAAAAAGTAAGAGGCAAAAGTGAGGAAAATTCCACCGTTTTTTATTAGCAGACACTGCAACATCAGAGAGTACATAACAACCTGCGGACTTCAATAAATGTCGGAATCACATAGTAAAAAAATTACAATTTGCATGAAAACATTATGATCTTGAATAAGCTGCCATTTTTAATTATCAGTTAGTTTTTGGGCCCATCAGGGGTCCATTTCAATAAGGAGGTTCAACCAACTCTGAGTCAAAACGTGAACTGTTGAGTTGATTTACCCTGAGATGGGAATCCCAGAGTTTCCCTCATTTCAGGGTTAACATACTCAGAGTTTTCACTAAACCTCCTTTCTGAAACGGGCCTCAGCTCTCTGTTTTTTTTCTGTTTAATTATTATTCCTCTAATGAATAATACATCAAAATCTAGGGCAAATGGATAAACAGCAAGGAAAAAATGCATGAGGTTAAAAAGTCAATTTCCCCCAGCCATGTATAATCACTTGGAAAAACCTAAAAACAAGTGTGAGGAAGAAGAATGGAGAGCATGTGGAAACAATTTAAGAAAACACTCACTGCGTTCTCGCAGAAACAATCACTGCAAATCTACAAGGTGCTCAGTATTTAGCTTCAGTTTGTGCTAAAGATTTGTACTGATACTTATAAAACCATTGATAAAAATATTTCTTTGTTAACAATATGCCTTGGAGGTTGGACAATGACACAACACTTAGAGGAGTGATGAGAAGTTGCAACGAGAGTGTTGATGGGATGCAATAGTGCTACTCAGACTTTGCTTCCTTTGTTTGAGTCTTTGCGACCTGAGGACGGGTTGAGAAAAATAAAGGGAGAATAATGAATTTTGCATGTCATAGGATAGCCATAAAATATCCCAGAGTAACAGCATTCCATTTCATTACACAAAACCAAAGTATAACAGACTCATTGAAAAAGTGCTGTGCCTATACAGTTCTGTGTTGAATGTGTGATATGCAGCAGTGAAATTATAACACCGCTCTGACCTTCGCATCTCCATTTTCAGAGTGGTTTTCCTCGTTGGCTGCAGACTCTGAGGACTCCTTAGCCTTCATCTTGGTCTTTTTGTCCTCCTTTTTGACATTGACTGCTTTGTCTTTCTACACAGGAAGTAAATGATTGGCAGCACATTGTGTTAACTGAATCCATAAACAGAACTTATCCACTGAACATTTGCACGCGTGTAAACTCGCTCACATACATTAACAGTACTTTGTTAAAGTACTGAAACATTGTTTAATGTTACAGTTGTATTGTTGGTTTGTTAGGTATCTGTTTCTATTTACCTTAGCTGTCCTTTTTGATTTGGGTTCAGCCTTCACAGGATCTGGTCTCTATAAATAAAAAATAAATAAAATAAAAAAAAACAGCTAAGTGCTCATGTATAAAAAAAGAAAAACAGGCACATTTACCATATTTAAGGCATTGTTCAAATTGAAATAAGACAAAGTTTAAAACAAAACTGTTGTAAAATGTAAAAAAAAAAGAAAGAAAAAGAAATGTACGTTTCATTTGCTAAATATGTTCTATGAAGCCAAATTGCATTATTGAGTAAGTACAAAAATAAAAGCAGTGTTCAAAATGTGTCCTTGCCTTAACATGATTTCCTACGGCAAGATATTTTTTTTAGTTTAGAGTCAGTTTGATTAATGATTTATATATTTGTATTAGATTTGGCAGAAAATTCTACATTTACATCATCCACAAAACCTGGAAAAGAAGGTCTGGCTGCTATTGTGGCAGTTAGAGTATGCTACTTGTTTGCTCAAATTACATATTGTTCAGATTTATGCCTTATACGTGTTTTAGTGTATTGCCATTGGTGGACAATGACAAATCTGCTCTGATATGGTGATCAGAAAACTAGTATATCAGCAAATGACCACAGAGAGGTCAAAACTCAGTAGTGCACCTTTAACCAGTCTAGTTGGCATTTTTAAGCATAAACATATCACACACAAACAACATCTGATAGTGGCAACATACGTACTGTTGATAACCGTGCAGATCTCCTCTTAGGCTGAAAAGAGTACAAAGATAAGTAAAAATGCATACAACTATTAATATAAGAAAACATTTCAATAAACAATAATATAAATCAAGTCGCATAAAAAGTTTAAATATAAAAAAAAATTCACCTCATCCTTTGCAACACCATCTGCTCTCTGTGGATGAAAAAAAAACATGAGCTCAACAAAACCTTTATTTAGAATTAAATTAATATAATACCAATAGTACGATTCCAAAAAAAAAACTTACATTACTTTAATTATAATTTTACATTTGCACACATCCAAATGTAAGACCAAAAATAAACATATCCAGTGGTCAGTATAAGTACTCATTAGTTCAGCTCAACCATCCCTTGTTAATCGCACAACCAACCCCTATATGTGAGCTGTGAGAGGAGGAGCTGACGACAGCGCCATCTTTCGGTACTTGAGCGCCATTACAGCCATCTGCTCACAAGAACAAAGACTATAAAATAATAACACTGTTATTGTCCATTTCAGTGCGTTCTCAATCTTTAGTATTGCACAAGTCATTTTTAGTATAAGTGGATGTTTCCTGATGGGTTTTTGTAAGAGTTTCTTCTTACACAGCATGGCTGACCCCACAGGAAACCAGCAAAACATAGCCTACTTGAGCACGAAATCGAGCATACTGTGTAAAATGTAGATATATGCTGTGCGGATTTCAGTGTTAAATATTTTAAAAGTATGCATATATATAAATATGTATAAATAGCAAACCGAAGAATAAATAAACCACATAAATATGGCTATATCGATACCGAACAATGCCTCCATGATGTAAGTGTGTGTGCGCGCGCGAACGAAAAAAAAGATACGTACCTTTCTTTTAGGCATGTTGGATTCCTAAAGAGATTCAGTAAAACACAGGGAAAACTGCTGCTTTAGAAGAGAACTCGGCATATACGTGCTCAGCTCAGTACACTTAACACAATAGTAAACAGAGGAACATTAGCAAGGGACTGAATGGGATAAGGGGGAGCTTAGGCGTGACTGATGCGTAGTTAAACCAATCAGCGCTGAGAGCCAAACATGACAAAGATCCGAGCCGGTCTCTCTGAAAAATGTCGACAGTAAGAAAGAAAGACTAAGATATATTAATTCCTCCAAGACTTAAATGTGCATCTTCATTAGTTTACTTTTTAACGAGGAAAAACGACCCTTGTGCTTTTGCAATTTCATAGCAGCTTTGCCATTTAGGTATAGTTCAAAATGGCGCCCTGGAATTGTGTCGGGTTAGAGTTTGTTTCTCAAGCCTGCAGATGACAGATTTGACAGATTTGCTATAAGAAAAAAAAAAAATAAGAAAAAAAAAAAAGAGAGAAAACTGCGTTCGCGGTTATTTAGACAGTCAGTTTAGTTGGTTAACAGGGCGTTATAGTTTGTTCTGTCGCACGGTGATAAAATAGCATGTTAAAGCTGCGAAGCATGCAAACAGAACTTTTATTCGGTTGAAATTGCTGCACAGTTCATACGTGTCACCGGTACAGATTTTGCAGCATATACATGAATTCAGACGAATGTTTTTTTCCACTAAATATGATATGAGCTCTTTAAAAGTGTTCTCGATAACAGGATTCACATCATAAGCAGAGAAACATTCAAACCGCACACAGGCAGCACGGCGATGGCTTTGTGTAGTCATTCATGGCTGCTATAACTTTCTCACATTTATTGCTCGTTTTGAGAAAGCTGAATATTTCACACCAGTCCTGTTTTCATTTGTAGTAGCCTACTCTATGGAAAACACATTCTAGTTCTTAGATCGACTATTTCTGATAAAGCAGAAAGAGTTCTGCAAGCCACGTTTTGCTGTAGAGGCGGAGAACGAGGAGGGGTAAAAGAAAGAGAGAAGGGCAATAATGAGCACAGATCTTAACCGGAATGAACAGAGTCTCATCGAGACAGACGGAGTGAATGAGGATTTTTACATCGTTATTGTGCCGTTAAACGTACCCCGGAGATTGTTGTTTGCATCCTGATAGATTTAAGGAATTTGTAATTATGGTGATTAAAGTTTACATCGCATCATCCTCCGGATCAACATCGGTAAGAACTTCCAATAATTTGAGAACATGCGTCATTACAAAATTTTACCACAACAGATAAGCCAAAATACAACAACAGTTGTTACTACAGTGAAGTCAATAAACTGAACGAGGGATCAAACAGTGTAAGAAAAGTCCACTTTTTTTTTTTTTTTACTTTTCTTTCTTTTTTTTTTCTATGATGTCGTTGATGACGCATTAAATTAGTTTTACATAGTAACAATAAGGAGTGTGACACGAATAATAAATTTGGGTGGAATGGTTACCACGAAAATTATTGTATATTATTTTATTAAGTATTATTATTATTATTATTATTATTAGTCAAACTGAAAACATGTTTATTTATTACTGAAACATCAACATAAATACTGCTCTAAACTATTATTTTGTTTTCAAGCAAATTTAACAGAGAAAAACACACAAGTGTCTAAATATGGTGTTGAAGTTGATAACCACTTCCTTATTAGTGTGCTGCTGGTAATAATCACTCCTGCTTGACTACTCAAAAAACAATGTGCATATAACTAGACTAGAGACTGGACCCAGAATGGTCCCTGCCAGTTTCAATGAGTATGTTTTATTTGCATCTTAACTGTTAAACTTAAACTTAAAAGTTTTAAATAACAGTACACTGTGTAAAATGAGCACACTATGCCTCCAGCAGGTGATTTGGCTGGAGCACTTCCTAATTTGGTGAGTTAGCGAAAACTTGTGCTCTAGATACGCTAAGTTATGTAACATTGGAATGACAGTGACACATCTCATGGTCTGGACTAGCTCATGCTCCAGCCTGTGGCATGTGCTTTTTTTTTAATTAAATTAGGAGGCAAATGCCACTGGTTTGTTTGTTTGTTAGTCCATTGCCAAATAATATACCAATTTCTTTTGTTGTTGACACAGGTTAAATGTTACATTTACCTTAGACTAACAGCAAGCAACCCAATAGCCTACTATATTCTAACGTTTATATTACCATAGTGTTAAGTATACATCTCAATCAATCAAATTTGTTTAAACAGTTTTTACATTTCTTCAAAAATAATAACTACAATAATATTACATAAATATTTTATTTCTGAACTGTTGTTTAGCTATTTTTTTGTGACCACAAATGCAGTAACCATAGTAGGGGAGAGTGGGGCACAACCCAACACTTTTTGATTTTCTCAGTTTGTGTAAATCCACTTTCTCTGAAAGAATGGAAGGGAAGGGAAATGTGACAACATGCCCCATAGTGGGAACATTGTAACATGGCCACATGGCAGCTTAAAATGTTATCCGATCTTATAAAGAAAAATATACAAGACAAACTAAAATAATTTGTAAATAAAATACAATTATACACTTTTTCATATAAAATAATGGATTTTTTTTTATAATGAAATTTTTGAGTTTGACAAACACACTGCAAAAAACAAAACAAACAAAAAAACAGCTATACAGCATAGTTCAAATAAATTATAATCTTTATTCATGTTTTTCTCATGGTTTCTCAATAGAAAGTATTAGAATAGCATAGTTCTAATACCTTTAAAACTGGCTAGTGTCTTTTGGTAGTTATCTAAACAGTTTGGAGATTAAAATAATATCAGATTTATCTAATTTTAAATAAACACAAAAATAGATGAATAAGACATTTACTTTTGCTATGGTTAAATAAATGTCCAGTGATATCTTCCAAAGATTTCTGAATTTTGGTGCAATTTTTTCTCTATATATAGTGTTGATATGACAGCTAGTAAATAAACTAAGTTTTATCATGCTAACATGTGTGTTAATATTTAAAACAAGTGTGTTACAACTAGCCCCACATTAGGTTGTGCCTACACCACAATGTCATGATGTATTTTTAAAATCACCAAGGGAAGCTGAGTGCCTTACTTTCAGATCATCATTTCAAGTTATGCAAGTTTATTTTAAATAAGATATGAAAGACAGCGATGATACTGTATTTTATTCCAATCATCAGCTCATCAGTAGAGATTCCACGACCTGATACGATAAGGGAGACATCCAAAATGTGTACTGGTTGTGTGTTTCCTGGAACAGGGTTGGAAAACAATGGTTGACATTCAGGCTGATTTGTGAAGCATAATAAGCAAATCATTGCAATAGAAACTATCATGGGACTTAAAGGTGCAATAGGTGGTCCGGAAAATTCAAACTTTAGCCTGGTAGCATTGAAAGCATATGATCCCAAATCTCCCTGCAAATCACCGTCCAAAGCCACGCCTCCTCCAAAATACATGAACGCACACAGACCAGAAGCGAGACGACCAGAGACAACGTTATCGGATTACATCATGTGTCATTCAAACTTTACAGTACAGTGAGGGAAGAAACAGAAGCACATGAAGTAAAGAATGCTCTGTATTTCAGCTTTATTCATATGTGATATCAGGACATAGAGGCAACACAGTCGAATCTCACTAAATTATCTGCATAGGGCAAAGTCTGTGGTATATAGAACTGTACTGTCAAACCTGAAATGTAGATACTTGCCACTTGTTGTCAGTTCAGATTAAGAAGCAAAGTTAGGTTGTTTGCTTGCCACTCTCACTCTGTCTGCACAGCGTACGTAAAACGTGCTGATAGCGAATGATGTCTGCATGAACATATATGCAAACACGCTTTAACTGACAAGAAACGCATGGTATCATGTCATTCGGACCGAATGCAATGGGAACACCCTTGGGGTGGTGCTGATTGTCCAAATGCGTATAGAATCACGCCAGTTCAATGGCTCAATTCAGCGGTGCTCATCACTCACTCTTAATACTGTGAACTCATCTGCTCCTCTGATTTTCTTCTTCTTTAGAAGTGGTTTATCTGGCCCGTGCTAGTTGTATATTCTCTTTTTGTGCTTCAGCGACCGCATTTAGTGGATCTTGCTTCGTTCTCCTTTCGGTGAAGCACAATGGAGCTGCGTCATTGCCAGCCACCGTCTTCTCATTTCATTGCAAGAGACAACCCGCATGGCAATTTATGGTGCTTCTGGCTGCTCGTTTTGCCAGAATTTCAAGCTTAAAACATTCCTAGACTATGCTTGCATTGAGAAGAATTCATCCGCTCTTCCCCGTTGCTCTGTGACAAATGAAGCGGCTGAGGCCCTTCATGAATCCGAGGCCTGGGGTTCAGGTGTCGAGTTTGAGGTTGGAGCAGGCCGGTTTCTCCCTCTCTCTCTCTCTCCTGCCCTAGCGCTCGCGCCGCGCTGATTCTCCTGTGGAATTTCTCCACGACTATTTATGCCGCAGTCCAGAGGCATGCAATGCCGTTTACTTTGGAATGAAAAATGTTTTATTCACCGTGGCTTCTGATTCAAAGGTTTTTGGGCCTGCGGCCGACGCTAAGCGCCTAGCGACCAGGAATCAAGGACTTCTACGGCCTACACTGAGCTCGTGGACGTGCTATTGAGAAGCTCAACATTCAGTGGCCTGACGAGCCTCGCGATTCTCAATCCTCCAAGCTCGACGAGCATTTTTTGAGCGGCCAATCTAATTCGCGCCCCATTAGAAGGAAGCTGACATTTTTCAGTGATCTTCATTACGAGATCTCAAGACCCTGGAAGCAGCCTTTGTCCGCTCATTTGACTAATGCGGCAACCCAACCTGGCTGGTTCTGTGGATCAGGGTTATACTTGCATTCCAGCAGTTGAGGACATGCTGGCCACTCACCTTTCACAGATGCTCTTGGAATCAAAATCTGTTTTACCCGCCGCCATGCACGCTTCGGGATACAGAGTTAAGTTACCAACACCATCTTCCTGTATTGATGGACGGAGACACTTCAGGCTATCTCCCCTCAATACCTCTTCTCGCTCGAGCTGCTTCACCCCCGACGGGAGACGCATCTGGCTTTCTCCCAGAGTCGGATGCTCCAGCCTCTACACCAGACCCCTAAATGAGAAAAACCTCCTCATTAGTCCTCATGGGCCTCTCTTCGCTGTACTTCACTCCAGTAACTTTAGCTTTCTGCCCACCACCTCTCGCTGGCAGCCACACAGAAAGTCTGGCGGCCGAGCTCCTATTAGAGCCCATTCCTATGCAACCCTTGTCTTACCACCTGGCAGCATGGAGGCTTCTGCCAGTTGTGTCGTGCTGGGTTCTCCGCACAATTCAATTCGGATACACCCTCTATTTCCATCGCCATCCTCCTTGCTTCGACGTGGTTCATCCCACTGTTACAAACAGCATCCTCAAGGCTTCTGTTCTTCAGCAGGTAGATAGAGGAGGTTCCTCCTTCTGACTTGAACTGTGGCTTTTTCAGCCACTACTTCCTCGTTCCAAAGAAGGACGGGGGTCTGCGTCCCATATTGGACCTATGTCCAGTTTGAAGTTGCACCAATTTCGGGTCCTTTCATTTGGTCTGGCTTTGGCTCTGCAGACATTCTCCAAGTGCATGGATGCAGCTATGGTGTTGTCCAGTCTCGCCATCTCCTGGCTCCGCCTGGGTCTCCAGATCTACTGGCTCCATCGCTGGTGGTTGGACCCCTGACTCCACCCTGGCTCCTCCCACTATCGGGTCCACCGTGGTGTCTCTTCCCTAACTGGGTTCCCACCTGGTTCCTTCTCCCTTAAGCGCCTCCTTGGCTTCTCCCTCCGTCAACTCGTCTGTGGTGTCTCTATCTGTCGGCTCCTCCTAGTTTCCACCTGTCTCTGACTCCTCATTCTCCTCCTGAGCCCCCACCCTCTCTCCTTTTTTAGACTATATTGTTAGTGTGAGGACGTGCCTTTCATGGAGGGCGGTGTAATGTCAGGGTTATGTTCAGTTCTGTTTGGTTTCATTGTGTTTTGGTTTCATTTTTTCTGTTCTTGTGTTCTGTTCATTGCTAGTTTCAATAGGTATTCATTAGTTCCACATCTGTTCTTAGTTCTGTTCTCAATAATTATTTTTCTGTATTTATAGCCCTTAGTTCCCTTTCATAGTCACGACGAATGGGGTTTTGCTTAGAAAGTCTATCAACTTCGAGTATTACAAAACGAGCCAATGGGAAAGAAATGCCATGGGTCTGCTGATTTTGCATAGCGTAACTCCGCCCCACCTCGTGGGTATATAAGGAAGTACGCTGTTAACAAGAAGATATGTTTTTGCTTCAGAGCCAAGAGGTCCTCTTCACTCCTGCAGCCTATTCTCTGATTATCTTCGAGAATCTTCTAGACGAGCAGCTTTCAGTCTGTGTTGGTGTGATGGCGTGTTCCTGCGAGTTTCACATTCCTGCCTGCTGATCTGTGCAGTGGTCTGCAAGAGCGTGTGTGTTTCTCCCCGGGTGCTTCAGCACTGCTGCAAGCTTTTCTCTCACAAAAAGATCTTGCACGTCTTTTTGAAGACATTCTGCCCGTGTATTTCTGAGTGCGGTAGTCTGATAGATTCAGCTGATGGGCACGAACGCTGTTTGACATGTGGGCTTCGATCACGCTCGGACAGTGTTCATGGATGCATGTTATGGTCAAGACTTGATGACCAAGAGCGAGAGTCCCCTCATCCACACTCCGATCTATTCTCTCTATGAGAGGGAATACTTTGGCTGGTGGCCAGAATGACCTAAGGCAGATGGTGTGGTAACAACATGACAAATTATCCTCGGTCCACACCCCCCTCTTTCACATTGCAACCCGCGTGGTTTCCGGATGAGTTCGCTGACCTGTCGTGTTCTGTGGACGCGGAGTGGCCCAGCTTCTCATTTGGCGTCCCGGCAGATGAAATCATCGGCCTCTTCCGCCTTCTCTGCCCTCGCAGAGGCCGCAGCCAAGGGTACACTGGGGTTCCCCCCGTGGAGTGTTCTGTGGCAACACATCTGTGTCCCCACAGCGCCTCCACCTGGCGTGGTGACCCTAAGCACCCCTCCAATGCCTGTAGGTTTTTTATCTACTCCGGTGGCATGACCTATAGAACTGCGGGGCAGGCTGCCGCCTCACTGCATGGTATTGCCATCCTTCAGGGTACTCAATGACATGCACGAGGGTAGAGCTGATTCGGGGCTCATCCAAGAGCTGCATGCTGCTACCGACCTCGCTCTATGAGCGACGAAGGTGACCGCACGCTCCCTGGGTCAGGTGATGTCCACATACGTGGTCAGACATCTCTGGCTTAACCTGGTTGATATGCGCGAGGCACAGCGATCCCACTTCCTCAACTCCCCCATATCCCACGCTGGCCTCTTCGGCGGCGCGGTCGAGGACTCTGCCCAACAGTTCTCGGCCACCCAGAAGCAGACAGAGGCTATCAAACATGTTCCGAACGCGGGATTGGTTTGCAGCAGTCGACCTAAAGGACGCCTACGTCCATGTCTCTATTCTTTGTCGACACAGACTGTTTCTACGGTTTGTTTTCGAGGGGCAGGCATACAAGTACGCAGTTCTCCCATTCGGGCTAGCCCTGTCTACTCGCGTCTTAACTAAGGTCGTCGAGGCAGCCCTTGTGCCGCTACGCCAACACGGTGTTTGCATCCTGAACTATCTCGACGACTGGCTGATCCTAGCTAACTCTCGAGACCAGGTTTGCGAACACAGGGACCTAATGCTCCGGCACCTAGCTCGTCTGGGCCTTCGGGTCAACTGGGAGAAGAGCAAACTTTGCCTCGTGCAGAGGATCTCTTTTCTCGGTATGGATATCGACTTGGTCGCCATGTGCGCGCAGCTTACAAGCGAGCGTGCGCAGTCACTGCTGACTTGCCTTAGACAGTTCGAGGGCAAGAGTGCGGTTCCACTGAAGTTATTTCAGAGGCTCCTGGGGCATATGGCATCCGCAGCCACAGCAACGCCGCTCGGATTGCTTCATATGAAAACGCTTCAGCTCTGGCTTCGCGATTGAGTTCCGAGGTGGGCATGACAACAAGGCATGCCCCGAGTACTAGTAACTCCAACCTGCCATCAGACCTTCACCCCGTGGATGAACCTCAGCTTTCTACGGGCCGGAGTGCCCTTAGAATGAGTTTCCAGGCATGTTGTTGTCTCAACAGTTGCCTCCACCACGGGCTGGGGTGCCATGTGCAATCGACATGCTGCCGCGGGCTCTTTGACAGGACCTCAGCGCCTATGGCATGTCAATTGCCTCGAGTTGCAGGTAGTACGTCTCGCTGTGCACCACGTCCATGCGTTGCTCAATAACCAGCACGTACTAGGCCGATCAGACAATACCGCGACAGTAGCATACATTAACCGACAAGGTGGTCTACGCTCACCCTGTATGTCACAACTCACCCGCCACCTCCTCCTATGGAGTCAGAAGCATCTGAGGTCACTTCGGGCCATTTATTCCAGGATCCCTGAATTGTGCAGCCGACGAACTCTCACGGTTTCAGCCTCTTCCTGGAGAATGGCGACTCCATCCCCAGTGGTTCAGCTGATTTGGGATCAGTTCAGGGACGCACAGGTACACCTCCCATGACTCGTCCCATTGCGACCTGTTTTACTCCCTGACCGATGGCACGCTCAGCACGGACGCTCTGGTGCACAGCTGGCCGCGGGGCCTCCGCAAGTATGCGTTTCCCCCAGTGAGCCTTCTTGCACAGACCCTGTGAAAGATCAGGGAGGACGAGGAGCAGGTCATATTGGTTGCGCCTCATTTGCCCACTCGGACCTGGTTCTCCGAACTTGTACTCCTCGCGACAGCACCTCCCTGGCCAGTTCCTCTGAGGAAGGACCTTCTTTCTCAGAGACGGGGCACCCTATGGCACCCTTGTGCCGATCTTTGGAACCTTCACGTGTGGCTCCTGGACGCGACGAGGCAGGTTTGAGTACCCTACCACCAGCGGTGGTGGCTACCATCACTTCCGCTAGAGCGTCGTCCACGAGACATGCCTATGCGTTGAAGTGGAACCTCTTCGTCAACTGGTGCTCTTCTCACCGAGAAGACCCCAGAAAGTGTTCGATCAGTGTCTTGCTTTCCTTCCTGCAAGATGGTTGGAGCGAAGGCTGTCTTGCTCCACCCTGGAAGAGTATGTTGCCGCAATCGCCGCACATCACGACACAGTCGAAGGTAAGTCCGTGGGAAAGCACGACCTGATCATCAGGTTCCTGAGAGAAGCGAGGAGACTCAATCCTCCTTGTCCTCCTCTCGTTCCCTCTTGGGACCTCTCAGTGGTTTTAACTGCCCTGCAGAGTGCTCCCCTTGAGCCTCTGCAATCAGTGGAGCTTAAGTTCTGTCAATTAAGACAGTGCTCCTGGTTGCACTAGGCTCCATTAAGAGGGTAGGGGACCTGCATGCATTTTCCGTTGACGAAGCGTGCCTGGAACTCGAGCCAGCCTATTCTCACGTGATCCTGAGACCCCAGCCTGGATATGTGCCCAAGGTTCCCACCACTCCCTTTCGAGGCCAGGTGGTGAACCTGCAAGCGCTGCCCATGGAGGCAGACCCAGCCTTGGTACTGCTCTATCCAGTATGCGCCCTCCGTGCCTATGTGGACAGAACTCAGAGTTCAGGACCTCTGACCAGCTCTTTGTCTGTTATGGTGGGAAGCTGAAGGGAAATGCTCTCTCCAAGCAAAGGTTGTCTCACTGGATAGTGGACACCATTGCTTGGCATACCAGCAGCAAGGTCGACCATGCCCCCTTGGTGTGAAGGTCCCCCTTGGTCTCCACCCGGAGTGTGGCATTCTCTTGGGCTCTAGCGCATGGCGCCTCGCTAACAGACATCTGCTGGGCTGCAGGCTGGGCGACACCAAACACATTCAGCAGATTCTACAATCTCTGAGTAGAGCCAGTGTCCTCTCATGTACTCGCTTCAACCGGCCGGTACTAGGATCCGCTCAGGTGTCTTCGCTTGCTCGCTATTCCACTCCACGGACTGGATACGTGCAATATTTACTCAGGTGAGCTTCACGACAAGCCCTGAGTTGCTCCAGCACGGCTGACGTCAACGCCAGAGTCTATGCCTCCAGCAGCTTCGCGTTGGCTAGGTGCCTTCATGTGGGAACCCCTCTGGGCGACCCCCACGTATGTATTTCCACTGTAAGCCTCTCTGAGCATGTGTCTTTCCCTTGGCAAGCCACCTTGCCACCACTGGAGTTGAAAAATTCCACCCTACGGGCTGGATACTCCAATGTTTCTCCACATGTTACCCCCTTCGGGCCATATGTGTATTCCTAAGTCCTCCCTTCGGACAGGCAATAATTGCATATTTCCATTGAGATATGCTTCCCAGTGTATCTTTGTATTCCTGTGTTAAGTAGGACTCCTTCGTCCGTGCTAGTCTCACGACAGGGAGCTAAGACTTACGCAGGGCACTGGAAGACAGCCGAGAAGGTGGCGTGATTAGTCTGGAACCCCATTCGTCGTCACGACAGAACTCGTAGTGACTACGAAAGGGAACATCTCGGTCATGTATGTAACCCTCATTCCCTGAGTAGGGAACGGAGACGTTCCGTCTCCCTGCCACTTCCGCTGTACCGCTGGAAACGCCTGAGTTCAGTCTCGGCTCCTCAGCAAGTAACATATCTGCATGTTGCCAGCGTACTTCCTTATATATAGTTATATATACTTCCTTATAGATACGCTATGCAAAATCTGCAGACCCATGGCATTTCTTTGCCATTGGCTCATTTTGTAATACTCGAAGTTGATAGGCTTTCTAAGCAAAACCCCATTCTTCGTCACGACGGAACGTCTCCGTTCCCTACTCAGGGAACGAGGGTTACATTCGTAACCGAGACGTTTTCTCTGTTCAGTGTTCCATCTCGTTTATGTTAATGTGGTTGTGTTTTACTGTGATTACTCCTGCAATCTCCTGCATGTTTTTCTTTGTTTATTAATAAAGTGTTTTTTCTCTTATTCTACTTGTCATTGACTATGTTTACATGCAGCCAATAACCCGTTCAAAACCGAGATATTAGCAATAACCCGGTCGCGCACGGCCATGTAAACACCGGCAAAAACCCGAATATGCTCATATCCCGGATTTTAAAAACCCGGATATGATCCCTGGGGTACCCCTTTTCTAACCCGAATTTTTGGTCATGTAAATGCGCATCGGCATATCCCCATAGTGATTTGTGTTCTGCGCATGTTCTATTCACAAGGAATCTTGGTCTTTTGAGTAGAGGAACTTCTCGGCCCATACAAAAACCCGCGTGCATTATATACCGTAAGTAAACATGGCGAGACGCAGCACAGCATACTTTTGGAGCGAGGTCAGTACCAGCACCAAAGTGCAAACAAAGGCGATCGCTATCTTCCCCGAACTATTCATTATCCGCTTGCTGCTGCTGTTGTTGTTGTCTTTGGATACAGGAAGAAGAATCGGAAATGACGCATATTGCGTGCGTTGCCGTTTACATCGGGATATTGCAATTCCATGTATACAGGAGTAACTCTCTCTGCTCACGCATGTAAACGGGTTATTCCTAATGTTTCAGAAACCCGAATAGTGACCTTAACCCGACCATAACCCGAATATTGGCTGCTTGTAAACGTAGTCATTGTGCGCTTTATACAGCCACTCGTTACATATTTATTTTAGAAAATAAATTGGGTAAATGTTTATTTCATGTCTTTAAATGGCTAAAGCTTTTGAACACAAAGAGGTATTTTCACATAATTGGGTATACATATGTAAGAGCTCAGTCTGAGTACACGTAATTTTAATAGGGCTTGGGCGCAACAATCAAAAACATGAAAAATCAGAATTGGTGTCATCAATTTTAATGTGTGATTTAATCTTCTATTTCCCTCAGATCAAGAAACAGCAACAGGATGTCATGGGCTTCTTGGCAGCCAATAAGATTGAGTTTGAGGAATGTGACATTGCAGCTGATGAAGACAACAGAAAATGGATGCGGGAAAATGTTCCACAGGATTTCCGACCAACCTCAGGGAACCCATTACCTCCTCAGATCTTCAACGAAGAGAGATATTGTGGGGTGTGTACATATAAGAAATATCTCATGTTGGGGTAGTACAGTAGCTCTCAACACTAGTCAAACATTATGGAATATTCTGGGTTAACAACCTAAAGTCTTTGGACAGTATCTGTGACACGCTATCAATAATATTTTGCACTCATCCCTTTAAAAGCAAAAGCTCTTTAAAGATGCACTATGCAGGGTTTTTAGTTTGCAAACCAGATTAAAACTTGGCCTCTCCTCTACATGGCCAGAAGCCCTCTCCCCAGATATGATAAATCAGTTGCACACGCAGTTGGCAATATAACAACAAACAAACAAACAACTGAAAAATTCTTCATAATATCTTCTTTTGTATTTCCCAGTAGAAAGATTTGGAACAACATGAGGCTGAATAAATTATGATTGGATTTTTTTTTTTTTTTTGGTTTAACCAATCCTTTAAAAACGTGTCACAGATTTAACCCAGAATATTCCTTTAAGAGAAAATAGTTTACCCGAACTCAACAGATGCCTTTCACGAAGGTGATGAAGCTTTCAAAATTAATCTATTTATGTAAGTTTCAGTGTTGTGCAGGACACATTTCTGCACAGGTAATTTTCAAATATCAGAAGAACTGCAGTCTTGTGTTTTGACTGGTTTACTCAAGCACATACTCTAATAAATTGAGCAATGCTTTCTTTTGCCATCTGCTCCCTAAATGATGCTTCTGTGCTCCAGAACTATGAGGCGTTTTTCGATGCCCGAGAAGACAATGCTGTGTATGCGTTTCTTGGCTTGACTGCGCCCCCAGGTTCAAAGGTAGGTGTTCTGACAGACAAAAGGGTCCTTTATGCCCTCCTCATGTGTACGGTATGTGTCCGCTTTTAGGAATGTTTGAGTGCTAATGTTTAGCCTTACGGACACAGTGTCCCCTCTGAGGGCCTTTGCTTCATAGACATGCTCTTCTCTTTCTTCTACTGTACAGAACAGGTTCTCACTGCTAACTTGAACTAATCCGAAGGCTTTCTATGTTTCTTCACAGGAAGCAGAAGCCCTATCTAAGAAAAGGCAGATGTAATCTAGAGAACCCGCTCCAGCACAGCTGCTGAACTCCTGCACTTTCTGATTTCTGATGGTTTTCCTTTCTTTTTCTTATTGGTTCTTATCTTTAATCATTCTTTTTTTTTTTGCACCTATGAAATTATGTGATGAGATGGAATTATTTGTCCACTCGAGCCCTTTTCATTAATTCACTGTTAAATGGCTATTCAACTTTAAATGAATTTCTGTAGCCGTCCAAATAGACATGAGCAAAGATGTGTCAAGATTTGACAGTTAATTATTTCTCTAATTTTTAAGCAAGTTTATACTTAAATGTACTTGATTATTAATGTGGTTCAAGTTACATCCAATTAGTGGCCATATATTGCAATGATAGTTTGCTTTTTTGTTTGTTTAAATGTATTCTTTTTAGTATCCAGTATTTTTAGTAAAATGGATCTTTACTTTTTTTTTCTCAAATAATTGATTTATATGTATATTTCATACTGCATGTTTTGCCTCAAGTATCCTCCATGTCTTAATACTTAATACTTTTTTTCTTAATACTGAGTACTTTTTTCTATTTTTAAGTTTTAAAACAAGAGAGAAATATAACAGGCCTCCCACTTGAAACACCGCTAGTCATTCTTTCAAATCCTGATCTCATGCTTTCATTACAGTTGTACATATTTTCTTTTTTAAGATCATTGTAACATGTAATAAGAAGATTTGATATGAATGTATACTGTAGTGAATCTTTTTAGAGCTACAGTAATTTGGCAGTCTCTACCATGGTAAGGCCTTTGTTTACATTATTTACATGGCATACTGTATTGTACAGTGCCTGTATTTTATATAACAGTTATCTGCCATCTGTCTCTCTCCATCTGATGCATGTCTAATTCAGTTTTTACCATCACTTTGGTACTAATTTCAGAATCTTGATGTCATATTTCAGAGCTCTAGACATAAAACCCAAAAGTCTTCCGTTGTAACAGGCTGTCCAGTGTTTACAACATTGCATTGTGCTTTCATTTATTTAAATCATTACACTTGCAGAATCATTTGTTTATCATCATGAAATACCATAGAAACATTAGTTTTTTCGATTGCTTACACGGTTCATTAAACAATTTACCATTTTGACTGTCATTTTAAAAATCTAATATTTTAGTCATATATTATTCTCTTTTGTCAGAATCAAACTTTGGCCTCAAATGATGACATAACAAATCATAACAAATACACAGTCTACTTTCCTGCCAAGTTAACATCAGTGAGATTAATTCGTAACAATGTGACAAAAACCTCTTATTGGGAATCAGCAATTATTTTACAACTCAATGTCTATTACAGTATACAACATAAATAAAAGAGTGCAGATACAGTAAAATAAATCAATAAGCTTTAGGAAAAACTTAATTTTCATTACACTATACTTGTAGATGTAAAGAAGAAAAGTTAAAATACCACAGAATATGAACCCGGTATGCAACACAATGCAGTACTGTGAATTACAGTACAGTAAAATATATATTTTTTTATAAATAAATTCAGCATCCTCTGCACCTTTAGCCAAATTTCATTACAGTATACAGTACTATCGCAGTTTCTTAATTTTCTGACAAAAGACTTTCTCTACCTCGTCGTCTCTCAGTTCTGCAAAACTACAGGACGTAAAAAATGTGTTAAATGCTTTGACAAATGTGTCTGTTTTGAGAGCTGAATGAATGGTTTGGGAAATTGTGCCAACTGAATCAGTTATAGTCTGTTAGCAACCGAGAAAAACTAATTCAATCACCCACACACAAGATACTGATTTCACTGGTTAGTTATTTGTACAATCATTAAACATTGTTGTACAATATATGTGATAGATATTTCATAATGGTTCTATACATCACTGTAAAATGACTAGTAAATAAAATATTACAGAATATTACAGTATTGATGAAAACAATCAAATCCCACCATAGGTTCAATTTCCTTGAATCAAAGAAAAAAGTAAATTATTATTATTTTGTACTTAAGTACAATAAAACATCATCTGCAGTGTTTTGATAAATTGATAACTGTAATCTGTTAAACTCTACATCTATTGAAGCTGTATCTACAGAAATCTATAGATGTATCAAATGATTGATTGATTGATTGATTTATTAACCTTTAAGATCAGTTGGATTAAATGACTGGCTAATGTATTAAACTGAATGAAAAAAAGAGATGCAAATAAAATGTTTGATAGAATTACTGTAGTATTATGAAAGGCAGTTACGAATGAAAAGTAATATAGATGAACCGCTTATTATCTGCAGTGTAATGTATACTTTGTGACTTTGTACTACATAATTGACATACATTTTCTCAAATCAAAGTGCATATCTGATTATCTGTTGTTGTGTGATTGAGTTTTGAAAATTCACCACTTGCTTCTGAAAAGAGTACCAAAGCGCTAAAAAAAGTAAGACATCAATGTCAGTGGAAAAAAATGAGAATGATTTTGCTATTTTCAATTTGTTTTCTTGATAATTGCAGACTAATGAATAGTACACAGAATACTGCATACAAATATATAAAAAAATAAATAAATGGTACAATACATAATATACAAAAATAAATGTTTTAAACTGTTAACGGATGTCTGAATTTTATTACCTGAATGCAATATCTTACTCATTTTAACTGAAAGACCTGATGAAATACATTTTGATATTATCTCACTTCAGTTTAAACTACTACACTCCACTATATTCTACAGTCTGATAGCAAATGACAATTAAATGCAATGCATGCTTGAATGTGGATGTTTCATTTTACAAGGATTTGCTTTTAAAGAATTTTTAAAATATATTTTTAAAGAAAGGATAAAATACTCAAATTTCAGAGCTTCCTGTAGTTCAAAAAAAGGCAGTGTGCAAAATTATTGGAAGAAATTGCATAATCCAGCAAAACATTCATTTTATTCTTGTGCAGACACTAAAACACAGACAGTTCCATTCGTTGGTTGAAGAATGTGAACGTGGAGAACTGCTTGTGTTTCAGTGCGGGATAGAATAAGATCGTCCGTAACATTTCTCTGCGGCTCTGCCGATTGTCTTGTGCGCTTCAACTCTCGAACTGCAGAACTGCTCCTGGTGTAAAACGCAATGAAATGATTTGGTGGTTTGACGGTCTGGCATTACGCTTTGTGTTTAAATGTGAAGCATGAATTTAAATTATTTAATAGATTTTATGTTGTTATTTTTTCTGAAGTTAACATTTCTGAATTTATTTGACAACTTTTTGTGTAACTTTTGAGGACTGTTGAGGATCATTTTAATAATTAATAATATTTTAACAGCCGAAGAGGGCTTTTTTTTGCTAAAATTGCTAAAATGCCTCAATTAATAAATTAAATATATCACACATAATTTTTGTCTGAGAAATTACCCCACAAAATAGCATTACTGTGTTAGATTGTTAAGCATTGAATTGACATTACAAAATGCTTCAGAAAGAAATATTTTTATTTAACATTTTAATTTAGTTGGATTTCGCTGTATTTGGCCGAGCAGTCGTTTGGGTGGCTCTCCAATGTATTAGATTTCTGTAATACATAAAATAAGTAAGTTTTCCCAAAGTTTGATGGGGGAAGAAGAATGTATTGTAGGTTTGTAGTGTAGCAGTTCTTCAGCAGCGATGTTAGTATGTCGGCCTTAGAAAATCTTAACCCAATGTTATGTGTGTGTGACAGAACTTTATACATGAAGACAAAACAAAAGGGCTACAAAAAATAGAAAACTGTTAGGACCTCCCACAGGAGATTGATCTACACTGCAATCTACTCTAAGCAATGTTGTTTCTTTGTCATTCACACCTATCAGTTTCTATGGGCCATACATCTGTATGGGCCACTTGGTTCACACCTTTACAGACACAGATTGCATCTTGAGGCACAGTAACAATGTATATGCAGACACAGTAATTTAACTATTACCATAAGCCGATTACAATGCCCATGATATATGTATATTTTCTAATTTGTCATTTAGGTAAATGTACACAGACTGTTTAATGCAGCTGGCATGAATGCATTTACACTGGAATTACAATTGCACAAAGCAGTGGTTCCCAACCCCTTTCTGAAGGAACACTAGGTTCCCAATCAGTCTCAATCAGTTCCCTAGCTCCCAAGGGTGTGGACGAATTCGGGAATTGCTTTGAGGGCTCAAGCCCCTGCCATTTTTCAAAATTAATCAAAAGTTCCCCCCTCATATTTAATGATAATATTGTGGTCAATACAATAAAATAGGCTACATTTGATTATAATTAACATGACAATGTGTACAAAACTAAAGTAGCGTAAATTCACGTTTATTTTTACATGTCTTTCAGTCTCATAGACATAATAAACACATAGTGTTATGTACTTATTATGTCTATGGTCAGTCTGAGGTGTCGTTGCCATAACGCATTGCTATGGTTTGCTTCAGCGTCACTTCCGTGTGTGTTGCTTCGGACTTGACTGAAGGAGTCAGTCTCCGTTTTTGAGGTTCTAAAACTCTGGAGTAGTCTGGACGGCAGGCGTAACCGTAGCAAAAGTTATGCATTTTAAATGTATAGCTGATATAAAAAACTGGATGACTAGTAATTTCCTACTACTTAATTCTAATTAGAGATTCTAATTATTGGACAAAAAACGTCCTCACGTAATAACCTAGAATACCGTCTAACACCTGATGGCTGCTCTGTCAAGCCCTCATCGTCAGTTAGGAACCTGGGTGTGCTCTTTGATACCAATCTTTCATTTGAAAGTCACGTGTCTAGTTTCTGTAAAACCTAATGTTTTCATCTTAAAAACATATCTAAATTACGTCATATGCTCTCAATTAAAAATGCAGAACAATTAGTTCATGCGTTCATGACATCAAGGCTAGATTATTGTAATGCTCTACTGGGTGGTTGCCCTGCACGTTTAATACATAAACTACAGCTGGCCCTCTCCCCGGACAGCACGCCAAATATGCATACCATTTATTCTATCTAACTTATTTGTAAGTGTGAACTAGTGAAATGGTTTAGCTCCCCAGTACGCATTATAGTCCTTCACGTCTATTGCGATCTCAAAGTTCCGGCCAGTTGATAATACCTAGAATATCAAAATTGACTGCTGGCGGTAGATCCTTTTCCTATTTAGCACCAAAACTTTGGAACAATCTTCCTAACATTGTCCGGTAAGCAGACACAGTCTGTCAGTTCAAATCTAGATTAAAAACACATCTCTTTGGCTTAGCATACACATAACACATTATAGACTTCTATAATTCAATTAACTGGGAACCGGGAACACCTCCCATAAATCCTGATGTACATCGTACATTGGTACATCATAAGATTGGTACATCATAAGATTGGTACATCATAAGAAGGATGGCGTCTACGCTAATATTAGTCTCTCTGTTTATCCCGAGGTTTACCGCAGTCCACGGGATCCAGGCCATATCCAGATCTGATGAAGGACCATCGCATGGACATGATGACAACACATCCCTGAAGTGCCAGCCTCATCAACACTGTAAAGGCCTCATGGACACCTTTAACCAGTCCTCGGATCTGATTTGAGTCACAAACTGCTTCAAAGTCAACATTTTGAACTTGAGCTTCTTGACTGAACGATTCAGATGACGAAGATCTAGTATAGGACCCAATCCTCCATCCTTTTGGGAACAATGAAGTACCAGGTGTAGAACCTGGACTCTCTGTTGGGTGGAGGAACCCGTCCTATAGCTTCCTTTGCTAACAGAGACTTTACTTTTTTGTTCCATCACCAGAGCCTGCTCGGGATGTACTAACATGAGTAGAACTCCATTGAATCGTGGTGGACGAGAACCAAACTGGATTCTGTAATCTTTTTTTATAATCTGCAGGACCCATCAAGATACTTTTGGCAGAAGCCTCCACTCTGCAAGATAATCTAGTGAACCAGCCTCTCGAGGCTGGCCTCTGGTGTACTCAAAGCAGCCATTTCGACGACCTGAAGCGACCAACTTGACTGCTTTTTGATCCTCCTCAGAGGGTGCGAGAAAAAATGGAAGGCCCGTGGTGTAATGTTGTGATTGATGACAAAAGCACTTTTCCAGTGTGCTTTTTGGACGAGCACCTTGTTTCTCGGCAGGCCAATCGATGTTCAACTAAGACACAGCATGAGTAATAACCTCCACCAGCTTTTCACAATGCTCGCAGTCAGCCCCCTCGAAGGCTGACAGAGCACGATCTGCTCCCAAACACATAACACACAAGTCATGTGTATCCCTACCCGTGAGGTAACAAGGGCAGGGAGAAGCACACGATTTGAATGTCTGTTTATTCGCCATTCTTTTTTGTAAATGTGTAAAGCACAATATAGGGAAATACAACAATAAATAGGACAAATAGGATGAATACAGAGTGCTTGCTGAGGCACAGAAGCTAACGCCGGTCATTCCGGATGTGCTTTTATCCTTTCCTGGTCCTGACGTCACCCCTCCGTGATGTTCTGTCTTGCCATTGGGCTAGTTGACACACATGCTTAAGACGCAATCAAGCAAAGGCGTTCCCAAAGCGTCATTGACACAGCGCGAGTTCCCTCAAAATGGAACATATTTTTGTTTGCTTGGGAGGAGGCACCTGTTGAGATAAAGCAAGAGCGTCTACCTGGAGAAAAAGGAGTAAATAAACAAAAAAGGAGATAAAGACAAACCATTAATCTATAAATATAGGGGAGGTGGATCTCAGACAAGAAAGGAGAATGATAAGGAAGAAAAAATGGTCACTTCAAAGGAAGAGGATCTGAAAAGAGGAGGTGAGAATACAAAGGTTACTGTAAAAAATATGTCAATGATTCACCCATAAAACATCTATAAAATGTATTTATACAGTTTAGAGTTACAGGGACAATGCCATGTAAAAATGTTATAGACAAGACAAGCATCTGTAAATTTGATAAGATTGTCCCAGGTTGATAAGATTGTCCCAATTAAATTATGTTTTTTTAGGCAGTAACAGTGGTGATAGGTATTTGGCTTCCTATCAAGCACCTTAGAAGCTTGATGGTAAAGTAGCTGCACAGGTTATGCACATATATTAAGATATATGTTTCAAATCACACTTGTTGCTACATTAATTTCAGTAATACAGGCTACAATTGCCACATTAGAAAATACACTTACATTACCTAACTTATGTAATTGAATCCATAATGTTATGTATCTAGTGTGTTATCAAAAGGAGTGATGAAGTATGACCCAGCCATGAGGATTTGATGCCACCTGTCTCCCTTCTATTGATGCATCTCTGGTCAATCTGATATTAATGTACACAGTCTTGTTCAAACTGTTTCCTCTTCCTTGTACTCTATCCTGCGCTATGTTCAGATATCTCCCTCTCTCTCTGACTTCATGAACACATTGCATTCCTCCTCTTTTTTCCCTACCATTGATAGAGTTACTAGAGTAACACCTACATCCAAAACTATTATTGACAATATTATTACTAATATTCTAAACGTCAAGCTGGAGACGGGAGTTGTTCAGGCTGATATCACAGATCATTTTCCAATTGCAATATTTTTTGGCTCTGGTAAATCAGCTTCTCCTCCACTTTTTAAAATTAAATCTAAAATCCTTAATGAGAGAACCTTACAGCACCTAATTGTTAACTTACAGGCCAAGTCGTGGGCTTCTGTCTATGACAGTGCGACTTCTGATGCTGCATATGACAATCTGATTAAGATCATTCAAGACTCCATTAAGGACACAATTCCTGAGAAGACTATCAAATGCAAAGGGCTCTCCAGAACCCTTGGATTACAAAGGGAATCTTGAAATCTATTAAATATAAAAGTAGGCTTTACAAATTCTACATGAAAAATCCTTCTAGTTTAAATAAAGAGAAATATATTTCTTATAAAAATAAATTAACGAAGATCATAAGAAAGAGCAAAATAAATCATTATACAGAACTTCTAAAAGCCTCACAGGGGGACTGCAGGAGGTCATGGAATGTGTTAAATGAAGTTCTCAATAGGAGACACAAATCGACTGTTCTACCTGATCTTGATGATGCCAAAGCTGATCATGCACAGAGTTTTAATAATCATTTTGTTTCAATGGGTGTAAATCTGTCTAAAAAGATAAGTCAACCCAAGGGTGTCAACTTTAAGCATTTTCTCTCTGGTAGTTACATTAATTCATTTTTCATGATACCAACAGACAGTACTGAACTCCACAAGATCATTTTGGACTTGAGGAGCTCATACACCACTGGTGTAGATGGAATATCTAGTAAGATCATGAAGGCCATTGAGAACATCATTGTAGAGCCACTGGTTCATTGTATTAACCTTTCTTTATTTACTGGTATTGTAAAATGACAAAAAATGCTAAAATAATCCCAATTTTTAAATCGGGCGATAGAAATAATATGAATAATTACCGGCCCATATCAATTTTACCCACCTTTTCTAAAGTAATGGAGAAGGTAGTATACAATAGACTTAGTGGCTATCTCGATAAACTTGATATTCTTGTTCCCTCTAAATACGGTTTCAGAAAAAAGAGCACAACATGTATGGCTATATTAGACCTAATTGAACAAATTAATGACTGTATTGAAGAGGGAAAATGTGGTATTGGTATTTTCTTGGACCTATCAAAAGCCTTTGATACCATTGATTTTGATATCGTATTGCACAAATTACAACACTATGGTATCAGAGGTCTAGCACTCGAATGGTTCAGAAGTTATCTATATGAACAGTATGTCCATGTCAATGATCATAACTCTACCTGTAAGCCCATAATCTTTGGGGTCCCCCAGGGCTCCATCTTAGGGCCACTCTTATTTATTTTATATATAAATGATTTTGTAAATTCATCGACACTATTCCATAAAATCATCTTTGCAGATGACACGAATTTGTTTACATAACATAGTAACCTAGTTACTCTACAAGATATAGTCAATTTAGAGTTAATCAAAGTTGACTCTTGGTTTAAATGCAACAAATTGTCATTAAATGTAAGCAAAACAAATTTTATTATATTCAAATCGACCAAGAAAAAAATATTTATAAACACTGAAGACTGTTTGATTAAAATTAATGACCAATTGATAAAAAGAGTGCATTCCACTAAATTCCTGGGGGTCCTCATTGACGAATCTCTTAACTTTAAAATGTCATATTGACTATCTTGTGAACAAACTTTCAAAGTATGTTGGCTTATTTTATAAGATCAGACATGTTCTTCCACTGTCTGCTCTACTCTTGTTGTATAAAACTCTCTTTGAACCACATCTTAATTACTGTAATGTGATATGGTGCAACACCTTTAGAAGTCATCTTAAAAAACTTGCATCATTGCACAAGAAAGCTATACGGGCTCTGTCCTGGTCAGAGATAAATTCTCCTACTCACCCTCTATTTTATCGCTTTGAGTTATTAAGACTAGCTGAGCTAAATAAATATCATAATGCCTGCCTTATGTTTCAAATTGTCAATAGTATGAACTTTAGATTCAGTAGTCTTGTTCCTATCTCCAGCCCCCAGCACATATACCAAACGAGAACCAAACCACTCATATCTGGAAAATATCGCCGACATGTTCGCGCCAGTATGAGCGTTGTCTGTAGGGGGCCGCAGATTTGGAACGGGATTGATGATGGCTTTAGGGTGTTGCCCTTTATCTCCAACTTTAAAAGACAACTAAAAAAAATATCTATCAACCTATATTTAATATAATAAAACTGTCTTTTCATGGACTATTGGGATGTATGTGTATGATTGTATGTCTATGTATTTTTATGTATGTACTGGTGTGCTTTCAGTTCTTTACCATTGTTTGGTTGCAGGTGGTAACTGTGTACTTTGTCTGTACAACTTCTTTTTCATAAACTATGGGCCCCCATCTATAAGCTTTTTTTAGCTTCTTTGGGGGACCCATTTCACTATACCAGATTCTGATTCTGTACCCCCGTTGTATTATAAAAAATGCTGGTAGTGGTATTTGTAAAATAAAAAATAAAATAAAAAATAAATAAATATCCTTACTGTGAATGAAATGTTTATATACTGGATGAAACAGTTATTTTGTATAGAGTGAAAAGGATACTTTGTGAATTTGTGTATTGTACTAACACAATTAAAAATATGCTGACATCTGTTGTGATATTAGTACTAAGAGTTTTTAAAAATATACACCTTACTTGTGAAAATAGTACCAAAGCGAATAAAATAAAAACTGTAACACATTTGTTAGTCATGTGTTAAAATGTCTGCTACAACATTTAGATCATTTAAGCAAATTGAAAAAAAAAATTCTGAAAATTATTTTGGCTCTAAAATGCTTAATCTCTGTACAAAAAATAAACTCTATTAAATGACTATAAAATCTCTATCTATCAATCAATAAATCAATCAATGTGAAATTTAGTTTTGAGAATGTGGACCTGTAGCTCCATATGTTCACCACTAGATGTCCTAGTAGTAATAGTTTACTATTCTTCATTGGTTTGTGTGGGTTTGGTTTCTCCTTCATGTCTGTCTTTAATTCCTCATCACTCTGTAAAGTATTGTGTGTTTCGTAATAAACTATTTTCTTGGTTATAACTTAGAAAGTAACTTTTTCCCCACTTTTTTTGTGGAAAGTATAGACTACTATAGTATAAGAGTAGGTTGCCTTACAGTTGTCATGTATATGCAATTCTAAACACCTGGATTGGGATTTAGGCAATGGCTGGTGTAATAAATTAATGTTGTTCTGTCATAGGATTTCCAAGAGACTGCTCAGAAGCACAGAACAAATAATACGAATAACATTCTTTTGTGTACCTTTTTTGTGTGTGCCAATCAGCAACAGAGCTCAACATAGCGACCAAGAAGTGCCCAGTGATCAACCTTTAATAGGGTTAAATAAGGTAAAAGAATAAACCTTTCTAAACAGCGAGGAAACCTTTCAAAAAGCCCATGAACCATTGTGAATGGTGTAATCTATTTTACTTGTATATTTATATATTTTTGAATATTTTGAAACAAACAGCCATTCACTGCCCCCTAGTGCCATTTCATAAACTGTACCAGGAGAACACACTGAGTGGGGTTAGAGACAGAAAGTCTGAGACCAGACCACTATTGAATATTAGTCATGATCAATGAATCCATCAGTATTCTGATTTTCAATAGTAACATTATTTAGTTATATACTTTAGAATTGTCTAGACTTAAGGTCCTTGCACACTGAGTCCGAAATTTTGGTATGGGTTTTTGGTAACACTTTATTTTGATGGTCCCTTTTGAACATTCTGTTGACTCGCATTAGAGTATTATTAGACTGTCTGCTTAAATCTGCTAACTCTTTATTGTGATGATCCTTCAACAGAAATTCTACTGACTATAAGTCTCTTTGCAACTACATGTCAACTTAGTCTAACCCTAACCCTACCAGTCTACTAATACTAGATACTAAATACTAATACCCAAAAGCATATAGCCTAGGATATGATTCAAAATTCATCAGTTCATTCAATGCATATGTGTAAAATTCTAAACAACTGATAGAACATATTGTGTTGACATTAAATTTGATCAAATCTGAAAATCAGAATATTCAGAAATCAGAATATAGATGAAAATTAACTCTACAACATATTAAAAATGGGACCACAACACATGCAACACATTTAAACAACACTGTACATAGTATAATAAACAAACTCCAGCTGGTCCAAACCGCAGCAGCGAGTTCTTACCAGGAATTATGATATTAGCCCGGTTCTGTCAACACTGCATTGGCTCCTTATTAAACATTGAATACATTTTAAAATATTGCTGATTACTTACAAAGCACTAAATGGTTTAGCTCCGCAGTACTTGAGTGAGCTCTTAACGCATTATAGTCCTTCACGTCTATTGCGATCTCAAAGTTCCGGCCAGTTGATAATACCTAGAATATCAAAATCGACTGCTGGTGGTAGATCCTTTTCCTATTTAGCACCAAAACTCTGGAACAATCTTCCTAACATTGTCCGGGAAGCAGACACAGTCTGTCAGTTCAAATCTAGATTAAAAACACATCTCTTTGGCCTAGCATACACATAACACATAATCAACTTCTATAATTCAATGTTAGGCTGCATAGATTAGGTCAGCCGGAACCGGGAACACTTCCCATAAATCATGATGTACTCGTTGCATTATAAGAAGAATGGCGTCTATGCTAATGTGGCATATCGGGGGGGGGGGGGGGGGGGCTACTGCGCTCTCATTTACAGAGCTATAGCAAGTAACAACTACGCCACCCCAGCATTGAACTATGGGGAAACACCAATTAAGGGCACACAAGTTCAATCTCCTTCCCACAATCACAAAACAATGAGGCGTGGATACGTACAAAATAGATCTTTATTAAGTGATCATAAATAGTTTAAAAGACCACTGGTTACAGTAAAACACTAGTGGTGGTAAACAAGGCCACTGATTTATATATGAACAAATTGGTCAAACAAAGAAACAGAAAAGCAGGCCCTCGCCACTGAGCTGGGGTGCACCAGTTGGTAGGGCAGGCTAAGCAGTGGGCTTCAAATCAGCCCGCAATGAGTAACCCATGCAACAAATCTTAAAACACACACACACTCCAGTGAAATCCACTGCAAGAAAACCTACATCGTACACTCTAAGAAAAGGAGAGTTTCCATGCACCCTCCAAGGACAGCTAGCCTGTCCGCTCTGGGTCACCCCAGAAGAAAACAAAAGCAATTAATACCAAAATATGAAACAACAGCATTAATTGTTAATGCTCAGGGCAATAATCAATTAACACAAAAATAAACACACTGAAATAAATTAAATGTCGCTTACCGACAATAAAGGCAAAAGTACAAAACAAATAACAAATTAATCTACAGTAAGGCTCCAAATCTAAATGTAAGCCAAACCAAAAAAAGAAAAGCAAATAACACTAAACAAAATAAGCGAAGGGAGACAATTACAAAAATATTAATAAATCAAACTGAATTCTGAAAAGAATAACAAAATTAAACTAAATAAATCATAAACCTCACAATATGAGCTTACGAACACCAAAACAACAAGAAAACAAAAATCACCAAAAGCAATCAAAACCAAAGCAAAACAGCAGCGTCGAGACTAAGCCATATCAAGCCCTCAATTTACAGGCCTAAAATACACAAGAAACAAAGTTAGATGACATACTTTTTCTTTAAAATGGCCATAGGACCATGTGTGGGTTTACATACCGACAAGTGAGACTTCCCGTCAGACATCCGGCAAACCAACCCGTCAAACAATTCACTGAACAGAGAAATAACGCGTCATACATACACTAAATAAACTCAATAGTCCCACGCACGCACATGAACAATACAATGAAGATACCGAGCTGAAGACCAGCAGTCTCTCACAGCAGTCCGCGATGTACATGCAATCGATTTTCTTTCCCAAACTGGAACCATAACAGCAACGCAGGAGAACCAACCTCTTAAGCAGTGCAATAAGTACCCATGAACACACACCAGCTGAGCAGAAAAGTTAGTGAACAAACAATATAGACGCCCAACCGTAGCCATGTCAAGCAAACACCTACCTCAAACACAGAGCAGTGGAGTACCGGTGTTGTGCCGAATTTCGACCCCCTGACAAGTTATTACCCCCCTCGTTGAAGTCAGTACCTGATTGCCTAATCCCGACCCCTCCCCCACAACTAATCCTAAACCTACCAATGCTAGGGGGGTAATAATTTGGCGGGGTAAAAATTCGGCAAAACACCGGCAATCGTGACGCCCAAATAACGGAATAATATCACGCTAATTTGGGGATGCCCTTTATATACTCTAGATACTGCTTGGTTAATAATCATGGGGCAGAGCTATCCGTAAATGGCACTTCACTACACTAATATTAGTCTCTCTGTTTATCCCAAGGTTTACCGCAGTCCGCCGGATCCAAACCGTATCCGGATCTGATGAAGGACCTGCGCCTGGACAAGACGGCAACGCAGTCCTGAAGTGTCAGCTAGTCTCTCCCCTGTGAAGGCCTCCTTCTTCCCTTTACCTCTGTACAGATAAAACGTTGTCAAAATGATTCCAGTTCACATGGATCCGCGGAAGCGACAAAAAAATCTGTATTATGAATTAAGGCCAGACAAGAAATTTGGTGAGGTCAATTTGTAAAGAAAGACTACACGCCAGCGCACATTCAAATGCACATACCTATAGATTGAACACGTAATGTGCATGTGCACGCCAACAGCATTTTTGCAGATTCACGTTTTTAAGGCTTACGCAGAGATGATAACGTTTTTCAAAATTTTTCAAGGCTTGCACCTTGGAACCTCTTTCAAGGTTTGCGTTCTCGAGTCACCAAGCACTGATGTTGCGCGAATGAGCGGGCCGGAGCGCATTTAAGGGTTTTCTGTTAGAGCAGTGTCGTGTTAGCGGCCCCTAAGTTAATAACTAATGATCTTTGCAACGAAAGTGAATCAGTCAAAACTAACTTTAGCTGGACAATAACTTTATTCTAGAGCTGCTGTAAAGCAAAAACAATCTCTGTTACTTTAAGTATCACTTTAAAGCTGCTTTGAAACAATCTATATTGTTTAAAGCGCTATACAAATGAAGGTGACTTGACTTGACATGCAACAACAAATAGGCTAACAAAAATTCAATAAGTGGAACATTTAAAATGGTAACCATATTGTAAAACTTTCTTCACTACACAGATTGAACTTATTGCCTAGTCTTATTTTTGCTCTTTCTTTACTTTCTTCCATCTCTGACTTACAATTTCCTAATGGCACACTCATTTCTGTTTTCTAAAAAAGTAGATTATACATGTCAACTATAAAATAACCAGTGAATATTAATTTATTTCATGAACTTGAGTATAATTACTGAAGATTAAAGGTCGGCCACTTGAATCCCACTGGTCCACTTTATCTAACACATTCAGCCAAAGTGGGCCAGCAATATTTAAACACCTTACAAGAAAATTAACACATTTTAAATGTGAAATTTATTCCCTGTTAATTATAGTAACAAACAAAACAGGAACTGTCACAATAATATTTGTTTAGTGAGCAACATTATAATTTAGAAAACAATATCTTATGCCAGAGGGTTTTCTACCTTTAACCATGAGGGTGTCCTCCTTTGAGGTGTGACTACACCCACCAGTGTCATATTGCATCAACCAAAGCTATTTTTTCATTTAAAGAAATAGTGTCTCTTTAATTAAAGACCATTGTAATGCTCTGAAAGTGTTAACCCATTGAGCACAGTACAATTAAACTTAAACGGCCCACATTACCTGCATTCACCCTAATGCTGTTATTGTGTCACTAAATGTATTTTTAAGAGTTTTCAGACGAGAAAGGAGCTATCTTTATAAATAAACCACAGATTTGAGATTTAAACAACTACTATTTAAAAATTTGATCTGACTTTTTCAGAGTTGTGAGATCTAGTCACTGGGCGCTCAGCGCTCATGTACCCCGCCTGGAACAGCCTTTCCTCAGCTAGTCCTTCTGACATTTGCCGCTGGCTCTGATGTCTCTGTAGTGCTTAAACATGATATATAATTTGTCTTGTGTATATCTAAAGGGCGATCTTTGGTCTCATTAATCTATAATTTGTTCCCTGGCAAATCGTTTTGGCTGAGACCAAAGAGGAGTTTCATAACTTTATATATAGGGCCTATATATAAGCTATTTAACGTTACCATTGTAGCCTATGCTGACTTTGTATGTTTGACTGAATTGTTTGCTAGTCTTTATTTCTTATTGCATGGTTTCTTGTACTTAAACCGCAAACTTCACATACTTTTGAAAATCCAGCATTTAGTTGATCCTGGTAAGCACTTATTGTCACAGCTGTAAACACGACGCCATTCTTCTTCCACGAGGGGTTTTTGACTTCACTACATTTGTTATCAGGCGGACCGAACGCAACACACGTCTCCCGGACATCCTGTAGAATTCAACCAATCAGATGGTGACTTCGAAACTCCTGAAGTGTTTCCAGAAAAGTGTGCCATATGCATCAGACGTTCAGCCAAAGGTCCGTGGGCGTGACGTCTGAGGATGAGACTACTCAATACACTGCTGCATACCCATTGTGCTCTACAATGGCCGTGTTGGTCGTGAAAGTGCTCACACGAGTCATTTCAGAGTTCAGAATACCACAAATTATCAGTCCGATCAAGGGAGTAATTTCACTTCTAATTTGTTTGGTCAAGTTTTGAAACAACTTCACATTAAACATAATCTCTCCAGTGCTTATCATGCCCACATTCAAGGAGCTCTGGAGAGATTTCATCAATCATTGGATGTGTGTGTGTGCACTTGGATGGGTGAAATGCAGAGCACAAATTCCGAGTTTGGGACACCATACTTGGCTACACGTCACATCAAAAAGAGATGGGGAGACTGGCCTACCCTGGTTATTAATGGCAGCTCAGGAAGGTGCCCAGGAGAGTACTGATTTCAATCTGAACGAGCTTGTTCTTGGTCACGATGTGTGAGGCCCATTGGCAGTTTTGATTGGGAAAAGTTTTACCCACCAAAGAATGTCTTGACATATGTTAGTGATTTTCGAATTTTTGAAGCTTGTCAATTGGCAAAAGCATGTCTGAGTAAAACTTTTTGATCCTCATACAGAGATGTGTTCTTTCCAACCAGATGAGTAGGTACTTGCCTTGTTGCCTATTATCGGATCAACATTTCAAGCTAAGTTTGTAAGACTGTATAACGTTGCTCATCAGATTTCTGATCTTAATTATTTGATTAATACTTCAGTACTAATACCCCAGACTAGAGTGTGTCACATAAACATGTTGAAGCCTTATTATGCTCGTAGAGATCATGTTGACGTTTATGTACTTACATACCTCAGTGTACTGACTTCATCATTCTAAATACGGAGTACGATTTATTATTTCCAGACGCTCCTTCTCAAGTCAAGTCAAGTTAAGAAAAGTCACCTACATACTGTATTGTTTCAAAGCAGCTTTACAGTGATAATAGCCGTTCAATATAAGCTGACCAAGACTCTGCTTTCGCAACAAACTCGCTTATGGTTCCAATAAGCGCCATAATTTGAACAAAACATTATTGTCGTCGCCAATTTTTCTGTGATGTATCTATTCAAAATAACACACGCGCCCAAACATTCCCAACATTCCTAGCACTACTGCTTCGGAATCTCAATAATCTCAAATGCAAAATTGTAAGCATTTAATACATCAGACATCCAAAGAACAACTCCTTATTAGCTCACTCAAGGGTGTAACATCTGCACACTTTAAAAAATCACTGATCACAAGATCAGGGCTGATTCTGAGTGTGAAGATGATGCTGAGCTGGAAGTTCTCTTACGAGAGGTTCTCTCGTATTGTGTAAGTTGCTTACGCTACGGGTAAAGTCATCTTTTCTTGAGATATTGAAGCCAAAAATTATCCTTAATTTTGCATTTATTGTCAACGCAGTGCAGCAGCCAGCAGACCTAGAGCAGGCCATCTTGCGTGCTCATTGGCTGCCGTGCGGCAACTGCTGCAGCCTACCACTGAGCCTTCCGCGTGACGTCATGCCCAATGAGCCCGCCAAAATGGGGGTGGCTTAGCATATAAAAGACAGGCTGCATCACTGATTTCATCATCTTCAGCGAAGCTTTCCGCATCGCTGGACTTTGAGAGAAGCCTTTTCCGCCGTCGAATCTAGCGACCAGCAAGCAGAGGAAAGCGCCTGAAAAAGCCGGCCGTCTTCGCCACCTTCAGCCCTCCGTGTCTGCTACGCCATCCGGCGTCGAGTATCCTTTGTGCTTGCCTTCTGTGAGTGTTTGCCGCTGTGACACTCACTCTCTCTCTCTAAAAGAGCGCGAGCGTTTTTCTCAAAATACCTCGCCTTTCCTGCGGCTCGTGCAAAGCCCCGCTCAGCGCAGGAGACCGCCACGTGATTTGCGCTCTCTGCCTGGGCCCAGACCACGCAGCCCTCGCCCTGGATTCGGGCGGCTGCGAGCATTGTGAAGCGCTTCCGTTGTCGACCCTGCGGGCTCGACTCGAAGCCTTCACCCCGGACGCTGTCACTCCACCCTCTGGACCACGCAAGAAGAAGCGCCGTGCTCAGAGGATGCCGGAGCCTGAGGCCACAGTGAAGTGCTCGCCAGATTGTATCCCGCCAGCCTCACTCTCTCCTTCTCCGCCCCTCCCGGACGCGCAGCTGCCGGCTTCGGCCCTCACTGCCGCCTCCTCAGGGGACGAAGCTGAAGGAGCGTACCCAGGTGACAGCTGTTCCATCCTGGCATCGGACAGCGAGGAGTGGTCGAGCTCTCATCACTCCGCCTCCTCCTCGATCCAGGAATCCAGCATGACTCAGGCTGGCGTGGACGCTGAGCTCATTCGCCTCCTTTCAAAGGCCGTCGACCAACTCGACCTGGATTGGTCACCACCTAAGGACCCCACACCCAATAGGCTCGACGGCTGTTTCCTTCACAGCCGCCGCCCCCGCCCGTCTCCAGATCTGCGCCATTTCTGCCAGAGCTTCATGCCGAGCTCTGTAAGTCGTGGAACGCACCATTCTCTGCGAGGCTCCACTCACATGTCTCCTCGCTGCTCTCCCAAGTGGACGGCGCCACCGAGAAGGGGTACAGAGCTATCCCCCCAGTGGAAGAGGCGGTCGCAGCGCACCTTTGCCCGCCCTCTGCGAGATGGCGCTCAAAGTCTGCCCTCCCGTCTGAAGCCTGCAGGACCACCTCAGCCCTTGTCGGCCGCGTTTCTCGACGCGCCGCTCTCCCCTACCGGTCTCTTCGGCCCAGCGGTGAACGGGATCGTCGACCGCTTCTCCGAAGTGCAGAAGACCTCGCAGGTCATGAACCTTTTCCTGCCTCGATGCTCTAGCTCCTCTGCAAGCCGCCCACGTGAGCCGCCTGCACGACACGCTAGTCAGCGCCCAGCTCAGCCCCAGCCTCCGCAGCGTCGACAGGGCGGCCCTAGATCACGCTCGTCTGGACGCAGGCCGCCTCCTCCCCGGGGACCCCGGCCCAGGATTGCGCTGAAGCCCGAACAGGCAAAGTCCTCCTAGCGACACCAGAGAGGAAAAGACGGCTGGGTCTCGCCGCGGCCGGACCACCGTCAAAATATCTCGTCCTGTCAGTCCCCTCAGAGAAGGCTACTGCAGACGCACATTTAGCAGCCAACGAGTCGGCAACACAGCCCACTCGCCTGCACACAAACGCCGTTTTTACGGCGACCCAGAAAAAATCTCAGAAAGAGTACAAATTCTGGTTATCCGGCTCACGCCGATGGTGTTTTAAGTGTAGAAAAAGTGCCCACAAGTCAGTGCTCACCCCTACACATAAGCACGATGCCCCACGTGTCTCACACACTCACAGAGCCCACTCTCATAAAGCTGGCAAACGCCAGCTAGATGTAGAGAATGTGCCCACAAATCTGTGCTCACACCTACTCGCTGCCCGCTCTATTACACGGCAACAGCCTCACAGCGGCCAAGTTATGAATGTAAGTCATGTGCCCGCTCACGAGCACTCACGCTTAGTGACAAACACTTCGCCCCAGGCTCCGCTCGCACTAAATATCGTCACAAAATGTTCCCCATTCCCAGTAATCGGGTCGTCTCAAGTGACACAGTCACATCTGTCAGCGAGCCTCCGTTCCCAAGATCCGAGGGCGCGCGCGCCCCGCACACACCTCCGTTTCAGTTTCCCGAGCCCGCGAAGTGCAGCGATCGGAACCCGTAGTCCATTCTGCCCCTAGCTATACATGTAGGAGCATGGAAGGCTATTCCAGGTGTGTCAGAATGGGTGCTGAGCACAATAAGACAGGGCTATTCGCTTCAGTTCGCTCGCCGTCCCCCTCGCTTTCGAGCACGGGCCGAGACGAAAGTGAAAGCGGATGTAGCGCATCTACTCGGCGCAGAAATAGCCAAACTGCTGTGCAAAGGGGCCATAGAACCAGTACCTCCTTCTCTGAGCGAGTCAGGCTTCTACAGCCGTTATTTTCTCGTACCCAAGAAGGACGGAGCTCTAAGACCTATCTTAGATCTGAGATATTTGAACAAAGCTCTCATGAGACGGCCGTTCAAAATGCTCACGACCAGACAAATCTTCGCGCAAATTCGCCCGAGGGACTGGTTTATCTCCCTCGATCTGAAAGATGCATACTTTCAGATCCCTATAGTTCCCCGTCACAGGCCATTCTTGAGATTCGCCTTCGACGGTCGGGCATATCAATACACCGTCCTCCCATTTGGCCTGTCTTTGGCACCCCGTACATTTACAAAGTGCATGGATGCGGCTCTCACCCCCTTGAGAGTGAAAGGGCTGCAAATTCTGAACTATTTGGACGATTGGCTGATTCTAGCACAGTCAGAGAAAGAACTGTTATCTCACAGAACAGTGCTTCTCAGCCATCTGGAAAGCTTGGGCCTCACGGTCAAATGGACCAAGAGCTCATTACTGCCCAGTCAGTCAGTTTCCTTTCTAGGAATAGAACTGGACTCTGTGGCTATGATGGCCCGCCTATCGACACAGCGCGCGCGCCGTGTTCAACACCTGGCCGAGTCTTTCCAGGAGGGCAGCATCACATCTCTGAAGACATTCCAGAGGATGCTAGGCTGTATGGCATCAGCTGCGGCTGTGCTTCAGCTGGGCCTGCTGCGCATGCGCCCGCTACAACGCTGGCTGAACGCCCAAGTGCCTCACCAGGCTTGGGTTTCAGGCTACAGACGAATCAGGGTGACTCAGAGCTGTGTTTTGGCTCTGCAGCCCTGGTTAGCGGCCGACTGGTACCAGCGGGGTGTGACAATGGGGGCTGTCTCACACCGAAATGTCATCTCGACGGACTTCGAGGGCAGACCGGTCTTTGGCCTGTGGTCAGACCAAGAGAGACGCTTCCACATAAACTGTCTGGAAATGGTAGCGGTCGAGAACACGCTCAAAAGCTTCCTCCCGTTCATACAGGACCACCATGTGCTAGTCCGCTCGGACAACATGTCTGTGGTGTCCTACATAAACCGTCAGGGCGGTGTCAGATCCAGAAGCCTCTGCCATCTGACAGAACGCCGCCTTGTATGGTCTCAGTGCCTCCTGTGCTCGCTGAGAGCTGCGCATGTGCCAGGCCACTTGAACGATGGTCCAGACAAACTATCCAAGAACTACGTTTCCCCAGGGGAATGGTCCCTGCACCCCCAGACAGTCCAGTTACTGTGGCGCCTTTTCGGCAAAGCGAAAGTCGACCTGTTTGCGTCGAAAGACAACGCTCATTGCCCACTGTTCTTTTCAAAGAACGAGGACGCGCTGGCCCAGCCTCCCACTTTATGCTTTCCCTCCGGTCTCTCTGTTACCACAGGTAATCAAGAGGATAAGGGAAACGCGCCACTCGGTGCTCCTTGTAGCTCCGCCCTGGGAGAATCAAACCTGGTTCCCGGAGCTGATGCGGCTGTCCCACACAGCCCCTTGGCCGATTCCGGTGAGGAAAGATCTCCTCTCTCAAGCCCGCGGCTCAGTCTGGCATCCCCATCCAGAGCGCTGGTCTCTGCACCTATGGTTAATCAACGGATACCCGTTGTCCTGCCAGAAGGAGTGATGAACACGATTACGCAATCCAGAGCTCCCTCTACGAGGCGGCTTTATGCGTCTAAATGGTCGGTGATCTCCAAATGGTGTGCTGATAGAGATCTAGACCCACGAACGTGTGGGGTCACATGGTTGCTCGGCTTCCTTCAAGAGCTGTTGGATAAGGGCAGGTCCCCATCCACGCTTAAAGTTTATGTGGCGGTCGTTGCAGCATTCGCTGAGTCGACGCGCGGTCCGTCAGTAGGAAGAAACGAGCTCATCATCCGCTTCCTTAGGGGAGCAAGACGGATGAATCCCCCGCGACCCCGTCGGTTCCCATATGGGACCTTTCATTGGTCTTGGAGGCCCTGAAAGCTTTCCCCTTTTAACCGATAGACTCAGTGGACCTAAAGTACCTCTCGGTACTGCAATGCCCCTTGGGCGTCAGAGCGCATTCCACCAGAGACGTGGCCTCGTCGTGGGCTTGGTCCAGCGGAATTTCCATTCAAGACATTTGTGAGGCGGCAGGCTGGGCCTCTCTGTCCACATTTGTTTGGTTTTATAACCTGGAAGTTCCCGCCTTGCAGGCTAGACTTTTGTCAGTGTGAGCGGTGTGTATATCCTGCCCAGATTATCATGTGCAGACTACTTTCACGCGACGTTAGCTCTCCTGGTTGAGCTGCACTATATGGTGAATAGTTATATGGACCGGCGACGCCGCTCTGTATAGTAAGTTTTTGATTGATTAATTTCCGTTGTAAAAAAAAATTAGTTATTAATTTAGAATTAATATGGAATGTCGCTTACACGACACTGTTTTCAACTGAAAACAGAAAACTTTTAATGCATTTTGGTGGCCTGAGAATAGAATAGGTTTCAAAGTGCAAGTTTTTGAAAACGATACCGTTATTATCTCTGTGTAAACTTCAAAAATGTGAATCTGTGATAACGGTGATGGCGTGCACATGCGTATTAGTGTGTTTAGTCTATAGGCATGCACGTTTGAATGCGTATGTGCGCGGGCGCATAGTCTTTCTTTTTTTACAGAAATTGACATTAGTGACATTGCCAATTACTTTCCTGGCATGCGTAATACAGTGTTTTAGTTGTTTCCACGGATCCGTGTAAATGGGAATTATTATTTTTTTCGTTCAAATTTGATGTCAGAGAAATATGTTGTTGAATGTAGGCTAGTTGAACAAACTCAGGGTTGCAGGATTAGTTTTGAGTTGACAAAACCAAACCAATCCAACCAGGCTTTGTTGGTACCAGGATGCTGATCATCAACTTTCTCTGTCAACTCAGGGTTTGATCTTGAAATGCTATGGTTGTTAAACATGCCAGATATTCACATTTGTTCTTGCTGCAGGAAGAAAAATTGCATTGGCTTATGCATCATCATCCTGCACATGCTAAACATATCTTAATATGTTATATTTAAAAAGTAATGCACACTGTTCTTAGGAGGGGCATTGTATATCCACACAGGTTGGAGATTTGCATGACATCTTAAAACAAAAACAAGTTCTGTTGCTTATGGTACTGGGACTGGGAGTTACTTAAGTCCTCCTCTGAGATCCTATTGGTGCCTGTAAATTTGAGAACAAGAGCATCTCCTTTCGGATGAGAAATAAAGAGGTGAAATGTGAACACGAACGCGCATAGAGGACAGCGAACATGATGCAAGAGAGAGGAGAGAATGATGTGATCTATCGATAACTGACGATGCTGCTGACAGACTGCCGCTGAAAGACTCTCGTGTCATTTGAGCGCTTGTCAGAATGCAGGGAATCAGCACGCGCGCTCACTCGATTTCTGGGGATGCTTCAGGAAAAAGTTGCAAGAAGATGAAGGTGGAAAATATGAAGAATGAGAAATTACAGTATGTCTTGGAATATGACAGAGATACACCGAGAGGAACTTTCATCGACCCACAGGGTTAGTGGATCATTTGTGAAGGGGGGGGGGGGGACATTTTAGCATTGTTTGACAGTTGCTTTACTTATTTGTATTACCATTTGTGTAATCTTTTTTTGATTACTTGTGAAGATCAGCGAAACAACAGGAAGAAAGAAAGCGTGAAGCTAAGAAAACCTGCAGGGACCGAACCTGAAGCTGCGAGAGAAGTTCGGGTAGATCTTCAAGGATCTGACCTGTGGAAGAAATTTCACGAGATCGGCACAGAGATGATCATCACAAAAGTTGGGAGGTAAATGGCAATATAGGCCCATTAGAGTTCTAAAAATCAATGACAGTTTAACCTGGCAGCAAATAGGCCTATTACAGCGACAGCTTGCCTATATCACAGCAAAATGAGCTTGTGACCAATTAGAACCAAACCGGTAGTTTCACCCTGGTTTTAATGTTATGTGTTGGTCCTGTAAAACACAGGGTCACACACCTTTAAAAAAAGGCAAGTAAAACATTCCTTTGAAATCTTGAGAGTGTGTAGGGCTAAGTGGTAAGATTAGAGTCTAAAGTTGATATCAGGTATGTTTATCTTTATTAGTGGTTAGGGCTGGAATAGGCATCACTACACAACTTTTAAAATCTGAATAGTTTCACTAGGCATTGTAGACTTGCAGACTTTGTGGTTACAGAGAAAAACTGGGCATCATACATGGCTGAGGTTCACACACCACAACTATCAAGTAACACAAAATATCCAAGCAAAGAGGTGTGTGTTTCTGTGTGAGTTTATTGTGTAAAATGACTTGACAGTCTGGTAGTGTGTCATCCTCATCTGTTTAGTGTATGATTTCTCTGAAGCCTCACCATTTATAAAATCGGCAAGTGTATTAGGCATAGTCTTTTAAAATCTGTTAAGGTCATGTAGTGAATTCGAGTCTACGGAGCTCCTAAGGGGACATGGTGGTGGAAAAATAATGTGAGATGGAAGGAAAAATAATAAGTCAATGCTTAGCGTTCTCTTGCAAAATGTTTGCGTTCCCCCGAGAAACTTTGCGTTCTCTCGCCAAAACTTTTGTGTTCGAGTGAACAGTTTATCGGGGGAATGCAAACATTGAGCGAATGCAATGCAAAGTGAATGCAAAGTTTCTCGGTTTAATGCAAAACATTTCCAAATAATTGTTATACCTTTTTATTTTTCTTAACCATGTCCCATTAGGGGGTCCGTACTTGTCTTTTGATGGCCAATGACTGGATAAGCTCATAGTCTGAAGCTAAAAACTAAAAAAAATTGTGCCCTTCATTCACCACGTGATTTTATGTGAAATCTGTCAACTCCTTACCAAACAAATCTACAGACTGGCTCAATTTATCCAGAATTCAAATAGGCAAAAGTTGTGTAGTTTGTGTAGCCTTTATTTTGACCTCTTTGCAAACTGTATTAGACTATTCAATATTTTTATCTGTAACTAGCCAAATAGCTGTAATGATTTTATAATGTCAGTGTTGATTGTGTATCTGTAATCTACTCAGGAGAATGTTCCCATCTGTCCGTGTCAATGTGCACAATCTGGATCCCTTGCAGCAATACTCCATTGCCATGGACATCATGCCTGTGGACTCAAAAAGATACAGGTATACTGTGGTCTGTCCTGTAGTCTGAAATGATTCGTTAAAAAAACAAAACATGAAGGTCAAAATAACATAAATGAAAATGACGTGAAGGGTAAAAGATTGATACTGATGATATAGATAAGGTGTATCCTGAATTATTTAATTATATACATTTGCTTCAAATGATTAAATCATGTATTGATTAGAAAGAATAATACTTAAAATAAATCCAAGATATTGTTATTATCTTCTATGTTAGGTATGTGTACCACAGCTCTCAGTGGATGGTGGCTGGAAACACAGATCATTCATGCCTCTCCCCTCATCTGTTTGTCCACCCGGACTCACCGTGTTCAGGAGAGAACTGGATGAGACAGGGGATTAGCTTTGATCGTGTCAAACTCACCAACAATGAGATGGATGACAAAGGCCATGTGAGTTCCCTTTCTTTCACATGACTAGCCTAACTCTACACTACAGCATAAATCAATTGACAATTTCGCTTAAATATAAATACAAAATGTGTCCAATGTCATTTGAAATTCAGATAATCCTGAAGTCCATGCACAAGTACAAGCCACGCATACACGTTATTCTGCATAGTCCTCTTGAATGCGTGTCCCAGACTCTACTATCACTGCCAGCGAAGGGTGTGTACACCTTCTCCTTTCCTGAGACTCAGTTCACCACTGTCACAGCCTACCAAAACCAACAGGTAACTTATCTCAACAGTTCTCTGTTTTATCTTGGATTAATATAAATTGAGAGCAGAACGTGGACATGTTTAGCTTCATATGGTTCTGCATTTATGTAGGAAAGTCGAGTCCAAAAGTCTGGGATTACACTGAAATTTGACTTATTTGTTTTTTTCAGGATTCTTTGATGTATAAAAAGTCGATATAGTTATAAATATAACTTGTTGTAATATTTCTTAATTTCATAAATGTCTTTACTGTCTTTTTTGAAAAAAATAATAATCTGCCTTTGCTAAATAAAAATATTAATTTCTTTCTTTTTTCTTTTTAAATTTTACTTACCCCAAATTTTTGAATGGTAGTGTATCATGATTTCAATAAATAAATAAATAAATAAATTAAGTCGTTAAAACTGTTTTCAACATTGATAACAATAAGAAATGATCTTAGAATGATTTCTTAAAGATCATGTGACTTCTGAAGACTGAAGTAATGGCTGCAGAAAATTCAGCTTTGCCATCATAGGAATAACAGAAACCAGTTAATTTAAATTGTTATAATATTTCTAATATAGATTGTGCAGTTTTAGATTTTAATTAAAACAGTATGTATGTTTATTAACCTGTTTTACTTGTGAGGACTGTTGAATGTAGTTGATTTAAAGTTTTACTATCCTTGTGGGTGCATTAGGTTAAACACATATAGAAAAAACCTCACCCATATTATAATTAGAATGATACCAATAATTAATTGCTACAAACACACAAACAGAAGTTCTATGCTTTCCTTTGCATTCTTTTACATGTTCCATTCTACAAATACTAAAAACCCTGGAACCTGTAATGCTATGTAAAATCATTCTGATTGAAGCTCATTATATTAAAACAAAATTGTCCCAGATGCACCTGTAAATCAGCAGGATAGTAGACCTGAAATTACACAGAAGCATTTGGGAGTTATTTACACACTTTGTTCTAAAACCAAGAAACCACAGGACAGACTGACAACTTTTCTTCAAGGTCTTGTCTTAAAAGTATTGTTGTATTATTTATATTTCAGTGACTGATTTCAATTGGGTTTACTTGTTAAGCACTGTAAAATTAATAGTCTATAAATATATATATATATATATATATATATATATAACTTTGTTGCCAAAGTGACTGATTGTGGGTTTTTTTCTGGTACCTTTTAAGATAACAAAACTGAAGATTGACAGGAATCCTTTTGCCAAGGGCTTCAGGGAACGAAATGGGTAATGGATGTTATTATTTGTATAAACTATTGATATCACATACAGTGCACAGCATAAATGAGTACACTCCCTTTGAAAATCAAGATTTTTATCCATTTTTCAATGAATATGAGACCAATTTGCTGCATTTTCATAAAACTGTTTTTTTAAACATGAATTTTTATTAACATAACAGTGTGGTCACCTAACATATTTAGCATAAGAAAAAAAAAATACATAAATGATTACACCCTACAACAAAGTCAATTAAATCTAATATTTTGTATGGCCTCCTTGATTTTTAAGAACAGCACCAATTCTTCTAGACATTGAATGAACAAGTTGACTATATACAGCTACATCTATCTTTCTCCATTCTTGAAGAATGAATTCTTTCAGATCCTGGATGCTGGAGGGATTCAACTTGTCTTTTCAGATTTTCCAACAAGTGTTCCATTAAGAGTTATGAAATACAATGAAATATGTGTGCAAATCTGGTCAGGTTCAGGTTCAGGAATATAAAATAAAGGTTCAGGTCTTGTGACATGCCTGGCCACTGAATCACTTTTACCCTGTTCTTCCTCAGAAATGAACCAGTGACTTTAGATGTATGTGTTGGGTCTTATAGTGTTGAAAGAGTGCCCGGTGACCTTGAGCACAGAGTGATGGTAGCACCTTCTATTTCAGTATTTCACAGTACATCTTTAAATTCATGATGCCATCTTTGAAATGCAACTCCCCGACTCCTGCAGCACTCATGCAACCCCACACACACGCTTTACTGTTGGTACCATGCATTTTTTATTGGACTCCTTTACCCTTGCGACACCATACAGTTTGGAACCCAACTGTGCTGAACTTTCATGGCGATTTTCTTCAACTTCACTCATTACAAAACGCTGTTGACAAGGTGAACACTTATGGCCTGGATGTCTCAGCGAGCTTCCCACAAGTCTTTTTTGGATCACTTTTGCGACAGTATTCAAACTTATTAGCAATGCTTTACTAATTTTCTTATTTCTTATTCTTTTTTGTGCAAAGAATTTATTTTCTTTCTCAAGTCTTGTGACATATATTTTCCATGTGGTGCCATGTTGTCACCATTATATGGGAATGGATTTTCTCTCTTAAAAACTCTTAATGGTCAATTATCCTGTGGCCACCACCTGTGTGAGGATTGATTAGATGCATCTACTGGTGAATTCCTGTTAATGACAATTTTATTTTATGTTTTCTCCTAACGCATTCATTGGGGTGCACTCATTTTTGCTTGTGATCTTAAATTATTTTGTTAGAATAGTTCCAATTTTGGCTTTGGTATTGACTAATCTAATTTAAAACCAATAAACCAGATTTTCACAAATATTTCATTGTATAGAATCCCATAGTAAAGCGAGATGTTTTTCTGAGAAATCTGTCAGGGTGTACTCGTTTATGCTGTGCACTGTATATTTGCAAATCTATTTATTGCCTTGAGGTTATTACATTAGCAGAATCATCTAAAATAAAGACATTATAATAGCGGTATTTTATGATTTTCAGATATCTGAATTCTCAACCTCTCATTCTTCTACAATGCATTTTAGGGGCGTGCTGGGTGGGATTCTGGAGTCGTACTCATCATGGCACAGTCCTGTTAACCTCGATTTCAAATCTTTTGCTATGGAGCTACAAGGTTAGCATTTATAATTCAAAATATTTCATTATTTTATTTCAGTTTAAATGTTTTTTTTCCCAGTAATTGTGACAAGTTTTGATAGCTAAAATGTTCATTACCAAGTGGTTCAATCAAGAGCCATCATATATATACATTACTGTGCAAAAGTCTTAGGCACTTCACTAAATAAAATAGTTTTAAGACAGTTATTTATATATGTTGCTGTAGTGTGTCAGTAGGAAATATCAGTTTACATTTCCAAACATTTCTTTTGCCATTATTTGTAATAATCCAGTGAGATTTTTGTATGCAGAAGGAGTCTGACAACAACTGGTATTATCTGAACTCACCATCATCGACTCGATCTGGGATTACATGAAGAAACTGAAAAAACTGAGACAGACTAAATCCAGAAGAACTTCGGCAACGTCTCCAAGACGCTTGAATAAACCTTCCTGCAAAGCTATAGCACTGTGAAAAGTTTTAGACATTTGTGTAAAAATGCTGTAAAGTGAGCATGCTTTCAAAAATAATGTCATAAATAGATTTTTATTTATCAATAACTTCTATTAACTAAATCACATCAATATTTAGTGCTACCACCCTTTTTGTTTAAAATCACTTCTGCACATAGTTTTTCAGGTAGCTTTGCAGGTAGGTTTCTTCAAGCATCTCTGAGACGTTCCTGCAGTTCTTTTGGATTTAGTCTTTTTCAGGTTTTTTTCTATTTCTTCATTTAATCCCAGATGGACTCGATGATGATGAATTCAAATCTCTGTGTGGATTATTACAATTAAAAGTCTCACTGGATTATTTCAATTAATGGCAAACATAATATTTAGAAATGTAAACTGATATTTCATACTGACACACTACAGCTAACTAATTTTTATTTATTTATTTATTTTGTTCATGCAGGCAGATGTTATGGACCTTCAGCGAGCTTCGACATCCCCTCATCAATGGCATCCTTCCTGCCCAGCTCCTTTGCTCAAGCAGCCCATCCTATCACATTCACAAGCCCTCAATGCTGCAAGATATTCCCTTCAAACAGTTGTCAAACATACCGGGCCTACTGCAACATTTGCCTGGGCAAACTCAGTAGTTACATTGGGTTGCGACCCATGTTAGACCTCCCCTTCATGACTAATAAAAAGAAAGGAGATATCTTTAGGAGTCACTGGCTCAATGATTCAACCACCACAAGTACTTCTGTGCGATCTATCCCCAACATTTCAGCTGGATGGACCTCCGGACACTATCAAGCTGAAAATGACAATATGGCATCAGCCTTTGTGTCCCCATACAGCTACAGTTTCCCCATGAGGCACCAATTCTCTTCTGTTGCTCATCATCTAAAACTGGCTCATGGTGAGAGCCCTGTTTACCAAATGCCCATGATTTCCTCAAACTGTTACTGTTCCTGACGAACGCATTCGACCACATGAGCGTTTACAATATGAAAGCAATCCGGTCGAATGCATTTTCGACTACCTCTGGAAGTGGTCAAAAGTACACAAACATTTTAAACCCCGTTTACACATGTATTTACCATCGTCTACGTGTGATCCGATCGACTAAAATGCATCTTAATACCAAGTCTAAACAGGGCCCTAGAGAGGGCCAGTGCAGCATGATCTCTTGAGCACACGTACATTTATTTGCATTTGCACAGACACTAAAATATTGACAGCATTTGAAAAATTAATCATTTTTGTATTAACAACTTAAAAGAGGTACACGTTTATGAATCTAGACACTTTGTATCAGGTTTAACTACTACTGTATGTACTTAGATAAGACAATATATATATATATATATATATATATATATATATATATATATATATATATATATATATATTTATATACATACATACATATTGTACAATGTACTTATTGTGTTGATGTATTGCAAAACATTTGTGGTGCTATTGAGGGGGGATACCCCTTTAAACAGCAATGTTTTAGTCTTTCATGTTCATTGCGGTCTCAAAATTCTGGCCAGTTGATGTCCAAATCAACTGTGGGTAGTAGTTTTTTTTTATAATAAAAAAATGTATTAAATAAAATAAATAAACTGTGGGTGGTATTTCTTTTTTTGTTTAGCTCTCAAACTCTTGAACTGTCTTTCTAGCATTGTTCAGGAGGCAGACACACACTGTCAGTTTAAATCTAGATTAAAGAGCCATCGTTTTGTAGCCCTCCCTGTCATCAGGTGTGCTGGACTTAAGCTCTTTTGGGTGGAGCACCTTGTTCACTTACTTGTGTCTCTCGACTATAATTAATGTCCAACTCTGTTTCTACTATGTGAAAAATATTAAAAAAAGGTGTTATACTCTCAGCAAATGGTGGTTGCAATAATTGCACGAGGCATGAAATACAACAAAACAGTCTTTAATCAATAAATCCAACAGGAACAGGGAATCTCAGGAGTAATAATACACAACCACGCCAAACGCAAACCAGACCAAACACAGAACCAAGGTAACTTAGAGCTTAAATACACAGAGTGAGCTACAGTTAATGAACAGAAACAGGAGTGTGACTAATCAGAAACCAAGGAAATTAAAAATGACAAATGAAACCAAACTTGTAACATATACACAGTAATCCAAAATGATTTATTTATAGAAGAAATTATAATATAGAATATGAATAGCATCATTCTATATTATATCCAACTTTAAATATATAGCTGGGCGATAATATAGTTTACATTTTGCAACAATATAAGCAATCAAGCAGCTGAGATTTTATTATTTTATCATTTATTTATAAATGAATAATAATTAATTTTGCCCACCGCTAAGCATTTTAAATGAGGAGTTTATTCAAATTCATGGCAGCATCTTGTAACTATATATCTTTATCACAGTAAAGATGCTTTGAAACAATATTGTACTCAGCTCTATATACATAAAGGTGACTTAAGTTGACTTGATTTAGTCCCTATAGTGTTCAAGCCAAAGGCAACTGTGGCAAGGAATGAAAAATATGGTGTTGAATAATGGAGGGGAAAAAATCTAGGTAAAAACCAGGCTACACCAGGGGGCCAGTTCTCCTCTGGCTATACAGTCTAAATATATTGTCAGTAATTGAGTAGATATGCCACTATATTGATTGAATATTATGTTGTGGGAGTCTTTAAGGTCTATCCTGGATTGAACAGTACAGTGCAGGCAAATGTAGTGTTGTACAGTGTAGAGTACTGTTTGTCAATTTGAAATTGCATCTGCAAAATGAGTATATGTATGTAAATGAAATTATTGGTTACACTTTATTTTGATAGTCCACTTTAGATATTCTACTAACTATAAGTAACTTTTCAACTAACTCTCATTAGAGTATTAGTAGACCGTTGTAGACTGTCAATAGACTGTTAGGTTAGGTGTTAGGGTTCGGGTTAGGAGAATAAGTTGACTTGTAGTTGCCAAGTTCCTTATAGTCAGTAGAATATCTGTTGGGGGACCAACAAAATAAAGTGTTAGCAAATATTAAGCAGACAATCTAATGACAGTTAGTTGACATGTTGCTGCAAAGTTACTTATAGTTAGTAGAATGTCTAAAGTGGACCATCGAAATAAAGTGTTACCAAATTATTTTCTCCTGATGGACACCTGAGCCCAAGAAAGAAAAGTGGCAGTGATTTGGTCCACTTTAACCACCCATGTGCACGTCTTTTGTCTATGGCCCTGTAAACTTCCTGTATGTGACATTTATCCATTTGATCCATCCGATCCACGTCCCTCTCACTGGAAGACTTTAGGCCTCAGGATCAGGTGGCCGAGCCAAACAGGTGATTTAGAGGCGCTCTGCGGCTGCTCCTCTTTGAAGTGCCTCTGTGAGGTCAGTGCAGTCAGGTGTCTGCATATGTTGCTGTCAGTCTGAAACCTGACATGCAGGATGTGAGGATGTGTTCAGCATGTCTCGATTGCCCCGTCCCCTTGTGCAGGTAATTGATTTCAGGGCACATGCCCCCTCCCACCCCGTTCGTTGAGTGTTTAGAGTCCACAGCCTGGCCTGTGGTGCGCTGTCAACGGTAATTCAATTAGAGACGCAGGAGTGTGACTAACTGCAACCTGCCAAGGATCTTTCCATATGTGTGTTTTTACCCCTCTCACACACCACAAGCTGACACACACATAGGTAGCTGTTGCATGTCCTTAGACACATGCTATGCTGAACAATGTAATGTCAATGAACCATTAAGATTTTTTGCTTTGTAAAATTATGTTAGAAATGTGAGCACATTTCTTGAATCTGCATGGAATTTACACAAAGCAGGCACAATTTAAGGATGCAAAATCATGAGAGGTGAAAAGGGTGAGACAATTACATATCCAAGAGAATGCTTTAGTGGGAATTTCTTGTGAAAGAACAAGCTTCAAATACACATTTAAATACATTTTGTATGCACTTCCTAGAATATCAAAATCCTCAAAAGGAGGTACTGGTATTTCCTTTTCTTTTGGTTTCTAAACTATGGAATAGTCTTTTTTAGCACTTTTTGGGACTCAGACATACTCTATCAGTTTAAATCTAGATTTATTATTTCAATCAAGCATACACCTTATCAATTAATTCATACCTCATAGCCTCATAATCAGGTCCTCTAGAACAAATTACACCTCTTATAACATTCGCATTCAACTTTTCTTTAAAATGATTGGCATTTATGCTAATATTAGACTTTTTAAATTCTTTCCTACTCTTGGGATTCTAGACCTGAAGGTTCTAGAACCTGCCAGATCCAGCTCTGGTGTTGCTTGATGTTGCTGTCTGATGTCTTCAAGTCTAACGGTGCCAAGCAACCGGCGAGGGACATTAAGTGGATCAACATTGGCATCTCCTCAGCCTTCTATAATAGATTCCTGTTGCAGTTATAAGGTTGCAACAACTCTTTTATATAAACAGGAGCCTGACCATGCAATGCTCTAAACACAATCACAAGAATTTTTAAGAGCCAAATGTAAAGAAATTAAAATTGGTGTTACGTGTGATCTCTTTGATGACTTATTTAAAAGCTTGGCGGCAGCATTTTGAACCGTTTGTAATCGTTTCAGGGATGAATTACGAAGACAAGTAAAAAGAGAATTACAATAATCAAGGCGGGAGGAAATAAAAGCAAGTATAATCATCTCCATCTCCATTGTGGACACAACTGGCCTCAGTTTTGCAATGTTTCTCAACTGATAAAAACATGATATGATTAATATCATATTTTAAAGTCAAGTCACCTTTATTTATAGCGCTTTTTACAATAAAGATTGTTTCAAAGAAGCTTTACAGTGATAACATGAAAATAATGCAACAAAGTTTGTTTCTAGAAGATAATAGCATAGTCCAGCTCAGGACTAATCTGGATCTGGACTCTAATCTGGACTCTGACCAGCACTTAATAAGTAAGTTCAGTGATGGTTCATTTTTGTTGTAAAAAGTTATTAATTTAGTTAATTTATATATACAGCCGCTCTGGAAAAAACTTGATGTCATCGTCCAGCTCAGTTCAGTTCTCATATAATGGTGTCAATGCATGCAGATCAATAATATTGTTGAATATTACATTAAATATGATGGTTTCGATATAAATGTGGTGATTATCTCTAAGGTGGACACCCAACTTCATATGTTAACCATCTGAATCTTACTATGTCATGTCAACAAATGGAAAAGTCAGCCAGATATTTATTAACATGTTAATTATTGTGCCTTTTGCCCCAAATACCATACTTTCACATATTTTTCAGTAATTGAAAAACTGTTGCTTTAATTACCTTGAACAAAACATATTTGGTTACTAACGTAACCTCGGCTCCCTGAGAGTAGGGAACGAGTATGGCGTAGCTAATACACAGTGAGGAAACTCATTTCCTTGAGAAATATTGAAGCCTATATTTCAAAACGCTGTGCAGCTGCACGGCGAACACAGCAGAGCGTCTAGCTCGCCCATTGGCTGTGCTGCGTCAACTGCACATCCTATGGTGAAGCACCTCTGACGCGCGAACCAATCTGGTGACTTGCCACCAGAGCACGTCAGAGCCTGCCAGAATGGGCGTGACTTATGGCTATAAGAAGCCCCTATTTTTCACCATATACAGGTTAAATCAACTGAAACGACAAACACAAACAGATTGCAATAGTGTGGCCGGCTACACAATACTTGTTCCCTACTCTCAGGGAACTGAGGTTACGTTAGTAACCGAGTTTGTTCCCTTTCGAGAACGGTCACTTCGTATTGCGTAGCTAATGCGCAGTGGGGACGCAATGTAACACACCACACTATTAGCAGCTGGCTCTAATCCAACTGGAGCCTAGGGAAGCATTCTGAGGCTCACAGAAACAAGCCATAATAAACCCTCACAAGAACAGGGATCGGGCCCAAGTCGGGTCTCATGATAAGAGGGGCTGGGGACAACTTGTGCTTATGTACAGTAATCATGTTAGACTGATAAGATCGGACACCGTCGGGTATAATTATCATATTGAGAGGACTTGAGTCTGCAGGCAAGGTACCTCCATGTTATAGAACCTAACAAATGTGGACAGTGAGAACCAGCCCGCCGCCGCACATATGTCTTGAATTGGCACACCACTGGACCAGGCCCACGAAGAGGCCATGCCTCTCGTAGAGTGGGCTCTAGCACCTATGGGACAAACATGGCCCACCGAGGTGTATGCCAGAGAGATGGCGTCCACTATCCATCTGGACAGTCTCCGCGTCATGATCGGTAACCCCTTGGTGCGACCGCCAAAGCATACAAAGTTTTTTTTAGTGCTCTGATTTTTAGAGCTCTGACAGGACAGAGCAAATTAGCCTCCCTATCATTCTCCGAGGGTGGAAGTGCTGACAATGTAATGACCTGCGCTCTGAACGGAGTTGAGAGCACCTTGGGTACGTAACCATGCCTTGGCTTGAGTGTGACCCTGGAGTCACCAACCCCAAATTCCAAGCAGGAAGGGCTCACAGAGAGCGCCTGTAAATCTCCCACTCGGTGGACTGATGCCAGGGCCAGCAGCAGAGCAGTTTTCAGCTAAAGTGGTTTAAGATCAGCCGACTGCAGCGGTTCAAACGGGGGACCCTTCAGGGCCCCAAGGACCGTGGAGAGGTCCCATGCTGGTATTGAAGGGGGCCGGGGGGGATTCATCCTCCTGGCTCCTTTAAGGAAACGAATGACGAGGTTGTTTCTCCCCAGTGACTGGCCAGCCACAGGAGCATGGTAAGCTGCTATGGCTGCCACATACACTTTGAGCGTGGATGGGGAGCGACCTGCATCCAGAAGCTCTTGTAGGAAGGACAGTACCACTGCCACCTCGCATGACTGGGGCTCGATGTCCCTAGCTGTGCACCAGCTGGTGAATACTGACCACTTCAGAGCACAGAGGCGCCTGGTAGATGGTGCTCTAGCCTCAGTGATGGTATTCAAGACCTTTTCTTGGAGGACCCAGGATACCCATAGAGGGCCCATAAGTTGGGGCAAGGGTGCCAAATCATCCCGTTCGCCTGTGTGAGGAGATCCCTCCTCACTAGCACCGGCCAGGGAACAATGTCCATCATCTGCACCAGCTCCGGAAACCACGCCTGGGTTTTCCAGAGGGGGGCTACTAAGAGGACTGGGCATCCACTTTCCTTGAATCCATCTGATGACCTGAAGGATCATAGAGACTGGCGGGAACGCATATAGAGGGCATCTGGGCTAGGAATGGGCCAGCGCGTACCTGTTCTTTGAAAAGAACATTGCGCAATGAGTGTTCCTTTCCGAGGCGAAGAGGTTGACCTCTGCCCTGCCGAATACACTCCATATCAGACGAATCATCTGTGGGTTAAGAGACCACTCGTCTGGGGGAGTGTTTTTTCGAGATAGCATGTCCGCACCCAAATTTTGGATGCCCGGGACAAGAGAGCTCTCAGAGAGTGCAGGTTGACTTGTGCCCAAAAGAGGAGATTTCTGGCCATGACATACAGGTTGCCCGATCTGAGGCTGCCCTGGTGATTTATATAGGACACCACTGACATATTGTCCGTGCAGACTAAGACATGGTGTCCCCTGAGGTCTGGACAGGCTTGCCCTTGCACAGTGCCCCCCAACCTTGGTTGGAGGAGTTTGTGAAAATTACCTTCCTCCTGGAGGCCACACCCATGGTCACGCCCGACTGGTACCAGTTTTGGGGATTCCAGGGGACCAGAGCTCTTATGCAGCGCTGTTTCACCGTAATGTGCAGGCGTCCTGTCCGCCACGCATGGGCTGGCACATGGTGCTTTAGCCAGTGCTGAAGGGGGCGCATATGCAGTAATCCTAGCTGGAGTACTGACGATGCCGCGGCCATGAGACCGAAAAGCCTCTGAAAGACCCTGAAGGAGGCTATCACCTGTTGGATAGAGAGAACACGCTCTGGTGTGAGCCGAGCTCAGTTGATAACTGTGCCCATAAAAGGTTACGTTCTGGCTGGGTTTTGCTCTGTGGAAAATTTATCCTGAGCCCCTGGCATTCCAAATGGCTGAGGAGCATGGATCTGTGTGTCAATAATTCGATCTTCGACCAAGCCATAACAAGCCAGTCTTCGAGATAGTTCAGCACGCACACTCCCTGCCTCAGGGGAGAAAGGACTTGCAGAAAGCACCATGCACTTCGTAAATGTACGGGGTGCCAGGGACAGACCGAACGGTAAGACCGTGTATTGATAAACCTTCCCCTCGAAGGCGAATCTCAAGAATGGCCTGTGATTGGGCGTTATCTGAATATGAAAGTAAGCGTCTTATAGATCCACCGTAAAAAAACAATCCCCTAGGCGACCCTGCACGAGGATTTGTTTGGTAGTTATTATTCTGAATGGCTGTCTCATGAGGGCTTTGTTCATATGTCAGGTGTAAAATGGGGTGGGTGCCGCCGTCCTTTTTTGGTACAAGTACCGACTTATTCTATCGCCCCTTTTGCTAGCAGATTTTGCACTTCGGTGTCAAGTACGTGAGCCACGTCGCTTTTCACCGCAGTCTCGATGACCGCCTGAAATTGCGGGGCGAATTGGAGCGAGTAGCCTTGCTTTATAATGTTCAAAACCCAGTTCGACACTTCGGGGTTGGCTTGCCAGGCCTCGGCCCTTGTGGCTAGGGTTTGAATGAAACATGGGGCTGGGCCGCCTAGCATAGGGGGACCTAATACCCTTGTGTTGTGTTTTGTGCACATATTCTCCGTGGGGCTGGCTTGACAGGCCTTGGCTTGGTTGAACAGAGATAGAGTGACAACTGGGGGAGGGCCGCCTAGAGAAGGGGGACCGGTTACCCGGGTGTTGTGTGTTTGAAACATACTCTTTTTGTGCTTTAATTGGGTCGCTGTAAAAACGTCTCGTTTACGTATGTAACCCTCGTTCCCTGAGTAGGGAATGGAGACGTCTCGTCGGAGGAGTTTCCAACTAATTGGGATCACGCTAGGGAGACCAATTGCCTTCGAGTGAACTAAAACGAGCCAATAAATATTGGCATGCAAGATTTGCATTCCGCGCGCCGCCTACCAGTGCGGGTATAAAGCGGAAGCAAGCGCACACACATTTGCTTTTCGCTGAGGAGCCGGACGGTGTCCAGTCCTCCGCAAAGGTACAGCAGCATGGCGACGGGACGAGACGTCTCCATTCCCTACTCAGGGAAAGAGGGTTACATACGTAACTGAAACGTTCCCTTTCGTGGGAACTCCTACGTCTCGTCGGAGAAGTTTCCAACGAATTGGGATCCCTAACAAAACGCCATGGTGCTGGCCCCTTCCAGCGCCCAGCTTAGCTACCCGCCGGAGCAGTTTCTTATCGTCTTTGGCGGGAGCTAGCTAGGAAAATCACACTGCTGTTCTGCAAGACCCTCTCAGTGGATATGGATAACACTGGGAAAGCGTGCCGGGCAGTCCTTGAGGTAGTCCCAGCCCGAGGGGTGGGAGCGTACTCAGCAAGGACGACAGAATGGTCTGTTGAGGGGAAGACACGATGCTAGCCCGGAGGGTAGCTGGATCGTGGAGAAAATGGGTCGCCGAAGGGACCACTGTAGGCCACTCAGTCTACACACAACTCCTACGAGAGGTAATAGACCTGGCGCCGGGCGATCCGCCTCGCCTGGTGCCGAAGGGGTGATAGAGGAACTCACGAGGTTAGCCTTATGTTGGGGAACCAATGGAGTAAGACGACGCACGTATGCGGCCGAGAGGCGGGAATGGCGTAGCAAGCCGACATAACCTAATTCCTCGCGTTACTGGCCCTAGCGAGCACACGGGACAAAACAGGTTCAACACGGAGGCTATAGAATCTAGCGAACGTGTTAGGTGTCGCCCAGCCCGCAGCTCTACACATGTCTGTCAGCGAGGCACCTTGCGCCAAAGCCCAGGAGGAGGCAACACTCCTAGTAGAGTGTGCCCTCAACCTAGGTGGGCAAAGCACGTCCTAGGAAGCATAAGCCCGGACGATAGCATCCACTAGCCAGTGGGCTAACCTCTGCTTGGAGACAGCCTTCCCCTTCTACTGGCCTCCGTAACAGACGAAGAGCTGATCTGAGGTCCTGAAGCTTTGCGTTCTGTCCACGTAACAACGCAGGGCGCGGACGGGACAGAGAAAAGCAAGGGCTGGGTCTGCCTCCTCCGGGGGCAGCGCTTGCAGGTTCACTACCTGATCTACACATATCCGAGCCGGGGTTTCAGAACAACGTGAGAAAGGCCCGGCCCGAACTCAAGGCATGATTCGTCGATCGAAAAAGCCTGCAGATCCCCTACCCTCTTAAAGGAGGCCAAAGCCAACAGGAGAGCTGTCTTTATAGACAGGATATTAAACTCAACCATTTGCAATGGCTCAAAGGGGGGCCTCTGAAGTGCTCTGAGCACTAGAGTTAAGTCCCAAGAGGGTACGGGGTGCGGATTGCGAGGCGGATTTAGCCTCCTGGCACCCCTAAGGAATCTGATGACCAGGTCGTGCTTTCCCAATGACTTACCTTCTACTGCATCGTGATTAGCGGCTATTGCGGCAACATACACTTTGAGGGTGGAGGAAGACAGCCTTCTCTCCAACCCATCTTGCAGGAAGGAAAGCACGACTCTGATCGGGCAAGTTCGTGGGTCTTCCCGGTGGGAAAAACACCAATCGACGAACAGGTTCCACTTCAACGCATAGAGGCGCCTCGTAGAGGGGGCTCTAGCGGAAGTGATGGTGTCTACCACAGCCTGTGGTAGGCCACCTAGAATCTCCACGTCCCGTCCAGGGACCAGACATGAAGATTCCAGGGGTCTGGACGCGGGTGCCATAGGGTGCCCCGTCTCTGAGAAAGTAGATCCTTCCTCAGAGGAATGGGCCAAGGAGGGGCTGTCGCGAGGGGCTGCCACTTTGGCCTGGTGGACCTGAAGAAGCGCCATGGCATGCAGGGCAGAAGCAGCTTCTCCACACGCACTGTAAGCCTTCCGAGTCAGACTGGAAGAGAACCTACATGCGCGGGAGGGGAGCGCAGGGTTACCCCGCCAGGTGGACGCGGTCTGAGGACACAATTGCATCGCAAGCGACCGGGCCACTGGAGGGACGCCTACGTATCCCTTCACTGCCCCGCCATCGAGAGTGGTGAGGGAGGATGAGGGAGTTGACCTGTGATCCATCTCGTCACCTCGTCATGCACCTCCGGAAAGAAAGGAACCGGGGCGGGGCGCTGAGAACCAGCACGAGCCGCCCCGAGATACCAATCGTCGAGCCGAGAGGGTTCGGGACGCGGTGGAGGGTTCCACTCAAGCCAGACACTCGCGGCCATCCGGGAAAGCATAGTGGCCATTTCCGGATCCAGCTCGGCTAACGTTACCACTCCCGAAGGGGCAACGCAGTCGGGTTGCCATCTCCAGAATATGACCGCTCTCCCTCCGATGCAGCGATCGACATCTGGTCCTCTGGCGGAGCCTCGAAGGAAATGACTGGGACCACACGGGATGGCCCAGCGCTCTCCTCCGGAGGCTCCAATGGCAGCGATGCGGAGGAGTGAGGAGCCTGCGGGGGTCTTTCACCTGGCTGGACATTCCTCACTGTAACCCTCAGACCACCAATGGGATTAGCCGAAGTAGCCTTCTTCTAAAGTGAACCCAGAAGAAGAACTAGATCGGGGAATCTCCAAAGGGACTCCCCCTCGTTTGAGGGATCGCAGTCTTGATCTAAGCATCGCAACGGTCATGTTCCCGCAGTGAGAACAGCGCTCATGACCATCAACCGGCGACAGATATTGACCGCATCCAGAAACACACGGATGAAACGTCATCCTGAAAAGGACGCGATCTTCACCCGTGTTGCTCTTTTAGAGAATGCTCTCTTTAATGTGCTGAAGCACGCAGGGATAAACGCGGCAACGCAGCGGGGAAACTGCAAGCCCGCTGTGTGCACTCAACCGAATACCAGCTGTGAAAACAGCTCTTTTTAAAAGATGTAGATCGCGTGTAGTCACAACCGGAAGATCTCGCGAAGATCACTGAAGCGCCGTCACACCAACACAGAGAGATCCAGAAAAAGAGCAGACTCGTTGAGCGCAAAGAAAACACTTTCTCAAAACTCATCCACTCAGAGGACACAACCGGTCGGCTCCGAAGCAAAAAGCAAATGTGTGTGCGCTTGCATCTGCTTTATACCCGCACTGGTAGGCGGCGCGCGGAATGCAAATCTTGCATGCCAATGTTAGTTCACCCAAAGGCAGTTGGTCTCCCTAGCGTGATCCCAATTTGTTGGAAACTCCTCCGACGAGACGTAGGAGTTCCCACGAAAGGGAACAGCGCTTATTTGTAGGGGCACGTGCTGCGCAATGGGCCCATTGATTACAAAAGGAAAATCCCTAGCCGCCTGAGCTAAACAGGGAGCTGGGAGATTTAGATGAGCTCTTTTCGAGGCCGGTCTGGCCAGAGCAAGACTCAGACCCTCTCTCTTTCCACCTGTTGCTAGGAGGTCTTCAGAGCCACAGGGTCCAACACAATGCTGGGTCGGGGGCCCTGGCGCCGGGGCAGCGGGTAGCGCTTAGCTGATCGTGAGCGGCGATGGGTATCAGCCACAGAGCGGGGCTGAGAGATCCGAGGCGCTGGCTGAGGAGGCAACGTGCTCTTAGGACGGCTCGAAGCAGAGCTGGAGCGCTTGGGCAAGAAGTGTCTCATAGCTTGAGAAGACTTCTGTGCTTCGGTGAATCGTTCCGAAAACCCTTCCACAGCTGGGCTGAAGAGACCGGTGCTGGTGAATAAAGGAAAGTCCTCCTGTCCACCTCTTTTCTGTCTGTGAGGTTCAGCCAAAGATGGCGCTCGAGCACAACAAGGTTAGCCATGCCTCTGCCAATCGCTTGAATGGTAGCCTTCATAGCATGCAGTGCTAGGTCTGTGGTGCTGCGCGGGTCACAAAATGCATCAGGGTTCGGGCCAGACTCATCCATGGTTCGGAGAAGTTTGGCCTGAAAAACCTGTAACACCGCATGGTGTGTAGAGCTGATACAGCCTGACCAGAAGCTGTGAAAGCACGTCCAGCGAGGGCTGAAGTGTTTCGGCAGGGCTTCGAGGGGTATACCGCTCTAGATCTCCAACCAGCAGCAGTGGGCGGGCAGAGATGAGCGGCGACTGCTTCTTCGAGAGGAGGCAGTTTCTCATAACCTTTTTCCACTGCGCCGTCAACAGAGGAGAGCCTAGCGGAAGTAGAAGCGCTTGTAAACCTCAGGAAAGAAGGGCGCTGGTTTGTGACGGGGGGCCTGCTGGAGCCCTGGCAGAAACCATCCATCCAGTCGACTCCTAGGAGGCTCTTCGGGCAAGGTCCACTTGAGCCTGAGGGCTGAAACGGCCTCGGTGAGGATGCGCAGCATCTCGGCGTCTGAGTTAGTCCTGGTAGCAGTAGCACTAGCACCTGACAGTGAGAGTGCGGGGCTGGCCGAGCCTGACCACTCTTCTTCAGACACAGCAATGGAGAGGCTGTCGTCGTGCTCTTCGTCCTATCCGCCGAAGGAGACGAGACCCACCACTCGAAGGGAAGGGCGAGTGAACAGGGTCTGCCAGAGTGAACAGGACCAGCGAAGGAGACTGTGATGGAGAAAGCGAGGCACGTGGGGATGTGCCCAGCGTGGGCTTGCTTATTTCCATGTGCTCGGGGGGCTGCCGTTGGATGTGAAGTGCGGGTAAAGGAAACTTCTTCTTCCGTGGCTGAAGTAGTGCGGGTAAAGGAAGACCAGGAGGAGCAGTGTCGCCATCTTGAAAGTGAGCTAACCGCGTCCGCAGCGTCGAGATAGGCAGGCTCTCATAGTGAGATCAGCCCGCGGCAGAGAGTGCAGCTTCAGCGTGTCCCAGGCTCGTGGCGCACTCCGTGTGCCCGTCCGCCTCGTGCAGAATGGATCTGCACGAGATGCATGAAAAGTGAGGCATTTGCAACAACGCTTGCGAAAATTGCTCTTTTAGAACTGAGTGTCACAGTGGCAATCACACAGTTGCAATGAAAAGGATATAGCGTGTTCGCCGGATGGCCACATGGGAACGGTGACAGGAGAACGGCGAAAGAAGAGAGGCGGCTTCTTAGGCGAGTGAGAAGGCGCTGTCCGCTGTATTCACGGCTCACTCTAGCTGTATGGCTTGTTTCCACAGCGAAGGCTTCAGAGGAGGCAGAGACGTAAAGGTCGCTGAAGGAGATAAAATCTGTATATGTTGAAAATTAGGGGCTTCTTATAGCCATAAGCCACCCCCATTCTGGCGGGTCACCTGATTGGTTCGCGCATCAAAGGCGCTTCGCCATAGGACGTGCAGTTGCCGCAGCACAGCCAATGGACGAGCTAGATGCTCTGATGTGTTTGCTGTGCAGATGCACTGCGTTTTAAAAAATAGGCTTCAATATTTCTTGAGGAAAGGAATTTCCCCACTGCGTATTAGCTACGCAATACAAAGTGACCGTTCTCGAAAGGGAACTAAAAATCATTAACAAGACTTTGTATGCAATAATTTTAGTGATTCTCATTTGCTACTTAAATCTAGAACATTTTAAAAAAAACATTAAATATTAAATCAAATTAGCACAGAATCAACTTTGTGCTGCTGTTCATGATCACGCCAAGGATCAGACAATTTTCCACATGCATCTTAAAAAGCAGATGTTTAGGAAAGTATACTGCAGCAAGTTTGTGTGTCTAGTGGTTTAAAGGAAAATCAAATCAAAGAAGCCTTTTCCCCTGGTGCGCTTTTTGATCGTCTCCAAAATGCGATCAGACTGCTCTGTTTGTCTTTGTGTTGGCAATTTGAAAGTGATAGGTTCCAAGATTCTGATACCATTGCCATATGACAAGACTTCCTACTGAGTAGGTAAGTTTGTTAACCAAAGTTCAAATTTATTTTAGTCAAAGTCAATTTGTATAAATAAACTCTTTTCTCTGTCTCTGAGCTTGTGAGGTTGAGACATAAGAGCAGAATGAGCACTCTTTGGCGCAGGGATGTGTTCAGAATAACAGTGTTTACTACAGACACTTTGAAAGTGGGAAAGTGATAGGGCCAACTGCAGAAAGCAATAAAAACTAATTAAAAGCATTAGCACATATGTGAGGAAACACTGGCTTAGGCATATGACCATTTGTGTGTGTGAATGATGGAAGTTGGGGAAAGCCTTTTACTGAACTGATTGGACACACATGCCCCACCAGATCAACCAGAACCAATGTTCTCTGCTTCCTGCTCTGTCTGACAGCCATCAGCCTGAAAAAAACTGAAAGCTTCAACAAGGGGGAGAAGGAACATGAGGATTCAAACCATCTGCCAACAGGACAGCTGTATCATCAGACAGTAAAACACTTAAGTAAGGAAGTATAACTTTAGCCCCCTGTTCTAAGAATCTCACAGTTTATCCTTGCTGGCTCAAGCTTTAAATGTGTATTATTTACAGAGCTGTCACAGCCAGGATTTAGAGAATGTTAATTCCAAAGAGAGAGAGAGAGTGGGGGAGGAGGGAGGTTGATGACATACTTAAACATGCTGAATAAGTTAACATTTCATTTGTTGTTATGTGCATGCTTGCATTTTGCTTGAAACTCACAGGGGAGTCATGCAGAGAAGAAGTTATCACTGCTCTGAATGATCCAGCTAAACCATGGGCTCAGTTGTTCAAATAGGTTAATCTGGTTCTGCTATCTAGGATCAGGGATCTTATATTTATGCTGGCTGTTTTTTCAAAGCAACATTAGATTGAATCATCCCGATACAGATTCAAACTAGAATAGTATGTTTGGGGTCATGCTTACTATTTACTATTAATAGTTTTTATTTGAATTGTTAGAAACTACTTTTGACTAGCTAATCTATGATGATTGTGTCATCATCATTAATATACAGTGATAAATGACTGTTCAAATTGAATATTTTTGTTTTACTGTATAGCTACTGACAGACATTTTTTGGAATTGTATTATAGGGACTAATAATAATAATAATAATAAACTGAACTGAAAGGTTTATTAGGTAACATAATGTCAGTTAACTAATGTTGAAATACACTGATAATGTGTCCTGGGATTTTCCCAGAATCGTTTGATTTTGGTTCATTCACATTGCCAGTGTTCACGCACATCCCATAATGATCCCGTGGATAAGTAAATGTTAAAATAATAATAAGATATACTAAGAGATTTTAACAATCTCTAATAACATGATTTATAGACAATGACATGAAAAATAAATTGTAGCCTACTGTTTTGAAAGTCCGTATATGAGAATTAGTGGGACTGAAGGCGTAACAATAAACTTGCAACGCATCATCTGTGTGTCAGTGAATCCAGCCAATCGTGGAACAGCTGTAACACACAGTATGTCTGAGTGCTCAAAGGCGATAAGAGATTTAAACGTTGGCCGGATTTGCTCTAAGTGCAGTAAACCTTTTTTAAAAAGTATTCTTGTAAATATGATCGGTTGTCGGAGACGAAATTTCAGGCACATGCCTGAGCTTTCAGAAATAAAATTGTGTACATATGAAACATTCATACACGAGGTGCATTGAGATACACCTTCATCACGCTTCATCATAGAAACACGCTTCATCATAGAAACAGAAAATAACTGCCAGTGTGTGATCATGTTAAAGTACACGTTTTTAAACAGTAGTCACAAACACATGCTAGGCCTATATATTGTAAATACTGCCACGTAATAAACTCTTGTTGTTCTGTTTGCTTTATTTTATTCTGAGGAGAGCTTCCCCACACGTAAACTAGACATTACAAGACCGGGTCTTATTAATAGCCTTAGATAACATGAACTAAGAATGAACACTACTTCTTCAGCATTTATTAATCTTAGTTAATATTATCTTCAACATTTACTAATACGTTATTAAAATCAAAGGTTGTATTTGTTAACATTTGTTAATGCACTGTGAAACAACATGAACAAACAATAAACAGCTGTGTTTTTATTAACTAACATTAACAAAGATTAATAAATAGGCTACTACAACAAATATATTGCTCATTGTTAGTTCATGTTAGTTACTTATTGTAAAGTGTTACCATTTGTTTTTATTAATTTGTCAAATAAGGGTTCTGACTAGGGATGGCCCGATACGATACTGGCATCGGGGATCGGGTCGATACTGTCCTCATATACTCGTACTCGTACTCATAAAAATTCGCCGATACCACGCCCCGATACCACATTTGCGAAACGAAACTGGCTGGCCGCCGCGAGTGCTTTGTCGAGGTGAACTGAGGCATAGGGACGTGCACTCCCAACGCAATAGAGTGCGGCGCGGCACTAGATCTGATGGCCGAGTGCGAGCGCGGGCACGGGCAGTAATGCACTCACTCTGTGTGCGGGTTGCGGGAGAATAAAACGATTCGCGGGACTCCCGCAAACTAGAAATATCTATGAATAAAACATATTAAAACTAATAGATTTTTTTTTCATCTGTTGCAGAAAAGCAAGAATAACAACTAAAACAAAATAGAAACGATTTACAGGCCAGAGTTTCTATTCACAACATGTTTGCAGCGTTGAGCGATGTAGCCAATCACAGTCATATGTGTTGATTCCTTGAACGCAATGGCCAATCAGAAGCATTTAAGATAGACTCCCCTCACCGCTCAAAACTTTTTTGTTCAGTGCTGAATTCTGTAGGCCTATGCTGGCAAATCCTCTAATTATAACAGTGTGTGAATATTATGAAAGATTCATTGTGCAGTCAGCTTCATTGATAATATCAGAGATGTGTGAGATCGCTATGAACTGTCAGCTTTTTAGGAATTAGGCTATTAAGGGAGCGCACTTTGCACGCATTCAGTCATTCCAGACCATGCACGCAGTAACTGCTTGCTTTTATGTTAAATTAACAGTGGCTTGTGTGTTAATACATTTATTTATTTTTTTATTCATTATTATTTATTTTTAGACTCGTTAAAACAAGCAGAGAAGAAAATAAAAACAGTCTTCTAACCTGTGTTCTAAAATAGTCTTCTGTCTTCTTTTCTGGGAGCCTATAGTTACTTTTGCGGTAGAAATATCGGTATCGGTACTCGGTATCGGCAAGTACACAAATGTAAATACTGGTACTCGTATCGGTTTGAAAAAAAATGGTATCGGGCCATCTCTAGTTCTGACTGAACATGAAAGGGGACATTTGTATCGTTTGTGCTGTTTTATGTCACTTCATATAAAATCAATCAGATTTCAGAATCCTTTTCTATTAAAAATATCTGATCAAATGCTTGGGCCCAGAGGATGAGAACTCAACAGCAGGCATGACAACATAAAATCATCACAGCAATGTGTTTGAAAGGTCTGCTCACCATGCATCTGTCAGAGACTTTTGATTATAAACTGATTGGACATAAGATTTCTGGGAGCAGGAGGTTGTGTGGCTCTGTCCTGGCAACATCTGTATGCACATAGGCGGAATTAACAAAAATTGGTTGCAGATAGAGCGTAATGGTAATGAAGGCTTGGCATGCAAAAGACAGATTCCGTCCTACATTGGATGTTTGATTTTCCATCTGTTTCTGGTTGAGGAGGAAGGAATGGCTGAATAAGGTACTGAACTGCTGAACTGCTATCAAATCTGACCATTTGAGCTCATCAGAGGAAATATAGGTTGATTTGTGAGAACAGATATAACAGAAAAAGGAAACAGTTGGAAAAGCAAAAGTGCAAAATACAAAATTTTAGACACAAATCTAACATTCAATTTTCTTTGCTCAAATCAAGGCTTAATAATGAGAAAAACAGCTCTACTATTAAATTATGATTAATAGAATTCAGCTCTACTAGCTGATTCTGTTCCATAATTCTATAGCACCATCATAAGGCAAAAGGTACCATATACACAGGTCTGATGAGGTTTTGAACATTGTACATTTATATAACAGACTTTTGATACAAGCACACAAAACATAAAAATGCCTTAAAATCTGACACATTTCAAGCACACAAAATCATCAAAGTTAAAGGGTTAGTTCACCCTAAAATGAAAATTCTGTCAGTATTTACTCGCCCTCATGTTGTTCCAACCTTGTAAGACCTTCGTTCATCTTCGGAACACAAATTAAGATATTTTTGATGAAATCTGAGAGCTGGATCACTCCTCCATAGGCTTCTTAAGGGATTGAAACTTGCCAGCCCCAAAAAGTTATTAAAGATATCGTTAAAATAGTCCAAGTGACTACAGTGGCTCAATCTTAAGTTTATCAAGCGACGAGAATACTTTTTGTGCGCAAAAAACAAAAATAACGACTTTATTTCAACTATTCATTTCCTTCTCTCTGGGCCTCGAGTCAGTTAATGTAGTGTGATTGCGTAGAGCTACGTCACACGTAGGTTCACTATTGGCCGACGTTGGTCATGTGTGTGATGCGTGTGACGTACAACAACAGAAGAACTGCGCTATATCACTAGTGAACTGACTCGAGGCCCACAGAGAAGGAAACGAATAGTTGAAATAAAGTCGTTATTTATTTATTTTTTGCGCACAAAAAGTATTCTCGTTGTTTGATAAACTTAAGATTGAGTCACTAGTCACTTGGACTATTTTAACGATATCTTTAATAACTTTTAGGGGCTGGCAAGCTTCAATCCCTTAAGAAGCCTATGGAGGAGTATGGAGGAGTGATCCAGCTCTCAGATTTAATCAAAAATATCATAATTCGTGTTCCGAAGATGAACGAAGGTCTTACGAGGTTGGAACAACATGAGGGTGAGTAAATACTGACATAATTTTCATTTTTGGGTGAACTATCCCTTTAAGACCCGGTCTTATAATGTCTAGTTTACGTGTGGGGAAGCTCTCCTCAGAATAAAATAAAGCAAACAGAACAACAATAGTAAATTTCGAGGCAGTATTTACAATATATACCTAACATGTTTTTGTGACTAGGGGAGAGCCGGGACAATTGAAATGCGGGACGGATGAACCATTGAGATTTCCTTGAAAACCACTCACGTCATAAATAAAATTTCATCAGCACGTAGAGCACGCAATGCCTACCAGACCCGCAAATTTTTTATTTATTTACGTCATGCCGTTTTGGAGTTAAAGCCGGAAAGCTGTTTTTGAGTGCGGTAAGTGAATTCTTTCGTGCGGTACTTTTTTTTGACTGACAAGTTGTATTTATTGTTTCATGTGCCATTGTAATGATAATACGGCAGGTGTATTAGTATTTTTTTTACTGTATTTTTTTATTTGTTTCATATTGTTTATAAAGGTTTTGTGTATATGACTTTCTTTTTCATACAGACCTTTTACAGTATTCAGTATTCATTTTTTTTTTTTTAAGAATAACTCAAATGTCAGTCTTAAAAACATATCTAATGTGGTCATAATTGTATATGCTCCTATACAAATACTGCATAATACATTATGTTCCTCCATTTGTTCATATGATTTCTTCATATTCTCTAGTTTCTTTTGCAGTGTTCATCATACTTCACCTGCATGCGGTTAACAAACTGCTAACAACTTAGGCTGCATTTTCAATTTAACGACATGACAACATTCTCTTCACTTTTATGGTAAATCACAATATAAATCCAACAGAATTGTGCTGTATATGAAAACTGTGTATATTTCTGTATATGAAAATGAATGGTGTTTTGTCTTAAAGATGTTAAAAAGAGCTTAGCTGGAGGGTTCTATAAATCCTGTTGCTGAAACTTGCTTAAGAAAAACACATACATACTCATCAGGGAATTGTTTTATTTATAGATTACTTTTATCATTTCACAAGTTCACACTTACAAATAATCAGATAAGTAAAGTAGTATGTGTATTTGGCGTGCTTTTTTAAGGAATAGGGCTCCGAGCTCGGTATTTTGGCCTGAACCCAGAGTACTTCCCCCGTATTCTGGTTAGAAAAGTAACCAGGCTAGTGTGAGGAGACGGGGTGGTGGAGGGATGCTGAAAACTGTCGTGGAACATGCGAGTCATCTGTGTATATACAGGCCTCCACTCATTTACTGATTGGGAAGACATGTTGATTACTGATTGATGACAGCTGGTTGGAATGATGTGATGATTAGAATGATGTGATGATTGGAATGACGTGATGATTGGATAGATAATTTGAACGGGTTCCTCACTAACTTTGTTAATAAAACAAAATTCCACGAGTTTACACTTCAAAATAATCAGTTAGAGTAAAGTAGTATGCGTATTTGGCGTGCTCTCCGAGGAGAGGGCTCCGAGCTCGGTATTTTGGCCCGAACCCAGAGTACTCCCCAAAGATGGCAAACCAATGTGGGACAGCAGCCAGGAACATTACTGACAACCCCCAAAATATTGCGAAGTACGAGGCTGATGGCGCGGGGAGGTAACACTGCTGCGGCAGTGGAGAAATTACCCAGAGAAACAGAGCTCCTGTGGGAGCAGAGGGGACATCACTGCTGACATCTGACATCACAGTGGAGAATTTTACAAGGAAACTGAGCTCCTGCTGGAGCAGGGGTGTATCACAGCTGCGGCTTTGAAGGAAAGGTTAGACAGAAACTTAGCTCCTGCGGGAGCCAAGGTGACATCACTGCTGCGGCAGTGGAGAAAATTAGCTAGAGAAACTGAACTCCAGCGGGACATCACTGCTGTGGCAGGGGAGAAAATTAGCCAGAGAAACTGAACTCCTGCGGGACATCACTGCTGTGGCAGGGGAGAAAATTAGCCAGAGAAACTGAACTCATGCGGGACATCACTGCTGTGGCAGGGGAGAAAAAATAGCCAGAGAAACTGAACTCCTGCGGGACATCACTCCTGTGGCAGTGGAGAAAATTAGCCAGAGAAACTGGATTCCTATGGGAGCAGAAGGGACTGCTGCGGCCGTGAAGGCAATGTTAGCCAGAGATGGAGCTCCTGCAGGAGTGGAGGAGATAACACTGCTATGGTAGTGAATTAGAATATTTTCACTATTTTAGTGGATTGATGTTAATTGAGGCAGATATGGTGAGCTTGTAGGTTTGAGTGAGAGTACAAGCTGGAGCTGAAGAATTTAGTTGATAAGGAGTTGGTGGTATGGGCATCTGTGTTACAGGGAAGAAGGAAAATGATGATCAAGCCTGGGCAAGAGAGATAGGATGGGGAAGCTCAGCGGCCAAAGTTGTTTGCGATGGCAGCCTCATGCCTGGGACAGCCTATGGGGCTTGGGTTGTAATGGGGAAGGTAAAGGAAGAGGAAGGCTGGGGTGGAAAATAGGCCATCTGAGTCTGCGCCGCTTGAGGCAAGCTCACGCTAGGGTCCGCGGCTGTAGGCCAAGGACAAAAGGGATTGAGACTGATGACTGGGCCTGCATCGCTAGTGGAGGCATCCTCACGCTAGGTGCAGCTGAAGGAGCTGTAGGTCACTGGTAGGGAAAAAGGTTAGAGGCAGCAGGAGGAGAAGGAAGTGTTATATGGGCCTCGTACTAGGAGCTGCAGGCCACGGACAATGGGGATAGTTAGAGACGGCGGGATGAAATGGCTGTGACATCTGAGCTTGCCCCATTAGCTGAGGCAACCTAATGCTAAGGGGAAGGCATTCGTAGAGAGGGGCGGGCAATGTTGTATGGGGTGCGGCGCTGGGAAAAGATAGTGCATGGCTGAGCGAAGAGAGGAGGAGAGTGGGGCCTGACAGGCCGACGCTCGTCTTCTAGCACGTGAATAAAAGACGCAAGGAAGAGGAGGTGAGAGATGAAAGAGAGGCCTTGCAGAATTTATGGGCAGGGCAAGTCAAGTCACCTTAATTTATATAGAGCTTTTAACAATATAGATTGTTTCAAAGCAGCTTTACAGTGATAATAGGAAATGAAAGTAACAGAGATTGTTTGGCTTTACAGCAGCTCTAGAATAAAGTTATTGTCCAGCTAAAGTTAGTTTTTATTGATTCACTTCCATTGCAAAGATCATTAGTTATAAACTTAGGGGCCACTAACACGACACCATTCTAACAGAAAACCCTTAACGCGCTCGGGCCCGCTCATTTACACAAAACAGTGCCTGGTGGCTCAAGAATGCAAGGTGCTAGCCTTGACATTTTTTGAAAAAAAGGTTATCTCTGCGCAAACTTCAAAAACGCAAAACTGTGAAAACGCTGACGACGTGCACATGCGTATTATCTGTTTAGTTTATAGGTGTCACGGTCACCATCTAGACACCACCTCCACACTACATTACGCATCATCCTCCCTGGCCCTCACCTGCATGCACTTCCCAATCACAGAGATCGCAGTCACCTGTCACCAATCTTCACTGATCATCATACAGCACTATATAACTCTTCCCACTGCAGTTCACCGTGTTCTGGTCACGTCGTTTCCTCAGAGAACACTAACCTGACTCCTTACCTTTGTGATATCTTGCTGAACGATTTTTCCTGCATCCGTCTTCAGTCATCAACTACGTTCATCTGTCTTCAGTCATCGGCCTCGATCTCCATTTCAGAACCTGCATCAGATAAGATCCGTTATCATCCAGATATCCATCCAGTACTCTATATACTTCAGATACTCACCTGCTTCCATCGTTGTGATCTCATACTTTTGCAAATAAACCTGTCATTCACTTTACCTTTGTGAATCCTTCTGTTTCATGACAGAAGACTAGACCACCCCTTATAGACGGCAGGGCTATATTTGTCGCCATTGCTCAAGAGAGCAAGGAATTTATTTCCTTTGCGGAAAACGTTATTCGTCGAGCCGTCACTAGCCCCCTCGACGACAAAACCCTCAAGCTGCTTTTCTGGATCGGGGCCAATTTCCACCGGGCCACCGACCTCCCAAACACCGATGGACTGAACTGGATGGAAGCCATCGGCAGGTGTTTGGTGAGCGTTACGTCCCGATCTAGAAAACAACCACCATCACCAGCAGCCATCAAAATCACCGCACCACCTGAATGTCTTCACATCATACCTGCCAAACCAGAGACTGTTCACGGCATGTCAGTCGTGCCTGATCATTTGCCGCCGGTTCCTGAGCCCACTTCAGCCCACAAGCCAGGAAGCCAGGAATCCAGGCTCCAGGATCTCGTCCCGCGGAGACCAGCCTTCCAGGGTCTCATTCCGCCGAGACCACCCTTTCAGGGTCTCGTTCCACCGAGACCACCCTTCCAGGGACTCGTCCCGTCAAGACCACCGTTCCAAAGTCTCGTCCAGTCAAGACTACCGTTCCAGAGTCTCGTCCCATCGAGACCACCCTTCCAGAGCTTCTTCACATCATGCCTGTCAAGCCTAAGCTTCTTCACGTCATGCCTGTCAAGCCTGAGTTTCTTCACGTCATGCCTGTCAAGCTCAGGCGTGGCGCCAGCAATCTTGGCCGAAAACGAGGGCTCAGGCGTGGCAGCGGCGATCTTGGCCAGAGACGAGGGCTCCGGATGAAGACTCCAGGACGCCCGTCCCCCCTCCCTGGTTGCACCATCTACGGCACGAGGAGTACTGTCACGGTCACCAGCTAGTCACCGTTTTGACTAGCTGCCGTTTTGACTAGCTACCGTTTTGATATTCACATTTCCCATCATTCTCCCTGGCCCTCACCTGCATGCACTTCCCAATCACAGAGATCGCTGTCACCTGTCACCAATCTTCACTGATCACCATACAGCACTATATAACTCTTCCCACTGCAGTTCACCATGTTCTGGTCTTACCTTTGCGATATCTTCCTGAACGATTGACCTTCAGCCATCTGTTTCCTGCATCCGTCTTCAGTCATCAACTACATTCATCTGTCTTCAGTCGATCTCCATTTCAGAACCTGCATCAGATAAGATCCGTTATCATCCAGATATCCATTCAGTACTCTATATTCTTCAGTTACTCACCTGCTTCCATCGTTGTGATCTCATACTTCTACAAATAAACCTGTTATTCACTTTACCTGAGTGAACCCTTCTGTTTCATGACAATAAGTATGCACGATTGAAAATATATGTGCGCAGGCGTGTAGTCTTTCTTTACAAATGGACCTCAACAAATTACTTGTCTGGCAATAAAAATGTATAATACAGAATAATTTATCGCTTCCGGGTAGCCATGTGAAACAAAACTATTTTGACAACATTTATCTGTACAGAGGTAAAGGGAAGGGGCAGGGGGCCTTCACAGGGGAGAGACTAGTTGACACTTCAGGACTGCGTTGTCGCAGGCGCAAGTCCTTCATCAGATCTGGATACGGCCTGGATCCGGCAGACTGTGGTAAACCTCGTGATAAACAGAGAGACTTAAATTAGCGTATATGCCATTCTTCTTATGATGTAACGAGTACAACTGCAGAGCGCAACTGATCTACGGCTGTACCACAAACACAACTCTATTTTTTATTTCAAATCACTATTTTTATTATCAGCATCTTTTATATAATAATATACAAAAGTTTCAGCATTGCGATTCTATTTGTACACAGTAGTTGAGTCTACACTCTTTCACAGACGTATTCACATTTAAACTCAATCAACTTAAAAAACGTATTATTCAATACATTACTTCTATATTTATATATTAAAGGTGGGGTATGTGATTTGGAAAACGACCGGCAGATTTTGAAAATACACAATTCAAATGGTCCTACCTTCTTTTCTCCAACGCTGGCTCTGACTTCACCCATTAGAAGAACATGGACGCGCAATCATGCATGAGCGAAAACTCAGATTGTAATGACGATTTACTACTAATCATGGACCGTTTGATTGACGAATGGTACGAAATGATTGGCTGGAGTTTTTCGAGTCCTGCCCGTTCCACAGATGATTAAATTGCTTAATTTTCTAACTCAGCTGTAAGTGGGTTAGAAATAGGATTTCAAGTCATTTTGAAAAAATGGACAAAAAAGAGAATCACATACCCCACCTTTAAGTTGCTCAAGCAAGTGGCAAAACATTTGAACATGTAGGCCTACATATGTTAACATCGCAAACATTTTAAATTAAAACATACAATAGGGCTTGGGCGCCGCGTTGCATTCTGGGACGTGGCGGCCATCTTGACAGCTATACGAATGTAAACATACAGCAAGCCGAACGAGGAGAAGCAGAGTTGAGAGAAAGAAAAGAAAATAAATATGTTAAAACACCTAAAAGGATGTGCAATTTACCGCGATAGGTTATCTAGGGAAGCCAGTGACCAATATGTGGACAAAATCGCCATTATAAACGGTTTGGATCCTTATAAAATTTCACATAAAGAGTGGAGCACCGACGAGGACTTGCTGCCGCAGTTTTGTATAAACGACATATTCAGCTACCTTGTTTGTGGTGTGAGCGGCTACACCTCTGAACAGTTCCGAAGCTACAAGGCATTGGAGTCGCATGTTCAGTTCACTAATGGATGGGTTCAGGAGCTGCAGATCATCATAACGAACAGTGGGAATGCAGTAATCCGGACAAAGGTAAGGTGCGCTCCACCTAGCTGCTAGTTTAGTAACAGTTAGTGCTAACAACCATTCACACATGTAACGTACTTATAACTATGTGTTTCAAAAGTGTAGTTAGTAGCTGTTTTAAGCAAAACTTAAGTTAGTAAGCAAAACGATGCTTAGGGCAAGGGGGTAGCAACAGGACAATAGTACAGAGACTGACACGTCAGATGGAAGGGCTAACGTTAATGTTATGAGAGTATTAAAATATGGGATATTTTACAGGAAAATACTAAAACGGGAAGACAGTGGGAAAAGAGATCAAATACGTGAGAAATCCGGAAAAAACGGGAGGGTTGACAGCTAACGTTACTAACTACAGATTTGAAACACATAGTTAAAAGTACATTTGTGAATGGTTGTTAGCACTAACGGTTACTAAACTAGCAGCTAGTTGGAGCACATCTTAAAGTTATTTTTTGTCCGGATTACTGTGTTCCCACTGTTTGCCGACTCTTTGTTGGGAATTTCATATAGATCCAAACCGTTAAAAGTGCAGATTTTGTCCACATACCGGTCCCTGGTTTCCCTATTTAACTTATCCTGGTAAATTCCACATCCTTCTAGGGATTTTAACATCTTTTTTTCCTTTTCTTTCTCCCAACTCGGCTGCTTCTCCTCGTTCGACTTGCTGTATGTTTACATTCGCGAAGCTGTCAACATGGCGGCCACGCCAAGTAATGACGTCACGACGCCCAAGCCCTATTGACAAAAACAGCTCTCTCATACCTTTTCTTTTGCATTTGAATCTTTTTTACAAAAAATATTGTGGGTCACAAAGATCTTGTTTCTCCACCTCCACGAAGAGACGAGTACATACATTATGTCAACACTGCATTGGCTCCCTATTAAACATCATATAAATTTTAAAATATTACTGATTACTTACAAAGCACTAAATGGTTTAGCTCCCCAGTTCTTGAGCAAGCTCTTAACGCATAGTCCTTCACGTCTATTGTGATCTCAAAATTCTGGACAGTTGATAATAGCTAGAATATGAAAATCGACTGCTGGCGGAATATGGCGGCAAAACAATGCCAATAATAACCGAGTGCACAACTGATGCTGGCGCGCGCGGTAAATGACTTTCGTGAGAGAATAACAGATCTACACGCTAGGAAACGGGAACTCGCGAGCTCATTCATACTCATTCATGCGCGCGCTCATGAGATCTCTGCACGTAATACAAGCCCTCGCGCGCGCATGATCATTCCACACGCTCTCGCGCTTGATCTGCTCCAGAGTCCGTCTATGGAGAGTCTTGGCACTTCCTATTAGCCCCGTTGTATCATATTGGTTGCAGTTCCATTAGAATTCCACTGGAGGTGATCGCAGGCGAGTGCAGAATGAATGGGAGTCTATGGAGCTAGACGGCTAAATGTATCCCTTTCTCCTGCTTGTCGTTGAATCAACGTAGATTTTATTGTTGATTCCGCAAGTTCAATATAGATTATAGACCAAAAGTCGAATGAACGAGTACTTATGTCCTTTCGATTTCTTACAGGTTAGGTCGTTGTTGGCCGGAACACGCTAGCATTCTGCTATTATATGACGTCATCACATTTTTGAATGGATTTTTAGAACAGATAAGTGAACTTAAAAATGCAATTTTCAGCTGAGTGTATTATCTTAGCCCCCCCTTTTGAATGCAACTTTCAAATTACTTCACAAAAAATTACATCATGAGAAAAGTGGATTTCTGTGGGTGAAACCCCATAGACTCCCATTTATTCTGCACTTGCCTGCGAGTGCCCCCGCATGGACAGAGACGTGTTACTGAAGCCAGTCCAGAAACCGGAAGTAACCAGACAGTGCCAATTCTCCCCTTATTAGACATTCTCTAGCTGTGTCCCAATGTGAAGGCTGCGTCCTCCGAAGGCCGTATTTGAAGGCCGATTGGCCGTATTTGAAGGCCGATTGGGTCACAGCGGCGCGACGAAGGCTGTCCCAATTCAAAGGCTGCATCTTCGAAGGCCGCATTTGAAGGCGGATTGCGTCACCGCGGCACGATGAAGGCTGTCCCAATTCAATTTCGCATCCTTCGAAGGCCGTATTCAAAGGCCGGTTGCGTCATCGCGGCGCGAGGAAGGCTACCCTGATTCAAAAGCGACGCCAAATGCACCCTTCATTTCCCCGTGAAAGGAAGGATACATAAATGGATCCTTAGCGCCCTATCCTACCCCATAAGTCATTGCGCGCCGGTGACGACAGCATTTTTATTTAAAAAAATGACGGATGATTGTTCTTGTCGCCTAGCAACTGTGACAGCTACCGATGACGAGCGGGAGTAACATTTGAACTGCACTTTTTTATATTCAACTGGTTTTCTATTCTCGTAGTACGGAGCCCAGAAAGTCTCCTGTGGGGGAAAAAAATAATCCGTGGCGACAGTTTTGCACTCCGTCCCCTCAGTTTATAAACTGTACTCACGAATTCTTATTGCGCTTTTCCACTACACAGTACCAGCTCGACTCGGCTCGGCTCGACTCGACTCGCCTTTGTTTGGTTTTCCACTGTGTAAAAGTTGTACCTGTACTAAAATGTGACGTAATACAATGCCGACTGCTGATTGGTCAGAGAGAATCGTCACTATTCACTGCGTCATCATTGCACGCGGCAGACGAAGTATCCAGAATAACCCCGCCATTTTTAAATAGTTTGCCCAGATATACTAAACTTACTACTATTATTATGGCAACTCGGAAGAATACGCCGTGGTCAAACGAGGAGGTGCAGACTTTCCTTTGTTTGGTTGCCGAAGAAAGGATCCAGCGAGAGCTTGATGGGGCAACGAGGAACGAAAAAGTGTATCAAGAAATCTACGAACTGCTGTCTACACATGGCTACAACAGGACTTTCCAGCAATGTAGGGAAAAGTAAAAAAAACTGAAAAGTGACTACAGAGCTGTAAAGGACCACAACGGCCGCAGTGGTTCAAACCGAAAAAGCTGGAAGTGGTACGAACAGATGGACGTATCTACGGCCATAGACCAGCGAGCAACGGGAGGGAGGGTGGACTTGACTCGGCCACCAGTTTGTTGGAGTCGCTGATGGACGATGGTAAGTGTTTTAAGTTTACATTACATTAATCCTGTAGGCGCACTCTGCTTGAGAGTTTTGTTTTCTGTAGGCTGGCTTTTGAAAAGCTGAAGCTCACTTATAACAACGAAGACTGTAAACTTGTGTCGCAGATAACAATTGCTGCTACCTCTAACTAGTTGATAACTATCTGCCATTGCTATTTTCATATTGTGTTGACGTTTGTATGATCTTTCTATCTAGATTCCTTTTCGACGAGCGAGAATGGTTCAGTGACTCCCACTGATGCCACGTCGGCACCAGAACCAGCGGCACCATCGACACCAACAAGATCGACACAGAGACCCGCAGCAGCGTCGACACCGGCAACCGGTTAGTATAATTGGAGAAAAAGTGAACTCTTCTACCCTTTTGTCTGTGAATCTATACACACTTATTAATATATCATTAATCGTATCAATAACTCATTAATATAACGTAAACTTACTTGCATAACAACAGGAAGCATTCCCAGTTATGGGAATGCAGGATTCATCAATAAACCTGTTCAGTATTTTTTATAACTTTCCAGACGTACACAGTGTACACCTATACTGTACACATGGTATTTTAAAGTTGACATTTACTGAAATAGTTGGGCCCAGATGTTAAGTCTTTATATACTATATAAGTAATAGTAAGTTGTGGGCTTGTCTTTTTTTTATGTAGAAGCTGTAATGATAATACATGTGAACAATTTACAACACACACAACCTTTGAATGAAACGTGACTTGTCCGTTTTTCTTTATAACTCATTCATTGTAATTATTTTTTGGCCAGGACGGAGGAAACGAAAGAGGGAACAGGAGCATCTGACTGTCCTGAGGGAGATGCAGACATCGGATGTCAAGCAGCTGGAGTTGAACCGGGCACAGCGGGAGCGCCATTTACAGATGGCACTCGATGATGCAGCACATGCCCGAGAACTAGAAGCGGCTTTAAGGAGAGAGGAGATTGCTGCAATGTCGTCCTTCAACCAGGCCTTTCTGGGAACCCTGAGCCAGCTTGTCCAGGCACTGAACCGGCGGGATGCTGTTCCACCGCCCCTGGACTGAAACCCCTTTGTTTATTTTAATTTAATGTTTGCACTACATGTAACATCTCTGCCCTCCTCCTCAACACCCTGTGCCACTGGCACCACAGGCTCTGCTGCTGCAGGTGCATCCCAGTCATTTGCATAGTCCTCTCCAAGACTCTCACAAAGGTTATGCAAAGCACAGCAAGTAAGAATCATAGATTTCACGATTGTAACATCACAGTCATTTCTTTTCATGAGGCAACGCCACCTTCCCTTCAGTCTACCAAAAGCGTTTTCAACCACTACCCGTGCTCGACATATTTTTTTGTTGTAGATCTGCTGTTCTACTGTCAGCCGTCCAGTGTCAGTGAATGGCTTTAGGAGCCAGTTCTGCAGGGGATAGGCAGAATCTCCCAGGATGTAGTAGGCAACATTCACCCCACCAATATTCCTGGTGTAAGCTGGAAAGTGGTTGCCACGGCTGGCCAACTCCCACAATGTGGACAGTCTTAAAACACAAGCATCATGCAAGCTGCCAGGCAGTCCTGCAAACACGTTCCAGAACAGTCCTTTTCCATCTACAACACCTTGAAGGACGATGGAGTGCCAACCTTTACGGTTGAAATAGTCACAGTGGTACTCCTGTGGTGCCAAAATGGGTATGTGTGACCCATCAATAGCACCAACACATTGCGGGAGCCCCCATCTGTTCTCAATGTAGGCAGCCATTTCTTCAAACTTCTCGTGGTCCGGGTAACGGATTTGTTCGGATTTGTGCAGAAACCAACAACGTTTCTGCAGCAGCAGTGAACTTTTGAACACACCGGCAAACAGTTGTTATGCTTACTCCGAAAAGAGGGCCGACAGTTCTGTACTCTGAACCAGTCGCAAGCTTCCATAGAGCGATGGCCACTCTCTTCTTTAGAGGAACACACTTGTGGAAGCTTGTGTCTTGTCTCTCCATCACTGGACGCAGTTTGTTGTACAAATATATGAATGTTTCTTCCGACATTCTGAAGTTCTGAACCCACTGCGCGTTTGTGAAACCAGGAACAATAACATCCCACCACTCGGTAGCTCGGTTGAAAGCCCAAACAGACGGTCTGCCGCGGCGACTTTGCAAAGCGAAACAGATCTGAAACACATAAACCATGCACATTTTAGTACGTAATACTGGTAGCTATAAAGTTGATTAAATACTTTGCATATAGTATAGTATTTACACATATGCAAACGTTAGCTATGTTAGCATAACTTACCCTCTTGCGTCGGCTTTGAACAACCGGATTCGTCTCGTAGTCTGAACTCTGTAGTAATTCCCAAACTCTCCTGTTTTTTTCAGCAGTGTTTCGTTTTGCTGCCCTCAGCCTCTCATGAAACAACGTTTGTCTTCTTGATGTGAGAAACAGCCACATCCCGAGGATCAAAAACAGCATACACTCGATTTCCTCCATTGTCCTGTGTGTGTGGGTAGCGGATGTGTGTCGCGTATAAGATTACGTCACGGCAGTTTCCATCGCTATGACGACCGGGTACTTTTTGTGGCGGTACTATCTGCAATGGAAAACGGAGCGAAAAGCGAGCCGAGGCGAGTCGAGCCGAGTCGAGCTGGTACTGGTAATGGAAAAGCGCCATTAAACTGTTCCCTCGGTTTAACAAATCGTGCCCACGATGACCTGTTTATGAGGGATGCTTTGCATTGTGTTTAAACTTCATTTTTTTTAAATGGATAATTTCTTGAATTTTCTAAAAAACGACATTTAGGCTTGTGCCTTTAAAGTCCATTTTTGGGGAGGAAAAAGCTCAGTATAATAGAATAAGCAAAAAAGACTTCACATATAAAAAAGAAATATAAACACAATTTGTGTGTTTTATTTTAACCTTAAGGTTAGGTTTTATTATATAAAAATAAAACATTCATCAATTATTTTATGATTAACATATTACTGTCTTCAGTGAACTCGTTTATAGTTATAATTATAAACACAAATAACACTAATTATCATTATTATTATTAGTAAGCCTACATTTAGGCTACATATTTAGAAGCCGCTTTTATCAAAAAAAGGAACAAAGCAATTCTTCAAATGTCAGTCATAATACAGGTTAGACAATAATAATACAGGGCTAAGATTATCATAAATAAACACAAGATTTTGACGCGTATCCAAGTGTTTGTGCGGAGTGTGGAGCGCGCACTGCATGGTACGGAGGCGCGGGCGCGAACGCTTGCATTTTTCTATCAACAGTGGAAACAACTTAAAATACTCTATCATTTCTGTTCATACAGAATATAATAATACACAATTCGCAACTACTTTTATTTGTGCAAAAACGAATGGACGCAAAAGTACACGGACCCAAGACTATCAAACTTTTTCTACAAATACATTATTTGAAATATTCAATAATATAAGGTCCGTGTACTTTTGCGTCCACTCGTTTTTCTTTTTTTAACCCGTAGGCTAATTGAAAAACGAAAAATGAACGGTTGTTGTAGGCTATATTTAAAATGCAAAGTTGAGCACCAACATTTGAATTTGAAATGTAGCCTACACACCAAATGCTGTGCAAAAAAAAATATATATATATTGACGTATTTTCAGATTTTTGTTTATTACGCTTTTCCTCTTTATTAAAGGGGTCATGAACTAGCTTTTTAAAAAATGTTATATTGTTGTCTGAGGTCAACTTATGACGTTCGCTTGGTTTTTACATTCAAAAACATCAAAATGAATAAGTAATAGGCTATTTTCTACCCTATTTTTGAGCCTAGCTCAAAAACGCTCGGTTTTTATGAGATGGTTCTCACTGCGGAACATGAAATCCACGGGGAGGAGTCGGATCCAGATCCGACTCCTCCCACCTTACATTCACCTAAACCTACCCAACTCCGCCCCCTGATCCCTAAACCCACCCCTAGTCCCTAAACCCAACCCTAATCCTACCCATCTCCACCCCATGGATCTCATGTACTGCATTGAGGTGCTACTGGTTTTTATGGCCGTCTCGCATTTTAGACTTGTAAGTAAACGCCCACTGCTGTGAGTGGATAACAGTTTTGCATATTATAAGGAGTTTCAACTCACTCGTCAGTAACGATTAGACTGATACACATGTACACATAATTATTAGATATCAAACGATCTGTAACAATGCAATACTAGCCTATCAGATTATTATTATTTTTTAAATACAAATTTTACTCACATAAGTGTGTTGCACCATTCCTGTCGGATCCAATATAGAAGGCAGAGCACCGTTCTGCAAATCCAGTCTCAACCTGTGTCTTGTTTACAAAACAATCCTCAGTGAAATGAAGCGAACAAACGGACAATGTTTTACCCACATCAGCTGGAACGTCATTAAAAATAAAGTTTAACCAAGCATTCCTATTGGAATCCAGAGGAAGCTTATGCAGCGACTGTCTTCTTCCACAAACAGGCACTGCACAATATTTTGTAAATGTCATGTTTATTGCTCGGTAGCTCGATCCGGTTTGTCATCACGAGGTAGGCCCATGTTATTTAGCTATGCGTGTAATGCGCGAATCAGTGGGCGGGTCTAAAGTAGCCGTGTTGAAGTAGGCGTTGATCTTCTTCAGCGGGGGTGGTGTTTTATCCTCTTTGACGTCATAGTTCCACACTTTGAAAAAGGAGTCCTTTGCTGAGCCTGGTGTCAATAAAGCATTTATTGGACTAGCAAGGACGTTTTCAGTTCTGAAATTTACAGGATATTCTTATAATATGATGACCTCTTAGATGTCAAAAGCTCATGGAAAATTTGATTTCTCAGTTCATCACCCCTTTAAATATTTGAAATATTCACAAATTAATATGGAAAAAATGTCGATTTTACTGTTTTTCTAAGGCCAAATTAGAACCTGGAAATTATATTTGAATTTTATTTGTTTAAAAGTGGACATTTAAGCTTTGTATAGGAGGCTATATTTTGTTTCAGTTCATTTTTGAACGTGCTTCAGTTCACGGAGATCATGAAAGCACGCCTGATTGTTTTCTTTTATTTTACAAAAGCACAAAGTTTTCTTGTTATTGTGAGTTTACACAAATAAAATTGTGTATTTTTATACATTTATGTGTACACAAAAAATATTGTGAGTACAGTTTATAAACTGAAGGGACGGATTGCACAACCGTCGCCACGGATTGTTTTTTTTTTTTTTTTCATAGATAATACGGGGTTGAAATATATATTTACCATATTGATATTCATCATTTATATTGTCCATTTATGCTACACAATAACTAGCCTACAAAATCTGGTCAAGGTAAGATATAGGCTAAGTGAACATTTGAACCTTTATAGCCTATGCTTATGTATGTTTTCTTTTCTTTTCATTACACTATTTACGTAAATTAACACCCAATACTTGAAAAGTTTAAAGTGTAATCTGACAATTCAGGAAGCAGCTTCTGAATTGGGACGCAGCAAACCAGCTCTGGCCATGATCTTGGCTATTAAAGCCGAAAATACATGACTGAAACATCCTCACCATGTCCTCCAGTAAAATATAAAACAGAAAAATGACAATAGTCAATTCTGGATCCATAGCTGTTTATTCAATTATATAAAATGAATTATCAGGATGGCAGCAGTACTCTCGCACCGTTGCTTGGCGCCAGAGTAATCGGGAACACCTGGTTGCGCAATTAGGAAATCCTGCGAAGGCTACATGGTGCGTCCTTCGAAGGACGAATAGGCTGCGTCCTTCGAAGTCCGCTGCCTTCGGAGGATCCAGCCTTCACATTGGGACACAGCTTCTGTCTGCTCTCGCCTGCTGCTTTTGCTCGCTCGAACAATTTTATTTTTGACAGTCGAGGGGCGGGACTTCCTGTTTTAATAACCTCAAATGTCATTGGTTACTTCATTTTCCGGAAGTCAGTTGTGATTGGACGCCTGTCCAAAGTAATTCACTTGACTTGAGACATCACTTACCGGTAATTTGTTTTTTATTGTGGTTTATTAATGTGTAATGTGATTTAATGCATTGTTAATGTAGAATATATTCTTACCAGATACTTTATTAACAGAAAGTCTTACTAGTGATTGCATTGTGTTGTTAAGAGATATTTACAGACTGTAACGACACATTTCCATGGTTGTTAGCATTGTAAATCTACCAAAATTCTTGTGCATTTTTACGTAACATAAATGGCTCATTATAATTTCTATTAAATGTAAAATGGGTTCTGGCTTCGTAAGTTAAGATACAGTACACAGCATTAATTATAGCTTACAGATGCTTTTTCAGAATTTGCAACCGAATACAGACAGAGGAACAATATTAAACCCAGCAAATTATTAAACCCATCTTAAACCCAGCAAAGTAGCTATCACAACATTATATAGTGATCTTAATCATCTAACTTTTTGTAAGCTACATGGTATTTGCCTCATTACCATGAAAAGAAAGAGACAGAAAAGAGAGAAAGCTAGAATCAGTGAACGTACATTAATGCTGACGAAATTAGCAGGGTTTGGGATTAATTAAAATCATGTCGGTTTAAGAGCACGACATACCTTTAAAATGTTATTAGTTTTATTATAAAACTAATACAATTTTATTACATACTGAATTGGTAGATGTTTCGCGGGAGTCTTCTTTATGATGTTGGCTTGAGAAAGCCAGCATATATTTAAACATTATTAGTATTTATTATTATTATTGTGAGAAATTGACTCCGCCTAGAACTTTAATGCTTCACCAAACTCGGCTCAGACCTTCAGACTGGTCAGACTCGCTTATATCTTTTCTAACTGGTCAGACTTACTTTCCCAAAAAATCCCATTGATTTGCGTAATCTGTGCAATAAAGGCCGTAATACTTAACGCTGTCCACTAGAGGGGGCGACAGGATAATAAGTCTTTTCTACTCTCTTTCCCTGTTTGCATCAGTTTAAATGACAAATAAATGCATGAATTTAATTCATTAATAGGCCATATCTGTGTATGAGAACAAGCTTTACTCTGCAGAACATGATCATCCAGGGTCAGGACTAAGTGTTAAATCTATAAATGAATGTGTCTAAGAGTTTTGGGTGTCTGCATGTGCTTGAAGTCACTAAGAGTTTTGTGTAAAACAGTATTCTTTTTTTTCTCCACTTCCTGCAGTAACATTTGTTGTGTTCAACAAACATGTGATAAAGACAGAAAAGCGATAGACGTCACAATTTCAAAAACAGTGCCGTTTTGTTTGCATGTGTTGTGAGAACAACTTAATAAAAGTATGAGGCAAGCACACAGCATAAATGATTACACCCCATCTGAACATAACATAGCCTATCTTAAAAAAATAAAAGGCATTCATGCTGCCAGAACCCCTTTTACATTTAATAGAAAATATTATAAACCTCTCAAAAATGACATAATAGTAATACACAGGATGAAAACAAAAAGCTTACACAACAACTCTTGCTTATTGATATAAACAAGTAATTTATCTTTCATCCAAAGCCCTTGTTATATTTACAACTATTTAATGGACACTTTTTACATTCTGAGGTTCTCAGATCCAATTTAATTTTGGTTGGATAAACCTAAATAGTGGTAAATGGGGGGTATAGTGGTAATGTAGTGGTGAACTACAGCAAATATGACTTTGCATTCACATTTTTCTCCAATTTCTTTTAGATATTTTAATGCCAATAACACAAATAACAGTGTTATAAATATAAAACATAAAAATGCATAAGAATTTTGGTAGATTTACAATGCTAATAACCATGGAAATGTGTCGTTACAGTCTGTAAATATCTCTTAACAACACAATGCAATCACTAGTAAGACTTTCTGTTAATAAAGTATCTGGTAAGAATATATTCTACATTAACAATGCATTAAATCACATTACACATTAATAAACCACAATAAAAAACAAATTAAGTGATGTCTCAAGTCAAGTGAATTACTAGTCATTGGACAGGCGTCCAATCACAACTAACTTCCGGAAAATGGGAAGTAACCAATGACATTTGAGGTTATTAAAACAGGAAGTCCCGTCCCTCGACTGTCAAAACTAAAATTTTCGAGCGAGCAAAAGCAGCAGGCGAGAGCAGATCAAGCGCGAGAGTGTGTGGAATGATAGAGTATGAATGAGCTCGCGAGTTCCTGTTTCCTCGCGTGTAGATCTGTTATTCTCTGGCGAAAGTCATTTACCGCATGCGCCAGCATCAGTTGTGCGCTCGGTTATTATTGGCATTGTTTTGCCGCCATAGCGGTAGATCCTTTTCCTATTTAGCACCAAAACTTTGGAACAATCTTCCTAACATTGTATGGGAAGCAGACAGTCTGTCAGTTCAAATCTAGACTAAAAACACATATCTTTGGCTTAGCATAGACATAACACATTATAGACTTCTATAATTCAATGTTAGGCTGCATAGTTTAGATCAGCCGGAACCGGGAACACTTTCCTATAAATCCTGATGTACTTGGTACATCATAAGACGGTTGGCGTCTACGCTAATATTAGTCTCTCTGTTTATCCCTAGGTTTACTGCAGTCCACCGTATCCAGGCCATATCCAGATCAGATCTGATGAAGGACCATCGCATGGACACGACACCAACGCATCCCTGTGCCAGCCTCATCAACACTGTGAAGGCCTCATGGACACCTCAACAAACTCGTTTCCATACCGGTGTGATGACTCCGACCCCCAACCAGATGGAACTGGATAAATATTGTGAAAGTTCTGATCCAATCTGACTTCTGACCTATAATGCTGCCTGAATCATAATCATACACTGTTCGTTCGTTGGCCAGCGGAGAACTGGCCCCCTGACTGAGCCTGGGTTCTCCCAAGGTTTATTTCTCCATTCTGTCACTGATGGAGTTTTGGTTCCTTGTCACTGTCACCTTTTTCGCCTTTCCGCGCCTTTGTCACCATTGGCTTTTGGCTTGCTTAGTTGGGGACATTTAATTTTATATTGAACAATATTATTACAACATTATTTTCCTGTTATCTCTGTACAGCTGCTTTGAAACAATCTGTATTGTAAAAAGCGCTATATAAATAAAGGTGACTTGACTTGACAATGAGGCAACCATGCTTCACACTGAGCCACTGTTCCACCTTCAAATATAAAAGTAGTTCTTTATGACTAATAATAAAGTCTAGATGTTTATTAATACTTATAATCGGTTTTGATGGGAGAAAAATTAATTGAACAGAATTCAAAACATCAGTGGCAGTCCGAGATCATTGTAACTTTAAGGGCTAGGCAGGAGCCTGTGCGTACAGGGGACACGTTAACATTTATTTTAACCTATTTTCAGGATTATTATAAAATTTTTACAAGGTCATGTATCAAGCTGCATTCTCTACATGTAAGATAAAATAATTTAAACTCAAATTAATTTCAAGTTCCTCTATCATAGAGACAGGCCATTGGAAGCACCAGCCGTGATAGACCACACAGTGCAAGGCCACAATGTACCACACAGAGCAAGCCCACTATGGACCACATGAAACAAGGCCGTAACAGACCACACACAGACAAGGCCGCGATGGACCACACAGAGCCAGGCCACTTATAGACCGCACAGAGCCAGGCCACCTCGGGCCACACAGAACCAGGCCAGGCCATATTATCCGCGCAGAGCAGTGCCACACTGGGCCACATGGCCTTACTAGACCACAGAGACAAGGCCGCAAACAGCCACACGCCCTTGCTAGACCACAGAGACAAGGGCGGCAATCAGCCACAACGGCCTCTAATGCCACACAGAAGACGAGGTAGACTGGACAAGGCCAGTCTAAGTCCGCAAGGCCACACGAAACCAAGGCCACAAGGACCATGAGACCACATGGCCATTTTTTAGAGAGGCAACGATGCCTCAAGGCCGCTTGGCCACACAGACAACGGCCACTAGGCCACATAGAACCAATGCCGCTAAGGGCCACTAGACCACTGGCCATTTTTTACATACAGGACAAGGCAATGATATGCCACAAGGCCACTATAGGCCACACGGAACAAGCGACACAGAACAATGGCCACTAGGCCACATAGAACCAATACCACTAAGGGCCAGAAGACCACTGGACATTTTTTACATATAGACAAGGCAAGGATAAGCCACAAGGCCTCGAAGACCCACAAAAAGACAAGGCCCAGCTGAGCCACAAGGCTACTAATGCCACAAAGAAACAAAAAACACTCATAGACAAGGCCACTAGGCCACACAAAACCTAAGCCCCGAAGGACCATACTACCAGCGATAGGCACAAAGGACAAGGCAACGATATGCCACAAGGCCATGGGAGACCACACAAAACCTATGCCCCGGAGGGCCACACTACCACGAAGGCACAAAGGACAAGGCAAACAATATGCCACAAGGCCATTAAGGCCACACTGAGACAAGTTGAACAGAGACAACGGCCACTAGGTTATACTGAACCGAGCCACTAAGGGCCATGAGACCACTTGCCATTTTTTACATACAGGACAAGGCAACATTGTGCCACAAAGTCTTGAGACCCACACAGAGACAAGGCCCGCTGGGCCACAAGGCTGCTAATGCCACACGGATACAGGGCCAATGAGACACAGCCACTAGGCCACACAGAACTAATGCCATAACTGGCCACAAGACCAAGGGACAAGGCAATATTAGGCTACACGGTCACAGTAGACCACAATGAACATATATCATACTCTTGCATTATCATACTTTTTTTTTTTGAGACCATAAAGGCCACACGGGACAAGACCATAACGGCTACTACTGCCACATAGAGACAAGGCCACACTGAGACAAGGCCACTAGGCCACACATAAACGATGACTCATTGGCCATTTGTAGAATGCAAGCTAGAGACTATTTACAGATTAATGAGAAATGGGAAAGCATAACACCACCACCAGTAGTTGCATAGGTATTTACCTGAACCATTACTGGAGAGCTTGCTGAGCTTCGAAGATGATTTTTGAATAGGGTCTTATATATGACGCGAATGCAGAGGAAGACCATCTGCCCAGAATCTTGATAGCTGAAGTAGAAATGCCACGTTCAGCTGCTGTAGTGGCTGCCCCGATCCTGAAAGAATGACCAGTATACTGGGAGGGAGATAAACTGCAGCTTTTGAAGACAGAATCTAGATCAGTCCTGAACCAGGCTTTAGAGAGAGGTGCTCTGTTAGAAAGGATAAATAGGGGGTGTGATCTGAGGATCTAGAACGGATTTTGAGAAATGTAAGCATAGACGAGAAGGGACAGAAATTATTGCTGATTTTAGATATGGTTAATGTGATGCCGGAACCTTGAGAATTGTTCTTAGAGTGCTTAAGAAGGAGTGTAAAGAATTTAGGTCAGAAGTGTAAATCAGAGAAAGAAAGACAGCGGGCGGGATCGAAATGATTGGTTGGTGAAGTGAATTCCCCTGGACGCATAAATCCGTAAAAAGCAGTTAGAAACACGGCTTAGAAGAATGTTAGTGTACGTGGAAAAAAGGCCATTGTGGACAGAAGTGAATAATCTTTGCAATAAAAGCTAAGTAAAAGGCAACCGTTTATCTGGAGAATTGCTAGAGGGCTTACTTATGCCTTTGAGCAATAAGCGAATGGAAGTAGTAGTGAAAAGACTTGGAAAATCAGGATTTAAGTATTTTGCATAAAATTGAATGCCTGCAAGTAATCTACAGACGGATGAAGTTTTTAAATTGCAATTTTCAAATTTGTAGACAAGAAAGGAGCAGACAGTCGTAATCAAGATGGGAAATAAAGGAATCTGAAAGGAAAAGCAAACCATTAAAAATGAAGACCAAGAGGAAGTGTAAGCTTTAAAAGTGGAAGGAGCTACTCCTTTAGACATGTAATGCCTGGCTGATCTGAGCAAATCATCTAATTAAACATTGTTGCTGATAGGGGAGGGCAGGGTGTTGGATCCGTATTGGCTGAAGGGCAAAGCTGTCTGATAGTCTGAAAACGAAAGCGAGAGAGCTATGACATTGGAATGCCCGGGTATATGAGCAACCTTAATAATGAAGTTGAAAACGACTGATTGGCAGATAAAGCATCTCACAAAAGGCATGATCGTGTGGCAAGATTATCTACTTTTATTAATGGCAACGGTGGCTTCATTTTTGCAAAACATTATAATGCATTTCCTCGACCACACTGAGCCCCAAATTATGCTGGCTACGACTAAAGGATGAATCTCGTAGAGTGCAGTAGAAACAGAGCCGGGAGTAGACTTAAGAAATTCGATTGGCCATTTCTCTGCAAACCATTGCCCTTGAAAGAAACCCCCGAAGCCGATAGATGGGGCGGCATTTGTAAATAGATGTAGTTCTGCGGATGATTCAAAAGCATCATTGTAGAATAATAAAATGCCGTTCTAATCATCTAACAAACGAGTCCAAAATTTGATGTCAGACAGACATCCTTCATCTAACTGGAGTGAATCGCTTAATTCTTGCACGGAATGAGCCAGTGTTAGCAGGCGAGAAATAAATGCCCTGCCTTGCTGGATAATACTTATGGCAAAATTTAGGTGACCAAGTAAAGAAAGCATGTCGCGTTTCGAAACGCATAAGGAGGAAAAAAAATTCCAGAGAGGACCTGATCCTTAAAAGCTTTTCGGGAGGAAGAGAAGCTTGCATTTTAACCATATCGAGAGAGATGCCTAGGAATTCTAATGAAGTAAAAGGGCCCAGTGTTTTTCTACAGAGAGGGCAACGCCAACATCACTAAATACCTGTTTAAGAATGTCAAGAATAGAAGATTAGGAAGATGGAAAATCGATCAACAAAAAATTGTTGAGTAAATGCAAGATGAAAGGAAGCTTACAGACATTCAGAAGGATCCAACACAAAGCTTCAGAGAGACTGTTGAGGATATGAGGGCTACTTCTACATCCAAATGTGAGCCTCACAGCATAATAGAATTTAGAATTCCATTTGACTCCAAAAAGTGGCCAATCGGAGGGGTGAATTGGCATAGTTTTGAAAGCGTCTGTTATGTCAGCTTTAGCTAACCAAGCGCATTGACCAGCTAGCTTGATTAACTGAATAGCATTGTCGACCGAGGCATAATGTAGAGAGAAAGGAGTTAGGGGAATACATTCGTTGATGCTTGCTATGTTAGAGGAATGAGGAGAAGACATTTTTTGCTGGAATATTTACGCGTTGCGAAACCGATGGAATTGATCCGAAAAGGAGAGAAAGGAGGAGAAGCGAAAGGGCCAATAACGTATCATTTATTGACCTCGTCCTTTAGTAGTGCTTAAACCATGTCGGGTTCAGTTCTGGCTGATTGCAATTTTTTTTGCTACAAAAGAGGCAGTAAGATGCCCACCCGAAACCCTTGGGACAGACCGTGATTAGGTAATCAACAAAAGACGGATCAGGGTAAGAAAAAAAGGTAGCTTGAAAGGTTTGTATGAGCAAATTTACAATTAGATTAAGAACAAACAGATTCATTAAATAAGACACATAGGAACACCATTGAATTCTGCAACATGGCGACCTCTGCTGTTTGAAGGGAGTCTTACATTTTCAGCACCACGGCCAGCGGGCGGATCATGGCTTGCGAATGCTTAAGGGCAAAATGAAGCCGTGTGACCATGAGCACGGAACATAGCACAAGCCAACCTTTTTTGGCCGCTGAAATGATGGACGAGCAGTTCCGTGTCTGTAATTGATTAGTCTAGTCTTGAGTTAAAAATTGTGATGAAGGAAGCAGATTTAGCAGAGAATGACTTGTGGTATTCGTAAAATACGTGCCCCCAAATCTTTGGCTGAAGTCCGCCAACATAGCTAAATAGAGAACTAGCTCTTCCCTTCTCTCTGGATAAACTTGGCACAAAATGTCTCTGTAAATGCTAAAAGCAATTACGAATTCACCAAACGAGAGATTGCATTGTAAGCGATGATCGGAAGTTTTAGGTAGGACTGCCACGTCACCGCAGTCAACCAGTTTCCTGTCAGCAGCAGGCGAAGGAAGCAGTAATGTAGCCAAGTCAATGTCCTTACCTTGGATGTTGTTCGATCTTAGGTGGGGAGACACTGTTACGGCGGTGGGTGAAACAAAACGCCTACCAAAGGCTTGAGCTGGAGCTGCTGTGGAGAGATTGAAGTTTGAAGGAGCTGGTGGAGCAGAAACATCTTGCAGTGGCTTCTGAATCGCGAATAGAGAAGCAGGCAGGGTAGCTGATGTTGAAGGCACACTCGAAGGGTTGGTTAATCCAAAAGAGGGAAGATGAAACTGTGGAACCGCTGAAGAGTTCGAGGTCGGATCTGAACTGAGGTTTGGATTAGCGAAGGAATGTTCGAAAGTCCACATTTTAGATTCCAATCCTTTGACCTTTTGAGAAAGGCTTTGAACTGCAGAAATGAGCTGATAATTCGTGTCTGTGGGGTCGGCGATCTGCGGAGAAGATGGCACCCATAAAGCTTCCATTTCTTTACTAGTGTAAAGACAGATTTTTATTTAGGCTATAATCAGGTGTGTAGCTATTAGCAACTATTATATCCACGTCCATGTTTTGAAACCCTTTTTATTGACTGCAGATAAAGTGACGACCTATTCATGATAGACCCCATCACTTGCTTGATATTGCTTCTCGAGGGTGGTTATTGAGTAATTTGTTCTATGCAGAATGTGAAAACCAATACATCCATGGGTATATGCATTATTATAAATGTAATAAGTGAATACATTTATATTCATTTACATGATTATATTATGTCATCATACCTCAAACTATTATATGATTCAAGTATCATCTGTGTTTGATAACCCATGCAGGGTGTTGGTAATGCATTTTGTCAGGTGAAGTAAACTTAAACAGATATCCCTTGTGCAGTGAGTAGGGAATCAAAAAAGTAAAAATTAGTGGCATATCTTTCTCAAGTTAGTCAGGTATGATAAATAATGTAGAAGACATTTGTTGTATTCTATTATTGTAATTGTTTGTGTCCACTGGGTGGCACTGTGACCTAATTTAACTAGAGCTGCTCAGTAAAGAAGTTGGGGGGTGGGGGCTTACACATCGGCCTTTCATAGGCATACATGATTCCTAGAGGCATGTGTTAAATACTTGCTCACTTCTGCTACCAACTCCAATGACTTAATGGGAAGCTGTTACAAACATATTTTGATTCAATGTTTTTAACTCAGTGCAACATTGATAGGACAGACAGCATCAATAAAACTTAAGATCACAATTGTAAAATTCCCTGCTATTTCCAAGTTTTCCACAACCGTGTGAACCTTGAATAACTGTAATCTGCCATACTGACCCCATTTGTCTTTTCTCAAATAACTGAACCAAGAAAAAAGAAAAGAAAGAAACAATACCAGCACGTTTTGAAATGCAATATACTTTAAATACGATGAGCAAAGGCATGATGAATAACTAGCAAAATTAAAATGGCATTCCATTACAATAATATTGCTGACCTTGATATAAACAGACTCACATTATGCTTTTGAGGTTTGTCATGACCATGATGCCATCTGCAGGCTATCTAACATCCACAGGCATACCAATTGTACAATTGCACTAAATTGGATGACCAAATATGATGATGCCTAAAATCTGTTTCTGTTTGTAAATGGTCAGCCCTGTCAGCCTAGTGAAGTCCTGTCACAACAAAAGGAACCAGTAGACCAGGACCACCAATCACAAAATAATTGATTTGATGTTTCTTCTGTTATTACAGTGAAATTTAAAATGTTTTATTCACTTTATTCTGCAGATGGAAAAAGTGAAACTGCATTTTGTATAAATTCTGAATAAGCAGTGATTTTTCTCATTGTAAAAATACTACTACCAAGCATTATTTTATTTTTACCTACAGTCTAATTAAAGATATATTGGAAAAAAAAGCTTATTTTTCTGAATATTTCTTGACCTAAATAATGAATAATCCATACATAATGAATGAAATTCACAAGCATGACACAAAATAATTGTATATGGAAAATGTAATAATAGACCTATATAAAACACGTTCTCACTCCAAAGGCTTCAAAAACTGAAGCATGGGCAAGAGTTTTGAGCGTTACTTTTCAAGACCACATATCCACCGAAGCGTTTTCTTTTTCCTGAGGACAGCCTATTTTTTCATGAGAGACACATTAAAAAAAAAAAAAAAAAAAAACAGCAGTGTATCGAGGAGCTGAGTGCTGTGCTTTCCCCATTTTTTACTGGTCACAGAGAGCTGAAAAATTTTAAACTTTGGGTAAAATGTCCCTTTTCACTCAGCCACCACAGTGGGGGAGGGGGTGAGATAAACGGCCTTGTTGCTGGCATCTGAGTAGGCTATCCATGACAGTACGTGCCAAATGACATCCCTGGAATAATACTAATATGAAAAATAATGCTAAACAGAGATTAATATTTAGTTCACCGTGGGTCTACCAGGTAAGCAGAAGCCATAAGCGTCTCAGCTGAAAAAAAAAACCCAATGTAAAGCGCCCCCAGCTGGGTGTTTGCAGAAGAGCGCCAGGCATTTTCAGCTAAAAAGTAAAAACATTGATGGACATGACACACGATCTGAAGGAACCCCTAGATGTCGCTAAATTGACTCCACAGTTTTCAGTTGTTTGCCTTACACTTCTCCTAAATTATAATGTTGCTGACTAAAATGTCTCCACTCTTGTGATTATTTGGAAAGTAAAATTTATTATGCCTTTAATTCATGCATCTGTAATTTTGAGCTCCTAACCAAACATTTTACAGGCAGATAAAAATACAGTTGCGCAGATATTTATTGCAAATCTGACCAAACACTCATTTTTCAGCAATTGGTTTGAGAAACTTTTTGACTGTTTCCCAGTCAATTAATTCAGAAGGTCTTATTTTAAACTACAAACCCATTTCCAGAATAGTTGGGACATTTTGTAAAATGCAATACAATCAAGAATCTGTGATTTGTTAATTCTCTCGAACCTTTATTTAACTGACAAATGTACAAAGAAAATATGTCCAATGTTTTCACTGACCAACTTTATTTTACTTTGTATATTATATATATATATATATATAAATATATATATATATTTTTTTTTTTTTTTTGATGGCTGCTACACACTCCAAAAAAGTTGGCATGTTTATCACTGTGTCACACCCCCTTTCCTTTTAATTACACTTTTTAATCATTTGGGAATTGAGGATACTAACTGTTGCAGTTTTGCAAGTGGAACATTTGCCCAATCTTGTCTGATACAAGACAGCCGCTCAACAGTCTGTGCCAGTGTTGTCTGATTCTCCTTTTCATGATGGGTCATACATTTTCAATAAGAGACATATCTGGACTTAGGAAGTCAATCAGGCACATCCATTCTATGGTGCAGAGTATCTAGAAACCATTCAGTTTTAGCTTGTGCAGAATGAGGCCTGGCATTGTCTTGCTTCAGGAAAGATGTCATCTTGATGGCAGTTTATGTCTCTGTATAATCCAAATATATGCCTCCATGTCAGAGGTACCTTCACACAAATGCAAGTTACCCATACCGTTTGCACTGATGCACTCCAAAACCAGGACAGATGTTTGCTTTTGCACCTGTCGCTGATGAAAGTCTAGTTGGCCCCAATTATGTTGGTCATTGAAAACATTGTAAACATTTCTTTGTACTTTTGTCAGTTAAAATAAATAAATAAAGAGAATTAACAAATCCCAGATTGTGAATTATATTTTATTTTACAATATGTCCCAACAACGTTTCTGGAAATGGGGTTGTATATAGAGTTATGTAAATTCAATTTCCCAGTAACTCGCAAGGAATACTTCCTAAGTTATTTTGCTTTTAAGAGAGACTCTTAAATCACCCAGCACTTTAGCTATAGCCTATCTTTTTAGATACACTTTTGAAACCCATGTTAGGGAAACTTTTTTTCCCCCACATCCTTTATTACAAGGTAACATGAAAAAAAGTTAAAATAATAATAATAATGAGTAGCCTACTTCGTTATTAATCTTTAATTGCAGCTTGCAACATCTCATATTCACCACAGTAAAATAACTTGTCAAAATCCCTTATTTGCTTTTTTATAAAATAAATCTAGTAGCAATACGCTAAAGCTATTTCATCTAAGAATTTAAAAGCTCTTAAGATAAAAAAAAAAAATCCTGTTCAACCTTTTTCATTTATTTTGCCAAAGTGTGGGTCATGTGCTGTATTTTATTTATAGTTGATTTTTTAAATGTCATTAGAATTTATTACATTTGCTCTGTTCTTATATTTTGTGATACCTTGGCATCCATATAAAATGAACAAAATGTTGATTTAAGCATTGGGGGAAATGGAGATGTGATCAGTTTTGGATGTGTTCCTCATACAAAGTTTGGCCACTGAATAATTTGAATATTGTAATCTTTTAAAAAAAAAAAGAATTTTATTTGTTGTTTCTTTTATATGATTTTTCATAATAACAAGATGTTATTATTTTCATATGGAGGAACCTATAAATAGATTTGACTACAGGTTAATTAGTAGAGAACAAAAGCGAATCTTTTGTTTATGACTCCGCTTGTGCAGACCATGACTCATAATGATAGGTTATAATGAGCCTATTTAAAACTATTAATTAAATAACCCTTAAATAAGAGCTGTGTGAGAGCTAACAGTTTATGACTTACACAAAAGAGATGGCATTTTAACGGTTAATGGAGCTTTTAAATGTTTGTAATGCCCAATTCACATCGAAATCAAAACACTGGCCACTCATAGACATTCTGATAATCCCAACGAATTACACCGTCAAAAAGCAGTGAACGAACTGAGGTGTCCATTGAGCCTCCTTATGTACAATTAGGCAACTTACCAAAAACAAGAAAACGCTTGTTTTGGTTCCACAATCACAGAGCAAAATATAGCTCGCATCATCCAGCCAGAGAAGCAGCAGACATACGTCACGCATCATCCGCGTCACTAACGACGTCCTCCGTGACGTCAGTTTAGCGAAACCTAGGCGCCAACAAGACAGTTTTAATATAGCATACTGTGCCGGAGTCCATTTAGGTACAGGCGTAGTGACGTCGGAATTATTTATGGAAATTTGCAAATTGCCATCATCTACTGAAAAACTCATATTATCCACATAAACGCAGCCTAGCCATAAGCCTTTTAAATTACTGTTTCTATAAGCTATATATAAATTCTCTCTTTATGGGGAGAAATCCCCCCCCGTATTTGATCAGACTGTCATAGATACTCTGCTGGGATGTAACTATATAGAAAAGTAGAACTACATAGAAATGTAACTAAATAGAGTCTCAGTGAGAAGTGCCTAGTGTATTGAACATGACAAGTCTCTGCAGAGATCTATCCTTGACGTGTACAGGAGGGAGGGGTTGATTGATCGTTGGTTTTGCGTCTCTCTTCATCATGAGAGCAAGAGAGGGATGAGTCACTCGCTGGCTGATATAACACAGCACTGCAGCGCCTGTGCAGAGCATCCAAGCAGCTCACTGCCAGTAAAACACCACACCACGAGCCTAAGTGTGTGAACAATACAATATTTGGAAGATTCGAATTTGACAATATTAAGGTAGAGATCATTCAGCTTTAGCTAAAATGCCGATTTTAGATAAGTAAAATAAAGTGGAATTTCCAAAAAGGAAGTTATTAAAGAAGAACCAATGGCAGTGTGGGATTGGGAATTATGAATTGTGAACAAATTTCAACTGCATCAATTAAACAAGATGTGCAGAGATTAAAGTCTTGGCCTATTCATATAAATTTTCCTGAACAGCCTGTTTACCAGTAATGAAATGCAGTCTTACACAGAAATAAGTGTAATCGTCTTATACATGCGCACATTGTTACCGATTTTTACACGATGAACGACCAACAGATGTAAACTGCGATTTTCTTTATTATTATTTTTCTCTCAGAGGCCTTTAATGACATAATGTTAACCACTTTTTTTTTCTTCTGAATTTTGATAAATTTGTTTAGAATAGATAACCCATCACAAGCGTCACTGTCGTCTAACAACACTAACGTTACATGCACATACATGTGCGCGCTCTTGACACCTGTTAACTCTCGTTCCACGGGCTTTTGATATGTGCCATTGTTGTGACTCGCACTACGTGGACTACCTCAAAACTCTGACGCCAGGTCGCCATGGAAACTGCTTTAAGCTCCGGGCTCTGAGAGAGCAGAAGGTGTGGGATATTTAAGAGTTTCAGAAGCACTATCTGCCTGAACAGCGACCGCGCTCCTGCAGCTTCTCCCAGCTCTGGAATTCAGCTAATGAACCATAAACGACTGACCCGATGACCAAATCACTGTCGGATTAACCCTGGAAATCAACATTGACGTGCCGCCACTCTTACGTTTCTGCACATCGAGTGGTGAGCTGAAAAACTCCCATCTTTGTGTGGACTTTAACTCATTCGTATTGACTTTGACTTCTAATATTGCCACATGGCTATATAAATATGTGTAATTTAATGATGCATTGGCGACTGTTGATTATTGTTGTTATTATTATTATTACTATTATATGTTTTACTTCACGATTTGACCACTGTCAAGTTTAAATTACGAATCGCTAGTTCGCTAAAATAGCTGTTCTCTGCCAAAGTTTGAACAACCTTATGACGTTGGACTGGCAACTATTGTTATCAGTGAATAGAGTGAAAGAAACAGTGAGTAGCCTAGTAAGTGAATAGCCTACTTTTATGATAGCCTAGCGATGACGACAGCATTTTTAATGTTATATCGATTCCACATATAATTTTCATTAACATACACGCGCACACATAGGCTAATAAAAGCAACGCACTGTTCCTCTGACCTGTCGATTCATGTTTGGTTTAACGTTTAAGAGGCATTCATTTGTCTTCCTGTGATTTGTAATGTCCTCATTTATGAAGAATGTAATGTCCTCATTCATCAGAACTTTTTAAATATAGCCTACTTGGTCTGTAGCCTAAGCATGCTATTCTACATGGTGAAAGTGAATTATATGTTCAACACAATACAGGCAAATTGTGGATCAATAATGAAGTTTGGAATGTACTATGCTCGTTTAAATGCATAAAGAACAGGCTGGTTTTCTGGAACCTGCTGGCGTGTATCTGTGAACGGATGAGCAGAAGTACTTCGATGACTCACAGCGGTTTATTTGCGGGAGAGTGCGCGCGAGAGGGGCGGGGGAGGAAAACATCGTGCTGCAGCGTCACGGCCAATGTGCACATTCATGTGTGTGTGTCTATAGACAGATGGCCACAAAAATACTAATAAAGCTCTTTTGCCGAAGTGGATAATCACGACAAGGACAGTTAAAGTGAGACAGACAGTGATATTTCACTTTATATGTCAGTCTTGCATGTGGGATTTAATTGCCGTGACGTGTCGGTAATGACGCCATAATCAAGCAGGACCGACGTCACGAGGCGACGCCCCCTCAGTCAAGATGAATGGCCAAACATTGGCTGCCTGGAGTCAATGGACTACAAAGCACTTTTATTTAAGTGTGGTATGCTTCATTTTGAGGGTTGTCTGGTTAAGCATGCTTCCACAAGTTAAGTTGATCTTCACACACTATGAAGACTGCAGCATAGAAAATGTCAAGAACGTAAACAATGACAAAGGAACTACAACGGATTTGTGCATGTCTGGTCCTAAAGTATTTTCAGTGGTGGCATTTTTATAACCCAGAATAGTGATGGCAAGAACGATTAATATCCGCAACCCTTTCAGACGGTTCTTTTCCATGAACTATTAAAAAAATAAAATATTCCACAGTTACGTCATCACACAATGACGTCACTTGTAGGCTACATATAGATTTATTTTAATTTGCTTAAGTTAATGGTGTTTGTTGGCACGGTTTCATTCTGTGAACCTGCAAGTTGAATAGGATATACTGTATGACTGAACTGGCAGTCTGCATCTTGGACAAGTTTACAACAATACATTTTTGCACCTAATACAGTACATTACTTAGACTTTGATGTACAAACGTGGGTATATGTTATGCTTGTATATAAAAAGAATAACCTAGTCTTATAAACTACAGGATTTAGCTTATCAACTTAAGCATTTTTATAATATGCATGCACAAAAAACTATAGTAAAATTAATTTACATCTCTCAACAGAAAGGTTTTTGCATGATTTAAAAATAATGCTAGTTATAATAAGTATATTTCCAGTATGTAGCCTACCTCAGGCTTGCACAAAGTATCAGCACTTGTTAGACTTTCGGAAATTCTTAATGCGCATGTGAACGCCATCAGCGTCTATCACAGGTTTGCGTTTAAAGTCTGTTTAGAGAGAACGGTGACGTCTTAGCGGCCCCTAATTTAATAACAAATTTAATAACAAATGATCATTTAGACAGAAGTGAATCAATCAAAACTAACTTTAGCAGGAAAAAACATTATTCAAGAACCACTATAAAACCAAACCAATCTCTGTTACCTTAAATTATATGTTTGTCTCTGTAAAGCTGCTTTGAGACAATCCACATTGTTAAAAGCGCTATATAAATGAGGATGACTTGACTTGACTTCTACCCAGACCGATCACTGAGTGAGTGTCTTTAACCACAAAAGCCTCAATGCTGAGACAAAGGCACGCCTGCCGGTATGGGGCCTTGAGAGAACTTGTGGAGTGGGTGTTGGCCAGCGGTGAGTCTCCGTTCACCATCGGCCATCCCAGCGATTCCAGAGCCTCGTCCCAAGATGGCCACCACCACGCCTGAGCCCTTGTGCAAGATGGCCGCCGACACACCTGAATCTCCAGTCTCCATCCTCGTCCCGAGTTCTGAGGTGACTCCAGTCTCCGTCCTCATCCCGAGTCTGGAGGTGACTCCAGTCTACGTCCTCATCCCGAGTCCTGAAGTGACTCCAGTCCCGGTCCTCATCCCAAGTCCCCGAGTCCTGAAGTGACTCCAGTCCCCGTCCTCATCCTGAGTCCCAGAGTCCTGAGGTGACTCCAGTCTCCGTCCTCATCCCGAGTCCGGAGGCGACTCCAATCTACGTCCTCATCCCGAGTCCTGAAGTGACTCCAGTCCCCGTCCTCATCCCGAGTCCTGAGGTGACTCCAGTCTCCGTCTGCATCCCGAGTCCTGAGGTGACTACAGTCTCCGTCCTCATCCCGAGTCCTGAGGTGGCTCCAGTCTCCGTCCTGACTCCAGTCTCCGTCCTCATCCTGAGTCCGGAGGTAACTCCAGTACCCCAAACTGCCGGCTCTGAACTGGTCTCCTGAGCTGCCTGCTCCGCACTGGCCGCCTAAATGGCCGACTCCGCCCTGGCAGCCTGAACCAGCACCCACCTGGAGGCTTCCTGCTCCAAATAGGCCAGTGTTTCTCAACCGGGGGTACGCGGACCCCTAGTGGTCCGTGGCATAATTGCAGGGGGTCTGAAAAAACATTTAAAAATATATATTTTTAAAAATCCTAAATTTATTTTTTATCTTTACTTTAGTATTACTAAAACCAGAATAAAGCTTTCTGTCAGTAAAGTTAATCAAAGAACAAATTGAACAGAGAAAATTACTCGGTGCTCTTGACTAAAGAACTTTTGTAGCTTTAATAAGGATTAGGGCCTAGTCTATATATAATTAATGCAGACTAATTTGATAACTTTATTCAATTTTTGTATATGTCCTACCTGTCAGACAGGAAAGGCACAGGTAAATATGACATTTATTATGGCTTTATCGTGAGGATTTTTTGAAGTTCACAAATTAAAAGCTGTTATATTTTTTGAAGCCTAATAAATGTTTAAAAAAAAAAAAATAGAGCTTTCACTTGTAATGACATTTTTATCCAGGCATCAATGGTTTATTGATCATTAAAGGTGTTATCAATAATTTAGTTGTTGTTGCTAGTTTGAGTGGAGAAATACACATTAGTATACAGAAGTATCACTAATCTGAGTGTGCATTTTGCTTTAGAACTAAGCAAGTTGACTCATGAAACCTTTTGTTTATTATATCGCATATCGCAATCGCAATATTGACCTCAATAATCGCAATATGACATTTTAGTTGAAATTACAAAATTATTTTAAATGACCTCATGTGCGTTTTTATTTTTACCGCGATATGCCGCCATTTTACTCAATCCAGTACGTTTACAGCGCGTTGATTTAAGTCAGAGAACTGTCGCATAGGGGAGAGAAAGTAACAGTCAAATGGACGTTGTTAAAATATTAATCTCAAATTGGACATTAATGGACATGTGATGTTTTACAGAATGCAGTAGAATATTGTTCTGAAATTGACAATGTTGTTGTAATTGTTGTGCCATTTCAATGCAATCAAATTAAATTCTAGTTGCCAGTCATTAAAAAAAATATGAATTACTTAACTTGCATTCACTGATATTGCATTCATAGCGTTTAACTGTGAAAATCATTGTGACTGGAAAGAAAACAGTGGATGGCGGGTGAGAACAGGGGTAGGGGGGTCCATGAGGCTGGTTTCAGATATTATGGGGGTCCAATGCTCCAATAAGATTGAGCAACACTGAAATAGGCCATGCCCTTGTCAGCCTCCAAATTCACCATCCATCTTCCGCTCCTGTGTCTACTTACTGTAACAACCAGGGTTGTTGTGCTTATATATTAATATGACTAATAATAATTATTATGATCATAATTATTATTGCTAATTAAAAATATAAAAAATAAGAAATGTTACTATTGTAATAACACTCTTATTATAAAAAAATAGAGTATTTAAGAATAAATATAACAATATAATAATTAGAAAATGATATTTATATTTGACAGAAAACATGTTTTACGAAAAACTGCAGGGTTACCTGTTAGCATGCAGGCCGCCTTTGACTGTAAATCATTAGAAAGGTCTAAGGATTTATTATAAAATATTATATCATTATGATAAAAATATGTGACAATTTCTTAATTTTTGTTCAAGTGGTAAAATATAAAAGGGAGTCCATGTCTTTAATATGAAATATGCATACATCGCTTATGCATCCACTGTGAAAAAAAAAAACTCCTGTACACTAGAGAAAAACATGGATTATCATGTTTACTTAAAATTTCTTTAGCGAGAAGTAATATTTTTATTTTTTTATTTACCCAAAATAGCATAGTCTATTTCATTCATTCCAGAACAGAGGTCTTCAATCCTGCTCCTGGAGAGCCACTGTCCTGCAGAGTTTAGTTCCAACCTGCTTTAGCACACCTGCCTTTGTATATTCAAGCGATCCTGAAGAGCTTGATGAGCTGATTCAGGTGTGTTTGATTAGGGTTGGAACTAAACTCTGCAGGACAGTGGCCCTCCAGGAGCAGGATTGAAGACCTCTGTTCTAGAAGCTCAAGGGCGCCTTCACCAAGAAACTCAAAAAAATGCCTCACAGAAGTAATATAACTCATGGCCCTGTCCCAAATGGCACACTTCATCTGCACTTTCGGTCTTGTGGACTTACAATGGCTGCCCTGTGCGCGTGTCCGTTAAAGGGATTGTTCACCCAAAAATGAAAATTACCCCATGATTTACTTACCCTCAAGCCATCCTTGGTGTATATGACATTCTTCTTTCAGATGAATACAATCGGAGTTATATTAAAAAATGTCCTGACTTATCCAAGCTTAATAATGGCAGTGAATGGTAGGGCTGGGTCGGTATGGATTTTTTCTAACCGAGGTTGAAAAGCAAGATATTCCCGCAGTATAGCGGTTAACCGCTTTAAACTGAATCGGTTGATTTTTGAATCTGTTGATTATATGAAAAGTGAACAGCATGAGGAAGATGATCATGGGTCAGACATGATTTTGACCACTTTATTAAGTTTTGTTTTGTAGAAAGCCTTTCTTTAAATTGAATTTCGTCTTGTATAAATTGTATCTTAATTTTAATCACTGTTTCATCAACCAATTGCCTGGTATTAATAAATAAGAAGCAAATATAGCAGACATATAATCAGGACGTGGAGGCGCCGGTGCGATCTCTTGCATTGCACGTGAACTGGAGCTCGTCTCATAAATGAACCGAAACTCAGCGTATAGGCTTCTTGCCTCACAGACATGATAAATAAATAAAAAAGCTTGAAATGTCTACTTTTAAAGAAAATTCTAAACGAAATGATAAAATTGTACAGTAGCCTAGTAAGGTCAGGTTTGCCGATGTGCGTTTTATTTAGGTTATTTATTTATTTTTGTCCCTGTGCGGCGATCGGAGATGGAGTTCACTGCTGATATTCTGGGCATACAACATAGCCAATAGGCTATACTAGGGGCTTTAGCCTTTAAATATCTTTGCTGCATTGGATCAGTCTCCTTTCTAGAACAGTCAAGAGCTTTCTAGCCTCGAGGCAGCAGCGCCTTGCATCGCCCATAGACCAAAACAATCAGCGGATGGCGGGCGGGTGCAGTTTTGAAAATTGGTCCAAAAACGTTGGTGCAGATGGCGGACGGATGATGAGTTTTGTGATGCGGTTGCGGATGAAATAATAGCACATCCGCGCATCTCTAATACGAATGGAATGTTATTATGTGTCATGGAACACTGCGCTCCCCAACTCGCGAAAGGTCGGATTTGCTCCATCTTTTGATGATAAGTTTTGTTTAGAAAACCTTGAATCCATGTAAGACACAATGTCTTTAGACATAATCCATGTCATTAGAATCAATGAATTCATGTTATTAGACACAACGTGCAGACCAATGTTTTTTTTTGCAGTGATGATGGTGACGAGCTCAGACCCGCGGTAGGCGTCACGTGGCCGCAGTATTGCGGTAATGCGGTAACCATCCCAGCCCTAGTGAATGGCTTGATGTTCATCAAAGTCCATCCATTCATGAAAGTGCTCCACGCGGCCCTGGAGGGTTAATAAAGGCCTTCTGAAGGGAAGCGATGCATTCGTGTAAGTAAAATATACATATTTAAAACTTCCGGCAGACGACCGTACGCATACTACGCAATTCGACTTATGCCACAAGAGTAACCAGTGACGTATGACGTAGGATGCAGGAGCATCGTAAGTTTAGACTCCTCTCATGGTTCAAACAAACAGGGCTGGGCAACAAACTCCCAAACTCCTCCGAGATTTCTCTTTAAATTGTGTCGTTTTAAGACTTCTAATTTGTGACTGGTGTTTTGTTTTGTTCTATCCTCTGTGCTTCCGAGTTCGTCATTACGTTGTGCATCGGGTCAGGGTTAGTCTTCCACCGTAAATCGATATGTACGGCCGTCTGCCGGAAGCTAGTTATTTTAGTCGATCAAGTTTTAAATATGGATTTTTTATTTACACAAACACATCAATTCAATTCAGAGCCGTGTGGATTACTTTTATGATGGATGGATGCACTTCAAAACACAAACGGCCATTCACTGCCATTATAAAGCTTGGAAGAGCCAGGACATTTTTTTAAATAACTCAGATTGTATTCGTCTGAAAGAAGAATGTCAAATACACCTAGGATGACTTGAGGGTGAGTAAATCATGGGGTAATTTTCATTTTTGTCTGAACTAACCCTTTAGCTGTATAAAGGGTAACATATTTAAGATTAAATTAAATTGTATTATTTAGTAATTTTATTATATAATTTTATATATAAATTATATAATACAATTAATGCAACATACTTCAATATAATTAAAGTCGTGTTAGGATGAAATATAACTTAACACGATTATGAGGCTGTACAGAGTAAGTTCTTTTACATGTGGTTTCAGTTGTTCCTATATTTTTTCGTAAATTTAGAATATATTTTATTACGGAATTTTTCATGAATCGTGATTTGTTCTTAAAATCATTCTTATGCACATTTCACGCACAGATTTGTGTGTACATATGCTTTGTGAATTAGACCCATTATAATTTTGGCCAAATTTTGCAACTCAATAAATAAATAGTTTTTTGTCTTTCTCGCTGGTTGATAAATTAGCAACTTTTTCAGTAGTGTGATGTGATGATCTACAGTTCCAATAGTGTCAGCTACTGACAAAGCTTTCAAGTGAACCTATGAATGGGAAAGTCTCAGGTACATATGAAACCCTGGTTCCATGAATAGGGAACAAGATGCTTTGCAGCTTAGCCACACTCCCTCTTTGCTGTGCAGGTTGTTCCCTTTTTTTATAGAAATCTGGGAGATGCTGTCTCAGTAGCCAGAGCTAATCCCCTAATTCCCATAATGTCAGCGACTGATCCAGCGTCTTGCTCCCTATTCAACAAATTTTGGTGCCTGATTTTGTCATATGGAATGACAAAGTTTACCGGACAAACAGAAGCATGAAAAAAAGCGTTGAAAACTTGAAGCGTTCTGCAGTTTACTAACGGTAGTTAAACACCTAGTATAGTATGTTTAGTACCAATATTGTGCTAATTCAATTGTGTATTTATACACTAGATGTGCACCAACATGCATGATATGTTTTTTTGTACATGAAAACAATTTAATTTAGCATAAAAATCGAATTCAACAACTGCTGGCAAGTTTGGCCACTATATTGCACTTAATTAAAAATAACTAGAATGTTATACGTGCTGCACATCTATAATCAATTTTATTTCTATCTGTATTTTTTCCAGATCTAGTGTATGTGATAGAGATGGAAGATGACCGCCGTTTTCACAAACTGACACAAGAGCAGGTGGAGACTTTGGACCAAGTTCTTACAGAGGTCATTCCCATTCATGGCAGGGGCAATTTCCCAACTCTTGAAATCAAGCCTAAAGACATAATCCATGTGGTCAGAGACAGACTGATTTTGAAGAAAATCAAGGTGAGAGATGTCCGTCTCAATGGCTCTACAGCCAGTCATGTGCTGGTCAAAGAAAACGGCACCAGCTATAAAGATTTGGATATCATCTTTGGTGTGGAGCTTCCCAAACCGGAGGACTTCCAGATTATTAAGGAGGTGGTTTTGGGCTGTCTGCTGGACTTTCTACCTAAAGGAGTCAACAAAGATAAAATCACAGCTCTCACCATGAAAGAGGCATATGTACAAAAAATGGTCAAGGTGTTCACTGAGCATGACCGTTGGAGCCTTATCTCCCTCTCAAATAATAGCGGGAAGAACGTAGAGCTCAAGTTTGTCAACTCTCTACGAAGACAGTTTGAATTCAGTGTGGACTCCTTTCAGATCATCCTGGACAGCATGCTACAATCTTATTTGGATGCTGAAAGGAGGAAGTTTGAAGAAGGGCAAGAGGGCCAGGACTCTTCAGCTCAAACAAAAGGGATTCAGTCAGCCCTAATGGATGAACCATTCCTCAACTCTTGTGACATAAGCCATCACCAGAAAAGCGACACTGACATGTCCTCCAAAACTGAAGACATGCAGACTTTCTACGACTCTCAGTGTTATTGTAAAATCAGTCAGAAAGAACAGTCTAAATATTCAGAAAGAGAACCAACTTGTGAAATAGACAAAGATGTTGAAAAAGAGATGGTTGAAACTACAACTATGCCTGTACCTATGGAAATTAGAGTATCAGAGCACCCTGTAACAGTGCATGTGGAGGAAAAGAATGAACTTCATGAAAATGTGTCTTTGCGTACAGAGACACTGCTTGAGGTAAATACAAACGAAATATGTATTGACTCAGGAGGGGGAAATGAACTGGTAGCAGTAAAAACCATGGCTGTTAAGGAAACAAATCCCCCAGTTAAAACATGTATTAGTGAAATGGATTCTGACATGTTAGACATAGAGGCAGTTAATTCCAAACCATGGCTTGAAATGGTACACACTGACTTCTCTTGTCTTTCAACAAAAGGGACCTTTGGTGAGCGATGCCCATTCCAACCTGCTCCCATTACATTTCTTACACAAGCAGCACTAGAATCATATGCTGAGTATCCTCTGCCACCCCCTGCCAAGAAAAACAGCCAAAATTCACAAATGGTTGTTCTCAAGCATTCCTCACCCAAGCCTCCTCGGAAAATGTCCAAAAAAACAACTCCTGTGCCATGTTTACCAGAAAAATCAGTGGCAAATAATTTGGATGTTAATACTTGTCAGATTTTGCTTCCACCTAAAGCTTGCCCAAATGAATCATTACCTATGCAGGTTAAATTGTCAGGTTTTACCACAAAAAGCTTTGAATTATCCAGTTCATCAGAAAAAGACTCTAAAGAGTCAAAAGAACTCTCCACTTGCACTGGAGCTTTTACTGTTGCTGCTCCAGAGAGTGGTATGCATTCAGAAGAGACACTGTACACGAGTCTATCACCAGAGGAAAGCCTTCAAAGTCGAGTGCAAAGCTCAGAACCAGAAACTGGTGAAGCTACACATGTCAATATAGTCATCCCTTCATCCAATCCCAGTAATCTCCCCAAAGATCAAAACAGGATAAACCAGCCTTTTACCGAAAGTGTTCAGACAGCACAGTGTCAGGCAATGGTACCTCTCATTAATGTGAATTCTGAGCCTTTACTTCAGGTAAATGACAGTTATCACCTCAACTTAGCCTCTCCCAAAAAGGAAGACAACGAGTCATGTGCCCAAGTTGATGACCCCACATCACCAAAAACTTTTACTTCACCCTCAGTCGCTAAGTCGAACTCTAAGGCAACAAATTGTGCCTCTCAGATATTGAAACCACTGTCTGCAGACCATACTGTTGATTCACTAGTGGCAGGGACCAATTCTTTGTGTTCTGAACATGTTGTATCACCTCAAGTTCACAACTACCCCGTGTCCACTCTGCAGACTCTGGAACTTCTTATGCCAAGTCCACAGACTAAAGAACCTCCAGAACAATTATCATATGTATTAGAACCACTTGTTTCTTTACCAGAGGTTCAAAGCCTCACTGTATCAGCTCCACATTTTTCAAAGTCACTAGAACCTTCCATATCCTCAACAGCAACAGAGACTCCTAGAATCTCAGAACCTCTTTTAGAACCATCAGCTATATCTCTGGATGTCATGGAGCCCTCTGAAGTATTCCTCGAAGTTATAGAACCATCTGAAGTACTTTCACAGGTTTTGAAACCCTCTGCAGCTTCAATGTCACACACGTTAGAAACGACTATGTCCCCAGTAAGTGAGGCAGTGGTTTCCAAGGTATCAGATCCATCAGCTTCAGACATTAACATGCCCATACTCCCTTCCAAAGAGTTGCCTTGCATTATAGTGATGGCTGAGAGCATGTATGGTGACTTTGAGCAGGCTATGGATCACCTACGTTACCGGTTAATAGCAACACGCAACCCTGAAGAGATCAGGGGTGGAGGCCTGCTCAAGTACAGTAATCTGCTTGTCCGGGACTTTAAACCTGCCTGTGAAACTGAAATTAAGACACTTGAGCGCTACATGTGTTCACGTTTTTTTATTGACTTCCCTGATGTGAACGAGCAGCAGCGCAAGATTGAATCATATCTGCGCAACCATTTTATTGGAGAAGAGAAAAGCAAATATGATTACTTGATGACACTTCGGAGAGTGGTCAATGAGAGCACCGTGTGCTTGATGGGGCATGAGCGCCGTCAGACTCTCAATATGATTACCATTCTAGCACTCAAAGTCCTGGGTGAGCAGAATATCATTCCTAATGCCAATAATGTTACCTGCTACTACCAGCCTGCACCATACATGACAGACCACAACTTCAGTAACTATTACATTTCAAATGGCCAGTCCCCACTTATATACCACCCCTACCCACTACACATACACATGCAGACTGGACTAGTTTAGGTATAGGTACATTTCCACTACAAACGATCTACCCTTGAGCTTGGGTCCAAACACTTAACTGAAAAAAAACAAAACAGTTTGAGTACCTAAGTGTTGGACAACGGGATGTCTCAATTAATAACTGATGATGACCACTACTGAGAATTATACATAAAAACATTGGAGCTGTTGCACTATCAATATGAAGGTTAAAACATGTGTCTCATGCATTTAATTGAAAACTACAATGACAAGATAAATGGTTTAAAAACAGGAAGACAGAGAAAGACAGCAATATATAGTGACTATAAAACTAAAAATTAGAAGGAAAGAAACTTTGCTAGGCCTGCTCTTCTCTTATCAGAGGTAGCTGAAAAGTCTTGTTTTAACAGAAAAAACAAAAACACTGAAAAAGACTGTTTTTGATAGAAAAAACTATTTTCAGTAATTTAATGCTTTATTGGCATGACAAAAAGAGCAAGAGAAATAATCAGCATGCAGCCAATGCTATATTACATGTTAAAGTACTTTTGTTGTCTGAAACAATTAAACTAATTGTTCCTGTCTTGTTTTGCTCTAAGAAAGTTCAGTAAGATCAGTGTTCCATTCCTTTTTCTTTTCTAATTTCTGTTTGAATTATTTTATATGTTGTGATTTTTCTTAGTACATCTACTGGGTGTCTGCCTCTTCATTTATAATATATGCTTATTAGTAGATTATTATACTATGCTTATAGTATTATAAATAATGTATAACCGGGGGTGTCCAATCCTGCTCCCGGGGAGCTTTCCTGCAGCATTTAGCTCCAACACACCTGCTTGGTTGGAAGTTTTCGGTAACCCTAAGGACCTTGATTAAAGTTGTAGTTGTGTTTAATTAGGACTAGAGCTAAATTCTCCTGGAAGGTGGCCCCTCCAGAAGCAAGGTGGGAAACTCTTATGCATTTATTATTTCACCAGGATCATACATCTTCAGAATTTAAAAAAGTGCTCCATTCCTCCTCATTGCTCTTATTTACTATGACTAAATGAGAGATTTTTCAGGAAAAAAGTTTCTCTGCCCAATGTCTACATTTCATCTTTTCTTATTTCTGCAGTGATTTGCACAATTATTTATGTATTTATTTATTTATTTTATTGTATTGTTTGTTTGTTTGTTTGACCAAAATGTAAAATGTGCTTTGGATTGAACTGATTTGATGGGGGGAAAATATCAGAAGTTTAATAGAGTGAGATGCAAATGTTACTTCCAAACATGGACAAGTACCTAAAAGAAAACAGACCACAAAAAAATGTCTATGGCACACAAATTTTGATTTTACATGGAGAGTAACAAGCAGACTTCTTTATTTTTCTTTCCTATATAATGTACATTTAGCCTAAGAAGAATCCATGCGAGGACATTAAATGATGTTATGTAATATTTCTTGGTATTTAACAGAACCATCAGTGGTGCTTAAGACTTAAATACATTTCCACTATTTTTTACATATTTGTGACAAAAATGCATATATTTTTCCAAGAATGTATGTGTAGTACTGTATTAGAGCATACATGAAAGATTGCACCAGCCATATACACAGTATACACAAATACACAGATAAACATAAACTGAACTACAAAGTCAGGACCAAAACTATAAAAGTGTACATTGTGGGACATCAGTATGACATGAAAACTACTGTCTTCAAAATGTATTAAAGAGATTTGCCTAAGTAATCGATTTTTCAGAAGCAAGAGAAACTATACACAACGTGTATGATATGTTGGCTTTATTGAAATTGTATAAAGAAATACAATTTCTTATTTTTAGGTTATATTGAAAATATAGTTAACAGCGTTAGCATACATTTGACCTTGATCTTATATACAATGCAAAAGTTTAATAGATCATACAGAGATCTCATCACTGGTATAGCTATTCAAACTTGTGGAGTTTATTTTTCCTGTGCAGACCTACAGTTTTGTAAAGTATTGGCTTGACTGTATGATGATTTCTTGTCTAACATTCTGTTTTACCTTTATGTAATTGTCTACCTATGAAATGCAGCCAAAACCTGTAGTAACACTGTGGTTAGAAATAGGTTTAGACTGAAATTGTTTACCAAGATGATGTACACCCATCATGAAATCCTTAAAACAGTTTATATGACCAAAATTATTTTTGCAGGAAAACATTAGTGCCTAAATGAGCAGGAGAAAGCTGTAAAGTAGGTGAGAGAAAGGACAACACTCCTGTAAATGCAGCCGTCAGGTTTTTTTTTTTTTCCAGGTGTACATTTTCTCCTTTTATCATGCTATTTGTGTTGATGTCAAATGTAATTGTTTGCTGTGGCTAGTTTTTGTTCATGTAATAAAAAAGGATCCAAAAGATCCACTTCATCACAAATTAGTATTGTTGTTTTGTTTATGTAAAATATAAGATAACATATAGCATCTATTAATTTTGTATCGATCTTCTTCCAGGTTTTCTTGTACCAAACGAATGATGATTGAAGAGCAGAATCAGTTTAGAAACGCTCGGCTCTGTGTGCTGCACACTTCCTTACATACCCATGCCACGGGGAGTGGTTTGCAATGCAAATCTCACTCGCCTATATCTATTGGCTTGATTTTTTACAACTGGAAGGTGATTGGGCTCTCAAGCAAGATCCCAATTCGTTAGTCGGCCTGCCGTAACGTTGAATTTGACTTACTGATAGGGAACTCATTTGTCTTACATATAAAATAACTATATCTCAAACTTATATTTACTTAACTAACACTACAACAATATATTGGGGTATAATTTTACCATTGTGACATTTATGTTGGGGTATGGTTTTCAGTTTATACAGCCACAATAATTTTATTCACATTACACTATTTAGACATGTTTGAGCACATAACCCAGCCACCTACCACTAAACCTACCCATTTGTACAGTAGTGGCCAAAAGTTATGTCCGGAGAGGATATTTGCACAATATTTGCATTTAATGACACTTCAGATTCAATTAAACAATCAAAATATGAGGAGAATGTTATATTGTGAAGAAAAATACACTAAACTTGCTTAAGGTATTAAAATGACAAAATTATCTGGCAAGAAAGCCAAACAGCATTTAATGAATTTTTTTTTGTTTTTTGTTTTTTGCATCATGCAAAGAAGGCATAGGACAACAAAAAAATTACAGGAAATAAAGCATAAATCGACTACAATGTAAGCAGTTTATAATATTTTGTTGGTTCTCACTTGCTTTTAATTACAGCATTCCTCTGGGCATTGACTCACTGAACTTTACGCATATGTCATTCTTAACTACTTTCCAATCCTCCTTAAGTTCTTCCCAAAGTTGAGCTTCATTGGAAGACCTGCATGACTTATCACAATTCAGGTTTATAATTTTCCAAAGATTTCCAATGGCTTCAAGGTCAGGGGACTGAGGAGGCTGCTTGAAGACTTAAAAATGCTGAGCATGAACACTTTCATTGTGTGCAACTTTGTTGTTTGGGTTCATTATCATGTTGGAAAAAACACATTTGATCTCCAAACAGATCCTGCATACTTGGCTATATTTTGTTCAGCAGGATTTCCAAGTATTGGTCCATTTTCAAAGTGCCAGCAACTTTGAAGATCCTTCAAACACCTTCTGCAGATATGCATCCAAAATACCCCTGCCGTGCTTCTCCTACGAACATAACTAACACCATCCAATGCTAGGTTGTTAAATTTTCAATTGTTGGACTACAGAACACGGCTCAAATCTCCAATCTTAAACCCAGAAGATCTAATAATAAAACTAATGATGTCAGAGTTCTGTCACTTCTGTCTGGTTTATATCTTGGTTTGGTGACAGAGCTCTCTGACACTCCCGGTTTGTCAAGTGTTTGTGTTTAGTCTGGTCTGTTGTGAGCACATGGCTTGTCATGTATTTCCTTGTGCTCATTATTGATTAATTTGTCCCACCTGCCTGCCTCGTTACCCTTTTATGTTTGTTTCCCTAATTAGTCTCCCTGTGTTTGCAGTCTTGTGCTGTTTTTTTTTGTTTGTTTTTTTAAGCCAGAGGAGCTGAACGCTGGCTGTAGCATATAATGTTTTAATATAGTGGGTAAAGATGAGGAGTGGGTAGTTGTTAGAGTCTCTGTATCAAGTTCACAGTAGGTGGCGGTAATGCACAAAATCGATGCGAATCAATAAAAAAGGAAGAAGAAGAAGAAGAAGTCTTGTGCTGGTTCGTTGTCCAAGTTCCTTGTGTTTCCTGATTCTGCCTGTTATCGTTCTCGATTTCCCCCACGAGGGAGTTTTGTTTGTAGTTTATGTTTGTTTGTTTACTTAATAAATATTACCCATTGTTTCTGCACTTGAGTCCTCGCACCTTTAATCTACCCATTCCGTGACAGAACGAACCAGCCAACTGAGGACTCAGCAAGCAATGGGTCTCTTCCTTTTTCCATCTCCCTGCCCCTCCGCTTATCCAATGGTGGAAAGACTTGACAAGCTCCTTTCGCTTTGGCAAGGGGAAAACAGTGTGAAGGAGCTTGCCTACCAGTTCCTTTATTTTGCGGAGGGGCTCAACATCGGCGACGCAGTGCTCAAGGAAAGATTCAAGACCAGCCTTAATGAGCCTGTGCCTGCCTGGGAGATGGGAATGCTGGGGATGCTATCATTCTGGCAGTTTGTGAGGTACGTTTACCATCGCGGGTCCAGTGCATGCTGGGAGGGTGGTCTTCCACCTCTTGGCCCACCTCCCACTGACCTCACAAACTGCCAAGTTCCCGGTCCTCCAATGACCCCTTCGGGGAAAGGGAGGAGGAAGAAAGGGTGCGACCCATCAGCCTCCTATCCGGTGGAGGCTGAAGGAGCTGCAGCACCCCCAGAGGCAGTTACTCCCACACCGCCTCGCCAGCGCAGGCGGAGGAGGGCTCCTGTCGATTCCCTTCGGCCGGTGGTCCAGGAGGACCCGACTTCGGCGGTCCCAAGCCTGGTAGTCCAGGAGGACCCGACTTTGGTGGTCCCAAGCCCGGTGGTCCAGAAGGATTAGACTTCGGTGGTCCCAAGTCCGGTTGTCCCAGAGCGGTCCACTCTCCCTGCAGCGCCCCCAGTGGTGGCCGAGGAGCCTGTAGCGCCTACTCGCTCACGAAAGTGGAGGAGGAAGAGTGCTTCCTGTCAACCACAGGGCCCGGAGGTTGTTCTGAAGCCTGCAGCCGAAACACCGATGCTTCCAGTGAAGCCTACAGCCGAACCCCCGAAGTCTCCAGTGAAGCCTGCAGCTGGACCCTCGAAACCTCCAGTGAGACCTGCAGCCGAACTTCCGAAGTCTCCAGTGAAGCCTGCAGCCGAACCACTGATGCTTCCAGTGAAGCCTGCAGCCGAACCCCCGAAGCCCCCAGTGAGGCCTGCAGCCGAACCCCCGAAGCCTCCAGTGAGGCCTGCAGCCGAGCCGCCCAAGCGTCTCGCCCTGCCGGCGCCACCCAAGCGTCTCGCCCTGCCGGCGTCGCCAAAGCATCTCGCCCTGCCAGCGTCGCCCAAGCTCCTTACCCTGGCGGAGCCGCCCAAGCTCCTTGCCCTGCCGGCACCGCCCATGCTACCAGTCAAGCCCGAGTCTGCTCACGTCTTGCCTGCTGCACAAGAGACTGTTCACATAGTGCTTGCCGCACAAGAGACTGTTCAAGTCATGCTTGCCGCACAAGAGACTGTTCAAGTCATGTCTGCCGAGCCAGAAACTGTTTGCGCCAGGTAAGCCACGGCAGTGTCTCTGGACAGGATGGCCGCCGCCGAGCCAGTGTCCCCAGACAAGATGGTCATTCCGGTGTCTGTTCCGGAGCCAGTGTATGTTCCTGAGCCAGTGTCTGTTCCTAAGCCGAGGTCTGCACCTGAACAGCCTGTTCCACCCTGGCCACCTGAACTGCCTGGTCCACCCTGGCCACCTGAACTGCCTGGTCCACCCTGGCCACCTGAACTGCCTGGTCCACCCTGGCCACCTGAACTGCCGGTCCACCCTGGCCACCTGAACTGCCTACTGGATACGTAACGGATCCGACTTACTATGGTGACCTCGGGATAAGGATGAAACAGAGAGACTAATATAAGCATAGATGCCATTCTTCTAATGATGTAACAAGTACATCGGGTGTTATGGGATTTGTGTTCTGGATGACCTAATTTATGCAGCTGAACAATCCTTTAACTTATTCTAATCCTTTAATGCAAGATGTAAAGGGGGCCAAGGTGACCAATATCAGGTTTTAGATCATTAGAGATTTTAAATAAAACCATTAGTTTCCAAAGCTTTCAAAGAAGTTTATGATATTTCCATGCTATTTTTTCACCAATAGTTTTGCTCCAAAGGCGAAAATGATTTTTAACTTACACTCTTGAGTCTATGGCAGCCCATAGAACCACTTGCTGGAAAGTTGTGAAATTTGGCATAAAGAGGACAGTTTCATCATTAACACAGCAAATTATATAACTCAATCCCTCTAGCACCATCTACCGTCCACATTTTCACTCATGTTTATGATAATAACTTTTGAATCATAAGGGATATAAATTCTAATTCTATCATTGAATTTTACCAAGAGTATGCCAAATTGTGAGGCTATATCTCCCCAAAACCTTCACATATTGTGGCAAATCTTGGTACGTCATCACAAGCATGACCTGAGGCTACTTGCATTGTTTTGACACAGCACCAAATTGTATATTTATATTTTTCTTATAACTTCTGAACGGTTTGCCCAGAAATCAAGAAACTAGTAGATCCAGTAATCCAATCCAATAAACTAGTAATCCAACCAGATTGACAGATTCCTTGAGTCATTACAGAGAACAATGATACAAATTATGCCATATTTGGCTGAAATTGCTGTCCCCCATTTTTAATTTCTTTGAAAACCTTTTCGAACTTTTCATAGACTGTTGGTTCAATTTTCACCAAAATCGTTTCAGATTATTTTAGAACCATTAAGGCTGGGTAAAAGATAGATTGATTATAGATTTCTCAATTTTAATAATTTCTCGTTTTGATTAACCGCTATCGATTATTAAATCCCAAGAATCGATCTTTTAGTCTATGCTGTTTTTAGTTAATGAATGAACAAAACTTTCTAGTGTGCCTCCCATCCAATAAATCACAATAAGCTTTGTGCTTTGTTACTTTTGATATGAAACAAAGTCACATCTTTCAAATTCTGTCAATTTTATTACAATATTCAAACAATAAATACCTCTTTAGTGCTGTTTAATGTGGTGTGACAGATCGCTGTTGAGCCTCAGTTCAAGTTGCACGTGATCCATATCATATCTAATGTAATTTCTCATGTTTCAACCACGGAAAGACACCAATAAAACTTGTAAAAGCTTGTAAACAATGTCACAATGTTACATTTAGCTCAGAAAAGCCATTCAATGTCCACAAACAGGTTAGTCGGCAAGAAAAATTAGTTTCTACATGAACTCTATACTTTCTTTTGTGCAATTTAAATGTAAGTAGCCTATAAAAGTCTGTTCATTTAACCTTTAATATTATAGTAATGTATCAACTGGGGTTCCCTGTATCGTTTACAGCATTAGTTGACAGATTTTTTTTTTCTTGAGAATATTTTGCTGTACCAGATACATAATACAATTAATCAATATCGAATTAGATTCAGCTTGCAAGCTTGTGAATCAAAATTGAATCAAATCATGAAATTTGTGTCAATACCTAGCCCTACGAACCCATCACGTTCACCAGCTCTGTCACCAGTCACCGTATCTGCACTACATTCCCCATAATCCTGCCCGGCACTTACCTGGATGCTCACCTGCATGTTACATGTGACTGCAATTACTATCACACACACCTGCACTGCATCTCTCTCATCTACAGTTCTGCTACTTAAGCACACACCTCGTACCAGTTCAGCGTCTGGTTTTGTTTACATACATTTTTTGGACTACCTACCTACCTACCTACATGACTCCAGCGATTTTTCCCCAACGTTATACTCTTATACTCTGCCAATTTCTCACCAAAGTTATACTGTTATACTCAGGTGATTTCTAGCCAACGTTATACTGTTATACTCAGGTGATTTCTAGCCAACGTTATACTCCGCCGATTTCTCGCCAATGTTATACTTCAGCGATTATTGTCCTACGTCATTCCTCTCCAAGTTTCTGATCCCTTCTTTTCTCCTGGTCCTTCATGTATGTGTGTGTTCTCACCTACCCATCCATCCAGCGAGGTCTGTTATCCGTCTGGTTCAGCCATCCATGATCTCGTGCACCTCTAAGACAAAGACTTTCCATTATCATCCATCTCAAGTCAACGATAACTCTCATTGTTCTGTTCACTCACCTGCTTTTCCCACCATTACGCTCTGTGCTGCCAAATAAAGATTTTATTGCTTTTCCCTGCTTCCAAGTCTGTATTCCGTAACAGATCCATGTTAGTAAAAAAATATAGATTTCTTGTAGATACTGTAGACAAAATTGTTACTATTTAACGCATCAATGAAATATATAGCATGATGCCAAGCTGATTCTGAGGCTGTTACTGCAACGCTTTGGTATATTGACACCAAACTTTGTACGTGTCATTGTCTCCTCATACTGAACACACAACATCAATTTAGAAACAGTGCCGTCTATTGGTCAAAAGGGATAATCAATTAAATCATATTACTAGTGTTTGTATTTAGGATTTTTGGCCATTTTGACTAAAGTGATCTAAAATTGTCTTTAGTTATTCATTGTCGCAGTTGGTCTGATGCTCCCAGCTATGGTTGCATAACTTCTCATTATGCCTATTCTGTGCTTGGCTCCTTAAATGCTGTATGTGTGTGTGTATAAATAATTGCTCGGTTATATTTTTCTTTATTACAATTTACTTTTACCATTATCCCTTATTACAATTAAGATTTACTATACAATGTGTAAATTTATACAGAGGCCAAATTTTTTTACTGAATGCAGCACTTGCACGTGTTTTATGAACAAAAACAATCAGAGATGCCAATCATGTGAAAATGCCACTAGCAGGATTTGAACTTGTGTTGCCCACATAAACACTGGATGTCAGTGTGCCGGAACACATGCTCTAGCCAGTTTGACAGTGGTTCTCAACCCTGTCCCTTTGATTAGCTTGTAGAGGTGTGTTTGATCAGGTTTAGAGCAAAACTCTGCAGGAAAGCGGACCTCGAGGACTACAGTTGAGAACCCATGATTTAGAACCTCTGCCATGGCTATGACATCTCTTTTTTTATGAAAACCTGGTTGGTTGTCTCTTAAACTCACCTGTAGGCACTTCTGCTGTTCTTCTAATCATGATAACTGATCTCTGGCTAATTTGGTTCAACAAACGAATTTGCGGATTTTATTAAAAAATCTGGGTTAAGTTGTCTGAGATTAATGCGCATTCGTGTGTTCATTGGAAAGGTCAGATATATTGATCCTCGAAACCATGATCAGCAATGCAGCGATTGGCTGGCGGCAAGACAGCAACGTATTGTAGTAACACTTGAGTCATTACCAATTAGTTACCATGATCTTCACTTTAGAATATGGATCCAAATAATTAGTAATTCCTTTAGAAGTATGTAGTAACACTTGAGTCATTACTAGTTAGTTACCATGATTCTTACAGTAGTTCTCTGGGAAGCATTAAAAAAATAGTAGTTATTGATTAGTTAATAATGAACTTCCACTTTCATCTGTGTGCTATTACTTACTAATTTGTTAATTAGAATTTCTTGTTAGTTAATAGTAGTTACCAGATTGTTAATATTGTGTTACTCATTTGTTCCTGTGTAGTTATTCATTAATGAAGGAACCGTATTCTAAAGTGTTACCCATTTTTCTAATGCCACAGCAGACAGCATTTTTTTTACTAAGTTATCTGCATCTCCTGTGCTGCATCAAGCCATTATAGCTGTTCACATTAATGCACTGCAAAAACTAATATATGTACATCATGTGTAAGACTCCAATAAAATTATTAGGTAATTGTTCCTTCACAAAGAAATCTCTCAATGAATAAAACTTGCTTTTTCTGTATATCATGATAATTACACATTATAATATTATTTGTAAATTTATTTTAAAATTATATTATTATTTAAAATTAGGCCTATTAGTGTCCCTGGTTCAGTATATATATATAATAATCCTCGTAAAAGAAAGTAGCAACAGGCTCATAATCACGACTTCAAAAGTGGGAAGCAGGACATTTCCGATAGCATGTGAAGGCAACTTGAATCTTCATATCCTCTTTTGTCCTCTCCAAATTTTGACCTATACAGGTATTTGAGGACAAGCTTAAAAAAAAAAAAAAAAAAAAAAAAAAACTACACCCACGTCGCTGGTCAAGCTCACATGACTCCCTCTATGCACCAGAAGCATGTACCATGAAGCTAACTAAACAGGATTGTTTTGGTTTAATGAAACTGAACAACAGCTGTAAACTATCTCTCTGTCAAAACAGGGTTTGATCCAGACTTTAAGAATAGTATGTGTTACATGTATGTCCTGTGTTTCCCCCTGCTTAGTGTTTTTGGTTCAGTCCTGTGTCCCAGTTTTCCCGCTCCTCGTTAGTGTTCAGATCATTCACCTGTGTTGAGTTAATTTGCCCCAGCTGTGCCTTGTTTCCCTAATCTGTTCTCTGTGTATTTAAACCCTGTGTTCTCCCTCATTCCTTGTCTGTTCTCATTTATGTCAAGCGTGGTTTCTGTATCTCCAGTGATTTCGATAATTAAACTCCTGTTACCTTGTATTCCTTGTCTCCTCGTGCTTCCTACCACCACGTAACCGTAACAGAAGAACGGACCCAGCCTACACCATGGATTTACCAGCAGCCCAGCTATTATGTATGGACCAAGAACAGCAATCACTCGAGACCCACACTAGGCTATTTTTAGATCTTGCCTACCTCACCAACTTCCCGGATGGAGCGCTGAGTAACTTCTTTTACAGAGGCATCAACGCTGGTAATAAGGCACGCCTGCCTGGTGTGGGTCCTCGGGGGAAATTTGCTGAGTACGTTGTGTGGGTGCTGGTGAACTGCGGCTCACCATTCACCATCGGCCTCGCAGAGGATGTCATCACCACCAGTCCCACTCCAACACAGCCTGATCAGCACGCCAAGACCGCCCGTCCAGAGTCTCGTCCCGCCGAGACAGAGATCAGAGCTTGGCAGATCCCCCGCTAAAATCCACACGATCTGCAAAGATCACCGTTCCTCCAGAGTCTCGTCCCGCCGAGACTGTCCTGCCAGAGTCTCGTCCCGCCGAGACCGTCCTGCCAGAGTCTCATCCCGCCGAGACCGTCCTGCCAGTCTCTTCCCGCCGAGCCTGTGATCCACGGCAGCCCTGCTGAGCCCGCACTTCACGTCAGTCCATCCGAGCCTGCACTTCACGTCAGTCCAGCCGAGCCTGCACTTCACGTCACGTCAGTCACGCAGAGCCTGCACTTCACGTCAGTCCAGCTGAGCCTGCACTTCACGTCACATCAGTCCAGCTGAGCCTGCACTTCACGTCACATCAGTCCAGCCGAGCCTGCACTTCACGTCACCTCAGTCCAGCCGAGCCTGCACTTCACATCACGTCAGTCCAGCCGAGCCTGCGCTTCATGTCACGTCAGTCCAGCCGAGCCTGCACTTCATGTCACGTCAGTCCAGCCGAGCCTGCACTTCATGTCACGTCAGTCCAGCCGAGCCTGCGCTTCTCGTCAGTCCAGCCGAGCTTGCTCCACCCTGGAGGCTTCCTACTCCAGATAGTCCTCGACAGCCTCCAGGGCGCCCACACCCCTATTGATGTTATATGGCGCGAGGACGCGCCTTGCAGGAGGGGGGCTTGTTACATGTATGTCCTGTGTTTCCCCCTACTTAGTGTTTTTGGTTCAGTCTTGTGTCCCAGTTTTCCCGCTCCTCGTTAGTGTTCAGTTCATTCACCTGTGTTAGTGAGTTAGTGATTCACCGGTGAGTTAATGTGCCCCAGCTGTGCCTTGTTTCCCTAATCTGTTCTCTGTGTATTTAAACCCTGTGTTCTCCCTCATTCCTTGTCCGTTCTCATTTATGTCTAGCGTGGTTTCTGTATCTCCAGTGATTTTGATAATTAAACTCCTGTTACCTTGTATTCCTCGTCTCCTCGTGCTTCCTACCACCACGTAACCGTAACAATATGAGTGTGTGCACGTGTAAGTTTGATGTTTGCAGCATGAAAAGAAAGATATCCCAACACCAAACCAAACTCAGACCTTAGTTAAAAGTCTTTAGGGACATTTCCTCACCAAAACACTAACCATGATGTGGTTGAAACTTGTCAAATTATATAATAACCTGCAATGAGCACACTGAACACTGTATTTCAGGGGAGTATGTTTGTTGATTTTATTTAATTATCACATGAAACTCGCTACAGTCTTATTTGATACATTCAAACAATCAAGAGATTTTGAACATTTATCATTGTTTTAACTTTGTTAATTTTTTTAATTCACCTCAAAAGACTAAGATCACTTCAGTATACCTGCTGCAGATTTGGACACAAACACAGCAGTTGAAAATGCTATGTAACAGACAACCATACACAGATACTGACTGCAAACGAGGCTAACAGACAGACAATCTGTGCAACAGGGAATTCACATGGACTCAAATTCATCAATGCGCTGTTTGGTGTTTCCTTGTCGTATTTGCCGTAAGGTTTTGTATTTGTCCCTTCCCAACCTCACATTTTCAGCATGGATAAGATCATTTGGAGTCTTCATGCTTTCATCACGGGCATCTGCTAGCTCTGAGCTCAGAGCCTAAAAAAACATTAGAAACAATCAGTAAGCATAAGAATTACAGCTGCAGAGAATAGTTTCTGCAAGACTGTCACATTTGTTCTTCAGAATTTCTATTTGAATCTTGTTTAATGAATTTTTGTTATTCAGATTCAGCTAGAAATTAATGGTAACACTATTTTCCAGTGTCCTTGTTACATATGTTACATTTACTTACCATACTAATAACAGTAAATTAAGCATAAATACATGCAACTAACCCTCAAACAAACCACAATCCTACCCCAACCTTATAGTAAGTACATTGTTAATTACTTAGTACTTATATATATATAATTACACTGTAAAAAAAATGACACCTTAAAATAAAGTGTTACTTAATTAGTATTTAATGATGCTATTCTTGGATTTTTCTTTTTATTCTGCTTTTGCAATGTGTAGAAAACAGTAGACTGAATCCAACAATTATCACAGTAGATTAAATCAACAATATTCAATTATTTATCAAATTATTTTACTTATCTCATTTCTATTTCAAGAGAGAGACCTTTAAAACTTGTTCTCCTGTTTAAGTGGTGATTTGCATTTTGTGCAGGTAAGTGTGACGAGATCTTTATCCAACCATACTGGAATGTAGGTGTAAATGCAGCATGGTTAAAAAAACAAAACATCTGAATATGAATCACATGTTAATGGCAAATGTGAACAGTGCAAATGTGACCAGCATCAGTTTTTGGCTCAGTAGAGATTATAAATGAGACCATTTACACCTAAACCTCCACCTATAGCATTGGTATGATATAGCATTTCAATATTGGTATTGAAAGTATGTACCCAAATAAAAGTATACTTTAGAAATATAAAGGGTTCCCTTATCGGTCGGTCGGTCACTCTCAACGTACTTCGTGACCGACTGATAAGAATCTCGCTAGAGAGGCCAATCTACTTCGAGTGAAACTAAACAAGCCAATGCACATTGGCGTGCAATCATTTGCATAAGCTGTGCAGCCTCGCAGCGCGGGTATATAATGAGCAGCAGGTGCGATTGGACTTCAGCATTTTGCTTCGGAGCCAAACACTTCAATGCCTCTACTGAGTTTTGAGACTTCAAACGAGCCTTTCTGGACCTCTCCTTCCCGGTGCGGGCGCGGGTCTTTTTTCTCTCTCTCTCTCTTCTCTGTCTTTTTTGTTTTTGAAAAATTGAGCAAACAAAAAAGCTGTTGTAACAGCTGTAAGGTGCGCCTCAGAGCGCTCAAAGGCTGTTTTCAAAGGCTCAGAGCTGCTGCCTCCTTCAGGTGTGCCAGCGGTGCCCAAATCGGACCCAGATATGATGGCCATACTTTCCCGGGCAGCCAACAGAATCGGGCTCGAATGGAACCCTCCACCGTGTCCTGAGCCTTCGAGGCTGGATCATTGGTATCTCGAGATGGCGCGCACCGTTTCTCAGCAACCCACCCCAGTGCCTTTCTTCCCAGAGGTGCATTAGGAGCTCACAAGGACGTGGACGGCACCTTTCACTGCCAGAAAACGTCTCGGTGGCTCCTCCTCCCTCACCACCCTTGATGGCGGAGCAGCTAAGTGATACACGCGTATCCCGCCAGTGGAGCGGGCCGTTGCAATGCAGCTGTGCCCTAACTCCACTTGGCATGGAAAACCGTGTCTTCCTTCCCGGGCCTGTAGGTACTGGTCGGACCAGTACAAGGCAAGGCTTACAAGGCCTGTGGGGAAGCTGCCTCTGCCATGCACGCTGTGGCGTTGCTGTAAGTCCATCAGGCCAAGGCACAGAAGGACCTGCACGAGGGTGGTCACGATCCAGGTTCTTCAGGAACTTTGTACCACAACTGGACCTCGCGCTTCGTGCGACGAAGGTCACCGCGCGGTCAGTAGGTCGTGCGATGTCCACACTAGTGGTCCAGGAATGCCCACTGGCTGTGTCTGGCCGACATGCGGGGGCTCAACAAGCTCGAATTCCTCAACTCCCCCGTGTCCCAGACCGGCCTCTTCGGTGATGCGGTCGAGAACTTCGCCCAGCAGTTCTCGGCTGTACTGAAGCAGACTGAGACCATCAGGCAAATCCTGCCGAGGCGGTCAGCTGCTGCCTCCACCCCACCGCCCGCGGCTCCTCAATCTGCTCGTCACCGGAGGTGTCTTCCTGTGTCTGCCCCTGCTCCCACGCCGCAGCAGCAGCCTCCACCTAAATGGCGTCGTGGAACCAGTCGCAGGCAGGCCGCCCCACCCGGAGATGGAAGGGACTGCTCTCCAGGAGACGATGACTGCATCGCTCCCTCCCCCGGAAGAGGGCCAGGTGGAAAATCCTGTGTATGGTTTTCTTTATGTTCCGCCTCCGGCCTTAAAACCAGCGCTACCCAAATTTTCAATAAAATAGCAGTTTCTTTCATCTCTGGGTCCGAAGAGGGCCCGGAGAGCAGTGGGGGAGAGAATCCTCACCACTCTCATCCGCCTCTTCTATCGCCAGTGGGCAGCAGTGTGCGGTCTGAGAACGCCACTGAGCCGCCTCCTGCACCTCCTGCCCCTTGGAACCAGGTAAGTCTTGCACAGCACACTCAGACCTTGCTACGGGCCCCCTCCCAGAGAGAGCCTCCCGAGCCGCGTCCCTGTGTTCCACCTCGCTGCCCCACTCCAGGTACGCCTACGGTCCCTTTGGTCCCACTTGTACCGTCTCTGCGAGCCTGGTTAGCGCTCCCCAGTCCGTCTCGCTGGCTCATTCAGACCATCAGGCTCGGCTATGCGAGTCAGTTCGCCCGGCGTCCCCCCAAGTTTCAGGCCATCCACTCCACTACATTGAGAGCAGCCGATGCCCATGTCTTGCGCACAGAGATTGCAGTCCTTTTCTCGAAGGACGCGATAGAGCTGGTCCCTCCAGCCCATATGAGGTCAGGGCACTACAGTCCCTACTTCATTGTACCCAAGAAAGGTGGTGAGTTACGACCGATCTTGGATCTGCGAGTTCTGAACTGGAGTCTCCACAAACTAACCCTCAAAATGCTCACGCAGAGACGCATTTTCGAATGCATCTGTCCCCGAGATTGGTTTGCAGCGATCGACCTGAAGGACGCGCACTTTCATGTCTCGATTCCTCCTCGACACAGGCCATTTCTGCGCTTTGCGTTCGAGGGTCGAGCATATCAGTGCAAAGTTCTACCCTTCGGGCTGTCCCCTTGGGAGGCCCTTGTTCAGTGCTGAAGCGGTCTCATATGAAGCTGGCCTAGCAGGGTTACCGCTACTGTCAGTGCCATATGCCCCAGGAGCCTCTGAAAGAATTTCAGTGTGACCGCCATCTTGCCTTTGTACGTGTTCAAGCAGTTCATCACTGACTGAGCGCGCTGCTCTGTGAGGCACGCCGTCTGTGCGACTGAATCCAACTCCATACCGAGCAAAGATATTCTCTGCACAGGGGTGAGTTTGCTCTTTTCCCAGTTGACCTGATGAAGACCCAACTGGATGAGGAGTCTGAGCATGAGGTCCCTGTGTTCACATAGCTGATCTCGAGAGTGTGCTAGTATGAGCCAGTCGTCGAGATAGTTGAGGATGCGAACGCCCTGTTCTCTCATGGGAGGCTTCACGGCTAAGTCCCAAGATGGGCGTGGCATCCCGGCACTCACTGGGTGGCAATCACACCGCTCTGCCGGCAGACCTTCAGCCCGTGGTCAGACTCCTCATTCCTGCGGGCAGGAGTCCCCTTGGAACAGTTGGCCTCTGCCAACGGCTGGGGTGCCACGTACAATGGTTATGCAGTATCAGGGGTGTGGACGGACCCCCAACTGATTTGGCACATCAATTGCCTCGAGTTGCTAGCAGTACATCTCGCTCTGAGCCGCTTAAAAAGGCAGCTTCAAGGCAGGGACGTGCTGGTCCGTACGGACAACACTGCGACCGTTGCGTACATCAACTGACAAGGTGGTCTACGCTCCCGTCGCATGTCGCAACTCGCTCGCCATCTCCTCCTCTGGAGTCAGAAGCCTCTGAGGTCACTTCGAGCCATGTATGTCCCCGGCGTGGTCAACCGTGTGGCCGACGAGCTATCACGAGCTGTGCTTCCGGGAGAATGGCGACTCCACCCCCAGGCGGTTAAGCTGATCTGGAGAGAGTTCCGGGATGCTCAGGTAGACCTGTTTGCCTCCTCAGAGTCCTCCCACTGCCAGCTGTTTTACTCCATGACCAAGGGAACATTCAGCACGGATGCACTGGCACACAGATGGTCCCGGTGCCTCCGCAAATATGCATTTCCCCCAGTGAGCCTACTTGAGCAGACACTGTGCAAAGTCAGGGAGGATGAGGAGCAGGTCCTTCTGGTGGCTCCCTATTGGCCCACCTGGACTTGGTTCCCAGAAGTGGGAACTTCTCGCCGAGAAGAACCCCGAAGATGTTCGATGGGGTCTGTGCTTTCCTTCTTGCAGCAAGGGTTGGAGCGAAGGCTGTCTCCCTCCAACCTCAAAGTACATGCTGCAGCTATTTCAGCATATCACGACCACATAGATGGCAAAACAGTTGGAAAGCACAACTTGGTCGTCAGGTTTCTTAGGGTTGCGAGACGATTAAATCCTCCTCGACCCCACTCCATACCCTCTTGGGACCTTTCCCTGGTGCTTCGAGCACTTCAGCATGCTCCCTTTGAGCCTTTGCAATCAGTAGACTTAAAGCATCTTTCCATGAAGACTTTGTTGCTGGTTGCACTGGCCTCTGTCAAGAGGGTAGGGGACCTGGAGGCATTTTCGGTCGACGAATCGTGCCTAGAGTTCGGGCCGGGTGACAACCACGTAGTACTAAGACCCCGGCCTGGCTATGTACCCAAGGTTCCTACCACTCCCTTCAAGGACCAGGTAGTGAACCTGCAAGCGCTGCCCCTGGAGGCAGACCCAGCCCTGACTTTGCTCTGTCCTGTTCGCGCTCTGCGTTTGTATGTGAACATAACTCAAAGTCTCAGGACCTCAGACCAGCTCTTTGTCTTTTGAGGCCAGCAGAAGGGAAAGGCTGTCTCCAAGCAGAGGATGGCCCACTGAATAGTGGATGCCATCACCTTGGCTTACCAAGCACAAGGCGTGCCCTGCCCGCTCAGGTTGCATGCTCACTCCACGAGAGGCGTTGCATCCTCCTGGGCGCTGGTACATTGCTCCTCGCTAAGAGATATCTGTAGAGCTGCGGGCTGGGCGACACCTAACACGTTCGCTAAATATTATAGCATATGTGTAGAGCCGGTCTCCTCCCATGTTCTCACCCTAAAAGGGGAAGAAGCACTGAGAGGTCAAGAGATTGCACGCCAATGTGCACTGGCTTGTTTAGTTTCACTCGAAGTAGATTGGCCTCTCTAGCGAGATGCAAAATATTGCACGCCAATGTGCATTGGCTTGTTTAGTTTCACTCGAAGTAGATTGGCCTCTCTAGTGAGATTCCTATCAGTCGGTCACGACGTACGCCTCCGTTCCCTCCCTCAGGGAACGAGGGTTACCATATGTCACCAAGACGTTCTAGTATTTCCATGATGTTTTCATGTTTTTTTTTTACCCATAATTTTGCTTCAAATTATTTGGCAGATTTTTATTAATTTATTTTGTTGTTAACCTTATCTATTACACATAACTACACAAATCATACCTTATGCAGAAGCCATGGACTTTTTTTATGAATGCAGTACTTTGTTGTTTGCCTCAAAGTTTATTGATATCGTTAGGCACACATGTACACACATGTTGAAAATGCAATTAATTTAATGAATATTTATTTTTACACTGATGGCTGTCGAAGCATTTTTGAGGGGAAACACATTATTTATTAAATTCGTAGATAATTCAGGGAGTCTCCTCACTGAGTCAGATGGTAGTCATGGTCCAGTGGTAGATTATTTTATCGAATGGTGTGATGCTTCATTTTTAAATATTACGACTTCTAAAATATAAGGATGTAAATAACATGTAAATAAAAGGAATCAATGTCCATTGATTTCTGTAAATTAACTCTGTTCTGGTGATGCCTGCTGTCATAAAGGGACATCAGGTAGAAGTGGTAAGCAATTTAAATATTTATGGACAGTACTTGATGATAAATATCATTTTGAGGCAAATATTGTATACATGATCTTATTAGAGGGAAAGCTCTTCAGCTTATGACCAAAGGGCGACTAGGATTGGCTAGTCAGTCCCTTCCAATTTTACCTGTCCGTTGTGTACTGAATTTCAACTGCTTCTCTCAGGCCGGAAATTAAAACTGCCTTTGTGTAATCAAATAAATATAATAATTATTTTATTCCTGCGTTCATTAAAATTGTTTTTTAAAAAAATACTTATTTTAAAATGTGTTATTGTGTGTGTTGTGTTTCTGTACATGTATGTATACTATTGTCTACATAACATATTGCCTTTCAAGGAAAACAAAATAAAGAGAGGATTGGATCCAGGGTACGGATGTGTTACTCATTGTCGTTTGTGTTACTCGCATAAACGCTGGGTGATAAACGCTAGTCAGTGTGCCGTATCACATGCTCTAGCCCAGGGGTTTTAAAAGTGTGCGGCAGAGAGCATGTCAGGCGATGCGCGCAGTAGGGCTGGGTGATATGTCAATTGATAGAGTTTTTTATATAGTTAAATAGTGATCTGTATGTAAATATATCCGTACAGCGAGGGACTGCTTAAACATGTTAGAGCAGCAAAGAAACATGGATAAATGAGAAGAAAGAGTGGGATGTGTTTGATGAGTTATTAAAGGGGTGGTTGATTGCGATTTCACTTTTTTCATTTTAAATAATGTGTAATGTTGCTGTTGGTGCATGAACAGTATCTGCAAAGTTGCTGCGCTGAAAGTTCAACGTAAGCAGAGATATCGTCTTTTAAAAATCAGGAAGTTTAATGCCTACAAAAACGACTCGAATGGGACTACAACGAGATACTTCCCGGGTTTTATACGTAACTAACCCATACATTTAGATCAACCCTCCCTCCGGAATATGCAAAAAAGGGGGCATGGCCATATTTCTGCGGCTTTGTCGAAGAGGAAGAGTTATAGTGGAGAGCAGTAGCCATGCCGTCGAAAGTGTGTTATTTTCACCCAGCTGTCAGGTCTTCTGTGTTCGGGCTTCCTACGGACACTGTAGTTCGTCAACAATGGCTACAATTTATGTTTGATTATGTTCCTGAAAATTACAATCGTAATTTAGCTCTCTGTGCTGCGCATTTTACGGAAGACAGCTTCCAGAATCTCCACGAATTCAATGCCGGATTCAACAAGAAACTGTTACTAAAGCATTAAGCAGTTCCAACTTTAAAACCAGAGGCAGCAGTTGTTGGGCCACAACCTGTAAGTAAGACAAATAAAAAATTAAATAATTTTAAATGTATTTGCATGTATAATTTCAGACGTAATGTTTTAGTTAGTTTTATCAAGGACGTAAACAAATGCCAGCGCTGGCTTTAGTAGCCACTTAGTTATGCTATTTCGTGTGTCTATGACAAACGCGTACAAACATTTTGGACCTGAATTTGTAATTATGTACTAATTTTGTAAATGTATTTTCAATGTATACTTTATGACGTAATTTTTCGATTTGATCAAGAACGTAAACCAATGCCAACGCTGTTTGTTTATAGTAGCCAGTTAGTTCGATGCTAATTTTGTGTGTATAAGACAAACATGTACACCTAAAGAAAACGATACACTGAGTAAACTAAGTTTTGTGAATAGATAAACGGTTGTTCATTATATCGATAAAACAATAACTTTAAAAAACGCTATTACTCTGTCATTTATTCAGTTATATTAAATGTTTAATCAGGAGAAAACCGTATCTCAAAAGCTAACAAGCAGCAGTAGCATTTTCAAGCAACAGCTATTGAAATTCTTACATAATAATAGTAGAATAGAATAGAATAATAATAATAAAATGTACCATTCAGAAATGTTTTGTAAGAGCCGTGTTTGGGGAGGTTCTGCTTGACTCTCTTGACTCTCTGCTTGACTCTCCGCTTTCTGGGTCTGATTCTGGCTCAAACTGATACGGGAGTATTGACACCATTATTTACATTTGACCAGAGCACATGCAACTTTCGCCCGTAAAGGTAATGGGCGTGAAGTTTCCGGACAACGTGCGCTACGCAGTTTAGCCAATTGCAACATACCGGCCCAACTAACCAATCTGAGCCCATTGCCTGTTTCTGAGGGAGTGGTTTCATAGAATCAGGAAGTCAACCGGTCTTTCAAATGACAGAGGAGAAAGCGGCTTACAATAAAGGTGAAATTAATGAAAAATAAGGCTTTAAAAAAAAAAAAAAACACACAAAGACATGTTATATTGCACCCCATAAACACAATCATGCAAAGAAAAAAAGCAGTAAACCACCCCTTTAAAACCACAATAAACTGTGAATGAGAACTGAGTTCAGTACTGACAGGCGGCTTTCTGTGGCGCACATACGAAGCTCATGAGTGCTGAATTCAGTGTATGCCATTGTGTATGTTGTGTCAGAAGGGAGGCCAGATATCTTTGACTTTAAAACACCTGCTCTAGCCACTAAGACTGTGGTTCTCAACCCTCTTCCTGAAGCCCCTCAACAGTGGACATTTTGAATATCTCCTTGGTCTGACGAACCCATTTTAGGTCTTGGAGTTTCGACTGATGAGTTGAATCAGATGTGTTTAATTAGGAAGACTAACAAAATGTGCACTGTTGGGGGAAGTTCATAGAACAGAGTTTAGAACCTCTGCACTAGGGCATGGTTATGACATCTTTTTTATAAAAGTCTCTCATACTCACCTGTAGGCGCTTCTGCAGACGTTCATTCTTCTCAGTTTCTGTTATACGCTGCTCTTCACTGCGGTCCTGATAAGTTCCAGTGGATGTAAGCTCAGCACTGGCCTCAGCACTGCTCTCATCATTCTCATCATGGTCATTCTCCGTCTGGGACGTTGCCTGGATGTGGACCCCAATTAGCTTACTCTTCAACTCCTCTTTTGTCCTCTCCAGGTCTACCTCAACCATAATCGCCTGCCAAGATACTCAAAGATAAATCTCAGTAAACTATTATGAGACTGCTAATGTGTTTGCCTGAGGTGAACCATGTGAAACAGATAAAACAGTATATTTACACTCACCCTTCTCTGCCATTTCCTGGCTTCATCCTCTTTCTTCTTTTTGGCATCTTCCAGAAGAGTGATTTTGGATGTTAGCTCAGCCAGCTCTGTTGCCTTTAAAGATATAATGAAGCAAACATATTTCTTTTGTAGAAAACTATTTTCTATACAATAAAAAACAACAACAACAACAGTAACCAGAGGCTGGCAAGCTTTAAAAAGCACATTAAGAACCATAAAAGCACTGCAAACCTGAAAACAAGTAAAACATATTATCAAAAAATCCAGAAAAAAATATTATGCTTTTTTAAATCTTGCATTTATTTTAGTGATGTAATATAGCTGTTTGTGTTTATAAAGAATCTGCAAAGTCACATGTCATAGTTAATCTCTCCAACAAAAAATAAATAAAACAACCGAAACGCCTCGTTTGTTGTCATTAATTCTATGATTTAGCTACGTCACCATGTTACACATTTGCATAATGCCCACCTACTGGCTGCTTTGACCCACCTTCATGTCGGATGTTGTTAGAGGAAGAAAGGCCAGCAAATGCAGCAAATGTTCAAAGTAAGGCCACAGGGTAAACTCCTCCGATAAGGCTCCAGAGTCCTCCAGAGAACGAAGGCAAATAAAATCAATAATCAAACGAATGTGAAATGGTCCCGCGGCATTGCAAAAAGTGAGGAAAATAAGAACAGCAGGTTGAAAACCCCGCGTCAGCATAAATCAAAGAAACAAACAAACAGTGAAAGGAGCGGCAGCCAAAGCACGCCAGCGTACCCCCACAGTAATACTGAACACCTTGTCAGTTTTAAGGCTCTGCTGGCACAATAACTGGAGATGGAGTCTGGAGATGATGGTGGTGCGCCTGGCACTCAAGTCCTTTCTGCCAGACCTGAGAGACCAGCCATGTCCTGATGGTGGTCGCATACATAAACCTCCAAGGAGGCCTTAGATCGCACCTGAGATCATGCCAACTGAACAAACTGGCAAGGCTCTTCCTCCTTTGGGCGGCAGTAGCTCAGTGGTTCATGTAGGTTGTCTACAAACCGAAAGGTTGGTGGTTCGATCAGGTTCCACCTGACCAAGTGTCGAGGTGTCCATGAGCAAGACACCTAACCCCAGCTGCTCCCGACGAGCTGGATGGCGCCTTGCATGGCTGACACCGCCGTCGGTGTATGAGTGAGTGAGTGAATGGGTGAATGTGAGGCAATATGTAAAGCGCTTTGGTGGCCATTGGGTCTGTGAAAGCGCTATATAAATGCAGTCCATTTGCCATTTGGGCACAGCACACCTTCCGGTCAGTGAGAGCAGTGCACATGCTGGGCAGACTGAACCAGGGTGCGGACATGCTGTCCTGGAGTCGTGTGACTCCAGAAGAATGGAGACTTCACTCCCAGGTGGTTCAGATGATCTGGAGTGTCTTCAAGCAAGCAGAAGTGGACCTCTTCACTCAGAAGGAGAACACTCTCTGTCCAATATTCTTCTCATTGGAGAAGGATGCGCTGTCCCACAAGTAGCCGAAAGAGAGCTTATATGCCTTTCCTCTGGTGGCCCTGAGAGTTGGTTCTTCTGGTGGCTCCACTCTGGCAGAGCCAGCCGTGGTTCCCCGGGATGGTGCAGTTACTGAGGCTTAATCTGTACCCTCAGCTGGAGCTATAGAGCCTTCATGTGTGGCCCCTTGACAGGGGCCTTTGCGCCTGCCGCAGAGTGTGCTGAACACAGCAGACTGGGCATTTCGGAAAGGTGGGCTTTAAAGAGACAGTAACTAAAACAGTGTGTTTCAGGCAGTGGGTAAAAAGAGCTGCTTTAGCAATGTACAGAATGAGAAAAATCTAGTGTTTTTTTGCTTTAAATCATGTAAAGTTTGAGTATGGTGCACAAGTCATACAGACTACGTTTATGATAGTGCTTTTATGGAGCTTGAAAGCATCCATTCCTACTGTATGGAAAAGAGCTCAGTGTACATACTTCATAATTTTTCCTTCTGTGTTCTGCAGAAGAAAGATATTTCATATGTGTTTAGAATGACATAAGGGAAATTAAATAATAACATAATTTTCAGTTTTCATTTTGTCATAATTTATCCACACTCCTGTCATTCCAGACTAGGGATGTGCAGCGGAGCCAATATTTGTATCTGTAACAACCTCAAAATGATATTGTATATAATCAAAATTATATTAAATTATCTGTATCTGATAAAACCAGAAGTGGCCGGGGCTTTAACAGAAAGTGTGTTAAAGCTGCAGCCCCAATTTTTTTTTTTCTCAAAATTTACAGAAATTATATAATATGCGAGTACATCATGAATCCATTTTCCAAACCATGTTTTTGTTTCATCCTGAACCACTGCGGTACACCTATAATAAGTGTTTATATTCTGACTATTTTAGACCATTCAGGTCGGCACCGCTGCGGAATAGCCCAGTACCTGCGTGACTTATCATAGATATAAACAGAGAGAAGTAGCTCCGGCTACAATGTACAGTGATGTGAATAAGTTAGGACACCCATGCTAAAGTTGCCTAAAAAGAGGAATAAAAAATCATCTTTTGGAAATTGATCTCAATGCCTTAATTAAAAAAATGAGGAAAAATCCAACCTTTAAGGACACCAATTTTCTTTGTGAATGAATAATGTATCATAAATAAATAAATGTTCTTCCTTAAAATACAGGGTGCATAAGTCAGGACACCCCTATGTTAAATTCCCATAGAGGCAGGCAGATTTTTATTTTTAAAGGCCAGTTATTTCATGGATGCAGGATAATATGCATCCTGATAAAGTTCGTTTGGTCTTTGGAATTAAAATATCCCCACATCATCACATTCCCTTCACCATACCTAGAGATTGGCATGGTTTTATTTCAGTTAGCCTAATAGCTGGTTTGATTTGCATTGAGAGATGATCTTATGGAAAGTGCCCCATGCCAATCTCTAGGTATGGTGAAGGTAGTGTGATGATGTGGGTCTATTTTAATTCCAAAGGCCAAGGGAACTTTATCAGGATGCATATTATCCTGGATCCATGAAATAACTGGCCTTTAAAAATAAAAATCTACCTGCCTCTATGGGAATTTAACATAGGGGTGTCCTAACTTATGCACCCTGTGTTTTAAGGAAGAACATTTATTTATTTATGATACATTATTCATACACCAAGAAAATTGGTGTCCTTAAAGGTTGGATTTTTCCTCATTTTTCCAATTAAGGCATTAAGATCAATTTCCAAAAGATGATTTTTTATTTCTCTTTTTAAGCAACTTTAGCATGGGTGTCCTAACTTATTCACATCACTGTACTTCCGCATGACAGCAGCTTTAAATTATATGAGAAGAACGTTTTAAACGTATATATGTGCCCTTTATATTTATGAAATATGCCTTGTATAACTCTTAAAATATTTTTTTTTATTATAATTATAGAATTTATTTAAATATCTTCTAATTGTCGTAGCAATCATCCACAACCTCAAATAAGAGTCTTCAGACTCTATAAATAACTGATTAAAAAACACAGAAGTTAAAAGACAGTATTAATTGGTTGAAAATTGCTGAAACAACTTTTACTATGCATACAAATGCAAATCTGAACAATTTATAAAGAACACATAAAATGCTAGCCGTTTCTGAGAGTGAGACAGAAATATCATGTAGCCTATCAAATCGTACAAGGTTTAAAACATTTAAATAGACATATTAAGTAGTAGAAAATGTGTATGATTCAATAGCTTAGTTGATATTACTCTTGACAGAGAGCTAGGTTTGAGAGACATGCAGAGACTGCAACGTGTCTATTTGATCTGCAATCTGCAATCATGCTATGCTTATTTCATTCATTCGTATATCATATCGTACAATGTTTAAATAATTTAAATAGACATACCTGTCACAGAGTGCAGGGAAGAGGAGAAGTGAGCATCTATATGCAACAGTTTATTAAATAAACACAAAAACAAAGATAATTCCAATAAGAAAGCAGGGAGTGATACTTCAAACATGAAATATAAATCCAGGCAGGGATGGAGACAATAATCCAAAAGGGGGAAACGCAACAGCTTTAACACAAGACATGTAAAGACAACGACCAACAAACACAGACTGAAACACAGATGTATATACACAGGCTAACAATTAACAGGTGAAGGTGATTAGTTGTCATGGTAATACACAAGGGTAGCTATGGAAAAAAACACAGGAAATGAAAACCAGACACAGTAAGAAAAAAATAATATAAAAATAAAATTCCTAGAACAAAGAACACAGGGAAATAAGGAAAATATCAAATAGTAGAAAATGTGTGTGACGTAGTAATTTAGTTATTACTTTTACCAAGCTTTGATTTGCGAGAGACGCACGGAGACTTAATTAGTCGCTACTTCATTTGCGCTAATTTTATTCACAGAGTTTACACTCGTTCACTTCACACATACTCATTGTGTAGTGGTTTTAGATGTTTATGTATAATAACTGACTCAAGGCCCAGAGAGAAGGAAATTAATAGTTGAAATAAAGTCGTTATTTTTGTGTTTTTTTTGCGCACAAAAAGTATTCTCGTTGTTTTATAAACTTAAGATTGAGCCACTGTAGTCACTTGGACTATTTTAACGATGTCTTTAATGACTTTTCGGGGCTGGCAAGTTTCAATCCCTGAAGAAGCCTATGGACTTGGAGGAGTGATCCAGCTCTCAGATTTCATCAAAAATATCTTAATTCGTGTTCCGAAGATGAACAAAGGTCTTACGGGGTTGGAACAACATGAGGGTGAGTAATTACTGACAGAATTTTCATTTTTGGGTGAACTAACCCTTTAAGAATAAGGTAATTGGCTACATGGCACATCTCTATTCCAAAACATGGTTCTATATATCTTTCTTTGTGTTTCTGAAGAATAAAGTAATCAATACGTATTTTGAATGACATGAGGGTGAGTAAATATTGTCAGGATTTTCATTTTTTTCGGGTGAACTAACCCTTTAAGATCTTAAAAAATCTTCTAAAGATACATTGAGTACTTTTTCTTTCATACCAGATTCTCTTGGTTCTTGACCTGGTTCTCAGATTGCTGCAGTAATGTGGACTTAACCTCTTCTGCAATCCTGCGGTCTTTCTCCAGTCGCTCAGCCTCTTCCTGAGCAAATTTCCTCTCCCGCTCTAACTCCAATGCTCGCTTGGTCTGCTCCTCTAGCTCTGAACAACAGAACTATTATGTCACACAAATAAACTTTTCTGAAATGTAAAATATGATAGACATATTTATGGTGTTTCTGTTTGTTTGAGCAACCTGGTCCACACTAAAAGATTTTTAAAATCTTTTTAGATTTTTTAAAATGTGAGAGACCACAAACACAATGATTAAAAACAAAACATAGATTTAACAGTTTTGTTCCTATAGTGTGTTGAGTGCCATGATGTGACCAAGACAGCACACCACACACTAACAGATTCCATTCACAAACAACCAGATTCCCAACTGTGAACACAGGAAAAGTTTGCAAAATCTCTTGCAGTCAAATGTGACTTCAGAGTAAATAAACGACAAAGGGCAAGAAGAAATGGCGATAGTAGTGTTTGGACTGGTTTTTATAAAAAAATTGAGGGAAAAAAAGAGTTTGGATAAATTTGTGGTCTGCTTCCGTCTTTCATCTGCCTGCTTTCCGATTGGGTATCGGGCAAAAAATCAGCCCAATTATCTTGTAGTGTGTTGGTGCCTTTAATGTGTGGCAGGACTGTGTGACTAATGGCAGATGGCACTAATGGCAGACATTTAGAAAACCTATTTAAAAAATGTCATTACTTTTCCAAATCTTTCTGATGACACTAGTGGCAAAGAGATTACAAGCTTCACCTTTAAACCCATAAACTAATAATGTGACATTTGTAGTTCCAACCCTCTTGAGCTTTTTTGGTCTGCTCTTCAATTTGTCGAAGTCTTTCCACGAGCTCCATCGTCTCTCTTGCAATCTTCTCAGTTTCTTTCTCTGCATTTTCTCTTCTTTTTTTCTCATTTTCCAGAAGTGCTCTAAAATTAAAATGCATAAAAACAGTGTCACATCTAAAAGAATATTTTGTTAATGTGAAAAATTGGGAATGTGGCATGTTTGTGCAAATGTGAAAGCAACTAGGGTTAGCCAATGACAACATCATTAGTTCAATAAAACAAATGTAAGGGATGACAGTGGTGATGATTTACCTTGGCTATGAGTGAGAGCGAACCTGCAGTATAATTGCCCATAGTGAGTGCAATTAGAGCAGCAATTGGCTCGCAATCTGCTGTCTCCTCAAAAGAGTCTGTTTGCAAGCAGCAAAAAGCTGCCTTCATGAGACGCAGATCCAGTAAACCTAAGTGTTGTTTACTCTGCTGCTGCTCATAATAGCACCAAATCAATAAGAATTAATTAATTTATTCACCCACATCCTGTTTTCTATTATATGGTGTGCACGTTTGTGATGACATAAGATGAATGTTAATGCACCAGGGTTCGATAGAATCAAGTTGAGTGTGAAACTAGACCAACGCTGTGAGGAGCAACAGGAACAATCGCACTCAGACTCGGACCCCAGCAAATTAAGACTTTGTGCAGCCTCTAACAGGGCATCCTTTTCTAGGTGTGTCATTCTATAATTTTGGATACATTTTATGTCCATTGATGATAATTATAAATTTTTTCTAACAATTTTCTTTGGAAATATCACATTTCATCTATTAAGAGAATAGATACTATCACACCCGTCGCTATGGGCGGGCCATAGGGGGCCGGGCCCGCCCCCAAAAATGCTTTTGAAAAGGACCTCACTCACAAGTTTAAGTCAGAGTGGAAGGATACTTTGAGGAGGAGATTCTGCTTGGAGAAACGCCGCCTCCCGCTGTAATGACAGGAGGGACTGGAGAGAGGACAGCACTGCCTCCACTCAAAGTACCGGTAGGTTCAAAGTCTCTGTGCGTGCGTGCGTGCGTGCCTGTGTGTGTGTGTCTCATGGCAATGCATATCCCTCTGTTGACTGCCTTAAAATGCAATGTTTGAGAGATGCTTCCCGTGTTACATCTAATATGTTGTATAGTCAAGTGTTTTATGGATATTCATAACATTGCTTCTATGTAATGTGGTGTAGGCTATAAGCTACCTGGTCATATTGCTGTTGGTTATGTTTAACGTGATGATTATGTGCTGCGCGAATAGAGTATACGATTATTATAAATATACGTACTATAGGCTAATAATAATTGTGCCCTCCCATGCATTTAATATGCCCCCCTTAAGACTGAGGTCTGGTGACGGGTCTGCATACTATGCAAAACATACTATAATCTGTCACAAATATTTTGTGCACCCTGTTTTTCAGTTAGCTTGAAATTGCCTTTAAATGTCCCTTAAATTACAGTTTTTGCAATGTCTGCTTTTTGAAGTGAGTGGGATATGTTACTAACTGAACACCCACTTGAAAAATGTTTTATCCCAAATCTATTTGCCCAGCATCATGTGATGTCATTTTGTTCTGCGGTGTATATTTTACTACTATACATATATGTGGAAGGTTAGTTGCCTATCTGTCACTCACTCTATGTAGTGTCGATGTAATGACACTAGGGATCACACTTGGGAGCCCCAAACAGGTCTGATACTTCAGAAAAGGCCAATGAGAATTGCAGAGTGGAATTTTCATGCCACTCCTCTGGACATACAGATATAAAAGGAGATGGCTTGCTCCACTAATTCAGATTTGTTCTTCGGAGCTGAGCAGTCGCATGAGCACTGGCAACTCATTCACCTCAGAAGAGAAAAAGAGCTGTTGGAAATCTGTACAGTGCGTTTCAGCTGTCTCTTTCCAGTAACGCACAGTTAAGTGCAGGGAGTTCTCCTGGGCACTTCGACAGCAAAAAAGAGCTAAATCCTCTAAAAGGGCAGACACCAGCAGACATCGTCTTTCTAAAAATGCTTTTCCACCAGTGTATTTCTGTATGTGGTTGACCCCTTTCCCCCTTGGACGCCCACGATGTGTCTATTATTTGGGCCGTGCTCACGCTGAGGCAGCGTTTGTGTATGGCACATGCTCTCACTGCAAGAGTATGGGCATGGGGATGTCGTGGCTGCAACTATAATACTTTTATAAAAGGCAGAGTCTCTCCTTGGTTGCTCCTGTTCTGGTCCTTCTGCAGCTAATGCGCACAAGGCCGCGGGCGGAAAGCGCTGAGGGCGATATGAGGATTTCAATGGAAGTGTTTACACGAGTAAACCCCCTGGGCCTCGCATTCCTCGACATATTTCCTACCAGTTCAGTTGTCAGATAAGTAAGGAGGTTCACATCAGGGAGAATATTATTTCTCATTAGGGGTTTGCGAAGAGGAGGAATTGTTGATCGCAGCATCATAGGACTGGCTTATGCCTTCTGAAGTGGATGACTTCCCTAAGTTGGCTACCGTGCTTTCTTAGGCTTCTTTGAATATCCGGCTAGAATGGAATCCTCCACCCTGCTCTGAGCATTTGCAGTTGAATTATTGGTTTCTAAGTTCGGAGAACGACACAGCCATGCTTCACAGGTACCCTCAATAGTGGGGCGGCCAGGGGGTACTCAGAGGTCCCATGGGTAGAGGGTGTGATAGTGGTGCATCTATGCCCGCAAAACATCACCACCTGGAGGAACCGTCCAAGGCTCCTGGTCATGGTAAGTTCACCTTCGCACCGCATGCCATGGTCATCCTGCAGTTCCATCAGGCCAAGGCACTTAAAGAGCTTTGGTAATCAAAATTTGGTACCAAAGTCGCTACTTTTGACAACACTACTTTAAAACAGCATTCTTCCATCTTAAAACATATCTAAATTACGACATTATGCTCTCAATGACAAAAGCAGAAAAGTTAGTTAATGCGTGCATGACCTCAAGGCTAGATTAATGTAATGCTCTACTGGCTTGTTGCCCTGCATGACTAAACAAACTTCACCTGGTCCAAAACGCAACAGCTAGAGTTCTTACTAGAACCAGGAGGTATGACCATATTAGCCTGGTTCTGTCAACACTGCATTGGCTCCCTATTAAACATTGTATACATTTTAAAATCTTGCTAATTACTTACAAAGCATAAAATGGTTTAGCTCCCCAGTAGTTGAGCGAGCTCTTAATGCATTTTAGCCCTTCACGTCTATAGTGATATCAAAATTCTGTCCGGTTGATAATAACTAGAATATCAAACTCAACTGCAGCCAGTAGATCGTTTTCCTATTTAGCACCTAAACTCTGGAACAGTCTTCCTAGCATTGTTCGGGAAGCAGACACACACAGTTTAAATATAGACTAAAAACACATATCTTTAACCTGTCATAAACATAGCACATTATCAATTTATATTATTCAAATCTTGTAAAATGATTATTAGGCTGCATAAATTAGATCAGCCGGAACCGGGAACACTTCCCATAACACCTGATGTACTTCATCATAAGAAGAATGGCATCTATGCTACTATTAGTCTCTCTCTCTATCCCGAGGTGTACAGTAGTCAGCTAGATCCAGGCCGTATCCAGATCAGATGAAGGACCTGTGTCTAGACACGACCAATACACAGCCCTGAAGTGTCAGCAGAGACTGTGTCAACTAGACTATACCCTGCGAAGGGGGCACGGCAAAAGTTGTTTGTTGTTTTCACAACAAATGTTTTTCCTCTGTACATATGAAAATGTTATTGTGGCGAGCAGGACGAGGCCGAGGGACGTGAGATAACTGTGGCGTGAGTGATAATGAACGTCACCAGTGAGACGCACCGGTCTCGCATCTCTCACGGAGGAGTGGAAGCATAAAAGGAGGAGCGACGACGCTGAAGATCGAGAGAGAAACAGGCCTGAGTTTATGTTGTGTTTTGTTTATCTTTTGTGTGGCCAGCAGTCGTCCATGAGGGGCTGCTGGCTTATACTTTTGTTTTTGTTTTATTTTATTATTAAATTGTTAAATGTTCGCCGGTTTCCGCCTCCTTCTTCCCTGAATCTTAAACATTTCTACATTGGTTCCGAAACCCGGGAAGGAGGAGGAACGCGCTGTCAGAAAGCCCTTGCCGCTGTGGGAAATTCGTGTCGCCATGGATGCTCGAGGTGGTGCGCTGGAGTGAGTTGCCGGGGGGACGGTCGAGCTCGCTGCCGGCCGCCTGGGTGTTGGAGGGTGGCTGCTGTCCGTGAGGGAGCAGAGGAGACGCCGCCGCTCGTCGTGGGCCGGAGCCTGCTACCGTCCGCCATTGAAGGGGAGGAGCAGGGAGTGGGGGACTCCTGCCGGCTACCCGAAATTGATGAGACGTTGCCGTCCACCAGGCAGCGGAGGGATGTCGAGCTGTTCACCGAGTGCTATCCAGCATCACTGCCAGGCACCACGGAGATTGCCCAGCTGGTGGGGGACCAGATGGCAGCGCGTTGTGGGAACCGGACCAAGATTTTTTTTTTCGTCTCTCCCCTCTCTTGGATCTGTCCGAGCATGCTCCTCATGCTTCCGTCTCCGTTTCCCTCGCCTCGTCGGTCCATACCCCCCAGGGATCCCAGCCGCCGTCAGGGGGAGGAATAGAGAACAGTCTCGTGGGTAGCCCCGGCCTGCGAGGGGCGATGGGGGTATGTGGCGAGCAGGACGAGGCCGAGGGACGTGAGAGAACGGTGGCGTGAGTGATAATGAACGTCACCAGTGAGATGCACCGGTCTTGCATCTCTCCCGGAGGAGTGGAAGCATAAAAGGAGGAGCGACGACGCTGAAGATCGAGAGAGCAACAGGCCTGAGTTTATGTTGTGTTTTGTTTATCTTTTGTGTGGCCAGCAGTCATCCGTGAGGGGCTGCTGGCTTACACTTTTGTTTTTGTTTTATTTTATTATTAAATGGTTAAATGTTCGGCCGGGTCCCGCCTCCTTCTTCCCTGAATCTTAAACATTGCTAAAGTTATCAAAATGATTCCCGTTCACACAGATCCGAGGAAATGACTAGAAGCGCTGTGTTATGCATGTCAGACAGGTGGTTGGCAGTGTCACTTTGTAAAGAAGGACTACGCACCCATGCACATTCAAACGCGCATGCCTATAGACTAAACATGTAATGCGCATGTGCATGCCGTCGCTGTTTTAGCAGATTCACGTTTTTAAAGTTTGCATGGGAGTAACGGTTTATAACGTACCGCTTATAAAAGTTAACGCTTTCGAAACCTACTTCAGGGTTTGTGTTCTTGGACCACTAGGGTGCCGTTTTTGTGTAGATGAGCGGCCAGAACACATTGAAGGTTTTATGTTTTCAGTTGAAAACCGTTTCGTGTGAGCGGCCCCTAAGGGAAATTAATCTATTAAAAATTGCTCTAGTTAGACAATGACTTTCTTTTAGAGCTGCTGTACAGTCAAAACAATCTTTGCTGCATTATTTTCCTATTATCACTGTAAAGCTGCTTTGAAACAATCTTTTTTGTAAAAAGTGCTATATAAATGAAGGTGACTTGACTCCCAAGTATTCATCTTGCAATTGTCCGATTCCTTACTAACAAAACAGATGAACTACTTCTCCTAATCAACAAGGACTTTCCAAACTCTGCTGCATTTTGCTTCACTGAAACCTGGCTGAGTGAAGCCATTTCTGGACAACACGCTACATCTGCCGGGCTTCCAGCTGTTCCAATCGGATCGCATTGCATGAGTCGTTTTAACGGGGAAAACGAGAGGTGGTGGATTGTGTTTCTACATTAATGAAAGTTGATGTTCAGATGTAACAATGCTGAAAAAGATATGCTGTCCTAATTTAGAGGTGCTCTTCATAAACTGTAAACCCTTCTACTCATAGTAGTAGTTTTCCTCTTTCATTCTTGTGAACGTGTACATCTCTCCTGCACTGCAACAGCTGAAGGAACAAATAACTAAAAAGGAGCAAAGGTACCCAGACTCTCTTTTGATGGAAGAGATGGATTTTTCTTTTCGTTTTGATTTCAGTTTAGAGAAGGTAATACCAGATGCTGAAGAGGTGATGGCTTTTTCATGGTCAGAAAAAGAGCTCCACGACAGCCAGCCGTTGAGTGCTATGATGGGGGAAAAGTGGTCCCACTGAAATAATTTCAGAGGCTCCTGGGGTATATGGCGGTCCCACTGAAATAATTTCAGAGGCTCCTGGGGTATATGGCACCCTCGGTGGCAACAACACTGCTTTGGTTGATGCATTTGAGAACTTGCTAGCACTGGCTTCAGACTCCAGTTCTGAGATTGGCCTCCGCCCATGGCACCGCAGCACACATCGCATGGCCAATCTGTCGCCACCGCAGTACACATCGCGTGGCCAATCTGTCGCCGCACCTTCAATCCTTGGACAGACCTTACATTTCTATATGCAGGGATTCCCTTAGAACAAGTGTCAAGGTGTGTTGTTGTCACAACAAAAGCTTTCAAAAGAGGCTGAAGCACTGTATGTAACAGGCACACAGTCTCAGGACCCCAGACAGGGACTCGACTGGATTTGCACATCAACTGCCTCAAGTTGCTGGCTCTGTTGCTGGCCCTGCAAAGGTTTCAGCTGTTTATCCAGGGTTTATCGACGGCTGTTTATACTTACATGTGTTAGTCCAGACAGACAACATAGAGATGGTGGCATGCAAAAATTGCCAGGGCGGCATCCGCTCACATCACATATCAAAACTCACCTCCCATCTCAAAAAAGTCACTGCATGCCACTCACATTCTGAGAGACTTCAAACGTGCAGCATACATGCTTTTGTGAAAGTTGGTGCTCAATGGAGTGTGGAGACTCCATCCCCAGGTGGTCCAGCTGGTTTGGAGTTGATCAGCAAAGCGCAGGTAGATCTGTTTGTTTCCCAGTAGTCCTCCCATTGCACTCTGTGATATTCCCTTTCTGAAGATCTGCTCTGAACAAATGCACTGGCACACAGCTGGCCCCAGGGTCTGGGCAAGTATGCATTCCCCCCCTGATCACACAGACACTGGCCCACCCAGACATGGTTCTCTGAGATCATGCTTTTCGTGACAGCCCAAATTCCTGGCGAAATCCTCTGAGGAAGGACCTTATTTCTCAGACACAGGACAGAATTTGGCACCTGTGCCCAGACCTCTGGGACCTCCATGTCTGGCTCCAGGATGGGATGCAGATGACCAGAGTGGACTACCACCAGTGGTGATAGACACTATCACTCAAGCCAGAGCCCCTTCCACAAGGCAGCTGTATGCTTTGAAGTGGTGTCTTCTTGCTAGTTGGCGCTCTTCCCTCTCTTTGAAGATAGCCCACCTGACCACGCTCACTTCTATAAAGAGGGGATGGGGACTTGCAAGACCAAGGCCAGGCTATGTGCCCAATTTTCCCACTAACCCTTTCAGGGATCAGGTGGTGAACTTGCAAGTGCTCCCTCATATTGAGGCAGATCCAGCCTTATCCCTACTGTGTCCAGTACATGCCCTGTGGATCTATTTGGACCGCACAGAGAACTTTAGATGCTCTGAACAGCTATATGTCTGTTTCTGGGGAGAGCAGAAGGGGGAGGCTGTCTCCAAAAAGAGGATCGCCAACTGGATTGTGGAAGCCAGTTATTTGGCATACTGAGCCCAGGGCATACCTTGCCCCCTGGGAGTGCGAGCACATTCCACCAGGTGTGTGACATCCTCCTGGGCACTGGTGAATGGTGCCTCCCTGACAGGCATCTTTTGAACAGATGGCTAGGCTATAGCTAATACTTTAACGAGATACTATCATCTCTGAGTAGAGCCGATTTCATCCCGAGTGCTATTGAGTACGAACAGGTAATTTTTAGGTAGCGACTTGTGTATTGCCAGCAATTAGCGTATTTCTCCTTTGTTCATGTGAGTTCCCCGTCTCCGGCGAACCCTGGATGCCCTCCTGTTCTCCAGCACTCATCAGTAGCCGAATTCATAGAGGAGTTTTTCCTACCAGGCCCATTACTGGTCCCCAGACGGTGACAGTAGCAATAGGACCGCAGGTATCTCCCGATCTCCTGGATCTTTTGTTAAGTCTGGCCGTTGGTTTGGGGATGATAACCGTATAATAGGCTAACGGAGATACCCAGCAGCTGGAAGGAGCGCCAAACTCGGGATATGAACTGGGGACCATAGTCAGAATCTATTTCCTCAGGCAGTCCGAAATGATGAACGTGGTGGAATAGGGATTCTGCTATCTCAAGTGCAGTAGGTAGGCCTCTTAGTGATATTAACTTGCAGGTTTTTGGTAATCAATCTACCATTACTAGAATGCATGTGTTGAAATCTGAGAGTGGCAGATCGGTGACAGTCTATTCCGTTGTGAGACCATGGTCGATTAGGAATGGGCAAGGGAATCAGTTTGCCTTCTGGCAGATGATGGGGAGTCTTGGAGATGGCGCAGACTATAACGTATCGGGAGACCTCCTGGGTCATGCCAGGCCACCATTACTTATTACGGAGGAGCTAGAGGGTTTGCTGGGTGTCCAGAGCCCGGATATGTATGAACTGAGTCCAAGAGGGACAGACATAGGGCTGATAGTACGTAGGTTCGTCCCTCTGGACCTCCCAGCAGAGCTTTTTCAGAACGTGAGGCTTCGGTAATATGGTCGTCTAATGACCATTGGATGGGACTTACGATGATGGCTGGAGGGAGTATTGGCTCAGGTGGAGAGAGGTCCTGCTCTGGATGATACATGTGTGAAAGAGCATCAGCCTTCAGGTTCTTACCTCCTGGTCGATATGTGACAATGATATGTATACCTTCTTCTGGTCCATTTTCACGCCACGTTTGTTGATGACATACCCCAGAAAATGGATGGTGTTGCGGTGGAAGTCACACTTCTCTAGTTTCAGAGAGATGTGATGTTCTCTCAGCTTCTGGAGTACCTGCTTGACATGAAGGCAATGTTTGACTTGGTTCCAGGAGTAAATGAGGATGTCGTCGATGTAGATGATGACAAAGCGTTGGAGGAACTCCCGGAACACCTCATTCATGAACGCTTGAAATATGGAGGGTGAGTTGGACAGCCCGTATGGCATCACAAGATAATCGTAGTGGCCCACATGTGTTATGAAGACGATTTACCACTCATTACCCTCACATATTCGAATGAGGTTATAAGAGCTCCGCAGGTCCAGCTTGGTGATAATGTGAGCTCCCCACAACTGCTCCAAGGTGGCTGGGACCAGAGGAAGTGGATACCGGAATTTGATGGTCTGAGGGTTCAGGGTACGATAATCAATGCACGGCCTCTTGCCTCCATACTTTTTGCTCAAGAAGAAGAAGCTTGAATCGGCAGCGGATGTCGATAGTCTGATGGATTTCTGCCTCAGTGGCTCCTCGATATATTCCTCCATGGCCTTCTGCTCCGGGATGGACAATGGATATACTCTTCCCGTGGGTATTGTGGTCCAAAGCAGAAGGTCAATAGCGCACTCCCATGGCCGATGAGGTGGTAGTTCAGAAGCCAACTGCTTGCTAAACACAAATTCGAACTCCCAGAACTCAGGGGGAATCTCGGATTTGGTGTTCGTCTCAGGACTCTCGATGAAGGTGGAATTGAGTGCGATGTCCTGGGTAGATGAGGGTTTAGGTCGTCGTGGTGGTCGTGAAGAATATTTCTAGACAGAAGATAGACCGTTTTCGTGACAATACTCACTCTCAGTATTTCCCCTGTATTCCAGTTCAGCGGAGCGTCAGTGACGTTTACAAAATAGGCTGTGCCTATATTGTAGGGGTGAAGGACATGTACGTATGGGTAACGGAGGTTCTTGGAAGGACAAGAAGGCAGATGATGTCGGGAATTCTCAGAAGGTTGAGTAGCAGAAGATCAGCAGTTGTGAACAACAAGAACAGACGAAGGTGAACAACAACAACAACAACAACATTTATTTATAAAGCACATTTAAACCCAATATAGATTGATTCAAAGTGCTGTACATAGGACAAACCAGGTCTACACTATAAAAAACAACAATTACAGGTTTCCAAAAGCTAAAGAATAAAAATGCATTTTAAGAGTAGATTTAAAAATGTCCAATGAAGGAGCAGACCTCCCTCTTTTTAGACCCAATCAAAAGTCTTGCAGCCACATTTTGAACAACCTGCAATCGAGATAGTGAAGATTGAGGGAGACCAGAATAAAGAGAGTTACAATAATCTAATCGTGATGTTACAAATGCATGAATCACAACTTCTAGATATTTGCTTGTGTGGCCCCCTGCAAGTCTGTGGCAGTACTAACTACGCCACCCCTTGAACAAGACTGGTAAAAGTAAGGGGATTCCTTCTTTGTAAAGAAGCACGCACAGGCTTAGCTTAACAAATTAAAAAAAGTTTATTTGATATGAGTCGCTTTTGGTTATCAATAAATAACACACAAATACATCACTTAACATAGGGGTAGGCCACCGGAATACGAGTTTGACCGGACCTAGAGATCAATACCACACGTGAGCTAAGGCACATCCTTTAGAGTGTAAAAAAAAAAAAAAAAAAAACACTACAAACTCAGCCCACACAACCACGGCAACCGTGCTCTTAAGGATCTCTAAAGATGCACACTTCACAGCATTAAACTGCACATTGACTACAAATGGGTGAACCACTCTAAGGAGACCAACTAGAACCCAGCGCTAGTATCTCTTATGGGCCCAACCCACCCCGGAACTATCACTAGGGAACGAGGGGGAAAACAAACAAACAAAAAAGACAAAAAAAAGAACCCACTAGCCGGTGGCCACAATCAGTTCACTACACATATCTCCTACAGCCCACCGACTAGTGGGAAAAGAAACTAAATTACAGTTTAAACAAAACGAAAACAACACGTCTAAATACAGCAGCACCTGCACATTCATAGACATTCACGAGAACAGCAGCCGACAATCGTAATGGCTGTAGCCTCTATAAACAAAAGAAACAAAAGACCCAGTTAAGCGCTCTATGCGCCTAAAACTCATAGTCAGTCATATTGTCTAGATATTCCAAACAGATTTCGGAAGCGCACACACACAACCAGTGTGCTGTTGCCAATCACTCGGCAACACCTTACGCTACCACAGCACCCGAAACACTGCTCCTCTCCAACACATTTGCAGCTAGCTATCGTCAATCGCCGCCAGAAGCCAACAAACCCAGGTCCCTATACACCTGTCTGTTCTAAATTATCAATCTCTCCCGCCCATACTAGGTGACGTAGCCTTACGGGGAGGAGTGGGAGCGAACAGGGGCGGAAAACGAGTGGACAAGGAAGAGAGAGAAAAAAGAAAAAGAGCACCCTGAACCCACCCGCCACACTTGAAAGAAGGTTTTTCAACTTTGCAATAGATCTTAAAAGGAAAAAGGTTCCTCTAATAACAGCACTAATTTGCTTATCAAAAAATAGTTAGTCAAAGATGACTCCAAGGTTTTTAATTTGTTTGCGTACATTTATTGAGAGAGGACCTAACTGGGCTTTCAGAGCAGGAGAGGAATTTGCAGGACAACCCAGAATTAAAATCTCTGTTGTATTCTCATTTAGCTGCAGAAAATTATTTGTCATCCACCTCTTGATATCATTTACACATTCCAATAACACATCAAATGAAGCAGTGGTGTCAAGCCTTACTGGAAGGTAAAACTGCGAATCATCTGCTCAACAGTGATATGAAATGTTGTACTTCTGAAAAATGAGGGCCAAGGGGAGCATATAAAGGGATAACAATAAAGGTCCCAAGATGGATCCCTGGGGCACACCAAACAAAAACAGGTGCAGATGACGAGGAACAATTTCCTAAATTTACAGAAAAAGTCATCTTTTCGAGGTAGGAAGCAAACCATTGTAATACAGTGCCCTTGAAACCTACCATGCATTCTAGCCGTTCAAGAAGAATGTTGTGGTCAATGGCATCAAATGCAGTGCTCAGGTCCAACAAAACCAGCACAACACAAAAGCCTAAATCCAGAGCAAGCAAGATATCATTTGTAACTCAACAGAGCTAACTCAGTGCTATGTAATGATCTAAAACCAGATTGGAACATGTCCAAAATATTAAAATAATCCAAATAAGACTGGAGCTGTGAGAAAACTACTTTCTCTAAAAGCTTAGAGATGAAAGGAAATTTAGAGATTGGTCGATAGTTACTGCACATTTCTGGTTCAAGATGAGGTTTCTCAACATAGGTTGCACAATTGCATGTTTAAAACTAGCTGGAACAACACCTTTGGCTGTTTATGATAGCGGTTACCATAGGACTAATAGTAGAAAAAACATCCTTAAAAAGATGAGCCGGGATAATATCTAACTTAGAACCAGATTACTTCATAGTAGAGATTACATCAGCTAACTGAGTTGGAGAGACAGGTTGAAAGTTAGACAAACAACTCATAGGACAAGGCAGTTGCAAGTGACATGGTTCAGAGGAAACAATGGAGCTCAATATCATTAATTCTTTGAGTGAAATGTTTTAAAAAATCTTCACAAAGCTCTAAAGAGGCCTCAGATAAAATATTTGTAGTCAGGTTTAGAAGAGAGTCAATCGTATCAAACAGGACTTTTGGTCTCTTTGCGTAGTCAGAAATTTATTGAGAAAAGAAATTAGATTTTGTCTTCTTTACTGCCGTTTGATAGTAGAACAGAACTGATTTTAAAATGTCATATGAAATCTTTTTTCCCCTTTGCTCCGCTTTTAAACACTCTTGTCTGAGAGCGCGGGTGACATAATTTAACCACGGCTGGCCAGCAACCTTCATCTTTTTACGCCTAAGCAGAGCAACAGCGTCCAGAGATATAGAGAATGCTTTATAAAATATCTCAGTCAAGCATTCAGTTTCTGTTTCGTTCAGAAAATGATTATTAAAATGTTCAGAAAACAAATTTGCAGTGTTTAAGAGACTAGCTCGAGAGAGACATGAAGACTGAGAGCAAATAGAAGATGGGAGAAAGCACTCAGATTCAAACAAAATAGGATAATAGTCAGACACACATGCATCAATAACCTCCAGATTTGAAATCGAAAAACCATGAGACATGACCAAATCTGTGACCCAAATTGTGAGTTGGATCGTATACAGATTGTACAAAGTTCAAAGACTCTCATATAGTTACAAATTCTTTGACCAACGGTTTAGAAGGGCAGCAGAGATGAATGTTAAAATCCCCAAGAATCAATGGTCTATCAGCCCTAGTCACCAGATCAGAGAGAAAATCAGAAAATTGTTGAATAAAATCCTTAGTGCATTTAGGGGGTCTGTAAATCAGAGCACATAGCATAGGACCATTTAAATCAACCTTCAATAACTGGACTTCAAAACTGGAAAAGGTGTCTGTAGGCACAGACTTGCATTTGAAACCGTTTTTAAAAATTGTTGCAACTCCACCACCATGTCCATAGGCCCGTGGAGAACTAAAAAAAGCACAGTCAGGAGGAGCAATCTTGGCAAGAGGCATCAAGTCACCCTGTTTTAACCAGGTCTCAGTCACAAATAAAAAGTCTAAGAAGTGAGATGTAAACAAGTCATTTAAAATAAAAGATTTATTCGATATTAACCTTGCATTCACTAAGGCCATTTTTACAGTAGCAGGGCAAGCAGACTGCTGAGAGCTGAGAGGTGCGTGTTTGAGCAAACAAATGTTTCCAAGATTGACACTCTGACTCTTACCATTGACCCGATGGAAGAGTGGCGATGTGGTGACCAGACGACCGGGATGTAATCATTATCCTGAGACACAGTCGAAGTCCTCACAAAGGGGTCACGGCGAGATCCACGATGAATGTCCCTGTGGCGGCGTGTAATTCCCAATGCGGCGCAGCGGTTGTATATTCCGCCGGAGAGACAGCAGAACGAATTTAGTCACTGTAAGTCCACCAAAGAGTATTCAAGAACCATATTTGGAGAATTGTCCACACCGGGATCGAAAAACAGACCCCACTTTGAAGAACAGACAGTAGAACTCCAGCACACCAGTGTGCAAATGATATAACACCACATTTCAATCTGGGTTCACTCCTCCACGTTCAAGTTCACCAAACGAGTCTCAATAGATCCATGCATTCAGATCCTCCGACTCATTCAACCATTGCAAGCGATGAAAGAATACCCAACAATAAGCAGGTGAGATCTCCTCGATCAAAGGGCAAAAAATAACCTCAAAATAGGCTAAATTTTAAAAGAAATAAAACCAGAGAGCAGCGGCAGCCAAACACGCCAGCGTTTGCTCGGACCGGCAGGAACCGGATGCAGTAGGTGTAGGTGTACCATGAAGACGAAGGTGAAGCGATGGGTGACTGCTTAAATACTGATAGTGGCACAGGTGTGTTGAGTTAGAATTCCGGTGATGATGAGCGAGTGGGTGGAGCTGAGAGGTCTGGTGTTGTCGATGGTGCTGACTTTGTGACAGCAAGAACATGTCAATTTATTCTTCTAATCTTAATTCTAACCTAACAGTCTACTAACACTCTGAGAGTTAGTTGACATCACTCAGCAATAGTTAGTTGACAAACTCAGCAAGAAAAGAAATGTCCCTTTTTCTGGATACTGTATTTTAAAGATAATTTTGTAAAATCCAAATAAGCTTTACAGATCATTATTTGTTTAAACAATGTTTTTCGTGCTTGTTCAATAAACTATAAACAGTATTTGCACATAGTGTAGGAAACTTAAGAGCATACTTAAGAACAACTTCTATGCACCTCTGCTTATATCTGGTAAAAAAAAAAAAAGAATGTGTCAGAGTGTGCCATCATTCTACCACACCATATCGGGTTTGTCACCCACACACACTGTTTGGTTTTGCTTTGGTTTTGACTACTGATGTAGTCATCCTTCACCATTACCCGCACCTGCCAGCTATTATCATCACTCACCGTCTTCAGCTGTTGTCTTCATTGTTCACCTTTGAATTTAGTTCCTTTCTGTTCAGCCAGTCTCTGTCCATTCAACTCAGTCAGTTATAGTAAGTGTGTGTTCATCCTGCCTGTATGTACCCGTTGGAATATATTTATAGTAAAAGTTTGTATTTGGAGCTTTTGCCTCTTCGTCTTCTTCTGCCTGCACCACACCGTGACAGAAGAATGGACCCAACGAAATGGATGAACGGGCAATGTTAATCTTCGTGGCTCAGGAGAGCCACAACCTTTTAGAGTTTTCGAAGGAGTTCTTCCGGCTTGCCATCACCAGCTCCCTCGATAACAACACTCTGAGAACCCCGTTCCATCTCGGGGCTACTTTTCCATCACCCTATTAACCTCCCAGACACCACAGGGCTGAATTGGAGGGAAGCCTTGATTCGGTGTCTGGAGAGTGTTGGGTCCTGGTCTGGAACCAAACCCATCCCAGAGTCTCGTCCCGCCGAGATCGCCCGTCCAGAGTCTCGTCCCGCCGAGACTGCCCTTCCTGAGTCTTGTCCCGCCGAAACCGCCCGTCCAGAGTCTCGTCCTGCCGAACCTGAGTTCCTTCACGCCATGCCTGACCAGCCTGATCTTCACGTCATGCCTGACCAGACTGATCTTCACGTCACGCCTCATGTCTTTGTCCCAAGCCCAGAGTCTCGTCCCACCGAGACAGCCCGTCCAGAGTCTCATCCTGCTGAGACCACCCGTCCTTAATCTTGTGCCGCCGAGATCTCCCCTCATGAATCCTCTGTTCCTGTCCTCGTCCAAGGTCCGGAGGAAATTCACTTAATAGACTTTGACACAAAGCCTGAGATTCTTCACTACATGTCTGCCAAGCCTGAGTGGCTTCACTTCATGTCTACCAAGCCTGAGTGGCTTCACATGTCTACCGAGCCTGAGTGGCTTCACTTCATGTCTACCAAGCCTGAGTGGCTTCACATCATGTCTACCGAGTCTGAGTGGCTTCACGTCATGTCTATGGAGCCTGAGATTCTTCACGTCAATCCTACCAAGTCTGAGCTTCGTTATGTCAGTCCTGCTGAGCCTGAGATTCTTCACGCCAGTCCTGCCGAGCCTGAGCTTCTTCACGTCGGTCCTGCCGAGCCTGAGCTTCTTCACGTCGGTCCTGCCGATCCTGAGCTTCTTCACGTCGGTCCTGCCGAGCCTGCACTTCACGTTGGTCCTGCCGAGCCTGCAGTTCACGTCAGTCCTGCCGAGCCTGCAGTTCACGTCAGTCCTGCCGAGCCTGCACTTCACGTCATGCTCGCCGAGCCAGAGACTGTTCACGTCATGCCTGCCAAGCCAGAGACTGTTCACCCCTGGTCAGCCAAGATGGCCGCCTCGCCACCTGAACCCTCACAGCCTGTCCCTGAGCCTGTCCCTGAGCCTGTGCCCATAGCTCCGCCCAAGAAAATTGGGGGGGCTGGGTGGGGGCTATACGTCCTCTGCCAGAGTGGCCAGACCGTCTCTGCCATGGCCACTCGAAGGGAGGTCTCCGCCATGGCCACCCGAAAGGTCGTCTCCACCATGGCCGCCCGAAGGTCCGTCTCCGTTCTGGCCATCAACACAACCTGCTCAGTCCTGGCGATCAGCACTACCTGCTTCGCCCTGGTCTCTCGAACTGCCGTTTCCATCCTGGAGTCATCGGTCCTTGGTGACCCTCCGGGGATGGACTCCAAAAGTTTGTATTTGGAGCTTTTGCCTCTTCATCTTCTTCTGCCTACACCACACCGTGATACAATGGCAAAATACTTGACAATATTATGCTTGGCACTATAATGCCAGGGGCCTAGCCATCATTTCAGAAGTGAGGGGGACAATAATGTCAAGTGCAATACCATTTTTTTTCAGACCTTTGTCTAATTGACAGGTTTTTTCTAATTGACAGGTCTAATCTTGCTTTAATCTGGCTAAGTTATCAAATACGCTGCTGAACAACAAGTGTAAAAAAAAGGCATAAAATATATTTAAAACATAATTAGTACTGCATATACTTTATTGTTATTAAAATACACAGAGATGTCTTAAAAAACGCGTCGTAATTGTGTTGTCTTTACATTTTATCAGTCAAAACGTTTTTATTCAGCTACAGTGAGGGATGGATGCATTTGTCCATATAAGGGATCTCCAGGAACATCATGAGTTAAAAACTTCTATGAGTCCGTTTCGGACTTTCAGCGCGAGGGCGCCCTCCGGCTTCCAATATGAATAAAAAAGACATTACATGAGAGTGTTTAGCGCACCATAATGTTCACGTCGCCTTGTTTTGGATAATAATAAAATGTCAGGTCATGCATAGACTATCTTCTCTCTTTTAATTTAAATCTAGATTTATTCATATTGGTCCATGAAACTCTATGTGAACACACTTGCCCAAAAAAGTGCAGGGGATGTATATTATGTTTTATTGAAAGTGCAGGGGACACGTCCCCCACATATTCTACTACCATACTTCTGGCAGATCAAAATCTGCTGAAAATACTTCATCAATTGACTCAAATTCAAGACAGCCTACATGTGTAGGTAGAATTCTCTTTATGACTGTTTGCGTTTACTGAAATTTCTTAGGGAGAAGCTTTCAGCAATCATGCATGCATTGGCAACTCCTACTATTCAAAATAGTTGAACTCGATTTCATGGAGGAATATTGCAGAGTCCTCAAGCTAATATTGACTGTGTTCAAGGTCAGACCTCATGCAAATATAGTGACCTCATACTTAACCTCTTTGCTGTTCAGACTAAGCTACATGAACTGCAAGTCTCAAACCTGTGATACTGCTTGCATATTTAGAAAGCCAATATAGCTGGCTTCGAGAAAAGGTTCAATAATTTGGAATGATGAGATTGAGTAAATAACAGTTTTTTGTTAGCTTGTTTTTGTAGTGCAGTAATATAATCACCATTTCTCTAAACATCTATTAATTTGGTTAAATTCTGGGACTGTTTTTCTTCAAAGAATATTTGCAATGATGAAATTTTTCCAAAACTAGGTATCCCTAATGTTACTGACTATGGAACAGCCTTCACATTAACTTCACATTGTCTACGATCACTTAAAAAGCTACAGCACTGTAGTACAGTGGATATAAAAAGTCTACACACCCCTGTTTAAACTCCTGATTTCTTGTGATGTAAAAAATAAAACAAAGATAAATTATACCAGGACTTTTGCAATCTATGCAATACCACTGAAAACCACTGTGAAATATAGGTAAATGGTAATAATAAAAAAGTAATAAGTGTGCATACCCTTTTATATTTGATTATGTACTGTAACTGTGCTCAGAATTACCTAATTATCAACCTCATGTGAAATAGTACAAACCTTTCTTGACCGGAAGTGACTCTGATTAACTCCAAATAAATCTCAGCTGTTCTTGCTATATTTTCTGACATCTTCTTGGTTGTTACTACTACAAGAGCCACGGGTCATAAAGAAATGATGAAGCATCAACGGGATCTCATTGTTGAAATGTATCAATCAGGTGAGGGCTACAATAAAATTTCCAAGACATTAGATATAAATGGAACACAGTGAAGATAGTCATAAACAAGAGGAGGAAGTATGGCACAACAGTGACATGATCAAGAACAGAGTGTCCCAAAATTTACAAGAAGACAAAGAGAAAACTGGTCATGGAGGATGTCAAGAGGCCTACAGCAGCATTAAAAGAGTTGCCCCCTACATATGACAACTATCTCCTGTATTTTCTGGGCTAGAAGACTCAAGCCATTTCTGACGGAAACACACCCAAACCTGGCTAAACTTTGCAAAAACATTTATCCAGTCTCCCAAACCATGTGAAAAATGTGTTATGATATGAAGAGTCCAAGATTGAACTTTGGCCAAAATTGTAAAAGGTATGTTTGCCACAAAAACAACACAGCACATCCGCAAAAGAAAACCATACTTATGCTAAAGCATGATGGTGGCAGCATCACACTTTGGGGCTGCTTTTCTTTAGCTCGTACAACGGCTTTAGTGAAGATGTAGGGAATCATGAATAGCTCCAAGTACTATTCGTTTTTAGCACAGAACCTTCTGGTGTCTGCTAGAGCTAAACATTAAGAGAACTTTCACCTTTCATCATGATCCTAAACACACATCTAAAATGAAATTGAAAATCAAAAAATGGCTTCAGCAAAGAAAGATTAATGTTTTGGAATGGCTCAATGCTGTATAACATCTGTGTGGTGACCTGAAGAGGGCCATGCACAGGAGATGCCCATCAAATTGAACAGATCTGGAATATTTGTTTGCGAAGACGAATGGGAAAATATTCCTAAGTCAAAATGTACCAAGCTGATAGATAGACTACTATCCAAACAGAGTGCTGTAATAAAAAAGCGTGCACATGTTTGCAGTTGGTTATTCCAAGTTTTTTTTTCTAAATGAAATATGTAATTTAGATGTTCAGTGGAATTACTTGGGTTGTGATTTTTACGTTAAACATGCAGAACTTCTGATATTATTTATTGTCTTGTTTAAAATAAACTAAACAAGATATTATTTATCTTTGTTTCACTTGTTTTAAATGACAAAAACAGTGTTAACGGGTGAGTAGACTTTGTATATCAGCTGTAGCTAGGCAGCTCACTAGGTTTTAGAACAGAGCTCCTCTGATATTGATTTAATTTCATAAAAAATACACAATTAGTACATTTGCATGAAAGACAGTATCTCTTTTCAGCACTAGATAGTGACTGTGCCTTTGGTATCATAAAAAATAGCATTGTATATGTTCTGTCTGTGCTGTAAGATATGTTTGTTATTAATGTTCTCACCTTTCTTGTTGTCTCTTGTTCTTCTCTTCTCTGGCCTGTGCTTTCATCTGCTGCACCTCAATAGTGTCTGGTTTGCGTCGTCTCATGTAAAGATCATGGTTTCCCATGCACAAAGCCAGGATACGCTTGTTAATGCGCAGACGAGGTGCATAGAACACAAAGTCCTGTGGTTGGAGCAGAGGACATGTCATAACATTTCAGACAGGAGTAATCCAACTGTAATACAACAGGTGTAAGACAACTGAAATCCTCCAAATCTCCAAAAATGAGTGAATGAAAGAATAAATAAATAAATTAAGAAATAAATTTGGGATTAAGTTTATTATAAGTTACCGGTGACTTTTTGTCTATGGGCTTAATGACAAATTTCTTGTCATTGAAAGAAATATTCCGTATCTCACTCCAAGGAAATCCAATCTTAGGTGTCAGCCTGTTAAAAAAACAGCGATATTGCATGACATAGTCCATTGCAAAGAATTTACAACAAAACACTTACACTTGTAACAAGAGTTAAAAATGAAATATAGATGGTATACTTGTCTGAACGTTCATATATGTTGAGTCCCAAAGCATCAACACCCAACCACAACTCCGATCCTTTTTTGTTTTTGATGCTGAAATAGTTCACTCCATACATCTCTAGATCCTGGGAAATCTTCAAGTATTCTATCATTGCATCCTCTCTGTAGAGATAAAGCTGTATTGACTATCCTCAAACAACTAGTTTTAGGTTCAGGACATAGTTGTGAAGTTGTTTTAATTTTATAAATAGGTATTAAGGATTGTACCTGATCATGCCCTTGTGTTGTTCATGCCACACCCGAATTCGATCTTCCCACTGCTCTTTAGTCAGTTTATGTTGTTCTAGAACTCTAGAAGAAGGTATTAGTACATAAAGGAACAACTTTCAAAACATAAAGTACTATAAAGTGATCTTAGTATTAAAAAAAATAGAACAGAGTTGGTGTTAAGCTCTTAAAAGAATAGAGAAACACCTTTGTGGCAGCAATTTTTCTCTGCACAAATATCCAGGGATGTGATATTCTTTATTGAAGTCACTGTATTTCATCTGCACAGCATATGAGGCCAGTAGAACAGCCGTCTCAGGTGGACAGTAGATATCATCATTCAAGATTCCCTCTTTCACCTGGAGGAAGAACAAGCGCTGTGTAGCTTCCTGAATCAGCTCTTCAGCCACGTCCTCAGGGTAGAACTTTGCTCTAAATTTAATCAGCAATGGATTTTCTTTTCTGACATCTTGAGCTGTCACCTAACATATAAACACAAATGTTTTTGTTAGATTGTTTTTTTATATGTTTTTCTTATCTTTAAATGCTTATATAAAACGGTTTGTTCCAGTCCTTGATTCTGATTGGTCAATAGCTGTGTTTTTTTTATTCATGATAAAACACGACTATGACTGCTTCACCCAACGGTTTTATGTATCACTACACAACACTCCTAGCAACCACTCTTAGCAACTTAAACGCATGTTCTCATTAATATTGTTCGTTGAAGTTTATAGAGTCGAGTATTGTGAGAGATCAAGTAAGCGAGTGTACCTACATTTTTCTTCAGCTCAGTCCTATATTCGTAATAAAAAATCAGTTTGAATGTCCGCAGCGATATCTTGTCCTTTTAATAGTTAAGGGGTTTTCCTGTGCCCTGACACTGTCATTTGTCAGTTGCGTCTTGCTTCTCCATGTTCACAAGTTTCAGTCCTTTCAATATAAAAGTATTCTCTACTGACAGACTCTCTCATAAATGATATTCTCTCACTCTCATATTTGTATTGTGTGGTAACCGTTTTATAATAGCAATAAGGTCCTCGAGGCTAGTGCTGTATCGTGAATAAGTCGCGGCTGAAGGGGTTGCAAGGGGTCCCTTCAGCCGTGACTTATTTACAATGGAGCACAGCCTTGAGTACTGTATTGCTTACTCAAGTGGTATTAAACTGTTGGTCAAATCAGTATCAGAAGGAGTTTTTTGGCCAAATCTGCTCACACACAGATAATCTGACCGTGCAAGTCAAAAGTTTGGTTTCACTTTATTTTGATGGTCCCTTCAACACATTCTGTTGTCTATAAGTAACATTGCACCTTCATGTCTACTAACTCTCATTAAAGTATTAGTAGAGTATTAGTAGACTGGTAGGGTTAGGGTTAGAATAAGTTGACATGTAGTTGCAAAGTTATTTATAGTCAGTAGAGTGTCTGTTGGAGGACCATCACAATAAAGAGTTTGCAGATATGAAGCAGACAGTCCACTAATACTCTAATGAGAGTTAGTTGACATGTAGTTGCAAAGTTACATATAGTGAACAGAATGTTCAAAAGGGACCATCAAAATAAAGTGTTACCAAAAGTTTTCCATAATCAAAGAAATAGAAATACAATTACAGATTTACAGAATAATGTGAACAGAGAATAGTAGTGTAATATACTGTACATAAATAATTAAGAGATGCTATTGGTATGTACAAAGAATGTCTAGGTTACTAATGTAACCGCCATCCCCTGATGGAGGGAACGGAGACGTTGCTTCGGACTGACAAATTGGGATCTCGCCAGAGAGCCCAATGCATCATTCTGATGTAACGTCAAACGTGACTGACAAGGAAACAAAGTTTTTGCACATAAAATTTGCACTGTCAAGAGACCTTAGTTGGGAATGTTAAATACAAAGTTCTGTCATTAAATTCTAGATGGCGTAGGCTGATAGGTCCTTAATTCAATTTGAGGCGATCACATCGTTATCTACATAGCACAGCTAATTGTTTGCTGTGGCATCAGCAGCCAATGAGCTTGCTGCTCAAACATTCAAATACTTTACATTGTTTGCTGTCAGCAATCTGCAGCACATTTTCAGAAATCGTTTAAAAAAGTTCAACATCTAATATAAGTGAACAGTCTTTCTTATACACTATGCATTTGTGTGTAGTTTGCTTTGTCAGTTCCTAATGAAGTTCCATTCAAGAAGTTCAAAATGATGTGTCAGGTTAACAGTCCTGTTTAATGCTTAGAGTGATTTACTAAGCATATTAGCAGCTAGTGAACATGCAGCGTTGTGTTCATGCAGCAGCAGCAAGCAGACAATGTAGCTGCCGTAAGGATACAGAGACAAGGCATTGCTGGCATGTCAACTCTTTTAAAGTGAAATAGGCTTTCGTATCACAATTCAGATGGAGCTATCGCAATTCTTAGTACTTATGTACAGCAGCAGGAGAAGCATGTATAACAAATTCAGATTGCAACATTAGCAAATATTTTCAACAGCAACTGATTTCAGCTGCATGTGTTAGAGTCATGCTCCGTTATTTATCTATTGTTTCAAATGACTTCCACATATACAAATAGGAGAATAGAGGGTTTAACATGACGATATCAAATGAAACTAAATCATCATACTATTTGCTCAGGTGTTTTTTTTTCCCTCATCTCTATTTGCCAGCCTTTACATAATGTGTTTTGCAGCAGCAAGAGGTCTGTTGTGTGTAATTGGTCTGAGGATATGCCATCTAAGCTACAGATATGGGAAAAGGCTGAAGTCAAGTCAAGTCACCTTCATTTATATAGCGCTTTTAACAATATAGAGTTTCAAAGCAGCTTTACAGTGATAATAGGAAATTAAAGTAACAGAGATTGTTTTGGCTTTACAGCATCTCTAGCATAAAGTTATTGTCCAGCTAAAGTTAATTTTGATTGATTCACTTCCGTCGCAAAGATCATTAGTTTTTAACCTAGGGGCCGCTAACACGACACTGTTCTAACAGAAAACCCTTAACGCGATCCGGCCGCTCATTCGCACAAAACAGTGCCTGGTGGCTCGAGAACGCAAACCTTGAAATAGGTTCCAAGGTACAAGCCTTGAAAAATTCATTATACAGAATTTTTTTATCGCTTCTGCGTAGCCACGTGAACCGGAATTATCCCGACAACGTTTTATCTGTACAGAGGTAAAGGGAAGGGAAGGAGGCCTTCACAGTGAAGAGACTAGTTGACTGGACTTCAGACTTCAGAACTGCATTGTCGTCGTGTCCAGGCGCAGGTCCTTCATCAGATCCGGATCCGGCCTGGATCTGCCGGACTGCTGTAAACCTCGGGATAAACAAAGAGACTAATATTAGCGTAGACGCCATCCTTCTTATGATGTAACAAGTACATCAGGATTTATGGGAAGTGTTCCCGGTTCCGGCTGACCTAATCTATGCAGCCTAACATTGAATTATAGAAGTCTATAATGTGTATGCTAGGTCAAAGAGATGTGTTTTTAGTCTAGATTTGAACTGACAGAGTGTGTCTGCTTCCCGGACAATGTTAGGAAGACTGTTAAATAGGAAAAGGATCTAGCGCCAGCAGTCGATTTTGATATTCTAGGTATTATCAACTGGCCAGAATTTTGAGATCGCAATAGACGTGAAGGAGTATAATGCGTTAAGAGCTCGCTCAAGTACTGGGGAGCTCAGGGCTGTTTTCATTAGCTATGTTTATTTGTGCGGCTGATTTCAACTGCATGCAGTGTCAGAGTCACGCTCCTGTAATTCATTATCGCTTCCAAAAGGTTTTTTATATACAATTATACTGGTTGCTTGGGTTTCTTATGTCTATCAGCTTGCAACGTGATATCTGTTATACTGTTAATGAGAACACACAGTGCGCATTTCTTGAGCTAAGCCATTTGCCGTGGTAGCCCAGGCACACATAGTCATAGGGCAGAGTTTAGCCATTCGGCAAAGCAGCCCAGGCACACATAGATATTGAACAACATAGTGACGAAACGCGTTTGTTTGTTTAGGGCTACTGTAGAAACATGTCGGCTCATTTCAATGTAAGGGGACCCGCTGTGTATGTAGATAGGTAATAAAAACATAACAGTTCATTAAGTAAGGTCTTTATACACCACTGAAAACATATTTATGTATGATATTGCATTTCTGTCAACAGATCCTCCTAAATATTACAAAATGCACTGTAGGGTCTGGACCATTCAGACACACACTAATTATTCATATTCACTATATTTAATCAATATAAAGGTCTATGAAACTCTCCCCCAAAACTAACCTCACAAATGAAGTTACTTTGTCAGCCGGGTGTCCGGTTACAAAACACTTTAAGACTGATAACAGACTTTTACGACCTCAAAGGAATGTGGCCACATGCTCGAGAGAGAGACAATCTTTAATTAAATAAACTTTGCGGTATTACTCTGATCTATGAAGGAACATGCCTCACAGAAACTGTGATGATTTACTGTCTCATGTACTATTAGGTATAACAACATGGTATGTTTGATTGGGGTGTATGTGGTTGCACAATGACCCAACTGTCAATATAACTTCACCTGTATCATTCTTCCTACCTAATTAATCCTCATTTAATGACACATACTTTGATGTACATCACCTTCTCTTAGAATGCAATTTGAATTTGTTATGTCTATTTGAGCTTGAATGAACAGTCTAAGCACGCTGGGGACAAAGACCATAAATCAACTAAGAGCCGCTTCCCCTCTTGGACATGTCACCTTACTCATAGGTCCATTCAAACCTTAGGGGTGGTTCTTTTTCAGACTATATCAGAGACAGGCAACAGTGACCGCCCTCTCTTGTTTTTCCATCCTGCTGCAAACACTGTCTCGGGTGATACGGGGAAACCCCCCCTCCACCCTCCATGGGGGCCAAGAGGCCTTCCAGCAGGCCTGGATCCCAACCAGATCCGGCCTCATGGAAAAGAGAGGAAACTCTCTCACAAAGAACCAAAGACAATCTCAGGAGTTTTGGAACAAAGACTCCAACCAACAACGACTCCAATCACCCATCCTTCCGACTTCCTCACTTCTCCTGGGTACTCGGCGTGGCCTCAACAGAGTCCCAGGCCTTGACCAAACCAATCATGCGTTCCTGGAGAAAGAGAACGCTCAACCAACTTCCACTTGACACTGCCGGAACCATCAACGACTTCAATTTTCAACAACTTCAAGATTTGTTCCCATTACAAATGCAAGTATTCAATTCAATGAAATGTGAAAATGAAATTCTGATGGTTCTTCTCATAGACCCTCTTCCGGTTTCCAATTTCATCCTATCACTAACCTATTTATGTATTCATGTGTGTATGTTGTTTAGTTTATTTATATTCATATAAATATCTATATTTAGTTAATAAAACTTGTACATAATATGTATTTGGTTCTGCTTTGTTTGCAATACAATGTCACTTTATGATCACGGTTTTTGCTACTGGCTCAACGTGCGGTATATGCGAAGAAATAATTATTCTTCTGTGGCCATGGAAGATACCCTTTTCTTAGAATAAATTAATAATCAAAAGAGTTCGTTGGACGAACTGATTAATTGATTGTAATTAGAGCCCGACCGATATATCGGATGGCCGATATTATCGGCCGATTTTAGGCATTTTCCTAACTATCGGTATCGGCATTTATAATGGCCGATAAATGAATATTTAAAAAAATGCGGGTGCGGTGATTCATGTAAGGGTGGCGCTGCCAATAAATCACCTAAAAGCTGTCACAAGAACTGGCAAAAGTAATGATTATGAATACAACAAATATAGCAAGGAGACATTTTAATTGTCTATTAACAAACAAGTGTTTTCAGTCAGTGTCAGCCAAAGATGAAGTTGATGATGCTGACTCGCGATCTTCAGTGAACGCGTGCCAGAGAGAAATGCACATTTCATACCATTACATGAGTCTGTCTGTCTTTCGTTTTGAATTGTTCTGTTTAAAAGTAGACTTTTCAATATAGATAGATTTCAATTCTCAGGTCTATACGCTGAGTTTCGGTTCATGAGATGAGCTCCAGTTCACCCGCAGGCGCCTCCGTGTCGAGATTATCTATCGTCTGCTATCTACTTCTTATATATTAAATCCAGGCAATGGGTTGATGAAACATTGATTAAAATTAAGATACAATTAATACAAAACGAAATTCACTTTGAAACGAAAGGTTTTGTGCTTTCTGTTTGATGTCTATGTGAAAGTTTCAAAGCATATTTCAGTGCCGCTTTCAGAGCGCTCACGTCCGTAGTGCTGAACTGTCGAGTCTGTAACATTGTTTTTTCCTCATAACTGCGAACACGAAAAATAAAATAAAATAAAATGAATATTTTATGTAGCCTGTGGAGACTGAGAGCCAACCCTTCTCATCCAGTGGGTAGTAGCCTACTTGTGATTTGCGCAGTGTAATTCACAGAATTGATTTCTCTGCTACAAGCCTCTGTCACGTATTGTGTGAGCTTGTGACTATTGCAAGCGCACAGCTGAGAAGTCCTGATCATATTGTCTGCTATATTTACTTCTTATTTATTAAGGCAATTGGTTGATGAAACATTGATTAAAACGCGTGGCGCGAGCGATCTCCGACAGTAAACTGATTCTGCTTTGTCTCGGGTAAACAGCTGTTGCGACGCGAGCAGTAACGGCCGCGTCCGGTGTGTAGACACAGTGTTAAAGCTCATTCTGCCTGATAAAGCTACGTTACAACATCAAGCAATATTCCAAAAATGTATGTAATTATAACACTTTATATAGGGCCATTTTGCATTAAGAGTAGCCTAGTTTCACGTTTAGTACATTTTGCTTACTAATTATTTAAAATAGTATAAAAGTACAGTACATATGTAATTAAAAACGTTTTCATTATGATATTATTAATTTTACTTTAGTAAAAAGATCTGAGTTCTTCCTCCACTGGTAGAGATTAGAGGAATTAAGAGTAAAAATAGAAGATAATAAGGTTTTGTCAGTGACACTTTTTATATATTTATTGATACAAGTTATGACTAAATTAAAAGACAAAGTCGTTAGTGAAGATTATGCAACAGTATTTAGAATATAATATAATATAACATGCAATGCAAACTAGTTTGGTTACAGCTCAACTGTATAATTCTCATTCTATCATTCCCCCTGCCTCCATTACATATCTTTGTAACACAAGTGTTTGATCACCACATTTGAGTGGTCATTGCAAAACGTGTTTATAAAATATTTTATTCTGTTTAGAGCTACTGTGTAAAGTACCCATCAAAAGTTTGTACACACCAATAGGAAAGTGTCCAAACTTTTGACTGGTATACTGTACTATAATACACATAAATAATATTGCTACTGTATTATAATATACACATAAATAATATCGGCCGATATATCGGTATCGGGCTTTTTTTACGCCCTAATATCGGTATCGGCCCCCAAAAATCCATATCGGTCGGGCTCTAATTGTAATATTAATTCACCCACATCAAGTTAATCCAATTAACTGACCCAGATATTTATAATCAATAATAACAAGATATTATTGATTATTAATATTTCCAAAAAAGCTGAGTTCCTTACAGCACCTTTAATGAGTTAAGCCTATTTAATAACTATTAACTAACTGACAAATTATAGAGAACATTATCGTGTGTCTGAGATGTAATCAGTCATAATTTTTACTATGAATAAAGTCATAAAATGCATCACTAATTACTCAAGTACCTAGTCACTCTTCAAGGAATACTAGTGATTTGGACCATTATTTTAAAGTGAAAAAGATGTTTTTTACATCTTTTACACCAAAATAATGGTCTAGATCACTAATACTTCATGCATAGTGACTAGGTAACATTTGACTGATTATGTCTCAGACACGTTAATGTTGTGATTAGTAATTCATCAGTAATTCTTTATAAGTCATGATTACCTTTTAGTTTTTAATGATACTAATCTCATTGAGTAATTATTGATTACCTAATAAGGAACTATTTTAGTCCTAAATTCGATATACTTACTGATACGTTAATCTTGTTTCCATATTAGTTAATAGTAGTAGCTTAAGTGTTAATGTAGAGCTACTCATTCGTCCTGCATTACTTCCTGCATAGTTACTTATTAATGACAGACCATTATTCTAAAAAGTTACCAAGTTGTTTTAGAAGTATGAACCACATGTTATTCCAGCTTGGTGCCATGTTTAGCATTCAGAAAGTCCCATTATGAATTTGACCTCTGGGACTAACTCCCTCCCAGCAGACTGTGAGCCCTCATCATTCACAATTCTCCCAATGCAAGGACGGCTTCTACACAACAGTTTTATGCCACTGGAAGTGTTTTTGTTCCTGGTACTGGAATCATGAACTGTGTACTGCACAGTTTTAGCAGTTTTGAATTTCCTACAAGGTCTTTTGAACAGTGGCAAGGCAACTCTTTCCCTGCCAGCGGTTTTTTTTTTTTTTTAAGTTGCCAGCCAATGCCAGCATTTTTGGTCATTTTCACAAACATATGGCCCCCAGAATATTTTGTTGCATGAATATCTGAACATGCAATATATAAAAAGGAAAGAACAGAACAGGCCTTCTGCTTTAAAAAATAATAATATTAAATAAAAAAATGTTAATCTAAATATTAGATTAAAAAAAATCTGCTTACATATGAAATCACTTGTTTCTGCTTCTTCTTTGCCTGTGTTTTGATCATGAGATACTGTACTCGCTCAGGAGATGCATAATAGCGCCCCCTACCTATAACAGTAATAACACAGTGTGGCGAGCAGGACCAGGACTAGGGTCATGAGAGAACAGCGCGAGGCCGGTGGCATGATTGATGATGAGCGACACCTATGCGATGCACTGGTCTCTCTCACAGAGGAGAGGAAGCATAAAAGGAGGAGCGATGACAGTGAAGGACGAGAGAAGACAGGCCTGGACTTTATGTTGTGTTTTGTTTCCGTTTTATTATATGTGGCAGCAGTGGTCCGTGCGGGGCTGCTGCCTTTACTTTAGTTTTGTATTTGTTTATTTTATTATTAAAGTGTGTTAATCGTTCGCCGGCTCCCGTCTCCTCCTTCCCACAACAACATACTGTGTTACACGTGGAAAGCCATTAACTCGCCAATGGCGGGAAAATAGTTATAGACATATCTGTTCACTATTCTCCTGTTGTTGCTTCCTGCTGCACCATCTGATTTGCAGTTTTTTGAAGGGTGTGTGTGTCCAGTGTTGGACTCTCCTCTGGTGTTGAAGTTTCTTTGTCTACCTTCTTTTGATCCATTGAAGGATGCAGACCTTAAGTAAAAGCATTTGAAAAAAATACTTTCTTCTGGCTGTTACTTAAACAAAAATTATTAATGAGCTTCATATATTGTCCGTGATGTAGTCCAGCATAATATGGAAGCCAGGGGTTACAAGTGTCAACCTCTGGCCCAAACCAACTATCTGAACATTTATTAATAAGTCCATTAAGCTGTGCATTCAGTCTCCAGCTCTTAAATCTGATGTTGAAAGATAATTTGTTATTTTGTCTTGTTAAAAGCTTTAAGGTGTTATGTTGATGCTTTGGCACAGGGAGATAATCTGATAACCAGTCCATCATTAGGCTAACACACACAGACATACACACATTCACAATCTCACTCACACCTATGGGCAAATTTGTCACTTAAATTCACTTATATTGCATGTGTGAGAAACCGGAGAACCCAGAGGAAAACCACATGACAAACTGCAGTGGCCTATATTTCCCTCAGGTCAGTTTGTGTCATTGTGCCGTTCTTTCTCAGTTCAATGCAACAAAATAACAGTCATCCGCTGCTATAATTGAACCGATTTATTACAACTATATATCATTTTTTTCTCTCACCAAACAAACAGGATTAAGGAATGCCTTGACACAAAACATTCTGAGGCAAGGCCTAGACAGGGTTTTCTTCTCTGAAGGCATAGGTTCAGCCACCTAAGAGTGCCAGAGAAATATTAATGTCCTTAACATCTGCACACACATTACCCCTTAGCCTACTAATTAGGCTCACTGCCTGTTTTATTTAGCTGTCCAGCTATCAAAATCTGCATGGCAAAACTGCACAACCCACTGGACAGAAGCATTTATGTTGTAGTGAAGCTGTAATGTCTTAGAGAGGAAGCAGATGATCAGAATGCAGCAGTGCTTTTAATTAGTTTAAACCAAAAAAAGAGGCTTCGTGAAGATGAAGACGACAACAACGGGAATAATCAAATGCAACAGCTAGCATTTCACTATACACAGACAATCACAGACAAAGAGCAACTCAAACGCAGAGCAACATATACATAGGTTAATAAGAAACTAAACAAGAAACAGTTGAACATAAGGAGCCATGGAAACTTATTCAAACACGGGAATAAAACTCAGGAAAAGAAAAGAGAAGCAATTGAACTGCAGCACTTCCTCGGGTTTGCAAACTTTTATCGTCGCTTCATAAGAAACTTCAGTTCAGTGGCAAACCCACTCACCTCTCTGGTGAGGAAGGGAGCGCATCGTCTTCCATGGAATGAGTCTGCCACCGAAGCCTTCAATCAGCTCAAGCAACGTTTCACCACAGCACCCATTCTGCACCATCCTGACCCTGAATTACCATTCGTGGTCGAAGTGGATGCTTCCAGTACCGGATTAGGCGCCATTCTCTCAACATCAGGGGTCACCGTCCAAACTGCATCCATGTGCGTTTTACTCCCGCAAACTAAATGCTGCCGAGAGGAATTACGATGTGGGAGATAGAGAACTTCTAGCCATGAAGGCCGCCTTTGAAGAGTGGCGGCATTGGTTAGAGGGTGCTACCCACTCCTTTACCGTTCTCACCGACCACAAAAACCTGGAGTACCTACACACCGCTAAGAGACTGAACCCCAGACAAGCTCGCTGGTCACTGTTCTTTATCGATTCTACTTCACAGTCACCTATCGACCAGGTTCCAAAACACCAAGGCAGATTCTCTATCACGCCAATGCGACCCTGAGCCCACACCACAAGACTCCAAGTCTATTCTGGCTCCTGACCTCATCGTCGCTCCCATTCAGTGGGACGTTGACACCGAGATCGAGCAGATCAACTCTCAGTCTGAGATCCCGTCTGCCTGTCCACCCAACTGGGTCTATGTCCCCGATACGCTCCGGAACCAGATCCTGGAGAACGTTCATGCTCTTCCTAGCTCTGGGCATCCCGGAATCTCAGCCACCATCCAGCTGCTACAAAACCACTACTGGTGGCCCTCTTTAGCTCGAGATACCACTGCCTTCGTCCGACACTGTCAAATCGGCAATACTCAGAAATCATCACGTCAACTACCTGCCGGTCTGTTACATCCTCTTCCCATTCCACAACGTCCTTGGTCACATATAGCCATTGATTTCATTACCGATCTGCCTGTCTCCGAAGGTCATACCACCATCCTCACCGTTGTAGACAGATTCTCCAAGGCCTGCCGCTTAATACCCCTGGCGAAGCTCCCTACTGCTCTACAAACAGCAGAGCACCTCTGCAACCAGGTATTCAGGTTTTACGGCCTACCTGAGGACATCGTCTCCGATAGAGGACCCCAGTTCACGTCTCAAGTCTGGACAGCCTTCTTCAAGACCCTTCAGGTCAACGTCAGTCTCACGTCAGGGTATCATCCTCAATCAAACGGGCAGGCCGAACGCATGAACCAAGAGGTCATCCGGTTCCTATGCTCCTACTGCCATCAACATCAGGAGGACTGGAGTCGCTATCTGATATGGGCAGAGTATGCCCAGAACTCCATCCAGAAACATTCCACCGGCATGACCCCCTTCTAGTGCATCCTGGGGTTTCAACCACCCCTCTTTCCATGGTCAGGGGAACCCTCAAACGTCCCAGCCGTGAACGACTGGCTACTACGCAGTGAAGAAACATGGAATCAAGCCCATACTCGCCTTCAACGAGCAGAGTACCACCCAGGCCAGTGGGTCTGGCTATCCTGGCTTCGTGCCGCGAGATGTTTCAAAAGTGGTGGTGGTATTTATTTTTTTTTTATCTGACATAGTTGGTTCCTCAACTACATCAGATTCAGATTCAGATTATTTTATTTAATGCCATGTCAGCATTCAAAGCTATTTTCATGGCAAAAATTCAATTATAAAAATACAAATATCATATAAATACAATAAAACAAAACAAATATAAACAAGAAGTCATTTTATACAATATATATATTTTAAATGAACATATGATAAAAAATCCAAAACCTTTCCAGGCATAATCTCATTAAATATGTCCTTTAATGAAGTAACTTCATAAAAGAGCATTCTGCTCAACTACATCAGACGTTCATAATAATAACAGAAAAAAAAAACTTGCCATAGTTTTGTCCTTTTATCAGTAGCCAGTTTTGGTGTAACAAGTTGTACATTTTGTTGCCAATTAGTAAATGTAGTGGGTGTATTAAGAGGCTACAATTTCCAAATATGCCTAAGTGTAACTTGATCCCCTCCCATTAGGCTGATCTGATGTGTGTTGGTCTGCCTGACCCCTCTTTGTTTAGAATAATTTAATGTTACTCTGCCTTATTTGGGAAAGCTGGCCTACAGTAGCCTTAAGACATCTCATTTTCTAAATACAATTAAATAAACACATTTCTACAAATGGTGCAAACTCTGCTAGATTATAGATAAAAGATTCCCATTCCCCTGCCATTCTGTGATCGGCAGTGATCGGCAATCGGCAGATCATGATTTTGGTGATCGGTAATCGGCCCCAAAAATGCTGATCGGAGCATCTCTAGTTAACGCCACAGACATTCTGGACCCCAGTCTAATCACAGACTTCCATCACGCTCATCCCAACAAACCCGCTCCCCGACCACGTGGGAGACCCCGACGTTGTCAGGCTCCTCGCGCGAGTTGGTCTGTCACAATCCCAGACTCAGTAAACTACCTCTCTGGCCATCAGAGGGCGACCTCGCCCGGATATTGACTCCGGTGCTCACTACATTTCCCAACAGCCCCAGTTCTGATTCTGATCACTATGCCCAGCTGTAGCTCATCTATCAGGCTTTATAGCTGCACTGCTCGCAGCCCTCTGTGCGAAGTCTTGTTTTGCTATTGTGAACTTTACTAAGTGTTTATCCCTGTGACTGCCTGATCGTTTGTGACCCCATCTGTACCTGATATCTCCTTGTCTGCCGCCCGTCTACGTTACCTCTGCCTGGTTCTCGGACTCTGACTGTTATCTGCCTGCCCCAACCTTCTGCCTGGTTTTTGTATTCTGTTCTTGCCCTGTCTACACTGCTGTGTTTGCTGGTTTTGACCCTCGCCTGTTTGACGACTCTTCTCAATAAAGAAAGCTGCAAATGGATCTCTCGGACTCTGATGATTCACAACAACGTGCTAGACAGACATGTATGACCATTGCGTTCTAGTCTTTTGCAGCGTCTCGTGCATTACACGGTCCTATAAAACGTGGCACTCAAGTTAAAATAAGTTCAGTAAGTTAAGTCTTGAGACCTTGCGCTTTTTTCCCATTCCACTGCCAGCTTCTTGTGTTTTTCAAAGCTAAAACGCTTTCTGTGTGAACCAGCCTTAAGAGGCCTAAATGGCCAAATAAGTATTTCCATCACGAAGGCTTAAGCCGCAACGCATAGGTGTATACTTGTCACCAGTTTTTAAATGATAAAGCCATGATGAAATAAAGGCTTTTTAACGTTTTCAACATTATTCGAGTCCATTGGAATATCTTTATTTTTTTTGAGTATTTCCATCATGTCTAGACCTTATGCAAACACAGCTGTACCTTAAATTCCATGTAAGATAACCATCTCATGTGAAACTTAATAATAAACAAGATACCACACTGAGCAGAAAATGTAAAAAAAAACAAATAGCATGTCTAGCCCACAAATAGACATACATTTTCAGAGTAGAAGTAAATTAAATGTCTGGTCTGAATAGAACACATGAATATGAGTATAACTATGAGTATGTGATATTAAGGGCAGTCAAGTTTCTTCTCTTAGTGGATCAGTTCAAATGCCTATCAAAATACCACAAAGCATTTATTAAGCAATGTTCTATTATTAATCATTGCTGTTGTCCCTACTGAATTAAATGTCTCATGATGTGGAAGATGTATTGATTAAATAAAAGGCAGCAATTGCCCAAAAACATAAATTGACTCACTGAGATTAGATTGTCACTTTCAGAGATTTTCAATTCTTTTTTTTATTTGCAATAAGTAGATCCTTATCATTCCCAATCATTTGGCTAACTCATCCTCACTCTCATCACATGGAAGAGCTGACTCTGCACTCTTCCTATTGCCCTTTCCGTAAAATATTGCTGTTTTCATTTTCTGAAATGAAGAAATCAATTTATTATTTATACATAAATACACTATAGTAAATACAGTAAATATACTAAAATAAACACAAATAAATAAATAAATAAATAAATAAATAACTGCAATCATATGATTGATGCTACTATCTATAAAAAAAAATCCCAATGGGGAAATACATTACTGCAATTCCACTGGGTTACAGCGTTGCCATATGGAAACATACCTATTTTTCCATAGTGGTACAGCGTTGCCATATGGCAACACTGATATTTTCTCAATTTACAGTAAAACTATGTTAGAAAAAGTTGATTTGTGAATAAAAATCCTGACAGTGTGCGCACATGCGTGGACATGCGAAAGGCCAATTGCGCCATTCAAAGAAAACGTCATGTCACCCCGATGGTGGATGATCTGATACATGACTTAAATGGAGCTTTACTCTTCACAAAACTGAATCTGAATGCTAGATATCATCAGCTTGAACTAAATCCAGATTCCAGGTACATAACATTCACGACTCATGCAGGGCTCTGGAGATACACTCGTTTGAATTTTGGGATTAGATCAGCTGCCGAGGTGTTTCAAAACACAATAGACCCCTTTTCTGTTGGTAAACATGTTTTTATGTGGGCAGAGCTTAGGTGGAGGCAGAACGATCCCTCTGGCCGCTTCACTAATGCTAGTTTGCAAGTTTTGTAAGCTTGTTTTTTAACAATGACGGGAGAAAATCAGATTTTATCTTAATGTGCAAGGTCACTCACTGTCCAGAACCCCGTTGCTATTTGCAAAAGTTAATTTTAACGGACGGAATCAGATTGGCCGACCCATACACGCTCAGTCAATGGATGGACGATCTGACAGGATTAACATTACCTCGGTTGAGTGGCCTGCCTTCTACACCTACCTGATACAGAAACCGAGCGTAAAGACAAACTGAGGGCAGCGCAGCGCCCAGCGCCAAGGCCAGAAGACAACAATGTAAAGTGACATTACAGTGCAATTTGAATGATGTGAATATTTTCTAGAAATACATTTTTTATTATGTATTAAAATTATATTAATTAACTATGTATTTGATTATTCTTTCTTACCAGGTTGTTCAAAAAGTCTATCACAACAATGTATACAATCATAGATGATTCACAAATAATCACAATAATTTAGAAAACATTATGGGATAAAATTTCAAATTGGATCCTGTAGGTGATTCTTGCACCCAGAAACACAAACAGATGACATTTAATAAAAATAATAATAATTTAAGATCCTTATTATGTAGCCGAATATGTGCTGGTTTGTATTGGCCGCCTCCAGTTTTCACTTTGTTTTGCCTCCAGCTAACCCTTGTGACGTAACTGTGACGTCGGCGCGAAAGGGGTCTATTCAACCCCTTCATGGCATCCCAAATGTCAAAAACATGAGTGACGACATCATCGTTTGTCTAGACGCGAGACGAGCACAACGCCTGTCTGCAAGCTGTATTCAAGAGACTTGGAGAGAAATACCTCACCCTCAACAAAGACAAGTGTGAGTACAGCAAAACGAAACTAGACTTGTTTGGATATGTGTTTTCAGACAAAGGAATTTCTGCAGATCCGAAGAAGATAACAGCAATTAAGGACCTCCCAGCCCCACAGAATGTGTCCGAATTACGCAGTCTGCTCGGAATGACAACTCTTCACGTTTCATTTAAGATTACGCAACAACCACACAGTCACTGTGTGAACTCAAATCTCAACTAATTCGGAATGCTCCAATGACATACTTCGATCAAACGAAGAGGTCCACACTTCTTGTTGATGTAAGCCTGGTTGGTCTTGGTGCGATACTAAGTCAGCCAAACACAAACAGTTCTAGTAACAAAGCAATTGCGTATGCCAGTAGACCGTTCACAGCTGTAGAACAACGCAAACAGAGAGAAATGCTCTAGCAATAATCTGGGCATGTGAACATTGTCTTATTTAGCTGTGACACTTCCAGGCCTTCTGCCTTCTGCTCCAAACAAGCCTCCCAATTGCAACCGACCATGGAACTGCACGATAGACCTCCAATCCAGAGAGCCAGTGCCCAGAGTAAAAGTTTATATGGGAGTGTGATGGGTGGAAGACTGCCTTCATGACCCCCACTGGGGGTGTTGCATCGATGACATCTTTGTCTATTCCTGGAACCTGACCGACCATCCTCACCATGTCGTGCTTGTGATGGCCAAGCTGAGAGAATACCATCTGTACCTCAAGCTGTAAAAATGCTCATTCCATCAGACCTCCATCCAGTTCCTTGTCACCCCAGAAGTTATCAAGATGGATGAGGGGAAGGTAGAGGCAGTCAAGCCATGGCCCACTCTGACAACCATTAAAGAACTCCAATGCTTCCTGGGTTTTATTTCTATTGCTGTTGAATCCATAACTACAGCACTCTTACCGCTCCATTGATATCACTCCTCAAGTCCATTCTCAAGTCTCTGTCCTGGTCCACAGAAACCACCCAGGAAGCAACTCAAGGAAGCTTTCACGTCGCCCCTTTCCTTGTGCATCCAGATCCTGATAAGCCATTCATCGTGGTAGTTGATGCCTCAAGGACTGCCGTGGGTGCAGTTCTTTCACAGTAGGAGGGGAAACCCTCCTGACTCCATCCATGTGCCTTCTTTTCTAAGAAACTCACATCGGCGGAGCAAATGTGAGCAAAACCATGATATTAGAAAAAAAAAGAAAATCCGGGCAACCAAACTGGCTCTCGAAGAATGGCGCCATTGATTGGAGGGAGCCCATCATCCCTTACTAGTGTTTACTGACCATCGCAACCTGGAATACCTTTATGACAGAAAACATTTCAAACCATGACAAGCAAGATGGGCCCTCTTCTCCATGCGATTCAAATTCACCATCTCCTATCGTCCAGGAATGAAGAATTTCAAGGTGGATGCCCTTTCCCGTCTCTTCGCCCTAGAGCAGTGTTTCTCAACCTCTCCTGCAGGGACCCCCTGACAGGACATGTTTTTGTTTTAACCCTGAAATGGCACACCTGATTCAATTAGTCATCTGCACATTAAGCCTTTAATTAATTGAATCAGGTGTGCCATTTCAGGGTTAAAACAAAAACATGTCCTGTTAGGGGGTCCCTGCAGGAGAGGTTGAGAAACACTGCCCTAGAGGAAAGCCCATATGAACCAGAGAACATTCTCCCTCCTGACCTGGTGATTAATCCCATTCAAAAATCATTGGAAAATAGAATCGCTGAAGCGGTCACCACTGAACTTGCTCTGCTGGGCTTCCCTGCAACCGTATCTTTGTACCCACCTCCCAAATGATTCCGATCATTTAATCCACACATTCCTCTGTGGGCACTGGCAACCCAGAGAACAATCTCTCCCTCTTGCTCCTCCAATACTGATACTGTTGGCCCCACATAGCAAAAGAGATCAGAGGTTCATTCAAGGATGTCAGGAATGCACCGTGGATAAAACTCCTCGCCAGTTACCATCTTGCAAACATCTCAAGCTGCCCGTTCCATGCGGCCCATGGTCACACCTAGGAGTCGTCTTCAGGGAGATCCTGGATTCTGGTGGTGTATTGGTCATCTTGAGTACTTAGTCGAGGAAGTCTATGGACCTGCGTATAGATCATGGCTTGCTCAGGATGACTTTCTAGATCTGGCCCTCACTGCCAGCTTCCATTAAAAAGTCATCCCCATTGTCGAGTTGGCCAAAGCATTGGGGTCCTCGGCCCTTGGGAGCGGTAATGTTATGGTCACACCAGGCTCTCTTTTCTTTATTAAACTCCACATACACACAGCCATCCCTCTCACCCAAATACTAATCACCTACACACTTTCCTCATCACTACCACAATCAGAGGACTACAAGAGCATACTTCACCCGTCAGTTGGCATCTGGCTTCGTCTTGGACACAGACTCACTTACCCCAAAGACATAACTGGGAAATTCTGCTATTTACTCCAGTGATCTCAACTGAATCCAACATCTTTATCCAACAATCTCTTACATATTTCGTCAACAATTTCCAGCGACGACTCAAATATTCCCATGTTCTCCTATCCTTGAGTCTGGTATCCCCTGACAATAGTACAAAGTAGGGGTGGTACGGTTCACAAAACCCACGGTTCGGTTCATATAACGGTTTTAGGGTCACGGTTTTCGGTTCTGTACGGTTCTTGTTATTATTTTTTCTTTTAATCTTTAACACTCCAAAAAATTACTTCAGCATATGTTATATAGCTTAATTATCTAATTATTTATTTATTTCATAAATGAGGCGTGTTTGCAAAACGCAGCTTCTCGTTTACCATTTCGAAGTAATATAGTGAGTGAGCGGTCACTGTGGGGACACTTTCAGTGGCCCTGGAGGTCCAGTTGGGAGGTCCATCCATCTGTAGTGAGAGCTATGTGGGCTATGTCGGACAGTTTGCAATTTCTCCTCGTGTCTCGTCATCATAGGCGTTCTCCAGTTAACTAGCAAATTATTCGTTCGTTTGTTAAATAAGAAGCAATCTAGCGCTGAAATGTGTTTTTTTAATCAAGTGATCACAGTGCTCGTTGCCGCTGCGATCAGTGGCGCTGATACAGTGTTCTCTCGTGGCTCGCACACACGTCTTCACTCGGACGCGCGCTTCAATCCGTTGAGGAGACTCTCTATTCGTTCCGGTAAAATCACAAAACAAAATTCACACAAATCTGTCCTTGCTTGATATACAACCACTGATAAACATAATCAGTTTTGATGAAAAAAATAAAATAAATATACGAGTGCGGATTGAAAAGTTATGCCACTGACTGGACTATTAAAGTATGTTTGTGGAACAGTCGATCTATGTATTTATTTACGTGAAAAAACAACATATAGTGGAGTAGATCTCATTAAATGTCTAAGTAAACCCAGTGCACTATTTAAATCGATTGCTGGACATCGTAATGTTATTCTACATACATCTGATTTATGATTTAGCATTGTATTAGCACGGGCACGAGGTTACATTGTGCATGCGTCGAACCGTGCGAACCGTGCGACGCACACACGCACCGAACCGAGACAAGCGAACCGAACGGTTCGGATGTTTTTTCATGTACCGTGCCACCCCTAGTACAAAGTAAAAAAAAAAAAATCCTCTCACTTTTCCAAAAGGAATCGGTGGTTCTCTTCAAATCTTTAATTTTACGAAGAACATAAAAGCCCTTAGGCTATGTTAACCTTTAGTTATATTTTGTTGATTATGCCCCTTGTGTCATTTTCTTTTGTCCTTCTCTATCTCTCTCTCTCTTTAGTATTTTTGTTTTATTTGCTACTTGGATTTATTGGAAATATATTAAGTTCTCGTCTGTAAGCTCCGTATTGCTTTCTGTTTTGAATCTTTATTTACTATCATTCCGTGTTGTTTATATTGCTAATTATATCTTACTCATCACCACACATTAATCTGACATTGCTAGCTTCTATCTAAATCGTTATCACTAGCACAACACACTAGTAATTTTGCTAGCCTGCAAAGCACTCTAGTAACTCTCGCTAGCCTGTTAACGCGCCATCTGTGCCTGTTGTCTTTCTATTTATTTTTTTTCTCTCGTGCGCTCGCGCCATTTGTGCCTGCAGTCTTTATTTTATTTTATTTTTTTCTTGCGCCTTTTACGGATCCATCAAATAACTCTGGTAAGTAGGATCAGTCAACAAACACGGTGAGTAATGTCTTCTCCTGTTATTGTCACTTGCACTTCATGTCACATGTATAGTATAGCCTTCTCTGTCAGCAATATAGACAGTCAGGCTGACGGAGAAGATTTCAGAACTAGAGACACGCATCCAAACTTTAATTGAGGATGATAAGAGTGCAAGGGCTTTAGATACTGCTTTGGATGCGACTAGCTTAGTGAACTCTGTACATTGTTCAGTTCCGGCTGTAGAGCCCGTGCAGCAGGGCAACTGGGTGACCGTGAGATGCTGTAGTCGCAGGACAAAACACCGCTCTTTCCTTCCGATTACAACGTTAAACAGGTTCTCCCCACTCAGTGAAACACTCAATGTGAATCCTGTTGAATATGCCCAAGTTATTGGCGATTCTATTACACAGAACGTGAAAATAGAGACACCAACCACCATGGTCACATGTTTGCCGGGAGCCAGAGCACCTAACATCAAAGCAAGTTTAAAAGTACTGGCTAATGCTAATCATAAATTCTCTAAGATTATTATTCACGTCGGCACCAATGATGTTCGACTTCGCCAGTCAGAGATCACCAAAATTAACGTTAAAGAGGTGTGTGAACTTGCAAGTACGATGTCAGGCACTGTAATTTTCTCTGGCCCCCTTCCAGCTCGCCGGAATGATTAGATACTTAATAGACTCTCCTCACTCAATGGCTGGCTGTCTAAGTGGTATCCGCAAAATGAGGTCAGATAAATCCCATCACTTATGGCTCGTTTCCACTGAGCAGTACGGTACAGTACGGTTCGGTTCGGGTCAGTAAACCATGATCCAGCTAGCGTTTCCACCGCCAACAGTACCCTACTTGATAGGCGTGGTGTTTGCCGGAAAGAAGCGATCAACGTCAATTTTGCGCGAAGAAGAAAGCGACAAAGTAAACACCAATAGATGGCATACAGCAGATCTTGTCCTTGCTTCTCGGCATGTTTGTCACAAGAAGACAAGCGCCGACATTAGGCATTTCTCAATACCAAGTATGTAAAGTTCTCAGCAGAAGGACTCCTGAGGACGCGAGTCCGGTAATTCTCCAAATGGAACAGCGCGTTCTTGAAAGCGTCACTCAGCTCGCTCTGCATGTACATTTTAGGCAACAATAAAACGAAATATGTTATAAAACACCACTTTGCCTCTTTTCGTTTTTCATTTAAATAAAATTTAAACATTATAGGTACACAAATGTGGTTCAGGCAATGTAGATCTGATTATATTATTCATTGCATGTTTAACGTTAGCCTATTTATAACCAAACGAAATATAAAACACAACCCTGCATCTTTTCGTTTAAATTTAAAAAAATATTAAACATATTCCAGGCAATATGTGCATTTGTACAAATGTTGCAATAAATAACATTACAGTGATAATCTTGTAATAAAAAAATGACAAAACTCAACCCTATCTCTTTTTGTTAAATTTCAGTTTTATCAATAATAGCCATTATAAAAGTATAAGTAAAAGGTAACGTTACAAGAAGCTATACAATAAGAAATAAAGCAAACAATTCAGTCAAATATACAAATTCAGCGCTAGTCTAACGTTAACGTTACAACGGAAAAGTTATAGCCTAAATATATGAAACTTCACTTAGCCCTCAGCCAAAACGATTGGCCATGGAACGAATTATCGATTCACGAGACCAAAGATCACCCGTTAGATATACACAAGACGAATTACCACTACAGAGTCAGCGGCAAACGTCAGAACGACTAGCCGAGGAAAGGCTGTCGCAGGCGGGGAACATGAGTGCCAAAAAGTGGTACGGTACGGTTCGGCTTTTTGGTACCATTCACAACTTTTGACAGTGGAAACGCAAATAATTGCGTACCGTACCGAACTGTACCGTACCGCTCAGTGGAAACGAGCCAACAGAGACTCTTTCACCTAGATATCATCATATAGAGACTGTGTCTGTTCTCCGAATTAAGACATACAAAAAACTCCTACACCCATTTAAGGGTAAAAATTGAATTGATGTTCAACAAATAAAAAGCAGATATAATACGGATGAACAAATGTGACCAGTCACGGAAGCTAGGGACACAAGTCGGTTCTGGGGCATTTTGAGTTATTCATAGATTCTGAAAGTGTAGTCTCCAAGCTTTCCAACGATGTGTAACATGTGGAAATCTGATAATATTTGGAGAAGTTGTGGCCATTTGAAGGTAGGCACTTAAAAAAGCTCAAAGATGAGAAAACGACCTCGAAAGATTGTGCAGTTCTCACCTCTCTCTGCTGCTAGGAGTGACAATAGGGCTCATTTACATCTCATTTAGATAAGCCATACCCCCTGTAAAGCTCCCCCCTGTGCTTTACAGCTTTTTTTTGCACTTCGAATGAGTGCACTTCTGCAGCAGCTCTAGGCGAAAAACAATTGTGATGCCCCTCTATTTGCAACGTACCAGCAACAACACACAAAGACCAATATGCCATATAGCCTACATATAACGCAAAACCAGCAACAACACACAAAGACCAATATGCCATATACATATAACGCAAAACCAGCAACAACACACAAAGACCAATATGCCATAGGCCTACATATAACGCAAATAGTGCGCAACGCGCGTGTGCCCAAAATGTCAACAATATTAAAGTTTATGCAGGAGGCAAATGCCTGCTGGCATTTTTCTTTAAGCAGTCATGACAGGACTTTTCCAAATAATCACATTTCACCTCCTCAAATTACTGTTGCAAATCTCTTTACACCACTTTCTTATGTGCGTATACTATACACACACATATGAAATGTCCGCAAGCACATTATATCATCAGCAGGTTCAGCATCTTAAATAACGACTAAAGAGCAAATGAAGCTTAACTTACGTTTCAGAAACGCGCACAGCAGGCCTTCATCGCCTTCATCGCAGCAAAGGTCTTAACTGCATCCTCTATTTCGATTCTCTGTGCCAGTTCATGTTCTATGGAGATTGTTGCCAGTCCATTAAGTCTGTTCAGTTCACAAAACTTTCCCCATTCAAAGCAATCGGGACGTCACATATGAAACAGCCAGCCACCACTGTCAGCGAGCCGAGCCGCCATATTCAACACCGAGGGCGCGCGCCCCACGCCCATACCTCCGGTTCAGTTTCCCGAGCGGCGAAAACATTTTCGGTGTAACTGCCACGGTTCAGCTCGTCTGCGACAATCTTTGCGGCGTCCATCTTCATTGAATTTTGATATCAGATAGAGTGTTTCTCAACCTCTCCTGCAGGGACCCCCTGACAGGACATGTTTTTGTTTTAACCCTAAAATGGCACACCTGATTCAATTAATTAAAGGCTCAAAGGCTTAATGTGTAGCTGACTAATTGAATCAGGTGTGCCATTTCAGGGTTAAAACAAAAACATGTCCTGTCAGGGGGTCCCTGCAGGAGAGGTTGAGAAACACTGAGATAGAGCCTACCAGAGCACAGCATAATAAGTAGCCATGCGGTTCACGGAGGGCGGGGACAAAAGCGCCATATTCAGTATGGAAATACACACAGACAATAACACGCCACGCCCCTACTGCGTGCTAGAATCTCCGAAAACAAGCCGATTTCAACCTCAAAATGTAAGCTTTTAAATATACCAATACTGCTATCTCAAACATGGAGAGGCTTCTTCGTGATTTCAACTAACAGATTCTGCAAAAAAATGAAATTCACCAATGTTGAAAAAAAAGTTGTGCTGCCGACTTGTGTCCCTGGTTTCTGTGACGGGTCACAAATTATAAAGCTCGGTTTGCACTTATTGTTAATGCACAAAAGCACTTATTGTTAATGATTTGATTACAGATTATAACCTAGATGTGCTGTGTTTGACAGAAACTGGCTAAAACCAGACGATTACATTACTTTAAATGAGTCCACCCCGCAAAATTACTGTTATAAACATGAGCCTCGTCTGAAAGGCAAAGGGGGAGGTGTTGCTGTAATTTATAGTAATATCTTCAGAATTACTTTGAAGACTAGTTTTAAATATAATTCTTTTGAAATGTTGGTGCTTAATGTAACACTATCTAGTGTAAATGATAAATCACGATTGAGATTTGTGCTGGCTACTCTATACAGGCCACCAGGGTACCATACAGACTTTATCAAAGAATTTGCTGATTTTCTATCAGAGTTAGTACTGGCTGCAGATTGTCCTAATTGTTGGTGATTTTAATCTACATGTAGATAACGAAAAAGATGCATTGGGATTGGCATTTAAAGACATTCTGAACTCTATTGGAGTTAGACAACACGTGTCAGGACCTACTTATTGTCATAATCATACTCTAGATCTAATATTATCGCATGGAATCAATGTTGATGGCGTTGAAATTCTACAACAGTGCGATGACATCCCAGATCATTATCTAGTCTTGTGTATATTTCATTTAGCCAAGGCTGCAAAGTTGACTCCGTGTTACAAATATGTTAGACCTATCACTTCTGCCACTAAAGATCACTTTATTAATAATATTCCTGACCAGTTTCATCTCCTCAGCATCCCAGATAGCTTAGAAGAACTCGATATTGCAACAGAAACTTTTGACTCTCTCTTTTCCTCCACTAGACACAGTTGCTCCTTTGTGCTTAAAGATTAAAGAATATAGTCCAAAGCCGTGGTACACTCAGGTCCTTAAAAGAGCAGCCAGAAAAATGGAGCGCAACTGGAAGAAAACTAAAGTAGAGGGGGTTTTTGTTTGCATTTCATGGAAAGAGAGCACGATTGTGTACAGAGAGGCCTTAAAAGCTGCTAGATCTACTTATTTTTCAACCCTGTTAGAAGAAAATAAACAAAATCCTAGGTATTTATTTGAAACAGCGGCTAAATGAACGAAAAATAAAGTTTCAACCCCAGACATTTCCAAGCAACACAGCAGTAATGATTTTATGTACTTCTTTACTTACAAGAGAAAATTATAACTATGCAACCGTCTACTACAGTATCGCATCAGGCAGTGCATTGTAGTCTCCCTGAGAAAAAAAAAATCATTCATTGCTATAGGAGAGGAAGAATTTTCTAAACTTGTTAAATCATCTAAATCGACAACATGTATGTTAGACCCTATACCAACTAAGCTATTGAAAGAGATGCTTCCAGAGGTCATAGATCCTCTTCTTAATATCATTAATTTATCTTTGTCATTAGGATACGTACCAAAAACTTTTAAGCTGGCTATGATTAAACCGCTTGTTAAAAAAACGCAACTTGATCCTACAGAATTAGTCAATTACAGGCCGATCTCAAATCTACCTTTTCTGTCAAAGATATTAGAAAATGCAATATCCTCACAACTATGTTCCTTTTTAGAAAGAAATTATATCTGCGAGGATTTTCAGTCAGGATTTAGACCGTACCATAGTACTGAGACAGCTCTCATCAGAGTCACAAATGATTTGCTCTAATCGTCCGATCGTGGTTGTATCTCTCTATTAGTGCTACTCGGTCTTAGTGCCGCATTTGATACCATTGACCACAACATTCTTTTAAATAGACTTGAAAATTATGTTGGCATTAGTGGAATTGCATTAGCATGGTTTAAATCATACTTATCTGACCGTTATCAGTTTGTAGCAGTAAATGAAGAGTTGTCTTATCGATCAAAAGTTCAGTATGGAGTACCACAAGGCACAGTACTAGGACCGTTGCTGTTCACTCTGTACATGCTACCCTTAGGAGATATCATTAGGAAGCATGGCATTAGTTTTCAATGTTATGCTGATGATACTCAGCTCTATATTTCTTCACGCCCGGACGAAACCAATTCACAAAATTAACGGAATTCATAGCTGATATAAAAAACTGGATGACTTGTAATTTCCTACTACTTAATTCTGAAAAAACAGAGATTCTAATTATTGGACAAAAAACTTCCTCACGTAATAACCCTGAATACTGTCTAACACGTGCTCTGTCAAGTCTTCGCAGTCGGTTAGGAACCTGGGTGTGCTCTTTGATACCAATCTTTCATTTGAAAGTCACGTGTCTAATATCTGTAAAAGCGCTTGCTTCCATCTTAAAAATATATCTAAATTACGTCATATGCTCTCAATGACAAATGCAGAACAATTAGTTCATGGGTTCATGACATCAAGGCTAGATTATTGTAATGCTCTTATGGGTGGTTGCGCTGCATGCTTCATAAACAAACTACAGCTGGTCCAAAATGCAGCAGCTAGAGTTCTTACCAGAACCAGGAAATATAACCATATTAGCCTGGTTCTGTCAACACAGCATTGGCTCCCTATTAAACATTGTATACATTTTTAAATATTGCTGATTACTTAGAAAGCACTAAATGGTTTAGCTCCCCAGTACTTGAGCGAGCTCTTAACGCATTATAGTCCGTCACGTCTATTGCGATCTCAAAATTCCGGCCAGTTTATAATACCTAGAATATCAAAATCGACTGCTGGTGGTAGATCCTTTTCCTATTTAGCACCTAAACTTTGGAACAGTCTTCCTAAACATTGTCCGGGAAGCAGACACACTCTGTCAGTTTAAATCTAGATTAAAAACACATCTCTTCAACCTAACATACACATAGAACACTACATTCCTATTATTCAAATCAGTTAATTTATCATTAGGCTGCATAAATTAGGTCAGCCGGAACCGGGAACACTTCCTATAACACCTGATGTACTCGCTACATCAAAAAACACCTGTGCCTAGACACGACCAAAATGCATGATCTAATCAGCCGGATGCGGGCCGTATACGGGCCGTATACAGATCAGATGGTGGACCTGCGCCTAGACACGACCACAACGCATCCCTGAAGTGTCAGCAGAGCTTGTGTCAACTAGACTCTACCCTGTGAAGGCCTCATTGACACGACAGCCATCGGCACTGTCATTGTTGTCATTTTTTGAGACAATGCAAGACACACACAAACACATGCCTATCTTCATAATTCTAGTTTTGACTTCTAAAGTTTTAGATAGCAATTTAGCTATTGCAGTGAAAGTCCAAAAATTCAATATACTGCTCAAAACCATTTTTTATTCATGATTAATATTGCATTGCAATATTGCATTGCATAAAAAAAGAATGTAATGTGTGCTGGTCAACAACTAGTCTAAAATAAAATAAAAAAAAACTAGAAAACAGTAAAAAAAAAAATATATATATAAAAAAAAGAATGTGTACATTTAAGATAGGCTACTTAATTTATTATTCCAATATCCAAATATGATACTAAATCACACAGAAAATAGGACTTTTATTTATGACGTGCTGTCTTTGCATTTGAACATTGCACATTTTAAACAGGACACGCATTAGCTGAATAAACGTTAGCCAATACAAACATTTTTATAGAAAACAGTTGACAATAGACAGGAGTCCTGTCACATGACCAACAATAGCAAAACGAATCACTTATTCTAAAAAGAATGATCAAGTAGAATATAAGTTTAGATGAATCCGAAATATGGGGCTGTGTTAACAGTAAAACGTCTGTCTTTTAACGAATTTTAAAAACACGGATGGATAATACAAAATGCTTTCAGTCATTTTGACAGAAAAAAACACAACCAAAACAAAATTTAAACTTAGCCCGTCAATTTACAATTATCTTCTCTCTCTGTGTGCGCGCGGTCTGTGTTTGTGAGAGAGAGCTCGCACAGCACTGATACAACGGTACTTTTTAATCCATAAGTAACTAATACGCTAGTTTTCATACAAAATAATAATGTAACATAATTAGGTAGGCTACTTTAGTTATTATTAACACATTAACATAACATGCAGACTACGTTTCTCAACACTGAGAATGAATAAATAAACGCCTGTTTCTCCAGGTTTATCAGTAATCCACAATTTATCACAGAACTTTCATAATCACTAAGCCACAGCGATTTTAATTTTATTTAGATTTATTGTTCATCAATACTTAAGCATTTTATAATTTGCATGGCTGAATGATGTTTTCCTCTAATCTGAGTGACCATGCATGACGGAGTATTTTATAATAATCCATGCGATCACTCCCGTGTGATCATTGAATCCAGATTAAGTTAACTAAAAACAATATTTCAACTTTCCACATCCACCCCAGCCCGTTTACCTTCAGGAGTTAGAAGTGTTGTGACTACTGTCCTCACTTATGAACTCAATCAGACGTTGGGCCGCGGGAGTGGAAGAGGATCGAGCGGGATTCTTTATTGCTGTCGATTTTTTTTTTTTCAGTCTCTTTTTAATTTGATAGGCCTTACGCATGTGTCAATCATCCCCGGTTAATATTTGGGGAATGAACCCAGCGCTATGATTGGTCGAACTCCGCTTCTTTTGCTGTTGCTTGATTTGAGGACTGCGCGTGCACAGAAGCGTCACCAGGTTTTTGCGTAGTTTAGAGTGACAAAATGCGTATCCGCTACGCAAAATGCGTACATGTTGGCAGGTCTGTAATCTTCTGCTAAAATTTCGTTTGTTTCTGTTTGTTTCTTAAAACAGTTCAGAGCCCTTTTTATAAGACAGATGGCTTATGGCAAAAAAATTGTCAAATATGTAAGTATGATCAAGATTAACCCGCTTATTGAGTTTCAGCCAAGTAGAGAAGCCCTTGCTGTCCTGATACTGTAGTCCAAAGTACCAGATCTCTCGGAGTCCAATAGTTTTCACAACCTTCAAAAGAACAAATGTAATGATGTCACTAATTGTTCCCTCTTTAGGGTCTATGTCATGTTCCATTTATTGACTTTTGTCAAAATTCCATGTGAAATACATACTTGGTCAAAAAGTTGTTTACCAGTTGTACTGGGCTGAATGGCAAACTCCAGCTCAGCATCCATTGTAGTGACCCGTACGTTTATCTGAAAAGAGCAAATACATTATGTGCAATAATATATGGCATTGTTAAAAGCATTGTAAAAGGACCCGTGAATAAGGTTAGCAGCATTTGATCAATTAAATATTACACTACAATTTCTTGACAAGTATCAATAACCTAAAACATAACAACTTCAAACCAACTGGAAGCCATTCAGATGAAAATGTACTGAATACACTATAGCATTCACAGAAGGCGCATTAAGATCAGGGACAATTTGTTCCAGCCACATTATATTATGATTAGGATTTTAGCCTTACGTATACATATATATATATATATATATATATATATATATATATATATATATATATATATATATATATATATATATATATATATGAATTAAATAACAGCATTTTAAAAGATAAAGGGCAACTACAATTAGGTTTCATTAGTTAACATGAACTAAGAGTTAACACTTCTACAGCATTTAATAATCTTAGTAAATGTTAATTTCAACATTTACTAATACATTATTAAAATAAAGTGTTATGTTAATGCACTGTAAACTAACATTACCAATGAAAAGCTGGATTTTTATTACCATTAACAAAGATTAATAAATACTAACACATATGTATTGCTCATTGTTAGTTCATGTCAGTTAATACATTAACTGATGTAAATAAATGAGACCTGATTGTAAAGTGTTACCAGATAAAGTATACACTACAATACATTACTCTTATTTAAATTAAATTACTCCGCTTTAACAAAGTCATAGTTGTGTACTACATGAGGTCAATATTTCTAAATAGGAAAATTATCTGTATTATGGTAATAATACATATATAATGTTTACTCACAGACATTTGACTATATTTTAGAGTTCCTGACTGTGTCCTTCTTGTAGTGGTCTGCTCTCGTCAGAGTCATATGAAAGGACTTGCAATATTTGCCAGGATTACCCCTAATTAATGTGGTCCTTTGTACCTCTAATCCAATAGCAGCCCTGGAATCTCATTTCAGATTAAACCCTAAAATTAACCTCAGGAAAAAAATAAAAAGGAAATGAATAGAATTTACAGTATGCAATTATTTATGAAGACTTATTTTTGTTGTTGAGGTTCAACACAAGGGCACACTGGCAGACAGACATATAGTCGGTTGGAGAATAGTTATCTGTAGCATTTTAGATGCAAGGATGTATAATCACTATAGTTAAACAGATCCAGCAAAAATCAAATGTAGATGATATGACATCCCCCCCCCCCCCCACACACACACACACACACACACACATCCCCCCACATAAGACTAGGGAAACACAACACATGATCACATGAGGGCAAGGAATCACATGACAAGGAACCAGGAAACATGACAGAATTTCAAAATAAAAGACATGAAAACAAGAACCTGGAATTAAACCAAAAACAGACGTGACATTTCCCTCCTAAAGACCACTTTGGCTGAGCTGAGGACCACCACGGTGGAGCAGGTGACTCCATAAGAAGTTCAAGAACGACCTCAGTGGTCGTATCAGGGCAAACGGGAAGTTCATGAATGACCTCAGTGGATGTGTAAGGGCAAACAAGTTTATGGATGATCTCTGTGGTCACATCAGGGCAAACAGGAAGTTTATGGATGATCTTCGTGGTCACATCAGGGTAAACAGGAAGTTTATGGATGACATCAGGATGAGATGGAAAGCAGTATGCAGCTCAAACACACATTATGGATACTGCCATCACAGGGAGCACAGGCGAAAGAGGCATTACCTCTGGGACCACATGACCAGGAAGCGCTGAGGCAGACGGGATTGGGAGCACTTGTTAAGAAGCACTTAAAACTCACTTGGTAAGATAGTCCAACAAACTCCTTAACATTAAGTTTTCAATACTCTGTATGCCTTGACAGAGGCGAAGAAGACAAACTGCTGGGTTCATGATTAAGGTCTAACTTCCTGTAACGGTAGTCTACTGAAGCAGAGTGTAGTTGATCCCAAGTGCAGTTTATTGAGTCCAAAAGTGAACAGATACAAAATAATGGCTTGGCAAACTTGAACAGGAACTCACCAACAGCAGTTTACAGGGAACAAAGCTAGACAAGATACAATGATAACATGAGGGCTATTTATACACAAGGACTAATCACTAAACAATTAACAGCTGGAAACAATCAAACAATGAACCAATGAGAAAACAGGACACATGAACAGAACAACCAATGATAACATGACACATAAGACTAGGGCAAAGCCACTAGAAGGCAAGCCGGCAACCTTTAGCCAAAAAAGCGCAAAATAATCTAAAATATCACAGCAACGGATTCACATATTGATCAATAATATAAAATATACAAGTATGTGATCATAATTAGTAATTTGACGTGAGTAGTTGAAAAAAATATTGTTAGGTGGTCTGTTTTTTTTTTTTTTTACAATTTATGTTATAGAGAAGTAAAGTGTTAAATCATTTAAATAAATAATGCCTACTCGTTTTTTTCAAAACAGCTGTTCCAACCATCTGATACTGCATGACGTTCGAAGCTTCAAACGTCATCAATCACGTGATATTGTCATTGCGATACAAGCATCTATACAGTTTGTGATACAATAATGCTTTGAAAACTGCGTCGGCACATCAGAGTTCGTCGGTATCAACCGTCCCATCACTACTGTCCACCAATCTTCAACATGTTTTACGCTAAACAATACTTTTGTTGGGAGCGATATGTAGATTTTACTACGATAAAAACGTTATTTTATAAGAGAAGGAAGAGACGGGAATGTCCCGACAGGTAGGACTCATTTACGGCATTACCATAGTATTTAATAGTAATATTGAGTGATTTTATATATTGTACCGATGTTTACTTTCTTTGGCTTTCAGGTTTTACCAGTTATGATAAGACTTGTAATGACTATTATAACTGCATGTATGAGTCACAGAGTCAGCCACACCGTCACAGCCCCAATCATCACTCAATCACCAGAACCCACCCACTCGTTCACTATCACCAGAGTACTTACTCGCTGCACCTGCACTCCCTCATCAACACACCCTTTAAATGCCCCGTTCACCTTTCACTCCTCGTCTGGTCTCGTTGCAGTATATACTGCTTTATGTCAGACTCCTTACCAATCTACTCACCTGAGATCGTCTCATCCTGTATCCAGTCTCCTGTCCGTCTTCCGGCCGTCATCCTGATCCAGATCGCCTGTCTTCGTGTTCACTCATCACCTGTACAGAGAATACACTTCAGTCATCGCCAGCTAAGTCGTCATCATCATTCTACAAGTCACCATCCTCTCACCATCACTTGTTCGACCACCACTCTGCTTTTAATAAACACTACTCCTGTGTTTGTGACAGTATGAATATGACGCTGATATTATGCATTTTAATGAATAAAGAGAAAATGAATAAGGTAACACTTTAATAACTGCATGCTATGAACCATTAGTTAAGCAGTTATATTAGTTAAGCTGCACATTAGTAAATAGTTAATTAATAATTTATAAAGCATTGATAGAAATGATTAAGCAGTTTATAAATACAGCTATAAATGCTTTATTCTTGATTTATAAGCACACATTTAGTTAAATTTGTTTTGTATAACATTTCAGTTTACCTGTATTACTGAAAAGTACACTATGAATATTTCACTAAATAAATAAGCATCACAATGCAATTTTCTGAAAAAATAAAAGTTACGGAAAAACATTGTGCAGAAGTGAATAATGCATTATTTACAAACTTAGGCTTACCAAAGAAACAGAAGAGTTTGAATGTCACATCTTCAAGTGGACGGTCACTTTTTTAAGTACAACTCGCATTTTCTGCAACTGAGGGCTTGTGGTTCAGATACTGTAGTACAGCGGTTTTCAAAAGATGAGGCGCGCCTCCCCCGGGGGCGATATTTTTTTTCACAGGATGGTAGGGGAAGACTCATGAATATTCATTAGGGAACTCATCCCTGATTGGTCTTAACCCCAGTGACTGCTAGGTTTAGGGGTGGGGTTAGGGGTAGGTCATCAGATCCCCAGTGACGGGTAGGTTTAGGGGCGGGGTTAGGTCATTAGACCAATCAGGCATGAGTTCCCTAATGAATATTCATGAGTCTTCCCCTACCATCCTGTGAAAAAAAATATCGCCCCCTGGGGGGCGCCAAAGAGCCACAGGGGAGGCGCGACACGCGAAGAAAAAATAACTCTGTATGCAGCTCTATTAATATCGCAGGGCTTAAAGTATTCCGGCAACGCATGCGATACATGTTTGTATATGATCATGCTCTTATTCACGCAAATGCTTTTTAACCATTCATTCGCGACAAGGCGAAAAGAGAACGCGCTGTCAGTGAATGTCCTCCTGACACTCACACAGAGACACACACACACACACACACACACAGAAAGACGCGCGCCAGTAGCGAGTTCTCTTTTGCGCTTGAACGAACAATAACCCACACATTTATGCCAAAATGTCTGTTTTGTCGAGTATCCTCACAAGAACAATCTTAAATGAGTTAAATAAAATCTTAAATAGAAGTAAAGAGTAGTGAGAAAATGAGATGCGGCAGATCTTAAAGTGACAGTGGCACACATTCTCTCTGTCAGTAAAGTTAACCAAAGAACAAAGGGAACAGAGAAAATTACTCACTGCTCTTGACTAAAGAACGCTTGTAGCTTTAATAAAGATTAATCTATATTTAATTCATAATTTATGCAGTGCAAACTGTTTTATAATTTTATTCAATTTCTGTATATTTCATACCTGTTAGACAGGAAAGGTAGCCTACAGGTAAATATGACATTTATTATGGGTTTAAGTGAGGATTGTTTAAAATTATTAAAATAATATTAAATATTATTTAAATTAAATTATATTTAATATAAAATATTAAAAGTTGTAATATTTTTTGAAGCCTAATAAATGTTTAAAATTTTGGGGAAAATCATTTTCATGGAGACATCAGTAGCTATATTAATATCAGTGATACTGGCCTTTATTCATAAAAAGATGGCATAAAAAAATTCGGACTTTAGCCCCCGATATCGGTAATTGTGTGTAAAGCGTGTATTAGCTTTAAAATGCATCGTTTCCTTGTCCCAAGTCAACAAAAGTCAGCATTAAGGGATGAGACAGGACCCATCAAAAAACGTAGGAAATATGATCCTGAGTAGTCTGGGTCCGAGGCTGCACCTCTGCCGCAGTGTGTGTGTGTGTGTGTGTGTGTGTGTGTGTGTGTGTGTGTGTGTTTTGCAAGGAGGTGCTAGCAAATGATAGCATGAGACCATGCAAACTTCGGTGTCACATTGAAACTAAGCACACAAATTTAGTGAACAAGCCAGTTGAGTTTTTTGAGAGGAAGCGTGATGATTTGCAGTCACAAAAAAGCATACTACAGTTGTTTGGCACTATTAGCATGAAGGCGACAGAAGCATGTTATCGTGTCACGTATAGCGAAGGCAGGCAAACCCCATAACATCGGCGAAACATTGCTACTCGTTGCATTACACATGTTAAGCATGTTTTGTTGACTTGTGGTTAGGCTTACTGATGTTCAGTGATTTTAAAAGTAGCCTCAATTCATACTTTGCAGTCACGTGACTACCATGGATACCTGGCGGACAACAAACGCTGAAAAAACGGCAAATTTCCAATACTAGCCTACAATCAATTATATAGTGAGGCTATTTTGTTTCCATAGCACATTAACAAAACGTTTAATGACACTAATAACACTAAAAACAATACAATTACTAAATATTAATAATATCACTAAAATGACGAAACGATCCCGAGCTCTATATAATTTTAGTGATATTATTAATATTTAGTAATTGTATTGTTTTTAGCGTTATTAGTGTCATTAAATTTTGTTAATGTGCTATGGAAACAAAATAGCAGTCTTTAGTTCATGAGCGCGTTTAAATGCACGGTCTTAACCCGATTATGCTGAATAATAGTGCATCCAATCGCACAACAACTATCTGGCATGTCATTTACACCTCAAAACACCAACTTTTGTATATTAAAACTGGCGACGTCCTGGCAAGATCCTTGATTAGTTTACTGGGTTTCCTTGCTAGAGAACGACGTTCTTGCCCGCCAGTACTTATCAGTGTCAGTGCACTTGTGACGTCACGTGCAAAGTATGAATTAGGCCTGCATAAAGTTGGAAATGATTTGCTGTTGCAAAGAATAGTTTATGAATGCACTTTTAAAAATGTTGTGAAAATATAACGTCTTCAAATACAATATTAAAAAATATTTACATTTGATCAGTTTTTATTGAAACTCACCATTGCCTGCCTGGAACACACAAAAGATGGCATTTACTGCAGAGGCGTGTGTGGGTTAGGGCAGGCGGGCGGGATTTTGGGGAAGGGGGGGCTCGGCTGTCCTAACCCACTGTAAGGGGAGGCTCACATTCACCCAATTTGAAAACCCCTGCTGTAGTATTCCAAGACTGCTTTATCACAGGATCTGTGAAGAAGGGAAGAAGAATTTATTTAAAATTAACCAATGATTAACATTTTTGTATCCATGTTTGAATACATGTATTATCCAAGATGGCAGCATGTGTCTCTGTTTGTGCATGACTGAGTGATTGATACTCGTTTGTTCATTGGAAAATTGCAAACTGATCACTGTGTGAGCTTTCAAGCAATACTACTACTCTAATGAAGAATCGTATTTGTCATATTCGATGGTTGTTTATGACGAAAACTCGTAGTTTAAGTCAGGACTGATATCCCCAGTGAACTGGCTCTCTAATCCTAGCAGTGCTTTCTGAAAACGCACGGTATCCGTATAATCCCTGTTTGGAAAAGATCTGTTTCATGCTGACAGATCGGTGCCTGGAGCCTGTTTACCTGCTGGACCTTGAGTGCAGACGTGTCGCTGATTTTCGATGTGCCTGATCTCTTCATGATCAAGGAAAGTGCTTTTTTCCTCGTTCTTACTGCTGGTTTGGGATATAGTCTGATGTTTTAGAGGTGGTTGGTCTTGATTTTAACTCTTTTACCTGCAGCATTGCTATACTCGCCAGGCTTCCTGTTTTTGAGTGACGACACATTACATCATCGGTCGTCGTGCTGAAACGGAAAACCCGTACTGGATTTCTTCTGTCACTGACCTGGACGCCGTTATATACTTGGGCCTATTTCTTGGCTGTCGGGCCCCATGTTATATTTTGTCTTTCCACGTCTGGATGGTGCGAAGGACATGGAGAATAAGAAGTGGTTGCTCCTTGCCTCTTTATGTTTTTATTTTTCTTTGTCGTTATTTATTACTGGGGGCACCTACCACTGGAATGGCTACTCCGGTCCAGTGCTCCCAATACCGTGTGATTCATACAAGGGCACGTGTGCATTTGGTTGTTCACTTAAAGGATTAGTTCACTTTTTAAAAAACTTTTGCTGATAATTTACTCACCCCCATGTCATCAAAGATGTCCATGTCTTTCTTTCTTCAGTCGAAAAGAAATTAAGGTTTTTGATGAAAACATTCTAGGATTTTTCTCCATATAATGGACTTCATGGGGTACCAAACGGTCCAAGGTCCAAATGACAGTTTCAGTGCAGCTTCAAATGGCTTTAAAGGACACCAGACGACGCATAAGGGTCTTATCTTGCGAAACGATAGGTCATTTCAAAAATAAATAAAAAAGTTTAAGTTTTATAAGCACAAATGCTCGCCTTGCTCTGTTCTGTGATGCACGTTCGTGACTCTCCTGTTCGAACTCGTTCATCAAAATGAACAAATCTTTTTTCGAGTAATTTCGTTCGTTGAATGAACGAAATGACTCGAAAAAAGACTCGTTCAAAATTAACAAATCTTTTTTCGAGTCATTTCGTTCGTTGAATGAACGAAATGACTCGAAAAAAGATTCGTTCATTTTGATGAACGAGTTCGAACAGGAGAGTCACGAACGTGCATCACAGAAGAGAGCAAGGCGAGCATTTGTGCTTATAAAACTTAAACTTTTTTATTTATTTTTGAAATGACCGATCGTTTCGCAAGATAAGACCCTTATGCATCGTCTGGTGTCGTTTAAAACCATTTGAAGCTGCACTGAAACTGTCATTTGGACCTTGGACCGTTTGGTACCCCATGAAGTCCATTATATGGAGAAAAATCCTAGAATGTTTTCATCAAAAACCTTAATTTCTTTTCGACTGAAGAAAGAAAGACATGGACATCTTGGATGACATGGGGGTGAGTAAATTATCAGCAAAAGTTTTTTAAAAAGTGAACTAATCCTTTAATGTCGCATCATTCCTTCTGCCCCTTTTCTTCCCCTCTGACACTGTTGACTTGGTTTGCCTGTCCTGTCCAGTATCATGACATTATGTGACAATTTTACCACTTTCTCCTGTGTGCTCCAAGATTCCAATTTTGGACAGAAAAGCAATGAACCATATAAAAAATCAACTAAGCACAAATATTTAATTGTTCTGTTGCTGTTAATGTCAGGGAATGTACAGCCCAACCCAGGCCCAGACACCCCTATAAGTTTTAACACCCCGGCTGATTTTAAAGAAAGATCTGGTCTTGGTTTCTTTCATTTGAATGTTCGCAGTCTTGTTTCTAAAATAGATATGTTTCGTATCTGGGCTCACTCCACGGATGCTGAAACTTGGTTAAGAAAATCTGTTTCAGACGGGGAAATCAATATTAGTGGTTACAATGTTTTTAGGACTGACCGCCTTAATAGAGGTGGGGGTGTAGCAATTTACATCAAAAATCAATATCAAGTTAATTTACTACTGTAAAAATCATTAGTCAAACAATTTGACACTTAGTATAACGGTTATTGGTTGTTATAGGACACGCTCGGCTATTAGTGATGCTCTGCCCTCCTTAATGAAACTTCTTTCTGATTTTAACTCTAAGGAATTAGTAGTCTTCGGAGACCTAAATTGGAACTGGTTACAACCAGTATCTGATGATTTCAGAGCTTATTGTGATTTATTAAATCTTTTTCAGATTGTTGACAGTCCCACACGGCCAAACCTTAAAAACCTGGAAAAATCATCGCTAATAGATGTAATCCTAACTAACGTTCCTCATAAATATTCAACTGCTTCCATTTTTGCAAACGACATCAGTGACCACTGTGTCGTAGCAACAGTTAGAAATACTAAAATGCCTAAAACTAAATCATGCATTATTGTTAAGCGAAATATGAAGCACTTCTCAGAACAAGACTTCCTTCATGATTTATCTTACCATGACTGGGAAAAAATTTGTATTAGTACAGATGTTGAAAGTGCCTGGAATCTCTTTTATGAAGGGTTTACCAATATAATTAATAAGTATGCCCCACTAAAGAAGTATAGAGTCAAAGGTCGAAACAATGCTTGGTTTTCACCTGATTTAGCAAAAATCCTTCATGAGCGCAATGTGGCATGGGCAAAAGCCAGAAAATCTAATCTGAACTCTGACTGGCTGGTCTTCAGACAACTGCGCAATACATGTACTCTCAAAATTAGAAAAGCTAAATCTGATCATTTTCTTTCTCAAACCACTCATAATCTAAATAATCCTTCAAAATTTTGGAAAATTATAAAATCTTTACCAGAAAACAGTAAAGGCCAGGAGCTTCCCTCAAGCATTGTCATGGACTCTCTAAAAACTCTCTAAACTCTCTAAATGGACCGACAAGTCCAAAATGCTGGATTGTTTTAATGACCATTTCATAGCCTCAGGATTTCTATTTGAGTCACTCAGTCCTCAACATGAGTGTTCCTCAACAGTTGAGACTGTTAGTCTTGACCCTTCTAGTCTGTCTTTTAGTGTCAGTCCCATTAAAGTCTCAGACGTAAATAAAGCCCTCAAGCAATTGGACAACTAAATCTGCTGGCCCTGACAAACTGGATCCCTACTTTTTAAAGCTAGCAGGAAATTTTATTGCCGAGCCCTTAACTCTGAGGTCGGCTATCGCGCCGGCGAAAAAAGCACAAATGTCAGAGCATGTCAGAACACCTCCAGGACCCAGAAAACCCCTCAGACCCCAGAGGGTTAACTACAATTTTTAATCTGTGTTTGAATACAAATGTCATTCCTCTCATCTGGAAATCAGCCTTAGTGGTTCCCCTGCTAAAAGGTGGTGACCCTACCATCTTAAATAACTACAGACCAATTTCTAAATGTAAAGGGCTGAGAAACGCAGGCGAAGGCGAGGATCTAAATGCAGGATTTAATAAAGTAATAACAGATAAAACAGAACAAAGGAACAAAACCACGAGGAACAAAAGCAACCATTACATGTATAACAACTGACAAGGTAACAAGTGAAACACAAGGGCTATAAATACACAGGGACAAACAAGCTTAACTAAGTAATGAGGAAACAAGATACACCTGAGAAAAATCATAAACTAATCAACAGGAAAAACTACAAATGACTACAAACACATGGCACAAAACAGGAAATAACAAAAGTCCACACAAGACAAGGGGAACACAAGACAGGAATCGTGACATAGCCCCCCACTTAAGGAGCGGATTCCAGACGCTCCTCATGTAAACAGTCCAGGAGGGAGGTGGAGCGGAGGCGGACCCGGGGGTGGGATGGAGGGCCAGACCCGTGGAGCTGAAGAAGGCCTGGAGACTGCGGCAGGATTGAAGGCAAGGGCGGAGCAGGCGACCAGGACGGAGCAGGCAGTGCAGGCGGCCACGGCGGTGAAGACCCCTCGGGCGGCCACGGCGGTGAAGACCCCTCGGGCGGCCACGGCGGTGAAGACCCCTCGGGCGGCCACGGCGGTGAAGACCCCTCGGGCGGCCACGGCGGTGAAGACCCCTCGGGCGGCCACGGCGGTGAAGACCCCTCGGGCGGCCTCGGCGGTGAAGACCCCTCGGGCGGCCACGGCGGTGAAGACCCCTCGGGCGGCCAGGGCGGTGAAGACACCGGCTCAGGAACAGCGACACCGGCTGAGGAACAGCAGACACCGGCTGAGGAACAGCAGAAACCGGCTCAGGAACAGCAGACACCGGCTCAGGAACAGCAGACACCGGCTCAGGAACAGCAGACACCGGCTCAGGAACAGCAGACACCGGCTCAGGAACAGCAGACAACACACACACTGGCTCGGGAACAGACATCACACACACTGGCTCGGGAGAAGACATCACACACACTGGCTCGGGAACAGACAACACACACACTGGCTCGGGAACAGACAACACACACACTGGCTCGGGAACAGACAACACACACACTGGCTCGGGAACAGACAACACACACACTGGCTCGGGAACAGACAACACAGACTCTGGCTCGGGAACAGACATCAGGCACACTGGCTCGGGAACAGACAACACGCACACTGGCTCGGGAACAGACATCACGCACACTGGCTCGGGAACAGACATCACGCACACTGGCTCGGGAACAGACAACACGCACACTGGCTCGGGAACAGACAACACGCACACTGGCTCGGGAACAGACATCACGCACACTGGCTCGGGAACAGACAACACGCACACTGGCTCGGGAACAGGAACAGACTCTGGCTCGGGAACAGGAACAGACTCTGGCTCGGGAACAGGAACAGACTCTGGCTCGGGAACAGGAACAGACTCTGGGCCTGCCATCTTGTCCGTAGACACTGGCTCGGAGGTGGCCATCTTGTCCGTAGACACTGGCTCGGAGGTGGCCATCTTGTCCGTAGACACTGGCTCGGAGGCGGCCATCTTGTCCGTAGACACTGGCTCGGAGGAAGTGACGTGAACAGTCTCTGGATCAGCAGAAGTGACGTGAACAGTCTCTTGTTCGGCCATCTTGTCCTTAGACACTGGCTCGGAGGAAGTGACGTGAACAGTCACTGGATCAGCAGAAATGACGTGAACAGTCTCTGGTTCGGCCATCTTGTCCGTAGACACTGGCTCGGAGGAAGTGACGTGAACAGTCTCTCGCTGGGCAGACGTGACGTGAACAGTCTCTCGCTGGGCAGACGTGACGTGAACAGTCTCTGGACTGGACGGGACCAGCGGCGAGGGCTCTGGGCTGACAGGAAGTACAGGAAGGACTTCCAGGCATTGCGGGACGCGGGAAGTCCTCTTCCTCCTCCGTCTCCGAGAGCGAGAGGGCGCTGGCCTGGACGGGACCAGTGGTGAGGGCTCTGGCTGGACGTGGCTGACGTGAAGCTCTGGCTGGACGTGGCTGACGAGAAGCTCTGGCATGACGAGAAGCTCTGGCATGACGAGAAGCTCTGGCATGACGTGAAGCTCTGGCAGGACGTTTCTCTACCTCTCCAACAGTGAAGGGGGATCCACAAAACTGCAGGACAAAATCAATATACTGCACCAGGGTCCAACTGGGGTCCTCCTCTGGTAAGTTTAAACTAATGTCCCGATCTATACCACTCCAGAAACAATCCTTTAGAGTATTATCAATATCAGGAACGAGATGACTATACAAAAGGAATTCTTCCACATAATCGTCAATGCTGCGATTATCCTGATAAATCGCGCAAAGTTTGCTCAGTGGGCCCCGGCTACTACCTGCTAGATCCATGTTTTGGTCAGTTGTTCTGTAACGGGCTGAGAAACGCAGGCGAAGGCGAGGATCTAAATGCAGGATTTAATAAAGTAATAACAGATAAAACAGAACAAAGGAACAAAACCACGAGGAACAAAAGCAACCATTACATGTATAACAACTGACAAGGTAACAAGTGAAACACAAGGGCTATAAATACACAGGGACAAACAAGCTTAACTAAGTAATGAGGAAACAAGATACACCTGAGAACAATCATAAACTAATCAACAGGAAAAACTACAAATGACTACAAACACATGGCACAAAACAGGAAATAACAAAAGTCCACACAAGACGAGGGGAACACAAGACAGGAATCGTGACACTAAACTGTCTGTCCTGGTCAAGATTCTAGAATCCCTTGTCAGTGATCAGTTAAAGAACTCTTTTTACAGTCATAGTGTGTTGTCTGACTTCCAATCTGGTTTCAGAAAAGGGCATAGTACAACATCGGCAGCTATTAAGGTTTTAAATGACTTTGTTGAATCCATGGATAATAAGCAGCATTGTGCAGCCCTTTTTATTGACCTTTCAAAGGCATTTGATACAGTGGACCACATAGTGCTTAAACAGAGACAGTATAGGGCTGGGCTTTGTGAGAAAACTGTTGGCTGGTTTGTTAATTACCTTACAGACAGAACTCAGTGTGTGCAGCCAGAGGGTTGTACTTCTCGCTATCTCCAAATAACAAAAGGCGTGCCCCAGGGGTCAGTCTTGGGGCCATTACTATTCGTTCTTTATATAAATAACATTGATCAAAACATGTCTGATGTAAAATTTAATTTGTATGCTGATGCCACTATATTGTATTGCTCTGCACCCACCGCAGACCGGGCCCTCTCCCAGTTACAACTTGCTTTTAACATGCTTCAACAGAATCTTTATGATTTAAAACTTGTTTTAAACACAGGTAAAACTAAAGTCATGCTTTTTTCAAATTCAAAATCGAAGTCAAATCTCCCGTCAATCCTTACTTCCCAGGGTATGAAAATTGAATGTGTTTCTAAGTACAGGTATCTAGGTATATTAATTGATTAATCTCTTTCTTTAGTCTTCATATTCAACAGCTAGCAAAAAGATTAAAACTTAAATTAGGATTTTACTTCAGAATCAAATCCTGCCTTTCGTTTAAATCTAGAAAGAGGCTGGTCGCTGCCACGTTTATGTCTGTACTTGGCTATGGTGATGTTTTATATATGCATGCATCATCTCAAAGTTTACATGCACTGGATACTGTATACCATGGATCTCTGAGGTTCATCACTGGTAGGAAAGCCCTCACTCATCATTGTGAACTGTATGAACGTGTTGGATGGTCCTCACTATCAACACGGAGACTTCAACACTGGCTTATCTTCATCTACAAGGGTATTTTAGGTCTCCTTCCATCCTACCTTTTGACCTATATCAGTATAAATAGTACCGGGACTTATAATCTTCGTTCCCAGAATCTTTTCCTGCTATCTGTCCCAAAGGTCAGAACTGAGCTAGGAAAAAAGGCTTTTAAGTTTGCGGCTCCCTCTGCTTGGAACAATTTACAGAAATCCTTGAAACTTACTGAGCTCGTCTCATTGGCTGCTTTTAAGAGGTTGTTGATTGACATGGAGGCAGCCACATCTGGCTGCAGATGTTTTACCTAACGTGTTTTTATGATTCTGGTTGACTTTGAAAGATGTGCTGTGTCAGTTGTTTTATGTTTCTAGTGTTTTTGTATATTTTATGTTTGCATGTACTGTATATGTGGTTTAGTACTGCTGCCTGTCTTGGCCAGGACACTCTTGAAAAAGAGATTTTTAATCTCAATGAGTCTTTTCCTGGTTAAATAAAGGTTTAAATAAATAAATAAATAATTATAATTTGCAAAGGTATACATTAGAATTTAATTAGAGGGTATGTTGTATATTGATAATTGTGGTTTATTTAAACCTTGAGTATTTCCTATGAACATGTCTATTGTGGTCATGCTAACATGCACTCTCTTCACCTCTGTTGCAAAGATTTAAAGAAATTAGAAGTTGTGCAAAATATTGTATGCCAGGACAACTAGGACAAGTGACTTGCAGCTTTAGCAAAAAACAATTAAATAAACAGATTGTTACATGAATGACTCAAAGGAAGCACAAATTAGACACCAGGAATGGACACGTTGCTAACATGACTGACTGAATCACCTTTCAATAGGCCTGCTTCAAAAATCTCTATAACCGAGGTGATATGAGATTAAACCATACTTACTACTCTCTTCTTCGCTTGTCTTCTTCTGCACTCAGATTTCAGTTTTTCTTCTATAGCAGCTGATCTGAAAAACAACAAATATAAATATAGCTGCAAGCAGCAATTACCGGGGCCAAGCGCAAAAGCAGCCGATAAGACATGCCAACATGGCTAGGAGTTTCAGACCAACTACAGCAAGGAGCAGTTAAAGACATTTTAAGATGAATTTAGGCAAAATGGCTGAAAAATCACATACAGTAACTAAAAATATGATTTAATGGATTATCACTTTCGACCAATAGGCGGCGCAGTTACAAAACTGATGTGATCAGAGTGAGGTGACAATGAAACATACAAAGTTTGGTGTCAAAATGTGAAAGCATTGCATAGATAAAGCCTGAATAGTAATTTTGGCATCATGCCTCAACTTTGATGCTGTGGTATACAAAAACGTTTTTGTCTATCGTCACGAAATCCATAACTTTTAGTCGGCACGGTCTGGAGATGATACGATTTGATTTTGGTGAAAATCGAACGAACGGTCTAGGAGGAGTTTGAAAAAGTAGGTATTTGAATAAAAAATCAAGATGGCGGACAGGAAGTTCAGCCAAATACGGCAAACTTAGTATCTATGTTCTCGGAGTGACCCAAGGAATCTATTAAGACCAGTGACATTTTAATAGGCAGATGTATTCAAAAGTTATTAGCATTTTTGTACATTTAATTATAACTTTTGACCAACAGGTGGCGCTGTCTCAAGATATTTTGAGTACCTTCAGGGGATTTTGCTGGTGGCAAATTCTGAGTTTCATAATGTTACAGCTATGCATTTGTTAAGTATAGCATTTTACATCACAAAACTGTATTGAAGTCAATGGGAATTCCATGTTTTGTTCTATTATAGCGCCACCAAGAGGGAAAATCCCACAATTTTTTTCATGTGTCCTCAGAATGAGCGCATACATGTGTGTGCCTAATTTGGTGAAAATATCTCAATTCGCTTCGGAGTTATAGACATTTATATGAAAAAACACGTCAAAAATGACTGACACATGACTTTAATTGAATTTTACTACCCCTTACTATCAATATTTTGGCATTTGGGCATTGGTTTTTTGTTAACCAGCTATAGTTCCAAACTTCTGGCGGTGGTTTCGTCTCGATCGGACTAACGGTTTCGAAAATATTAGCAAATGTTTTTTAAGTGCTAAATCACAACGCTACACAAACCGTAAGGCGAAACCTAGCATGGGTAGTATCGTTGGACTCGGCAAGGATTCAGGAACCCAAGTAGATGACTCCTGTGAAAATCAGTCAACCACAGCCAGAGTTATAAGCATTTGAAAATTTTATTTTACCACTAGGTGGCGCTGTTTTGAAACTTCTCAGGCTCCTTAAGAGCATCGTACTGATGACCCATACCAAGTTTCGTAACAATTGGTTCATGCATTCATAAAATACAGCATTTTAGCACATAATTCAAAATGGCCGACAGCCAAAATGGCCAATCTGGGAAAATTTGATATCAGTCGACTCGGCATGACGCCCTGAATCTAACGAGACCAATTTTATGATTTTTGGACAAATAGTTCAGAAGTTATAAGCAAAAATAGGCATTTTTCGTATCTCTGGACCAGTAGGTGGTGCTGTGCCGAAACGCAGCATGTAGGCTCAGGTCATGCTTGTGATGACATGGACCAAGTTTGGTCTGAATACGATAAAGCGTTGCGGAGATACAGCCTTATGTCTGTTTTTGCAAGCACTACGTAAAATTAATTTGTGCGGTATTCGAGAACGGTTTGACGAATCAACTTGATTTCCTTAACTTTTGTCAGCACTGCTTGGAGATGATCTGGTTCAATTTTGGTGCAAATCGGACAAACCGTCTAGGACGAGTTCGCAAAAGTAGGTTTGTTAGACAGTTAAAAATGGCGGACATATTTGTATGGCGTAAAATGACGTCATGCAATGCAATCGAATCGGCATGAGCTCAGGAATCAGAGGAAAAGAATTTTGTTTCTACCCATTATAGTTAAAAGTTATTAGACTTAATATGAGTGAAACTTTGGACAGGTGGTGGCGCTAGAGGGATTGATTTTGAGACGCCAAATTTGCTCTATTGACTTTTCAGACTGTCCTTTATCAGTGTGCCAAATTTCACAACTTTCCCGCAAGCGGTTCTATGGGCTGCCATAGACGCTCAGTTGGAAGAAGAAGAAGAAGGAAGAAGAAGAATAATAAGAACCGGAACAGACACAATAGGTGCCTCCGCACCTTCGGTGCTTGGTTCCTAAATATTTCAGGAAATCAGAAATAAATACACAGCTTCATTTTGCAAATAAAAAGAATGTTAATGTAATGTTGTACATGTTATAATGACTAATTGTGTTTTTTTGCAGATGCATTGGACAATGTTTTATAGTTGTTTTAAGACAGCAAAATGTCTCCACATAGATTCAAAGACTTTGACTATATACCCAGTGCTGCCCTAGTGAAAAAAAAGTATACTTTATTGTATTTGAAATATATTCCTTTTTCCAACAGTACATTGCAAATAGACTAACAAAAATTGTACTCTCTTTAAATAAATTAAAAGTATATTATGATCATGCTTTTATCTATTTTCACAATAAAACTTTGAACACACTTTAAAATAATTGTACTTCTGTATAGTTTCTAAAAATATGTTTTCTAAAAATAAAGTGAAAATTCAGTTTATTTTTTAAAAGTGTATTTATTTGCACTTTATTAAAAATATATTTTAGGTATATTTGATCTGTGCTGGAAATTATCACTGTAACAATGCATTGAAAGTATACTTTCAAAATACATTATAGTATAAAACAGTATTTTGGACAAAGTATGGCTAAGTTTTATTTGTCTAATAATGTACATTTGTTATTGAAGACTAAGTATGCAATTTGTAGTATTTGGAATAAGCCAAAGGTATTAATGAGCCTTTACTTTTTATTCAGATATATCACACCACAATAGCCGACATGTGCTTCGGGAGACCTGAGTTCGAATCCCGGTTCGTGGACCTTCCCTGATCCCGTCCCTTCTCTCTCTCACCTCACTTCTTGTCTAGCTACAGTACTGTCCTATCCTAATATAAGGTGAAAACGCCAAAAATATTTTTGTTTTTTAAATTAAAAAATATATATATATATAAATACAATTATGGTATATTGCTTGTATGTTTCGAAGACACTCGTAATGAACTTTGTAATGTACTTGTAACACAAATAAAGTACAGTTTACTATCACTAATCAAGCATGTAATTAGTCCCTACACAGGCATACTTAAAGTATACTAAGTATACTTGAAGTTGGTCCAATTTAGTACACTAAATACACTTAAAGTTATGCTTTACTACAATTTAATTGCAACTAAAATATACTTTGTGTAAAAGTAGTTACTAAAGTAGTTAAGTAGTAGTTCAAAATAGCACACTTCAAGTTAACTAATCATTAACACTCTTGATGTATACTGATAATTACTCTGGCTGCAAGTATACTTAGCATTTTTTTTTTCACCAGGGTGAAGTTGCTAGAAATCAGTGTCAGCATTAGAGCGGTTAACAATAGTATTCCACCATGTGTAAGTCATATAAGCAAAAGCATAGCAGCCCTATCCACCTAGGAAAAAACTAAACTGTGAACTATTTATTTATTTAACAGCAACTAAAACTTACCAGTAACTTCCGAGGGCAGTATCTTCATCTCTTTGAGTCTGCTTCAACTTGGCTCTGATTAGTCAAATTGAATTAGCTGCACTGAAAAAGACGTCTGAAAATACGTGTCAAAAATACGACTGGCACAGACAAGTAACGTTAATTTAATATAAATCTCACATAGAATCACAAAATAACGTGGTTCCAAATGTCACAGGCCATGCAAACTTGAAGAAGCTGGGTAAAAATAAAAACAACACTTTATCTATTAAATAGTTCCCCCCCAAAAAAATCGAAATTCTGTCATGATCACTCACCCTTAAGTAGTCCAAACCACTTCAAAAGAAAAACAGATATTTCAATGAAACCAGAGAGAGATTTATATCCCTCCGATGAACGATTCACCAAATCTGTTTATGTTTCAAAAGGTTAATCACAAAAAAACATAATCTAATCCATTTGAATCGCGTGGTTTCCTGCTTTCCTCCAAGTCCTCTAAAGAGACACGATTGCTCTATATATTTTAACAGTTTAAATTTCGTCAAAATCTTCTAAAACTTAAAGGAACACGCCACAATTTTTTAAAATGGGGTTATTCACCATCACCCCTACATTTAGATAGGTGGGCAAACACATTTTTGTCTAAGTGCATGCATTGTCTTAGTCTGGCAGCGCCGACGCTAGCTTAGCTTAGCATAATGAATGGAATCCTTTGTTGCCGGATAGCATGTGAGTAAAAGTGATTAAAAAATACAAATAGCAATGCAGATTAAGACTAGGCGATTTCCTAGGCAGATATTGACTTGGGATTATATGGGGGGAAGCACAGGCGAAGCACTGCTACTTGGGCGCAGAGATATCTACTCCAAGAAGCTGTCCCCAGCGGAGCAGAATTACGAAATCGTGAGCTGCTGGCGATCAAGCTTGCCTTGGAGGAATGGAGACACTATCTGGAGGGAGCTCACCACCATTTCGAAGTCATCACAGATCACCGGAACCTGAAATATCTCAGAGAAGCCAAACGACTCGACCCAAGACTCGACCCGTTGGGCTCTGTTCTTCACACGGTTCGACTTCACCGTGACCTACCGACCAGGTGACCAAGAATTGCAAGGCGGATGCCTTGTTCCTATCATCCTGAACCCGAATCCAGTCCTCCAGAAACTTTTGTCACTCCAGCCATGGTAGTCAGTCTGATCCAATGGTCCCTCGACGATCAACTCCTCCAAGCCACCCGCAACGAACCTGCTCTGCCGGGAGGTCCTGAGGGACGGTTGTATGTTCCATCCGTCTACCGTCTGTCCCTCATGGCCTCATTACACACCTCTCTGGGCTCTGGACATCCAGGCAGCCAGCGAACACGCTCGCTCCTAAAAGATCGCTTCTGGTGGCCCAGCATGGCCCAGGATATCTCCCGGTACATCAAGGGGTGCTCAGTCTGTGCCATCACAAACACACCGAGGAAGCTACCCAAAGGGAAATTTGGTACCTCTGCCGATACCCAGATGCCCCTGGTCTCATCTGAGCATAGACTTCATGACCGACCTTCCTTCGTCCAACCATCACACGCGTATATTCGTTGTCGTAGACCGATTCACAGTTCCCCTTCCACTCATTGTCTGGTCTCGTCGCATTTACCACTGCTTACCATCAGACTCCTTACCCGTCTACTTACCTGTGATTCGTCTAGTCAAGCTTCCAGTCTTCTGTCCATCTTCCATCCGTCGTCCTGATCCAGATCTACTGTCTTCTTGTTCACTCGTCACCTGCACAGAGAATCCACTTTAGTCTTCCCCTGATTGTTCCGGAAAAAGATTAAATGCTTTGAGAGGGTCGAAAACAGCGCCATCTGTTGGTTATTAAAAAGTTAGCAGCCAAAAGTCTGTGGAAGAATATCCCTTGTATGAAGCAGGCAGCCACCACACACTCCCTGTATGTGTGTGTATTGAATTGCTCAATCTAATAAATAAGTCTACTTACCAATTAAAGTGTGGTAATAATTTCCAGTATAAGCTAATATGATTCAACATGACACACTCACACATATATATTTATACAATGAGAGAGTAAGGTATGAGATCATCTGGTTATTAAATGTGCTTATGAGACTTGACAGTGATATTGCTTGTGTAACTGGGAATGACAGAAAAGTGACAAAGAAGTTGTTAATTATTTTTATTGAGAAATAAGAGCTGTTTCACAGTGTTGGAGCTAAGTCTATTTCTTCTCTTTGACACTACTTCCCCTGCTGTGGAGAACACTCTTTCACATGGTACAGAGGAGGCAGGTGTACAAAGAAACTGCAATGTCAGTGTATAGATGGGGGTACAAATTTTTCTGCATTTTCCAGTATTCTAGTGGATCTTCAGCTCTTTGAATGTTTGCCTCTGTAAGATATCTATCAACTTCTGCAATAGCTTCAGCTGTGGCACTTGAGCTTGGTTTGCTCTGGTCCACAGCACTGTCCAACAGGAGCCAAAGGTTATAAATTTTTGTTTGGAACTGTACATGTACATTGACTGAACCTAATATGACATACAAACACTCAACAACTAAAAAAATATAAAATTATGTGAACAAATTAAGAAATAAATACATGAGCTTGTAGGCTGTTGAGATGATGACGGTGATTCTGTTGACTGAGTGCTTGTGGATGGTCTTTTATTCTCGCCTCTGATGACATTTGCACATTCAGCTTTTAGCCGTTTGACAGTTATCTTAATTTGGCTAAGGAAACCCAAGATTTTAAACCCTGGGTCCAGCAAAGTTGCCATAGTATTTATGCTAAGTGACTCCATATTCCAGATATTTTCTCTCAGACGCCTGATGAGGTTTTCAGTTAATGTCCATGGTTAACCTACGGAATACAAACTGAGTTACTAAAGGTGCAAAAAAAGACAATCTAAACGTTGATTACTTTTGCTAATGAGTACACTAAATAAATACAAAATAATACCGGATTTATTCACCCTGTAATGAATGGTGAATCATTAAAGGAATGACTTTGGAGCCAGACACTCATTTTTCCTCTGACAGCTCTACTGTGGCCAGTTGGAACAGGGAGAGAACAAACTGAATTTGCTCTCTGCCTTCATAATCCTGTGGATGAAGTGGAGTGACATCAGTTAAGTGAGGCAAGGGATGCTCCCACAGTTTGTCTTTCATCATGCAGCTGTTGAAGCATGTGAAAAGTGCTGTTCCAGTGTGTTTCCACTTCATTAATCAGTTTATGAACTGGTCGGTGCATCTCCAGTTGCATCTTGCTTTGTTCCGGATGTCACAGAGAGCAGGAACCTAATCATAAGATTTTTTAACAATGGTGTTTAGGGCATGTGCAATGCAAACTGAATGTCTCACTTGCAAATTGTTTGCACAAGCAATCATGTTTGCTGCCGCATCTGTGACAAGGAACTTCACTTTGTCCTTGATTGCCCACTCCTCCACAACACTTTTTTTCATCAAGGCCATATTTTCCTCCGTGTGTCTATTTGGGAACTTTTCAACGTCCAACAAGATTGTGGTCAGCTTATCGTTGTCCTCAATATAATGGCAGATTATAGCAAGATATGCATCCATGTTAATTGAAGTCCACATATCTGATCTTAGAGACACAGCAAAAGCATTTCCCATCTCAGCCTTGGTCTTTCTCTTTGCTTCTTCATATTTAGAAGCCACTACTTTCTTTAAAGCCTAAAGAACACAACAAAAATAAGAGTAAAATAAAGATTATCACAACCTAATTACGCCTCTGCTAGATTCATACTCACCTGCCTGGTTGGGATAATGTAGGAAGGGTCCAGGGCCTGGATGAGCCCCCTAAAATAGAGGGCTGCATTGGGATTGAGTCCCGCCGGGTCCCGCATATTGCGGGAGCGGGCGGGAGTGTAACACATACATTGCGGGAGCGGGCGGTAATGGTCAGAAATTCGGCGGGCGGGAGCGGGATGAAGAAAACAGTCTCGTGCAGGGCTCTACCCTGAAACCCTCATCCTCAACCACTGTAAATGGTTGAGAGTCTTTTATTACCATATTGACCAATGCCTCCTCAACCATCTGCTTGCAAGAAGCTATAATGAAAGAAGTTACAGTACATAGGCTACATTAATTTAAATGATGATAATGCCTCCAAAAGTATGAATAAATAAATCATAAAGAAACAATACCATACCATGTTGTGTGCATGTAGAATTGTTCTCAGGCTGTGCATTCTCATGAAAAGCTCTGAAATGCCTTAGCTTTAATGAATGGCTGGAGGCAAGCTGGTAAGGATCCAAATGCAAACTTTAATTAAAAAACACCAATCAAACACAAAACAAAGGCATGGCGAGGCATGAAACAGAAAACCGAAAACTGAAAACAAGAACCTGGACAAGTAATATTCACACGTAACATACAATCCACAACAAAGACACATGGCAAACAAGAGGGCTTAAATACACTGACTAATTACAAGACAAGGAACACCTGTGGACAATGATCAGACAGTTAACAAATGACAAGACACATGGCAGGATCACATGACAAACAGGGAATCACATGACAGACAAGAACAAGGAACAAGACACAAAACCCACACCGTGACATTAGCATGGATGATGTGCTGTTTCCATACACAAGCTCCTTGACACACACTAAGCATCTCACCTTCTGAATAAAGTTGTTATAAATATAGTTATGTAAATACAATTAAAAAAATATATATATAGGCTAGTATACACACACATACATACATTGGAAGATGTAAACTGAAAATATTCCCAAACAGGGGAAAGTCTTTTTTTTTTTTGCTATATTGTAAATATTCACCCCTTCACCAAACACCAACCCATATTCCTTAACCCACACCCACACCCTATTTTTAGGGAAAAACAAGACCTGATCATACTGTATGAGGGCAAGGAATCACATGACAAGGAACCAGGAAACATTAGAAATTTTGAATAAAATTTAGACTAAATTTCTAAATAAAAGACATAAAAAAAGAACATGAAATTAAACCAAAAACAAACATGACACACACGCGCACGCACACACACACTACAATGGTATTTAATTAAAGAGAAAAAATCCATTTGTTATAAATAAATTGTGTTGATCACTAGATAAATCACTTGTTTTATGAATATTTCAATGTTTTTACTGTGTCCATCTCAATACTTGTGCAACACTTTTGTACTGTCAATATTATATATGTAAACCTACAGTATTAAGATTAATATTCCACCGATGACCCAGCAGTATTTACATGGCCTCATCGTGATACAGTGCAACAGTGACTACAGTACCCAGGGCTATTTAAATATAAACATTGCTCATTTTACATTCACAATGATTTAAGACAACTTTAATGTAATTTATTAAAAAAAATATGCGAGAGGGGTGGATTTTGAACAATTCAAATTCAAATTAGGCCAAATTATGCCAGTGACACCCAACCCCTCCCCATCAATTAATTTTGTTCTTAATAGGCTGTTTAGAAATCTGAACAAATCAGTAAGAAAACAAAAGTAACTTCAGAACATTTGTCTCTCAGGGACTTTGGTACATCAGCAGCTGACGTCATCTATAGCCCCTGACAGCTGCAACCCAATGACAGTTATCAAGACAAAAGTACCAGATGACTCCTATAACACAATTATAACATAACAGCCTTAATAGTTTCAACACAACATTGTTGTTTTGCAAATGTTCTCAATGGTTATTATCCATTTATAGACCACATTCCAATGACATTCCAAACTTACACTAACAGCTCGAGCTGTCTGTGGCTGTCACAGGTCTATCACCTTTCTAATTATAACTCCATCCTCTGGCCCTCCAAGAATGGAAGTTTGGTCTGATCCATTTGTGGCCTAAACTTAGCCCCTGTGGCTGCTCAGATCTGTTTGTGTCACACTGACACTCAGTGCTACAAAGCTTACATGTGTTTCTCTCTGTGGATACTACACACTGTACAGGTAAGCTACAATTACACAAGAAATTGTACTTTATTAGCAGAAGCATTTAATAACCTGCATTACGTGTCATTTAAAGTCCCTCCAAACTTCTTTTGGTGGATTGACACCATTGTTGGTGAAATATGAACTGTTGTTAACGATGGCATTTGTGACTTTTCTTAAAAAAAAAAAATACATAGGCATAGTTTGTTTTTGAAGTAGTTACAGCAGCATATACAACTTATATTGGAATAAATAAATATGTTTAATTTGGAGATTTCTGTTCATGGGTGCCATTTGCTAGACTGTGACTACAACTCAAACATATGCTAAATATAATGGACACCAGAGCTAGTTATCACAGTGGAAAGTTGTCAGAGGGCAATATCTCAGTTAATATTTGGTTTTGAGTCAAATGTCCAATTACACAAATTTTGTTTTCTTCAGCAATGATTTCCAACAGCTAGTCTTAAATTAGGATGTTTTGCCAGTTCAATGAACCAAATGAAACACATCCTGTCTCTATCATAACTATAATCAACAAAATCGTTTTATTAACAAATTAGCATCAACATCATATTGACAGACACGATTTAATTGTAAAATGAAGGTAGATGTAACTATTTTCAGAACAAGAATATTTTCAATAATGTCAGATCAGGGCAAATTTCCACGTGTTTTAAATATTGTTATTTAGTAAATTACATGATCTTTTGCCAAACAATATTTAATTATAATATGTATCAACTGCTTTCATAATTGTTATTAGGCTATAATTTGCAATTTAATGGCAGGTTTCCACATCAAAACAAAATAGTACAAATTGTGTGTTACTTAGACCCAATCCCCCACACATGAAAATATTTTGTTTTTGAGATATTTACAACAGCAAAGGCTTGTACTGGACTAAACAGTAGCTATGAATGTTCATTAAGTATAAAGGGTAGACTGAGTACAGTTTTTACAGAGTACAGACAGATGTCCTCCTCTTTTATTGTGAATAGTTATTTTCTTTTCCTGTCAGTCAATGACTTAACAGGCAGAGTTTATGCATGAAGATACCTCACAAGACTGATTTCAGACAGACTTCTGAGGCAGCGTAACGATTTAATGATCGCTAACAAAACAGAGAGAGCTTTGGTGACAACAAATTAATTATTTAAATAACTACAATACTAACTTCTCACTAGAAATGTCATCAACAGTGGGAAAAGTTGGTCAAAAATATACACTTTACACACAAACTGACCTCCAACCTCAAATTTCAGACGCCATCTTTATTTTTATAGCTCAACAGTCAGAGAATGGAACGCACAGGATTGTGGGATATCAAAAATCGATCAGATGAAGGTATATCAGGAGACATCCTTCCCCCGTATCCTGCCTGTGGAGGCAGCGTTTTTCAGTTTTCGGACAAAGCCAATGTGTATTTCCCCCAAGTGTGGAAATGATTAAGAGCATAAATTCCACACAAATACTGACCTGATATAGGAGCATCTTTATTGCCATTGTATGCACACAGTATACACATAAACAAAATGGAATTAGCAGCTCTAAAAAAGACGCATAAAACAATAAGTAATAATAAATAACTAGTAAAATAAAATAAACAATATAAATATAATTTAAACAATGCACAGTATAAACAGTAGTTCAACCACAGTATAGTGTTGTTGTAAAGTCAGGTGGTGCAAGATTACTTTAAAAACAACATCAGTATTTTGGGTACGTGCATAATTGTAAACACTGTTCATAGTAAAACAGATAAAACAGTATATTGTGATGGTAAACAGTACAAACATTAATGCAGCAGCACTATAATAAATAATAATGTTCACTGTTATTTGTCATAATATGTATGTAAATAGGATGCATTAGCAGATATGTGGATGATTAGTTGCATTGTAAGTTCCTGGATTAATATATAAGCATATATAAGCATACATTACAAATATTTAAAAACGATCAGAGTAAAATAAACATATATAATAAATAAAGAAATATAAATAATAAAGAAATATATAAAATGTTTCATATTTAATTAAATAATATTTAATTAAAATGTTTGATAACACTTTATTTCGATAGTCCACTTTAGACATTCTACTAAGTATAAGTAACTTTGCAGCTACATGTCAACTAACTGTCATTAGAGTATTAATAGATAGTCTGCTTAATATCTGCTAACTCTTTATTGTGATGTTCCCCCAACAGATATTCTACTGACTTTAAGTAACTTGGCAACTACAAGTCAACTTATTCTCCTAACCCGAACCCGAACCCCTAACCTAACAGTCTATTGACAGTCTACTAATACTCTAATGACAGTTAGTTGACATGTAGTTGAAAATGTACTTATAGTTAAAAGAATGTCTAAAGTGGACTATCGAAATAAAGTGTAACCAAATGTGTACCCAGTATCTAGTTTAGCACATTAAAATTGAGTGCAGTACCAGGCATGAGGACAGTTCTAACAAAAGCATCCTTATCCTCAAGAGGAATTGTACGTATAGGGGCAAACCCTAATATACCCAACAGTATACCCAAATTTGACTACTCAGTTGCTGATATTAAACCCAACAGCATTAGGATTTATAACTGTTGCTATCACTTCGCTTATCTGTGTTTTGCATACTCCAGATGATAGACTATCAGTCTCTGCAGTAGTGGAGGGATTTTTAAAGTTCAACAAACTTGAATGCGATATAAAATTAGCTTTTTCCGCTATCAGAAGTCCTGATTATTTTCCACACAGAATCTCGCTGTGCAAGGGTTTGCTCAATTTGCTAAAAAACACTGACTCAGTAACAAAACACCAATACTCTGCTGCTCAGAGAAGTGCAACGGTTGATCCTGTTTCGTTTGGAACTAAAGCAAAAACAGACAATTAAATATTGTGTCTAAAAAGACAGTTAACCTATATTAACTTTATTTATGAAAGCTCTCAAGCTATGAATATCAGCAAGGCTATTAAGCGTGGGCTTGGAAACAAAAGCATGATTTTGAGTGTGCTTTGCTTTAAATGTAACAACTATTTTGATCTTTTTTTATGTTGTAGAGCTTGAGAGTAATTTTAATCTTTCTTTCCTGTTGTTGAATGGAGACTTAAGCGGTTTGCTGAAGAATGCTTTTGGATAAGTCCACCAGCATGAGTTTGATGGACATCTCTAAGATCTTTTCTCTTCTTCAACCCAAAGAGGATGAGGAAGAAGACACAAACTGTTGCCAGGAACTGAATCAAGCTGTCTTCAAAGATGACGACAAACTCCTTACTGATCTCCTGTCTCAGGATAAGTACAGGAAATGCATCAACCATCGCAGTGGCTGGGGCATCCCGGTTACTCCACTGCGCACTGCCGCGGCTCAGGGTCACCTGCACTGTCTCGAGGTGCTCCTGGCTCACGGGGCAGAGGTGGACAGCCTAGATGTCAAAGCTCAGACTCCACTTTTCACGGCCGTCGCTGCCAAACACCTAGACTGTGTTGTTGCTTTATTAGAAGCTGGTGCAAACCCTAACGGTAGCCTGTATAACAACTGCTCCCCGGTGCTCACTGCGGCCCGAGAGGGAGACGTGGACATTCTGAGGGAGCTTCTGCGACATGGAGCTGACGTAGACGTCAAGCCCAAAATGCCCGACTGGGCCTCGAACGCCACGACATGCCGAGGACCACTCTACATTTCAGCTGTATATGGCCATCTGGATTGCTTCAAACTGTTACTGCAGCATGGAGCGAACCCAGACTACAACTGCACTGAGGAAAAGATGCTGACCAGGATCAAACAGCCTAAAACTGTCCTGGAGATGTGTCTGAGATACGGCTGTGGGCTAGAATACATTCAGCTGCTCATAGACTTTGGAGCAAATGTCTTTCTACCCACTTTAATTGTTGACAAAACAACCAGGCAAAATGAAGCAGTAATGCTTCTGCTGAAAGAGAGAGGTAAGTCTGTAATACATTCATCTGTGATATCTACACTAGTTGATTCAAAACTTCATTTTTAATTTATCAAAAATAAAATAATTTGCTGTTAATTTACTCACCTTCAGGCCATCCAAGATGTTGGTGAGTTCTTCAGCAGAACAGTAAAGAATATTTTTAGCTGAAACCGTGGTCCTTGGTGAATCACAAAATGTAAATCAAAATGAATACCCGAGGCTCCTGACGATCGGTCTGTTCAAAAAACTGAACATTATTTACAACATTATTACTTGCAATACACAGCCTTGGCAAATGGATTCTAAGCATGTTTACGGCAGTCTGGAGCTCGAGCTTCCTGTCACATTATGACATACGTGTATGTACGTATAAATAATGTACCTCTTTTCACATATTTCATTTGTAATGCGGAAGTTAAACACTAATAGGGTAAACTTCCATAGTGGTGCATGTGAGATAACAGCAACACATACGTCCTTCCTCTCTGTTGTAAACAGTTTTCTCCCGCGCATACGCAGCGCATATATGACATGAAGCTCGACCTCCAGACTGTTTGCCGAGGCTGTGGATTACAGGTTATAATGTTCTAAATAATGTTTAGTTTCTAGAACAGACCGATCATTTTGCTTTATAAGACCTCAATGTATCGTCAGGAGCCACGGGTATTCATTTTGTTTTGTCTGCATATGTTTTTTTGACTGGCAAAGTGACAGTAGCCATTGAGTTGCATTTTGAATCAGCAAGGACAAACTATTTCAGCTAAAAATCTTCTTTACTGTTTTACTGGGAAAAAAAGTCACCTACATTTTGGATGCCCTGAGGGTGAGTAAATTAACAACAAATTTTCATTTTTGGGTGAACTATCCCTTTAAGATCTGTTGTTTCAACATTGTAAGAAATCCTCTAAATTCACTTTTAGCACTCAATATGCACTTAAATCTGATCTTAAGTGTTTGTGAGGGATAGGTTTAGATTTAGTGCATGGACGTAACTTGTGGGAAAGCCAAAAGATACTACTAAAGATAAATAAAAAAGTAAAAAAAAACATTTTGTAACTCCAAAATTAAGTAATTTAATTCATATGTCAAAAATAAATGAATAATAAAAACAATTATTTAAAAAAAATCTGGATGCTTGTGTATTAAAGCTGAATCTGCTTTGATGGTTCATAGCCTATCAAGACAGTATTGTTGATTGACAGTTGTGGTGCATAAATAGATGTTTGATTTAAAGATAAGGCTTATAATCTTTAACTAAATAGGACACCACATTTTTATCCTAAAAAAAATGTTGTGGTATGTTTTTGTGCTAAAGCTTTACTGTGCATAATGATTTGATGATTATAATATACAAATAATATATTATATATATATATATACTACACATTGTTTATAAACAGTTTTTTTTTCCTCATTATTTACATGCTTTTTATATAATTTGTGCTTTTCAGTAATTCAGCCATCCCTCCCAGCCCAAAAATCAGTCGCCCATAGTTTAGGGTGGAACAACATGTAAAGCAGTGGTTCTTGACTCCGGTCCTGGGGACCCATTTAGCAAACATGATTCTGATCATCAGCTCATTAGGGAAAAGCTCCATGAACTGAACTGTCGCTGCATCTTACATTTTAAAAATGATGCCTTGAGACAGCCAGGTATCCCAGAATGCATCTCGCACCAACCAACAAGCGTCAATAGCTTATACATTTTATACTTTTATAATGGCTATTATTGATCATTAAACCTGATATTTAACAAAAAGAGGCAAAGTTGTGTTTTATGTCATATTTAATTGTATTACAGTGAAGAGAATCAGAGCCTATATTGCCTATATTGAGTATAGCACATATTGCCTGAACCACATATTGTTTCATATTTTTTTTTAAATTTTAACAAACAAGAAGGGTTGTGTTTTGTATTTTTGTTTTGTTATAAATATACAGTACATGCAGTGAAGATAATCAATGTACTCTTTACCTAAACTACATTAATGTGACTTAATATGTTTAATATTTTTAAATAAAAAATGAAAAGAGGCCGGGTGGTGTTTTACAACACATTTCATTTTATTGAAGCCTAAATATACATACAGAAATAACCGTTCAAGTACGCTGCTATACCATTTACAGAATTACCGGACTTGCGTCCTCTCTCTGGAGTCCAAACTTTGGGTACTTGTATTGAGAAATGCCTGCGGTCTTCCTACGAGTCCACACTTTCATGAAGCAACGCCGCTTTGACTGTCGGGAAGAAGTCTTCAGTGCAGTCTCGCAAAAGTGCACATCGAGGGCGCATATCAGCAGTGAAGGGGGCGCTCGCAAACACCCTTCTTAGACCTAAAATTATCAAATGGGACACCCTACCATGTGGGTACGGCTTACCATGGACTTAACAGACATGCGCATGCGGCGGCCATTGTTAGACAAAAAGTGCATATGAAGTGTGCCATTTGGAACAGGGCCAGTGTGTCATATAAGAGAGAATACAGTAAAAATTGTGGTGAGCGGTGGATCCCTTGGACGGAGTTGAAAACCAGTGATGTAGAAATTAGCTTGTAGAATGAAAACCACTGATTCTATGAGAGGTGCTCACTAATACAGCCTGAAAGATTGTGTTTGTGTGTGTGCGTGTGATGTGTGCTCTGCTTTTATTTTGTCATTCATTCCTATGTGATTGTAACACCAAATCCTCTCTATACAGTTTGTCCAAAACCACTGATGTCTCAGGTGCGACTTGCTTTATGGAAGTTTCTTCCCACGGAAAACAAAATGTGCTCCATAGATTGTCTGGACATTCCAAAAATACTGAAGGACTATTTGAATCATGTATCCTGATTTCCCTACATCTCCCTTCTAATGTGGAATACACAACTTAAAATTTGTCTAATATTATTTTCCCTTTTTGTAAAATGTTGTGATATTTAATATTTGTAATATTTTCTGTATTAAGAAATCTAAATATTATATAATGGTTTATACAGAAATGTCTATTATTTTTAATAAATATTTTATGAATATCTGGGTAATGCAACAAACGAAAATAGTTTCAAATTTGTTTGTTCATACAGTAGGTTAGGTTCTTGTTTTGTGGATAGCATCAGTCCATGTGAAAGGTTTTCTGCCCTCTAATGGTTAAAATGATTACTGTCTTGTGGTGACCCTGGACAAGATGGTTTCTGTTCCATGGTTGAATCAGCTAGCCAAGAAGACATGTAAACTTCTTAATTCTGGCTGACGGCAGGTTTGTTAAAGGCATAGTTCACAAATTCTTTCATCATTTACTCACCCCGAAGTTGTTCCAAACCTGTATGAATCCCTATTTTGGGTGAACTATCCCTTTAATGCAGAGCTGCTTCTGAACTCTGCTGCAGGACTGTGGCTCTCCAGGATCGAAGTTTGACAGAATTGACACCCCTGGTCTACTTTGCACTGAAGTATAAGGACTTAAGTAGATCAGATCAGAAAAAAATCTAACAAGTAAGACTAAAATCTATTTATGAAGTATCAGTTATATTTCAGGGGTGAGTGGGGCACAACCTAACGCAGGGTTAGGTAACACACATGGTTTAAAACTTTCCACACATGCTAGCATGACAAAACTTAGTGTATTTACTAGTTGCCATATCAACACTATATAGAGAAAAAATTGTGCCAAAATAAAAAAAATCTTTGAAAAATATCACTGAATATAGCAAAAGTAAATTTCTTAAGTTGATTTTTCATCTCGTTTTTTGTGTTTATTTAAAATGAGAGAAATCTGATATTTTAATCATATATCTGTTATTTAACAGTTGAGATCATTTAATGATCTCACCAGCAGAAGACACTAGCAGGGTTTAAATCCCAGTTGTGCAGGTGGGGAACGTTGTAACACTGCGTTACAATGTGCCCCTATTAGAACTACTACTATAGAATTCTATTCTATACTTTTATTAATTCTATTGAGAAACCATTTGAAAAAGGTGAAACAAGACTGAGAGTCAATGTTCAGAAATGATTAATTACCATTATGTTTTGAACTATGCTGTATAGCTGTGTTTGTGGTGTGTTTGTTGTCAAACTCAAAAATTACTTTATTTTTAATTATTAAAAAAGTCATTATTTTATATGAAAAAGTTAATAATTGCATTTTATTTTATTTCTGCCTCTAGAATATCTTCAAGTTGCCTTTTTTGCATAATAAATTATGTCATGCCTCAAAACATCACTTAAGATACTATTTGTCATTCATTTTGTTCTATAACAATCATTTACCACATTTGATATGCATTTAGTTTGTTACATCTGGACATATAAACTCTTGCCATGCTAGTCCAGTCCATTTTATTTGTATAGTGTTTTCCACAATACATGTTGTTTTAAAGTAGATTTATAGAATTTCCTGATATTAATATTTATATTACCTCCACACTGAACAGTTTGGCGCTTGGATAGTTTAAACATGGCAATAATATAAACAATGAAGCAGTTGAGATTTGCTAAAAGCCTATATATCACGTTGAGTGTACTTTGTGGGTAGTTGGATTTATGTATTTTTTGTGTAATGGAGGATAATTTGATTTGACTATAAGGTTTTGTAATAGCAATATGGCTTAGTGATAACCTAATTACTATTTGGTGATGTGTTATGTATCACTAGCTATGTTTCCATCCATACATTTTTATGCATATTTTGGGATATAGCATAAAAATGCTGGATGGAAACACCAAGATGCATAAAACCTTAAAATTAATAAAAAATAAATGCGCTCAATAAAGAAGGATCATTTTTTGTTTATCCGATAAGAAGGCATAAATAAACCATGATACCAAATAAATTTCTCTATGTGAAACAAAAAATACTACAGGATTTAAAGCCTGATTTAATCCAGATTTGCAAGTCAATGAGGTTGCAGACAGGTTGGGCTGTGATCAGGGGCAAATCAGCGGGTGATCAGCGCTCACCAATATTTACTGAATGTGTGAACTAGAGGATGGATACCCGAACCGAGCCCGACGGGACCCGACGGGCCGGGCCGGGTTCGGACACATATTTTGAAATGACGTTCGGGTTCGGGTCGGGCTCGATCACGTCGGCGCGATAAGGCATTGAACATTTGAAATTTAAAACAGCTTATTATAATGTTTAACTGGATGCAAATGTTTGTTTTTGTGATTAAAATAAATGTAAAATATTACCCTAACATCCATCTTCATGTGTGCGGTAATTTGTTTATGTCGCTGTGACAACGCGCAACACGTGCGTGCATAATATTGCATATTTGGCTACATGTGGCTGGCAGCGCAACGATGGAAGACGTTAAAAAGAAGTTGGCCTCAGGAGATTTTAAAACCAACGAAAATGAAGGAAAGTCTACTGTGTGGAAGTTTTTCTACATAGTTGTCAAGACCGATAGTGATGAACATGTTGGTTATTGTTCAATGTAAGGGTTGTGGATTTCTCATGAAATATGACAGCAAGAGGACCGGGAATTCCGCCCTGCAGCGCCATGTCCAGTTGCTAAATAAAAGCGGGCTTTCTACACAAACAAACGTACGTGTCAATAGTATGAGAAAAAAAATGAGATTTTTAACTGTGTCGGGCTCGGACATAAATATCTTAATGCCTGTCGGGCTCGGGCCGGGCTCGGACAGAAAAATGCGGCCCGATCCGCACTCTAGTGTGAACTACTCAACAACGCATCAAAGAGGCTCGCTGACACCTCGCCGACACCTCACAAACGCCAGACAAATATCTAGCATAATAAATATCAGGAGCTGTTGGCCGACTCGACATCATGTGGTGTCAAGTGTCTTGACAAGCTACAGCCAATGAGAGAGCAAGGCATAGGTTGAGGTATAAACATGTTTAACTCACCTCCAGCTCTCTGTGTAGCACAGACAATCCCTGCTGCCCACATGTGCTGATATATTCTTTCACCCATTATCTTTGGTTTTTCGTTTTTCTGGGTTTTTCAGAACAGATCATAGCGCAAACAGCTTGTAGGGCTAATTTCATCCCAATGTCCATTTTCAAATAATTGACCCCTGTTTTGCGCATTGTTTTGCATCATTTAACTTCTTGCATGCATTTTCAAAATAAAACATGGTTAAAATTGCAATGAACTGAAAAAAAGTTGCTGTATGTAACAAATCAGGCGGGGCGGGTCCGACAGCCGTGGGAACGGAGTGATGCTGGTGGTGTGAGTGCTAATGAGCATCACCTGTGCACCACACCGGTCTCGAGTCTCACGGAGTAACTCCGGAAAGGATAAAAGGAGGAGTGACTATGACAGTGCGAGAGGAATGAGGACCAGGCCTAGATATTATATTGGTGTTTTGTTTTAATTTAAGTGGCAGTAGTCTTTACTTTCATTTTGTTATTTGTTTATTTTGTCATTCAAATTTTAAGTTGAACGTTTGCCGGTTCCCACCTCCTCCTTCTCTGAGCCTTTAAACCTTGTTACAATGGTGCCGAAACTCGCCTGGGTTGTGGAGGGGCCATGATGGACAGGAGCAGGTGACAGGGGACTCGCTATGTGGGTATGTGGCAAGAGGGGCGGGGCCAAGAGGCGTGGGAACGGAGCGAGGTGATTTACAGAGAAAATTCAAGTGTTCTCGTCTCGGTCGGGATCTGTGTAAAGCAGAAAGCATGACCTGCAAAGCTGGCACGTATGTGTCAGTGTCAAATAAAGGTGCTAGCGATCTAGAAGCCCACATAAGGAAAGTATTCCAAAAAAACACCAGGAGGACTAAAATTTGTTTATTTTTTACTGAAAAAGTGTAGTAGTATGTTTTGCATTTGTCAAGTATTAGTTAATGCATTCACCCCCAGCCTCCCCCTAAAAAACTAAAATATGGTCACCCTTATCATGTAGGCTACCTATTTTTTTAACTAAGCAAATTTAAGCATGTGAATAATGTAAAAAACACAAACAAAAATGATAAAAATGCAATAAACTATAACGGTGTAAAAAACAGTCAGCTCAGCTACAAGTATTACGCAGTTTAATATTTTTAAAAACTGTAATTTGCTCTGGCCCTCTTCCTGTTCGCCGGAGTGATGAGATACTTAGTAGACTCTCCTCATTCAATGGCTGGCTGTCTAAGTGGTGTCTGCAGAATAATATAGGGTTAATAGACAATTGGAAAAGTTTTTGGGGCAGACCTGACCTGTTGAAAAGAGATGGTATTCCTCCCTCCTGGGATGGTGCCGCTCTTCTCTCTAGTAATATGGCACTTAGTCTTAGAGCTCAAACATGAATTGGGGCTCAGGTCAGGAAGCAGACAGACTGGTTAAACCGACCGTCTGCTAGCTGTCTCACGTCACCAAGGTCAGATAAATCCCATCACAAAGAGACTCTTTCACCTAGATATCGTCATATAGAGACTGTGTCTGTTCCCCGAATTAGGAAATAGAAAAAAATTCCCAAACCCATTTAAGGGGAAAAAAATTAATCGATGTTCAACAAATAAAAAATAGATATGATACAGATGAACAAATGATAAAGCTTGAGTTGGTGAATATTCGATCCCTTACTTTAAAAGCACTTATTGTTAATGGTATGATTACAGATTATAACCTAGATATTTTGTGTCTGACAGAAACCTGGCTAAAACCAGACAATTACATTACTTTAAATGAGTCCACCCCACAAGATTTCTGTTATAAAAACGAGCCTCGTCTGAAAGGGAAAGGGGGAGATGTTGCTGTAATCTATAGTAATATCTTCAGAATCACTGAAAAGTCTAGTTTCAAATATAATTATTTTGAAGTGTTGGTGCTTAATGCAACACTATCTAATGTAAATGATAAATCGCGCTTGACATTTATGCTAGCTACTGTATACATGGCACTATACAGACTTGATCAAGTCAAGTCAAGTCAAGTCAAATATATTTATATAGCGCTTTTCACAATACAGATTGTATCAAAGCTGCTTCACAGTATCAATCAAAACAACTTAACAATGTTTTTTTATTACTGGAAAAAAAGACATCCAAGTTTGGTAGAGCTGATCAATGGTATGATTGGTTAATTAATTTGACTATCCCCAACTGAGCAAGCCAAAGGCAACAGTGGCAAGGAACCGAAAAACTCCATCCAGTGACCTAATGGTGTCCTAACACCCCATCAGATGACCCAATGGAGAAAAAAAAACCTTGGGAGAACCCAGGCTCAGTCGGGGGCCAGTTCTCCTCTGGCGTTTATGAACTAGAGGCCGAATTTACAGTAACTGTAAGATAAAAAATGTATATGAATGCCTGGCTAAATAGATGCGTCTTCAGTCTAGTTTTAAACTGGGAGAGCGAGTCTGAGCTACGAACAATATCAGGAAGGCTATTCCAGAGCTTCGGAGCTAAATGTGAAAATGCTTTGCCTCCTTTGGTGGATCTGGATATCCTAGGAATGACCAGAAGCCTCGAATCTAGTGATCTTAAAGAGCGCGATGGATTGTAAGGCGATAGAAGATCCGTTAAATAGACTGGAGCTAAACCATTTAGAGCTTTATAAGTCAAAAGCAATATCTTGTATTTAATACGGAACTTTATAGGTAACCAATGAAGTGATGATAAAATCGGTGTTATATGATCATATTTTCTTGACCTAGTAAGAACTCTAGCGGCTGCATTTTGGACTAACTGTAGCTTGTTTATTGAAGATGCAGGACAACCAGCTAATAAAGCATTACAGTAATCTAGTCTCGAGGTCATGAATGCATGAACTAACTTTTCTGCATCAGAGACTGATAGCATATTACGTAGCTTAGCAATGTTTCTAAGGTGGAAAAAGGCAGTTTTTGTAACATATGAAATATGCTTTTCAAAAGACAGGTTGCAGTCTAATGTAACACCCAGGTCTTTTACTGTAGCGGATAAAGTAACAGGGCATCCTACTATGTTAAAGTCGTGCTGTGAAAGGTTTTGTGGACGTTTTTTAGAACCGATAAGTATTACCTCTGTCTTGTCTGGATTTAATAAAAGAAAATTACGCGTCATCCAATCTTTTATATCTTTAACACAATCTGTCAATTTGGATAATTTAGCGTATTCATCTGGCCGTGATGAAATATATATTTGAGTGTCATCAGCATAACAATGGAAACTAATTCCATGTTTCCTTAGAATATTACCAAGTGGCAGCATATATATTGAGAATAATAAAGGGCCTAACACAGATCCCTGCGGCACTCCATAGTTTGCCTAAGTTATAATTGATTTTTCTCCATTTAAGTAGACGAAATGGTAGCGGTCAGATAAGTATGACCTGAACCAGCTTAATGCTTGTCCTTGAACACCAGTGTAATTTTGTAGTCGATCTAAGAGTATTGTGTGATCTATAGTATCGAACGCAGCACTAAGATCAAGTAAAACTAGTACTGAGATACAGCCTTGGTCCGAAGCTAAAAGTAAATCATTTGTGATTCTAACAAGCGCAGTTTCAGTGCTATGATGTGGCCTGAATCCAGACTGAAACTTTTCATAGATGTCGTTTTCTTGCAAGAAAGAGCCGAGTTGAGCGGACACAACTTTTTCTAATATTTTTTACATAAATGGAAGATTCGAAATGGGTCTGTAATTTGCTAGGTTATTTGGATCTAATTGTGGTTTCTTAATAAGAGGTTTTATAACTGCCAGCTTGAACGTTCTTGGAACATGACCTAAAGATAAAGATGAGTTAATAATATTGAGAAGAGGCTCTTCCACTATAGGTAACACTTCTTTCAGTAGTTCAGTTGGTATAGGATCTAATAAACATGTTGTTGTTTTAGATGAAGTGATGTTTATTTAACTCTTTTTGTTCTATGGTTGTAAAGCATTGTAATTGTTCTTGCGGGGTGATAATTGCGGCCGAATTATAAGGCGCGAGCAAGGATCGAACGTTTACGATTTTGATTCTGATGCTTTCAATTTTCTCGGTGAAGAAGTTCATGAAATCATTACTACTAAACTGTAACGAGGTATTTTGTTCAGACGACGTCTGTTTATTTGTTAGTCTAGCCACGGAATTAAATAAAAACCTTGGATTATTTCAGGTGTTTTCTATTAATTTGCTGAGGTGCTCAGGCCTGGCCGTTTTAAGTGCCTTTTTATAAAGTGACATACTGTCTTTCCACGCGATTCTAAAGACCTCTAAATTAGTTTTTTTCCATTTACGCTCTAAATTACGGGTTTCTCTCTTTAAAACATACGTAGTATTATTGTACCTTGGTGCTATACTTCTTTCTCTGACCTTTTTTAATCTAATGGGTGCAACAATATCCAATGTTCTAGAGAGAATGGTGCTCATAGTGCTAGTTAGTTCGTCTAATTCATCTGTTTGTTTGGGTTCAGGCAGCAGCTGAGACAGATCAGATAAGCTATTTGAGAAATGATCTATGGTGGATGGACGAATTGTTCTACCCGGTCGATAACGTGGCGCAGCATGACATATTACAGCAGTGCGTAATATGCAAGTTACCAAGTAGTGGTCAGTGACATCATCACTTTGTGGAATGATATCTATATCGGTTGGATCGGTTCCATATGATATAATTAAATCGAGTGTATGATTAAGACGATGAGTTGGTCCGGTGACGTTTTGCTTGACCCCGAAGGAGTTTAATAAATCTGTAAACGCAGCCCCTAACGCATCATTTAAATTATCTACGTGTATGTTAAAATCCCCAACAATTAATGTTTTATCGACGTTGACCAAAATATCTGATAGAAAGTCAGCAAACTCTTTTAGGAAATTGGTGTAAGGCCCTGGAGGTCTATATACGGTAGCCAATGCTAGAGATAATAGGAATTTTTTTCTTACATCTAAGAGCGTAACATTTAGCACTTCAAACGAATTAAACCTATGACGAGTTTTCTGAGTAACATTAAGGATATCTCTGTAGATTGTTGCAACACCGCCGCCATGACCAATCAGACGGGGCTCATGCTTATAACAGTATCCTGGCAGAGTAGACTCATTTAGACCGAAATAATCATTTGGTTTAAGCCAGGTTTCAGTAAGGCACAGAACAACTAAATTATTATCTGTGACCATTTCATTTACAATAACCGCCTTAGATGTGAGCGATCTAATGTTTAGAAGACCTAGCTTTAGAAATTGTTTTTGTTCACTAATAGCGAGATTTTTTGTTTTAATAACAATTAGATTTTTTCTAGATCCCGCAGTAGATTTATTATTTGATCTTAGTAAACGAGGAATAGACACAGTTTCTATGCAATGTTCTACACTAGTATTAATATCAATTAAATTGGTGCAGTAGAGACTGTGATTTGGATTTTTGGTTACTAGTCAAATGGTATTTAACATCAAAGAATTTGCTGATTTTTTATCAGAGTTTGTACTGGCTGTAGATAAAGTCCTAATTGTTGGTGATTTTAATATACATATAGATAATGAAAAAGACGCATTGGGATTGGCATTTAGAGACATTCTCTATTGGAGTTAGACAAGACGTGTCAGGACCTACTCATTGTCGTAGTCATACTCTAGATCTAATATTGTCGCATGGAATCAATGTTGATGCTGTTGAAATTCTGCAGCAGAGCGATGACAATCACTATCAAGTCTTGTGTAAACTTAATTTAGCCAAGGCAGCAAAGCCGACTCGGTGTTACAAATATATTAGACCCAGGGACGTGCGGTCAGGGTAGGCAGGGTAGGCAGTGCCTCACCAAAGGAAATGTTGACATTACATTTATTAATTCCAAGAGCTTTATTAATTCACCACATTATTAATTGCATTTATTTTATTCCAAATATAATTTTTTGTAACAAAATATTTCAGTAATACACATATAATATACTCTTTTTGCCATTGTTTGCTCCTAAAAATCATTGTTTCATGCAGAAAATTCAAGGCCATGGCCATTGAGGCAGAGGTTAGCTGTGCCTCTTTGGTCCATAGAACGTAGTTTACATAGATTTGCGCATGCGCAGTCAGTTCTCGTGCTGTCTTGAATTATCAACATTGAGGCAGAGACCAAGCGTGCTTCATGTCACGTGATCCACACGCTCTCACTCACTCCGCGCTTCAAGCTACTTAGCATCTAGCGGCGCCTAGCGTTGGAAGCGTCTATGAAGAAAAAGAGTTGTGGTCGTTAACGGGAAACCGTTGTAGACGAAGTCCATGCGTCTATCCCTCTGGACAAAGATGTCAATTACTTTGTTGTAAAAGTCCTCTTTGTTGGGTGTATTTCTCAATTTTGTGAGTCTCTCCTTTTCAATGGAAATAAGAGCCAAGGAGGAAAGTCTGCTCCATTCACGTCAGAGGCGGCCGCGCCATTGGGTGTGCAGTTGCCGCAGCACAGCCTATGAACGAACCATACGCTCACTGTGCTAACGTTAGCTGTGCAGCTGCAAATGCGTTTTACATATAGGCTTCAGTTAATCGAGGAAAAGGAGTTTCGTCTACAAATAAAAGTAAGCACCCCCTTTAAAACGTAAATTATTCATTTATTTATTATTTTTAAAACCCTTATATTGGCTTGTGTGTGTTGTCTGATGGTGGGATAGGGCTGCTGTGCGCTGACACCAAAATGTTCTCTCTTCCATACCCTGGTGCGCCGTCACCTCTGCCACATTTGTACTGTAGGTCTATCTGTGCGATTATGGTGCATTTCGTAAGGGTTAAAATGCTGTTTTGTAGTTCTCTTTTTTTAATTCGCTGACAACGCGCCGCCTCCCTCTCTTACTGTGTCCCGCACAAAACATTTGTTTGTTGTATAAGTCATAAGATAGATGTGTCAATTAATTTGATTTTTAGATTTGATTGTGCATTAGCCTCACATATGACTGACTTTGCTGTATGCAGGCAGCGATGTGATGATGCCTGATATGAACTTGGGTTGCTACATTAACTGAATGAATATATGAACATATATGCCACATTGATAGGTCACAGCGTACCCATGACAAGATTTCACCGCACGTTACTGATTAGACCTATCACTTCTGTCACTAAAGATCGCTTTATTAATAATAATCCTGATCAGTTTCATCTCCTCAGTATCCCAGATAGCTTAGAAAAACTCGATATTGCGACAGAAACTTTTGACTCACTCTTTTCCAACACTTTAGACACAGTTGCTCTTTTGCGCTTAAAGAAGATTAAAGAAAATAGTCCAACGCCGTGGAACAATGAGCACACTCAGTGTTACGATGGCGCAGACACAGAGGAATCCATTTGCAGCTTTATAGAGAATGGTCAACAGGCAGGGTAAATCAACAGCAGACAGAAACAACGAAGAGGGCAAAGAGCAATCCGGGTCAAGACAGGCCGAGAACGATCAGAGGTCGGGGTACACAGTCCTAGATCAGTAATCAGATACAGAAATAAACACTTGGAATTGAAAGCCAGGGCAATGCAATACTTCACAGAGAAGTGGTGTGTGGAAGTGGCTTTTATGTGTGTGTAAATTAAGTGCAGGTGTGTGTGCAATCAGTGCAGTGCAGGTATATGGTGTTTGTTGTAATCAGTCCAGGGAGGTGTATGATGGGAAAAGTAGTCCAAGTTAACCCAGGAAGTGCGTGGCTAATCGTGACAGAGCCCCCCCTTTAAGAGCGGCTTCCAGACGCTCAAAAACCAAAACAAAAACACAAGAGTTCAGGAGGTTGGTGAAGCGGAGGTGGTCTTGGGGGGAGGGATGGAGGGCCAGGTCCATGCAGGGGAACGGGACCATGGCATGCAATGGTCCCATCGTGGGTCGTGGAGTGTGGGTGGAGCCGGCTGTGCAGGCGACCAGGGCGGAGCAGGCGACCAGGGCGGAGAAGGCTGTGCAGGCGACCAGGGCGGACAAGGCAGTTCAGGCGGCCAGGGCGGACAAGGCAGTTCAGGCGGCCAGGGCAGACAAGGCAGTGAAGACCCTTCGAGCAGCCACGGCGGCGAAGACCCCTCGGACGACCACGGCGGTGAAAACTCTTCGGGCGGCCACGGCGGTGAGGATCATTCTGGTGGCCGTGGGCCCCTGTGCTGACATGGCGAGGGCCTACTGAGAAAAAAATTATTGGGGGTAGTTACGGGGTCATAGGCTGGAGCAGGGACCGGCTCAGGAACAGACAACGGCTTAGGAACAGACACCGGCTCAGGAACAGACACCGGAATGGCCATCTTGTCCGGAGACACTGGCTCGGCGGCGGCCATCTTGTCCGGAGACACTGGCTCGGCGGCGGCCATCTTGTCCGGAGACACTGGCTCGGCGGCGGCCATCTTGTCGGGAGACACTAGCTCGGGAGACGTGACGTGAACAGTCTCTGGATCGGCAGACATGACGTGAACAGTCTCTGGAAGCTCTGCTGAGACGTGACGAGGCTCTGGAAGCTCTGCTGAGACGTGACGAGTCTCTGGAAGCTCTGCTGAGACGTGACGAGGCTCTGGAAGCTCTGCTGAGACGTGACGAGGCTCTGGCTGAACAGGCTCTGGCTGGACAGGCTCTGGGAGACGGGACCCTGGAACGATGGTCTTCTTGACCCTCCGCACTGACATCAGCGGGAGCTGTGCCACGGTGGACATCAGTCCTGGACGCCCATAGACTGAACCCATGGCTAGTTTGATGGTTGAAGTGACGAGAAGATTCTCAGGCAGTGCGGTCGTGATAACATCCTCCTCCACCTTCCCTACAGTGAAGGGGGATCCACAAAACTCCAGGACAAAGTCAATACACTGTGCCAGGGTCCAGCTGGGGTCTTCCTCTGGTAAATTTGAGCTAATGTCCTGGTCTAGTCCACTCCAGAAACAGTCCTTTAGCATAGCATCATCACCAGGAACGAGGTGACTATAAAAAAGAAACTCCTCCACATAATCCACATAAACTTTACTCCTGGATGGTACCTGTTAGATCCATATTGGTCAGTTGTGCTGCTGGATTCATTTTGGCAAAGTATTCTGTTACGATGGTGCAGACACAGAGGAATCCGTTTGCAGCTTTATAGAGAATGGTCAACAGGCAGGGTAAATCAACAGCAGACAGAAACAACGAAGAAACCAAAGAGCAAGATCACAGGCAAAGTTCAGGGCAGGCAGCAAAAGACAAAGTCCAAAGAGCAATCCAAGACAGGCAGAGAATGATCAGAGGTCGGGGTACACAGTCCTAGGTCAGTAATCAGATCAGCAGATACAGAGATAAACGCTTGGAATTGAAAGCCAGGGCAATGCATTACTTCACAGAGAAGTGGTGTGTGGAAGTGGCTTTTATGTGTGTGTAAATGAAGTGCAGGTGTGTGTGCAATCAGTGCAGTGCAGTTGTATGGTGTTTGGTGTAATCAGTCCAGGGAGTTGTATGATGGGAAAAGTAGTCCAAGTTAACCCAGGAAGTGTGTGGCTAATCGTGACACTCAGGCCCTAAAGAGAGCAGCCAGAAAAATGGAGCGCAACTAGAAGAAAACAAAACTAGACGTTTTTCGAATTTCGTGGAGAGAGAGCACGATTGTGTACAGAAAAGCCTTAAAAACTGCTAGATCTGCTTATTTTTTGACTCTCTTAGAAGAAAACAAACACGACCCTAGGTATTTATTTGACACAGTGGCTAAATTAACAAGAAATAAAGCTTCTACTTCTGAAGCTTCTGAAGAGCGTAGCAGTAATGACTTTATGAACTTCTTTACTTACAAGATTGATAATATTAGGGACAAAATTATAACTATGCAACCGTCTCCTACGTTATTGCATCAGGCAGTGCAGTGTAGTCTCACTGACAAAAAATTCCATTCATTCATTGCTATAGGAGAGGGTGAATTGTCTAAACTTGTTAAATCATCTAAATTGACAACATGTATGTTAGACCCTATACCAACTAAGCTATTGAAAGAGATGCTTCCAGAGGTCATAGATAAACTAGCTATTATTAAACCGCTTGTTAAAAAACGCAACTTGATCCTACAGAATTAGTCAATTACAGGCCGATCTCAAAACTACCTTTTCTGTCAAAGATACTAGAAAACGCATTATCCTCACAACTATGTTCCTTTTTAGAAATAAATGGTGTCTGCGAGGATTTAAAGTCAAGATTTAGACCGTACCATAGTACTAAGACAACTCTCATTAGAGTCACAAATGATTTGCTCTTATCATCCGATCATGGTTGTATCTATTAGTGTTACTCGATCTTAGTGCTGCATTTGATACTATTGACCTCAACATTCTTTTAAATAGACTCAAAAATTATGTTGGCATTAGTGGAATTGCACTAGCATGGTTTAAATCATACTTATCTGACCGTTATCAGTTTGTAGCAGTAAATTAAAAGATGTCTTATCGATCACAAGTTCAGTATGGCGTACCACAAGGCTCAGTACTAGGACCGTTGCTGTACTAAGATACTCAGCTCTATATTCCTTCAAGCCCTGACGAAACTTACCAATTCACAAAGTAAACGGAATGCATAGCTGATATAAAAAACTGGATGACTAGTAATTTCCTACTACTTAATTCTGAAAACACAGAGATTCTAATTATTGGACAAAAAAAAACGTCCTCACGTAATAACCTAGAATACTGTCTAACACTTGATGGCTGCTCTGTCAAGTCCTCGTCGTCGGTTAGGAACCTGGGTGTGCTCTTTGATAGCAATCTTTCATTTGAAAGTCAGGTGTCTAGTATCTGTAAAACCATTTTCTTCCATCTTAAAAATGTATCTAAATTACGTCATATGCTCCCAATGACAAATGCAGAACAATTAGTTAATGCGTTCATGACATCAAGGCTAGATTATTGTAATGCTCTTATGGGTGGTTGTCCTGCACGCTTAATAAACAAATTACAGCTGGTCCAAAACGCAGCAGCTAGAGTTCTTACCAGAACCAGGAAGTATGACCATATTAGCCCGGTTCTGTCAACACTGCATTGGCTCCCTGTTAAACATCGTATACATTTGAAAATATTGCTGATTACTTACAAAGCACTAAATGGTTTAGGGCAATTCCATGCAAAGGTCATCTTTACCATGAAAAAATAAAGTTTTAACCAAAAGAACAAAACCCTTTTTAAGTTGTCAATTTAGGTCTGTAATATACTGTATTAATGTGCTTTAACAAAAATTAAGAAAATTGCCTTGTTTATCCACCAGATATGAGGTGAGCAACGATGCTTAAATTACATTTTCAACCAGCCATATTTCATGCTTTCAAAAAAAGGTATCAAAGACCCCCCTTTTTAAACTTTATTTTAACAGTAAGCATTTTGCAGAAAGATGGAGGCATGCCTGAGAAATAAATATACTAATTTGGTCATAACAGCACTGCCTGTTGAATTTATAAGGGCTATAATAAAGAGGTCTTGACGCTTCAGTGCACTGTCACGTCCATAACGTTTTAAAGGTTTAGTTTATTTAATATGACAATTATAAATTCAAATAACTTGAAACTTTATTTACAAAGCTAAATTATGTTTATGCTTATTAGGATAGACATTTCATCTCACTACTTTGCTCTGAACAACCATAATAATGCGTTACGGACGTGACCGTTACGGACGCTTCATATTAAAATCATGCATATGACTATTGTGATCTGTTTCAAGACAGAAATGATTTTGGCCACTTCATTTTAAGTTTTGTTTTGTAGAGACACTTTACTTAAAGTGAATTTCGTTTTGTATAAATTGTATCTTAATTTTAAATCAAAGTTTCATCAATCAATTGCCTGGATTTAATAAATAAGCAAATATAGCATGGAGGTGCGATCACTTGCAACACGTAAACTTGAGCGCGTCTCACAACTGAACAGAAACTCAACGTATGCCTCTCAGAAATATAGCCTATCTATAGAAAGATTGCAAAGATCAAAACGAAAAGAAACAGGCAACTCTCTGATTGTGTAATCTGTATGTGCTTTTTCCACCACCAAGTCCCTTTAGAGGCTCGGTACGATCACGCTGACAAAATAATAATAATAATAATAATAATAATAATAATAGGCTAATAGTATTGCGTGTCAATTATTTTGTCAAATAATTTTTATACGAAATAAAATGTGATGATTTTGACTCGCGACTGTGCATTAAAATCCATAAACTGGCCGAAAACCGTGCGATCATTTAGACACAAAAAACGTAGGCGTTACATGATTGCTAGTGACCCACATCTACGGACAATAATGTCCATCGGTTCACCTGACTGTGGAGGAAACCTGTGATTTGAACTCCTATATGAGAAACATTAATTGTTAATGTATTTTAATTTTGACTGTCTTCCATAATAGTCTCTGCTTTAATGTTCCGTCTATGTGTTTATAGTAGCCTATTCACGTCCTAGTCGAGAGGCGTCCTGCAATTGCGCGAGGAACCTGATTGGTTTAGGCGCGAAACAGGCGCCCTCTAATTCGCTCGCGCTTCCTGTCATTCAAGCTCAGGTTTTGACAGCTCGAAGATAGCGTTATCTTAAAGCTAAACGCCTACCACGACAGATGGATAAAATGGTAAGATGATAATAAAAACCGCACACCATCAGGGAAAATAAATTGAATAAAAATCTAGTTATATTAATGTGTCATATCAAATAGCTTCGTCACCTCAGAGTCATCACCTCAGATAACATACCATGACAATATAACAACCTACTTTATATCATTAGTTAAGAAGAATTTTCATGAATTACAATTATAAAGATGAAAGTGTTAAGCATGAACGAATGAAATACATAAATCAAATAAATACCTTCACCCTCATCTTCTCTTATTGTCAATTATTTTACTTATTGAATTAAGATGTACAGTAAGATCCAAGCTAAAAAAATAACTAATTCATAATTGGGGGGGGGGGGGGGGGGGGGGGATCTTCAGAATCATTTCAGACAGTCTTCTTTATGCGAAAACACAGCCATTATGCGTCAACAAAAGTCCCATGATGGTTTGATTGTTGATTTTCCAAACAGATTCTATGTATTTCAGACGTGTCACATCCATATCAGGGTTTCCCTTTCGAGAGGTCTCTCCTATTGCGTAAGTAGCTTACGCTATGGGAAAACTCCTTTTCTCGAGAATATTGAAGTCTTTATGTAAAACGCATTGCAGCTGCACAGCTGACAGCAATGAACGAAGGAACTCGGTCATTGGCTGTGCTGCGGCAACTTGCTTGAACCAATGACGGGGCGACTCTGAATGCGCGACCAATGAGCGCGCTTCGCGCCTGCGCGCGTCAGAGCCCGCCAAGATGGGCGTGGCCAAGCTATATATTGGGCGCCCCGTCATGAGAGTTCTTTAGATTTAATCTCCTTCAGCGAACACCTTCTTCGCTGGATCCTCCGGATTATTGGAAGCCTTCGCCGCCGTGGAAAAGCATACCAGCGGGATTGCTACGAGGACGTCGGCACCTTCAGCCGCCTTCAAGCACCTCCTACTGAGCCATCCGGCGCGCCATATACGCAAGTATTTTACATCTGTCCGCCCCGCGACATTTGTGAAAGAGCAAATTTCCATTAACCCTCTGAGACCTAAGGGTATTTTTACAATAAATTTTTCGTCTGGTGTTATTCACTAAAAAAAGCTTGTAAAACATCAACACTTTTGTGCACAGACAATTGACACACATCTTTTTTTTCAGGACAAATTGAACTTTCAGCTTATCTGTGTTTCATTGATGTCACCTGAATGTAAAATAAGTTATGGGACCACAAAGACAAATGAAAAAATAAATCGGAAATTGAATCACTCAAATATTTATTGAAATCACACACAAATAAATAAAAGCTAAGCAATTTTCCTTTGGAAAACAGTTTGTTCAAGTCTTTGGAGTCCTGGAGCACAGGAATGAACATTATAACTTGAACAGAACAAAAAATATTTACATTTTTCCAAAGGAAGTCCAGGCGTTTTGGGCCTCATGAAAATCACTGATGCCAAGCCTCAAAACAGTTCCTATCAGGAATCACACAGAGGGCCACATCACAGGCTTTGCATTTCCAGGGGGTGGCCTGTTTCACCTGCCTTGTCTGTTTGCAGTTCACACATTGCCTTCTACCATAGGTGGCCTTCTTGCTTGCTTCAGTTTGTTCCGATGTTTGGACGGGTACATGGTTACTTTGTTGCTGGGTGGGAGGAACAGCAACTGTAACACCACAGAGTTGGGCTGTCAGCTCCTCCAGAAAAGCCCTGTGGGTCATGGGCTGTTGCTGCTTCTCTGCACAAACTTCCTTGTGAAGTAAAAAACTGTTGGTCGCAGCAATGTCCAAAAAATGGAAAAACAGTGTCCTGTACCATCTCATTGTTTTATGGTGAACTGAGTAGTATTGGATGAGTTGATCAGAAAGATCAACACCTCCCATATTCTTGTTGTATTCAGTGACCGGGGTTGGGCATGGAATGGATTTGGTGTTCCAGCCTCCATCTGGAGTTCTTACCTTTCTCTGAACTGTGTTGCCAGAGAAGGCCGGGTGAATTGTGGAGCAGACAGAGACTTCCCGAGTGTCCATCCACTTTACAATTAGATCAATTACTGTTTTTGTATTTGATTTTTCACATAAGATTACAATGGCTGAGATTGCTACTGTACCCCCAACCCACCACAGCTATAATATGACCATTCGCTTTCCAGCCAAAAGGTGTGACCAACCCCCCACTATTCTCTCCACAGGTAAAAGGTGTGACCAACCCCCCACTACAACATCCTTTGTTTGTATCTCTAGGTAAACTCAGACAAACAATGGCTGAGAGACAAAGTGTAATCCACAACTCTGTAACAAACATAAACAAATGAAATACTACTTTTACAGAACTTATTTTTACATATTTAGAAAATTTATATTTTATCATATTAGTTTTTTCTTCTTTTTTTATACTTTTTACAGTAAATAAACTCAGACATACAATGGTTGAGAGACAAAGAGTGTAATCTACAACTCTTACTACTCTGTAACAAACACAGAAAAACGAAATACTATTTTACATAACTTATTTTTCCATATTTAGAAAATGTATATTTTATCATATTAGTTTTTGTTTATTTTTATACTTTTACAGTAAATAAATAAATGTAACTTACTCTTCAGCAGGGTCTAGACGATTCTGGTAATCAAGTTCCTCATCAGTCAAAAAGCTCTCTTCTCCAGAAAATCCATCATCCTCCATAGCATCAAAAAAAGCCAGTGCTTGATTTACATCCATGTTTCTCAATCTCTGAGGATCCATTATTCTCCGTGTTTCTCTGTGTATTATTCAAAACTCGCGTCTCTCTGTGCGTCTCTCTCTCTCTCTCCTCGAAACCGCTGTGCCGTGCGTCTCTCTCTTTCCAAAATATCACCCTTGGTTCATGCGTAATGACGCACACCAACGTGGACGACGGATCAGCCTGTCATTGGTCAACAACCTCACGCAAAGCATCGCGAGATGTCCAAAATGGCAGCCAGCATCAAACTAGCAGCAAATATGACGGAAAATTTATAAATTATGGACTTCAGAGATCAAAACTGGGATATACACATATGGATTTATTACTGAAACACTCTGAAAGGACGCACAAGTTCCAGGCTGGATAGAAAACCTTCTGAAAAGGCTAGAAAGACACCAAATACACCCCCGTGACGGCTAGAGTGTTAGCTTTCTGCTGCAAAAAACGGTAAGGAAATCGATCAATTTTTCATCAAATAATATCAATATTTATCGGAGGAGTCGTGTGGCGTCGTCGACGTTTCAAATGCCTTCCTGCGCGTCGTGCAGAGACCTTCTCCCGGACGGGGATCGTCACATCATCTGCGCTCGCTGCCTGGGCCGTGACCACGCAGAAGCTGCATTGACCAAGGGCGGATGCCCGGAATGTGATGACCTGGGTCTCTCCGCACTACGGGCTCGCCTCGCCGCTTTCGCCGTGAGCGAGCCCATCGCCACCCCTCTGTTTGAGCCGCGCACTAAGAAAAAGCGCCGCTCACAGAGGCTTCCTGAACCTGAGCTCAGTGACGTCACGCCGAGCCAGTCTCCGCGTGCTTCACCGCCGCTCTTGCCTTCCCCACCGCCGGTTCAGTTCACCCAGCCGGACCCACACCCCTCTGGCAGAGCGGTGGGCCTTGTGACTTTCGGCGCGTCCGAGGACGACGGGGGAATGGACGACAGCTTGTCCATCGACGCTGCATCGGACGACTGGCCGGGCTCCACTCTCGACCCCGCCCCGTCGACGCTAGCTAGCACGAGCGGGGGCTCCACTATGGATACTGAGATTATCCGTGTCCTCTCTAAGGCCGTGGAAGACCTCGGGCTCGATTGGTCTTCTCCCGAAGAGCCAACCCGGAGCCGACTGGATGAGTGGTTTCTGCAGGGGCGCCAGCAGGCCCCTCGGCAAAGGCCTTCTCCCTTCTTCCCGGAAGTTCACGACGAACTCACCAAGTCGTGGAAAGCCCCCCACTCTGCGCGCCTAAAGCCTTCTTTTTCTTCTTCGCTCTCCTCAGTGGACGGCGCGAAGGAAAGAGGCTACGAGGGAACGGCGCCCCTCGAGGAGGCCGTGGCCAATCATCTCTGCCCGCCCTCCACCTCCGGATGGAAAGCCAAAGCTTCCCACCCCTCGAAACCCTGCCGCACTACCTCTGCTCTTGCCGGTCTCGCCTACGCCGCCGCCGGCCAAGCTGCATCAGCGCTTCACTCAATGGCGGTACTTCAAGTGTTCCAAGCCAAGCTTCTCCGCTCTATGGACGAGTCTGGCCCCGAACCCGAAGCCTTCAGGGACTTACGCAGCGCGACTGATATAGCTCTGCGAGCCACGAAGGCCACCGCCCAGTCCATCGGCCGTGCTATGGCTAATTTGACTGTTCTCGAGCGCCATCTGTGGCTGACTCTGACTGAAATGAAGGACGCGGATAAGGCGCCATTTCTCGATGCGCCTATCTCCACCAGCGGGCTGTTTGGACCGGCGGTTAAAGGTTTCGCCGAACGCTTCACTGAGGCCCAGAACGCTTCACAAGCTATGCGTCATCTCCTGCCAAAGCGCTCCAGCTCATCGCAGAGCAGACAGAGACCGCCGCAGCCGCAGCGGGCTAGAACAGCCCCCACCACCTCTCAGCCCGCGCCTCAGGCTGACGCTCGACGCCGCTCGCGCTCTCACAACCGCAAACCGCCTCCTGAGCGACGGGGTCCTCGGCCCAAGATTGTGCTGAACCCTGAGCCTCGAAAGCCGTCCTAGCCGCAGAAATGAGAAGAGAGAGTACGTGTCTCGCAAAAGCCGGACCACTCTCTCCGCAAAAGCTCAAACATTACCCAGTCCCCTTACAGGCGGCTGGATATGTCCATACAGCAGTCAATGGGCCAGTCACAGAGCTCGCTCACCTGCAAACAAACGCCGTTTTTACGGCGACGCACAGAAAACACAAAAAGAGTCTTTTTCTGCCTGCATCACTAAGGGTTCACATGTCCACAAAGTGTGCATTCCCAGATACTGTCAAAACAGTGCCAAATTCATTCCCAGCTCAGGCTGCGCTTCCCATGAATGTAGATCACGTGCCTACGGTCATGTACGCACCACTACACACAAGCACTGTTCACACAGTTATAAATTCATCCCCAGTAAAAGCGGGAAACATTATAAAAGTGACGCGTGTGCCTACCACTGTTTATGCACCCCCACTTATAAACACTGCCCTTACAGTGTCAAACAAAACCTCAGCTCAGGCTGCGAGTTTTACAAACACAGCGCGCACTGTTGTAATCACACACGCGCCCATTCACTCAGCTGCTCAGCGCGCGCCCGCGCCCCTGAGAGCTATGAGCTCAGGCGATTCGCTAGCCGGGTCCCTACGTCACAGCGGCCCGCCCCTAGCCTGTATTCAGCCCATATCTGTACACGCAGCGGCATGGGAAAACATTCCAGATATGCCGAAATGGGTATTAAATATAGTAAAGCACGGATACTCGCTCCAGTTCGCTCGCAGGCCACCACGTTTTACGACTGTGGTCGAGACGAAAGTGAGAAAAGAGTGTTCACATGTTCTACGCACCGAGGTGCGCAAACTAATAGAAAAGGGCGCTGTGGAAACTGTTTCCCCCTCTCTGAGCGGGACAGGATTTTACAGCCGCTATTTTCTCGTCCCGAAAAAGGATGGCGGTCTCCGCCCCATCCTAGATCTCAGACACCTGAACAAAGCACTAATGATTCGCTCGTTCAGAATGTTAACAACCAAGCATATCCTCGCGCAAGTGCGCCCAGGAGATTGGTTTCTCTCAGTGGATCTGAAAGATGCTTACTTTCACATTCCAATAGCGCCTCATCACAGGCCGTTTCTGAGATTCGCTTTCGAGGGACAGTCATACCAGTACACAGTACTCCCGTTCGGCCTGTCCCTGGCTCCCCGTACATTCACGAAATGTATGGATGCAGCACTTTCCCCCCTAAGACAAAGGGGAGTGCGAATACTGAATTATCTCGACGATTGGCTGGTTCTAGCACAATCAGAGAGTCAGCTAATAACACACAGATCTTGGATTATCAGCCATTTAGAATGCCTGGGTCTAAGAATCAATTTTGCAAAAAGCATACTATCTCCCAGCCAGAGAATTTCTTTCCTGGGAATAGTTCTAGACTCGATGCAAATGACAGCACGTCTCTCATCGGAGCGCGCGCTCACTATCCGGCGCCTTGCAACATCATTCAGAGCGGGCGCGCGCGCCCCCGTCAAACGGTTTCAGAGGATGCTCGGTCTCATGGCCTCAGCATCGGCCGTACTCCAGCTAGGATTGTTGCATATGCGCCCTCTCCAACGCTGGCTCAAGAGCCGCGTCCCTACTCACGCGTGGCGTTCGGGCCACTTTTTAATCAGAGCGAACCACGGCTGTATAAAAGCCCTGACGCACTGGAAAGCCGCCGACTGGTACCAGTCAGGCGTGAGTCTGGGTGTGAACACAAGGAGAAAGATGATAACGACAGATGCCTCCAAAATAGGTTGGGGGGCCCTTTACGAGGGCAGGCCTGTCTCCGGCTTTTGGTCAAACCCGGAGAAGCGCCTACACATAAACTGTCTGGAAATGAAATCGGTCGCTTTGGCTCTCAGAGCCCTGCTCCCACATCTAAAAAACGAACACGTCCTGGTCCGAACGGACAACATGACGGTAGTGTCGTACATAAATCGCCAGGGTGGACTCAGGTCGAGCTCCATGCATTCAATGGCCAGGAGACTCATTTTATGGTCCCAGCACAACTTGCGCTCGCTGAGAGCAGCGCATGTGCCAGGCGCCCTGAACCAGGGGGCAGACATGTTATCCAGAGACAAGATTCTCCCAGGAGAATGGGCTCTCAACCCTCTGACGATTCAGTGGTTATGGAAAACCTTTGGCAAAGCGGAGATCGACCTCTTCGCCTCCAAGGAGAACGCGCACTGCTCTCTTTTCTTCACGAAAAGCACGGACGCGCTCGCCCAGAGCTGGCCGAGCCGCCCCTTATATGCCTTTCCCCCGATCGCGATGCTGCCACAGGTCATCAGTCGGGTCAGAGAGGAGGGAAACGCAGTGCTGCTGATAGCCCCACTCTGGAAGAACCAAACATGGTTTCCAGATCTGATGCAAATGCAATCTGCACCACGGCCGATTCCACTGAGGCCAGACCTCCTCAGTCAGGCCAGCGGGATGATATTTCATCCCCGCCCCGATCTGTGGGCCCTTCATGCATGGCCCCTCAACGGGTTCCCAGGAACCTCGCGAGCGGAGCACTAAAAACCATCGCTGAGGCGCGGGCGCCCTCCACGAGACGCTTATATGCCCAGAAATGGAAAGTGTTCGGTGACTGGTGTAATACCAAGGGCCTGAACCCTGTAACATGCGAGATTACGAGTGTACTCGTTTTCCTACAAGGGCTTCTGGAGGCGGGCCGCACCCCCTCCACGCTCAAAGTATATGTGGCTGCCATCACAGCGTCACACGACCTTGTAATGGAACGTCCATTGGGAAGAAACGACCTAATTATTCGTTTCCTAAGGGGCGCCAGGAGGATGAACCCTTCACGCCCCCCCTCAGTGCCGATCTGGGACCTAGCTACGGTCCTAGACGCTCTTAAAGGGCCCCCGTTCAAACCACTCCGAACCGTGCACCTTAAACAGCTCTCGCTCAAGACGGCGCTCTTGCTGGCACTCGCCTCGGTCAAGAGAGTGGGCGACCTGCACGCGCTTTCAACAAGCGCTGCCTGCCTAGAATTCGGACCTAACGACTGCAGGGTCGTCCTTAGACCGAAACATGGGTATATTCCTAAAGTGCTCACCACTCCCTTCAGAGCACAGGTTATCTCCCTAACTGCGCTTTCGTCTTCAGCAGACGAACACGACGCTAATCTACTCTGCCCCGTTAGGGCTCTCAGAGTGTATTTGGAGCGTTCTGTCCTATTCAGACAGACAGAACAACTGTTTGTATGCTTTGGCAGCCGTACGAAAGGTTCCGCCGTTTCAAAGCAGAGAATCTCTCACTGGATAGTCGAAGCTATAGCTCTGGCTTATGAAGCTAAGGGACTTCAATGCCCCTGGGGAGTCAAAGCACACTCCACCAGGAGTGTGGCTTCTTCCTGGGCATGGTCGAGCGGGATACCGATCGAGGATATTTGTGCGGCGGCAGGCTGGGCCTCACCGTCCACATTTATCAGATTCTACAACCTACAGGTCCCGACATTGCATTCCAATGTGCTATCAGCATAATGCTAGTTGAACTGCGAGTTCGTATCTAGATTATGTATGTGCTTGTGTCACACTGAGCGCCTTCTAGCCGCTCTGTATTTTTTCCCACATATAAAGCTCGCCTCTGCCGGCTAGTTGGATGATAACTTTGCTTTTTAGCTCAGGCACCTGCCTCTGGCTATCATAAGGCGAAGTTCAGCACGCACGGCGTTTTGCATGGTGTTCCCATAGCGTAAGCTACTTACGCAATAGGAGAGACCTCTCGAAAGGGAACGACTCGGTTACTAACGTAACCTCGGTTCCCTGAGAGGAGGGAACGAGTATTGCGTAAGCTGCCGTGCTTGTGCTTGGTTAGTTCGCTTCAGTCGTTTTAACCTAAAGAACTCTCATGACGGGGCGCCCAATATATAGCTTGGCCACGCCCATCTTGGCGGGCTCTGACGCGCGCAGGCGTGAAGCGCGCTCATTGGTCGCGCATTCAGAGTCGCCCCGTCATTGGTTCAAGCAAGTTGCCGCAGCACAGCCAATGACCGAGTTCCTTCGTTCATTGCTGTCAGCTGTGCAGCTGCAATGCGTTTTACATAAAGACTTCAATATTCTCGAGAAAAGGAGTTTTCCCATAGCGTAAGCTACTTACGCAATACTCGTTCCCTCCTCTCAGGGAACCGAGGTTACGTTAGTAACCGAGTCGTTTTGTCACATCCATAACGTTGGTTTTTCCTCATAATACACTTCATAAAAATATATATATTTTAAACATTGATATTTTTATGTTCAGCTAAGACCTCTTCATCAAGTGGATAGCAATATTTATACATTGGATTTAAAAGTTCACAGACTTTAAAGGAAATCGAACAGTATACCAAAAACTCTGTAATTTCCCGTCACATCCATAACGCATGCATATTTTCCTTTTTTGGGGGTGCTTAAATATATTTTAGAAAAACATATTTTGCCTGTCAATTCCCCAGATTGGGTGCTCTGAGAATATGAATTTCCAATTTAAATATTGTAAGAAGTTTTTTTTCTGAGACATTTCACCTGTCATTATGAGTTCAAATGTCACATCCATAACGCTGGAATTACCCTTTAGCTCCCCAGTACTTGAGCGAGCTCTTAACGCATTATAACGTATCCTTCACGTCTATTGCAATCTCAAAATTCCAGCCAGTTGACAATACCTAGAATATCAAAATCAACTGCTGGCAGTAGATCCTTTTTCTATTTAGCACCAAAACTTTCTCTGTTACTTTAATTTCCTATTATCACTGTAAAGCTGCTTTGAAACAATCTATATTGTTAAAAGAGCTATATAAATGAAGGTGACTTGTCTTGACTACTGAAGACCAATTTGTGAAACTGTAACACAAATGAACACTGATATTGAAAAAATACAATTACTCAAAATACAAATACTATACTCTTACAAAGCTACAGTCACTTCACAAAACAATATGTAAGATGTACTCAAATGTAAGATGCATATAAATCACCTTCATATGACTTAGAACATAGCAATGTTACAATAAATAAAGAATCTAGCATCACAATCACATGCCTCGAGTTACATTTAGCATCTCATATGGTAATAGGTCTAAAACACATGCATAACTTATAAAAATACACATAACCATATGTTACTGCATAGATTAACCTTTTAAACTTACAGATTGTGCCTTTTCAAGAGCAAAACAAGATGGATGGATGTGGATCCACCTCTATACTCTGCACCATGAGCTCTGAAAATCCAAAATGTCTGGTGACCACTAGGTGTCAGTATTGTTATTTTATTTGGCAGAGAATACAGAATTTCAAGCAGCAAATGCTCTATACATGCTTATAGCTTTTTTTGTGGCACGTGTCCCTGCAAGGATATTGACAATATAGAACAATTCAACAATTTAGAACACACTGATACCAGAGCCCCCTTTAGGCAAGCCTCAGAGTTACTGGTGAACAGACAAGAGACTCTTTTTATTAGATGTCAATGGAGGAGAGGCATTTTTGCCATTTAAACATTTGTTGTTGTTGTTGTTGTTGTTGTTGTTTTTACTTTATTTAGTTTTGTAGAATACACCTAAACATAGCTCTTTTACAAGATGCAACAGAAAATTTGGCATCATATAGGACCTAGTTTATGACACTTCCCAATAATTTCTACGGTTTTCTCAAACAGTGATTGAATTTCTGTCAGAGTTGTATGACAGTCACTGCTTAAATGCCACATTGTGAGTTTAACTGATCTATAAATTATCTTACTGAAAAAGTTGGGAAGAATTCTTTAGAATTTAACTGAATGGTGTATTTTTAATGATTTAGGCTTCGATTGAATTACTAGAATAACCAAACCTGTTATCAGAAAAGGGTGTCCACATACTTTTGGCCATATAGGCCTGGTTTCACAGACGGGGCTTAGATTAAGCTAGGATTAGGCCTTAGTTCAATTAGGACATTTAAGTAGCTTTTATAAACATTACTGGTGTGTTGTTACTTGAGACAAAACAATGGCACTGACATATTTTAAGGTATGCCAGTGCAAGTTGTTTTCAGTTAAAACAGCTCTAACAAGCATTTTAGTCTGGGATTAGGCTTAAATGCCTTGTCTGTGAAACAGCGATATTGAAGCAGTATGTAGGTATGCAACAGGAAGTGAGACTGGAATTGCTGATGACTCGTTCCAGCACTAAATTAAAGGTATTAATAAGGGCACTTTAATATCACACTCTAGGTGATAGTAGGCATTATTGGCAACTGGTTTATAACAGTTAAACTGCTAATTCAAATATAGTAAGATCAAGAATTAATCAAGTTTCAGAAGAGCGAGAGAGCAGGAAATTGATTTTCATAACATAACACAACCTCCCATTTCCACAATAAACAAAACACACCAGCTGTAAAAAATAAAAATAAAAAATAAAATAAAAAATATATTATTCTAAAAAAAATAATATTCTTTTGTTTACTAGAACCTCATATTTGTTGCATCATCCCACATGAGATAAATAGACTGATTAGAGCAGAGGTATTCAACAGGGTCATTTAAGTTTGAAAAGGTTCCGTCTATAAATGTTCTTCCTAGCCTGAGTCCAAACAAGCATTGTTTGAGTTATAAGGTTAGGAAAATAAGTAGGGTGAATTAAGGGTCATTGGGATAGTTTTTGAATTTCTGCATTGTGCAGGCATAAATTAAAAACATCAGCCCAACACATGATACATTTCTGTAATACTGAAGATGTTACCTATCCATTTGAACAGGAAAAAAGTTTATATTTGAATGAAAGGATGTGTTACATACACGTTTATGTAAACTGAGCCAAAACCCATTTTTTTGGTAATATCTGGGTGATTGTGACAGAACATCTTTTCATTAATTTAGGGTAGTGTGAGCATATTTACTGTATTGCACAAGTTAGTTCATACTTTGATATAATTGTATATGCAATTTTGCTTTTCCTGTTCATTATTTAGAGTCATGTTTATTTCTGTTTAACTTTATTTCTCAATGTTTATAAATCCACCCACAATTCATAGAGTACAACAAATGTAATTGAGGTAAACGAAGGCCAAAAGACATTGAAAACATTTAAAAAGTGCCTCCATGAAATAAACTGCGCAGACCTTTAATGGAAACATGCATATGGTTTATTACTGCAACACAATCAGTAAAAAATTGTTAACTATAATGTTTCTATTTTCAGAATTAGGCTGTTTTATTTTAGCAAAATCTAGCTAGTTCATGCATATTTTTGTGCTTGATTAGGGCTTACTCAAATAAAGAGGTTGGGAACCACTGATTTAGAGCATACAGAGCATAAACAATGGTCCTCTATTGCAATGTTAATCATTTTCTTAATTAGCAAAGCCTTTAAGCACTGTCCCAATCACCCAAAATCATGCTGTCCCATCCACCCAAATTGTGTTTGGGTGGATGGGACAAAATAAAAACAACCTATTCTGAAAATAGAAACATGATATTAACAATGTTTTTTACTGATTTTGTATCAGTAGTGCATCATATTCGTGTTTCCATAATTTTTTTTTTTACAATGTAGTAGCTAAGACAATTTTAGGACCTTATTATGAAATCAGCAAAAGCTAATGTCATTTTCCCCAGTTCATGTATTTCAGGATCAACTTCCTGTTTGATGCCTGCCCCGCCCACCTACAGGATGTCACACCAATAAGGGCATCCAATTTTGATTATGTGGTCTCACAGCTAGGGCTCAGCAAAAAAAGTTTTCACCCATTAGGTGAGAAAATAAACACTGCATAGTTATACTGTCCCATTCGACCTTATGTCCCAATCACCCTTAATTCCCCCATGTGCATTTAAAAAAAAAAATTTCATTAAAGTTTACAGTCATAACACCTTGTAAAGTAAGAATTATTAAATACAATATGAAAAGAAGAAAGATATTGGAACAATCCCAGGTCAAAGATGATGATGAAGAAGAAGGCAGAATAAGTATTTCCCATTAACAGCGGATTTATTCAATACGGGCAAACAAAATGAAACGGTGTGCTACGCACAAACAATACCAGACAATGTGTGATACAAACAGAGGAACTTAAATAGACAGACATAATAAACTAAATGATAAGCAGCTGTGAAGATTAATCCATAGAAACTAATGATTGGCAGGAAACTAAGACAAAGTAGAACATGTGGCTGAAAAAAACAAACTAAAAGTCTGTGAAAATGAAAGTAACTGTACTGTTTCTTTATAGGGAGCTTTGCCTATAGATAGTTACTGGTAAAACAAGTCCCGGTTTAGCTTTAACCATTCAACCAACTGTCCCCACAAGGATAGTAATACCAGTCATTTTTTACCTTGGAAGGACTTTTTTTAAATACTTTTTTTAAATCATACGGAAATCATTGGAAAATGTAAAAAATGCAGAAAGTTTCCTGTGATGGGTAGGTTTAGAAGTAAGGTTAGTGTAAGGGGATAGAATGTATAGTTTGATCAGTAAAAAAAAATAAAAAATTTCCAAAAGAAGCTACAGTAGTTCATTGCAAGTTCAGGTTTAGCTAAAACCATTGTGTGTGTGTGTGTGTGTGTGTGTGTGTGAGCCTACACTATCATGATGTTGATCTGGAACTATGTCACAGGAAACTAAGGAAAAGGCCAATTGTTCTACAAGATAAAAAGTGATGACATCACACGAGGTGCTTTCTGAACAACATTTTGAAATGGAGATAATATGGAACAAACATCAAAGGTAGTTGATAAAATGTTCTTTAATTTTGAGTCAAAATTTCTGAATCTAGTCCAGGTTTTTGACCCTTTTCCCATTAATCATCTCTCTGTCTGTCTGTATAAACGGGAATTTAACTTTTGTGTATGTTCAGCTCATTGCCAAAATAATTTAGTCTTGCCTTTGGTTGTAAAAAGCAAATAAATAAATAAAAAGGAGGGTTAACTTATCCAGGATATGCATTGTGACAGAAATGGATAGCAGGAAAGCTGCCTGCTCATGCACAGGAAGCGTGCTGAATGTGAGGCGTTTGGAGAATGTTTTATGGTCTTTTGTCTTTTATAAGTAAACAGTTTAAGAAAAGTTGATGCCAATAAAAAACCTTTAAATGTATATGTCTGTTCAACAGTGTGGCAGTAATATGTTTTAGCTGATTAAATGGCTACAGCGGCAGTATCATGTTGACAAACTGGAGAGTACTGACTCACAAGGGGAAAGAAAACCCAATTGTCTTTCCTTCACAATGGTGCTGCACAGACAGAAGGGAAAGAGTGTACGGAGCAGATATTTACATGCTGTCAGCCAGGCTTCCTGTCTTTGTCAAACTTAAAGCATTTTTTCACTCAGATCCACTCTTTCCTGTGTAGAGCAGGAAAATTGCATGTGATTACAGTAGTACCAAAACAGGACAAAAAGGAAGTGTTTAAAATAGGCCCTCAAACTTTGACCCTACGTTTTGTGTATTGTGTTGATTTATTATGTAGGCTACATTACAGTGCTCACCACTGCACTGGTGAACATTTTCAAAACTACTGTGGCAATTAATTATTTTGAAAGTTATTTCAAATTAACATTTCACTGCAAACGTAAAAAGCACTGACCAAGCCAAATAGTGTGTTCCATTTAGAGTCTTTGTAGTTGCATTGGAAGAGTGGCAAAAATAACTGGATCATGACTTCAAACTTAATGAGAGGAACTGGGCGTGTGTGTATGTGGCGTCTGTTCGGTCTCTGTGGGGCATCAGGCTGAGAAAAACCCTTCACCATTTCTGAAGAATGCTGTGGATTAACAGTCGTCCAAATGATTATATTGGAAAACCATTTTTAATGTTAAAGGATTCACACAGAATGTTTTTTGTTCTTCTATGAGACAAACACTCTTATTCAACCGGAGAACTCTAATTTGGTAAGTTTTTCCAAATCCATTTTCTTATCAACGAATAGGAATTTGCTGATGTGTGGGTTCATAACATTGCCTACTTGTTTTGTTTTTAATAAGTACATTCCAATTATATATCATTATGAAAATTCTTACAGGATTAGAATTTGAAATAACACCTATGTTGTACGTAGTATCTTGTATATGCGTATACAGTTCAAACATTTGGAGTCAGTAAGAATCTTTTTTTTTTTAAGATTCTAAAGCTCAATAAGGCTGAATACATAAAAACAGTAATATTGTGAAAACTTTTTTTATATATACTTACACATACATACATATATATATATATATATATATGTATATATGTATATATATATATATATATATGTATATATATATATATATATATATATATGTGTGTGTGATTTTTTCCCCCTGTATTTTCAGCAGCCATTACTCACAGCAGTTCAGTTTCACATGATCCTTAAGAAATCTAGTATTTCTTATGACAGTTGAAAAAAGTTGTTCTGCTTAATTAAGTATGGAAACTGTGATTACAGTGTTTTTTTCTTTGATGAACAGAAACTTTATATATATTTTTTGTAACATTATAAATGTCAATTTAAATCATTCTTGCTAAATAAAAGTATACATTTCTTTCCAAAAAATGTTTAGACCACAAACATTTGAATGATAGTTTGTGTGTTTATTTATAAAGAGTGTGTATAAAAAGAGAGAGAGAGAGAGAGAGAGAGAGAGAGAGAGAGAGAGAAAGAAAGAAAGAAAGAAAGAAAGAAAGAAAGAAAGAAAGAAAGAAAGAAAGAAAGAAAGAAAGAAAGAAAGAAAGAAAGAAAGAAAGAAAGAAAGTAAAGGTGGCTACTACAAGTTTATTGTGGACCTGGATTAAAAATTAATTATTAATTAATTATACTGAATTAAGTATTCTTGTTTGTTTTTAATGGGCATATTGTGTTTTTACCATCCTGGGGACATATCTGAATGTAGAATGTTATACAGATCATTTGAATTTCATTGTTTTACATAAGAAACATAAATCTCCCATATTGTGTGATTTTTGCTTTATCACAGATTTTCTCAAGGATGACAAAAAAGATGCTTCATAAACTGGACACCTGACATTTTGTCTTAAAATGAGAGAGGATGGATAGCACAACCAGCCCCATGTCAGAGTCTAATCTTACCAATGGATTTGTCAATAGTGTTTTCAATGTCTCAGCTGACGAAGACAGCAAAACTGAGATCTCATGGATTCCAGAGTCCAATTCATCAGACTCCATTACTCCCTGTCAGACCCTCAGAAGAGAAAAACAGGAACCCATCCGGCGCTCCAGGACCGCCGCCATCTGGAGAATCCTGCACCGCCGTAAAGCCACCTCTGACCTGGACAGGCGACCTCACTCGGTGATCCTCCCAGGTGAAGCGTCATTTCTAAAACTGTCAATCACAAACAAAGTAAAGTCCTTCAAGAAATTAAAGTCCCCATCTGTTTTTAAAGGGAAAGCTGGTAAGATTTCTGATGCCAAATTCGACATTGACCTGAAAGATGACGTAGATGATGTGTATATGTGCAAGGAATCTCCTTCTTCAGAGTTCAAGCATGTGTTTAGGAATAAAGCCAAGAGACATTCATTTGCAGGAGACACTGCAGACTTCTACTGTACATTTGAGGATCTAGACCCAGCTGCAACCCCAGAGAATGTCCACCAGGAGACCAAGGACACCGTTAGCAACCAAAATGGGTATAAGTTGTCAGAAAGAGTCATATATACAAAGAAATCTCACCCCAACTTCTCAAACTGCAACAATTCATCTGTGATGGAACAGGAATCCTGCTATGTGAAGCAAAGCCTCAAGATACCTCAAAGAAGACGATGGTCAAAGGGGGGTGATGTTTTGAATTACTTGAGAAGAATTTCCCTCAAAGGAAAAGGAAGTCAGACGCTGGCAGAGAGTAGTTTTGAGTCAATGAATACCCTGGACAAAACCATTGATTCGGACTATGGCTCAGTCAGCTTTGAGCTGGTCAAAGATTTGAACTCTGCACCTGAACAAACGGTCCTTGATGGCAAAAGCAGCCATTTTCGAGGCCTTCTCCGATTTTTTAACACTGTAGCCGAGACAGCAATGAAATGGAGAAACTCGTCTCGCTCATTCTCCCCCCCTGAAGGACAGCAGTCGCCTCTTAATTTGAGAAAGACAGATCAGTCAGGAGAGCTTATCCCCAATATGCCAATCAGGAGTGAGCACAAAGCCGATACCTCAGTTCACTGTAAATCTACATTATCTACTGACATGGTGGTCTCAACTGTCAGTGACAAGGTGGATTGCTCTCCTCCTGTGGTGCTGAAGGCCTGGAGAACTTGCCCAGACTCTCCAAGAGATAGCAATTCCCTGTGTAATAACTCGGATGAATCCCAGTCTCAGCTCAGCTCGACTCATATCTCTCTTGCCACCATTGAGAGCCACCCAAGATATGAAGAACCAGATACACCAAAAGAAAACTCTTTGATCTCACATCACTTATCTAGCAAAACTGTTGATGAAAACCAAGATATTTGCACAGATAGGAAAACGATAACAAACTGCCCGGAAGACATATTTAAGGTAATGTAAGCTGGCTTAAACTGACTTTTTTAATGACAGAAATGACATTCACAACCAGTATTATTTCTCTAATGTAACATATTTTCAGGTGAAAGGGATTTTCAATATGAAAGTGTACTGTAGGATTTTGTCCATTGATAGCTGATTGGATGGTGAAAGGTGGTCTCTATGACAGGTAGATGAAAGATGGGGTTTGACAAAATAACAAGGAATGGTGCTGTCAGCTAAAATGTTTTAGAAATCATTACTATTTGATGAGATATCATGAAAACAAACTTCCAGTAATGTTTATTAAGAAAGTAAATATAAGATTTCATGTTGAAAAACATTTAATAAGAAGACTATCCTAATGCTGCTCCTATTGTCATGGCTGGCATTCATTTGAATACCTTGTGTTCTATCATGCTGATATTGTTATCAATGCATTACTAACTTGTTTGCACAACTAACTAATTTTGCTGTCAATGAAAGATGTATTTTCAAATGCTACATAAATATGTTATGGATCTGAATAATGAAACAGTTTCATTTAGAGCGGGAATGAGAAACTTCGGTCCTGGTAGGCCTCTATTCTGCAGAATTTCGTTCCATTTAGTGCCAGTACCTGGATTACACATTCCTTGTCAAACACACCTGCTTGTATACCAAGCAATCCTGAAGACTTAAAGTCCCTATGAAATCCAATTTAAGTTTTTTTTTTTTTTTTTTTTTTGCTTTTAATATGAATATGTTATCCTTAAGGTTATCTATAAGTAAGTGTGCTCCCAAACAATGACAACATTTGCATTTAGAAGATATAAGCGTTCAAAACTTACAGTATTGCACTTCCGCCTTTTATGGATCAATGATTTTGATGACATCACTCTGCACTTCAGCGTCTCATCAAATTTCCTGTCCAATCAAAGGCTCTCTAGGATCTGAGTTGTTTGATGAGCTCAACGGCTCTGCCCGAGCTGTGAAATGAACAAAACGCTATTGGCCATTTAAAAGTGGAAATTACATAAACACTGAATAATCCTGCAGGTTTCAAAGCACTACAGCTTTTATGCTATGTCTCATTTCGAAAGCTAAGTACTCCGAAAGTTGTATTTATCAGCCGCATACGTCATTGAGCCGCATACCTTCTTTTCAGTAAACTGACCACTACATTCCAAAGTCATAAACAATTACGTTTCACTAGTAATAACGGTCAACTTGATAATGGTTACTTTTCTAAAATAAGTCATCTCTTATAACGTACGTGGCCGACAAATGAAACCTCCGGAGGACACAACCTTTGAAATGAGGCACAGCTTTAGATTAGATTTTTTCAGGTGTCTGATTAGTGATGGAGCTAAACTCTGCAGGACAGTGGCCCTCCAGGACCGGAGTTTTCCATCCTTGATTTAGGCCCTGTCCACACGGAGACGCATTTAGCTGTATACGTACAAATTTTGTATCGTATTGGCGTTTCGTCCAGACGGATCCGGCGTTTTGGGACACTGAAATCGCTATTTTTTTAAACCGGGTCCCAGAGTGGATAATTCTGAAACCGACACCATTGCGTTTTCGTGTGTACGGAATATCCGTACATTTTGTGAAACAAAGATGTATCTCACCATGTGTCAGCATTAGTCACACGCCGCTACGTAACACGTAACAGCAACAACAATGGCGGACTATATGTTTGTGATTGTGCTGCAGAAGCTACTGAGCCTATTAGCTTTACTAAAGCAAAATCTTCTGCTCCTATGCTACTACGGTGAGCAATCTTTGTCTTCACCTTGCTGTCGTGTTGGGTTCGTATAGAGCGCGCAAGGTTATGTGCATGCTCCGAGTCTTCTTCTCCTTGTTTAGCGTATCTCTGTGAATTACAGCGCTACATACTGGTCTGGCATGTATACCACATCATTTTAAGTTGGTTTCAGTGTATGCATATATTTCTTGAGACGACGCCATGTTTACGAAAAAAAATTTAGAACGAGGAAAAAAAAAAAGATCGGATAGGGAAAGCTCTGGCTTCGTGTGGATTTGGCCTTAATGTGTTAATTTGTAATCCTAATCTTAGGATTAGGAAAGTATCTACTTTCTCTTTGTAGTCCAAGAGAGAGAGTGATATAAAAAAATCAAAAATGTATTTAAAATGTTGTAACCTGTAACTTTACATTAGTAACTGACTAATATAAAAGTCCTTTGATTTCCATCTAGTCCTTCGTAAATACAGCAGTGCCAGCCTTGGCTTGTTCTAGTGAGTGTTGCATTACCTTTGGTCACACTGTAGAGGAAATTCGATTCGTTTTTTTTCCTCAAAATTTACCAACCTTTTAGACTAACTGTTAAAATAATAATTAGACAGATCAGATATTTTTTCTGTTCAGACTGCAGTCACTTTTGCTAGCATATGAACATTGGTTGTCACAGTAACAAACGGTTCATCATGCTTGCAACTTTAACAATGGATGTATTTTCTCATGAGGGCAGTATGGGCCCTGTATGTATTGATAGATTGTTTTTCAATTTGAAAAGAGAAATGATGGTGGTTTTACAGCAGGCATATTAGATGTGGTTGGATCTGAAATGCCATATTTCTGCTGATTTGTCAACAAAACCTTAATGTGATATTAAGGAAATGATTACAGCTTGTGATTGTAATGATTACAATTTAAGGGTAATATTTGTCAGTTTGTCCATCAAAAAATGGCATCATCAGAAGTGCGGCTGGATCCAAATTGGGGTTACCATGGGATGGGCCTCCTGGGATAAAATCAGGAAAGCAAAAGGATTAATGTTAATTTGTGTAATTTATATATTTTCTCCAACAGCTCAAACATACCTATAGGCATATGGAATGGTGAATCAAACAAATTCATAAAGAAAAAAAATTCAATAATAAATCAGTTCCATAGTGGGTTCAAAGTGATAAAGGCCTTTCCAGTTCAATTGCATGGGTTCTGAGAACTGACGCAACATAAGCAATGATGTACATCCGAGTCAACGAGACGGGGAAGTTAGCGAGTGAAGGGCATAAACAAGTGGAACGCAGCCCAGAAAAACATGGGTCAGATAAGGGAGGTTGGTGTGCCTCCAGGAACAGGCATGGGAAACACTGCCCATAATGAAAAGTAAAACTGTGACTCTCTACTCATTATAATTATTATTTAAAATTCTAATTATTAAATATTATATTCATAATGTAGTGTCTATTTACATAAACTCCACCCTACACTGTCTTGTTGAAAAAATTAAAAAAGAAATCAAGCCAGTAACCGGGACAGTGGAGAGTGTAGGGTAAGGACAGTTGGTTTAGCTTTTTATATACTAAATTGGTATACTTAAAGTCTGCTAATTTGGAACTACTAATTTTGTACTTAATGTACTTTAGTTATCCAGAAACAGTGCTGAGATCCAACTAAAGATACACTTAAGTATATTTAATTGTGCTCAAATTGAACTATTGCAAGTAGATACACTTAAAATATCTTGCATTTAAAGAATGATATTATATCATACTAGCCTTTCTAATAGTGATATTAAGCACATTTTAGGCTTAATATTAAGAAATGTGCATTGTACAATAAAGAAGTACTATTAAAATATTTATATCAGTAAGTCTCAAGCGATACAGTATGTCAGTAAATATGTGAATGGATTTGTAGCATACTTAGTATGAAATAATGTATTTTAAAATCATTTTGGTATTTTTTTTTCACTAGGGGAATAACGAGATAAACACATCAAATATGATCTTACTGTTCACACTAAGATGTACTAGGAATTTATTTTTTTTAAATCAGATTTCAAACCACCTCCAGAGGGCTGTACAATAGGGTTTTATGTTTTCCTGTTCAGACTAAACTCAAAAATACCAAAACACTCAACAGATTTGAGTTGAATAGCCCACAACTTTTAGCTATTGTTCTGCCTGTGTGTACAATAGCTAAAACTATTTCTATTATCAATTTACTGTTGACTGTATTCTCAGTTAGATGTTTTCAGATACTGTTCTTCTCCTGATTAACCCCACTCACTACTTGACATGAAACATTTTATTTGCCAGATGGTAAATGAGACACTTTGGATGCAGTGGAATGTATTATGTTGCTGTTTTAAGGGTTATCTGACTTAATGCAGTGATTTTCAGACCCTCTCACGGCCTCCTGGCCAGTCGCCTGCAGATCCTCCACTTAAAGCTCTGCTTCAGCGGTGTTGCTCACTGCCGCTACCAACCACTCTCTCTGCACTAGAGCCCATTGCCCTGACACATGTGCTCACTCCTCCAGGTACAGTGCATGTCAAACTCATATACAGACATAAGCAGAAATATAGTAAATTCATTTCAAAATGGTTCTTTTAAGCCATTTTTTATACATTTCTTTTGCTGTAGTGTGTCAGTAGGAAATATCAGTTTACATTTCCAAACATTCCTTTAGCCATTAATTGTTATAATCCAGTGAGATTTTTGAGTGCACAAGGAGTCTGACAACAGCTGGTGTGATCTGATCTCGCTTAATCGAGTCTGTCTGTGATTACATGAAGAAACAGACAAAACTGAGACTAAATCCAAAGAACTGCGGCAACATCTCCAAGATGCTTGAAGAAACTTGCCTGCAAAGCTACAGTACTATGAAAAGTTTTAGGCACTTGTGTAAAAATACTGTAAAGTGAGGATGCTTTCAAAAATTATGTCATAATTAGATTTTATTGATCACTTAACCTTTATTAACTAAATCAGATCAATATTTGGTGTGACCACCCTTTGCGATGAAAACAGCTTTTGTCCAGGTACACTTGCACATAGTTTTTCTGGTAGATTTGCTGGAAGATTTCTTCAAGCATCTTGGAGACTGTTACGTGTGGGTTTTTGTTGTGTCATGTATATCACGTGATTCCTTGTTGGTCATGTGACCCTGCCATGTGTCTTGTCTTTTGTTTGTTGTTGCTCAGTGTCCACAGGTGTTCCTTGTCCATGTTTATTAGTCTCCCCAGGTGTTTCTTATTAACCACGCCCCCTTGTTATCTTGTTTGTCTGTGTATTTAAACCCCTGTGTTTCAGTTGTTGGCTGTCGGTTGTTGTTTAATGTTACTTCTGTCCTGTTTTGAGTTCCCTGGATTTCCTGTTTGGTATTTGTTTATTAAAGGTGCTTGCGATTGGATTCGCTCTCCGTTTCATCCTTTCTGCTTTTTAACAGAACAACCGACCCAAAAAATGAATCCAGCAGCACAAATCTCGCCTGATCTTCCCAGCATGAGCTTGGAGTTCGCTGGAAAGACCGCGGCCTTAGCCCTTAGGAGCCCTGATTTGTTTCAGTTCACCTGGGGGTTTGCCTCACTTGCTGCCTCCTGCTCTCTAGAGGATGAGGCAATAAAATTATGTTACTGCCTGGCGGCTAAGGAGGTCAATCCTAGGGAGCTCTCCGGCCTGGGCTGGAGAGAGGCGCTCTCCAAATGTTTGGAGAGCTTCATCCCGTGTTACGCCAGGTCATCATCTGACCTCCACGCCCAGCTGGATGTTCACGTTCAGCCAGAGCTTCACGTCAGCCACGTCCAGCCAGAGCTTCACGTCAGCCACGTCCAGCCAGAGCTTCACGTCAGCCACGTCCAGCCAGAGCTTCACGTCAGCCACGTCCAGCCAGAGCTTCACGTCAGCCACGTCCAGCCAGAGCCCTCACCCCTGGTCCCGTCCAGTCCAGCGCCCTCACCGCTGGTCCCGTCCAGCCCAGCGCCCTCTCGCTCTCGGAGATGGAGGAGGAAGAGGACTCCCCGCGTCCCGCAATGCCTGGAAGTCCTTCCTGTACTTCCTGTCAGCCCAGAGCCCTCGCCGCTGGTCCCGTCCAGTCCAGAGACCGTTCACGTCACGTCTGCCCAGCGAGAGACCGTTCACGTCACGTCTGCCCAGCGAGAGACCGTTCACGTCACGTCTCCCCAGTCAGAGCCTGTTCACGTCACTTCCTCCGAGCCAGTGTCTACGGACAAGATGGCCGAGTCAGAGACTGTTCACGTCACTTCTGCTGATCCAGAGACTGTTCACGTCACTTCCTCCGAGCCAGTGTCTACGGACAAGATGGCCGCCTCCGAGCCAGTGTCTACGGACAAGATGGCCGCCTCCGAGCCAGTGTCTACGGACAAGATGGCCGCCTCCGAGCCAGTGTCTACGGACAAGATGGCCAGCCCAGAGTCTGTTCCTGTTCCCGAGCCGGAGTCTGTTCCGTCTGTTCCCGAGCCGGAGTCTGTTCCGTCTGTTCCCGAGCCGGAGTCTGTTCCGTCTGTTCCCGAGCCGGAGTCTGTTCCGTCTGTTCCCGAGCCGGAGTCTGTTCCGTCTGTTCCCGAGCCGGAGTCTGTTCCGTCTGTTCCCGAGCCGGAGTCTGTTCCGTCTGTTCCCGAGCCGGAGTCTGTTCCGTCTGTTCCCGAGCCGGTGTCTGCTGTTCCTGAGCCGGTGTCTGCACCGCCCTGGCCGCCCGAGGGGTTGTCTCCGCCCTGGCCGCCCGATGGACTGTCTTCTCCGCCCTGGCCGCCCGATGGACTGTCTTCTCCGCCATGTCCACCCGAGGGGTCGTCTCCGCCCTGGCCGCCTATGGACTGTCTTCTCCGCCCTGGCCGCCCAATGGACTGTCTTCTCCGCCATGGCCGCCTGAGGGGTCGTCTCCGCCCTGGCCGCCCGATGGACTGTCTTCTCCGCCCTGGCCGCCCGATGGACTGTCTTCTTCGCCCTGGCCGCCCGATGGACTGTCTTCTCCGCCATGGCCGCCCGAGGGGTCGTCTCTGCCCTGGTCCCCAGTACGAACCTGGCCCTCCGTCCCTCCCCCAAGACCGCCTCCACTTCACCACCCTCCTGAACTTTAGTGTTTTTGTTTCAAGGGGCGTCGGGAGCCGCCCATGGGGGGGGGGGGGGCTATGTTACGTGTGGGTTTTTGTTGTGTCTTGTATATCACGTGATTCCTTGTTTGTCATGTGACCCTGCCATGTGTCTTGTCTTTTGTTTGTTGTTGCTCAGTGTCCACAAGTGTTCCTCGTCCATGTTTATTAGTCTCCCCAGGTGTTTCTTATAACCACGCCCCCTTGTTATCTTGTTTGTCTGTGTATTTAAACCCCTGTGTTTCAGTTGTTGGCTGTCGGTTGTTGTTTAATGTTACTTCTGTCCTGTTTTGAGTTCCCTGGATTTCCTGTTTGGTATTTGTTTATTAAAGGTGCTTGCGATTGGATTCGCTCTCCGTTTCATCCTTTCTGCTTTGTAACAGAGACGTTCCCACAGTTCTTCTGAATTTAGTCGGTCTCAGTTTTTTTTTCTGTTTCATGTAATCACAGACGGACTCTATGATGGTGAGATCAGATCTCAGTGTGGATCATACCGGCTGTTGTCAGACTCCTTCTGCATACAAAATTCTCACTGGATTATAACAATTAATGGGAAAAGGAATGTTTGGAAATGTAAACTGATATTTCCTACTCACACATTATAGCAAAAAAATACAAATAACTGTCTTAAAAAAATTTTTGGGGTGAAAATATAGCTTGCCTAAGGCTTTTGTACAGAATGTATATATAAACAAAAAGCGTAACACAAGGAGTACAAAAAAAAAATAGTGCAAAATAAACATGACCAGCAGCCTGAACATTCTTCAAACAATCTGATCTCTGAGCAATATTAATATGAAAGCATAAAATTGCATAGGACTACCACCCTTCTCTTAGGTCAGTGTGACAACATGTTTCATAGCAGTTTCATTCTCTCAAATTTCTCATGTAGTTCTGGTTAGAGTTTCATGTTGTGGCACGGATTTTAATATAATTTTATATGGAACACTTGCACTTATTCTAGCATTCTGTTCTGCAGTTAAATCGATGGCTAAGTCAGGCATTCTCCGTGTGAGGAACAGCAGCACAGGACCCAATAGACGGAGGCTGTTTAGACCAGGATCTGGACCACTGCATGTAAACATGGTGAGTAATCCACCCTCTACTCATCATCTGGTGTTTGCTTGATGTTTTTGGGAATAATGTTTCTATGTGAGGAAGTAATGCAAGACAAATGAGTGGTACAACATTAACTCTTCAGTTACTTCTTTTAAAGGGATAGTTTACCCAAAAATGAAATCATCATCATCATTTACTAAACCTCAAGTCATTCCAAACCGATAAGACTTTTGTTTATCTTCAAAACACAAATGAAATATTTTTATCACACCTGAGAGATATCTGTCCTTACATTGAAATTCCATGCAACCAAAACCTAGGCGCTTCAAAAAAGTTCACAAAGACATTGTTAATGTAATCAATATGAATCAAGCAGTTTCATCTAAGTTTTCTGAAAGTGACAGTCACTTTATACATTGAACAGATGAAATACAAGTTTTTTTTTCCCCACATATAAACATACAATCCGTTCTCACCAAGATCTTCCCATTTATTTGTTATCAAAAGTCTGGCGCATGACATGTTTTTACTTTTGGCAGCTCCAGGGCTTCTGTTAAAACTACAGACTTCTGCATTTTTGTATTCCCACTGATGGATTGAGCTCAGTGTATTGTGGATGTGCTCCTATCTTTTTGGCAAAAGGGAACACCACAGCCCTTTTCTCTGTTTTCTTTTGTCATGCAGCACTGATTTAAAAAAAAAAAAAAAATCCTTTCACAAAGACAGACAAATTATATTAAAAGCAAATCTTGCCAGTGCTGAATTACCTCTTTAATGATGGACAATTATTCTAAAGCGTTACCGGTTTTCATTGGGAAACGGCTGATCGAGGCCAGTTGGCATGGTTATGGTTTCTTTTTCCACTGTGTTGGAATGACATCAGGTATGTACATAACCTTCGGAATGCAAGAGTAGACAATGTTGTGATACTGTAGGTCAGGGTTCCTCAAATCCGGTCCTGGAGGGACAATGCACTGCAGAGTCTAGTTTCAACCCTAATCAAAGACACCTGAGAAAGCTAATCGAGGTCTTCAGAGTTACAGGTAGGTCAGTTACAATGTAGCAGCCCGAAAACACTGCTTGTGTAATTGCAATTATTATTCATAAAATAACATTTTGAAAAATCTTTCATATCTATGTAAATATGTGATGATATCCCATTACACATTTTGTCATGCCTGCAATCTTTAAAAAGCTTCTTAGTCTGGTTAAATGGGCCTGCATGTATCTCTACTCTTCACATATGTCATTATACGTCTGAAGGCATTGGAATGGTAAACGGCATCATACAGAGTAAATGAGTAAAGCTTTCTTCCTGCACATTTTTAGGAGTAGATTAGATGTGTACATGCATGAAGCACTCATCTTCTAAATAAATTATCTGAATGATAGCTTCTGATGAAGCTACTTTGAGTTCTAGTTTAGTGATGAGCTCATGTCATCTTAAGCTCATGCTCGCAAAGGATTGCTGTAATTTAGGGAGTGAAATCTCAGCCACACAGCTAATTTGGGGTCACTATTAAAATTGCATTATGTAAAGGTTTTATTTAAAGAAATGAGTCATCAATTCAAAAAAGCATGCATCTGGGAATCAGAGATTAAGTATGGTGTCGAGTGGCCTCTTTCCTCATCAGTCTGGTAAAAGCCATTCCACTCCACATTCAAATTCTATACTCCTTTTTTGCACCTCTCATATAATATTTGGTACTTCACTTTCTCTCATACTGCAATTTGTGTAAAAAATTATATATATAATGGAAAGAGTACTTTTTGGAGTATGGCTTGTTTATTTATGTTTTTATTTATTTACAAATTAGACTCTAATTTGATTCATTTGATTGATTGTTTTTGTTGTTTAATTGTTTCACATTAGTTTGTGTTTATTTATCTTTACTTAAGTTTAGAAGCTTTAGAAACTGACTCAGTGCCAGGTTTACAATTTAGAAAATTGTCAAGGTAATGATGTGATTAAACTGTTTGTTACAGACAAGCAGTTAATGGTGACTTAATTGCAATGGCAGGTGCATAATGTATCACAACTGGCTTTCAAAATGATGAAAATGTGCATAATTCATGTTCAATTGTAATTGCAGTGCAATTATAACAGATTATGTGTACAAGATCGCACACTCGCAGACTTTAAACAGCAAAGGTTTGAGGTCCGTCTGTGGACTTGGAATTACTCCTTGACCTGCTGTTGTTGAAGAATGTATTTGTTCATGCTGAAATGATGATGGGTTGTTAAAGAGGAGAATCATGCTCCTTGTTTCAATGCTGCATGAATTACTCATCAGGCGTTAAACAGTGTGGGACATGATCATTTCTACTGTGTTTAAACAGACAGTTTGTCGTCCACTAGGCTTGCAGTTACTTGCTTATAACAGTGTTTATAGGAACAGAAGGTTTTCATGGGTGCTTTATAGGGCTGATGCTTACTGAGCTCACTATTACCTCAAATCTGTCATCAAATTAATCAAGGGCAAATGATCTGAGATATTGTCCACATTCCTTTTATAGCTCCATTATCTTACTGTGCGTCAAAAATTATTTATTGTGTCTATTTTTATTTCTCCTAAGAAATTTTATGAGAAACATTTTAGACAAGGAACCCGTAAGAAGTCACCTTGTCATTTTATATTTAGAACAATAATTTCTTAGTAAAAACCTAAAGTAATATTGACAAACTATATATAATTTGAAAGCTTACTATCTCTAGTTTTCATATTTGGTGGCTGTTTCTTAAAATAAATGACAGAGGAGCAGTAATTTATCGATTTGCAACAAGAATATTTCATATTCATTAGGCGTGTTTAGGCCTTTATTTTGAAATAGCAATAAACATGAAAAATCATGAAAGATTGGTAGAAACCTCAGTTTGTTTTCATGCCAAGAGTTCAAAAGATAACACCAATTCAATTTTATGAGAAAAAAAGTTGTTTTAAATATAAACAACAATAATATGGATTCTCGATTTGTGATGTGGCTGCGAGCTATAACGCACATATGTTCTCTTTTTATGCGTTTATTAGAGGTTGAATTCAAATCAAATACTGCCAAACCACCCATTTTCCAAACTCATTTCCTATGATATTTGAAAAGATATTCAGCTTTTTTTTTTTATCATGGTCTCTATTTCCTTGGTAGTATCTTTTACTATAGAGCAATGGTGTTGTTGCATATTTATTGGTGAGGTCCGCCTCCAAGTTGATTTGAAAAGAACCGAGAAGCATTTGCTATTACGCACAAGCTCTCAGACAGGAAAGATCATTGTTTTCCTGTTCGTCAACATTTTATCCTGTCTATTGTTGTTTCCTCAGCCAGACTACTCAAAATGTATGCCTACATGACATATGGCCTGTTCACACCGAGTACAATAACTATAAAGATAACAAGCATTCACACCAAGGCATTATAACGATCTGTGTATTATAAGAGTGCACTGTCGTCTGCCCCTTTAAATGCTCATGGTTTTAAAGTTAGGTGAGTTTGTCGTTGTTGACAGTGTGGTAAGAACTTCCCTATTCTCATAGAATTAGAATGATTTTTAAAACTTAGTCTAACAAAAGTATAGTCATCATTCATGGTGTGAACGGGCCTTTACAGGAGGCTACGGTTCTCCTAAAGCTAGTTTTCAGTGTTTTGTCTAAATAATCATGAGCTCACAAGTTACTGTACTTCTTCCAAAACATGCAACACTACGTGTTACCACAAATACGACTATGGCTAGTGAACAGTATAATATGAAGTTGGTTTCCTTCGTTTGCTGGAATAGAGTGAATTAAAGGGTCATGTTATGTTAAGGAGACATTCGAATTTTAGGAGAAAAACTGGTTAATTTTTAGCTTTTAGTTTTTCGTCCTCGGGTTTAAATCTTCATCATGTCAATGTTACAGGATGTGATGTTTTCTTGCACCTATAGTACATTGAATACTCTTGTCTCTCATAGTGTCTGGTGTCTCATAATTACTTATGAGAGTACATGTCCTTATCCTATGAAAAGATGCATCTTTGAATTAATATTCACAACCACAAGTATTATTGCTTTCCTAACAGACTCTAGAAATTGTGAGAGTAGCTGTGAGACGCGTTCATGAATCTTTTTCCAAGGAAATTCCCATTTTTTGGTGTCCTGTAGCTGACCGGAAGTGTCCACAGTGTCCGCAACTCTAATTGCAAATTAGAAAATCAGTGTTGCAATTTAAATCTCCAAAACAAAATGAAATATGAATAGATCTCAGACTTTACTTTACTTTACTTTACTTTACTTTACTTTTAGGGTTGGGCAAGTTAACGCGTTATTATCGCGTTAACGCATTTATTAATTAATGCCGACAATTTTTTTATCGCACGTTAACTCAGTTGTTGTTTTTATTATTATTTTGAAAGTCCGTTGCTCACTGGCTCTGAATACACATAGGCCTACAGTCAAACCATGATCACAGGAGGGGTGGGATGTTGGTCAGCCAGCAAATAACCCACCCAAACAAGCAGTGGAGAGAGGCAGGTTCTCTCTGGTGAACAGTTAAAGAGTTGCGCTCCGCGAGTGAATGACAGGCGCTCTATGGATAGTACCTATAAAACCTATAGATAATAACTATTTAGATTCTGGAAACTCACTAACAGCGAGCCGAGGATCAGTCTCTCTTCTAATGATTTGTGCTGCGCGTCCTTTATAAAACGTTATAGACAATTCAACTTCGGCAACGAGCGGGCGCGGGCGCAGGCGTGAGACGAGCATGACCGCAACAGTTTCACAGGAACGCACCCGCTTGTCGCTGCACCTTGTGCTCGACCACTTCACCTCACTCTTGGCTGATTTGTACTTCTGCGTCGGACTTACGCCGAAGACTATACGCTATAGACTACGCGTTGGTTTTCATTTATATCTCTGCTTCGTTGTCCGCATTGACGCGCAATTACACATGCAGAGGGAGCATGTGAAACCCGGGGAGCGGTTCTAGCAATCACAGCGCTTGCGGTACGCGTAGAATAGACGTTACATTTTTGGAGAGGTGCACGTCAGGGTACGCCGAAGTGTACGCGCGCTACACAGCTACGGCGTGAGTATAAAGTATAAATTGTTTTTTTACTCTGTTTAATGTAATCTTACGTGGGAAACCATGGCATGACCAAACCTAAGCTACTATAAGTAACGTTGGTCGACTTATATCTGTAGTAGTGATCATGACCTCTGACTACTACATAGACTGTTTCTGCTGCTCCCTGATAAAAGATACCTGTTGATACCTGTTCAGAAAAAAAACAAGAAAACTGGACTCGTTTTAACAAACTAGATAAAAGGTAATGCCCTGGCAGTGGCAAATAGCTTTGTTTAAATATTTGATTTGATTACATTAATGTTTAAGTTGAGATTTGAGATTACTGTGTAAAGGGAATACTGCTGGTATAAAAGCACCTTATTTGTTTAAAGTTATTGCACTTTTGTGTATATAGCAGTACATTTAAATCAAAAGTGCGCAATACACTACTTTAGAAGTCATTATTCAATTTTGCGCATAACAATGCGATTAATCGCGATTAATCGCAAGAAAACCATGCGATTAATCGCGATTAAAAATTTTAATCGTTGCCCAGCACTATTTACTTTACTTAAAAACATATGTACTTTAGCAAGAATATTGCTTTGGAGGTCCACTACACTGAGAATCACTTTGTCAGTTTCTTCAGCAACATCTTTAGGCATTGATTTGCAGTTGTTGGCAAACGCCTTTTTTGTAGCAACCACATTAGGAACACCATCATTTATAACTGAGTCCTGCATGTGTTAATTCTGGAAACTTAACTCTTCGTCTTGAGCAGGTGTTTTCTATTTCTTCTATAGATTTCTCCACCCTGTTTGAACCAGGTATGACCTTGACTTTTCACAGCTGGCTGCCAATGATCCTCAGCTCTCAGTCTCATCCTTTCTCCTTCACTCAGAGTAGGCAGGTTTCTTGCCCCACGATAGTAGGACTTTTACTTCAACTGCCGGTCCTTTAGGCTTTTCTGAACATATTTGTGCAGTTGCGACTGTAGCAGTTTACTCGCTGAAGAAGCTGGGCAGGAGATAACTTCACTCCTCCTAGTGATAACTTCACTCCTCCTAGTGGCGTATTCCTGTACTCAAGAAGAGCAATGTATTGATCTCCTTGACTTTTTTGCACCTTTTTCAGTAGGTTTATGATGGTTTGTACAGCTCTTTCACTTTGACCATTAGACTGAGGATATCTTAGACTTGAAGTTGAGTGTTTGAACTCCCAGTTATCTCTGAAGTTGCTGAATTGAGCACTCACAAACTGCAAATAGCAGGTAGTCTGCTTAGTTGAAGTGAAAGAGGTCAACTCCTACTTTTGCCCAAGCTCTGTCTGTTAGTCATGACTGACAAGATGTTTTTTGGTATTGTTCCTTTAGAAAGTATTGCACACAGCACAATTTGACACCACATCTTCAATTTGTTTTCCCACGCCGTGCCAAAACAATACATCTCTTGCTCTCTCTTTGCACTTAAAAGGGTCCTTGATTATGATTTAACTTTTTTAACTTTAGTTAATGTGTGACGTTGCTGTTTGAGCATAAACAACATCTGTAAAGTTACGACGCTCAAAGTTCAATGCAAAGGGTGATATTTTCTTTTACATAAATCGCTTTTTAAGGACTACAACAAATGGCTGATATGGACTACAACGAGCTTCCCGGGTTGGTGACATCACAAACCCTAAAATTTACATAAACCCTGCCCCTGGGAACACGCAACAAAGAGGGTGAGGCCATGCTGGGCTGCTTTAGAGAAGAGGAAGAGTTGTTGTACAGTGGTAGAGTGTTGCTGCCATGTTGTTGAAACGCTGTTATTTTTACTCCGATTTCAGGTCCTCTTAATCGGAGTAAAAGCAGATCGGAAGCAGAAGGCAGGTTCTGCCTTCCTAGGGACGCTGGACAATGGCGAAGAAATTAGCTAAATTCTTATATGTTTATGTGAATCATTGTACACTAAACTGCTTTGCAAACGAGGGTTTCAACTTCATATCTAGAACACATAAGTACTGCACTATATATTTATGTGTGTGTTTGCAAATCGCCTTTCTGAATGTGCTAATGTGGCTAAAGTTACCATTGTCTCTTACTGTTTTCACAAAGACTAGAGTTTGTTATTTTTAACCCGAAAATGCTCACCGCCTATATAATTCAGAAGCGCACTTTTATTACTATTTTAAAATAAAACTAATGACATAGCTGTGATCTCTGTGAATTCAGTCAGATGGTGACTTTAGCCACATTAGCCGTACAGTGTGCTAACAAGTACGTTCACTAAAGGCGATTTGCGTACATTCACAAAATATAACATGCAGTACTTGTATGTTCTGAATATAAAGTTGGACAAACAGTTGGTATTGATCCATTTTTGAGAATTCTACTCGCTGTGTGAGGTTCTCCACTCTCCAGTTGTTGCTACCGGAGTATCAATCCAAACTAGCATGAGCTGTACAGGCTCTGCCCTCTTCTGAAAAGGGAGCAGTAGCAGCAGCTCATTTGCATTTAAAGAGACACGAAATCAGCGTGTTTTTGCTTACACTCAAATAGGGGGTAATAGATCCCCTTTAACAACTTCCAAATGAGCTTCATGAATCCTCTCCAGCATTTCTGCTTGGAACCATGCGTCTTGTGTTTTTGAACAGCAGTCCTTCTGAGAGGGTCAGATCTTCTCTAAATGTCCATTACAATCTTATTGCAGTCGACAAATGTCTGATTTGTTCAGGCCATCCTGTCTTGACTACTGCCATCACCATTTGCAGTTCTATATCCGCTTCTGTTGCTTTCTTGACAGCTTCAAGTTTCTCTTCTGAAATCGGTAGACATTCTGACAACTGATGTACTTCCAAGTCACTGTCCAGTAATTGTTCTGGTTCTTCCTCCAGGTAGGCTCTGCTAAGCGTATCTGCTATTTTCAACTCCTTTCCTGGTTTGTAGGTAACCTGAAGATTATTCGGTTGAAGTTTCACCAACACCGTCTGCAGTCATGTCGGTGCTTTTTCTAGAGGCTTTTTGAACACTGTCTCTTGTGATCTGACTGCACTCTTACCGGTTTACCATAGAGGTATTGACAGACATTTTTACACCAATACACAATGGCAAAAAGCTTTTTTTCAATCTGAGCATACCTTTTCTGGAATTCAGTCTGGGATCTTGATCCATATGCTACAGGATATCCTTCCTGCAAGATGACAGCACCTAAACCCTCTGAACTTGCATCAACAGAAAGAGTCACATCCTTGTTGACGTTGAAGAATCTGAGAACTGGGGCATTGCTCAGTTGTGACATCAGCATCTCAAACTCTTTTGCTGTGAAGTTTCCAAGTGCCATGCTACACCACTTTCCAGGAGTTCCCTAAGTGGCAAACAGTGGGATCATAGTGAGATCTCCGACAGCTTTGCAAAATATTGAACCATGCCAAGAAATGCCATCAAGGCAGCTTTGTCTTGTTGCTTAGGCATTTCCACAATTGCTTTAATTTTGTCTTGGTCTGGCTTCAAACCTTTTCTCTCCAATCTGAATATGCCCTATGTACTTTGTTTCAGAAATTCTGATCTTGCATTTTTTTTTCTGATTTAATTTCAGATTTATGCTCCTGATTCTCTTTAGAAACTGCCTGAGCCTTTCGTCTGGTTGTTCCACATTTTCTCCCCACACGAGTGTCTTCCATGATATTCATGACTCCCTCCAGCCTTTGAGCCATACACTTCTGGAAGACTTTCTGGGGAAAATGTGTATTAAACTTTCAAATCTTGAAACTTTCTTCATCCAATTGAATTTGCCAAAACCCATGTTTAGCATCCAAAACAGAAAAAAACTTTTGCATTTGGCATTTCACTCACCACTTCTGTCTTGAGTGGAAAGTGTTCCCTTCTTTGTTCAAATCTTTGGGGTCAATGCAGATTTGAAGTTTTTTCGGCTTCACAATGACTTTACATTATTTTTAGTTATGTTTTTATGTTGTCTTTTAGTGTGATTTGCACTTTTCTCGGTTGATGCATTACCAGAGACACTGTTGGATCAATCTTCATATGATACAATCCAGGTATGCACGCCAAACTATTGAACACATCATCAAATTCTTTCATGATGTCTGTGTTTCCTTCACAGTCTACTTTATAAATTCATTTGACCAGTCCTAACATGTGCATGCTGACCTTCCCAGGATAGCAGTTGAGTTTTTTTCTATAATCTGGAACTCAATCTCAGCTTCATTCTCTTTGAACTGGCAGATGAGTTTTACTTTTCCCTTTTGGCTCCATCTTGTGGCCAGAGTATGCCACTAACACGCAGTTCGACTTGCACATTGACACGGATTTTCCTGCAACTGCTCTGAAATCTTTATATGAAATCACGTTGCACTTCGCTCCAGTATCCAGTTTAAAAGTATTTTTGTTTACTTTAAGTGTTTCTGTCCACTTGTCTTTTACCACAACTGTGACATTAGTTGCTTTGTTAACATACAAAGTTCTGTTATTAAACTCTAGATGGCTAATAGGCTAATAGGTCCTTTAGCTCAACCTGCTTGTAATCACATTTTTATTTATAGAGCACAGCTGATTGGTTCCTGCTGTATCAGTAGCCAATGAGCTCACATGCTCAACCTTCAAGTACTTGGGTAGCATTTGCCTTAGCAATTTTCAGAAATCCTCTGAAATTCAACATCCAAGATAAGTTAACAGGTTTTTATGTTCTATCTTATTACGAAGTAACCACACATGAGGTTTAATTCATGTGTCATGTCAACAGTCCTGTGGTTATGCTTATAGTGAATTACTAAGCATTTTAGCAGCTAGCGAATATGCAATATTGCATTCATGCAGCAGCAAGCAGGCAATTTAGTTGCCTTAAGGATACAGAGACAAGCTTTGCTGCACTATTTAAAGTGAAATAGGCTTTCGCTTTTGTATTCGCATATCTAACGGAGCTATAGCAATTCCTAGTATTTTTGTGCAGCAGCAGCATGTATAAAAATGAAGATTGCAATGTTAGCGGATATCAACCACAATAGAACGCTAGCAGACATTGTCAAGTCACGTCACATTTATTTTATATAGCGCTTTTTACAATACAGATTGTTTCAAAGCAGCTTTACAGAGATAACAGGTAAATAATGCAAACAAGTTTGTTTCCAGAACAAAAAAGCGTCACAGTCCAGCTTAGGTAAGTTCAGTGATGTTTCATTTTTGTTTAAAAAAAAGTTTAGTTCATTTATATATATATATGTCATCGTCCAGCTCAGTTTAGTTCTTGTATAATAGTGTCAATGCAGGCAGATCAATAAATTTTATGTGCCCAAATAAGCAAGCCAAACCAATGGCAACAAAGGTGGAAAAAGGCGACAGTGGCAAGGAACCAAAACTCCATCAGTGGCAGAATGGAGAAAAAAATGGTGGGTGGTGTGGCCGATCCCGGACATGTTTGTTGATCCTGAGCAGTGGACATTAGAGGTGTTTATTATCAGTCAGAATCACTCACTGTTTTAAACTAAGAGGTATTTTCTTAATAACAGGATTGTAAATAGGAGACTCATTTAAAATTAATGGAAATAATAAACCCTTTATAATAAACCAAAATAATCACACCCTTTAAACGCATGAACACAGGATGGCCTGTGGTGCGGAAGGATAGAGATCTAAAGTACTCTCAGGTCGAACGCTGCAGACCAATCTTGGGGACGGAGCATTTGGAAATGCATGTCAATTTGCTCTTTCTTTTGAGTCGGGTACCGCTGGACTCCGGGTAGCCTGAAGTGGAACAGTAACCATCTGAAGAGCTCGTTCCCCCATCCCTGGGTGACCTGGATTGGCAGCGTCTGACACAGGCTGAGGCCTGAGTGGAGGCTGCTGCGGAGGCCCAGCAGGAGCAGGATCGGTGGCAGGGGGACACCCTCGGCGACGAGCAGGCAGAGGAACTGCCATCGGCGGCGGGGTGGAGGCAGCAGCAGGCCGCTGGGGCAGGATGTGCCGGATGGCCTCCATCTGTGCTTGGGCGGCAGAGAACTGTTGGGCACAGTTCTCCACCGCATCGCCGAACAGCCCAACCTGGGAAACTGGGGAGTCCAGGAACCGAACCTTGTCTGCATCCGCCATATCCACCAGGCTGAGCCAACGATGGCGCGAATACCACAACGCTCGTGCCCCGGAGGGCGAGGCCGGCTGCAGTGCGGAGCTCACCTATGAGCGCACGGTCTGGGCTACCCTCGTGCATGTCCATGAGTGCCCTGGCCTGATAGACCTGTAGCAACGCCATGGCATGCAAAGAGGAGGCGGCTTACCCACAGGCTTTGTAAGCTCTGCCCGTCGGAACGGAAGAGAACTCACAGGACTTAGGGGGAGACGAGGATCTTCCGTCCAAAAGGCAGCGGCCGCCGGACACAGGTGCACCGGTGGGAGGGATAGCCTCGTAACCCACACCGCTCCTCCGTCCAGGATGGTGAGGGGGGAGGAGCTACTCAGGCCATTTCTGGCAGAGAAAGGTGCCGTCCATGACCTGGTAAGTTCTCCATGCATTTTGGGAAAGAAAGGCACTGGGGCGGCGAGCTGAGAACCAGCGCGGCCCGCTCCGAGATACCAATCATCCAACCGAGACTGTTCGGGAGACGGTGGAGGATTCCACTCGAGCCCAACAGCCTCGGCAGCCCGTTTCAGCATAGCTGACATTTCTGTATCTGGCTCGGGCAACGTTACACTCCCAGGGGGAGAGTCATAATTTCCAGAGGTCAGCTCACCCTCCGATGCTGCAATTGGCATCCTGTCCTGTGGAGGGGCCCCAAATGAAACAGCTGGTCAGTCCATTACAGAGGGACCAGCGCGCTCAACGGGGGCTCCACCGCCCACGGTGTGATAGAGGAGTGAGGGGCCCACAGGGATTGGTTACCGGGCGACATAAATATATATACATTTTATACATTTATATATATACACAATCATAGGCGTAAATCGTGGGCTCTGTGGGGTCAGATACTCCCCCACCTGAGGGTTGTACCCCACATCCAACCCCCCCAATCCCCCCCCCTAAAATATCATTAAAAGCCACGCTGTGTGTAAAATGTATTGTTTTAAAATAATTGTGGAAGTAGTAAAACAAGACAAACGCAAATGGGGGAAAAAGTGTTTTAGGTTTAGAAAAATTTTGAGCCCCCCTCCCTTGCCTCATAGTGCTTTGGTCCAACCACTGCCTGCTTTCCCCCTTTACCTCACCTACACAAACAAGTCAAGTGGGAGAGAACAAAGTTCAAGCTGGTTTATATCACACTAAGGTTGTTTCTCTGTATGTCATCTCTCCACCTCAAAATCCCATCATTCTGGGACATCTATGGTTAGCAGCCCATGACCCTCAGATTTCCTTGAATCACAAAGAACTTGCACAATGGTCACCTTACTTTCAAACCCACTGTCAAACCCATCTAATATCCAGCTTCCCTGTTTAACCACCAGTATAGAAATTCCTACAACCCAGCAGCAGCCCAAATACCCCCAAAATACTTCATGGAAGTATTCAGCAAAATCAAGGCCACACAATTACCACCTCACCGTCCCTGGGACTGTGCTATTGACCTTTTACCCAATACTGCAACATCAGTACCTTTTCTAACAGTACTGCACTTATCCATCCATCTACATCCCCAGCGGCATCAGGTTTATTCTTTGTAGAGAAAAGGGATGGTGGTCTTCGCCCATATATCGACTATCGTGGCCTTAATACTGTCACAGGTACCATCTTCCCCTGGTCCCCACAGCTCTTGAGCAATTATAAGAAGCTAAGATTTTCACTAAACTAGACCTGCGTAGTGCATATCGAGAGGGGGACGAATGGAAAACTGCCTTCCTCACCACTGTATTGTGACGATTACTGGGAAATCACCTGTACTTCAAGGCAGAGAAGTGTGAATTTCATGTCCTCAACACAACCTTCCTCGGTTACAACATCAGCCATCAGGGGGTGGAGATGGATTCAACTAAGGTTCAAGCAGTCACTGAGAGGCCCCGTCCTACCACAGTAAAGGAGTTACGAAGATTTCTAGGATTTGCAAACTTCTACAGAAGATTTATCCACAACTACGGTACCATCACTACGGTACCATCGCTGCTCCACTCACATCACTCCTCAAAGGAAAACTTAGAAGATTACAATGGACCGAATCTGTTCGAGCTGCCTTTAGCTCTTTAAAGACGAGTTTCACCAAAGCCCCGATCCTCAAACACCCTGATCCCAATCTCCCCTTTATTGAAGAAGTAGACGCCTCAGACTGTGGTATCGGAGCAGTCCTCTCCCAATGACATGGCAGTCCAGGTAAAATATACCCCTGTGCGTTTTTCTCCAGGAAGCTATCCCCTGCAGGAAGAAATTATGACGTAGGCAATAAGGAGCTGCTTTCCATCAAGGATGCCATGATCCACGGATCCATGAGTGGAGGCACTGGCTGGAGGGATCTACTCACCCATTCCAAGTCATCACTGATCACAAGAATCTTGATTTATATTAAGAATGCTAAACGTCTAAACCAATGACAAGCCCGATGGTTGCTATTTTTCACACAATTTCAGTTTACAGTTACTTACCACCCAGGAAGCAAAAATGACAAGGCGGACGGTCTCTCTCCAGAAGGTATGACCCTCTGGACAACCCCACTAATCAGGGTCCCATCTTACCCCCTTCAGTTATTATAGCACCTATACGTTGGGATATCATGGAGGAGGTACAAAAACAACAAACTGAACCACCTCCCCTGAATGCCCTCCTACCAAGCAGTATGTTCTTAGATCTCTCATGTAATGAATCATTAAATGGGTCCACTCTTCCCTTAGCAGTGGGCACCCTGGTATTCAAAAAACTGTCAGTCTGGTACGTAACTCCTTCTGGTGGCTTCTGTGTGCACAGTCCAAGACCCCCTGAGAACTTCCAGCCTGCCTTCAAGAGCCATTACCCATTCCTCAGTGGCCTTGGTCTCACCTGGCAGTAGACATTGTTATTTTCCCAACTACTATAATGGAAGCTTTAGCATAAGTTCTGCTGGGAAGACTCAATTGCTACATCACTTATTACCTTCTCATCTATCCAATCGTGTTCTAATACTCGTGGTATAAAAGATTGGTATTTACAAATGTATGAGTTCACAGGTGCTGACGCTTCCATTCACCTCCATCTTCCCCAGCACCACCAAGACGGTTCCTTCCCCTCCATCCTCCCCACCACCACCAGGATGGTCCCTTCCCTTGCTTTCGTCTTCAGACAGGAAATGCAGAGTCCGGACCCTCGGATTGCGAGCTATGGACGGGGCCTACGCAAAAGAACTTTATATTGCTTTGCTGGGCTGTCAATAAATGTATAATTGTTACAGTATTTATTCTCCCGAGTCTTTCTGGTAGAACTACAATTCTGGTAATCATTGACAGATACTCAAAAATCATGTCATCTAATCCCTTTCAAAGGTCTACCCACAGCTATGGAAACTGATCATGCCCTATTTAATCACGTCTTCAGAGTTCATGGTATTCCAGAAGATATTGTCTCAGATCGGGGATCACAGTTTACCTATTGGTTTTGGTGAGCTTTCTACAAACAACTTGATATCAATGTCAGTCTAAACTCTGGTTATCACCCCCAGGCAAACGGACAGGTCGAAAGGTTGAACCAAGAACTGGGATGATACCTGAGGTCATATTGTAGCACTGAACAACAGAGTGACTTCCTCCCATGGGCTGAGTATGCACAAGATTCTCTCACCCACTCCTCCACAGGCCTAACCCCCTTCCAGTGCGTTCTAGGATACCAACTCCCATGTTCCCTTCGTCTGGTGAAGGGAACATGGGACTACCAGACAGGGACTACCAACAGGCTACCAGAACGCAGAGGATCCAAGCCAACCCCAGGAGACGTCCCCACCCCAACTACCAACCGGCCAGAGGGTATGGCTATCGACTTGGGATCTACAGTTGCGGCTACTCAGCAGGAAGCTCAAGCCAAGGTATGTAGGTCCATTCCATATTATCCGACAAATTAATCCAGTGACCTACAGGTTAGACCTACAGTTAGCTTCCTGCTAACTATCGCATTTCCCCTTCCTTTCATGTATCTATGTTAAAACCGGTCCATTCTGCGTCTGGCCCCGTAACCATGGAAACTGAACCTCCACCACCATTGGAGATCAACGGAGCACCAGCCTGAGAGAGATCATGGACTCTAGGAGATGAGGGGGCCAGCTGCAACTCCTGGTGGACTGGGATGGATATGACCTGTCATGGTTGGCCACACAGGACATTTTAAACCCTTCATTGATCCAGGGATTCCACTAAGTACTCCCAAACAGCTCTGCACCCAGACCAAGGGGACGGTTACGTAGAACACAAAGAGGTGTTCCTAGGAGGAGGTATTCTGTAACAACTGTTAAGGCCTCTCATTCATCCAGTTACCGGAGGGAGCCATCTTCCGAATTCTAGCTCATACTCTTCTTCATGCCTCACTTCCTGTCTGTCCTCAATATAAGCCAGGTTGTTTGCATTGTTCATTGCGAAGTATTGCCAGTTTACTGTTATTACAGAGCATTTTCATTGTCTGACCATTGCCTCTTGTGTATGACTTCTCTGCCTGTTTTTGGATCACGTTTTTTTGGATTACTGTTTTGCCGTGTTTCAATGTTTTTGACCTTGTGCCTTGATTTTGACCACGTTACCTGCTTTACGTTTTGGCTTTGCTCTGCTGTGTCTAACATAATAAACCCCGCAAATGGATTCATCAACACCGCCTCGTGAGTCTGTTATACTTATATTAAAAAACGTCATAGAATAGTGCATACGTACGTGAATTGGGACACACCTAGTAGGGGTGTAACGATATTCGAACCGAAGGATTCGAACTCACGATTCGAATTGCGATACTCTCATTGTGTACCGAACACGCCCCGCCCCGCCCCCTGCTACCCCGGCCCCGCCCAGCCCGGCTCAATGGACCTCATGTCTTATGTGTACAGTACACAACGAATTCAGTTTTGTAGCCTAACCACCATTAACACCAAATAACAAGCTCCATGTTTTGTTACTTTCGATAATAAGCAAGGTGTAATCTTTCAAATTCGGTCTATTTGATCACGAAATTCAAACAATAAATGGCGTTTTGGCGCTCTTTGATGTGGCGTGACAGATCGCTGTTGGCCTATAGGCTCCTCATTTCAAGCGGCAGCGCGGTGCGCGAGTAAACGCGATCATCTCTTCCTCAGTTACAGAATGGACACCTGAAGGTATGTTGAAAGATACAGTATACTTACTGAAAGGCATCATAACTCGTGTAATCACTCAATCAGTGTTTCAGCAGCGGAAAGAAGTAGTCATTGTTAGTAGTCATTGTTAGTATTATACAAGGTGTTTTTTGTTGTCATTTTTAGTATTATACAAAGTGTTGTTTGTTTCTTGTTCAGTCATTATCTAGTCTTGTCAGTCTTATATCCCTTGTTTTGTCTGTTTTGCCCCCTCGTGGGTTTTGTTTTCCTGTTTTGTCCCAATAAACCCTGAGTTCATTGTACACCGTCTGCGTTTTGGTTCATCTCCGTGCACAGCCGTGACATTAGGTTCAAAGTCTAGGCTACAACCTTTAATGTTATAGTAATGTGCGGCTCCCTATAGTTTATAGCATTAGCACATTTTTTTTTAATCCTTGTGAAACGTTTAATTGTAATTGAATTAATTTAAAGACAAACACAATTTTTTCATTAAACCACTGTTTAAAAAACAACAAAAAAAAGCAATTTTAGCTTTCTAAACCGAAACGAGACGTCAAAACCGTGGGAAAACCGAGCCGTCAGTTTTGTGTATCGTTACACCCCTAACACCTAGTGTTTATTTCCTTCATAATTCAAATAAACAAATCAGGCACCTGAATGTGGAACAGCTACTGACTGACTGTACGAAAGTAGTCATGTGAAAACTACTTCAATTGACCCTTCGCTAAGCCACGCCCGAAAACCGCCACTGGCCAATCGTGGCTTAGCAACTGTAAGCGCGGGAGGTCTGGCAAGCTTTTCAGCGAGGGAAATATGCCGAAGCGTTGTGCGTATGGATTGTGCAAATCTGATACCCGGTATCCTAAAAGTTTGGACGGGGGAGTGGAATTTTTTTACTTCCCGAAAATCTAAAAGCCAAGGGGAGAAATGATGGGCGTGGATCAAGCAGTGTGGGAGACCCCATTCACAACTAAATGTCGCCAGGATTAACAAAAACATCTATTGCTTGGAAGTTGGAAATAATGACGGTTCTTTGTTCATAATGCATATATTTTAACGTAAAATAAGTCGATTAAAGACAAGACGGAGGCTCACTGACATACTTTAAAATATATTTCAGCATTTTGTTAATTGACGGCCTACTACCCCTGACTGAGTAACTTTAACCCAATCCGATCGCGGCTCTCCCAGTGTTAGTGTTATTCCACAATATTTATGGATAAACTGTTTGATTTATAATTATTAGATTATTTTCACATTTCACTTACCCTGCTGTGCACGAACATAGCTGTTCCTCAATTTGTGTGTTTCCCATTTGAATGGTCAGTGAATGAGGCGGCTGCTGCTTATGCTTTAGCTTCAATTTTTATGAAAATATTCTCTAATCGGTTGCATATTATGTCATGGATATATCCCTCGAATGCATACTGCAGTGCCTTTTGTCTTGCTCTCTCAGATATTTCACATGTTCGCCAAAAAATTACTAATTATCTCATTGGGAATGTCTGACACCGGTGCATACACACTGTAATAGACGTGCCAGGCACGAAAGCTTGACAGGCGTAGTAACAGTAACTAGGGAGGGCGGGGCTTAGCGAAGGGTCAATTATTAAAATCTTCAAGCTTTTCAAATGAATTCAAACATTCTCATTGCAACATTAAAGTTTGTCTTGACCAACTTTTTTATCTAGTTCACTTTACATTCGTTGGAATTTGTTTTGAAGTCATTATCCATATGCCTTTCTGAATATTTATTTGTATTGGCTTCGGGCACATACCCATTGTTGATTTGTGTTGGCTCTTTACTAAGATTATTTAACTAAAGTAATATTTATTGAGAGGTTTTGCTGGACAGTAAAATGTGCAGAATATTTGTTAATATTACATAACAACTTTAATACGTTCATTAAACAATCAACAATCAAACCCACCTAAAAACATCTGTGAACATGTGAAAATAGATTTTTTTATATATTTGTCCTTAATTTGTTAAACAATGTTAATCTGATTTTTTTTCATTTTCCTCTTGAAATGTATTCACTTCATTAGAATATATATATATATATATATATATATATATATATATATATATATAATTTATTTTTATGTTTTTATATATTTTGTACATTTTAATGTGCTCCAAAATACTGTGATCATAACTTAATAAGCATTGTGGTTGAAACTCTCCTTCTTCATTATGGCACAAGTCTCTCCTCCCCTCTGCTGTTACCTAGCCCACTGCCTCTGCTCAAGGCAGAGCCACTTTGGGAGACCTGGGGGTTACAGTTGGAGCACTTCCACCACGCCAGTCTCCACGGACCACTCCTCTAGCATGCCATGTGCAATTGAGCTGCCTAATGATGGCACTGGTCCTTCACGTGGGAGACCTTGCATGTCATTCGGTGCTTCAGGTGAGGATCAGATGTCGATAGCTGCATCAGAGAGTGAACTATTGTCCTCTGGAGAGGATGATGAAGCTGAGTTTCCCCCCTCTGGGGTGAGCACTCACACTCAATCTGATTCAGAGTTGACAGCCTTGCTTGTGAGGACTTTGCCCAGCAGTTCTCGGCTGTCCAGAAGCAGACTCAGGCCATCAAACACATCCTGCCCCGGCGTGATACCACCGCCACCAGGCCGCAGTGGGCTGGCCCCCAGTCTGCTCATCACTGAGGGAGTCCCCCTGCATTTTCTACACCTGCTCCAGCATGATCGGAGATGTCAACCCGGCCGTCCCATCAAGCCCCCCATCGGAAGGCAAAACAGACATCCCTCAGGCTGCCGCTAAACCCTTTATGCGTCCATCTAAGTGGGCCTTATACGGGAAGCCCAGAGATGGAGGGAGCTGCTTAGAACCAGGAGGTGGTGATCGCATCACTCCTTTGCCCGGCCCTCCTCCTGGGAGAGAATCTTCAGTTTCATTTATTTCTGTACCGCTGCTGGTGAACACATGGACCTGGTGCACAGGGACCTGGTGCTCAGGCGACCTCAGCAATCTGGGGCTTCGGGTCAACTGGGAGAAGAGCAAGCTCTCCCCTGTGCAGAGCATCCCTTTTTTCTCGGTATGGAGTTGGACTCAGTCAATGTGATGGAGCGTGCATTCAGGGGGAAGATTTCACTGAAAAAATTTGAGAGGCTCCTGGGGCTTATGGCATCAGCTTATGGCTTATGGCTTATAGATTGATGCATATGAGATCCAGGGGCGCAGATGGCACTGGGGACGGGGGGGACATGACCCCCCCAGATTCATAGTGACCCGATCCTGTCCCTAGGAAATGTGACAAAAATCGGTAAAACAGAGGATTAGCCAGTGTTTTCGCTATGTACATTAGCCAAAGTAGTGTCCCGGCCCACCGCTGCTTCAGAATCGGCTGGCTGACACACAATAATAATCTACACCGGTCACCATTACTTTGTTTGTACCCACGTTCTCACTACACGCTGTTCTGTTGTCAATAAACACACGATGCCATCATGCCACCGACGTTTACACTCTCTCTCTGTGTGTGCTACGACTCCTGAGTGACGTTGCCGGGGTCAAATGAGGAGCTGGTAGCTGCCTCAATCGTGCCTGTAGGAGCGGCCGGTAACCATAGTGATCATATACCATCTATGACTGAGCTGAGTCTGTGATTTTCTGAACTGAAAAAAAATCGACTGTATATATGCCACATAAAGGCAATGAAGAGACAAAAAACAATCACCTCGTTTTTTTTCAAAAACCAAACAATGTATGCCTGTGTACTTTCCCAGATGTGGCAGATTAGATTTGTTAAGGGGAATAGCTAGTCTGACAATAATGGCAAGAAGGCAAATGTGGAGACCATAACTATGCATTTAGGTGAGTGGACAGAGGCAAATAATGAATGAACACAAAAAGAATGGTTGGATAAATCAAACAATTTATCGTCGTCAGGAAATAATGTTTTATCTTATCATTTAACCCATTGTACTGTAAATTGACCGAGGTATGTTCACTGTCGTGTAAGCCACTATAAAAATAATTATAATAAGTAGATTTGTGTGGTGCAAGGTTTATGCAAACAACAAATAAAGGCCTACATAAACTTTTGACATCCTCTTATAGCAAGAAATCATGTTTTTTTGTTGTACGGACTGGAGCAACGGAGGATATAGATTCTTAAATTATGGGCTATTAAAAACATTTCTTAATATGTCATACATCATTTGAAAGATATTTCTAATCTATAAATTGCAACAAACTTGTAATTAAATTTAAAATTTTGAATTATTCTTAGACATTTTTGAAATAGCAGTTTTAGCCATTAATTCTCAGGAATATGTTGTATTTCACATTGTTGTGAAATTCTATAGAGGTATAGAGGGTTAACTGAAATTATAAGATTTAAAATGTTGTCCTCCTGGGCTGCAGGCAATATCTGATGACAGTAAGGCAGGCCCTAGGCCTAGTCAGTCAAGTGAGGATCTGCAGGAGGAGGGCAGCCACAAAAAATACTTTGCTGAAGACATGAAGTTTTGGTGGGTGATTGGCATACTAGTCAAATAACAGTCTGATCATGCATTGCTAGTGGTGATTAGGCCTTTGTTTACCTTTTTTCATTGTTGTTTATCCATGATTTCAAATAAGAATCCCCCAATGGCTTTTTAGTGCAAATCATTAGCCAAAATTACGCAACTACTTGAGCACTAGTTAAAGCCCAAATTACGCAACTACTTGAGCACTAGTTAAAGCCCAAATTACGCAAAATAACGAAATGAGTTTAAATCATTTGCTGACAGCTTGGTCCTCCCCAGTTAAAAAATCCTATCTGCGCCACTGATGAGATCGCTTCAGCACACCGCATTCTTCTCTGCCCCATCTCTGCGTCTGTAGTAGTTCCATCCCTGTCTAGACAGGACCTACTGCAGAGATCTTTCCATATGTAGCACTGCCCCAAGGGTCAGTCCATATGTGTATTTCCACATGCTCAAAAAGAATTGAGACCTGAAGCACTTTTCCTGTGAAGTAAACATACTAAGCAACCGCAGCTATAACTGTCTCCATGGTAACTCTTGTCCCTTTCATCCTGTTGGTATGGAGGACTATTATTTGGGCTTACATCGGGAGCTGGGTAGGTTACAACTGTACGGGAGCAGTTGCAAAAAGGGCACAATAGAGCTTGCCAGCATTTGCGTCTCCACCACTCGGAATTATGTTTTATTAACAAAGTTCGGGAGGAGCACGCTCAGATAATTAACACGAGTGGAGAGCACTCAGCAATCAACGATAAGAGGTATATGTATATATATTCAGCAGTCTCACCTCAATTCGTTGACAGTTTAGCAGCATCCCTCCACCACCCCTTCTCCACACTTCTAGTCCTAACCATTTACATTCGGGGGGAGGACTCTGGGTTAAGGCCGAACTCCGAGCTCGGAGCCCTCCCCCCGGACAGCACACCAAATACACATTCAACTTTACTCCCTCCAATTGTATGTAAGTGTGAACTCGTGAAACACAGTTCAGTAGATGTGGTGCTTTCCTTAGGGACCCCATTTGTCAGTCTTCGACAGTGTTGAATGTGACTAACAGATAGGGCACGTCTTGTTTATTGATGTAACCCACATTCCCTGATGGAGGGAACAAAGACATTATGTCCCTCCTGCCCTGAACCACCCCGCTGAATGGCCAGGATCCCTATCTCGGCTCCCCAGCATAAACCTGAGTGGATGCGTGCCACCATCTTATATACCCTTATGTATGGGGGAGTGGCTTGGTATGTATTTCACTTGCCAATTCCATTGGCCCTTTTTATACAAAATGCTCCCAAGTGAGACTCCATTTCTCAGTCTTCAACATATCGTATTTGTTCCCTCCAACACTAACCAAGACGTTTTCTAATCTTGCTATACACATGGCTGGACTTTAATTAATTTTTTTAAAATGTACTTATGTGGGCAATAGCTTGATGCCATGTAATTGGAAATTAAAAAAGATGATGGTGATATCTTGTTAAGAAAAATGAGGAGGAAATTCACTCAGAATATATTTTCATCATCATTCACATGCTTGCTGGTGCTATGTAAAGAAATGTTCCTCCTTAGCAGCCTTTCTTTATCTTTCTGCTGCTTTTTTGTGATGCCATGCTACTAAAAAATGTGAGGATAAAACAGATCATTTGAACTGGACAGATTTTTTTTCTTACTGTTATTTACATATAGGGAAGTCATCACCATTTTTTTGACAGGCTGGTTTAATTGTACAGCACTACACGTTAATTTCGAAGGTGTACACAAACAGTGATTGATTGTGGTAAAACTTTGAGCAATTCAGTGACATCAAAGCCAGTTCACTCTCTGCTAACGTGCTGCCCAAGCTTGCAGTACGAAACAGTCGTATGTAAATAAAGTACACGACGCATTATCCCCCTTCCCTAAAATATAACAGAATTAAGGATAAGATTTTCAGTTTGACTTCACATTGGTTTGAAGTTAAATCTAGTTCTTTGAGAAGATATTTTATGTCAGTGTGGAATAATGTGTTTGACTGCTGAAATCATACATGATTCTTACCAACTTTGGCTTTGTATTCACGAAATCCTTTGTGTCTGTTTTAATTTCTGATGTGACCTTTGTTGTGTAAATGTCAGGATGGGTGGAATCAAGCCATATGGGAATCTCTCTGTCAGCATTATGTAACTGTCTGTTCTGCATCAGAAGAGAAAATCTGTTTAAACACATTATTCTTAAGATATTTCATATGTCTTCTGCTATATACTCTTAGAAAAATGGTACAAAAGCTGTCACTGGGATGGTAACCTTTAAAAATGTTCTATTATGTACCATTTAGGTACTAATATGTACATTTTTGGTAGCAATATGTACCTTTAAGATACTAATATGCCCTCTTGAGGTACAGTGGTGTACCTGAGGGTACAGCCCCAGTGACCACTTTTGTACTTTTTTTTTTTTTAGAGAGTGTACTGTGTGAAACACAATACTAATGCTAATGCCTTATTTTGCTTTCCATTCTTACTTTTTAAAACAACGGGGACTGATCCAGCATCAGTTACCGGAGTGAGGGATATGAAGCACCTGTCTTAGAAAGTAACTAACATTAAACAGTTTGAGTTTGATTTCAAATGCAAATGGAAAGTTTGTGCAATATATTGTTTTTGTGTAAGAATGCCTCAACCTTTTTCACAGAGCACTGGCATCCTGCAGTTTGTATTGTGTTTGGGTGGTTATTAATAATAATAATAATAATGATGATGATGATGATGATTTTTATTTAGATAGGCCTAGCGCCTTTCCAACACCCAGGGTCGGTAAACAAAGATAGGTTAAGGCAGTGGTTCTCAAACTGGGGTACGTGAGGTGACAGAAGGGGGTAACGTTAGCCTAAGCGAACAATGCTGAATTTTGCCATTCATTCAATTCAACTCTACCTTAAAATAACATTAAAACTTAGCATGTATTTCTAGCAGGTAAAATGCCATAAATAGGCTACATGACATCCAATCAAATTACCTCATCTTTTGCGGTCAAAACTGACTGCATTCACACAAGCAGCGAGTATGATGTTTCGTGCAGATTATGCCGTCTTGGCAAAGCGTGCGCACTGCCGTTTTCGACAATGTACCTTTGTAAAAGTGGGGATTTAGCATTTACTAGCACGAAGAACAGATATAGACAAATACACAGATCTCTGTGCATAGAGATCATTTCAAGATTCAAACTACAACACAACACTCTAAGAGAACCACTGGGTTAAGGAATAGAACAAAATCAACATCAAAGCACAATACACATACCAAGAGCAGAAAGTAATACACAGAGGTCACTTACAAAGTTAGTGTGGAGGGGTAGAGAGGACTCAAGAGAGAGAGTGACAATCACAGTTCTTTAATAGAGTCAAAGGTCGGACCACAGGTAATCCAAACAGAAAAGTCAATAATAACATCAACTGAGGACACCAGTAGAACTGGCAGTATAACATGAACATAAATCTCCTCTGTGGTACTGGTAAAGACGAACAGCAGGCTGGTGAAAACAGCGGCTCGGAGACTCACGGAACTGGATACAGGTGGCGAGCACAGAGCAGGTAATCAGCCTCAGCTTAAGCACGTATGGTTTCTGTGAACGTATAGATGAGCACAGGATAATTCCAGTAGAAATATTTCGTAGGACTCACAAGACAGGAAAGGACAAGACTGAGATAAACTCTGGTTAGTGAGCTTCTGAGACATCGAACAATCTGACAACAAGACAGGGCAAGAGAGGGTTAGAAGAAGCCAAGATAATGAGAGGAGATGAGGAACAGGTGGAGAGGAATGAGCGTAATGAAAAGTGATAACAGCTGTCAGTAATGGAAGTGAAAGCGGTGTGTGTGTGTGTGTCCAGCAGAGGGAGACAGAGGAGGAGACAGGATCATGACAGTTAGGTTACAGATACAAACAAAGAGGGATTCAAACAAACAACATATGTTACTGTGAGCTGAAGAGTAATATAAAAATGTGTTTTTAAGAGGTTTTTGAATGAGAGAAGGGTGGATGTTTGACGTATGTCTTGAGGAAGAGCCACAACGCTAAAAGACCTGATGGCTCCTATGATTACCAGACTATTAAAACTGACTGATTACGGCACAGCCCCACCTAAGATATTTTTCACCAGCCGCCACTGCCAATAGTACACGACTAGCTTATAAGTGGCCTTAAGCACAAACGTCCTTCTTATTAAAACTGCATTTAAGTCCCAGCCGGTCCTGGCATGACACATTCATAGTTGGCCATAGAGATCGGATCCAAGGTCATCGGTGAGGATCTGTCCGAAGAGCTTTTCTACCCACTAAGATCACAGCCTTGTTGTTTTTTAAAACGACACTCTTGTATGTGTCACGGTCTGTTCCGCCATCAGGAGCTGGCCGTTGACCGGGGGGGGGGGGGGGGTCTGGGGGATGGGAGCTGGGGGTACTGTCAAGGATACACCAGCTTCAGCGCCAGACTTCTACACTCCGCCCACTCGTTCAGCCTCACCCGAATTCTAATCATCCGCACCTGTCATCACCACCTGTCTGCAATCCGCACTCACTTCACCCACACCTTAAAAGCCACACCAGTTCACCTTCACAGTTGTCTGGTCTCGTCGATTCATACGACTACCCGACTCTCTTTCGTGGATATCAACAAACCTGCTACTTACTTAGCTGCTGTGATACTTACCCGTCTACTGTCAAGATCCAGTCATCTTCTCCAGTCCGGTCCATCTGCAGCCAGTCTTCCATCTGCCTTCCTCTGCTTTATCACCACCCTGCATCAGATAAGAGACTCAGTCAACCTTAACGCTACTATCCAAATTCCTATCAAACTTCAATCGAGCTACTCACCTGCCGTATCTGTCCCTGAGTGCCTGTAAATAAACCTCTTGTTTACTTTACCTGTTTGTGTCATTCTGATTTGTGACAGAAGACCAGACCATCATGCACGAACCGACAGATCACGGAGGTGAGGAAGTTTCACCCCCGGTCACAGTCACGGATGCTTCGCGGGACGTTCGTCGCAACCCCTCACCATCCGCCATCAGTCCTTCTCCATCTGCCTCTGTATGTCCCATGGCCCGACCAGCGCCCTTCTCAGGCGAGGAGGGGGAGTGCAGCGGATTTCTGTTGCAGTGCGAGGTGTTCATGGAAATTAACCTTTCTCAGTTTCCCTCTGAAAGAGCTAAAGTGGCATTTATCATTTCCTTCCTCACCGGTCGAGCCCTTCTCTGGGCTCATGCGCTGTGGGAAGATCACGGCCCAGTTACGCAATCTTTCTCCGCTTTCACATGACATTTCCGGGAAGTGTTTTCCCAAGCCACCAACGCACTCTCAGTACAGGATCAACTATTCCGGTTAAGAGAAGGTAAATCTGTTGTTTCATCATATGCCTTACAGTTTCGCACCCTGGCGGCCTCCAGCGGATGAAATGAGTCGGCGCTTATAACTGCCTATCGTCATGGATTAAATCCGGAGATTCGTTTACAGCTGGCCATTTATGACGATGTCATCGGGCTAGAGAGTCTCATACAGCGCTCCATTCGCGTGGATCAACGCCGCACTGCCTGCCAGCTCGACAGCCCTGCACTGCCTCCTCGTCCTGCATCTTCGCTCAACCCTTCAGCACCAGAACCCATGGACGTCGGTTCCACCCATCTGTCTGCCGCAGAATGCCAACGTCGAATCACTAATAGTCTGTGTTTATACTGTGGATCCTCCGGTCATCAACTCATCTCCTACCCTGTTCGTCCCCCACGACCGGCGGTGAGTACAGTCCGTCTCCATTTCTCCATCTAACCAATGAAATATACTCCAGTTATCCTCTCTTACTAACAACGATCTCTTCCAGCGCAAGCGCTAATCGACTCAGGCTCCGCGGGCAACTTAATTTCTCTATCAACTCTGCAAAGACTTCAGACCCGTCCCAACATCCACTGGTCCTCAGGTGAGATACTGCAATGGGGAGATGACTGCTTCAATCGCTGCCTGCACTCCGTCAAGAAGGTTTCTCATTCAGCATCCTCTTCGGTTCCTGATGTCTCCATTTGCTCCACTTCTGTCGAAAGTCCTCCTTCCGACAAACTCCCTGAGGTACCAGTCCCTTACCGGGCGTTCCAGGATGTTTTCGACAAACAGCTGGCTACCAAGCTTCCACCTCATCGGCCATGGGACTGTACGATTGACCTGCTGCCTGGGGCTGTGCTCCCGCGTGGTAAAATCTACCCACTGTCCATCCCGGAGCAGAAGGCCATTGAGGAGTACATCGAGGAGGCACTCCATCAGGATTACATCTGTCCATCCACGTCCCCTACCGCTTCCAGCTTCTTCTTCGTTGGCAAAAAGGACGGAGGCTTGCACCCCTGTATTGACTACCGGACCCTCAACAACTCCACTGTGAAATACCGTTATCCCCTTCCTCTGGTCCCAGCCGCATTGGAACAACTCCGTGGTGCTCGCATCTTCACTAAACTTGACCTACGCAGTGCCTACAATTTAATTCGGATCAGAAAAGGAGATGAGTGGAAGACGGCGTTCATAACACCAGCAGGCCACTATGAATACAGGGTCATGCCCTTCGGACTGTCCAACGCTCCCGCTGTCTTCCAAGGGTTTATGAACGAGATATTCAGAGACTTCCTTCATCAATTCGTCATCATCTATATCGATGATATTCTCATATACTCAGCCAATCTATCCGAGCACCACCACCATGTCCAATCCGTTCTCCAGCGTCTACGAAATCATCAACTCTATCTGAAGTTAGAGAAATGTGAGTTTCATCAAGAAACAATCCACTTCCTGGGTTATGTAATCACACCACACGTCATCACCATGGACCAGAGGAAGGTGGAAGCTGTCTCCAACTGGCCACAACCCAACAATATCAAAGAGCTTCAACGTTTCCTGGGCTTCGCAAACTTCTATCGCCGTTTCATCAGAAGGATTCAGTCAAATCAGTGCACCTATCACTTCACTCCTAAAGAAAGGGGCCAAGTCTCTGTCCTGGACCACCGAAGCCACCAATGCCTTCGAGAAGCTCAAGGCCAACACCCGTCAAGCCCGCTGGTCACTATTCTTCACCCGATTCAATTTCAAGGTCACTTACCGTCCAGGAGATAAGAACATCAAGGCCGACTCACTTTCCCGTCTATACCAACCTGATACCATCACCTCCAACCCGGAATCCATACTCCCTCCAGCCTTGGTTGTCAGTCCCATACAGTGGAGTCTAGATGATCACATCACCGATGCCACCCGGTCAGAACCTGCTCCGCCGGGAGGTCCTGAGGGACGGACCTACGTTCCCACTTGTTTGCGTCTGTCCCTCATGGACTCAGTCCATACATCTCCGGGCTCTTGACACCCAGGCAGCCAACAAACCCTCTCTCTCATCCAACAATGCTACTGGTGGCCGGATATGACCCAGGATGTCTCCCGATATGTGAAGAGCTGCTCAGTCTGTGCCATGGCCAAAGTTCCTCGTCGCCACTCGGAGGGAAAACTAGTACCACTTCCTGTACCCACAAGGCCTTGGTCTCATCTCGGCGTGGACTTCATAACCGACTTACCTTCTTCAGATTTCCATACATGCATCCTGGTTGTAATTGATAATTTCTCAAAAGCCTGTAAACTCATCCCTCTACCTGGTCTACCTTCTGCCTTCAAAACCGCCGAAACACTCTTCAATCAAATATTCCGTCACTTCGGCATACCTGAAGACATTGTGTCTGACCGTGGACCTCAGTTCATATCCCAAGTCTGGAAAGCCGTCTTCAACCTCTTGGGGGTTTCAGTCAGTTTAACCTCTGGTTAGCACCCACAGTCCAACAGCCAGACTGAGCGGAAAATACAGGAGATCGGGAGATACCTGCGGTCATATTGCCACGACCATCAGGACTGCTGGAGCCGTTACCTTCCCTGGGCCGAGTATGCAGAACACTCTCTACAGCAATCCACCACAGGACTCACGCCCTTCTAGTGCATACTCGGCTCCCAGCCGCCCCTGTTTCCCTGGTCAGGAGAGCCTTCCGACGTTCCAGCAGTCCACCACTTGTTCCAGGTGAGCGAGAGGGTCTGGGACTCAGCACACGTCCATCTGCAAAGGGCTGTTCGGAGACACAAGAGCCAGGCCGACGCAAGACGCATCTGATACACCTTTATATCAACCTGGGCAAATGGTCTGGCTCTCCACCAGGGACATCCGTCTCCGGCAGCCCTGTCACAAGCTGAGTCCCAGGTACATCGGTCCATTCACCATACAGAGGCAGATCAACGAAGTCACCTACCGGTTGTCACTCCCTGCTCACTACCGTATCTCACCTTCATTTCACGTGTCCCTACTCAAACCCTACACTAATCCTCTCACTCCTTCTTCCCCAGGGTCTGGTGCTGAGGACATACCTCCTCCTCCTCCCGTGGATCCCGAGGACGAGAATATCTACCGGGTCCACGACATCCTAGACTCCCGATGACGGGGCAGCCACCTGGAGTACCTTGTCGATTGGGAGGGATTTGGTCCCGAAGAAAGGTGCTGGGTCCACCGAGAGGATATTCTGGACCCCACTCTCCTACAGGAGTTCCACTCTGATGCAGAGTGGTGATGAAGCAGAGGAAGGCAGATGGAAGACTGGCTGCAGACGGACCGGACTGGAGAAGATGACTGGATCTTGAGAGTAGACGGGTAAGTATCACAGCAGGTAAGTAAGTAGCAGGTTTGTTGATATCCACGAAAGAGAGTCGGGTAGTCGAATGAATCGACGCTTTTTACTTCTGGCTATTGTATTTATCCATCAGATAATCATGATGAACAAAAGTGTGACTGTTACACAGGCTGGTGTGGTGGCAAAAAAATTACTGACTTCCAGATTTATACTCCCCTCATTCACGAGTATGGTTAGGTTTAGGACCAGTTGTGAGGTTAAAGGAACACGCCACAATTTTTTGAAATAGGGGTTATTCACCGTCTCCCCTACATTTAGATAGGTGGGCAAACACATTTTTTTCTCAGTGCATGCATTGTCTTAGTCTGGCAGCGCCGATACTAGCTTAGCTTAGCATAATGAATGGAATCCTTTGTTGCCGGATAGCATGTCGTGAGAAAAAAACTAATTACTTCTTGTGGCCTGCGTATTCACAACGAGTACAAATAGCAATGCAGATTAAGACTAGCCGATTTCCTAGGCAGATATTGACTTGGGACTATATGGGGGGGAAGTACAGGCAAAGCACTGCTACTTGGACGCAGAGATATCACGCAACACCTGAAATCCCCCAACTTCCGTCAACATACCGGCGTGAATAGTAGCTGGCTATTTTTCCTACAGTAGACATAGTGAATGGCGATGAACATGGACGATTTTGTGAGAGACGAAGAGGGTGACTTCTCAGACAGTCAAGATCCAGAAGCATACCTCTATGAACCAGAGTTTTCAGAAGAGGAGCTGCGTGCTTTGGAAATAGAACGACAGGAGGAGGTTGCGATCGTTCAACCCCCTGAGGACGTGAGGATGAGAGCCAACACGAACTGGTGGTGTGAGTGTGGGGGAATATGCCAACCTATGCCGACTGAAATAGAGTGTCTGTGCTGTGGCGAGTGGGACAAGGTACTGCCATCGATGACCAGGCTCAACGTGTCAGATCAAGATGAGCGTGCCCGCAGTTGTGTCACAGCTACCTAAATTGCGTGATATCTCTGCTGTCTATGCAGTCAGCTTCGTCACCACTAGTTCTTTTACGTTGGGTTGGTGTGTCAGGGCCTTTAAGATCAGGCAGTCAGGTAGCAGCCTTAAAGGCCCTGAAGCGAGTTCAGCAACAGACTTCTACCCGACAGTCAAAGTGGCATTATGTTGCGAAATTGCAGACTCGTAGTAAGACTGGTTTAGTGTGCCATTTGGAACAGAGCCAAAGAGAGCAGACAAAATATACCACAAAATCAGTAAGACGGCCTCAAGGTGCGGTTACATTCGCAAAATTTCATGTGCAAAAAGGTTGATTTTCTATTGTCATTAGTGTAGTGATTTATGAAGCACTGCTCACACAAAAGTCACTTGTAATTGTAACGTGGATTTTCCAACATACAGATGACAAATACTTGGCATGTCTGCACGTGGAAATCGAGTGGAATTGACTGTAAATTCACCGGCAATAAATAATTACTAGAAAGTTTCTCAATGTTACGATGTATTATGTTAAAGGTGCAATCTGTAAGAATGACAGCTAGTGGTCGAAATAGGTACTGCAGTCCAAATTCAAAATATCGGAGATCATTGTTTCCCCCGCCCCCTCCTCCTCAGACTCAACGCTCAAGCAGGTTGCCAGTTTGAGGACACGCAACAGGAACGAGGGCGATTGACAATGAAACCCGAGGAGACTTACACACTGTAAGTTGATGAGTTGATTTATCCACGTTTTAATATGCTCTCGTTCATAAAGAATTTTAGATGGATACCGAGGCTTTTCAGGTTGCGTAGAATCTGGAATCTCTGGCCAGTTTGTTTGCTGGCTGCAATACACTGTGTTTCAAAGTACACTTCACATTTCAAAGTAAAATAACTGGCTGTAGAAGTGTTATTCAGAGAAACGAGTGTGAGCATGTTTCCTAAATATCTGCAATCACATTATGGTATGTTTATGCTTTAGTAGAATGAAAAAGTGACATACAGCACCTTTAAGTTATTAAATTGTCAGATGATTCTCTTTTTTATGAGATAATAGGCTATTAAAATGAAAAAGCCTATGGTTGTTGGTGTTCATTCATTTCACTTTTGATATTCGGTATCCACACTCAAATCATTTGTGGGATCTTAGATCTATGTCTTGCACATGGACGATTTTGAACTGCTTGGCTTAAACCTCAGTTCATACTTAATTAATAAGTCAGTAATATTCTTAACTGCATGCACATTGACTAATGGTGTGTAAGACGGACCTTACATAATAGAGATTTAATGTTTGTTAATGACAGTGTTTCCATGGTGAGGGTGTATCATCACGCACGCGGGATCTGGTTGGTTGAACGCAGATGCGCGTCATCTGTGCTGTAGAATAAGCACTGTGAATAGTGACTCCTCGCGCTGATTTCCGCTGCTGTTTTGACGACTAAAGATGCCGATAAAGATGATGGTGAGGCTGAGACGTATGTGTGCGTATCTTGGCGTGTAATGCACAGAGAGAAACAGATCTGTATCTCAAAACCTGGCGAGCTGCGTACTTGCCTAGCAACACAGCATTGCCGGACATTACAGGTGCGCGCAGATGCTCAGCCCGAATATGCTGTCTAGGTAGGCAGCTCACTAGGGTTTGAGACATAGCCAGAGTGTCGTGTTTTTTTTTTTTTTTTTTTTTTTTTTTTTTACCTCCTGCATGCATATCTATGAGGCTTGATGCATTTATAATTGTAGGCTACTGATCGCAGGTTTGATATCAGCTTCGCGAATCTCGCAGCACTGCAGCATGACCTTGGACGTGCAAACGGTGGCGGTGTTCGCTGTTATCGCCTTTCTACTGCTGGTCAACGTGATTCTTATAATCTTCATGGGCTCCAACTGAAGGATCCTTCAGCATGACTGACACACAGTCGTAAAGAGGCACACAGATCTGTGATTGTTTCTTGTCCTGGAAACATCTGAGGCTGCTTCACGTGTCCTCGTATCTGAGTTTCTACTCTATACAGCGGTGGATATGGTAAAATATATTTTACAGTTACAATTTGAAGTGAGTGCGTGTGTGTTCTTCACGTAACCATGTGTGTGTGTAATGTGTGAATGATTTATGAACATAAGGGTTATTAATATTCATGGCCAATGCTCTAAAACCATAAAAAAAAAATCAAATGCCATTTAGCTATTTTTGCTAGAATCGTAATAATTGCTATCAGTTATTTCTTAAGATATTTATGAACCATTTATGAATTTAAAATGAGATAAAATACTGTGCAGTCTTGCTTCAGAGGAGTTCAGACAACATGTGTTTAGCTTATTTAAGCCAGAGTACTTCTAAAATATAATGAGGCAAAATTACAGTCAAAGGGTTATAGAAAGGCTATGGCCAGATGTCATTCTGTATAGAGAAAGGTACATTCTGGTAATCTGTTATTATCATGTTTGATCAGAGCTGTGATCACATGCCAGTACACGTGGTGCCACATTTGGGCAAGTTGTGAATTGTCAGTTTCCACAGGATTACTGTGAAAAGCTTGACAGGGGCTAGGAGCTGTTCTTTTAAACTGTTTTAGTTTTGTTTACTTGGAGTCTAAATAGATGGTTGACAGTCTTATGCTTCAAAAGACATATCATATGTTTAAAATGTTGCATATGTGTTTGAATGCGTACACCTGTATTTGGCAATTTTGTGCATCTTTCATTGGCCCTTACTCTCAGGACACAAGTCTGTTACATAATATTTTTCACTGTATAGTAGGCCTATGGTATAATGGAATTTTACATTCAATTTCAAAGCAAATTCTAATTTGATGTTAATGAAATTTGATTGTCCTTTGTAGAAATTCACTTTAGTCAGCTTTAGTAAGGTGTATTTTTCTTCCTAAAAGATAAGAAAGATCCGTGAATCTGACAGTAAGAATAGCACATTGATGTGAAATGATAGATAGAGGACATGTTTCCTCATTCTTTTTTGTGTTTTGACATCTTTGTGTGTTCATATGCGCTTGGTGCTACGTCAGATAGCATTCATCACTGCATACCGTATGCAGAAACATGAAGGGAACAGAGGCCGATTATGTAACAACAATTCCATTACATCCACTGGAATCCTGAGACTCCACAATGAGAGGCGACTTTGAAGTTGTATTAATATTATGATCTGTTGACATGGTTCTTCTGGATTTTAATAATTTACATTCACAGAACAGTCTAAACTTGCTAAATGCCTGAGAGGATATTTATTGGCATTAATCATCCGGATAATTGCGGAGTATGTGTTTGATCTTCTTGTAGTTATGTATTTGTGGTTATGTACATCGGGTCTTTGGCATATGACGTTTGCAGTCTTGGCCAAGAGAAGGCTTCGGGCATTTGTGGCTGGAGTCTAAATGTGCTGTACCTGTGGCTGCTGTACGCAGCAGAGGAGTTCAGAGACAACCATCGACAAATGCACTGACTGCACTCATGCTCGAGGTGACACCGTCAGAGGAGCCATATACTGTAAACAGCCAATCAAGAATCCTCCTGCTGTGTGTTTTACTGTTTATATCACATGAGTTGCTTGATTTAAGAAAGAAAGCTGAGCAATCAGTGTTTCACTTTTGCCTGCCCGTTCAGCCTTAAAGGTTAATAGTAAACTAACTTGGCTTGCTGTCTTTGGAGGAGGCTCGAACGTGGAAATTTGTGACCAGAAACGCATCACGTAAAAAAAAGAAAAGAAAAAAAAATAAAACAAAAAAACCTTACTACGTGCTTGTTCGTAAGGAATGTTGGGAATTATTAACTAATTTCTTTATCCAATACAGCTGTCACGTGACAAAAGAACAAATGACTCAAACCCGAAGAGGTGAACTAATAATTTCTGTTTCCTGTGCAGATCCTATGGGATTTTGTGCATGCGCGGTCAATGCAAAATGAACAAATCAGCCTCTGAGTCATATTAAATATTTGTTCAAAATGATGATTTGTTCATGATCGACCAATTCTCACTTGAAACAGAGGACCCGGAAATAGCATTCCTTACGTCATGACTTAACAAGCAGATAGATGACATAAAGGACAATAAATTGTTGTACTGCATGTGTAGATTGTAAATGATCCTTTGAATCACTGCAAGAATGCGTGGTTTAGGCTCATTCTGCATATTATATACCCTAAGATAATATGGGACTAATATCCCAGCCCTACACAGCAACACTGGGTCCACCGGTGCCATGAGTTTGACGGAAGACGGGACTTCCTGTTTTCTGAGGAATGGCAGATGGGGGGAGTGTGTTTCGTCACGTGTGCGAAAGAATGAACGCTTCTCCATCATGGTCATTGTATTTTTCTACAGTTGATCAGCGGAGGTTCAGTGGTCAGCGCAGAGGCAGTATGGGATCACGTGACGATGGCCGAGAGGGAGTTGGCGTTTAAGGCGGGAGACGTCATCAAAGTCCTGGATGCCTCCAATAAAGACTGGTGGTGGGGTCAAATCGATGACGAGGAGGGCTGGTTCCCCGCCAGCTTTGTGAGGGTAGGTTTCAGCCACATCTTGGACTAACTCTCTCATCTCATCTTATTAGGTCATTGATCTTATTAGTTAATTGTGATGCGACTCATGGTCTAAAGTGAAGAAATTAGGTCTTGGGACACTGATCCTGATTAAATGCGTCTGTCTGGACTTTGAAATGAACGCAGTCCGTGTTGAATCAGTGTTGCCAAGCCACTTCCATCTCACTGTTCCATTTCTATTCTTCCACAACAAGAGTAAATTAAAACAAAGTGTATTTTTGTCATTCTTTCCAAAGGTTGATCCCCACCCTCCTCAACCTTACACAAAACCAGTTTTCTATATCAACCCTATAGCAACTCCAAGGTTCCATAACACAACAGCAAAGGTGCGTTCCCAGCTCCTCAAATCTCATCAAGTGCTGCTGATTTTGTCAACACAGCCGTCTCTCACAAAGCATTTTAAACCATCCAATTGAAATCACGCTGTTAGCGTGTTTCATAGCTTTTCAAGAAGATTTAGAACATAAGCATCCAACATGTTTCTTCATTACATGTGCTGCTTTGGATCAATTTTGTAGTAGCCTCCTTTTCATTCAGAACCATCTTCTCTTTTTTGCCAGGCAGCATCCCATTTTGTGTTTGCATCTTTGTAGATGCCAAGATTTGCAACGCAACAAGTGTGTACGATTTAAAATACTCTAATAATTCCAAATGGAATTTCACAGGCATTGGTATGTATTAAGCTGTTTTTTTGACAGGGAACATGGTTTTAGACTCTCAAGAAAATCTTTCTGATGGGAACGGGTTTCTTAGTGATTAGTAGGCCATGCAGGGGTGACATGTGAAATGGAGATGGTCAATGGTCTTTCTTAAGACCCTCTGAAACCACTGAAACATTTCTTTAGAATTAATTTAAAACAATTAAGTTTAATATTACTGTCAATGTTTCCAATTTATTCAAATAACTAGCAATGCAAAAAAAAAAAGATTTATTTCAAATTTCAAATTTTTTATATTAAAGGCACAATATGTGAGATTTGTAGATTAAAATATCCAAAAACCACTAGAACAATGTTATTTATTTTGTTGACTTGTGTACTTACATTATCCCAAATGTTTCCAAGAATGTTTAAATCCAGAGAAATAAGCAGTTTTAACCAGGACACGGACCGTGTCTGTGTATCGCAAATCAATGACATCATACCCGCGTTACCCTCGATTTCCGTAATTTTGTAGAAACCATGGAAACACCAAAGACGCTTTAATATATTATGTGTTTTATTAGACAGGTGATCAACTGTTTGGATACATTCATCGACAGAAAACGTCTCAGGTTACGTATGTAACCCTGGTTCCCTGAGAGGGAACGAGACGCTGCGTTGAGACGCGGTGGGAACGCTCTGCGTGATTGCGTCGTGAAGCACGTGTATAATCAGTCCAATGGAAGAGCTAGACGTCATAGGCGGGTGACGTCATAGACCAGGAAGCTATAAAGCACCCCTGAAAACAGACCGCGACAGCTTCTGATAAGCCTGAAGCAAGTCGATCAGGGCATGCAGGAAGTATGGCAGGAGAACGCAGCGTCTCGTTCCCTCTCAGGGAACCAGGGTTACATACGTAACCTGAGACGTTCCCTTTCAAGGGAACTCGAGCTGCGTTGAGACGCGGTGGGGACCCCATACCCACTACGCCATAAAGACAAATGCCCGTTCTGTGTGAAGTCTTGCGCACACTAAGAAGCAAGCAACCTAGCCCCAGGAGTGGAGAGGTCTAAGTCATAAAATCTGACAAATGTATGTGGTGAGGACCAGCCTGCCGCATTACAAATATCCTGAAGGGAAACTCCCGAAATTAAAGCCTAGAGGCAGCCATACTTCTGTAGAATGGGCCTGAACAGCCATAGGGTGAAGGCTGTCCGGCCGCTTCATAAGCAAGTGAGATAGCCTCAACTACCCACTTGCTCATCATCTGTTTAGATGCAGGGCAACCTATCTTAGGTGACCCGAAGCAGACAAATAATTGTTCTGATATAAGCCACTGAGCAGCTCTGTGGACATATGCATCCAAAGCCCGGACAGGGCATAACAGATTAAGTTTTTCCTGATCTGGGGTATTAATGGTGGAGGACAGAAGGCCTGCAGCACAAATGACCCGCACATTCAGTAGGGACCTAGAGATACAACCTGACCTGGGGTGAAGAAATACTATCACCATACCAGGTGCAAATCCAAGTACGTGCAGGCCTCAGCCTAATGTACCACGGAGAAGACGAAATTAAGGATCTCTCCTCAGAGATAACCCAGCAAAGAAACATTCATTACAGAAATCAAGTACTGTACCAACAGGGCAGAAACAAGATTCAGAAGGCGTTCTCTGCACCAGTCAGAGAACGGTTTCCATATCAATGCATATTTAGTCTTCTCGTGGAGGGAGCACTAGACTGGAGTATGGTCTCCAAGACCTCGGTCGAGAGACCTGAGTCTATGAGCTGGGCCCCCTCAGAGGCCGAGCCCACAGTATCCAGAGCTCCCAGGAGCAAAGATATCGGGAAATGCGTACAGTTGTAGCGTGAACCACACCTAATACATCACATCCAGTCCAAGCGGAGCTGGATGCATGAGGGAGAACCACAAAGGGCAATGCATTGTACAAGCGATACGAAAGGTCGACTTGAGTTTGACCTAAGTTCTCCCTAAGAAGCTCCACCACCTCGGGGTGAAGTTTCCATTCCCCGGGCCACAGCCCCTGCCTCAACAGGATATCTGCTCTGATATACGAGACCATCAGTGTGTTGTCCGGACCCTTCACCGAGCAACCACTCATGATTGCCCCCGACTTGTGAGGGAAGCATCCGTCGATCCGTCGACAGGGGTCTCATGTACAGAAGGCCAAAAGTAACTACGTTGGACGCAACTACCATGAGCCCCAACAGTCTCAGAGACTGTTTGCAGTGAGTGACTGACCTAGTTTTAAATTCCTTTACGGCTGTGAGAATCGCAGAAATACGTGCGGGAGACAGACGTGCTTGCATTGTTGTCGAATCCCATAATACACCTAGAAAAGTGGTCCTCTGAGCTGGGAGGAGTACACTCTTTTGGTGTTGAGCCGCAAACCCAACCTCCTTATGTGGGACAGAACGACATCTCGATGTTGAACTGCCAAAAGCTCGGACTGAGCTAAAATCAACCAATCGTCGATATAATTTAATACGCGAATGCCCTGGAATCTCAGAGGAGCCAGAGCTGCATCCACGCATATTGTAAAAGGTGCGGGGTGATAACCTAGGCCGAATGGAAGAACCCGATACTGGTATGCTTCGCCCCTGAAAGCAAACCTCAGGAACCTCCTGTGATGAGGATGGATAGATAAGTAAGCGTCCTTTAAGTCTATTGTGACAAACCAGTCCTCGGACTGAGTCTGTGACACAATCATATTTAGCGTAAGCATACTTTGAACTTAAGATTCTGAGACCTGCTGTTTAATTGACGCAGGTCTAGAGTAGGACGCAACCCCTCATCCTCTTTCGGAACAATGAAGTAATGGCAGTAAAACCCTGACTGTCTGCCGGGAGGAGGAACCCCTTCTACAGCTCCTTTTGCAGACGTGTCAGTACTTCCTGCTCCATAACCAAAGCCTGCTCGGGGTCCACCACAGTGGGGAGGACCCCTAGAAATCTGTGCGGACAAGAACTGAATTCTGAACCCCTTTTCTATAGTGTGCAGGACCCACCGAGAAATATGTGGCAGTAGTTTCCACGCTGCCAGAAATTCTACTAGGGGAACCAGTCTCTCAAGACTGGCTTCTGGATTTGGTTGAAGAGTCACTACGGTGCCCTGAAGCGGCGAACCGGCAGGGAACAACCGAACTGACCGTTCTACAACCCTCCTCGGAGGATCGTATGGGGACGCTGACACCTCGGTGCCCTGAACGGCGAACCGGCAGGGAACAACCGAACTGGCAGCGCTGCGACCCTCCTCAGAGAGTCGCACCCCAGAGGGCGCCGAGGAGAAACGGTTTCTCAAAACGGTCCCTGCCCCGGAGGAGCCCTCAGAAGCCTGATAGCCTCGTTTTTTTGTTTTTTTTTTACGACAGGACTTCCTGTCTAAACTTTATTAGAGATGACGACAGTCCTCAGATCTTGCCTACCTCTAAATAACTTAGTTCCTACGACCCTCCTCGGAGGATCATTGGAAAAAGCAGGCACCTCGGCACCCTGAAACGGCGAACCGGCAGGGAAACCGAACTGACTGCTCTACGACCCCCCTCGGAGGATCGTTTGGGGACACTGACACCTTGGTGCCCTGAACGGCGAACCGGCAGGAAAACCGAACTGGCAGCGCTGCGACCCTCCTCAGAGAGTCGCACCCCAGAGGGCGCCGAGGAGAAACGATTTCTCAAAACCATCCCTACCCCCGGAGGGGACCACCCTTTAGAAGCCTGATAGCCTCGGCGTCAGGGCTTCCTATTTGTCCAAGCTTTTTTTAGAGATAAAAACGTCCTCAGATCTTGCATATCTCTAACTGCCTAGACTGCTACCGCCACCCAAGTCCCCCGATTGTGGAGGAGCCCAAATGGCGATGCTCGTTTGCACTCAGTGCTGCGAGGAGCTTAGTAGACCGAGACTGCTCCGCCCAGCAGTCTCAGGAACATTAGATTGGTGAGGAAGAAACCTCTGGAACGCCGCTGAATGGTTTATTTCTTTGTTTTTTCTTTATTTTTAAATCAGAAATACGTATGTATATATATATATATATATATATATATATATAAATATATCACTCCGTGGCCACCAGCAGGAAAACAACCGAACTGGCCGTGCTGCGACCCTCCTCAGAGAGTCGCCCCCCAGAGGACGCAGAGGAGAACGATTTCTCGAAACCGTCCCTCCCAGTATAGTTTATCTCTTTCTTTGTTTTTGCACGACGCAATTCTCGAATAGCGTCAGTGCTGACAACCTCACATTCATCCATGTCTTTATAATTTACCCACCAGCGCTGGGTAACGTCGAGGTTAAAAATAATGACGCCGACTCGGGAGAGAGAAAGCTAGTAAGCGTCTCTTTAACCCGAGGCACTGTCATACCATGATACTTAATACCCATAGCCTTACTATAGTTAGACGTTTGGGCATTAAACACATAAAATAGAAACCGGCTTATTCCACGATCTCGACACCTCAGTGTGGTGTGGAGATAGGGAAAAAACGGCAGTCCCCGACGAGGAGGCTGAGATACAGAGTTTTTCTGTTTTTAGATATATTTCATCTAATAAACTCTTTTACTCTCATAATGTTCAGCTGGCCAGAAAATATTTAACTAGCAACAGCACTAGATAAACCTCCTTTTAAAGCTCCTCTTTATTCAACAGAGTTATGAGCTGACTTATTTATTCATTTATTGAAAACTCAAACATCTGCCTTTTTCTAATATCTTTATTTGTTTTGTTCTCTTTTTCTAAACAAAACACTAACGATACCAATTCCTCGGAACTGGAAATCGCCAGCACTGGATCTGGCAGGTGAAAGCTGAGATAGGGCGGGGCCCGTCCCAACTCTCGCTGTCAGATCCGTTTGCGAACCCCAAAATGCGAGTCGCCGCCGTGCATCGGCAACAGCGGGACCCGCACGGGGAGCGCGAACCGAAACGTCCTCCTCGAAGAACGCCCGGCGGGAGCGGAGCGTCCTCACGGACAGCTTCTCGCAATGCTCACAGTCAGCCCCCTCGAGAACTGACTGTGGCATGCTCCACTCCCAAATAGTAACAAAAAGCTGATGTGTGTGTCCCCACCCGTGATATAACGTGGGCAGGGAACAACACAAAGCTGCTTGCTCTCTTTTGCCATAATATATATATATATATTTCAACTTGACAGACAACAATAAATATGACAAGGACAGAATACACAGATCGCTTGCTGAAGGCGCAGAAGCTGTCGCGGTCTGTTTTCAGGGGTGCTTTATAGCTTCCTGGTCTATGACGTCACCCGCCTATGACGTCTAGCTCTTCCATTGGACTGATTATACACGTGCTTCACGACGCAATCACGCAGAGCGTTCCCACCGCGTCTCAACGCAGCTCGAGTTCCCTTGAAAGGGAACTAATTGTTATATAGCTCAACACAATTAGTCTTATTGTTTAACTCTAGTTTTCTTGATATACCGCGAGTACCATGTTTTATCATACCTAGGTATGTAACAATTCACTCATCTCACGATGCGATACGATTCACGATACTGGTTTCACGATACGATTTTCTCACGATTTTTTTAACAAATGAGATTTAAGACAAAAGTGTCCCTTTTATTATTTCTCAGACAAAATGCTGCACATTTCTTTTTAATTTAAAAAAATATTTGTCAAATAATAAAACTACATTAAAAAAATTCCCTTCAAGGTTGTTTCAACTCAGTCTTTCTGTCTGTTTGGTCAAGAGGCTGGACACTGGTACCTTCTCACACTATGTAAAAAACTGTGTAAAATTAGTACCAGATTGACAGGGGTTTTACATTGTAATAAAGGCAAGATTCTAATTTTGTTATAATTTGTATCATTACACTAGTAAGAGTTAAAAAAACACATTTAGAGAAAGAGATAGTAAAATAAATACAACACCTGGTTGCCACGGAAACACTAATGCACCTTGTGATCTCTGTGGCTCTCGCAATTGTCGTATTAATGACTTTTACATGAAAACGGAGGTGACTGTTGCTTCTCACGGTGGTGATTATTATTAGTCTACGGAAAGTCAAAATGCCGCCACACCTCCGATTTGAATGAGTCAACATCAACATCTACGCTTGCCGTCGCCATGTCTACTGTTTGACGGCGCGTGCACACCAGTCTATGGCACACACTGGTGCTGGGCGAGCGGAGCAAACCGAGCGTTTTCAGTTCATTCCTATGGAAGTTGAGCTTGGCTCACACAAGATCAATGTAGCAATAATCAGATGATCAGCGCAATCATGTGGTTTTAATCAACTAGATTCTAATTAAGTAAACACTCCTCCATTCTTCAGATTGTGACAAAAACAGATGTCATGGGACTTTTTAAGTTACCGATTCACACACGAAGCAAATGGTGCTTGGACTTAATTAAATTACCGATGCCAGAAGTGCCCCCGTGGCGTTTTTCTCCGATAAGTAATCACAGGATCCTCTGTCTTACCACATGTGACTCAACAGGGGCGCCTCTCTGGCCGGAGATCCCGTGGTGTCCCCTCTGCACTACACCCCACAAACACAGACAACCTTGTGTAATCGAACCACACTGGTCATTGTAATCCAGACTTAAAACTCATCAAATTCGAAGGACGCACACACATACACGGAACTGAAGACGATCAGGAGTCCAACGCGTGACTGACCACGCGACGAACTCTGAATATACACACACACACACACACACACACACAAAGAGACAATCATTCTGAACCACGTTTAGTTAAACGTAACGTTTCAAATGTACAAATGTTTTCTGGTTGTGTTCAGGATTCCCTTGTGACCTAATTGATATAACTGTAAGCTTTTATGATATGTGATCAGTCTGACATTCGTTTAATCACGAAAAATCATGTATCTGCATTTTACTAGCCCTAGGAATGCCGCGAGTGGTATGATTGGAATCAGAGAAATGAAATGCAATATGAGGCATATTTTATTAATCCTAGTTTAGAAGTGTATTATTACTAAATTTGTAATCTCCTATGCACATGACCCAGAAGGCGTGTACTTCGCGAACCACAAGGTTTGCCAACACGCCTCCTCCCAAACGATTGGATCAGACGCGTACGAAAGGCGTGTCTCGAGCGCCTTCAAAACCAGGAGCGCCATGTCTCCTCGGTGCTAGCAGTCCTACGCCAGAGAGAGGTTCACTCCTTCAACAAGAACTCCAACCGGAGCTCTTCGTTTGCTTTCTAACTTTCGTTTTAATCTAAGTTTTTCTTTCCGTTTATCTACCTCAGTTTGATAATTCTCCTTCTTTCAGTGTACTCACGAACGAAACGAATTTAAGATTAAGCATCTGTCGTACGAGCTGAAGAGATCGCAACATCTACCTCCGTCCGAACGAAACTCCGGACATCAGCCGACGTTTCTTTTCAAACCAGCTGCACAAAAAGGGGCCATATCAAAGTAACGTACAATCTAAATTAAGTGCTGTTTAAGGTTGTCTAGAACTTCCTCTCTCTCTCTCTCTCTCTCTCTCTCTCTCTCTCTCTCTCTCTCTCTCTCTCTCTCTCTCTCTCTCTCTCTCTCTCTCTCTCTCACCCTCTAACTTTCTCTCTCCAATATTTCGTATTGCAATCGTTCTTTTGTCTTTGTTAATTGTTTGTTTTTGTTATGCATATTTACTCCTGCGTGATTTAGGTAGTTTGTGTAATCTTTAGTTGGTTTTATTAAACTCTAATCTTTTGAATTGAATCTGTCTCATTGTTCTATAAACTTGAAGTCCCTGAAAATGCCGATCTTATGTTACAAAGCTCTACTTGATTTATATTAAAATATCTAAAGTGCCTTACAAAGTGCCACAGGAAGGGTATTTTTTATGTTTACAGGCTGGTAAACGAACGAGTGCATGATAAACTAAGTTTGAATCATATCAAAGTTTACCCTAATAATTGATCTGATTTTACCGACCTATATTAATAATTAATACGAGCAATCGTGTTAATGATTCATATACGGTGAGGTTTAACCTATTCCCTATTTGGGATAATCTAATTTGTGTATACGATAATGCATATTCATCATCTCATGAATATTATTCCCCCTTTGAGTTAATAATTTCCCTACAAAAGTCATTGTCGCTACATCAAGTTCCATGAATGAAGTGAAAACACTCGCTAGCTTCACGCCAGTGTGCGCTCGCTGCTATCATCACTCGCTGTGCCTGTAAAGCGAGGTTCACAACTTCACAGTAGGCTATTCAGTAAACGCACCCTGCTGTTTAAAACGTGTATCGCGATTCGTTTAACATTTCAACCGACTTGAATCGTCACAGATTTTTATTAATTTTCAACCGGTTGCGAGTGAATCGTTACATCCCTAATCATACCTAATATCGATCTAGTTCACACTGCAGTGTGTAGCAAGTGTTTCATAGTAGCAAACACACAGAGTAGTGCTATAACATAACTTTCAACACACTCAAATGTATCTAAACTGTTACCCCACATATATGACCGGAAGAGGTGGTCTGCGGCATAATAAAAGCTGCACTGCTCTCGAGACGAAATCACGGCGTCATGAAGCTACACCTTTGTTTTGAATAAGCGACATCTCGTGACGAAAAATTACATAGTGTGCCTTTAAATTCGTACTTTTTTTAATTTTACACCAAGAACATGTTTTCATAATGAACATAAAATAAAAACACAAGACTATCAAGCAAGTTTCATAGATGTTTTTCACACCGTTTCTTACATCCAGTGTGTGTTACAAGGGATGCACGATCTTCAGATTACTTTTTTGAACTAATAAAGTACCACACTACTTTTTGAATTTAACCATAATACCCAGTTACTTTTTTTAAAAATACATATTTTTTTTCTATTTATTCAGTGTATTTTAAAAACAAAATTGAAACGTCACCCTTTTCCATAACTTTCTAGGCCTTCTCAGTGCAATAAAAACCACAAATATACTAGTGCTGACCCACCACGGAAACAATCCAGAAGACATATATTATCGTAATATAACATTAAAGAGTGTGATTCATTGTTTCCCAGGATTGTGATTCCTATTTAAATCGATTTATGCCACCATTATATTTCTGAGCCCCATTAAAACAAAAAGTCTATGTGAACTGCATACTGTATGCATCTTTAGAAGCAGCTTTTGTGCCACCTTGCTACACAATGCGGTCTTAAGAAGCCATAAGCTAAGACCCAGACCAAAGACACATATTTGGTCTTATTTCCAAGGCTATGAGAGCAAGACACCATGTAGTCATTCGTTTGGAATAAGAAGTGTCCAGTCGAAATGGTTAAAGAACAACTATCTTCAGTGGAACTGTGCAGAGAAATTAATTTGCATTTTTGTAACCATTGTACTATGGGACCTTTAATTGCCCAAACTTCTCAGTCCAAACAACTGTCTTTCAGTCAGCAAGCCCTATCTCGATCCCATTGAGAATTTGGGGTCAGACCTGTTCCCCTTTGCAAAACTCACAGCTTGGAGATACTGTATAATGTATGACTCTATGCCTTTGTTTTGTTTTTTTTCCTGCCAGCTATGGGTTAACCAGGAAAATGTGGCCACAGAATCAAATGAGGGTGCCAGTGAGGTAGAGAATGGACACACTGACCCGAGCAACGGCTGCCTGTGCATTGGCCAACCACTTCAGAACCGAGATCAGATGAGGGCCAACGTTATCAATGAGATCATGAGCACTGAGCGTCACTATATCAAACACCTGAAGGACATATGTGAGGTACTGCTGCCATTATCAGATGACTATGATTGTTGGCCTCTTGGTATCATTGAGAGATTAAAGTGATAGTTCACCCAAAAAAAATAAGTTGCCATCATTTATTCACCCTCGTTTTGTTTCAAACCAGTAAGACTTGTATTCGTCTTCGAAACATAAATTAAGATAATTTTAATGAAACCTGAGATATTTCTGTCCCTTCATTAAGTCCATTCCACCAAAACTTTGATGCTTCAAAACATTCTTTGTAGCATTGTAAAAAATAATCCGCACACTTTCGAGTTTCCGCACGCTTTCGCTGTTGATCTATGGGTCTGGGGGTCTGCGGGTTTTTTTAGGCAGAATGCTAAACTGAAGGTGTTTCTCTCTGTAGGGCTACTTGAGGCAGTGCCGAAAGAGGATTGACATGTTCAATGATGACCAATTGAAAGTGATTTTTGGTAACATTGAGGAAATCTACAGATTTCAAATGGGATTTGTGCGGGACTTGGAGAAACAGTACAACATTGAGGATCCCCATCTTAGTGAAATTGGACCATGTTTTCTGGAACATGTGAGTAAATTGCCATATGACTTGATATTAACAACATCTTATTTGAAATTATAGCTGAAGTTTTTAGCTGAAGTACCTACAAGCTCTTTCATAATAAATCTAGAAAATTTCAAGCATGTGTATAATGCTTGGATATTGACTATTCAAACTTTTGAACTGATTCCTGAAAACCTTGAAAAAGTTTAATTTGATTCAATTCTGACCTTAACAACTGTCTTCCATACAGCAAGACGGTTTCTGGATCTATTCAGAGTATTGCAACAACCACCTTGATGCCTGTATGGAGCTCTCCAAGCTGATGAAGGATGGGCGCTATCAGCACTTTTTTGAAGCCTGTCGCCTCCTTCAGCAGATGATCGACATCGCCATTGATGGCTTCCTCCTCACCCCTGTGCAGAAGATCTGCAAGTACCCACTACAACTTGCAGAGTTACTCAAGTACACAGCACAGGAACATAGGTAACACACACGCATCTAAAACAATCACTGGATCACATAAAACATATAGTAAAATAACACAATTACACATAAATTAGAGAGGGGGGGAAAAGGGAACGCAATACGTCCCATCACAAATGCATATGCCATAATTCACAACTATACATCCATCTACATAAACTAAAAAAATAAAAACTTTGTGTTATTTAATAGCTTTATTGCAGAAGGAATGACCGAATTCTTAAACCGGTTTAATCTACAACTTGGCATTCTTAATCTCCTACCCGATTGCAACATTTCAAACTCACAGTCCAGGGTGTGTGTTGTATCATGCAGAATCTTAAATGCCTCCCTCAGCATAGACTTTATGTACAGGGACTGGAGATAAAAAGGTTCTGTTCTGCCCATGGTTTTCATGGCCGTTTGAATAAGACGTCCAGGCCTGGATTTCAACTATATTGTCAAATTACCGTACCAAAGGTGTATTCCATATCCAGGGGCGTCGGACTGGGGGTAAAACCAGTACTGATTACCAGGGCCCCAAGGGGATGAAGGGCCCTTGAAAAGTCTGGAATACAGACATCCCAATTCTCCCGGAAGTTTGATAGCGTCTCCCTGATGCCCGCAAATTAGTTAAAATCTCCCGGAATCTAGAAGGCGAATGCGAGACAGAACATCTGTGCGCATAACATACATAGCGCGTGCGCAATCCAACCCCCCCCCCCGTCAACAATCCAAAAAGTATTTTATTTGGAACATAGGGGCCCATCAGGACTGACTATACATAGGGCCCGGGATCTTGTGCTACGCCCCTGTCCATATCTAATCACATTCTCCAGTTCAGCTTGATGAAACAACATCATAATCTTACTACTGACACCATAAAGTCTGAGCCTTCTCAAAACATACAATCTTTGCTGTAACCGAGTGCACAAGTTGTCAACATGAAAATGCCATGTAAGAGAACAGTCAATATAAACATATTATATTATAGATATATAGATAACATATAGATATTTATATGAGAACAACTGTGTGATTGGAACGTTATAAATATGTACTGGGCTATTGACTTTGGATCGAATATCATCTCCTCAGTTTTCTTCACATTCACAATTAGGTGGTGTGCATCACACCACTCTACAAACTGCTTAATTTCAGAGTGGTGAGTGGTATATATTTTTATATAATAAGCTAAGAATAGCAGTATCATCACTAAATTTCACTGTTTAAATGTAATATTTAATGATTTTGCTAACACATGGGGTGGCTAGGGGGTAGTCAAGGCTACTTCACGGGGTCCAGAGACCATAAAAGAAAATTATGGCCAGATTTATTTACAGCTTGTACCAGCACAAACCCTCTTTTGATATTAAAACAAAACTACTGTTAGGATTTAATAAAGAACACGCAGTGAGAAATTAGCACTGAAAAGGCGTGGACAGGGTTATTTTTACAGCTGACCTTATTGCAAATGCATTCGTAGGAGATTCACTTTCAGATGCAAAATTTATGGGAGGAGAGTATTTAAATGAATCATGCAACGTGATTCTCTTAAGGTTTGTGGTAGTCAATTTACCATAATTGGGCTTGTGCCATAATTTAACTCTAAAAAAACATTTCTTATCCTATTTAGCTCTTGACATGGCTGCGATAGTTGCTGCTAGGAGGAAGAACCGTGGAGAGTGTGTGGTAGAGGGGAGAGAATTTTCTCCACTCATGTTAATTTATTTGAAATGCCAGAGGAAGACACTACCCGAACATATCAATTACCAAGCCACGTTATTTTTAATTTGCTGCGACCCTATGCTAATTTGCGCTGCTCTTGGTAGTTTGCATTGGTCATTATGGAAATGAGCTGCTATTTATTTTGCTCATTGCTAAAACGCCATTTTAAACCTTAAACATACTTCAAATATAGGCTATGATGCACACCATACGGGCGGCAGTCCAAAACAGTGAATCTAATCACCATACGGGCAAAAAGTTCACTTCAAGATTGAAAAAAGTGACGTAGATGAGTGCTGTAGAAACAGAGCAAACAGGGAGAGAAAGGGTGGTCTATATTTGTTTATCTCTCTATATGAAACATAGACTTTTGTTAATCCAGAGAAAGACTATATCATTTAAAAAATGCCTATACACACTCTTCCAGCCTAGGGTGAAGTCATAATGTACATTAACAATGATTTTGGACAACTATAATATAATTTAAAGGAAAACTTAATAGAGTTGTAACTCTTCAATAAAATTTTGAAAATTTCAGTATAAAATCTAATTAGTGAACTTTACTTAAAAAGCTTTCTAATTGGGTTAGGGCTAGTAAAAAAAAACACTTTTTAGTTTCAACAACAACTAATTAATTTAAAGTTAAATACATATACTGGGTGTGTATTCCGAACAACTCATTTATTTAAGTTGAGCTAACTAATGTAACATTTCCTGCAACTTGGAATTCCTTAGTTGTATTTACTTGGACAGTGATCTGATTTACTTGTTAAAACCATGCAAACTGATTGCCTTAAAAAGACCAAGTAAGTGTTACTCCAGTAAATTAAGTACTTCAATCATCCAGCTGGCCATAGCTAACTATCTCTAACAGAGAGACTACCACTTTTTCAGTGCTGGTACTGCTGTTTAAATAAAGCAGTCTATAGTTTTAGAGTTTGCAGACCCATCCTCGACCGGAATACAGGCTTTACTCTTCAACACAATGTTAACCTCCCCAAAATACAGACACAATAAAAACCCCTTGAAAACCAAACATAACAGAACATAAAACAATTACAAATCTCCCCCCATATTAATCTTGTGCAAAAACACATAACATAACTTCATTTCAACATTTGCTCCTAGAGTCTGAAGCAAAGCATGCTTGGAACTAGAAATCTGATGCAACTCGTTCAGTTTAAGTTCTGCCTCATATGATCAATTTATATTAACTAGGGTTTTCTGAGTAACAAAAGCATAGTGTGCAAATAGTACAATTCCTAGTTCCTACATTTCCAAATTCCTAGATTTTTACAATTTAAGTCAGCTCAAATAGAAAGTGTTAGGTAGGACACTTTTTAAGTTTTACAGTGTACAATTGTTTGTGTGTTATTAGTTTGGTCAGATTGTGTCTTTACTATGACTCACGTCCAAACCATGTTTTATGAGTTGTATATGTATATAATATATCAATAGTCTGTGGGTCTTTATGTTCCCCCCCACAGTGATTACCGCTATGTGGCAGCAGCACTTGCAGTCATGAGGAACGTCACCCAGCAAATCAATGAGCGCAAAAGAAGACTGGAGAACATTGACAAGATCGCTCAATGGCAAGCCTCAGTGTTGGACTGGGAGGTGTGTTAAGTGGTGTGGAATCAAACCTTTTTGGGAATAACACATTTTATTAATAAAAGGTTCTTTAGTGTGTCCACTGCCAATCCTAGTTTGCCTGCCTTGACTACCAAGTTTTGTTTTGTTTTTGCTTAGGGTGATGACATTCTGGACAGAAGTTCAGAGCTGATCTACACGGGTGAGATGTCGTGGATATATCAGCCTTATGGCAGGAGTCAGCAGCGAGTCTTCTTCCTTTTTGATCATCAGCTGGTCTTGTGCAAAAAGGTAAATGGCATTTACAAAATATATTCCGTTCCCTTTGAAAAAGGATTTGAGGTCTTCAGCATGAACAATGAGAGAAATAAATAAGTGTAAAAACTGATCATAAAAATACTCATAGACTAATTTAAATTCATAAGCATTTCTTAATTTACATTGCCAGATTTGAATCTCAAAATGTGATTATAAATTAGAATTGCATTCTAAACTCATCCTAAATCTGTATTTTTTGATACATGATGTATCTAAAATAACACAAAATAACACAAAGTAGCAGTTGCAGATCTTTTACAAGTAAAATCAATTGTAGATACAGTAGTTAGAGTTGCCAACTCTCAAGGATTTAAGACACATGCTTTACAGGATCCATATCACGCTCTGACAACACCATGCTAAATCTGCCAAATAGTAAGACAACACAAAATATGTTACTTCAAATCTGCTCGTTGCATCTTTTCCATTGTTGTTGTTTTTTTCAAAAACAGATATTTAGCAAACATTCACACTAACAAAATATTAATAACAGTCAATGGTCAATGGGTGTTTTTCCCTGTGAGCTTTTTGTATTTCTATGCAGCATTTGTTTTTTGTATAGTAAAATAAAACTTGTAGCTGTAGTTTGCCTTTTTTGCCAAATAATTTTGTCAGATAAATACCTTAACCAAGTTTAGTGTTTTGTTCTTCCCTCATATTTAACATATTTTACAAATATGTTCCTCATATTTTGATGGTTTAATCAAACTTGTAGGGTCATCATAAACAAATATCCCCTGTGAACATCACTTTTGCCACTACTGTAGATGTAAATCATATACAGCCTGTATTTATTCAATTTAATAAAATTGAATTAACATTTTGCAAAGATGAGTTCGATTATTTTCTGGTCATTGAAAGCTACCTTCAGTGAGCACTGCATCTCTTCTCAGGACCTGATACGACGGGACATACTTTACTACAAAGGACGTATTGACATGGATAGGTATGCAGTGAGAGATGCTATTGATGGACGGGACGACGACTTTAACGTTAGTGTGAAAAATGCGTTCAAGCTGCACAACAGAGACAGCGAAGAGATTCATGTCTTTCTGGCCAAGAAGCCAGAAGAGAAGATTCGGTGGCTGAGGGCTTTTCATGAGGAGCGCAAGATGGTCCAAGAGGATGAAAAAATTGGTAAATTTGCATAAATTCTCATTCTTGATGTATCATTGCTGCTTTAAAAGCATTTCCATATGTCATTAATGCCACAAAAATAGTTGCATTTTTGTGATCTTCCCTTATATCTTCTGCTTCTGATGTTGTTGGTTTTGTTTAGGTTTTGAAATTTCTGAATATCAGAAACGACAAGCTGCCATGACAGTGCGTAAAGTGACCAAACAGAAAGGTGAGACAACAAAACGATACCAGGTGAATTCAATATTTTTCTATTTTTAACACCTGTCTTATCATTGTTGCTTTACTCTAGTAAGCTAGTGTAGACAAGAACACATATGTAGATTTTTTTGCTTCTTTTTCTCCTTGGAGAAAACTAATAAAAGTAGTGACGCAACTATCAGAACTACAGTATTCCGTACTGTGACAGTAGCTCTACTCAGCAATTTCAGTAATAGTAATGAGCCTTTTTTCTAAAAGACATAGCACTTTCATGTTGCATTGTTTGCGGCTAATTGAGCTAAGGTTAAAACTAAATGCACTCACCGAGAATGTCTTATCTCTCTTATGTAGCACTGAAAGTACAATTTATTTGAGCAAATTTAGGTGGGCCATTCCAATAAAGATTCAAGAATATATATTTTTTATTATTTATGGGCCTCTATGCCTTTACTAGATAGGACAGAATTGAAGAAATAAGAAGCAATGGGAGAGGAGAGAAACAAGACTGGGAAAGGATCTCCAGTCGGGACTCAAACTAACAGGAAACTGACGTACTATGCTGAGCAGTTAAAGAATCAGAAATATTCGATTTCACAATCTATAGCTTTGTTTATTTACCATTATATAACATAGTTTAAAAGATACTGGAAGGACCCATTATTATTAACCCCTAACTAATCTACTCCCATTGCATTAAAGCACTGGTGAGGCTACATAAGAGCCACAGTGGCACTGGCCCACTCATATTGACAGCTGGTCCACTCAATCAAATGAGACACAATTGTATTTGTATGAAAGTATAAAAATCCTACATGCATGACTATAATAGCTCAAATACATGAATTTAGATCCTTGTGGATGAGCGCTGATCTTTCGGTCATGTGCTTCTATTCTTCAATCCAAGCACGCTTCTGCTGTAAAACAGTCCCTGATTGGCCTTTATTCATCGTCCCTACTAGGGGTGTAACGCTACATGTATTTGTACACAGAATTTTCAGTACATGTCTTTCAGTTCGGTACACATGTGTCCCGACGAATAAGGAGTTGTAGTTCATTAACCACCAATAATCGCACTAAGCTCTGTTTCGTTTACTTTCAACAAGATTCTGTCCATTTTATGATGAAATTCAAACATTAAATGCCGTTTTGACGCTTTTTGATGTGGCGTGAGATCGCTGTATAGACTAGAGGTCTACACGGTCCAAAAAAATCTGAAAAAAGTCCTTGTGGTAATGTTCAGGTTCACAGTCAGATAGGAAGGAAGGAGACTGGGTCGGCAGGACTGGGACTCACACTTTATTAGATCAAAATCAAGAAATTAAACAAAAGTTGCGCCACATGCGCCTTCACCGTAGACTTCAGCTACAGCAATGTTCATAGAACACTTTTCACAGAACACTCTTTCCGCTGTCTCTCCAGCTCTCAGATCATGCAGTAGAACACTCTTTCCGCTGTATCTCCAGCTCTCAGTTCATGCAGTCAAACACTCTTTCCACTGTCTTCAGCTCTCGTTCACCGGAATGCGTGCGAGTCCCAAGTCCGTCTCTTTCAAACTGCTTCCCGCTTCCAGGTGGCTTTTATTCCTCCCCACGGCAATCACTGCAAACGAGATCAGGTGTTCGTCATTTCTCACTTAACCCACTTACTTGCCACTCGCCTCCCAGCTCTCTCTCCCGTTGCAGCGGTCACTAAACCACGCCCACCTCGCCACACACCCCCACCGCCCGACTTAGGCCGGGGAGCCGTCCGGCCTGCAGCCTCCCCCCTCCCCCCCTCCTCCGGGAGAGGAAGTCAGCCACAACCATCTTTGCACCCGGCCTGTGGATCACCTTGAATTTGAAAGGCTGTAAAGCTAGATACCAACGGGTGATCCGTGCGTTGGTATCCTTCATGCGGTGGAGCCACTTCAAGGGAGCGTGGTCCGAACAGAGGGTGAACTTCCGCCCCAGGAGGTAGTAGTGGAGGGTGAGGACGGCCCATTTGATGGCTAAAGCTTCCTTTTCAATGGTGCTGTACATAGTCTCTCTCTTTGAGAGCTTCCGACTAATGTACAGCACCGGCCGTTCCTCGCCCCCTACCTCCTAAGACAGGACCGCGCCCAGCCCCCTGTCCGACGCGTCCGTCTGCAACTGAAAGGGAGAGAAAAGTTAGGAGCATGAAGGCTGTTTTTTCCTTGGACATTGGAGTTAAGGGGATCTGCCAATATCCTTTAGTTAAGTCCAATGTCGAATAAAAATGAGCCGCACCGAGCCGGTCTAGCAACTCGTCAATCCGAGGCATTGGATATGCGTCAAACTTTGACACAGCATTCACCTTGCGGTAGTCAACACAGAAACGCACCGAGCCGTCCGTTTTAGGTACTAAAACTATCGGGCTCGCCCAGTCGCTGTGTGACTCTTCTATTACCCCCAAATCCAGCATAGCCTCTAATTCTGTCTGAACCACTTTTTTATGTGTGTTCAGGCAGTCGGTATGGCCGGGTGCACACTGTCACACCCGGCTCTGTCTCAATATGGTGCTGAATCAAATTGGTTCGACCAGGTAGGGGCGAGAACACGTCCGCAAAATCTGCCTGCAATTTAACTAAATCAGCGAGCTGTGACGGTGAGAGGTGATCTCCCCCCGGGGCCAGGGCGAGAGATTGTCCTTTTTGGTTCACCTCTGGCGATATATTCCACACTATCACATATTCCACACTAAATGGCTATTAACAAGTCAATAAACCAGTTGCGAAAAATAAAACTTACCTAATTTTAGTAACATTAGCCGTCGTCTCCCTTCCTTGTACCTGACTGACTGTGATGCACAATCCTTCGACAAAAAAGTTCTATACATATTATTCCTCTCGTTATTCCAAGCTTAATCCACTCATTATTTCAGATTCAAAAGTCCACTTGATGTCACGGTGACGGATGACAAAAGAGACTTTCCAGATTTGCATTTCGACTAGAGTTAACTCGCATAATAACTTTGAGTGTTTGCCCTTAATAACTATAATAACGATTGCTCGTTCAGTGCCATGGCCGCTGACTTTAGCATTATTTATTTGCTATCATCTCTGTGCTCTCTGCGCCGAATCTGACCACCAAAACTTTAAGATTAAACAAGACTGTTCATTCATATTATTATAAAAATGGGAGAAAGTGTAAAGCACGGTTTGGCGGAATAAGTCCCGCCTTTTAAGTAAAAGAGCCAATTGTCACTTCACCTATGGCTAAGCCACGCCCCCTCCACTCACTCGGACAAACAGTCAACATTCGGTGACGGGCGCTATATTTAGTTATGTTGAAGAGGAGTGAAAAGGCTACATGTTTTGCTAAAAAAAAAACCCACAAAGTTCCCCAGTTGTTTTGGTAGAACGTTGTCTAAAATGTTGTGCTTCAATATGTTATTAATGGTTCATGATCAAATTAAATATGTACAGGTCTAAGCTGCATACGTTTCCAGGACAAGCCTTTTTACCATCTTTACCAAGAGTACCTCTCCATTAGTTTGGTGCTACAGTATTTACATGATTCATTCAGCACAACATTGCTAACATTTGTTATCTCGGTTATTTACAGATACCTTAATGAAGCTAAGTGACATGATGTACAACGCAGCTAGAAGCTAACGTTTTCTAATGTTAGGCTAACGTTACGTTAGAGATGTTAAAAATAACGTTATACGTAATACGTTGTTGACTTACTTGAGAACAGATGTAGACATTGTTTAATTTATCCACGTTTAGTTGGTGTTGTGGTCTACCGCATAACTTAATCCAGAGTATTATAAACCAAATACACACCGTCGCCCAGCCTCTCGGGATACCTAGTGTCGGAGTTGCATGTACTCCATGCACACCGTTTGACCGTTTTAAACTTAAAATGACAAGAAAAAACATATAAAAACGAATGAAAACTAACTAACTGCAATGCATTTCAATGAACGTGGAAGCAGAGAATGTCCGAGTGTATTGAGAGCTATACGCACTGTGATTGGCTCATCGCGTTTTGGGGGCGTGGCTTAGCCATAGGTCAATTGGTAAAGTCATGGTGTCACTGCAAAAGGTCTGGTTGCCATAGAAACATGACACGCTTGAGACTGCACATTCGCGTTAGCTGCCTGGAGCAGCGTGAAGAGCTTTTTAGTGCAATTTGTGGGGGGGTTTTAACCTTATTTCCCGACTCACACTTTTCTTATCCTCATTTTACAAGTTGCAAGTTACAAAAAACACACAAGCAGTGCTGACTGACTCTGATCATGACCGGGTGTTCTCTGAGTCCGATCGACTCGGGTAGGCTATTACAAGCAATGTCAAACAGACCTGGGACCCGACCCGGACCCGGCTGATATTTTAAAATATAGACCCAAAAGCGTACGGGTCCCGGGGCGGATCCCGGGTCCTCAGGTTTTGGGTGCTCCGTGCAGACCTCTAGTATAGACACCTCGGTACAAGCGGGAACGCAATCCCTTCCTCTTTAATGCTAGTTACAGAATAAACTTGAATGAACATTGAAGGTATGTTGAAGATACAGTACAACTGTCATGATCGTTGACCAGGCTATGATCATGATCACGGCTATGATCATGATCACAATCTGTGTTCCCCTCTCTTTGTTTTGTGTTTATGGACTCTTGTTTTGAAGTGTGTTCTGTTCCCCATTGTTTAGGAGTTTCCTTCTTTGTTCAGTGCCCTATGCCACCCTGTTTGTTGCCATAGTTACCCTCATTAGTTTGCATAGTGGTTCATCCGTTTCATGTGTGCCTTGTTAACCTCTTGTCACTGGGTTTATATATTCCCCTGTGTTTCAGTCTTGGTTTGTCGATTGTTGTCTTTGCATGTTGTGTGAAGCTGTTGAATGCCTGCTACACCGACCACAATTAATCCAGCACAGAGGATCATGTGTCTCCGTCAAGTAGTGATGGGACACCGAGGCTTTATGAAGCGTTTGAGGCTTTCATCAAAATGTGCCGAAAAAGGTTCATTACTTGAAGCTTTTAACACAATGCGCATTAGCGTCATCTGGTGGTCAGACTTGTGTTCTCCACCATATCTAACAAATCACAGCAGAGCATAAAAAGCATGTGACCAAACAAAGCTTCGGAAGTCTGTGACATACAAGAGTAGAATCAATCTGGGATCAACAAGTTCTCTCTAATCTGATCTAATCTCATCTAAATTAATTTGTGCCAATGAGACCACAACTCTTGTCATGTGTAGCCTGGTCAATGGATTAATCTATTGATCAATAATATAAAATATACAAGTATAGTAATTAGTAATTGACGTTAGTTGAAAAAATATTTTAGGTGTTCTGTTTTTTTTACAATTTATGTTATAGGGAAATATAGTGTTAAATAATTTTTTTAGTAAATAATGCCTCCTCGATAATCATTTCCCTTTTTATGCATTGGGGGGTTGCGAAGTGCAATTTTTTTTCAAACCAGCTGTTCCGACCTTTCGATACTGCGTGACGTTCGAAGCTGCAAACCTCATCATTCACGTGGTATTGTCATTGCGATACAAGCATCTGTACAGTGTGTGATACAATAGTGCTTTGAAAACTGCGTTGGAGCATCGGAGCCCCGGTATCAACCATCCCATCACTACTATCAAGGAAAATGTCCTATTGAGGATAGGCCTGTCACGATAACAAATTTTGCTGGACGATAAATTGTCCAAGAAATTATTGCGATAAACGATAATATTGTCGATCTGAGACCATTTACATCTAATATAATGATAATGGCATAATAATGCAGGTATTAAATAAATAAATTTATTCCTTAAATAATTCCTAAAAAGCTGACAGTTCTTCGCGATCTCACACATCTATTATCAATGAAGCTGACTGCACAATGAATCTTTCATAATATCCACACTTTGTTTGTTATAATTAGAGGATTTGCCAGCATACAGAATTCAGCACTGAACAAAAAGTCAGTTTTGAGCGGTGAGGAGAGTCTATCTTAAATGCTTCTGATTGGCCATTGCGTTCAAGAAATCAACACGTATGTCTGTGATTGGCTACATCGCTCAACGCTGCAAAACTCTGGCCTGTAAATCGTTTCTATATTGTTTTAGTTGTTCTTGTAGAATAAAAATCTATTAGTTTTTATATGTTTTATTAATAGATATTTCTAGTTTGCGGGAGTCCCACGAATTGTTTTATTCTCCCGCAACCCGCACACACAGAGTGAGTGCATTACCGCCTGCGCTCGCACTCGGCCATCAAATCTAGTGCCGCGCCGCACTCTATTGCATTGGGAGTGCACGTCTCTAGATCAAGGGCCCGGCCCGGGTCAAGTTCGGGCTCGGGAAGATAATCTAAGCTCTAGTTCACGCTAAGGAACCGAGAGTTGTCATCCAGTCTCTTTGGTAGAGAGAGAGAGAGAGACGAGGAAAACAAACAAGCATGCAAATGGAAATTATCGCGGCCGGAAAAATTATCGAGCTAATTTTTTTTATCGTGCGATTAATTGATTTATCGACTATCGCGACAGGCCTAATTGAGGAGTATGTGACGGACTTTAGTGAACTGACCCATTTGACTAAAACGGAGGAATTAATCTGGCATTACAACTGAGTGGCTCTGCGTTTACTGTGGGAGTCGTGGAGGTAGCAGCCCTCACACCAGAGCCTTTTCACATAATGGCCGCCACGCCAAAGTCCTCAGCCATCATGCCTGCCACCAGACCCGTCTCGAGGCATTCGAAACTGATGTCCAGTGTGGCGGATCCCCCGCTGATCCCAAGGCTTGCGCTCTCAAGCCCACTGGCCTCAGCACTGTCTGCCTCTGAGGTTGTTCCCATCTATTCTGTGCTCAATGTGATGGCGGAAGCCATTTTGTGTATTTGGGCTGCACACACCTCGTCTGTTTCTTCCGAGGCAGTGGCATCTCCTGACTGCTCTGTAATGGCCACAGAGGCCATTTCTGAACTTTCTATGTCCCCTGATGGCTCTGCTATAACCCCGAATGCTGACTCTGAACTTCCTGCCAGCCCCGACACGACCACAGAGGTCATCCCTGAACTTCCTGTCGGGCCTGACACGACCACAGAGGTCATCCCTGAACTTCCTGTCGGGCCTGACACGACCATGGAGGTCATCCCTGAACTTCCTGTCGGCCCTGACACGACCACAGAGGTAATCCCTGAACTTCCTGTCGACCCTGACACGACCATGGTGGTCATCCCTGAACTTCCTGTCAGCCCTTAAACGACCAAAGTGGTCACCCTAACTGGTGGACACCAGTCCCGTCTGCACCACCGTGGTGGTTCTCAGCTACACCTTGGTGGTCACCTGCTCCGCTGGGGTTTTCACCAGTCCCATTTGATCCGCCATGGGGACCTTCAGTCCGGGCTACTCCACCATGGTGGTCACCAGTCCCGTCTGTACCACCCTGGTGGTCCTCAGCCACACCTTGGTGGTCACCAGCTCTGCCTGCTCCACCGGGGTGGTCACCAGTCCCATCTGCTCTGCCGTGGTGGTCACCGGCTCCGCCAGGGTGGTCACCCGTCCCATCAGCTTCGCTGTGGTGGTCTAAAGCACCACAACCTGCTCAGCCTGCTCTGCTCTGTTCTGGCTACCTGCACTACTTCCATCTCAAGTCCTTCCTTCCCTCCATGGACCTGGCCCTCCATTCCGCCCCGAGGTCCACATCTTCTCCACCTCCCTCGTGGACTGTTTTGGAGCATCTGGAAGCCACTTCTTGGAAGTCGCTTCTCCAGGTCTGTGTTCCCCTGTCTTGGTTTTGTGTTTATGGACTCTTGTTTTGAAGTGTGTTCTGTACCCCATTGTTTCGGATTTTACTTCCTTGTTCAGTGCCCTATGCCACCCTGTTTGTTGCTATAGTTACCCTCATTTGTTATCATAGTGATTAATCCGTTTCAGGTGTGCCTTGTTAACCTCTTGTTATCCTGTGTATATTTTCCCCTGTGTTTTAGTCTTGGGCTGTGTTTACACTTGGCATTAACATGCGACCTGTATCTGGATGTTGTCCACATACACATTGAAAAGACAAGTGTAAACGCACTTCTGATCGGAATGTTATCCGATCAGCGTGTCCAAGTTAGGAGGTAGTCGAGGACGCATTGTGATCGGATCTCAGTGTAATGTAAACGCAATCCAGCCATCGTGTCTGCATTCACAGGTGGACGTAATTTAAATCCCCGCCCAGTCTCCCCTCGTGGCTGTCAGAAAGTAATGGCCAGACGCAGTTTAGACACGAAATTAAACTTATTTGAACAATAAACGTCAATCTTTAAAACAGTTTATTTAGACTTACATGATACTATGTGTGTCATTTTTCATTTTAATTGTGCAACATTATCTGAACGAGGCGATCGCCTGAATACTCACATTCAGGCATGAGATTTTAATGAAGAGCTGCACGCTGCTTTGCCAGAGGAATAATCGGAATCGGAATTTTTTTATGTTTTAAATGTTGAATGTTTTTATTGTTTCAGCATGTTTATCAATCTCCCATTTCTGTCAACAGGCTATAGTCATTGCACGCTATAACCTTAAACCCAGATAATCGATGATGTGACTTGTTTAACATTCAACCCAGTTATTTTTGTAAGATAAACTCTGTAAGTATTCCTTCTTTAAAAAAATATAATTTGATCTAATAAATGGAGATTGCATATGAAAGTAAAGTGAGTAAGTGGAAACAATTGGGATATTGTTTAATTTGTATCATCTTATTAATCTGGTGTCGTGCCACAGACCTGATTTAAATATTATGCGGGAAACAGAAATCCGATCGGCTATCCAGATACAGAGGCTGCTTAATGTGAACAAATATAAACGCACCATGTCCTGATTGGCTAATGATCCGATCTGCTTGATCGGATCACGGTGATCGCATGTTAATGCCAAGTGTAAACGCAGCCTTGGTTTGTTGGTTATTGTCTTTGCATGTTGTGTGAAGCTGTTCCTGCTCGTTTAATTATGTTTCATGTTTCTGCTCCTGCTCCTGTTCATGTTCCTGGTTTTGAGCCTCTATTTGGATTGTCTTTGTTTTTGTTTTCAATAAATACTGCTGCAACTGGATTTTCACCTATCTCCATGCCTGCCTAAACACAGTCAACTTACTGAAGCGCATCTCGTGTTAATGGCTCAATCACTGTTTCAACCGCGGAAAGACGTCAATAAAAACCATATCACGTAGCATTGCATTTATCTCAGACAAGACATTCATTCATATTGAAACAAATATTGATTTCGATCTTGATTCAGTATCAGTTCATATGTATATAGCCTACTGTACATAAGGGGAATTTTTTTGTTGTTGTTGAATGCAGTTTGCCTTTTTTAGCACTATTTAAGCTTTTCTTGGGTTCAATTCTGTATTTGCTTGCATTCACTTGTATGTGCTTATATGAGAATCATTAAAAGTCATTCACTTTTTTAAATTTCACATTTAAAAATCTAGAGTTTGATCATGTCTAAATATTTATTCAAATGCAAATCCTAAAAATAGGTAAGCAGTTATAACCTGCAATACTCTTTAAAGCCACTAAACTAGTAGATGTATATTTATTAAAGAGCCATACAGGCAACTAGTGGGCAAACCATGGCATTACAAATTAAAATTATAATTTTTCTGTCCACAAAATGACTCTAATTTGCCTCTTTGCATTGGAATTTTGAACCCTTTTCTCTATTTTAACCTTAAATACTACAATAATTGTAATACAAATCATTAAAAATATTAGAATACAATATTATTTTAAGTGGTAATTTAATGGACTATAATTATAGCACAAATAGTATTTAATACCTCCCTATCACTCTCCAAAAACTCTGATTTTCAACAGCTCTGTCTTTGTTATGCCTCATTAAGTGCGCCAAAATGGTATTTATTATTTGAATTTCATATTAAAACTTACAATATTTGAAAGCTAAGACTTGTTTCATATCAAAAGCAGAGTTACCAATTTGGCATGAGATTTACTTGGGCAGAGTGGCTCTCTCAGAGTGTGAGACAGAGCCCGAAAGTGTCTCACGCCAAATGTGTGATAGTTGGCAACCCTGCTTTAATATTATTGTAATGTGTAAGTAAGGGCTCAATATGGTTTAGAATTAATATTTAAAGCTTTAAAAAATGGTGTACTTTAGTTTGAGAGTATGCACTGACGTCCACCTTATTTTGCAAGTAGTAGTGAGAACCCAAATGCAATTTATTCCAAAACGTGATCAAACATAAAACAAAGACATGACGAGGCATGGAACTCAAAACAAGAACATAAACTTACACGACATTACAGGAAACATTTAATACTCGAAAAAGACACAGGGCAAACATGAGGGCTTAAATACACAGACTAATTACAAGACAAAGAACACCTGTAAACAATGATCAGACGATTAACCAATGACAAGACACATGGCAGGGTCACATGACAAACAGGGAATCACATGACAAGACACAGAAACATGACAATGACAAGAACAAGAAACAAAACCCAAAATGTGACACCACTGCATCAAAGATTTTTATGTTAACTGTTCACAGACATGTGAGCACATGAATGCAATGGCCAGAAATTTGTTTAGAGCTCTATGCACTATATTTTGTTCTGCAATTGTGTTCTCATCATAACCAGCAAAGTGCAGACACAATGTAAATCACAGATTTACAGCAATGTAGATAACATCATTATAACGAAGCTTTGGTGTGATTGCAGAACTCAATCACTGATAAACTTGTGCTGAACTGAATTGATTGACAGCTCTGGCGATAATAAAGGGAGTGTAATTTGTCTCAATCACAATTTAATTGAATATGCTTTGTCTTAATCACAACAATTGAATATGTCTTGTTAATGGCTCAGTTCAATTTAATCAAAATAACATTGTTTTTCATACTACCGTACTAAAAGGAACAAATTTAGATTTTTGTAATTCTGTACAAATACCTTGTATGTCAAAATATCAAGGTAATTTGATTCCACATTTCATGACCCCTTTAAATACTACTGTTCATCATGTATCATTCAATTGTGTAGATTAGGGTTATATATTTAAAAAGATGTTATGTCATAACTTGTCTGCTAGCATCTTCTTCAAGTGAGAAATCACAGAACAGTTATTCCATTAAACACTATAGAATAGTGTCAATAATTAGAATTAGAAATAGTTTCTCATATTTATTCTAACCAATTTCTCACAAATTAACTGATAATTCAGATGTTGTTTGCCAGATGTCCATTTTCAAGCAACAATGAAAAGACATAAAATTGGATTCATTGATTACAGTGTAAAAATGTGTAAACAGTGTTTTATATGTAAACAGATTTTATATTTACATGATTGCTGTATTTTACAGGGGCCAAGCACTGAAGGTGAATTTGCACTTACTGTATTTTTTTTTTCTTTTTTTTTTTTTCTTCTCTGGTAGTGGAAGTCTATGGCAGCCAATAGAACCTTTCTTGTCATGACTGTAATGAAAGTAGTGAAATCTGGCACATTGATTAATGGGGGTCTTAGCTTTGTCGCTCAAACTCTACACCACCAGCTCTAGAACACCAACAGCTCAAAATGTGACAATTCTTTTGCTTATAACTTTTGACACGTGTGGTCTAAAAGCATTCTAAAATCCCCTCTAAGAGCATTCATCGTCAGACCATACAGACGTCATTTCCTAAGCCGAACCTTTATGCACATATGCATATCTTTAAGGAAGTCAATCATCAGTCCACACCCATTCTGCTTGTGCAATGATTACGTCCCTTCCAGTAGATATTCAAATCATGAACAAAAGCTAAATGCAATGTGAGAGCAGATCCATTTTTAGTAAAAAAAAAAAAAAAAAAACTTGTCAGGATCTGTCATATTTATGAACATTAGCGAGGCAAAGTAATGGCAGTCGATACAAAAACAGATGAACAGAGATACCAAGAAAACACGTTGATCCCTTTGATCCATACTAGGTCCCAGAACACATTTTTACAGATCTCGATCATGATCCATTGAATCTACCTATTGTTTGTTATCAAATGATTATTTAAACGTATACACTAGTTGGAATCAAATGTACAGAGACATTTGAGGACACAGTAAAACAAAATGCAGACTACAACATGTTTATAATAACTAAAATCTTGTATAATTATTTATCATAGAAGGGGGAATGATTCCACCTTTATTATTTGACCACTGATACAGTGAATGTTGCAGTGACAGTAGTGGTTAAAGTGAGCTGGTATGCATTTCTGCGTTATGCTGTTCACAGAATGAATATTATGTACCAGCAGCTCTTTTATAAACTGCTTCTTAAGAGAGATCTACACTGAACCCACAGATCTCACAGACATGCTGGATCATGCTCCCCACCAAATTTTTGATAGCTTGAAGTGAAGTGCGCCTGTCAATAACAAAGCTGAGATTAGACTTATTTAAGAGGGATGATGGACCAAATACAAGTACAAAAGTGCACACCTCTCAGTCACTCATTGTCTGGCCTCGAACATGGAAACAGACTCCTTACCTGCTCTACTTACCTTGGTGGTTCAGCTTGGAAGCCCTGTTTATCACCTGCGTTGATTACTCTGAGTCTCCTTCGTCTCTCCAAGACTCTCCTTTGCCTTCTTGCCTGAAACCTGTGGGTAAAGATTACCTGTAAACTGTGTTTTTCAAGAGGAGTGCGCTTCATCCAGTTCGTCCGTCATCATCACCATTCACAACCTACAACATAAAACAATTACCAATTACCAATAACCAATATCTGTCTTTGAGTCTGGTATCCTGACAGAAGGCCAGACCAACAACTTAACGGTAATGAACCCAATACGAGCTGGTGGATAACCTTTGCAGAGTTCTCACTGCACATGCACCCGCATCTGCACTGACCACACATGTCACTTCCCCGAGCTCTGCCTCACCACCTGTGTATGTTGCAAGTCCCATGGTCAACCCGGCACCCTTCTATGGCTTGGTGGAAGACAATGGCTTCCTCCTGCAATGTTTGCTCGCCCTAGAGATGTAGCCGCATCGCTTCCCCACTGAAAAGGCCAAAATCTCCTTCATCTTGTCCCTGTTGTCTGGTCGTGGACTTCAGTGGGCAGAAGCACTCTGGAGCCAAGCTGGACCGGTCACGCAATCCCTCGACAGCTTCACTACTCACTTCTGGGAAGTTTTATGACCCCCTTCAGGAGATTCCTCAGTAGGTGAACAAATGGAGCTTGAGTGATCGAATGGAATTCAAGCGAAGTTCAGGCAGACCACTGATCGCTGCATCTCTTCGCCTACGATGACACAATGGGGCTGGAACATTTTATTCAGTTGTCTCTGCGACCCGCTCAACACATTAGAAATTATATGGAAGAACAATCTGCCATGCAGTCCTTTCATAACATACGCCAGCCAATAAAATCCAGCACTCCAGAACCAGGAGAGAAACCCATGCAAGTATACAATATGTGACTTACCCCGGCTGAGCGGCATCGTCGGCTGACCCAGAGAGTTGATATTGTGGTGCCAGTGGACACGCTATTGCCTCATGTCTGGTCTGACCTCCTCGTCCCAAGTTCCTTTACCTGTCCCAAAGCCATTTTGTCACGACTTACCACCATCTTAACTCGTACTGCTTCTGATGTATCTGTTTAAATCCCAGCTCTCATAGAGTCTGGGTCAGTCTGCAACTTTATCTCCAGGAAACTCTGCCACCAACTCAAACTTGAGAAGAGGATATGTCACCCACGTCATATTGTGGGTCCTGTTAAGCGGCAAGTTTGTTGCCTCCACATCGAACTCTCGGTTCTGGAGAAATCCACCGCCGGCATTCTGCTAGGGCGCCCATGGCTCGAGAAGCATGATCCCATCCTCTCCTGGAAGAATGGAGACACCTTGAAGTGGGGTGACCATTGCTTCCCTGACTGTTTTCCCAGCCATCCCAGTCCACACCACCAGTGGCCCAAGACCATCTCAATAAATGTATTCTCTGTCGAAAGCCTGTGGACTGTGCTATTAACTTTTTTCCAGGTGAGCCAGTGCCCTGTAGGAAAACATACCCATTTTCACTCCCTGAACAAAGGGCCATGGAGGAATACATGGAAGAGGCTCTACAAGAAGGCTACATCCATGCTTCAACCTCCCCTCCTGCTTCCTTTTTCCTGGCTAAAAAAGGACAGAGACTTTGTATTGGCCTTGTATAGACTACTACATCACAGTAAATACCGTTATCCATTACTGCATTTGTGGCACCTATCGGCCACTACAAGTACTGTGTCATGCCGTATGGGCTGGTCAACACCCCCTCCATATTCCAGGGATCCGCATCACTTTGTGCTGATTTACATCAATGAAAACTTGATGTACTCCTGGAATCATCACTTTTCAAAGGTCCTCAAGAAGCTCAGTGTGTACCAACTCTTCTTGAAAGCAGAAAATTGTACCTTTTAACAGTCATCAATCCAGTTCTTGGGCTACCATATTAGTGCTGAATGTATTAAGATGGACGAGGAGAAGGTAAAAGCTGTACGCACCTGGTCAGCACCCACCTCAGTAAATGAACTCCAGTACTTTCTTGATTTCTACAGATATTTCATACAGGACCATCACCACTCCACTCACATCACCCCTGAGCATCTGTCTTGGAGTCCCGAAGTCACCCATTCCAACTCCTCAAGCAAGCCTTTACCAAGATTCCCCTCCTAACACATCCAGGGGCCAGTTGCACCAACAGGGCTTACGCCTGGTCTTAAGGTAAGTAGGTCTTAACTCAACATTCTAAGTCCGACCTAATAGTTACGACCGTTGCACCATCCAGGCTTAAGTCCTCTTCTCGCTAAGACCAGGCGTAAATCTTACGCCTAGTCAGTAGCAGGCGTAAAGTCAAAATCTAGGCATATAATAGCGTTAATAGGCCTATCCATTTTCCGACAGCTAATGTTTCTATAGTAACCACTAAAAGCAAGTGATTGTTCATTGAATCGTTAAAATGATTCGTTAAAAACGGTCAAAAAATCTTCGCTGTCTGTTGCATGGAGACTCTGCTATAGTTTCATTTTGAAATTATCGTCAGCGAAATAAAGGGGAAACAAACAATATTCACAATATTGTGTCTAAAAGTAACTCACAATGTTAACTTATTGTTAATTTAACTGTTGTATAAAATAAATATTTTTTTATCAATTGTGCTCATGAAAACGGCACTCTTGCTCATGAGATATTTTAATAACATAATATGATATAAATATAAGACAAAAAACTTATTTTGGGACATACCTATAACTGCAGTGACACATCATGCAGTGAAAACAAGCACAAGAGACAAATGTGATGTCAGCTCGCAGTGCCTCGTCCATAATTAAAACAATGATTACAATATCATCGTAGACAATACATAGCGCACACTCCTAGCACATAAAGAATGAACTTACAATTGAAATGACATTTATTACCAACGTTCTTCTACCTCTCCTCTCGCGTGCAGGAGACAGACGTAATGCTGCCTGCCGCGAATGAAGCGAATTGTCACGTGCTGACTGTACAGCTCTATTAACTTTCGTATCTCAATGTCAGTGAAATTTCCTTTCCTTTTTCTTTGATCCTCCATTGATACGGCTACAAGTTAACCAAACAGCGGAAGATAGTTTACAACGTAACCCCAGCAACGCACGCTGCTAGGCAACCGCTATAGTTCCGTGGCCATTCACAGGAACGCGCATCGCTAAAACCAGGCGTAGTTAAGCCTAGGCTTAAGTTTGGTTGGTGCAACCGACGTTAGGTCAACTCTAAAGACTGGTCTTAACTAAGACCTACTTAGCAGTTAGGACCAGGCTTAGTAAAGCCCTGTTGGTGCAACTGGCTCCAGATCCTGAGAAACCATTATTAGTGAAAGTTGACGCCTTGACCACAGGAGTGGGAGCCATATTATCTCAGCAGCAAGGGAAGCTTTCGCATCTCCATGTGCCTTTTTCTTCAAAGAAACTCACCCTGGTGGAGCAGAATTATGATATCTGGAAACGTGAGTTGTTAGCTATAAAATTAGCGCTTGAAGAGTGGAGACACTGAACACATCACCCTTTCACTGTCCTCGCTGACCATCACAATCTTAAATACCTCCGAGATACAAAACAGCTGAATCCATGACAAGCAAGATGGGTGCTTTTCTTCACCAGATTCAATTTTGTTTATTCCTGTCATCCAGGGACAAAAATGCCAAAGCCATCTGTTCAGTAAACAACTGTTTGAATTACTTACTGTCTTTGAGTCTGGTTTATCCTGACACTTAGACCACAATGTAAATGACCCAGGTTCAACACTTTTTTTGTTTGGCAGTTTGGCAGTACACTGATTAATGACACACTGTAATTGTTTTGATTACTTTAAGATAGAATAACCATGCATGTTCATTTTACACTAAGCAACTAAATGTATGCAACAGTGTGAGTGAATATATTTATATAATTATAATCTGAATATCAACAAACAGCAGCAGAGTTTTTAAAACACAATTGTAAAGGGTCCCTGTGTAATTTCATTATTGGGCTGACAATGTGGTTCACGCAGTGCCGAAGTCTGAAAACATGACTGGGTAGTTTGTACCATTTATTTTCACTTAAAAACATGTGGCTAACAGGATCAGCTGCCAGGCAGAAAGATAAGCAAAGAGTCAGGCAGGGGGAGAATTTTTCACAGTACTGTGAACAGCATAATATGTACAATATCAGATGTCATACATCAAGACACATTATAGAGGCACAAATTATTTTTTTTTTCTAGTTTTTTGTCTCATTAACAGACACAAAATTATTTTTATTTTTTTGTTCTCTGTTGTTTTGCTTTATTTCCAGATGTTTAATTCAATTGCGGGCTCTCTCTAATGTCATACTCCAGGGCTCCCCTGTGGTAGATAGAGCACATGTACGTACACAAGGCATGTTAAATTATTGTAAAGTGTTTCCAAACAATAATAAACAATCTTAACATTTACAATTCATATCTAGGGCATTTTGTAGTCCAGATTAAAATGTAAAAAATGTTTAATTTTGAAAATAAACAGCCTATTAAGTCTAATTATTTAAGTGTTTAGTGCTGTGCATAACAAGAAAATATGCCTCTAAACACTGATCGAGAGCTGTAATTCCAACCACAGCATTTTGTAATGCTGTTTGCAAAAGTTTGTTGGAAATGTGTTTTGAGAAATACCAAATCATTAAAAATAATGGTTACACTTTATTTTGAGGTGGCGTTGTTACACTGTAATTATACATTTAAATACTGAGTAATATTAAGTAACTACATGCGCTTACTAAAGGGTTAGGATTTGATTTGGTTTAGGGTTAGTTTCATGTAATTATGCATAATTTATAGTTATTGCTATAGTAACTACATGTAACATATGTAACAATGACACTGTAAAATAAAGTGTTACCAAAATAACAAAAGCCTACATGAAGATTTATAAGTTGGCCTTCTAAAAAAGCTGATTTTAGCAGATTGACATTTTGTAACAGCACCACCTATTGGGCAAAAGTTTTAAGCAATTTTATGTCGTTCTTCTACTCGTGGTTGTTAAACCAGTTTGCCCTAATACTATCACAGGAAATGCTACTGTCATGGAATGGTGAAATAGTGAAGCGAGGATTCAAGTGCAGGAATGAAGGTTATTTAATAATAAAAATGAAACAAAATACAAACAAAAACTCCCCGTGGGGGAAAACAGGACAGGCCTCAAGATCCAACAGAACTATGGCAGGAAACAGGAACACGAGGATACATAGATGACGAACCAGCACAGGACTGTTAACACAGGGAGAATAAATAGGGAAGCAAACAAAAGTGGGTAACGGGGGAAGGCAGGTTGGGCAAATGAATCAATAATCGGATAACAAGATGGGAGGGGCTAGACAATCAACAGGAGAGCACATGGCACAAGGAAACACATGACAAGCCATGTGCTCACAACAAACAGGACTATAACACAAGCACATGACAAACCAGGAGTGTCAGAGCTCTGTCACCAAACCAAGATATAAACTAGACAGAAGTGACAGAACCCTGACAGCTACATGCTAAATTATTTTGTTATAATGGACCTTCTGCATTTTTGCTTGGCCCCTTAATATTTGCTTTCAGCTATTTGTATTTGTCTTTTTTTAGTGAATGCAAATGTGGTTTATAGTGAATACTCTCCATTTTATATTTTCTTGTCATATTTTCACTGTTGTGAATCCTCAATGCTTCACTGACAAACGGTGAAGTATGTTCTTGAATTTGCAGATTCATTGATAGCAATCATCATGAGAAAGAGGGCCATATTATATGGACATGGTATGAGAATGATAAAGGTATTTTTATGAGCGTTTAAAGTAGAATAAATTTTTATACAAAATGCCATGGCAACGACTTTGAAATGCAACTATAACAAAGCAAATTATTGCAAGAATATTGTTAAACAATACGTAAAATAGGACCATAGATATTATAAGTACAATAGATATTAAAAGAGATAGTTCACCCAAAAATTAGAATTCATTATTTACTCACCCTGGTTTAGCCATTCTTTTTTTTCTGAAGATAAAAGGAGAAATGAAAAAATATGTCCTGCTTGTAATTGTCCATATAATGGCAGTGAATGGTGACCTTCTTCAAGAATGCAAAAGTATCAGGAAGTAATCTCATGTGATTTGAGCCGTATACTTCAATAGCCATGCTTACTAACAGATTGCACCAGCGCAATCCCACTTAGGGTATTACAAAACTACTGTCAGAATTTACTAAAGACACGCAGTGAAGAATTAGAGATGAAAAGGCGTGGATACATTTATTTTTGTGGCTGGCCTTATGCATTTGTAGGAGTTTCCCTTTCAGACAATATTTATGGGAGGAAAGTTTTTAATTCAATTTTGCAACGTGATTTACTAAGGTTTGTGAAAGTCAATTTAAGCAAGCTTTGCGTACCAAGTAACAAGTGCACTCCAACCCACTCACAACCTTGTTATCATGTCGTAGAGGGGAAAGGCACTGAACGCCGAGCGCTACACCCTGCTAGTCGTCTGAGTTCTCCTGTTGGTACCCAAAAGTCAAGACAAAACCAGTTCCATTAGGAGATTGTAGAATCTCGCAAAGGTATTGGCTGTTGCTCAGTCCGCAGCTCTGCAGATGTCTGCTAACAAGGCATCATTCACCAAAGCCGAAGAGGCTGCGACGCCCCTAGTGGAGTGAGCCCTCACTCCCATGGAACACAGTAAGCCATGACCCTGTTAAGCCAAGAGAATGGCATCCACAATCCAGTGTCCCATCCTTTGTTTGGAGTCAGGACAATTTGAGAGTCTGCCGGCCCAAACTCTAGGCACATTTCATTAACTGAAAGGGCTTGTAAGTCCCCCACCCTCTTGACAGTAAAAGCTCAAATGGATCTCTCTGTTGGGCCTGTAAGACCACAGAGATATCCCAAGAGGGGATGAGGCACGCTCTCTGAGGATGTGCATATCTTAGGAACCTGAAAATCAGGTCCGGGCTAACACATGTTTGCCCTGGATCTTAGGTCAAAACCTCCTCAAGGCTTACAATTGAGCCAACAACTCGAGGCAGTTGCCAGTGCAGTCGAGGACCTTTCCAGGACCCCGATGTTGCTGCCCCAGCCTGTCTTGTGTCTGTTGTAACAACGCATCTAGACACTGGTTCCAAGGAAACTCCTGCCCGTAGAAATGAAAGGTCCGTCTTCCTTCCCTCCAGTAAGGCTCAACCCCAATTGACCAGGTTAGCGGCCTCTCCTCCTTCCCTGGGTTGCCCGTTTGGGTTGAACGTTGTGCTGGTCTGGTGTGCATTGTCAGTCACAGAACACAGTTCCCGCATAATCTCTGGACCCACCCTTTTGAGGATCTCTCAATTCTTTGGCTTGGTAGACTTGCAACGTGCTCATGGTCATGTTTTCACAGTGAGGACATAAACCATCCATAAACAATGTCTCAGCATGAGCATGGCCCAAACATTGAAAGTAATGATCGTGGCCGTCCGAGGGGGACATAAATCGACTGCACCCAGAAGGACATAGTCGCGAGCTCCATGTAGTAACTTTAATGGCTATGATCTCCGCGATGCAGAAAACGCGGTCGGAATCGCGTAATCAAGTCAAGTCAAGTCAAGTCACGTCACCTTCATTTCTAAAGCGCTTTTAACAGTATGGCTTGTTTCAAAGCTTTACAGCTTTACAGTGATAATAGAAATTACCGTAACAGATTGTTTAGGCTTTACCACAGCTCTAGGACAAAGTTATTGTCCAGCTAAAGATAGTCTTGATTGATTCACTTCCGTTGCGAAGATCATTAGTTATTAACTTAGGGGCCACTAACACAACACCATTCTAACAGAGAAACCCCTAACGAGCTCCGGCCGCCCATCCGCACAAAACAGTGCCTGGTGTTTCGAGAACTCACTCCCTGACATAGGTTCGAAGGTGAAAACGATAATCCGTTTTCTCTGCGCAAACCTCAAAAACACAAACCCAGGAAATTGCAGATGGCGTTTAGTCATAAAAACGGAATTTACTGTAGGCAGTTCAGTACACTTGAAATCAAATCGCGATATAGACTAGTGTGTGAATATTAAACCGCAAAAAGACAATTTATATACGAATCCTGCATGTTGTTTGTGAATGACGACGCACGTGTGATTTTTTGCCTATATGAGGACATGAATGCAAGAACTTCATCTTCAGACTCTAGATCCGCTCTGAAAGTCACTTTGTGAGCATTTAACCGCTTCATTTGAGAAAAACTATTGTCATGTCATAAACACAGAAACTCAAAGGTCTTCACGGCAACTCGTCAAAATAAAAGTTCGGTTATACTTGACAGAAATATATTACTGTTGTACAGTAGAATTTATATATGTCTCAATGTAATAATAATACTAACACCAATACAAATAAATTATCATCAAAACTTTATTTTTTTAAGGAATAATCACCATTTTTCTTCCATGTTTTAATTTTAACAGTAAAGCTCATTGTGCAGGGCTGCGTTTCCCAAAAGCATCATCGTAAGCCGAAGAAGATCGTAAAAACGATCGTACGAATGATCTTAATATTACGGTCTGTTTCCCAAAAGCATCGTAACTTAAGTAGCACTTGAAAATCATCGTAGACCTACGAGTGCTCTGGAGTAATCGTAAATCCCCAAGTGCATCGTAAGAAGACCGAGTTATAAGGTCACCTGCAGGACAACCGGCACATTACACATTTAACTTTATTCAAGTGCAATGTGATTATAATATAAGGTTTTTGATTGTACTTTATTATACACTTTATTTCTCGTTTTTTGTTTAAATGAATTTTATAAATAAAATAATTAAAAAGGGCAGAAAACAACAACAAAAAAGAAATAATTTATCTAATAATTTTAATCTAAATTAAATGAAAAAAAAAAAAAAAGGTGTAATATGCTTCAAAGACTGGGGAAATAGGATGAACTAAAAAATATGTCAATGACTTGCTGACATGCACGAAAACCAGCCATGTAGCCTGTTTCTTTGTTGGCCATCATGTGGTCCCATGCCATCTTTGTCCTCCTCCACCTCTTCATCCTCCTCCCTGTTAAAGACAGGATTAAGGATATGTCCTGGATATATCCCTGTTAAGGATATGTCCTGACTACAACAACAAACATTCTCAAATGATCATGTTCTCAACATTCTCAAACTGCTGAGATGTTGTGGCTGCCGTCTGGACAACAGAAGATGGAGGCTGAGGCCTGGGAGGGTTGTTTGAAGGACTAGAAGATGGCAGATGAAACTGATGGTTCCTCTGAGCATGAAGGACTGACCCAGGATCAGGTTGAGTTACTCCTACTCCTCCATGGATGTCAATACCACCACAAATGCCATCTGAAGCACTTGTGCCAAGTATTGACAAGGCCTTTTCTTCCTCTGCTGTGAGAAGGGGGAATCCCTTCTAACAGATATTAGAAGGAAATAACAGATATTATGTCAATCATTGGAATCATTGGTCCCACCACCTGTTTTATTAAATGTTGTCCTCTGCAGTGCCCTTTTCCTTTTAGCAAGGCTGACAAAGTCCTGCCACTTCTTCCTGACCTCCTTCCCTGAACTTTTAATGCCCCTATTGCAGTCGGTTTTGTAGCAATAATCTCCCAGATTTTTTGTTTTTGTTTTATTTGTATGACTGCCCTTAAACCTGCTGAATAAAATATGTTGTATTATATATATACACCTCCACCTCCTCTAAAATGACATTAATCTCCTCTTTTAAAAAAAATATATTTTCTTTGTTTTTTTGGTTCAGCCATTTTGCTGGTGTCTCCACCCGTAGGTTTGTGCTTTTATAGATTATTGGCCTCGTAGAAAATGCACATCAGATGAAAACATTTAGGCTATACATTTCAAAATACAAGAGTGTGCTACAATTACGAGCGTGACATTTCAGCACTTGACAAACGGACAGCGACTCTTAAGTAGCACTTAAAGCACAGCTGCGCACGATCGTGCTAAGTGCGTTTTTGTGAAACACACGTGAAATGAACACGAACGTTCGTAAAGTCGCTCGTAGAAAATGCTCGTAACTACTAAGATCCATCGTTATCGGGAAACGCAGCCCAGCACGTTGTTTGACAAAAAGTTTGTTTAATTTCATGATTAAAATAAATTTAATTAATGTTTTATGTCTTCATTTGATTACCAGAAAAAACACAACACCGAATTTGTGAAGAAAAAAAAACATTTCATAGAATTTTTTCAAGTTTCATGATTTCAATAATTTTATAAGTTTCATGATTTCAATTAATTAGACATGCTAATAAAATCCCCAAATAAAATCCTTGAGGAAACACTGCTCTTCAACAAGCAGATGCACAAATCCCTTTAAAAGTGGTGAGCATTATATATTCTCCTACCAGTGCTGGCTCTCTCTCCCATTGTGATCTTTAATTTTGAAAATGGTATGATGATGATAAGTAAAGTGCAGAACATAACCTCTGTTGCTTTCAGCCTTTGTGAAGTGACCTTTATACATTTTTGTGTATAGTACGGCAATTGAAGATCCATTTTGCATAGACTGATTTAAGAGTAAATGACAGCAATCAGATCTCTTTAAACACATGAAACTACCACATGTGAATACTCGTGTAAACAATTGCACCACATAGCAATGACGTGTATATCCAAGTGCATGAGACAGAGGGAAGTTAGGGGGAAAGGGGAGGCCTTTCACTGCTGTTATATGGACAAGTGTGAGCAGACGATTTGTGTTGCGGAAAAGAAAGGTCATACAGCTTTAGAACAAGGTGAGTAAATAATGATTGAATTTTTTTTGGGGGGGGTGGGGGCAGGTGAGCTATCCCTTTCAGATGCGCGGAGTACTCAACACAAATTAACTAAAGGAAAGATATTGTGTTTCAAAATGCCATGGAAACTTTTTTTTTTTTTTTTTTTGCTAGAAAACCAACTGCCTATTTATGTTTATATATATATATATTGGTGCTGCTTATATCATATAATTGGAAAAATTAAATATATTTTGAATTGCTTAGAATGTATGACTGTAGTTCGTACTTTTTGATTTTGCCATGACTATCGTAATTCTGCTAAAATACCATAGTTACTGCATAGTACTATTATTTGGACAAATGATGACCTACTGTAGACGCCAGTTGGTTACAAAAAGGTGGCTCAGAAAATTGAAACAGAATAACAAAGTCAGTTCTGAGAAAAGCTTCATCATCATTTGTTTGCAGATTCCACTTGGTTTGATATTTTGTATCCAATGCAGTTGTATATATAAATTAGAACTGACAGTTTCTTAAAATAGTAACTGTTTTAACTATGGTATTTTAGTTGAAAACTGTGGCTAGTCACCATGGTATATTTTAAGGGCTGTACTGTATGTTGTGAAGCATGATTCATCATCGCTGTGCATTGATTATTTTGATTATGGTTTTAGCATTGACACTTTCTTCCCATTGGGTACATTTTTGTCATTTCTCAAACATCTCCTGTCGCTGTCTTTTGACTTTGTACTGAGCAGGTTTGAGCCAGAGCAGGTGTGTCTCCCCATCGGACCCCTCGTCTCATGGACCCTTTCTACTCTCTGATGACACACAACAATCAGATGTAGTCGAATTCCATGTTTCCAAATCAGGACAATCTCCATTCTGGCAAAACTTTAATAAGTTCACATCGTTAAAAAATGGGAAAAAATAGTTCACTCTGTCTGTATGCTCCCAGCAGTGAAGTTCAAGTGTATTTTTTGACAGTAAAAGGACCATGAACCTCCATCTGGAGATAACTGACTGACAATCATGACCCTGATATGATCAAACCTGTCAAGCGCCCAAACAAAAATGTACTGTATGCTGTTTCATTCATCATTATTGTATCTTCACCACTTCAACTTCGCCTTGTGGTATTTTGGAGATGAAATTCAGTAGAATTTACCAGCATACGGTGCTCTGTGTCCTGCTGTCAATGACGGCCATCAAATTGATATTTTTCTCAAAGCTTGTGGATAAAAGACCTTTGCTTCACAGTCTCTCTGTCTGCAGTTTAACATACTGTAAGTATCCTCATGACTATGTGTACTATACAGTACCATTCATGAGCAGGATGTAAGACTGTAAGCATTACACACAATTAACAACCAAATCGCCTCAACAGGGTATTGCTTTCTAATTTACAAATGTGATTTTGTCAATCTGAGGAACATTATTCTTAGTATTAGTTAACAAGCATTATTCCAGATTTGTGAAAGTGTCACAATCTTGTATCATGCTCTCCTCAAATCTCACATTGTATGATATTGACTGAACTCATTTCATATGATAAATAGATGTTTTTGTATGTCTATATAAGGTAAAGTAGATTTTTGAATTTGCCTCCAAAGGGGGTTATTTTTGATTGTATTATATAAGTACTCTGTAGTAAGCACACTGTAACAATTCATATGCATTGTATTTTAGTTTTTTATTTGTTGTTGTTGTTGTTGTTAATTTGTAATAGCTACTCTGAATACTATTTATTATTATATTTAATGGCAAATATTGATAAGTTGTTTTTATGCATACAGTAATGTGCAGAAGTCTTGGGCCATGAAATATATGTGTATATATATATATATATATATATACACTAATTTCCATTCAAAAATAAAGGTCATTTATTAACTTTATGGATATGTTATGTTTTCTTTGTCTAATGCCATGTCATAACCGTAGCCATATGGCCTAAGGGTTGTGTACAGTGCTGTGCTTAGAGTACACTACACATGTATTAATGTATGCTTATGAGAAGAAACTTCATGACTGTTGATAGACTCCAATTGAAATCTTCTGTCCCTCTAGTAATTTAGTAAATGAATGTGAATAACAGGCCAGAAAAATTTAACACAAAAATAACTAAACAGTTGTCTTGTAGTGCCACAGCACAGGGGCGTACAGCGGGAGAAAGGTGGGACTGAGTACAGGGGGCTCAGAACTGGTGCTGTGCACTATCCTGCTCTCTTGTGGACAACCAGTGCACTCAAACCTTCAATACTGAGGAGACAGTAGACTGGCTTACTCAATATGTCTGAATATTGGTATATGATTTAGCAGTCAAGAAAATGGTGAAAATCGGCTTCTCCCTTTCTGAAGATATGCAGTGCAATAAATTCCACAATCTTTAGAGAGCAGTTTTCTTGCTTTGAATTAAAGCTTTTCAAACGTGATCTGATCAGGCAACCGTCCATTTAATGTTGTTTGTTGAGAATGTATCTAACAACCTTTTATGTGATTGATTGCAATGCATTTACTTCACATTTATCTGTTACTGTAAATGAAGACAACTGACGTGATGAAATTAAATATTTGTTCAGCATCTTTTCTGGATTTTTCATCAGGTTTAAAGTCTAATGTTCAAGAAGAAACCCTACTGAAATTTTAAAATAGCCTGCATCCACATTAATTTATTGGTGATTGGTGAATTAATACGCTACATTTGGCACAATGCGAAGTAGACAATGTAAGCAGAAAATGTGGGATGTGAAAATTGGTTCGTATATGTGCTTATATCTATACTTAGAGACACCTAAGCAGTTATGTGATTAAATCATAACTATATAACATATGGGTGTTCAGTAATAATGCACTTTCTCATTTACTTATGAATGTTTAGTATGAATTTACATATTGTCAGCTGTAATGATGTGCTATGTTTTAAAGTAAAGAATGAAAAATAAGTACTTTCTGTTCTGTTTTAATTTTAATGACTCAACCAATGTAAATGACTACTGTCACTTTCAGTTATAGTTTTAGTTTCATTATCAAGGAATTTTAGTTTGCTTCTTTTTTTTCCCCTGCTTCCTTTGTTCTATGTTCCCGTTTGTCATTGGTTACCATGGTTATTTATTATTAATTAGATCACACCTGTTTGCATTTGAGTTCATTATCTTGTGTATATAAGCCCTTCAGTTAATTTAGTTCTTTGTCTGATGATGGTTGTGTTTTAGCACACGCTGTTGCATTGTATAATCTCGTTGGATTACTTCTTTTGTTTTGTTTTATTAAAGAGAACGGTATTGTTTGAACTACATCTTCTTCTTCGTCATCATTTGCTGACCTACCTATGACAGAACACCAGAACCATGAGAAATAATTAGGAGATTGCGGCAATTAATATAGATCCAGAAGGAACATTTCATAGGCCAAGATCTGGAGGACTATGTGGAGGAGTTTGTTAACATCTGCCACCACGCCACATGTGATTGACCTCCCATTATGGAAGGTTTCAGGTGCGGGCAGGATGATGAGATTCGCTTCCTGATGCCAAAGGGTGATACCTGCTGGACCTTAGAAGAGTAAATCAACTTTGTTCTGTGGGTGGATTGGTCCTCAGTTACAGTAGGCGAAACTATAAAGGATACCATCTCCATCGTCCAGCACCACCTCGCTCCCCGTCACCACACCAGATCCCGGGCCCGGCCAGCCACCTCCGACGCCGTGCAGGAAAGGATGCCAGAGCCCACCGCAGACGGAGAACCCGAGCCTGCCGCGATGAAGGAGCCAAAGGAACTGAACCCACCATCACTCCAGAGAATGAGTCCCCCATCATGAAAGAGGAACCACTCAGCAGGAGGGAATCAGGTGTGTCTCCCACAGGCAGTTAAAAAAAAGGGGATGCCAGTCCACAGTGGGAGCACTACTTTAAAGTTGATCCAAACCTAATAGCTGAGACTTAGAAACTCCTCCACACATTTTTACGGGGCAACCATTCTGGTCGATGGGCAGCAACTGGTCTTCATTTTGAAGGGTACCTCCGGCTGAGCTCTGGTCTGGTCTTTTGTCAGGAATGCAACACACAAAGACAGACGATGAACCCATTTGTGAGAACTATTTGGAATTCAGTCAGGTAAACAGGTAAGTGAACAGGTTTGTACAGCAGGATAAAACATAGCTTACACTGTGAAGAGACATTGAAGAAAAGCATTAATGGGGGACGACGAGGATGGTCTTGAAGAATAAGATCACTTCCAATGGAGAGTACTGAGGTCTGTCTTTTCCTAAGGGAGACTAGACAATAACTCTGTGTATGAGGTGAATATTATTATTATTATTATAAGTATTTTTATACAAGAAAGCAAAAGAAAACAAAATACATTTAGAAAAAATATACAACTCAATGAATGATAATATCAACAGAAACAACAATATAAATAATTATTAATATCATCCACCATTAATAACGATATAAAAAGGTGGGGGGTAAAATAAAAAAGATCAAATAAAAACTAAGAACAACCAGGCCATATGCAGTTTTAGTAATAAAGCACAAAAAAAATCTCAGTAGAAGGCAGAGCAAAAGGTAAGTTAGAATCAGTCAACAGTGAGTCATGAAATCTTCTGTCAATAGCTACATTTCCATTACCCTTCAAATTGCGCAAATTGAAATTGAAAATTGAAAATACGCCCAATGGAAACACGTCAATTTCGCAAAAACTCCCATTTATCGCAAAAAAGTTTTTACGCTCACATGAGGCGGTTTTTCAGGCAATTCGAAGAAGAAATATTTCTCAAAATTGCAATGGAAACAGTTTTTGCACATTTACAGGTCACCTGACGTAGATGACGCGGTATGTTTGGACAGAATATGAGATTCATGAAAATGTAATTTACAATATAACGCATACAGTATCTCACAAAAGTGAGTACACCCCTCACATTTCAGCAAACATTTTAGTACATCTTCTCAAGGTATAGAAATGAAATGTGGATATATTTTATAGTCAGTGTGCTACTTGTATATCAGTATATATTTACTGTCCTCTGAAAATAACTCAACATACAGCCATTTTATTTTCAAAATAGCTGGCAACAAAAATAAGTACACCCTAAGTGATAATAGCTGTACGTCGTTTAATCATGCAAAGCCACATGTCCTATTCATCATGTTTGTGTCTGCTGGACAGGACCATGCACATTTGTGTATCTTGTATTAGAGTAGTTAAAATTTTTGCTTTAAGTACAATTCTCTCACACTGACCATTGGATGTTCAACATTGCACCTCATGGCAAAGAACTCTCTAAGGATTTGAGAATTCGAATTGTTGCTCTCCACAAAGATGGCTTTGGCTATAAGAAGATTGGTAACACCCTGAAACTGAGTTACAGTACAGGCCAGGGTCATACAGAGGTTTTCCAAGACGGGTTCCACTCGTAACAGGCTTCGCAAGGGTCAATCAAAGAAGTTGAGTCCTCGTGCTGTGCGTCAGGTGCAGACGCTGGCTTCAAAAAACAGACGCATGATCGTGACAGCATTGCTTTAGAGGTTGCAGAAGCGGAAGGTCAGCTTGTTAGTGCTCAGACTATACGCCTCACACTGCAACAAGTCGGTTTGCATGGCCGTCGTCCCAGAAGGAAGCCTCTTCTGAAGCTGGCTCACAAGAAAGCTCAGATGGTGTCCAGCATGTGTGGCAATGCACTGGTGAGGAGTACCATGAAAATTGTGTCTTGCCTACAGTCGAGCATGTTGTTGGTAGCATCATGGTCTGGGGCTGCATGAGAGCTGCTGGTACTGGGGAGCTGCGCTTCATTGAGGGAAACATGGACTCCAACATGTACTGCAACATACAGAAGCAGAACATGATGCCCTCCCTTCAGAAACTGGGCCGAACGGCATGATTACCCCAAACACACCACCAACATGACAACTGCCTTGCTGAGGAAGCTGAAGGTGAAGGTGATGGAGTGGCCAAGTATGTCTCCAGACCTGAACCCTATTGAGCACCTGTGGTGATCCTCAAGCTGAAGGTGGAGAAGCGCCATGTGTCTAACATCCATCAGCTCCGTGATGTTTTTATGGAGGAGTGGAAGAGGATCCCAGCAACAACCTGTGTATCTCTGGTGAACTCCATGCCCAGGGGGATTAAGGCAGTGCTAGATAACAATGGTGCTCACACAAAATATTGACACTTTGGACACAGTTTTGACATGTTCACTTAGGATGTACTCACTTTTGTTGCCAGCTATTTTGGACAGTAAATATAAACTGCTATACAAGCAGCACATTGACTGAAATATATCCAAGTTTCATCTCTATAGTATTGTCCCTTGAGAAGATATACTAAAATGTTTGCTGAAATGTGAAGGGTGTACTCACTTTTGTGAGATACTGTATGTCACTTAAAATGCGCAAATTCATGGATGGATGAATAAATCTAAAGTATAGCTGCAATCAAATCGTGACATGGTCTAGTGTCTTTGAAGTGCAAAAAGATTGCTATATAAATACATAATTGGCTTGATCTGCGCGTCTCTGTGAATGAGCTGGGCCGTTTCATTGACATCCTCAAGTACCCATAACGCTCATTGTGTTTTCAGCATCTGCCAGCTCACAATATGAGGACATGAATACATGAACATCTTCAGAGCTACTATGAGAGAAAGCTTAATAAACATTTCGTCATTTTATCTGAGAATACACTTCTAAAACTCAATGGTCACTACAACGTCAAAATAAAACTTGAAGAAATTATGACAGAAATATATTACTTTTGTACAATAGAATGTTCTTCTCAAAATAATAATAATAATAATAAAATAGCAATACAAATTATTTAAGGAATTAATTTAGTAAAACTCTGTTGTGCCTCACTTTCCCTAAACATAATTGTTCATTTGTTTACATTTTAAAACATTAATTGAATTTTTTTAAGTTTTATGCATTAATTTTATTACCACCATTTTTTATTAAATCATAAAACACCAAATCCAGTAAAAATTAAGACATACAAAACTGAATTTCTGAATAAGATACATATTATTCTAAAAAAAGTTTAATTCTGTCACGATTTGGTTTTGTTTCAGGTCTGTCATGTGATCCCCTGTTCTAGTCATGTGATCCTGTTGTCATTGCTTCATTGTTCACAGTTGTCTCTTGTCTAGTCTTGTGTATTTAAGCCCTCATATTTGCCATGTGTCTTTGTCAAGTATTGTCACCTGTAACTACTGTTTGTAAGTCTATGTCCATGTTTTTGTCTTGAGTTTCATGCCATGCCATGCCTTTGTTTTGTTTGATCTTATTATTAATTAAACTTAGGTATTTCAACCTTGCCTTCAGTGAACTCATTGTTACAAATACATTTTTAATTATACAAATAAGTTGTCAATCTAATCCACAATCAATTATTAAATGTAATAAACTATTAATATTTAAACTAACTGGTTTCAAGTTTGTTATAATAAAGCATTTGTTCAACCAAACAAACCTGTTTTCACCCATTTAACGGTCATTGGAACTGATAATAATAATAATAATAATAGTAGCCTATAATAATAATAGTTGTTTAAAACCGTATATCATGAAACGTGATATTTTATGAGACGATTACAAGCGAGAAATTATTATTATAGTAATTCATTATTCGCTTATGTATCTATTATTTATCTCTATTTTGTTGTAGATCATTAAACTGTTACCCTGCCTCAGAAACCTGTCCAAAATCAGGCTTATATATATTTATTATGGTAACACTTTATTTTACAGTCTCCTTGTTACATATGTTACATGTACTTACCATAGTAATAACAGTAAATTATGAATAATTACATGTAACTAACCCTCAACCAAATCCTAATCCTACCCTAACCCTATAGTAAGTACATGTAGTTACTTAATATTACTCAGTACTTAAATCTATAATTACACTGTAACAATGACACCTTAAAATAAAGTGTAACCTTTATTATTATATATTAATCAAGTATATATATATATATATATATATATATATATATATATATATATATATATATATATATATATATATATATATATATATATATATATATATATATATATATATATATATATTTGTTTGTTTGTTTTCATTCGGTTTATTCGTTCGATAATACTTTGATGTATCTGCCTTTTTAGGTGCTGGTTCTTCCCTTTTTGCCCACCTCTCCTCTGCAAATATCACATTTGTCATTGGTCTTGTCAGAATGTTCTCTGGAAATATGTTCTTACAAATGTGTCCCATACACCTCTCTTGAATGGAAGAATACAACCTATTTCAATTTTGGGATGAATTATTTATTTAAATGACCACAATTGTGTTGCCCACAAGGGGGCAATATTGATGTGTTACTGAAATTGACTTCCAAGAGTAACTCACATGTACAATCTTAACTGTTCCTGTAGATAAAACCATGGCATAATATTGCAGTATCTACAAAGAGTTTAGAAAACTATTACACTTAGCAGTAGCCATAAAACTTCTGGAAAAGCACAGAAAACATGTCATTATAATAACAGCTGCCATTACCAAAACATTACACACTTACATTACACATTTAACTCCACCTAATTACATACAATGGAGAAATAGAGGCATTATGTACTTAAATCATCTTAAAATATACAGCTTTGTTAAATTTACACCCTGGTGAAAAAAAAAGAAAAATGCTAAGTATACTTGCAGCCACATCAGTATACTTCAAGTGTGTTAATGATTAGTTAACTTGAAGTGTGTTATTTTGAAACAACCAATTTTGTACTAAGTATATTTTAGTAGTAATTAAATTGTAGTAAAGCATAACTTTAAGTGTATTTAGTGTAATTTTGTGTGCTAAATTGGACCAACTTCAAGTATACTTCAAGTATTTTTTTTTTTTTTATTTTTTTTTTTTTACTTACAAGATTGATAATATCAGGGAAAAAATTATAACTATGCAACCGTCTACTACAGTATTGCATCAGACAGTGCAGTGTAGTCTCACTGACGAAACATTCGATTCATTCATTGCTATAGGAGAGGCTGAATTTTATTTTGTTAAATCTTAACAACTTGTTAAATCATCTAAATCGACAACATGTATGTTAGACCCTATACCAACTAAACTGCTGAAAGAGATGCTTCCAGAGATCATAGATCCTCTTCTTAATATCATTGATTCATCTTTGTCATTAGGATATGTACCAAAAACTTTTAAGCTGGCTATGATTAAACCGCTTGTTAAAAAACTGCAACTTGATCCAACAGAATTAGTTAATTACAGGCCGATCTCAAATCTACCTTTTCTGTCAAAGATACTAGAAAAGGCAATATCTTCACAACTATGTTCCTTTTTAAAAAGAAATTGTATCTGCGAGGATTTTCAATCAATCATTTAGACCATATCATAGTACTGAGACAGCTCCCATTAGAGTCACAAATGATTTGCTCTTATCATCCGATCGTGGTTGTATCTCTCTATTAGTGCTACTCGATCTTAGTGCTGCATTTGACACTATCGACCCCAACATTCTTTTAAATATAGACTCGAAAATTGTATTGGCATTAGTGGAATTGCACTAGCATGGTTTAAATCATACTTATCTGACAGTTATCAGTTTGTACCAGTAAATGAAGAGATGTCTTATCGGTCAAAAGTTCAGTATGGAGTACCACAAGGCTCAGTACTAGGACCGCTGCTGTTCACTCTGTACATGCTACCTTTAGGAGATATCATTAGGAAACATGGAATTAGCTTTCACTGTTATGCTGATGATACTCAGCTCTATATTCCTTCAAGCCCTGACGAAACTTACCAATTCACAAAATTAACGGAATGCATAGCTGATATAAAAAATTGTATGACTATTAATTTCCTACTTAATTCTGAAAAAACAGAGATTCTAATTATTGGACAAAAAACGTCCTCACGTAATAACCTAGAATACTGTCTAATACTTGATGGCTGCTCTGTCAAGCCCTCGTCGTTGGTTAGGAACCTGGGTGTGCTCTTTGATACCAATCTTTCATTTGAAAGTCACGTGTTTAGTATCTGTAAAACCGCATTTTTTCATCCATTCTGTCACTGATGGAGTTTTGGTTCCTTGCCACTGTTGCCTTTTCGCCTTTCTTCGCCTTTGTCGCCATTGGCTTTTGGCTTGCTTAGTTGGGGACATTTGATTTTATATTTATCAATATGTCAAATACAGATTGTTTCAAAGCAGCTTTACAGAGATAACAGGAAAATATTGTTGTAAATATTATTACAACATGATTTTCCTGTTATCTCTGTAAAGCTGCTTTGAAACAATCTGTACTGTAAAAGCGCTATATAAATAAAAGTGACTTGACTATACTTAGTATACTTTAAGTATATGCCTGTGTAGGGACCAATTATATGCTTGATTAGTGATATTAAAGTGTACTTTATATGTGTTACATTTCTTTATTTGTGTTACAAGTACATTAAAAATTCCTTACGAGTGTCTATGAAACCTACAAGCAATACACCATAAGTGTATTTATATATATTATTTTTATTTAAAAAAAAATTTTTGGGGTGTTTTCGCCTTTTATTAGGAAAGGACAGTAGCTAGATAGGAAGTGAGAGAGAGAGAGAGAGAGAGAGAGAGGGGGGGGGGTATACTTTTTTTTCACTAGGGCAGACATTTAGGCAAATACCAAAACAAAACTAATATTATCAATAAATCAAAATTTGAGACAATACTATAGAACAACCACAACAACCATCAGAATCAACAAGATTAAAATCTCAGTAAAAAATACCTTCTACACAGTAAATACTGTAGTATCATCCACAGAGTGACACACAAACTCACTGCCAGTAAATGAATAAAGAGAAGATCTCTTGATAACAGACAATGGTTTCTGGAAAATAGTCTGCAAAACACTTTCGGTATGCGTAAAATCGCAAACATACAACTAGTCTAGTATAAAATCATACACACAACAAACAAGGTAAAAATTTGAAGGGATATTTCACCCAAAAATGAAAACTCTGTCATTAATTACTCACCCTCATGTCATTCCAAACTCGTAAGACTTCGGAACACAAATGAAGATCTTTTTAATGAAATCTGAGAGCTTTATATTTATCCATTGACAGCTATGCAACTGACATTTTGGCGCTTCAAAAAGTTCATAACGAGATCGTAAAACTAATCCATATGAATTGAGTGGTTTAGTCTAAATTTCCTGAAGAGACTCAATCACTTTATATGATGAACAGATTTAATTTAGGCTTTTATTACCGGAAGCCAGTGATTATAGTTTATAAAGTTATAAATATGGATACTTTTCTTTCAAAAATGCATTGCTTCGCTTCAGAAGGCCTTATATTTTTTATATAATTATTTATGGGATATTGTTTTTTTTTTTTTTTTTTTTTTTTTGGTGAATTAACTGTTTTTTGGGTGAATTAACTGTTTAAAGCAACACCAAGTAACCTTTCCTCTGCGGTCGCCCTACAGATTGGAAGCGGAATTGTCCATTACCGCTGTCGTAAATAACTTAGCCTACCGCAGCCTACTGTCGCACGCGCACGCACATGCTCTCTGTTTATCCAGCACCGGCTTTGGAATCAACAATGGCCACAGACAAGGTAGAGTATGATGCATGATTTTATGAAAGTATGATGTATTGCGACATCACAAACAAGCAATTGTAGCAATTGTAACGCTTGCCGTAAAGCAAGTCAAATTAGTAGTTTTCTTATGTCTCATTAGAACTACAGAAACGCGACCCGATCTGGCAATCTTACATAGCGTGGATATATCAGATAAAGGACCGCGAAGCTGTGGCATAAGTGCATTTCACCATGTCACGACTTGATGAACCACTGAAACAATTTTGGAAACATTATTTTAAGGTAAAAAATCTTACTTAGTGTTGCTTTAAAGGAGTACTTCACTTTAAAATGAAAATTAGCCCATGATTCACTCACCCTCCAGCCATCGTGTATATTAGCCATCGTTTCCTCTGTGGACTTCCTCTGTGAAACCAATAGGCTGTAAAAAGACCATCTGCAGAAAGACCCTGAATGCCAATACAGCAGAAAATTCTATTCTGAGAAGTCACATAGTATAAGACCTTTACCCAAAACTGTGTGTTACTTTCTTTGGAAGAAGATGTATGATTTCCATTACACGAGAGTAGATGTTAAACTTCATGCTGATTTGTACTCGGCTTTCGCCAAGATAAGCACCAACTAAGACGTAGCTTTACAGTAACCTATACTTCTCCATCCATTTACGCTTCTTTCCAAATAGTGATGTGAATCTCCTTCTGTCTGGTGTTAATATTTGTGCATCAGCACACACAACGCCTGCAACCACAGTGCGGTCCCCTCATGACAACCGTCTGGATTGAGCCGAGTAGGGGACATCTCTAGGGTCTTCAAGTGGGCACCTTCCGTCCTCAGTGTTTTGTCGACTAGCCCACGACACCTCAAGAGGGCTCGACAGTGACTCTGGCTTCCCAGAGTCACCGCCCTCCGTCCCCCACTCAACTCAGCCCAGCTTACTGACCTTTACCTCCTTCCTGCTGCTGAGGAGGTTGCTCCTTCCTCGTAGTTCACATGTGACCTAACCACAATCTCTCAACCTCTCCACAACCCGACCATACGGCCAACCCATTTGACTAAGGCTGTCGAGCCCAACTGCGGACGTTAAAGCGGTCAGTGGCAACGGTTCCGTATGGCATACTACCACAAAACACAATATCTGTCAAAACACCAATCCTCATTCACGCAAAATACACAGGAACGTAATAACTGTAATTACTATGCAAACTATACATATTAACCAACAGACTCTTAAAATTTTCAAGAATTTTTCTAAACCGTAGCGTGGTGGCCTGTACACAGCCAGCCAGAATCTTTCTGTCTCAACCACAGCCAGTTGCTGCTCCTCTCTGCTGCTTCAGATAAGTTCTTTACTGTGCGACGCAACTCTTGGCCACTGAATCCGACGTCTCTAAGGAACCGGGTTAAGGAGTGTGGATTAATAACAAGCTAATAATAATTATGTATATAACTCTGAACCAAAACATACTCGGGAGCGCCAGAGGGCCAGAGCGCCAGAGCGCCGGAACGGAACGGAACAGCGTTCGGCTTTATTTGTTGAAAAATAAAGTCTAATTATTTCTGGCACCAAGGATCTTTGCGAAGTTATTTCCAGAATAATTGAAACCACAACAAATGGCGACGAGGATGGGATTTGGGTTTTGAGGCTGAAGAAAGCACGAAAGGCAACACTGGTGACTCACAAACAACAGTGGCCGCTGTACTTTGAGGTGAGCAGTTTTTGCTTTTGAAAGGTATGTGTTAGTCACCAGTGGGCCCAGAGCCGGCCCGAGGCATAAGCAAACTAAGCGGCTGCTAGGGGCCCCCTGGTGGCCAATCGAGTTGTTTTTTTTTTTTTTACATATTAAATAACTTAAGTGACATAAATGAATTAATGAATATGAATGAATGAATAATTCAAGACAAGAAAATTCTAAATTTCATGATCAATATACCTTCCTACAACTGCTGCTGTGTCTGCCAGCATAATGCGCATAAACACCTCGTGTGCATAGACAATTTGTGCACAACTGCGCATAGTTACGGTAATGTTAAGCCATGTCACAAAAAGGACGTATCCCTCTGGTGCCGAAAAAGATAAAAAAAGAAAGGGACAGAGGAGGAGAAATAAGAGCAAGATAAAGGTATGTTTGCATGATTATTTAAAGTATGTTTTGTGCAGCACAAATTGTGCTCACTTGAGGTAGCAGCTAGTCATGATCTTATATAGGCTAAACCATCACCAGAGCTAAATCCCCGACATCAACAGTGAAGTGTCTCCCATTCATTTACATTTATCTAGGTGTATTTCACGTATCAATAGATATCAGTTTAAGTTCTGAAGGGGAACTTAACCTTCTAGGTGTAAGGGATGCCAGCTAGCATTGCTGTATATATTATTAGTATTAATAACAAGTTAATAATAATTAATAATAAGTTGGCCAAGCAATACCGTACAATGATTTCATCAGTGACTTTGCCTCCATAAAAGAGGAAGGAAAGATTTTGAGGACAGTTACACTGTATTGAGACAGTTGAGAAATAATAATATTTTCACAGTTTTCAACAATAACTGTCATTGTTGAACCCTTGCTGTTATTATGTTTCTGATTTCTCAGTTTTGTCATTATTTTAGCAAATAATTTATTTGATATTTTTTGAGACAGTTTGATTTTAGAAGCTTCAAAGAGTTAGTAAAAGAGTTAAGTAAAAGTTAAACGTTTTAAAAACAAAAAAGGAATACTGACACACTTTCATTATTGAAGTAGCCTATCTATTTTTTTTGTAACATTCTATCTTTTGATTATATTAATGTTTGTCTATTTTAGTTTTATTTTGTTGCATTTGCACATTTGCAAATAATTTATTTAATATGTTTTGTGACAGTTTTTTTTTCAGAAGTTTCAAAGAGTTAAGTAAAAGAGTAAAGTAAAAGTTAAAACTTTTTTATTCAAGTATCTTTTTTTATTAAGTATTTATTTTGTATTAATACATAACCTCACTGTTTTGATTTATAATGAAACATTATAGCATGACATTTGTGTCAATAATCGTCAAGCAAAGGTGACTCCGCGTGGTGGGAGGGGCCCCCCAAATCAAATTGTGCTTAGGGCCCCCAAGTGGCCCGGAGTGGTAAGACACTTTAAAAAGCTTCTCCAAATTGAAAGAACTAAAAAAATTTAAAAAGGGGTCTTTGATTCTAGGAATAATTGCATGCATTGTTTTTGACGATATCAAGTAATGAGTAATAGCGCGGCGGAGCTCCCGTTCGTGTTTGCTGGAGTTTATGTAATCTGATGCAGATTGAATGAGCATTGGTACTACTGATATGTCGCTAAAGGTTTTGTCGTACGTACGTAAGGATCTGGACGTTTGAATTTACTGATAAGGATATCAGTTATTGATCTGTGTTTCTTATTAAGAGGGCCTTGAAAGTTTGAGCTTATGGTTACCGCCTTGTTATAGGTTTAACAAGGGTCTGTGCGGGTAAGCTAAAAATAGTATATGACTCTGTTGTGTCGAGGAAGTGAATCGCAGAGGTCTATTATAGTTTTAAAGTTATTTTTCGCTGTGAAGAGGGAAGTGTATCAGTGACTCTTATAATGTATTGTTTATAAAGCAAGTGAGTAAAACTGTGAGTAAAACTGTGAGTAGAGGGTGTGTGTGTGTATGTGGGATCCTGGGTCTGCTTGACTGTGCCTGTGGTTAAAAATAGGGGACAAAGAATGTGTGAATGAACTTGAGGGACAAGTATAAATGATGTGTATTAAAAATAAAGGAAATAGTAAAAGAAAACAATTGTTTCAAGACAGCAACCTTGCAGATTATTGTAGTATGAAATAATTTAAAGTAATAAAATATCTATTTTATCAATAAATGTAATGATATATATTAATAGATAAAGATAAATAAAAATGCACGTGCTTAATATATTATATATTATATCTGAAGTGATATTTGGTTAAATGATGGTTAAAAAGTTGAATTTAGATAAAGAGCTAATAGCTCAGGAACAAGTATTTATAAAAGGTTAATTTGATTCATGTTCAAATTTCATATGGTTTCAGTGTCGAATGGAAGCAACAAGAGGTGAAAGGTCAAAGACACGACTGCAGAGAGAAGAAGAGAGAGAGTGGGTGAGGGGTTTTCAGCTCCCCTTTTGAAGTTGACCAATTTCTGGAAAGCTCAGCATGGAGAAAGACTGATTTAATGCTGGAAAAGGTGAAACGTTCACTGGAGACTTTTTCCTGAGGACAAAGAGGAAAATCCTGAGATGCAAAACTGTGGCAGAATCTATCAAAAGCCCAAACTGAAAAGAGGCAGAGAAACAGCAGAGCCTATATTCCAGTCTACGACACCAGACCTTTGAGTGACAGCTGGGCTGACGACACATGCAGAGCGACAACCAGGAAGCTTCAACAGACTGATGATCTAAAAACAGAACAACTGACTGACATCCTTCCCTTACGGCACAGGTGTCAAACTCAGTTCCTGGAGGGCCACAGCCCTACACAGTTTTGTTCCAACCCTGCTTCAACACACACACACCAGCCGTTTTCAAATAAGCCTGAAGGACTTGATTAACTGATCAGGTGTGTTTAATTAGGGTTGAAGCTAAACTCTGCAGGGCTATGGCCCTCCAGGAACTGAGTTTGACACCCCTGCCTTACGGGCACCACAGATGCGGCATCTCCAATGATCACTCTATAGAGACTGCTTCAAATTTGGTTAATTATTATATTAACTTTATTCATCCTGATTATTCACTGGTCTCATAAGCACTTCTTTATGTTCTTTGCTAAACTAAGCCTTTCTGCTTTTTCAGTAGGTTCAGGTCCAGCCCTATATAAATAAATAAAAATAAAAAATACACTGAAAGAGACAAGTGGGTGCTCAACTCACCAAATAATTAAAACTGAGGCTGGATTTGGTATAGTGAGGGCTATTATATGAAACAAATATAGGGCTAAAAGCATGAGAAAAAATATTCTGTAGCAAAGAAAAAGATAGACACAAAATGTCAAAGAATTATTACTGTTGGCAGAACAATGATACTGGTCAGTTCATTTTGTCTTTGGTAATTTTCTAGAGATAGATTGGAGAAAAAATTTCTCCAAAAAAGTCCAAAATTATGAAATCGCAAATGCTGTCAAAACTGGGATAATGAGATGGAAATGTTGTTGGCCATGGATCCAAGAGTATGCAGAGATCTCCAATTTCTTCTTAAAACAGCTCATGAGCAAAAACAAAAAGAATATGGAAAAAATAGACAAACAAATGACAAAATGCATTTGAAAAATTACAATTGGCTGGCCTATTATTCTAAAATATTGAATCTATTAGAAACATTATGATCATTGACACTTCTCAATAGTGTTTAGTTGTGTTGACCTGATCAGACCTTGTGGCTAAGATGATAAGATGCCACATTTAGAGCACAACTTGCAAGAATGTATGCTGGCCAGTGTGTGTGAGAGAGACTGAGTATGAATGGAGTGAGAAATGATGTTTGAAGAGACACTGAGGCAAATCAATTATTTTGCCAATACAGCTGTATTTAAAATTTAATATGTGGGCCCACAGGGCAAATTCTGCCCAATAAAATAATGGCCATGGATAACATATCTGACTTTCTTTTCAGCATATCAAGATGAAGCTGATCTTTGTCAAAAGTATGAAATATTGTCTAGTAACTTTTATCTTATACCAAAGTGGTTTGAGTGTTGTCCAAGATACCTAATAAATAGTATGATGATAGTGGAACTCAAAACAATGAGATAACAGAGGTGAATTGACTAATTGTAAAAAGTACATGGAAATTTATTATGAGAAAAATGTAAATAAAATTGCAATTATGATGATAAAAAGCCAAACTGTATGAAAAACAAAGGAGAATATATGAATTAAAGCCCTGCTGTTAAAGGATTAGTTCACCTCAAAATGAAAATTTCCTAATAATTTACTCACCCCAATGCCATCCAAGATATCCATGTCTTTCTTTCCTCAGTGGAAGAGAAAATAAGTTTTTTGAGGAAAACATTTCTGGATTTTTCTTCGAATAATGGACTTCAATGGCAACCTCGATGGTTTTTGAAGTCCAAATCAATGCAGTTTCAAAGATCTTTGAAGTGCTTGAAACGGCTGTGCCCGATCGCAGCTGAGGAAGAGAGTCTTATCTATAAGCTCAAAAAAGTGCATCCATCCATTATAAAATGGCTCCGGGGGGTTAATAAAGGCATTCGGAAGCAAAGCGATGAGTTTGTGTAAGAAATATATTGTATTCGTCTGAAAGAAGAAAGTCATATACACCTAAAATGACTTGAGGATGAGTAAATTATGGGATAATTTTCATTTTTGGGTGAACTAAACCTTTAAGTTGTAGAGCCCCCCTAGTATCAGAAGTTGATTCAATTGGCAAGGTGTCTTCCGAATACGTTTTGTTGAAGCCTTTTACTCACCCTCATGTCATTCCAAACATCTTTCTTCTGCTGAATATTACTTTGTGCACAGTCATTGAGTTGCTTGTCATACTCACATAGGGATCTTGTTTAATGTGCCCTCTTTTTTATCATAATAACAGCAGGGGCCAAATCGATGCATCAACCGTGTGTATTAAAACTTTATGGACAACAGGCACCGATGGTGGTGGCATCGACCAGCCTCTGAAGAACGTCTCTTTCTTAATAAACTTCCCCTTTTAGCCCAAAATAATACATTTCAATAACATCTCCACAGTGTTTTTACTCTCAGTGTATATTCCACATTCTCTGATTTATTGACCTGTTAACTCATTTACATTTCCACATCTGTTCAATATTTTTTTTTTTTAAAACGTCTTCAAATGAAAGAGTCTAAAATTGTCTTTTTCACTATGCAGATCTATTTCTTTGTATATATACTTCAAAAACATTCACCTAAAGATACACGCACTAAAAAAAACCCTAAAAAAACCCAACAACCGTACAAACACGCAGTGACAGGATGTAGTGGTTACAGGGATGTTCTGTGACAGCCGTCTGTACTGGATACAGATGCACTTTTCCACCTTGTACGTGTACAACTCTCAAACATGCTACAAGAAACTTCAACATTCAACATAGAATTGTTGTTATTGTTGTTATTTTTTGTTGTTGTTGTTGTTGTTGTTTACAGAGTCTAAATTGTGACCTATTTTATTACTTAAAATCACTCTAATAGACATATGTACAGAGTCTGAGGTGATTACAGTGTGAAAGCAGCTAGAAAATCAATATAATTGTAATGATTTATTGTGGATTGGAATATTACTGTGTGAAACATAAAGGGATCTTTGAATTCTGTTTTGCACCATTCTGTAATAATGCCATTGTGTGATGGCAGTGTGTGTTATATATTAACAATTTCAAAAACAAAAAAAAATGACACCATTGTGCAGCACTAATTTGTAAAGTATAATTTCAGCAGCACATCCAGATATCTGCAGTTGAACTCTAGATGAACTGATATTACCATTTACTAATGTTCCACTGGCATTTTGCATGCATTTGCTATTGTTGCTGAATTTGTCTTATTTTTTGAAGAGCTTATTTCCTGCCTTGTTTCATCATTTCCTGCCAAAGGGACAAATATCACTTGCTGGTAGTTATTGCCTGAGAAACAATGCATGCAGCACAATGGAATCGCTTTCTGTTTATCATGGGGCCATCAATCGAGAAATGTGTGAGATGCGTCTGTGTGAAGCGGGCAAAGATGGGAGCTATTTAATTCGAGACAGTGAGAGCGTTCCTGGAGCCTACTGCCTCTGTGTCCTGTAAGTCCTCAAGAAATCTCTGCATTTTCTGGAGCTTTAAGCTCATTTCAAGCGTGTCACTCGAGTTAACGCAAAACTTCACAATTACAAATTGTTGAGTCAAAAATTTAATTTGAACTGCACACGTACAATTTCAAACGGGCAAGTTCTATTTATTGGCCTTTGCTTTTATTATTCTGTGATTTCTCACACTGCCAGGTGTAAAGGTTTTGTCTACACGTACCGGCTCCAGAAAGACACAGCGGGCTCCTGGGCAGCTGAGGTGAGGATCTTGACATTTAAATCATACATTTAAAGACACAATACAAAAGCAAACATCATATGCATCATCAGATATTATTATTGAAATATGATTAGCTTTAAAAATACTCTAGCTTTGTATTGTCTTACAATTTTCTACTTTTGAAAATTGTGACAGTTAGCCCGATAATTATAACTCCTTCATTGCTTTTCTTTTTGTATTTTAACCACAGCTAAATTTAAGTAGAGGGTTTTTTTTTAGACAACTAAATTATGATGAGTGCTGGAGACACAAATTGGCTGATTTTCCAATGAAAAGCAACCATTTAAAAATAGTTTCTTCTGCAATACACATATGTATCATGTGTAACTAGATATTTTGTAAATCTGTCAGAAGTAATTGATGAGGATAACATTACAAAACTGTGTGTTTCCTGAAAATGACTCAAATGTAGAGTTATGAAACGGCTGTGGAAAGGTCTTGTTTGCTTGGGCTGAGATTTAAGTGATTTTACAGAGAGAAATCTCTCAGCTCTAACATCTATGAAGCCAACTTCTCATTTTGAGACTGCGTGACATTATATCTATAGATCTTATATAGATAACATTAAAGAAATATGGGTGCTCACATGTATACACATATACCCATGTATATTTGGACTATTTCTGATTTACAGATTTGAGTTGATCTGTCTGGTCACGGGTCCTTGCAAATAGATTATACTGATCTTGCTGTTATTGTTGGTTTGTTTATTTATTCGTTTATTTTTTTTTTTGACAGACAGCACCGGGTCAGACTAAACGCTTGTTCCGAAAAGTCAAGAATTTGATAAGTGCCTTTGAGAAACCAGACCAGGGCATCGCTGTTCCCCTCCTCTATCCCGTAACTGTCCAGAAGTTCTGCTAGAACATTCCTCATCACCATCCTTAAACCAACTAAACAATCTACAAGCATCTTTATGCTGTTTCATAATAACATGGATTTGTACATATAAAAGGATTTGTATGAAAGAAAAAAGGAAAATCTTAATTTGTAAAGAATGTTTTAATGTGGGAAATTGTGAAAGCTTAATCTCAAATGTATTTAATACTGTGATCGATGGTCAAATATCCGTTTTTTTTAATCCTATACTTAATCCGTTACTCCTTTCCCAGATTTTTTTAGATTATTATCATACATATGTATATATGCTGCATTATTTCAACTTCATCTCTGTAAGTTTGGAATTCCTAAAGTATAATTTGAATTTGAATAGATAATTGAATAAATACCGGTAATATCATTTTTTTGTGTGTGGCGACTTATAATAAATCACACATTATGAGTTAATAATACTCGACTTGAACTGACTTGGACTATTTCTATTTAAAAATAATAATTCATAATTTTATAATAATTAATAATTTAATAATAATTAATAATTCTATTTCAAATGTTTAATAAAACAGACTTAACCAGACAAATATAACCTCAGCACACCAGATTATTCAGTCAGTAATATTTTTTTTTGTGCCAAAATAATTTTCTGTAGAATGTGATCACTATCATTTTTGTGATAATTGAGCTTGACATTTTTGATTAATTATTACAACACATTTAAAAACAGGAAGTCTTTTGTGAAGACTTATTCGGGTACACTTTATTGTCCTTGCTACACATGCTACATGTAGTTATTGTAGTACTGTAATAACTTTAAATGATGCATAATTACATGCAACTAAACCTAAACCAAACCATTAACCCTATTATACAGTTAGTTACTTATTATTTCTTTACTTGTATAATTACACTGTAACACTGTAACCTTAAAATAAAGTGTAACCGCTTTTTCCAACAAACTCTTTCTAATCTATTTTTTTTTTTATGAAGTGAATGTTGAAACGCTCTATGTCTGCCAAGTGCCTCCAATTCTTTCAACGCATTGCATGTTGCCGATAATGAATAAAGGAATGGTTCACCCGAAAAGCGTCTGTGCCACGAGCGGGACCCAGGGGGGATTCCAACACCCAGTAATCGTAAATGACCAGACACATTGTGTGCTCGGTACTGACCCTACACCCATGAAATCTGCCATTATTCACTTTCCTCATGTCGCTCTAAACCTGTGTGTCATTCTGTTTTTCTGCTAAATACAAAAGAAGATATTTTGAAGAACTTCTGGGTCCAGATAACATTAGACCCCATAAAAGTATCTCACGAAGATATAAATATCTTCTTTTGTGTCAAACTAAAGAAAGAAATCTATAGGCCTACGAGTTTGGAACAACACGAGGGAGAGTAAATCATGACAGAATGTTCATTTTTGGAAAAAGTCATTTTCCAGCTTGAAGAAAATAATTTGTGTGGCTTCCACTGATGTTGAAGAGCAACGTGGAGGACAGCGGCTCAGTCCACACCAGAGAACTGAGAGCACAGGGTGAAAAGTGTGAGAGGTCACTACAGGGGCATTTCATCCAAAGAGGCAAGGGAGGCAGTGCCTCCACACAAAAAAAGAATGAGAAAACAATCCATAAAAATAAAACAACACAAATATTACAAAATGTGACATGAATAAGTGTATTAATCACTTGTTTTTCTAAAGTAACACGGTTCAACAGCAAAACCCGCAGGTAAAGTTACAGCAGGATGCCACGTCTCCCGTGCCTCCCCTGAGCCCATTGAGTTTTAACATTAAGTTTTGAGTTTGAGAAGTTTCAACATTTTTTATATTCAATAAATAGACATATTTGTAGTGGATGCTTTTCCTGTGGCATGCTGTGTTTTAATGCAGAGAGAATTGCTTATCATGATAATAGCAGATTGTCTGAGAAAATATTTTCTTGCAAATAATGCACAACAAGGCCTATATGTTTCCATTAAAAGTATAAATCAATTAAAAATACTATTTGGCCAGTGGAAAAGATTGTGAAAAACTTTCTCTGAAATGTATTTTATAGTATTTGATTTATTTATTCAAAAACAAGGCAAGGATAGGCGAATGATTTTTATCAATGTAATGTGACGGCACATCCGTATCTCATATTTTCCTAATGTCTTGTATCGTTAAACATGGTATCAAGTGGATGAATAAGCATATGCAAATGATATGCAGATGAGGATATGCATAGTAAAAATAGGCGTTGTAAGCTCCATATATGGTTATTTCGGGGAGGAGACACATGTAACGCACAGTCTTCCACTGACTGGGATTTATAAAGGGAATTTTGCACAGGTTCTGGCGTAGGCATGGGTTTATAAGTCTGAATATTTTTTGCCGTATGCCATTTTTGGCTTTCGGGCATACGTACACTTTTAGTAAGGATCCTACGTAAAGTTTTATAAATGAGACCCCAGAACACCACTGCCACCACTGGGCACAATATATTTAACAAAATAATTATGAAAAAACAAATAAATTAAAATAATTGGATTAAATCTTACAATGATTAATTTATTAAAACAGTAAAAAATGTTCAGTGCTCTATATGTTACATATGGCACATATGCAGAGTTTGTCGAGTGGGTGCTGGTGTGCAACAAGTCCCAGTTCACCGTCTGCCCCGCTGAGGAAGAACTCACCAGCCCCGCTGCAACTCCAGAGCTGCCAGAGATCTGTGCCCACTGCAGACCGTGGAGACCAGCCCATCGTGATGGACGAGCCTGAACCAGAGAGGAGGTCGGAAGGAGTCATCGCCCCCAGAGCCGTACCACCCCCAGAGTCTAACCAGGTGCGTGAGCCGGCAACATCGTTCGCCGTGGAGGGAGTTTTACTGGAGTTCATTTGGATGGAGGGGAGCCCTGCCCATTACCCCGCCGTGGTGGATATGTTAATTGTGGACTCTGGAATATATTTAGAGGAGCTTAAAGACATTTTTGAGGTTAACTTAATGACTTTTTTGGAGAGATTATTCCCAGTCTCCCTGTATCTCCAGCGCCCTGTACCTCTAGCATCTCCTGTCTCTCCAAAATGCCCACCCAGCCTCCCTCTCCCACCTCCTTCATCAGCCAGTTCCTCAACCCCGCCTCCGCTGATGTCCTTCAGTCCCTCTGCAGCTCCCACATGCAGTGAAGACCTGCCCAGTGTCTTCAGGCCACCAGCTCCATCCAGCACAGAGGATCCCCTGTCTCCGCCTCCAGCCTCTGTGCCCTTCGCTCCACCTCAGCCTGTCAACACATCGGCTCCAACCTGGCTTCTTCCTCCCTTGGCTCCACCGGAAGCCACACGGCTTCTCCGGGCTCCTTCGTCCCTCCGGCTCTGCCTTGGTCAGTCGTCAACCTGCCTGCACCTTCGGCTACGTCTGGCTCCGCCTTGGTTATCAATCCTACCGGCTCAGCCTCTGGCCTCTGATTCCCCGGTTCCACCTCGGACGGTCGTCGCCTCGGTTCCACCTCGGTCTCCAGGAGCATCAGCGTCGGGTGGGCTCATCGGCTCAGTGGCTCCACCTGTGTCTCCATCTTTGGTGGCTGCATCTCCGTCGGTTATCCCCAGGGTACCTCCCATCAACTCGCCTCCATGGCTACTCCCGCCTTCGACTCCGCCCTGGGAAAATCTGGCTGCTCCTGGCTCCTCACTGTCTCCTCCCACCATTCACTCCTCCATGTACTTTTTATGTTTTTGCCCTGGACTTTTTATTTTTTTCAGCTCCACTTGTCAGCTAGTTTCTTTACCTTTGTTAAAGAAAGTGCAAAGTGTTAACCTCAAAACTAAACACTTCAGTGGGTGCCATTAACAGTGTATGATGGTACTTTACTAGATAGATGAAAAAAATATTAGTAACAAGGTTGAAATGTGTATACTGGTATGAGGGAAAAAATGTCTTTTGAGATGCAACAAACATTTTTGGGGCATTTTTAAAAAGTACAAATATTCCATGCGGTCTCTAAATTAATATAAATTAATGAACTGCATGCAGATTATATCATTCTAATACAACATCGGTCCCACTTTAAATTAGGTGTACTACAATGTACTTACATCAAATAATAATAATAATATTTTTTAAGTCATCATGGCTTGGCTTCGTGAACAAAGATTTAGGAAGGACATCCACGTCTTCTACACACTACACTTCTATACGTGGCTGAGGAGGCCTATGCGGGACAGGCAGGTCCTGCCACAGCGACTGCAGGTAAAGGTCTGGTCCAGGATGGGTGCTGAGGTGACACGGTTCTTCCTTCTTCTGCTCTTGTCCTCCATACTGGCCCTGCGGTTATCTTCAAAGAAGGAGGTGGCCTGATGGACTGATTTATACTACTATGTACTTACATCAAATAATAATATTTTTTTAAGTACAGTATACTTATTGTGCAAAACTCTTGTGCTAATAATTCTATATTATTTTTTTTATTATACATAGTAGTGTATAATACATAGTAGTTAAGTGTTAGGACACAATGAAAATTTAGACCCAATCAATATCCTAGAAAAATGGTGAAATGCTTAAAGATGTGTTTTATACTTGTGGATATACTGGGACGTATTATAATTCTGTATTTTAGACATGTGACATTGACTTGAGGATGCTATAATTAACTTCTGAGAATCTTTACAGTGATAACAAGCAAATAATGCAACAAATTATTTTTTGGCTGTACAGCAGATCTAGAAGAAAATAGTGTCATAGTCCAGCTTAAGTAAGTTCAGTGATATTCATTTTTGTTGTAAAAAAGTTATTAATATAGTTAATTAGAGACCAAGCACTGAAAGGGCGTAGGCACCTATTGTATCCGTTGGCGTTCTTATTATAATTCTTCCGTTTTTTCTACTTCTTCTGCCATGGAAGTCTATGGCAGCCCATAGAACCGCTTGCGGGAAAGTTATGAAATTTGGCAAACTGATAAGAGGATAGTCTGAACTGTCACCATGGCAGATTTTGAGTCTCTATCTCAATCCACCATCTGTCCAAAGTTTTACTCATGTTTATGCTAATAACTTTTGAACGGTAAGGGCTATAAACAAATAGCCCTTAGCTCAAGACGATTTGATAGCATGAAAATTTGTCCGCCATTTTGAAGTCTCTGAAAAACCTACTTTTTCTAACTCCTAGGCCGTTGGTCCGATTTTCACATAAATTGAAACAGATCATCTTCAGACCATGCCAACAAAAATGTATGGGAATTCATGTTGATTCGTCAAACCGTACTTGACAAAAGTGGTCTCTTTAGAAGTCATGCCAAGTCGAATGATATCCAATTTTTCCATATTGACCATTCTAGGCGTCGGCCATTTTGAATTTTGTACCAAAAAGCTGTATTTTGTGAACGCATGAACATATCATTATGAAACTCGGTATGGGTCATCAGTACGATGCCCTGAACGAGCCTGAGAAGTTTTGAACCAGCGCCACCTAGTGGTAAAATTAAATGTTCAAATGCTTATAACTCTGGGTGTGGTTGGCTTGTTTTCACCGGAGTCATCTCCTTAGATTCATGAATCCTTGCCGAGTCTAACAATACCAAACATGCTTGGTTTTGCCTTACGGTTTGTGTAGCGTTATGATTTAGCGCTTACAAAACATTTGCCAATATTTTCGAAACCGTTAGACCGATCAAGACGAAACCACCGTCAGAAGTTCGAAAACATAAGTTGTTGGTCATATGCTAATGCCCAAATGTCAAAATGTAAATAGGAAGTGGCAAGAAAATGCAAACAAATTCAGGTGTGTGTAATTTGTTATGTGTTTATACATATAAATATCTATAACTCCAAAACAAAATGAGATATTTTCACCAAATTTGACACACAAAAATGTATGGGCTCACTCTGAGAACACATAAACAAATTGGTGCGATTTTGCCTCTTTATAGCGCTATAATGGAAAAAACAAGGAAATTGCCATTAATTACAATATAATATCATGATATTTAATGATACACTTTACGAATGCATTGGTGTACCATTAAGAAAATCAGTATGTCATCAGCACCATATCTTGAAGGTACTCAAAAAGTTTCAGGTCAGCGCCACTTTGTGGTAAAAAAGTTATAACAAAATTTCCAAACATGCTAAGAACTTTTGAATACATTTGCCTATTGTAATCACACTGGTCTTAATAGATTCATTGGGTTATGCTGAAAACATAGATACCAATGTCCCCATAGTCAGCCAAACTTCCTGTTCACCATCTTGATTTTCATTCAATACTTACTTTTTCAAACTTCTCCTTGACCGTTTGTCCGATTTTCATCAAAATCGGATCCTATCATCTCCAGACCATGCCAACATAATGTCATGGATTTTGTGTTGATAGACATAACCGTTTTCGTATATCGCAGCAGAAAATTTTAAGCATGATGCCAAAATGTCTGTTCAGGCATATTGACACCAAACTTTGTATGTGTCATTGTCACCTCACTCTGACCACACCACATCAATTTCGTAACTGCGCTACCGGTCAAAAGTGACAAATCATTAAATCATATTATTAGTGACTGTCATATGATTTTTTTCACCCATTTTTTTGCCTAAAATCATCTTAAAATTTATTTAATTGCTCATCGTTGCAGTTGGTCAAAATCCCAGCCATGTTGGTATGTCTTGTTGTCTTCTTTGCGCTTGGCCCCGATAATGACTGCTTGCAGCTATATTATATATATATATATATTAGTGCTGGGCAACGATTAAAAATTTTAATCGCGATTAATCGCATGGTTTTCTTGCGATTAATCGCGATTAATCGCATTGTTATGCGCAAAATTGAATAATGACTTCTAAAGTAGTGTATTGCGCACTTTTGATTTAAATGTACTGCTATATACACAAAAGTGCAATAACTTTAAACAAATAAGGTGCTTTTATACCAGCAGTATTCCCTTTACACAGTAATCTCAAATCTCAACTTAAACATTAATGTAATCAAATCAAATATTTAAACAAAGCTATTTGCCACTGCCAGGGCATTACCTTTTATCTAGTTTGTTAAAAACGAGTCCAGTTTTCTTGTTTTTTTTCTGAACAGGTGTCAACCGGTATCTTTTATCAGGGAGTAGCCGAAACAGTCTATGTAGTAGGCTAGTCAGAGGTCATGATCACTACTATATAAGTCGACCAACGTTACTTATAATAGCTTAGGTTTGGTCATGCCATGGTTTCCCACGTAAGATTACAATAAACAGAGTAAAAAAAACAATTTATACTTTATACTCACGCTGTTGCTGTGTAGCGCGCGTACACGTCGGCGTACCCTGACGTGCACCTCTCCAAAAATGTAACGTCAATTCTACGCGTACCGCAAGCGCTGTGATTGCTACAACCGCTCCCCGGGTTTCACATGCTCCCTCTGCATGTGTAATTGCGCGTCAACGCGGACAACGACGCAGAGATATAAATGAAAACTAACGCGTAGTCTATAGCGTATTGTCTTCGGCGTAAGTCTGACGCAGAAGTATAAATCAGCCAAGAGTGAGGTGAAGTGGTCGAGCACAAGGTGCAGCGACAAGCGGGTGCGTTCCTGTGAAACTGTTGCGGTCATGCTCGCCTCACGCACGCGCCCGCGCCCGCTCGTTGCCGAAGTTGAATTGTCTATAACTTTTTATAAAGGACGCGCAGCACAAATCATTAGAAGAGAGACTGATCCTCGGCTCGCTGTTAGTGAGTTTCCAGAATCTAAATAGTTATTATCTATAGGTTTTATACTACTATCCATAGAGCGCCTGTCATTCACTCGCGGAGCGCAACCCTTTAACTGTTCACCAGAGAGAACCTGCCTCTCTCCACTGCTTGTTTGGGTGGGTTATTTGCTGGATGACCAACATCCCACCCCTCCTGTGATCATGGTTTGACTGTAGGCCTATGTGTATTCAGAGCCAGTGAGCAACGGACTTTCAAAATAATAATAATAAAAAAAAACTGCGTTAACGTGCGATAAAATTTTTTTCGGCATTAATTAATAAATGCGTTAACGCGATAATAACGCGTTAACTTGCCCAGCCCTAATATATATATATATATATATATATATATATATATATATATATATATATATATATATATATCCACTCTTGAGGAAACAGTGATGTCATCGTCCAACTCAGTTCAGTTCTCATATAATGGTGTCAATGCAGGTAGATCAATAATATTGTTGAATATTAAATGTCCCCAACTAAGCAAGCCAAAAGCAATCAAACCTTAGCTGAAGTATCTCCACTAAGACACCCAGCCATATCAGAGTAAAATGAAACCAAACAAACCATCCCTGTTCTGGCTCCTTCCATTGTTTTTTGGCTTTTCTGCTGTCATTGCTTATTTCACGCCTCAGTAAATATATTTTCCTTTTAAAAACATCTATTTAGTCACATTTTCCTTTTCAAAAGACACATTCACCACAATACCACCTGTCAGCCACCTACAACACTGCCCTTTCATCTTCAACCAGCAGTTTCCCCATTCGAAACGAATACCATCGAGTGTGAGACGAAATGCTTCTGGGATGGAAACTCAACCATTCTACATCTACTGGAGCCTCTTGGATGAGTGGGGAAACGTCTTCAATAAGTGAACGAACATCTCCTAATGCTGTTGAATAATTTCAGCATGACAATCTCCAAGATAAGTAAAGTCATTTAGAGAAGCGCTGACCGCATGTTTCACAGGGACTGTCCCCGCGATCAGTTACTTTGAAATGACAAGCATTTTTCAAATGTCAGGCAATGAACTAGACTTAAACTACGCAAAGCAATTCCTAATGACTAAATTCTGTCTAATACGAATTTTAAAATCAAACCCAGGTTGCGTATTTATATGAACAATAATAAGCTGCTAAACAAAGAAAGCATATAACAGTAATTTATAAACAGTAAACTTCCTTGTAATTGGGTCATTCTAAGTAAACAGTACTATTTAGGTGCAATGTGTCTGATTAAGTCACTTTATTTGATAATTTGACGATTTAACACCATGTGTGTGCGTAAAGTGATACAAATGTACAGGTCCTTCTAAAAAAATTAGCATATTGTGATAAAGTTCATTATTTTCCATAATGTAATGATAAAAATTAAACTTTCATATATTTTAGATTCATTGCACACCAACTGAAATATTTCAGGTCTTTTATTGTTTTAATACTGATGATTTTGGCATACAGCTCATGAAAACCCAAAATTCCTGTCTCAAAAAATTAGCATATCATGAAAAGGTTCTCTAAACGAGCTATTAACCTAATCATCTGAATCAACGAATTAACTCTAAACACCTGCAAAAGATTCCTGAGGCTTTTAAAAACTCCCAGCCTGTTTCATTACTCAAAACCGCAATCATGGGTAAGACTGCCAACCTGACTGCTGTCCAGAAGGCCATCATTGACACCCTCAAGCAAGAGGGTAAGAAATTTCTGAACAAATAGGCTGTTCCCAGAGTGCTGTATCAAGGCACCTCAGTGGGAAGTCTGTGGGAAGGAAAAAGTGTGGCAAAATACACTGCACAACGAGAAGAGGTGACCGTCATTCGGAAATCAAGGTGGCAGAGTCTGGAGGAAGACTGGGGAGAAGGAAATGCCAAAATGCCTGAAGTCCAGAGTCAAGTACCCACAGTCAGTGATGGTCTGGGGTGCCATGTCAGCTGCTGGTGTTGGTCCACTGTGTTTTATCAAGGGCAGGGTCAATGCAGCTAGCTATCAGGAGATTTTGGAGCACTTCATGCTTCCATCTGCTGAAAAGCTTTATGGAGATGAAGATTTCATTTTTCAGCACGACCTGGCACCTGCTCACAGTGCCAAAACCACTGGTAAATGGTTTACTGACCATGGTATTACTGTGCTCAATTGGCCTGCCAACTCTCCTGACCTGAACCCCATAGAGAATCTGTGGGATATTGTGAAGAGAAAGTTGAGAGACGCAAGAACCAACACTCTGGATGAGCTTAAGGCCGCTATCGAAGCATCCTGGGCCTCCATAACACCTCAGCAGTGCCACAGGCTGATTGCCTCCATGCCACGCCGCATTGAAGCAGTCATTTCTGCAAAAGGATTCCCGACCAAGTATTGAGTGCATAACTGAACATAATTATTTGAAGGTTGACTTTTTTTGTATTAAAAACACTTCTTTTATTGGTCGGATGAAATATGCTTTTTGAGATAGGAATTTTGGGTTTTCATGAGCTGTATGCCAAAATCATCAGTATTAAAACAATAAAAGACCTGAAATATTTCAGTTGGTGTGCAATGAATCTAAAATATATGAAAGTTTAATTTTTATCATTACATTATGGAAAATAATTAACTTTATCACAATATGCTAATTTTTTTAGAAGGACCTGTATGTGCAATTTGTTTTTGTCTAAGCTCAAGTTTACGCCACAAAGATGTACTACACATAGAAAAGTTTTTCCTTTGCATCTTAGCGTACAGACAACATTGTCAAAACAATCCCGTTCACACGGATCAGCGAAAGCGATTAAAAACACTGTATTATTCATGTCAGGCCAGTAATTGGCAATGTCACTTAGTGAAGTGAAACTTACCAAATATAATACGCATGACGTTGCCGTTTTCACAATTTTGTAGTTGTATCGTCATGAAGACGATAACGGTACTGTTTTCAAAAATGTACACTTTGAAACCCGTTTTCAAAAGTTTGCATTTTCAGGCACCCAGATGTACATGTACATTTACTATTCAACAATATTATTGATCTTCATTTACACGTTGTCGTGTAAATGAATGGCCAAAACACATAATTTTGTTTGTTTTGTTTGTCAAAACACATAGAAAAGATTTTAGTTTTTAGTTGAAAACTGTGTCGTGTAAACGGCTATAGAATAACTATTATATGGTTAGATGACAGATTTAAGATGAGTTTACATAGTTTATGACTGGCGCTGAATAATTGTTCCATATGGTGATAAATCAATGACAAAAAGAACCGAGTGCACAACTGACAACTGACACTCATGACATCTCCTCTGCACGCAATACAAGCCCTCGTGCACGCGCATGATCATTCCCCACGCTCTCGCGCTTGATTTTCTCTCGCCTGCTGCTTTTGATCGCTCAAACACTTTTATTAACCTCAAATGTCATTGGTTACTTCCCCTTTTCCGGAAGTCAGTTGTGATTGGACGCCCGTCCAATGACTTGTAATTTACTTTACTTGAGACATGAGACATCACTTAATTTGTTTTATTTATTGTGGTTTGTTAATGTGTAATGTGATTTAATGCATTGTTAATATAGAATATATTCTTACCAGATACTTTATCAACAGAAAGTCTTACTGGTGTACCAAAAAAAAAACCTTGTGCAAGAGATAGACGGTTGTGTGTTTTCACGGGTTTATATGGTCCTTTGACTCATGTGAAGTGTTAGACAACAGCAGAGCTGTAGATGTTTCTGTAGTATCATACAGACAGAATAGACCAGCTGGCCCATGCAGACGTTTGAAAACATAAAACACAACACACAGCAGCACCATCAGAAAGATTTTTACAAAAGAGTGGTTAATAAATCATGGACTCGTTTAAAGGTTGTCTGAACATAAATATGTTAAAATATAGGTTTTAAAGGCCCACAAAATGTTTAAAACTAAATTAGGCTACTAGATATAAACTTAAAGGGACATTGTGTAGGAATTTCTCCCATCTAGCGGTGAAATAGTATTTTGCATTCAAACGAATTGTGCTCTCCAGCGCCTCGCTTTTTCAAATGCGTGTTGCATCTACGGTAGCTGTTATGTACCAAAAAGCTATGACAGGATGTCTTCTAATAGCACTTTGTCGAGTTTTCCTTCGAGTGAACAGGTTTGTTATTTCAAACAAACTGCAACTTGACACAACGAACAAACGAATGTTACAGTATGAATAATAACAGTGCGATGCAGACTTTTAAATTTGCCGTGGCAGTGACAAGCGCCTCTCACTGCTCTGCTCTGCTCTGCTCCTCCGTTTCTGCTGCTTTCAGTCATGTGACGCTGGTTCTGAACGAAAACACGTTGTGGAAATGCGTTGGTCTAGTACTTTTTGACCCTCTCTGCTATTATATTTTTTCAAGATGGTGGAACGACATGGAAGCCTCCGTGGACCTACCCGTCACATGTATATAAAGATAATAAATTCTTTGTTTACAAGGATAAGTCAGATAATTGGCAGAGGTATTTGTACACCATTGGGGACATATTTATGAATAAAAATATTGATTTTAGATCAAAATACCTAAAAAACTACACATTGTCCCTTTAATTTATACAACTGTAAATATTTGTATTAACTCAACAATTATATAATTTAACATTTTGGTTTTACTTGCGCTATTGTTGAAAGAAAAAATAATTACTACATATTACTATGATCTGTGTTTTATGATTTAGTCATAATTATGATAAATTAGTTACAAATTAGGTTACAGTTTATTTTAATAGTCCACTTTAGACATTCTACTGACTATAGGTAACATTTCACCTATCTCAACTACTCTTATTAGACTGCTAGGTTAGGGTTTGGGTTAGTGGAATAAGTTGACATGTACTTGCAAAGTTATTCAGTAGAATGTCTTTTTGGGAGCATCACAATAAAGTGTTTGTAGATATAAGGCAGACAGTGCTGGTTTTGACATGCATTTGCAAAGTTACTTATAAAATGCTATTGTCCTATTTTTTATTTATTTATGCAGTTGTGTGATTTTCATGTGCTTTTCTGTGTGCAGTGGTTTCATCTAAAAATGTCTGCACACCCCGCACTTTTAAAAATAAAGTTTCCAAAAAGAGAAGTTTTGAGTTCCCTAAAGAACCTTAAAGTGAACAGTGTCAGGTTTGTCTGGTTATGTTTATTCTTTGTTTTCTGCACATGGACTATGTTTGTGTTTTCACTTTAGTTAGTTTGTTGTGAGGTTGTTCATTTGATTCATTACTCAGTTCAGGTGTGTGTCATTGTGTTCAGGTGTTCATGTCTCATTATCCACTCTCTACTTATTATCGTTGTGAAAATGCCTGTTGGATATTAAAGCCTGTTAAACCTTCTTCATCATCTTTGTGTTATTCGTTTGTTTAGTCTCTCCATCACAACCAGTGACAAACAGTTCTTAAAATAATAATTTTTAAATCAGAACGACAATGGCTCAATGGTCAACATTTTAATAATCTGCAAGATCTTTTTCAATTTTTTTTCTAATCTGCAAGAACTTTTCTATTTGTAAGTGTGCTCCAACACTTTGATCGAGCGATACGACAGCGAGCAATCTATCCGCTAGAGAAGTGTGAAGGGAAATGAATTTGCCCTGAACTGCAGGCTCAAAGATTCTCTCTAAGTGGTGTACATTTCTTTAGAGAATAATATTATTATTAAAATAATTATGTATTATTTTTTATTATAATATATTCAGAGTGTCTATTTACACTCAATGCAAAATAGCACGCCTATATTCCCTCATTGCCAATTTCAGTTTTGATTAGGGTCCAATTCTCACTATTAACTAACTACAGTAGTCAACATTTGAAGTGAATCAAAACCTTTCATCAAAGTTATACATGAACTTTTTACAATACCCGTTCTTGTCTTAGGACAACTTTGATTCACTTTTTTGATACACTTCAAATGTTAACTTCTTGTTTAGTTTAGGTTTTGGGTAGGATTAAGGTATGTAGAACATGATCGTGCAGAATAAAGCATTAATATGTGCTTTATGAGTACTAATAAACAGCCAATATCCTATATTGGATCATTATAGTGGGTATATTATCCTAATATAAACATGGACCAAACAGCCCGGCAATGAGAAGAACAGAAGTTTTTTGTTGAAAAATAGTTTTTTTTTTTATTTACCCCAAAAATACTGAACAATAGAAACCAAAAAGTTATCAACTAGACCTATAAAAGAGATCAACAAAATATAACTATACTCAAATCAGCATACAACAAAACAGGATATGAACTGAAAAAACTGACCTTCCTAAATGAGACACAAGGGGACATATATAGTGGTTTGGCCAAACCAATTTACACATAAGGGGAAAACCAAAATGGACGACAAATACAACAACTACAAAGTAAAACGAACTAAACCCAAAATCCCCCTCCAACATGGCAGCTCATGGTATGGCTTGATTGGCAGGCCACAAGATATCACAGTCCTCCACCCTTGGCCATGCCTTTCTTCACCCAGGACAGACCTCTCTCCAACATGGTAACAAAGAAACAATGATTAATAGAACAGAAAATGTTTACATAACCCTACAATGTGAAAATGTGTGTGCTCCATTTACACAGTTTATGGCTAAAGCAAATAAATGTATATTATACCTGAAATAAACTATGTGATCTGTGTTTTGAAATCATGAATTGTTTGGGGTGTGGCTACCTGCAAAAATAACTTGATCTGTGTACTTAACACATAGCTTGTGTGCTATAGGCTTGTATGCGGTATTACCATTGCTTGCTGTTACCCTACCCTGCCGGTTGTTCATCCTGTGTGGCTTGGGCCATCAAACCTATGCATGCTAATAAGCAACTATAGTTGGAGACTAACTATAACTATAGTTAATAGTGAGAACTGGACCCTAAACTAAAGTGTCACCCCAATTTCTGGTAAATATGATCAAAAATGGCTGTAAAAAATAAATCTGCATTGTTTATCCTTTTGATCCTTCATTCACAAAATTCACAAAACCTAACCTTTTGTTAAAGTAAAATAATTGAAAGTGGGGGGTAAATCACATTATGAAATGCTTTTCTCCAATAAACGCTGGCCTAACACGCATAATTATTGGCTCCCTGTTATTAAATACTTTCTGCAACCTCCTTTTGCCAAGATAACAGCTCTGAGTTTTCTTCTATAAAGCCTGATGAGTTTGGAGAACAACTGACAAGAGATCAGAGACCATTCCTCCATACAGAATCTCTCCAGATCCTTCAGATTCACAAGTTCATGTTGGTGCTTCTCTTCAGTTCACCCCACTCATTTTCTATAGGGTTAAGGTCAGGGAACTGGGACGGTCATGGCAGAAGCTTCATTTTGTGCTCAGTTACCCATTTTTGTATTGATTTTGATGTTTGTTTTGGACCGTTATCCTGATGGAAAGTCCAACCACGGCCCATTATACGATTTCTAGCAGAGGCAGTCAGGTTTTGATGTTTTATCTGTTGGTATTTGCTAGAATCCATAATACCATGTATCTGAACAAGATATCCAGGATCTCCAGCAAAAAAAATAGGCCCACAACATATAAGATGCAGCAGTATATTTAACCGTAGGCATGGGGTACTTTTTATCCCTGTATGCACCAAACACATCTCAGATTCAGATTCACTTTATTGTCATTGACAAAATACAAGTACAGAGCCAATGAAACATAGTGAGTATCTGACCAGGAGTGCAAACAGTAGTAATTTAAAAAGAAACATTTATAAAAAAAAAACTAATAAAGTACAGTTGCAGAGACCAGCTCAATGCAATGTCTCAAAATTGGAGGTTGGAGTAAATGTAACTGGCCAGTGACCACAGCAGTGCAAGATGGCATCAGATGGTAAAATACAAGGGAAAAAATTATTGCCTCCCTTTTCCCTTTTAAACAAGGTCTGAGTTGGATGTAGTGTTTCTCATGTTTAGTGTAGTGTTTAGTATCTTGACCGCAGATGGGCAGAAACTGTTCCTGAATCTGCTCGTGCGACAGCGAAAGCTCTTATATCGTCTCCCTAATGGGAGAAGAGTGAATAGTCCATGGGTAGGATGAGAAGTGTCTTTGATAATGCATCTTACCCTTCGTAGGCATCGCTTAAGGTAAATGTCTTGCATAGAGATGCAATTTAGCACCAATAATATTTTGGGCCGTTTTGACCACACGCTGGAGGGCTTTCTGGTCTGAGACAGTGCAGTTGCCATACCACACTGTGATGCAGTTTGTTAGGATGCTTTGAATTACGCATAGGTAGAAATTCTGCAGTATAGTAGGGGACAGATGGGCTTTCTTTAATTTCCTAAGGAAGTAGAGGCGCTGTTGTGCCTTTTTAATGAGACTAGAAGTGTTGATGGTCCAGGTAAAATTCTCAGAAATATGAACACCCAGAAATTTGAAACTGGTCACTCGTTCCACTTGAGACCCATTAATATAAATGGGAGTGTGTGTGTAGCCTTTCTTAGTCCGCCGATAGTCCACAATCAGCTCCTTGGTTTTCTGGGTATTAAGTATAAGATTATTGGCAGCACACCACTCTACCAGGTGCTGAACCTCTTCTCTGTAGGCATCTTCTTTATTACCGCTGACCAGGCCTACCACAGTGATATCATCTGCAAACTTTATTATGGAGTTTGAGACATGCTCAGGTTGGCAGTTGTGGGTAAAGAGAGAGTAGAGGATTGGGCTCAGAACACAGCCCTGTGGCACACCAGTGTTCAAGGCGAGAATAGAGGAGTGATGGTTGTCGATCCTAACAGACTGTGGTCTGTTAGTGAGGAAGTCCAGGATCCAGTTGCAGAGGGAAGGGCTGATGCTAAGTTCAGTGAGCTTAGAGATTAACTTGGATGGGATCACAGTATTAAAAGCAGAACTAAAATCAATAAATAACATTCTAACATATGAATTGCTTTTATCCAGGTGATTCAAAGAAGTGTGGAGAGCTGAGGCAATTGCATCTTCAGTTGACCTGTTGGATTTGTAAGCGAACTGAAATGGGTCAAGTGTTGGGGGCAGGCACTTTTTCAGATGGGAGAGAACCAGCCTCTCAAAACACTTAGCGATAATCGGCGTGAGGGAAACAGGACGAAAGTCATTAATCCCACTCACATCTGGTGGGTTTGCTGCCAAAAAGCCCTTTTTTTGTTTCATCTGACCACAGAATCTGGTCCCTTTTGAAGTTTCAGTCGTTTCTGACAACTGAATATGCTGGAGTTTGTTTTTGGAGGAGCGAGGAGGATTTTTCTTGAAACCCTCCCAAACAACTTTTAGGCTTTCTGACCCTCAAGACTCAAGTAATCTCTGCAATTCTCCATCTGTGATCCATCAGAGAGTCTTTGGCCACTCAAACTTTCCTCCTCACCGTGCATTAAGGCAATATAGACACACGTCCTCTTCCTGGCAGATTCGTAACATCTTTAGTTGATAGGAACTTCTTAATTATTGCCCTAATGGTCAAAATTAGGATTTTCAATTCTTTAACTATTTTCTTACTGGCACTTTCTATTTTGTAATGCTCAACAATCTTTTGATGCACATCAGAACTATATTCTTTGGTTTTACTCATTGTGATGGATGATTAAGGGAATTTGGCCTTTGTGTTTCCTCATATTTAAACTCCTGTGAAACAAGAAGTCATAGCTAGACAATTTCATGTTCCTAGTCACCCTGGTGAGCTAAAAAAAAAAAAAAGGTAAATATTAATGGGAATATACTTCAGAGATATTTTACTCGTAAAAAAAATCTAGGGGTGCCAATAATTCTGGCCAACCTGTTTTGTGGAAAAACATTTATTTCATAATAAATTAAATATTTAATTTTCATCCAACCAGATTAGATTTTTGCAAAAAAAAATTAATGAAAGATCAGAAGGATAAACAATGCAGATTTATTTTGTTTATTTTTTTACAGGCATTTTTGATCATATTTACCAGGGGTGCCATTAATTCTGACCACCACTGTATATGTCTATAGTGAATGAAAAAAATGAAATTCCACGTGTTCCCTTTTGTTTTGCCACAAATTTATTTAAACAAAAAAAACTGCATTGATTAATGAACATGTTCTTTACTCATAGAACTGAGAAAACTCCTGACAGCTATTGACAGTAGCGTGCACACATGTGCGGTGAGGTGGTCTGTGGTTCACTGAAAGAAATGACAGGTGCTGGTGATGCAACCGTTTGGAGGTCTGAGGGTTTCGTTTCACGTACCCTCTGTCAGTGCCTTTAGCGAACAAGCGTAAAAAGAGAAAGATACTCTATGTTAACTCTAGCTCTCTCTATCTCTCTCCTCTCCACTCATGAGGTTAGGACGTTTATCACCATGCAGTGCAATTTCACACTTGTGCACAGCAGGGTTGATCCCTCACACGTGTTGTGTGCATCACATCCATGCCATGAGCACAGGTCATGCGGAAAGAGCCATCAACGCTAACATGGTATGTGTTTTGTGTTTCTTTTGCAGAAAATGCGGTTAAACTGTTAAAATGTGTGGCTGCAGCTCCTTGGCTATCTGATCTGTGCAAAACCCAACCGTTATGGAAGTGTCTGCTCACCAGTTCTTTTTTTTTTTTTTTTTGTTTTTTTAATTCACAATAATTTTCCTTTACCTTCCTGTGTAATGTTCTGTTGCAAATCTCAAAAGAAACACTGGAAATATTGGGGCACATGTCAAAAGAAAATGGTTTCCTGTTTATGCACTTCTCACTTTGAGAAGTTGAGCTCTTCGCACCTTTGCAAAATCTTCCCACAGTTTGGGGCGGCGCATTTTTTCTCAGAAATAAAGTACCATTTAGGTCATTGTCATTAACAGATTTCTAAAATCTACACTTTGTTTTCACTGTACAAAAAAAAAAATCTTCAGAGTTTAATGCAAAATTGTTGAGTGTTGATTTTAGTAAAATCAACACTCAACAATACTGCTACTGTTACTAACCATTTTGCCTGACACCACATTAATGATCTGGGATTAAAATTAAAACTGAGCATAACATTTTAGGAGCTATTATTCTTAAATTGTTTCATACTGAATTCTCTCCTTACCTGTTGTTAAAGTTCATTACAGCTCCAGTGAAAAAAGTGTATACCAAAATGTATTTAAAGTAACTTTTTTTTTCATACTAAGTATACTTCAAATCCATAAACATATTTACTGACACATCACTTAAGACTTACTGATATGACTATTATAATTAAACTTTATTTGGAGTACCTCTTTATTGCACAATGCACATTTCTTAATATTAAGCCTAAAATGTGTTTTAATATCACTATTAGTAAGGATAGTACGATCTCTGTATAATATTAGTCTTTAAATGCAAGATATTTGTAGTGTACCTAAATTATACTTACAATAGTTTCACTTTAGCACAATCAAATATAGGCTACTTAAGTGCATCTTTAGTTGGACCTCAGTACTACTTTTACAAAATTAGTTGTTCCAATTTAGCAGACTTTAAATATATTAATTTAGTATACCAAAAGTACAATTGCAGGGTGTTTATATTAAGTACATAAATGTGTAATGTATTTGTAGTATACTTAGCACATGATACACATGCAGAAAAGGCTTCTGCTTTAGTTCCCAAACCTGTCCTGGAGTCTCCCTCATTCAATTAACACACCTGATTCACCTTTTCTTCTTTTGTAAGCCGCTTTGGATAAAAGCTTCTGCTAAATGCAAAAATTTTAAATGAAATTCAGCTCATCATATAGTTACTTTAGACTGCAAGACTTGAACTGGCTGTGTCTCAAACTGAAGCCCAGGAAGTCAAGTAAAGTCTCCAAGTCACTGCATTACACGATACAGATTGTTTCAAAGCAGCTTTACACCAATAACAGGAACATTTCAGCTGTTGTTCAGCTGAAGTCAGTTCAGTGTTAATTCAGTTCCTTTATAAAGATCATTAATTATTGAATTAGTTAAAGCGGAGTCTGCATGGGGAGAGCGAGTGCAGAGACGAGCGGTGAAAAGTGGGTCAACTGCAAACAACACCAGTTTATAATTCCAGCAACTGGGGCAGAGACGGGATAAATAGAGACCTGGGGAATGGAGAGACCCTGAGGACATATTTTATTTTACTGACACGGACTGTGTTGTGTGGAATGCGCAGGGCCACTATTTTGGTTTATTTTTGTTTTGTTTGTGAGAGAGGAACAAAAATAAAGACTCAGAATTCGCTGACCTGACTTCTTCGTCCTTTTTATTTGTGAATTTTGTTTCTCTCTCCAGCCCTTCTCCCTCCTTTTCTTCTCTCTCTCTTGTCCTGTCCCTATTCCCAGGTCGCGAAGCAACGCGTCCCCTCGAGAGTCACAATGGGGAAGAGGCAGTCTGGTCTCCAAGGCTTCCCCGGATTACGGACCTGGGACACGAGGAGCATCTGCATCTTTTTCACCTCTCCCCTCTCTTCCTCAGTCTCCTAGCCAGCTTTCTGCCACCTGGGCCGGTCTGTTGGAGATGTGGGGACCCGGGTCACTTCCAAGATAGATGTCCAGTCATGGAGTTGGGGACGTTGACCTCGATTCCCTGCGGGCTGCCGCCAGGCAAACCAGGCAGTACTTAAAGAGTATTAATGGGGGTACATATCAGACCTCTATTCATGAAAGCCTGACGCAACAAGGGGCATTGGATATGAGGCGCAAGGTTAAGGTGATGTGTGTGCGCGGGAATGTGGTGGATTACCCTCTAGTGCCTGCTAATATCTAATTCAGGGGGAAAACGCACAGATTAAAGGTGGCGGTTAATTCCCATCTTAGGCATCAGCTGATTTTGGGGACTGATTGGCCTGCTTTTACACAATTATTGGGGAGTCTGTGTGCAGATCCCTCTTGGGAGACAGGGCTAGCGAGAAGAGAAGCCGGGAGACACTGTTACGGGACCCTCACAGACTATCTCAGGGCAAATGAGAACGAGTGCAGAGGTAACGCCGCCTGACTTTAGTTAGATGTTGGATGACTTTCCTCTGGAGCAGTCTCGTGACAAAACACATGCGCTTGAAAGGGTCCGCACCATCGACGGACAGTTGCTTCAGCCTGATCAGCCGCTCTCCTATCCTTACTTTTCTATAATAAGGCACAGGTTGTATCAGGTCCCCAAGACACCCAATCAATTCACACCAGCGTCTATCACCCACAAACAGACCAAAAGATTTTTCAAATCTTTTAAGATTTTCAAAATGTGAGAGACCACAAACATGAGGACAAAAAATCCTAGATTTAACAGTTTTGCTCCTATAGTATGGATGTTAAGACAATGCAACACACACGAACAGATTTTCAACCAGAGTCCCGACTGACTTCAGAATAAACATGCCGGACGATAGGCAGGAAGGAATTACTATGATAGTGTTAGGAATGCTTTTGACAGAACAATCGACAAGCTGATCCTCCATCTCAGATGTCCATATCCATTTCCCTCTGTGCTGCGCCATGACTGCGGTTGCTATGTTTCTGTCTTCTGTCAGCTCGCTTTCTGATTGGGTATCGTTTCTACCTGACAATCAACATAGTATGTGTGCGTTTGTTGCGATTCGCGATCGGGGCAGCTCCGACGTTCTACTGAGCAGGTTCGGTCACTCTTAACACATCTCACACCACAGGAAAATCTGATCAAATAATCTATTGAACCATCAAGATAATCGGGACATCACTTAGGATTGTCGGAAGGGGAGAAATCAGCCCGAATATCCCCTGGTGTGGCGCAGCATAATCAAGGTGTTCAGAGTTACAGTTACTTGAAAATAGCAGGCAGGTGTGTTGAGGCGGTTGGAGCTGAAAGCTCTCCAGGACACCCTACAGCGTGTGTGTGTGTGTGTGTGTGTGTGTGCTTGTGCTTGTGCTTGAGGAAGAACTTAGTGTCAGCCCCTGCAATAAAGCAACATACAGCAGGGCATTTTGTCTATAAATAAAATAAAACTTAAACCCCCATTAACTTTCTCAAGTTCTCTTGCTTTTTTTTTTTTTTTTTGTCTGGAATTAAAATCCTGTCATATTCTGAAATGTCAAGTCTGACAATGTTTTTTTTGTTGTTTTTTTTTATTGATTGGGGTTTGTGTTTTTATTTATCAATAGGGAATTCTAAATATTTCTTACAGATATTTAAATGCGTTATGAGGTGAATACATTTTATATATTGTAACTTTTTAGTTATTCACATTGTCCTTCTTAAATGGGATGGTTTAGTTATATTTCATCTGTCTGTTACAGAATGTTTATCTCATTTTTTGACAGGATAATTTGAGCCCAGTACTGTATTCATTTTGCTTTCTAATGTCACATTGCCATTTTCATAAATCTAGGATGGGTTTTGGTTTTGTGCATGGCAAATCTATTGGAAGGTGAAAAGTGGTATTTATAGGCCTATAACAGGTTGGAAGAGAGGGGCTGAAAAATAAAAATACCAATCATATCAACTGAAAAGCTAAAAGGAAAGTATTTTCAGAGGTGGAGCAAAATATTACTTTTTGGAACAAAAAAGCAGGCTGTTATTTTTCAATGCCGATTCCTCCAAGTTATTGTTTGTTATTGTTAACTTCATACCATTTGAATTTGTCTGGATTATCTTATACTGCCATCTTGTGGCTACAGCTTAAAGTTTGTTTTTCTTGTTTAACTGGTTTTCTCTAAGGAACTGGACATTGAACAACCTTAATAAATGTATTTAATTAATCAATAAATTAATTTAGAACAATAAGAAACTATTGGGCTTTTCACTGCAGAAGTGGCACACTGCATCTGAAATGGCAATTAGATGTATTTACACAGACGGTTTAATGCAGCTCATAGGTGGTATAAATGTATAAATGTATTTACACTGCAATTGCATAAATGTTGCTATGAGATTAGCTATGAGTTTAAAATTTTGACTATAGAAAATGAAATGTTGGACAAAAATTAAATAATACTTTTAAATATGAAACTACACCAGTAGGTGGCGACAAGATTTAATAAATGAGTCATTGAATCATTCATTAGTTGAATGAATGTTTCAATTACTAATTTATCAAAAAGTTAGGGATTTGTTCAAACTGGCTGATTCCTTCATTAACAAAGCAAGTGAGTGTTTTTATTTGCATTTTTATTCATTTTGGTGGCATTTCCAACCTTGCACAATGCTATTTTACGCCAACATTTTACGCTAGCTTAATATTGCCCAGGTTGGCCATATTGAAATTTTTTAATAGTGGTTACAAGCAGCAATGCATATGTCTTCCGAAAGTTTACAGTGACACTAGATTCCAAATTCGATTACTGCCCGAGTAAATGGACTAATGGCAGTTGAGGCAGACTGGTTGAGGTAATGCAACATGTCAAAATGATGAAGCATGATAAGTCATGCTGGGTGTTTATTGGTGGACGAAAGGCCTTTTTTGGGCTTTCGAAGACGTTTAAGGTTATAATCCAGATAAAAGTTACAATCGCTTTTGTGAAGTCACTGACTGTTTTGTGCAAGTAGTGAAAAATACAGCTGCATCCATGATTAAATAGAATTTTAAGGTTGGTTTGCAGAGACTTTAAAACAATACGCCATTTCATGTTGCATTTTTATTGGCTGTCATAGAAGTAGGTCGTAGCAGCAAACAGACTGAAATGATCAAGTTAAATTTTGACACTGTCAGAAAATTATCGCAGGCTATCTTTGTTCGTAAGACTGTGACAACAACCGTCTTTGAACCTCTCTCACTGTATGATGTAGGGTCACCGTATAGGAGCCATGACCACAGAAATCACCACGATTGGTCATCTTTCGTCTGGGACAGCCCAAAATCGTACAAAGTGTACCAGGCATAAAAAAGAATAAAATATACATAAATAAATATAAAAAAACGTATAAACTATGAATATACAAACAGTGCAATATTTCTAAAGTGTCTCTACAAGTTTGGGTGTCTGGGTGATGACAGGGTAAATGAGTGTTTGACCCCACAGTGTCCTACATCAGCGATTCTCAAGCAGGGTGCCCACAGCAAAACATCCAGGGAGCCCAAATAAGTCTTAAAAAATGTATTAACATAATCTTAATTGAAATGCAAAACAAATCCCCACTAAAAGTAAACATATACAACATTACACTGAAAAAAAATATATATTATATATATTATGTATTTTGTTTTGGCGCTGCCGAACACCTTGAGCAACCATAGGGTAAAAACATAGATGCCTCATCGTTTCAAAAACCGGTCCGTGAAGAACCATAGTTTGGCGCATGAATGAATATCTATATCTGCAATATACTTCAGCAGATGATTTTGGTAAACACAATAAAACAAGACGAAAGTCAGCTACCACGACATTAAAACGTTAGCATAGTATACAACCCTGTAATATTGAGTTAATACATATAAAACACAAACCAACACATTCTCACCTGTGAAAGATTATCCCATTTCTTCCGATAGTATCCAAATGCAGATTTAAGTCACTGAGGTTTCACAACCAGAAGCTGCGTAATGTGGCATCATTGATTCTTATTATGAGTGACGACATGTTGACCGTTCCAAGATGGCGTGCGCGCCGACGTTTGGCAGTTTAATGGAGTATCTAAGTATATATTTCTATATGTGAGCAACGGGAACACGCTGATAACCCTGCGCATGCGCGTCTCAACACGACAACTGCAGCATGGCTGAGCACGGGCAGAAACACGCGCTGGAGATGGTAAGTAAAACTTTTTGGTTTTAGTACAGCTTTTGGTAAAATTTGACTATTAATTTGACAAGACACAATGTTGTGTCTTGGTGTATTTGTGGACTGCTAGACTGTAATATGTATCACTAGGCAGTGTGAGTGGTGTTTTGTCTGTGAAGATATTTGAAATGTTTCTCCACTTTGACAAGTCAATAACAGTTAAGTTACATGTTTATTTGCTTTTATATTTTTGAAAAGCAGGCCCTGAGAAGTGATAATCATATCTATATATTAATAACATGATATAATATCTATTATGGATTTTATATGACGTTAGATGGATGTTATTAATATCTTGCCATCTAAACATCTGCCTTTCCAAAATTTAGATGCCAAGAACCTTTATGTTGTATAGACGCATATTATATTATAGTTATATTATATAGATATTAGTAATATAAAGATATGATTACGTCTCAGGGCCCACTTTTCATAAATATAAAAGCAGATATACATTCATAGTATCTTGAAAATATTTATTTTATATTGACTTGTGAAAGTGGAGAATTATTTCAGGTAGCTTTAAAGAGAATATTTAGGCTATAAATCCTATATAACCCCAGAAGAGCACACTAAAGGCAACAGTTTTATCCAATTGATCAATAAAGAAATTATTAATTATCAAAATAAACATTAGTTGCAGCCCTAGTTCAATTATTTGTAGATTGTTCAGACTTAAACTATCAGATGAGTATCAAAACCATTTTATCTGTAGAGAATGTCTAATGTCATTGATTTGCATCCAAAAGTTTCTTTCACCATTTACAAGATAAACTTCAGTATGAAGAGTGTTAATCCTCATGTTGCTACTGAAACCCCAGTCGTGAAACCATCACAACCACAAAACATTTACGCATGGTGGGCCTTATGAAAATAAAACTGAACATTTAGCCACTCCATAGCAACAGAAATGTAATATATATCATCATTCAAGCCTAAAAATAAAAGTCCAAGTGTGTTTGTGATATTAGTATCACACTTCTGTCTGGAAGTCTCCACAGCTGTGTGTGTCGATATATATCAAAAGTCTTCTACTCTCGAATAGGTCCGGTCGGATGGAGCAGATGAAGGTTGTGTGACGTTTGTGCTCCATGAGGAGGATCACACACTAGGCAACTCGCTCCGATACATGATCATGAAGAGGTAAGACAAGCTACCAGATTTAACTTATCTGTTTTTTCTTTTGTTTAGCCACCAACGTCGGTCGCCTTTGGGACATCAGTGAGAACTTTGTCGAAACAAGTGACATGCTATAAATAGGCAATGAAATTAACATTTTGGCAGGAAATTAAAAATTTTATTTCTGCATCTGTCTGTCTTGGCAGTGTTTAGTTTGATTCATGTGTGACTTTGTTTCCTCAGTCAGGACGTAGAATTCTGCGGATACAGCATCACACACCCATCGGAAAGCAAAATCAACTTTCGGATACAGACTCGAGGTGAGGGAACTCCTTTATTCACCTCAGCATGTCATCTCTGACAGTTAAGGTCCTTGCACACTGAGTCCAAAAATGTGATTTTTCCTATTTGTCATTCAGTGGCTCTGAATTGTCAAAATGCCTCTCAAAATGCTTGGATGCGAAGAATGCAGAAAATCGAACCCGATCCGAATTTGTTTATGACGGACGGAAGTTGTGGCAGTGTGTAAACGTGATTGACACAACGTGTAAGGTCGTATTTATAACTGTACCAAGTTTGATAACATTTAACATTCATAGTCACTGAAAATAAAAATCATGGTTCCATTTAGGCAGCATTATAGCCTAGTATCTATGATTTGTTTCCTGTCTTGGCATTTTGTAATGAAAACTACTAATTTGTAGGCAAAAGCATGAAGACGTGGTGCAATAATTGAAGGTCAAACTGTTACGTCTCTAGTAACATATCTAGTAACATACGAGAAAAATCAGAATAGCGCTGCACTGAGAGCTTGAAGTATATTGCAGTATATTCAGGCTAAATTGAAGAATGAACTGGGGTGACGTCATTTAGGACCAAATCAGGCCAAAATGAAGTTTGTTTGGAGTTTGTTGTGGGACTTTGAAACAGCTTGTCAAAGACAAAGTGTGCTTTTTAGAAATGTTCCAGATGCATGTTATGTTTGTAAACGTGTTTCTTGCATTGTTTGTATTTGAAATAACAAATCATTAGATTGACACTTTTTGAAATTGCTTTACTTTATCAACATGGTCCCCACCTTAAAGTCTTAATTCAGTTTTATCAAATTTAAAGGCATAAAAATTCTTAAATATCTTAAATAGTATAAGTCTTATTTATCATTTAAAGTGGTCTTACATTTGGGAATGGGAAAACAGGAATTGCAATATGGCTGAATGTGATTAATTATTAACTTCAGAACAGGCGATGATTTTATTAAACGAGCACTGCACGTTTGAAAGTTAAACACAGCGCTGTTGTTCTGCAGGCTCGCGCTTTCAGAATGTATATCTGAAGGGAAATGACTGTCTTCAGAAAAGGTTCGATGGCTTGCTTAATTAAAGTGTTGTTTATAAGCACAGCTTTGTGTTCAGGGGTTACCAAGGTAACAAGTATATTACTGCTGTTTCATAAGCAAGTCTCTACTGGCAGAGGATAAATGTATGATTTCATTCAGCCTGTCTGCTGTTTTTGTTCAGGATAATGTGAAAATCAACCCATATTTTTACGCATAGTGTTATAAATGTTAACTAGTGGATTGATAAAGCTAATGTGCATTCTAAAAAAATATAAACAATTAGGATAAGGTGTGTTATTTAAAAAAAAAATGTTAATACATATATTAAATTAATAATAATTTATAATTTTGACATTCGTTTTCTTAAAAATGGTTAAGGCTGAAATGTCAGGTTGATCATGACTGTAGGCAGCATGTAAACATGTCTATTTTTAGTAAACATATGTTCATTAGCTCTCTGATCAATGTTGCAGAAGGAACGGCAGCATCTGAACCTCTGCGCAATGGCCTGAACAACCTGACTGAAGTGTGCAAACATGTCTTGCAAACTTTTGAGGTAAGACTGAACATGGAAAGTATTATTTTCCCTTTAGGGGTGGGCGATATACAGGCAGAAATTTGACGACCGGTGTACATTACGATTGTTCAAAATGTCACCGTGTTTAAAAGGGATTTTCCACCATTAAAGTACAATGAGACTCGAAAGAGAACTTGATTCAGTTCTCATGCTCTGACGGGCAGTTTTCTGTGCACACACTCCTGAAGTGCACATACAGAGCATATAAGTACGGATTTGTTTTCTTTCTTATTTAACAGTGTTGGTTATTAAGACACGTCAAAAAATGTCTGCCTTAAGGCTGGCCAATGTGACTATAGATATCACAGAGACAATATGAAGTAGAGCTGCACCAGATGATTTAAATAGCTCTATTTGGATGGAGTTAATCATTCTAGAATGATTGAGGTGATTTTGTTAGGATAGTTGTTAGGATATTTCACCCAAAAATGAAAATTACCCCATTATTTACTCACCCTTAAAGGACAATTCCTAAAAATAAAATAAAATAATAAAAGTAATTGAAAATAAAGTAAAAATAAAAATCGCTAGTTATTTCCACTAACAAGGCTCAAAATAGCCCTTTATAAAGGTATATAGATAAAGTATATAGATACTTTATAAAGACAGTACACTTCGCGTATACAAACAGGAGCCATCTTTGGAAAACAGTCTCAACCAGTCGAACCACGAACGCCGTGCTGCGTGAGCTGAACTGGGACTATCGACCAGCACGTAGCACACCGTTCGTGGTTCGACTGGTCGAGACTGTTTTCCAAAGATGGCTCCTGCCTACATACGCGAAGTGTACTGTCTTTATAAAGTATCTTCTTATTAAACTCTCTGTACACTTACAAAGTTCTCAATGCTTCGGTTTGCAGGTAGAGACCCTCATTATGCTACAATGTGAGTGTGGGGCTATTTTGAGCCTTGTTAGTGGTAATAACTAGCGATTTTTATTTTTACTTATTCAATGCCCCATACACTAGCGTTATAAGATAATCTGTGGTTAAACTAAAACTAACGTTAAAACTGGGTACATTCGATTATCATGAAAAACGCATCCCAGAGAACGGTCGATTCGGTACCCATGTGTTTAGCCCTAGGTTCGTTTTTGGCCGGAATTGTCCTTTAAGCCTATGTGTATATCATTTTCTTCTTTCAGACGAATACAATCGGAGATATATTAAATAATGTCCTGGCTCTTCCAAGCTTTATAATGGCAGTGAATAGAGGATGAGATTTTGAAGCCCAAAAAAGTGCATCTATCCATCATAAGCGTAATCCGCACGGCTCCGGGGGGTTAACAAAGGCATCGATTTACGGTGAAATGGTAACCCTTGACCTGACTTATGACGTATTGACGAACACGGAAGCGCAGAGGTTAGAGCAAAACAAAACACAGATCATGAATTAGAGTCTGAAACGAGAATTCTTAAAGATAGGAAGATTTCGAAATAAAAGAAGATGAGCTTTAGTTTGTTGCCCAGCCCTATTTGTTTGAACCACGAGAGGCGTCAAAGCTTACGCTACTCCTACATCGCGTCAGGGGTTACTCTTTTTGCGTAAAGGTTTATTCACACTAGCAGCGACAAAGCGACCCAATCCCATTAATTTCAATTGAGAGTGGGCGATTTCCGACGACACGAGCGACAGCGACCGGATGAGGTCCAGCAATGCAGCAAAGTTGAGATCTGTTTAACTTTATGCAAATGAAGAGTGACTTTCGGGAGCGACAACCAATAGGAGTGAAGTCAGTGGAGCGCACATGGCCGCTTTTATGACTTGTATTTTGTGACGGAACATTTTTATGATTTGAGAAAACAATCACCAAACCACCAAAACAATAAAATCCTGTACTATTACTGAAATAGACCAAGTTCTATATTAACACCAAAAACCAAAGATAGTCCATCTTACAAACTACACCAAAACCTTTTGCATTATGCCTATATACTTCGTAAACATGAGGGAAAAAAAAACTTTCATTTCCTGTAGCATGATACAAACAATAGTCAAGTCACCTCTATTTATACAGCGCTTTTTCAAAACATATTGTTTCAAAGCAGCTTTACAGTGATAACAGGAAAATAATGCAACAAAGTTTGTTTCTGCTGTACAGCAGATCTAGAAGAAAGTAGTGTCATAGTCCAGCTTAAGCAAGTTCAGGGATGGTTCATTTGTGTTATAAAAAAGCTATATATATATATATAGCCACTCTGGAGAAATGGTGATGTCATCGTTCAGTTCTCATATAATGGTGGCAATGCAGGCAGATCAATAATATTGTGATTGAATATTAATATTAATTATATATTAAGTCCCCAATCAAGCAAGCCAAAAGCCAAAGGTGACAGTGGCAAGAAACCAAAACTCCATCAGTGACAGAATGGAGAAAAAAACCTTGGGAGAACCCAGCCTCAGTCGGGGGGGCAGTTCTCCTCTGGCCAACGAACAAACAGTGTATGATTATGATTCAGGCAGCATTATAGGTCAGAAGTCAGATTGGATAAGAACATTCAGAATATTTTTCCAGTTCCATCCGGTTGAATCACGCCGGTATGTCGTACAATACATACCAAATAGCAATAAAATATGTACATCTGTAGCATGCTGATGTGTAACAAAAACTTGTGAGTGAAGCCTGCGCCCCATTAAAATAGTTGAAGGCGGCGGCTCTCCAAATAATTAGTCATGTATAATTATGTTTCAAGTTGTGTTTTGTGTTATAATGCGTTAAATATGAATTTTCCGATTATAGGCAAGGGTGAACCAACTCCAGGGAAAGTCTAATGAGATGCGCTTCCCATTTAAAAACACATTTAAATAGATTTCCTTAAAATAGTTTTAAGTTACTTGTCACCGCACAACCTACACATCCCAGCATAAACTGCTGATAAATTATTTATTAAAGCGTCCCCCCCTCCCCTTGGTTACTGGCCTGTTCTCAGGCAAAGATTATAAAGTCATTTGCAAATACAATGTGTCATTACAAGATTCAAACAATGTTGTGTTTCTCTCTGATCCTGATTTAAACAGGCACAGATGAAAGCATTCAAGGATAAAGAAGAATCGATGTCATGAAGATCAAAACTTGTACAGTGTGGGACATTGATCTGCTGAAGAATGTAGAAGCTTTAGGAAGGAGTAAATGACGTCAGACGTGTTCCTTGCAGTTCCTGTCTTTTTTTCTGTGAGAAAAACAACAAAGCATTTGTATGTTTGAATTTGTATATTGATGTAATTATCCTGATTATTATTTTATTTTATAGTACATTGAATTGTGCCAGTGCAAAAAAATTCTACTTATGAAGATAGTTGTTTTAAAATCATTCAAGTAATGCATTTTCAAATATAAAGACACATAAAGGTCTTGGGTTAATATTTATCAGCAGCATTTAAAATGTACAATACAACAAATAAGTGAGTTTAGTTGAAATTACTGGATTTTATGTTAAATGTTTTTAAGTGTTCCCGTAGTTCAAATGGTAAAGTGTGTCTATCAGTACCAATGTCATGAATTTTTTGTTGCTCAGACCCTCCACAGAATTACAGATTAGTCAAACATGAAAAATGTCAATCATGGATAATGTTTTTTAATCAAATAATTGTGACAGCTCATTTTCACCCAGAAACAGGTCTTGAAGTAATCTGCTCTAATCTTCTATCTGCTCGTCTCTGCAATAACTGCCTTTGTGTTACGAGTTCCTGAACAGTATAGCATTTTCTAAATACTCAATAACATTCTCTGTTGTTCACTAAACTAATTTAAACATGTTCACTTAAAAATAGTTTTCATGTCAAGATTGTGAACACACATCTTGCTCAATAACATTAAAAACAAACACTGTTAAACTGAATTTAAACACATCTCATTATTTTTCTGTTAAACACTTTTCAGAGTACATAAATTATCTGTCCAATTATGACTTGTATAGCCTACTCTTAATCAACTATGGCACTTTAATTGCTCTTTTTGTTACTAAATTGAGTTTTCATTAACTGGAATACCACCGCTGCGTACAACATGGCGGACACCAGCGAACTCCACGTGTGTTACTGAATTCACGTTACACTTAAATGATTCATTTACCCATCAAGATCACGAAATAAACACTACTGTGTATAATGTATTTTCATCTCTGTGCACAATACCAATTCTTGCGTCCAGTACGGACTTTCACTACGGCTGTTTCTGCTCACCCTATATCCACGAGTAATTCAAATACTGTTTTGTGCTCAAAGCCTCGTTACCACATCAAAATACTGATCAGAACTGTCCATGGACCCCTTTAACTTGTAATATACTGAGTTAGTCTTACCTGCAAGGAAAGATATGACAGTATAGTCAATCACATATGTAGCGTCTCAAATGTTGTGTTTTCTATCTGCTCGTCTCTGCAATAACTGCTGTTGTTACACGTTCCTCTTGATCAGAAATTGACGAGAGCTCCCCCTAGCAGTTTGGATAAATTATGCCTCTATATACACCTGAATAGATAACATTTCTTGCAGATTATTAAAGTAAGTAAACAGGAGCCCAAGATACACTTCGAGCACTTTCAGAAAATTACTCTGGATAAATTACCTCCTCTGAAAAGAAATATATAGCTCTCAAAATTTGTATATGGGGGGTCTTCCGTTTTTATGACTGTTCTTCATTACACTAGTGCCACACTCTCCCCCACAAAACTAAATTTCTCCTGACATTTCAAATGTAACAAAGCATATTCAAAAGTTTCTCAAAGGGGCAAATCCTCTTCGCTCTGAAGGGTTTTGCCTTGAGGCTCGAAAGGTGGTGCTCTTGGGTTGTGAGGCCTGCGATCCCCGATGGCTCCGTGATCCCCTTCTTGCCACTGGCAGGTAAGTACATACTCCTCCTCTGAGTCACTCTCAGAATTTACTGGAAGTGCTCTTTTGTCTCGGTTTGTCTTATCCCCCTTGTGATGTATTCCGATTGTTTTGTGAGCGAAGTCGATCAGGTTTCTCCCTTTCCATGGGCAGAAAGTCACAGGGCAGGAGAAGATTTCTGTGAATGACACGGCTTTTCCCTACCTGCTTTCAGGTCTCACCTCATATACAGGACAGGACACCTCAGCTTGTTTTCTCTCCTTAACCATATGTACTTGATCTTCCCAGTATGACCGTATCTTTCCTGGACCTCCCTAGGCGTCAAATTACAGATCAGGACCCGCTCACCAGGCTGAAGATCCCTCCCCTGAGCCTTCTGATCATAGTGAGCTTTCCAACAGGCTGCTACTTTTGAAGCAGTCTTTGCTGCAGTTTGGTACGCTTCACCCATCCTTTCCTTTCCAACGAGACATAGACCTGATAAGTGCCGGACACTTCATCCGCCTTTAGGTTGAAGAGAATGTCAATCGGTAAGCGAGGGGATCTTCCATACAACATGGGGAGAATCCTGTTGCTTCACTTCTTGTGCAATTGTAGGCATGAACCACTTTGGCCAAGGAATTCTTCCAGTCAACTTTCTCCTCATTCGTGAGTGTACGGAGCATGGACAATAGAGTACGATTGAATTGCTCCACTTGTCCATTGCCTTGTGGAGGGTAGGGTGTTGTGTGTTGTCCCTGGGTTCCACATAGTTCTTTCAGTTTTTAACAGTAATTTGTTGTCTAATTCTTTGCCCATGTCATGATGGACTTTACAGGGGAAACCAAACTTCAAAGCAAAATCATTGAAAAGCTTCTCTGCAACGTTCTTAGCAGATTTGTCTTTGGTTGCATAAGCCTATGCGAATCTAGTGAAGTGATCCATCACCACGAGAATGTATTCGAAACCTTGCTTTCCAGGTCTCCAAATGAATAAAAAAGTCTATTGTGACCATTTTGAATGGATGTGCGGTGTGATTTGGGGTTAAAGGTGCTCGAGTTTTTCTTACTGGCTGTTTCTTTTTCAGACACTCGCATACCTTGGTGTCAAAGTGCTCCACGTCTCTCTACATTCTTGGCCAGTAAAAGCGCTCTCGGACGAGGCAGAAGGTTCTCTCCACACCCAGATGACCCATCTTTTGGTGTAGTTCACTCAGAATCAGGGAGTGGTAACACTTTGGCAGGAGCAACTGTTCTCTTTTACTGGTTTTCCTATACAGTACTCCATATTCCCCCACACAGAGTTTGAACCTTTGTTTTAACAGCATTGCCACATCAGGATGTTCTGCTTTCACTGCCCCTCTACTTGGTCGTTGATCTTTTTCCTTGAATTTCACGACTTTCCCAATAATACTGTCAATCTCCTGAGCACCTTGAAGCTGGGCTGAGGTCAGTGGTGGACCCAGGTCACCTTGGTTGCACTCTCTCACGAGACTCAAGGCTTCTTAATGAATCAACCCTGTTCCTTGCGAGGGATTTTCACTCTCCACTACCACTCCCTCCACTAAAGCTTGAAGAACTTCTGGTTACATTTGTTCTGTGCACTGCTCCATTAAAAATCGTTCTCATAATCAAATCGTGTTCTTCTAATTCTTCTGAGGTAAATCCATGGTGCACAGCACAAACAGTCTTCCAAACTCGATTAAAAGCAGAGGAGTACTGAAGTCGCTGATTCTTTGTTTAGAGTTGATGAGGGCGTTTACAGCTCTGCGTTCCTTAACGTGGATATTTGCATGTGAACAGCTCTTCTGCGTGTGGGTGTGGTCACATTAGAGTTAATGAGCTTGGGCTGAAGAAACTGTTGCTTTCATACGGATTACTTAAACAGAGAATATTTGTTTTTGATATGATAAAAATGGAGACTTCAAGCTTTGTAAAGACAACTCTCAGGTGTGGGTGGCAAGTATTCGCTGAGTTACAGATCATTTTCGGTCACGTTTCAGAATGAACTTCACATTGAGAGAGACGACAGAACACGCATCATGTTTATTTTCTTTATTTTACGAAAAACGCAACATTTTGTTTTAATTATTAGTGTACACAAATAAAAGAAGACATTTAACGGTTTTCAATGATGTATAACACTTGCCTGTATGACAAAAATCGTTATTTGAGTCTCTTTTGCACTAAGAAAAAAGCGAGACAATCGTACCGGCGCGATAGCCGACCCCAGAGGGTTAAAGGTGGTTCTTGCACAGGTGGACAAACGCGAAATATGCTTGATGCTAGCTTTGTGATATATGCGAAGTTCGCCAAACATCACCATGATTTTGAGGCTGAAGAGGATGAAAACATGCAACACGATCTCATGAAAGTGGGTGTCTATACCACAAATTTTATTTCTCGTGCCATTTATACGCCAAAAATAGTTTTTGCGTGCATGATACTCACTGTAAACCCCTTGGGTAGGATTAGGGGTGTGAAGTGCGTGTGTATTACACGCCATAAAGTGCATATCATATGCACGTGAAAACTGCGTATCATATGCAGGCAAAAACTATCTTTAGCGTAAATTGCACGAGAAATAAAATTTGTGCTATAGATAGGCACTTTCATGAGATTGTGGCGGACTTTAACGAGGAGCAGAGGGTGTGACTATGACATAATAAGCAAGCCAACCTTTGATATGTTGTGTCAACGTGTGTCCACATTCCTCTCCTATGACGACACGACATTTCGTAGGGCCATTCCATCCCTTTACAGATGCGCGTCGGAATTGCTCTCGTCATTAAACCGCGAGTCAGTCCACTAGTGTAACAGTGTAAGCTTCTGTTATACGTCACATGCATCACACACATGACCCCCGTTGGCCAATAGTGAGCCTACGTGTGACGTAGCTCTACGCAGTCATACTAAGTTAACTGACTAGAGGCCCACAGAGAAGGAAATTAATAGTTGAAATAAAGTCGTTATTTTTGTTTGTTTTTGCGAACAAAAAGTATTCTCGTCGCTTGATAAACTTAGGATTAAGCCACTGTTGTCACTTGGACTATTTTAACGATGTCTTTAATAACTTTTCGGGGCTGGCAAGTTTCAATCCCTTAGAAGCCTATGGAGGAGTGATCCAGCTCTCAGATTTAATCAAAAAATCTTAATTTGTGTTCCGAAGATTAACGAAGGTCTTACGTGGTTGGAACAACATGAGGGTGAGTAAATACTGACAGAATTTTCATTTTTGGGTGAACTATCCCTTTAAGGGCCACCAAACTACTCAAGATGCTCAAGTCTCTACTACTTTTTAATTCTGAGATAATATAGACAGTCGACTGAAAAAAGTTGGAATTACTTTTACCATTTAGGTTAGCCTACTTTGTACAGACGTTAGCGTTAGCCAGCTTAGTGCTATATGGATTTGTGTAAGATCTGACATGAACACCTGCAAGATAGAAATATGGCTCAAACACGTATGGATTGTTGTGGATACAGCAGATGACGTGCATTGCTATGGATTATATCTTCCATGGATTATATCGGAGCCAAGTGAGGCGAGTGTCAGCGTCAACGTTAGCGATACGTGACAGATTAAACTTAGCTAGCTCCGGGCTGTCACTGACATTGACAGACCTGAATCATCGCCCTGAACGAAAATAACAACATTTATGACAACCTAATAATTAATTATTAGTAATAATTAATCTATTAGCTTGCATACCATCTACGTATGGCTTGTTTACCTTGCTTTGTTTCTGATTGCGTACTTGGAGCAGTTTGTCTGGCCAGCCTAGTGGTGGCATGTTGTTCTCGCAAACTAGCTGAATTAAGCAGAATGCAATCGAAAATGTATCATGTTTTTAATCAAATTCATCATCATTTTTGGTATGTTCGTACCTTGCTCTTGATGTCTGCGTTTCAAGGCCATCTCCACCAACATTTTTCCACGGGAGTAATGGGCCATTACGCTATCACAGAGTAATAATACAAACAAGAACTCAGCAGTCTACACTTTATTTCAAAGATGTGTCGTGTGTATGTTACGTGGTTGGTGACAATTAAAGAGCGGCAAACTTTGACAGTATGACAAAGCCAGAGTACAGTAACATCACAGCGGCACAGTAACATTTTAACAGTCAAATCAGTGTACATGTTTTTGTTTTTTGTTGGTTGGTGGTGTAATTGTACTACACACCTTGAGGGGGCAACAAGGAGTAATACTCTCAGGCATAAAACGGGTGTAGAGAGTAGAAGTGGTAGATTTGTAATGGAGGAATAAGCATGCCTTATGAATCCAAACGATCAATAGTCCTGATTGGGAAACTAAGAGTTTGATGCTCAATCGGAAGTAAACATTGTTTATTTTATTATGTTGACTGGTTTATGTATGAATAGTTATTTGCCTAATGTGATGATTTTGTTTTGTAGAAGGACTTCACATTCTGTGGGGTTTGTCCTTCTGTCGCTCATGCCTGGTTGGGTTTGTTTGAAACTCTATGAAATGAGTTTAGAAGCCATATGTCTTCCCGCTCGGATCCTGAAATTGGATTATACCCGCACGGCTGTGGATCATGAAACTGAATTATACCACTTATGTGATTTTGGATCAACACTCAGGTTGACACTGGGAAGATGTGGGATTTGTATTCTTGGACCTGAGCTTTCATGGACATTGAATTATATAGTCTGGTCAATGAACTTTCAACGTGATTATCCTTGGCATCGTCACCTTCGTCATTATCATCATTCAAAAACAGATAAGACTTCAATTTATATGTTACTGGTTATTGAGTGAAAAAAAAACTGTAAGATCTTTTGTGTCCATGAAAGGGTTTTGAAAAATAAAAGAAAATTGCAATGAATGAGAAGTATTTCTTTATTATTTTCTGCATGTCACAGATTGAACACAGAATAAACATTTCCTGTGTACCTCAAAAAACATATAGTTAGTGAAACCCACCCTATAAAAAACAGATTTATAACTAATTCTCTTGTGAGGTTAAGGAAGCAGTTATAATATCTCTCTTGATGTTAGGCTAAACAAAGTCAGAACACCTTAACTCAACTTCAGTGTACCGCAACAAAGGCTAAGAGCCATAACAACTGTTGCGGCATTCTGCTGTGGTTTCTCGTATGGTTTTGGAAGTTACGGTTGTCATAGCCCTTTATTTTCTAGTTAAAACAATCAAATTGACTCAAAATATTTATTCACATGATAAAGGAGGTCTCAGATACCCCAAAAATTACATTAACTCATTTTTGACCAAGCATGATGACGTTTTGCCTTTGTAGGGCAGTATGGCGACCTGGAAAGAGCCACCCAAATTTTATTTAACAAGTCATGCAAGTACTCCTTGACCCCATCATGAAAGGGTTTTGGGACCGACATATACATTTTCTGCACTGGCCTTGTGTCATGAAGTGTAATGTGCATCTTCAAGGATGGAATGCAACCAATGTCGTCATCGTTGTAGGCAAAAGCTTGACCCTCATCTCTCAGTACATTTCTCAAATCTTCCTGTTGAGGTTTTGTGAGATGGTTCAGATTCTCAGGTGGGTCCCGTTCCAACTGTGGTTATTTGCCTCTCGAATTATCAGTGGTCTTTTTAATGGCTGACTCACAATTTTGAGCTTTCCTTACCGGGGAGTTCACGGGTCCAGTTGGCTGAGCTGCCACAGGATAAACTGTTTTCACAGGCTGTAAGTGACCCAAAATGGGGTTTCTCTGCAGGGTGATGTTATGTTTTGCTGCATTTACAATCGATATTGGTATACACTGATAAAAAATACCTGTAAATTTTACAGTAAAATACTGGCAACAGTAGTTCTGTAATTTAATTTACAGTATTTCCCTGTATTCTTGAATTACAGTAAATAGCTGTGTTTATTAAATTGTTGTATTTTTTTTTTACAGTAACTTGAGTGTATTTGTATATCGAGACGAAGTACGTAAAATGTAGTATATTCAATATATTTTTCTGATTGCTGCCTATTAATGACTGGCAGCTGAATTCTACATTTTAACTATTAACTGCATACGTTCTAAACTATTTTTAACTGCATAAAGTGCTGTAGAATGTATAACTTAATTCACCTAACAAAAAAAAAACTTACTTGTTAATCTTGAAAAACAGTTCAAATTTTAATTAATATATAACTTACAAATCTGAAAGAAAATATTGTCAAAAACTTTACCCCAAATTATTGTCATATTACTTTGTATTATTAAAAAAATAATAATAATTAATGTACATTAAGGGTTAATTAAAGGGTTAGTTCACCCAAAAATTAAAATTCTGTCATTAATTACTCACTCTCATTTCATCCCAAACCCGTGAGACCTTCGTTCATCTTCAGAACACAAATGAAGATCTTTTTGATAAAATCAGAGAGCTTTCTATCCCTCTATAGAAAGCTCTATGATTTCATCAAAAAAATCTTCATTTTTTGACAAACAGCGGGACACGTAAGCTCTTAATGCCCTGACAGGGCAAAGGAAGCCCGCATCCTTTTCCTCATTGTACACCGGCAGGGCAGACAGGGAGATAACCTGAGCCCTGAATGGTGTGTTGAGGGACTTGGGCACGTATCCGTGCCTGGGTTTGAGTATGACTTTCGAGTCATTTGGCCCAAACTCCATACACGTCGCGCTTACTGAGAGCGCTTGTGAATCCCCTACGTGCTTCACTGAAGCGAGAGCCACCAGAAACGCTGTCTTGAACGATAAATGTTTCATGTCTGACAGATGGATTGGCTCGAACGGGGCACCTTTCATGGCTTCCATCACCGTAGAAAGCTCCCACATGGGGACCGAAGGGAGTCTGGGAGGGTTTAGCCTCTTAGCTCCTTTAAGGAAGCGGATGACCAGATCGTCCTTCCCCATTGACTGGCCAGTGGCTGGTTTGATAAACGCTGCTATGGCCGCCACATAAACCTTGAGCGTGGATGGGGTTCTGCCCTTATCCAGTAGCTCTTGAAGGAAGGAGAGTACTTCCGTAACTCCACAGTCTGGGGGTGAAAGGCCTTGAGCTTCGCACCAGCCAGAGAACACAGACCATTTTGAGGAGTAGAGTCGCCTAGTAGACGGTGCTCTAGCCTGCATGATCATGTTTAACACTCCCTCCGGGAGGTTAACGGGTACCCTTTGATGGCCCATGCATGTAGGGACCACAGCTCCGGGGCGAGGATGCCAAATTGAGCCCTTGGCCAGGGAGAGGAGTTCTTTCCTCAACGGTATTGGCCATTGGGCAGTGCTGGTCAGCTGCATCAGAACTGGAAACCAGCCCTGGTTTTTCCAGAGCGGTGCCACAAGCAGCACTGAGCATCCGTTTTCCCTGATTCGGTCCAACACCTGAGGCAGGAGCGAGACGGGGGGAAAAGCATAGAGCGGGCAGCGGGGCCAGACGTGGGCCAGCGCATCTCTGCTCTTGGAGAAAAACTTCGGACAATGAGCGTTTTCTTGGGACACAAACAGGTCAACCTGCGCTCTGCCGAATGTCTCCCACAGCAGCAGGACCGTCTGCGGATGCAGAGACCATTCTCCTGCTGGAATATTGTTTCGGGACAGTCTGTCTGGTCCCAAATTGAGGTGACCAGGCACATGTGCTGCACTTAGTGAGAGCAGATTGTGCTGAGCCCAGATCAGGAGGCGTTCCGTAAGCCTGTAAAGGTTTCTCCAGTAGCAGTTTTAACATTAAGTGACATGGGCATCTGACGAACACAAGCCAATGGCACATGTCACTATGCGTATTGGCACATCCGGTGGCACATCCGGTCTCCACTGGCATGTGCCAGTGGATAGCAGAGTATGTGAGCGGAGTGGAGCGGCAACAATTTCCCCTCCGCGCTCCAAGCATTTAATAATCACTCCGCTCCAGCTCCGCTCCGGGTTCACCATTTACCGCTCCCGCTCCTCTCCTCGCTCACTGATATCAGAAACACCGCTCCGTCTTCGCTCCCCGAAGAAATTGCGAATGAAGTATTTAAGTATGCTTTGAAATCTCACAAAATTTCTCCTCATCATATTATATAGGCATATTAAATAAAAATAAATAAAAAACAACATTAGGAGAATAGTTTCAATGTGGTTTATTGGATAGTGTGCAAACTTTTCCTATGCCATGCTATGCTTATTAGCCTACATGGTTATCAGCATTAAAAGTTAAATATCATTGCTGCTTTTTGCAGAGCACATTTTGTTTGGAAAGAGGAAAATAACTACGTTTTCATCAGTTATTTTATCTACGGGTCGCTACATTTCTTACAGATTTCTGCTCATTCGAAATCAAATAGGCTACCGACAGCACTGTAAGATTACATTTGTTTGAATGCAATGCATTAGTGAGAAAGCGATTGCGTGTGTGAATAAGTGTTACCTGTTTAAAATGTGCTTTCACCCGATCCAGCCTGATCTCATGAAAGTGCGTATCTATAGCACAAATTTTATTTCTTGTACCATTTACAAAAATAGTTTTTGCTTGCATAGCCTATGATAAGCAGTTTTCGCGTGCATATGATACACACTTTATGGCGTGCACGTACTTCACATCCCTAATCCTAACCAAAGGGTTTAGTGTGTTTCATTTGCACGCAAAAACTATTTTTTGGCGTATAAATGGCACGAGAAATAAAACTCGTGCTATAGATACGCACTTTCATGAGATCGTGTTGCCCGATCATATTCAGTAGGCTTGAGAACCTCCCGCAGCCACTTATGTCCATCGGCGTCATCATAACCTTCACATTTTTTTCTGATTTGAGTTATCCATCTGTATCATGCTAGCGTAATGTGTTTAACGTGTGAATCCTTACTAAAAATGCAGTTCTATAATGAGCCGTTCGCATGAATTGTACTCGTGATGGAGCGGTAGTGGAGCGCTCTCGGAGCGAGTGAAAACCACGACGCTCCGACTTTTAAAAAATCCGCTCCGCGCTCCATTCAAAATCACATCGCTCCACTCCTCGCTCCGCTCCCACTCCACTCCGCTCACATACTCTGGTGGATAGTGACATGTGTCACTGACATTATTGGCATGTGCCAGTGGATAGTGACATGTGTCACTGACATTATTGGCATGTGCCAGTGGATAGTGACATGTGTCACTGACATCGCGGAACACTGACACTGTCGCGGAACAGGTTGCCGTCTTGTGACACCACAGTAGTGATTGACAGATGAGCTGAGCAGCTATACTGACGTAATTGTGAAACAAACGCCTATATAAGTGATCTTTTTTAAATATATGTCAATTTAACGTTTTAAAGTCAGTATTTTTTCTCAAACATGTCAGTGTGACACATCAGTAGCCTATCTGAGTGGCATAAGCCACTGAATGTTAAATATGTAATGCCAATGTTGTTGATCACGCAAACTGCCCATCCTAGGAAACGCAACAAATAAATCAGAAGTTACTACGAATAGCGCATTAACAGTCGCATCCGTTACTGTAACCTTTATTTTTGCATGATGCTGCATGCACGCCAGTAGGTGTCAGTAAGTCCACACTGGGCAGCGCAAAATAAGCTAAAACTTGCGACAGTTGAGGAACATCTACGGGTGGTGTATTTGCTATGTGTAGGCTATTTGTAATTTGTTTGAGTAGCAACTGTACAGTAAGAAGGTAGCAAAAATTTAATTTAAATAAACGAGTAATCAGAGTCTCTAAAACTTGTGACATGTGTTAGTGGATAGTGGCATGTGCCAATAAAACTTGTGAATTGTCGATGGATGCTTCATGTGACATTGTCGCGGTACATGTCGCCGTATGTTATGACACTCCAGTAGCGTAGACGCTGTATACCGGAGCATTATGTAGATGTGACATTATGACATCTACAGAAGGAATACATGTTCAGATTTATAAAAATTGGTTTATTTCTTATTACATAATTGCTTAAATGTATTTGTAAAAGATGAGTATAAGCAAAAACATAAAGTAATCAGAGTCTGAAATCAATATAAATAATTAGTAAATCATTTATTTATATTTTATAAATTAGTAAATACTTTTTTTATATTTTATAAATTAATTAGTAAATAATTTACTTACATAAATTATAGCTCAATAATATTGATTTATATATATATATATATATATATATATATATATATATATATATATATATATATATATATATATATATATATATATATATATTATAAATTATCCACTAATTATTTATATCGGCATCAGACTCTGATTAGGCTACTTGTTTTTATTTATTTCATTTTTGCTACCGTCTTACTGTACTTGCTACTCAAACAAATGACAAGTACACCACCCGTCATACCTGTCAAGTTTTGGATTTGAAAATAAGGGAAATTTTCCGGCGCCCACCGCGAGCAGTCCCACCACCCCAACCAAGCTCCAGTAACGTTATCCGTTACATTTTAAGACAAGTGTTATAACTTAAATGAAAACACAAAAGGGTATATATGAAGAGCATTTATTTTAAAGGCTTATTTGCATATTTTCTGTTCATTTAACATTGCTTGTCTCTACATTTACATTTTATTTTCATCCCACACATTCTTTTCATTTCATATTGCTTTTCTTTTACAGTTTTTCTTTACATGTCACATAACTTTTCTTTACTCTTTTAGTGAGTTATTGTTCAAATTTGTTGCAGACTTTGCATTCTTTAACCTGTTAGGCTGCAACCCCACTTTTGAAAAATCCTCAGAAATGGCATACCCAAACTGAAACAGATAGCCTACAGTTCATAAACACTTTGCACTAAAATCACAAGTATGATCTCATTTGAAAGCTGACACCTGGCAGTTTATTGTAAATGTAGAATTAATTATTGTCATAATGAAAAAATAGTTAATAGCTACAAAGTTTTGTAAAGTTATTAGAAATTTATTTTGTATGAAACATCTTCAAAGTTTCTGAGAATACAATAGTGGTCAAATACTGAAACTTGAGTGTTATATATTTTTAATGATGTATAGTTTGTCAAGGTAATAACATTAAATCTGATAGAAATATTTAAACAAAATACAAAAATTTTAATAAAAAAAAAACGCACTGGCAATGGTTAACAGGTTTTAAGATGCTAAAGTCGCAGTTACAAAATGCGTGACTGTCCCCTACCCTGCTCCTCTTCAGAAAAGTAAATTCGCTGTCCCATTGATCGCGGTATTTACATGAGGATTTTGGTTTTGTGGCAGGAGTGCCTTCCGTCTTTGTCGTAGCGTACATCATCCGTCTCCGATTTTTTTTCTTTTCCCCCCCCCGCGTTGTCACTCATCATTCACTTGTTTCACTTGTCGTTGACCTCACACACTAACCTCGCGACAACTGCCCCCTACAGTACCAACAGTACCTGTAGTAGGCTACTGCAGGTGGCAGTTATTGCGTGGCTAGTGACAGAGCTCAGATTGGGAATGTTTTTTTTTTTTTTTTATCCGCCCGGCCCATTATTATTTTTTAATAGCGCAGGTTAAAATACGGGAGATTTACGGGAAAATACTAATACGGGAGAACGGCGGGAAAGAAGGGTTAAATACGAGACTTTCCGGGCCAAAACGAGATACTTGACAGGTATGCCACCCGTAGATGTTCCTCAACTGTCGCAACATGTCACGAACTGACATGTTTGAGAAAAAAAATAGGCTATTTATATAGGCGTATGTTTCACAATTACGTCAGTATAGCTGCTCAGCTCATCTGTCAGTCACTACCGAGGTGTCACAAGACGGCAACCTGTTCCGCGACAGTGTCAGTGTTCCGCGATGTCAGTGACACGTTGTCCACTGCCATCATTTCCAGACAGTTTATGTGTAGGAGCTTCTCTCGTTCTGACCACTGGCCAAAGAACGGTCTGCCCTCGAGCAGCGCTCCCCATCCCGAGGTGGAGCCGTCCGTGGACACCACCTTTACGCTCGAGGGAGTTCCCAGGTTTACACCCGACTGATACCAGTCGGTTGCTTTCCACGGTTTCAGGGCTAGGACGCATTTCTGATCGACCTTGAGGCGAAACAGACCAGAGTCCATCTGGATCCTCTCGGAAATGTGCCAGGATGAGTTTAATCACAAGGGGTCCAACTTCTTCCTCTTCGCTGGACAAGACTTTCTTGACCACATAATTTCTGGGTTTGCTCTTAAAGAAGTCAACGAGAACTTTACCATACTCTTGTATGGCCTGGTTAAGCCTTTTGTGGATGGCGATACTGTTAAGCTCCTCAAAATGTGCATATATATGCTTTTGCACAAACAGGTATGGCCATTTGCTTTTGAGGTCTTTGATAGGAGGTGCTTGTGTGTCATTGATGTCCTTTCTTTGCAAATAGTAAGTTTCCTTCATTAAGGCACAAACATCCCCCTGTCAGCTCCACTTTTTCCATATTGCTGGTACAAAGTCTCTAAAGTTTTTCTTTTTTCCTCAAGTACATCATCAGAATTTGCAAGCGGAGGCTCAGGCTGCCATTATGCACATCTGTATGTGGCTGTTGGTTCTCTGCATTGCATTCTCTCAGGTGTGTCAGATACCCCCCTGATCCGTCGCCTGCGTGTTAAAGTATTATCTTTATTGACGTGTTCTACACAGGTTTTTATTTGTTTCAAGAGAGAGTAGTATCCAATTTCATTTCTTTCTTGAGCATCATCAAAATCAGAAAAGCTCTTTGGATACTGTTTGACAATTTTGAGAGCAACAGCAAGGCACTGTGCTTTGCTTGGATTCTTTTCATGTTTCATAATTTCATCAACAATGATGCGAATCATTTTGCGGCGATCAGGGGGGAGTGGTCTCTTTCTATTTGCTACTGCAATGCATAATTCGCTCGGCATTTGGTTCCAAGGAACCTGAAATGACTCGGGCCAAGTAACTGAAGAAAGGCTTGGTGGGCTAATTGTGTCTAAGGTGACAGTGGAGGAAGGCGGAGTTGTTGTTGGAGGGACATCACTAGATATATTGTGTTCTCCAGCTAATAGAAAAAGAAAATACATCATCAACAAGTCAGTGTTATGTAACTGTGCTAATATATCTGTTATCAAAAAATATACTTTATACTGTATATATACAGAATGTCAAAATAACCTCTGTTAAAGCTGTCTAGCAGTTTGTGAATCTGGATGGGTGGGAGTAAATCAGACAGGTCCACTCCAGACACCCCCTCTACATACTTTAGATCATCTGTGCTCTCCACACCCCAGCTAATAAGTCTCTGCATCAACTGTTCCTTCTTTTCTTCAAGAAGACCAGGAAGCGCTTTGGAAATGACCTTTTTTACTTCCTCCCCCACAGTTGCAGACATCATTCTAGAGAAGGAAAAGAGTGGTGAAGAGCAAGCACTGACAGGCCACACAATTTGTACTTGGGCAAGGGATAATAGTCTAATAGGTTTTCTTGGCTGACACAACACAGCCTTTTTGCAGGTTTCTCAGAAATGCAATGAAGGCCCTGATCAATAAAAGTTGAAGAGTTATATCGTTCTGTGATGAAGTTGACGCAATCTCCTTGAATAAGAATGGCTTTTATTTTGCCAAATACAATTCCATCATCAATTTGATCAAGCACAAGACATTTTTTTTTGTATTTAGTCCTTTTCACTTTTGCTTCATGTGAAATTAGTGTGTTTGCCTTGACAGTTAAGGTGTGAAACAGCTTCTCTAATATCGTCATTATAATCGGATGGGCAAAAATCTGTTCCTTTTTCAACAACAACATGGGGTGGGAACAGACTACCAGCACTTAAGTAAGCTTGAAATAGCTGATGCCTTTCAGCAAGAGTAGAGCAAATGTTCTTGAAATTGTGCAACTTTCTTGAACACTGCTTAAAATGTGTGTTTGCTTTCAAATCTGAGGGTCCAGAGATGAATGAGTGGCCCAAACTGGACTGTTAGTTCTGGATAATGGGTAACATAATGGTGTTTTGGTCTCAGAGGATGGTCAGGAAATAGTTTCTTTCGAAAATACATGTAGTCCTCAATCATTACCTTTAAGTATGCGATCTGTCCAGAAGAAATGGCAGGTGCACAGATGAACTCTCCCATCTGTCGGAGCTGCAAAACAAGTTGCCACACATCATTATCAGCTGGGTCCCTTATTTTATCTCCTATTAACACCGGTAGCAATCTCAGGAAACACCAGTTCTGAACAGCATGCCCTCCAAGTTTATCACTCCCAGAATTTCTCACGCATGGCTTATCATGTGCATCATTGCCTAGGTATCTAAATTGATTTACCCTTCTATTCAGTTCCACATATGTAAACTGTTTCTCAACTCTGACCAGATGTTTTATGTACAGAGCCAAATCATAAGACACAACACCTTCAAAAAGATCATGTCCAATGCATGGAGGCAAGCTAGGCTGGCACACATGGTAATGTAATAAGTCATTGAACAGTGAGTCAAATTTGACCCCTTTTTTAAGGTGCAAATCTTCTGCTTGGATATTACCTTTATATGAATGCACAGTCCTGCTTGGCCCCTTGGCCAGTGGGTCTGCCACAAATGTTGGTCGATCAATTTCACAAAATCTGCAAAAGAAGGAACTGGTGCTGAAATTTCAACAAAACCTCCTATAGCATGTGAGCCTAGATTATCTCCAGAAATGGCACACACAATTGCTTTCCTAATGTCACCACTGGGCATGTGGATGCCACTCACTTCAAGGTCTTTAAGATCCTTTACCAACTGCCCCATCACCAAATCATGTCCGAAGAACTTGAAATCTTGCTCTCTGCAAAGAAGAACAAGTTGCATATGGTCAGTGTTTGACCGATTATGAGGCAAAATGTCTCCTAAAGTGAGATAGACTGCCAGCACTTTGTGTTTTTTCTTTCCTGAACCTAATGGATTAACTACTTCAAATGAATCCTGATAGAGAATCAAGCCCAATGACATGGGATCTGACCTAAACAAAGCATTTTCTGCAACTACTTTTCCATCCCAAATGTCCTTAAAAACATTGCTGTCGTGAACTTGCAAATGGGTGTTGCTGTGTTGCTCCAGCATCTACTCACTCTTGAAAAGACTAGCAAGTGTTTTTTTTATTGGAATGTATTGGGCAAAACATTCATTTCCTGCTTCATTGTTCCCTAAACAAATGGGAACTGGCTCAATGTAGTTGAAGATCTGTTTTCAATATCCGTGTGTTGCAAGTGTGGAGAAGATCATCCACTTTAATTTCATCTACCACTCTTTCTATGTCCGTCTCAGGGACTCCAAGTAGAATCAATTTTTCTTTTAGTTTATTCAGCAAATTTGACAGGCTCATGTCATGTATCTCCTGGAATCCTTCAATGACCGCTTGAATAACAGACGCAGGAAGCAACAACTTTGCCTGCAACTTAAGGTAAAATAGGGACAGATTTTTTAGAAACATCACATCATCTACATGATCTGGGCAAATCTCATCTACAGTCATTTGATTTGAGTTAGCAGCCTCACACCTGTCCTCAGAATGGACCAGAGAGCTTCCTTGGCTTGCACCTGTTATCTGAACAATGGTTTCAATTAGACTGTGCTCTGTCTTTCCTTTGACATCTTGATAAATGTGATGTGGTCATTGACAAGACAGTATATGTCTTTTTGCACTGTTTAAATGGACAAGTTAATGCTGTGCCCTCTTTCAAATGGGCTTTTAGATGTAAAAAAAAACAGTCAAATCCTCACAATGCGACATTCAATGTGACATGTCAAATCAGTAACGTTACTAACGTTACCTGCCACAGCTACAGGTTGTCTCTCATTATGATACCGGTATGAGTGTGATTTGAATGCATTAAAGCTTTTGAACACCAAACTGCAGTTAGCTATTCCACACTTAAAAGTTGCATTTGGCAAATATCTGTGTAATTTCATGTGCCTTACATAAGACATAACGGTCTCATATTCATGTGAGCAAAACTGACAGATCATCTTGAAACTTATTATTTTGGATGCTAACTACCCTTAATTTCCACACTCAGAAAACAATGCTATCTGGAGTCAGACATTAAAATACAATGGATAGAAGGAACAAGGTGTGAAAAAAGTGCGCGCAAGCGCTCAAAAAAAGTGCGCGAAAAAAGTGTGTGGGACTTTAAATGCATTTTAAACCGTTAAATGCTCTACACAACATGCATCATTGCTTAATATGTCTAAACATTAGACTAAAATATGTTTTAAATGCTAATTGGCACTATACCTGATATAATTTCCAACTGACGCACACAAAAAAAGAATCTCACACTTCAAATAATAAATTGTTAATAAACTGTTTTAAGTCACTACTCTACAGCCAACAAATGCAACAGCCAACGAAATATTTAGAAAATTACCTCTAATGCTAACTGGAACTCCTTGCACTGCCCTCTCAACTTCCCAACTCAACTGCACTAACGCAAATCGACAACTGAGACCAGATTAGAGCCAGATTCAGAAGCGCAATAAAAAAAATAATGAAAAGAAAAACATTCTACAACTCCAATAAGTCAACTCGATTGTTAATAGGTCAGCGTCGCGCATGATCAGTTCATTTGTTCATGTGTCACCACACTGGTAAAATGTCTTGTGCGATAAAACAAACACAAATATCTGTAAATTTAAAAAGCATATTACCATATATTATAAATGAACTATACAATACACTAACATTACCTGGCTGAAGATAACAAAGTCACACAAATCCACACCTAGCTGGTTAAGGGGGCTTTCACACTAGCACTTTTGGTGCGCACCCGGGTCCGAATGATGTCAGAGTTCGGTTCGTTTGGATAATGTGAACGCTGTCTTCCGAACTTGGGTGCGCACCCGCGAACCGTACTCTGGTCCGCTTAGGGTGCTTTCACACTTGGTTCGATTGCCTGTTCCGAACCAGAGTTCGATTGCTCCCCCCTCCCCTGCCCCCGGTAGACTGTGTTCACATTATATTATTTGTATCCGAACCGCGGTATGCTTGCGTCATCAAGCTGCAGCTGGCGTAATCTTGTTGCTTGGTAACCAATATTTAGTAAATGTCATGTTTATTGCTCGGTAGCTCGATCCGGTTTGTCATCACGAGGTAGGCCCATGTTATTTAGCTATGCGTGTAATGTGCGAATCGGTGGGCGGGTCTAAAGTAGCCGTGTTGAAGTAGGCGTTGATCTTCTTCAGCGGGGGTGGTGTTTTATCCTCTTTCACGTCATAGTTCCCCACTTTGAAAAACGAGTCGTTTGCTGAGCCTGGTGTCAATAAAAGCATTTATTGGACTAACAAGGACGTTTTCAGTTCTGAAATTTACAGGATATTCTTATAATATGATGACCTCTTAGATGTCAAAAGCTCAAGGAAAATTTGATTTCTCAGTTCATCACCCCTTTAAATACACTTAACTCTGCTCTTGGATGAATGCAGGGCGGAGCGACGTGGTCGCCAGGGGGAGCCACAGCGACCACTGGTCAAGGCTCGCCCCCCCCTGCTGCCCCCCCCCCCCCAACCTCACGGCCCCACCCCCAGTCTGAGGAGGGGGAAAATACATTTAATAAAAAAAAAAACCTCCTGAACAGAAATGGTCTAAAGGAAGCTGAAATGTATGCATTTTTTTTTTTATCAAGTCATTTGTCACTTACGCTACAAGCCCCGTATTAGCGACATGTTGGGTCACGCCCCCATCAACAGAGCAAGACATTACGTGCCTGCATTCTGACAGCGTTAATGGAGACTAGCAGCTAACCGGATACCACTGTAACTAACAGGTGAGTAAGTTGGTGATTTTAGAAAGCATAATTGAAATGATAAGATCATATAGTTATCTTCTCACTCAGTTTAACCCTCTGGGGTTGGCAAACGCGTTTTGCTCGATTTTTTTCACATAGCAGCAAAATAGACTTAAAATACTCCGTCCTTTTTGGTCATACAGACTTAAGAGATATGAAAAAAATTAACAGTAAAATGTCTTCTTTTTTATGTGTCCAATTACAATCAAAATAAAACATTGTGCTTTTGTAAAATAAAGAAATAAAAAGGGTGTGCTTTCTGGCTCTCCGTCACCGCAAACTTTTTTTTTTTGAGCACGTCTAAACTTAAACAAAACTCAGCGAATACTATTCACCGAGGCATGAGCAATATATCTTTATAATCATTTAAGTGTGTACTTTTAAATGATCTAATTCATAACAAAAACAAATATTCTCTGTTTATGTAATCCATGAAAAGAGAGTGATGTCAGTCGTTCTCATTTCAGCTCATTATAGTTTATTATCTTTTAATGTGACGCCCACGGAGAGCGCGCGCTATTCAAACGCAAATGATCTGAGGCAACACATGCAAACGTGTCAACGCCCACAACTCGGTAAAACACACCAAGTTTAATCAGATTACAGTACTTTACGTCGCCTTGCGAGGCTGTGAGGAATAATCCTGGGAAATTTACCTCAGAAGTGCTGGTTTAAATTCATTTTGAGGAGCAACGGCTCCATCTGAGAAGAATAGTAAGTTTTTTTATTATTGTTCTAATTGCGACATCCTAGTGTAAATGCAAAAAGACTGTTTAAATATGAATCGCGTGTATGTGTGTGAATGAATGGCACAGATGTGCTTTTTTCAGTTGTGCGCTGTTGTTTACTAGCCTACAGATCGCAAAAAGACTGTTTAAATGATTTATTTAAAATAAGAATCGCGTCTGTGTCTGAATGAATGAACAGCTTTTCTCGTGAGTTTCTTTTTATATATATTCTTTTTATTTAACATTTTAGTTATTTCAAACAAAACATACTAAAACAAAAAAACAAAAACACAGCACAGAAAACGATATAAATAACCATATCTATGGGCATGTGGACAATTTCCATTTTACATACAGCATCTCGTCATATGGTTGTACATACATTATATCCATTTGGTGTTTACGGCCTTTTAATCTTCAGACACTTTAAAATATTCTCCCATTTTTTAAACAGGTGCAATTTACCATTGAGACAATACCTCAATCTTTCTAGAGTTACAACTTCAGATATCAGAGACTTCCACCTCTGAGTAGAGGGGGCGTCGTTTACCAACCCATTTGGTCATTATAGCCTTTCGAGCCAGCATCAGGAGAAACTGAACAGTCTCTTTGTGAGCTCTCAGATGGTCAGGTATAAGCCCCAGTAGGCACATGAGTGGGTTGAGTGGGGCTGTCTGTTCTATCACCAAACTGATTTCACTGCATACTGCCTGCCAAAATACCTTGATGTTCTTGCACTCCCAAAGACAGTGATATCTAGTGCCCTTAGCTAAGTTACATTTAGGACAATTCGGAGAAACACCTGGAGTGTACTTACTGTATATATAAGGTGATATGTAAACATTATGTAGAATATTGAACTGCATTTCTTTGTATCTATTACAGATTGATATTCTAGAGGGCAGTATTACTATTTCCTCCCACGACTCAGAGTCAATTGACACTTTAAGCAGCATATTCCAAGTTGTTCGTAAGTGTTTCAGTTTGTCTACCATTAGATTCTGTAACTCAGAATAGAATCTAGACACAAAACGTCCACGTTTCCGACAGTCCAGTAGAGTTTTTTCAAGCAAGTAACAGTTCGTTGGTAGCTCCAGAGATCCAGTTTTTGATTTTACGTAATGCCTGATCTGGAGATACTTGTAGAAATCGTTAGCAGGTATATTATATTGAGATCTTATATCTTCAAATGTCTTGAATTTACCTTTGTCCCACAAATCATACATTCTCCTAATACCAGCTTCTTGCCATGACTTGAGATTGAGACCAGCGCCCCCTTCTGATAAATCTGGGGTATCTACCAGAATTACAAGAAAGTTAAGAGCCTTGGACTTCCCAAATAGTTTCTTCAAAATACTCCATGTCTTGATAACATTATTAATTAGGTAATTGTCTTTAAGGCAGTTCTCTTACACGTTTATCTAATAAGTTTATAAGACAGAAGGGTTGACTAATTACTTTTTCAATCTCAAGCCAAGGTGTCTCATCATGTTCAGCTGCCCACACTGAAACAATTCTAGCATGAATAGACAATACATAGTTCTCAATCTTTGGTAAGCCCCACCCACCCTGTTGTTTTGGAAGTTGTAAAGTATCCATTTTAAGCTTAGGTTTTCTGCCTGCCCAGATAAAGTCTGATATCAATTTATTAATGTCCTTAAGATCATTTGGATTCAAAAACACAAAAAGCATTGACACTGGATAAGAAATTTTTGGAAGTAGTACCATTTTAGTAAGGTTAATCCTACCAAACCTTGATAAAGGAAGCTTTTTCCAACTTGTAACTTTTTCGTTTATGTGACTAATTAAAGGATTGATGTTTTCCGCATAAAGCTGACCAATTTTAGGTGTGATTTTTATTCCTAGATACTTAAATCCTTTAGGTGCCCAGCGGAAAGGTTTAACATAAGCAGGCTCGAACTGACCACTGTTTGTTAAAGGGTTAGTTCACCCAAAAATGAAAATGATGTCATTAATGACTCACCCTCATGTTATCCCAAGCCCGTAAGACCTCCGTTAATCTTCGGAACACAGTTTAAGATATTTTAGATTTAGTCCGAGAGCTTTCTGTCCCTCCATTGAAAATGTATGTACGGTATACTGTCCTTGTCCAGAAAGGAAATAAAGACATCATCAAAGTAGTCCATGTGACATCAGTGGGTTATTTAGAATGTTTTGAAGCATCGAAAATACATTTTGGTCCAAAAATAACAAAAACTACGACTTTATTCAGCATTGTATTGTCTTCCGGTTCTGTTGTCAATCCGCTTTAGTGATGCTGCTGACGTAAGACGCTGCTGATGTGTATCTGGTGCGCCCTAGTGATGGGTCGTTCGTGAATGTAGGTGTAGGTGTACGACGGGAGCTGGCTCGCATATTTGAAGAGCCGACTCTATTTTTAAAAATATAGCCTATATAAATTAAATCATTACGTAATAATGAAATAATGAATGAATTTGATTTTATTTAAAATAATTGACTAATTCAAAGAACAAAAAAATATTATATAGGCCTAAAGGCGCACATATTCGTTTCGACTGTCTGATCAGCCTCACATTCTGTTCCTGTCAATCATACACGAGGTGTCAACCAATTATACGGCATGAGGGAGGGGCCGAGCCAACACACACACACACACACACACACACACACACACACAAACACATTATTACTGAGAGAAGAATCAGCCCCTCGAAAGTAAGGCAGCTTGCATTTCTGGATGCAAATCTCTCATAAAATAAAAATATGATCAGCATTGTGTGTGTATGTGTGTTCATGCTAGTTATACAAAACATAACTAGTGAGATAGTTCGTGCTGGTTATAACATGGCAATAAAGAAGAGAGAAAAAGAGGGAACAGTTTAATCCTTTCAGTTATTTATTTTTCTTTAATATGGGTTCTATTATGTTGTTCAGATTCAGATTGTATTCGTTTTGAATGTTGTTTCTATACATTAAAAAGTTGTAATTTAAATGCAAATGTTTAATAGTATTCTTTTTTCATAACAGATAAATGCATTTTTAAAGAAATTGTGAGACATTGTGAGTATGATTTAATTTAATAATTTAATTAGAATTGTTTTCACACCTATCATAGTCAAAACATTTTTTTTTTTTAAGAGCCGTTTGTGAGCCAAAAGAGCCGGCTCTTTTCAGTGAGCTGAGTCAAACGAGCCGGCTCACGAAAAAGAGCCGGAATGCCCATCACTAGTGCGCCCGTGTATTCGGATTCAAATAAATATGGCTGGGCAAAAAAATGCAAGTCTTCCTCTGTGTCGAAATCCTAAGACATGTTTGCGAAGATTGTTTTGTTTCCAGCGTGCGTCTCCCTCAGACTGTAAACGAAGCTCGGGCGCACCAGATACACATCAGCAGCGTCTTACGTCAGCAGCTTCGTCAACGTGGATCCATAACAGAACCGGAAGACAATACAATGCTGAATAAAGTCGTAGTTTTTGTTATTTTTGGACCAAAATGTATTTTCGATGCTTCAAAAATTCTAACTAACCCACTGATGTCACATGGACTACTTTGATGATGTCTTTATTTCCTTTCTGGACAAGGACAGTATACCGTACATACATTTTCAATGGAGGGACAGAAAACTCTCGGACTAAATCTAAAATATCTTAAACTGTGTTCCGAAGATGAACGGAGGTCTTACGGGCTTGGAACAACATGAGGGTGAGTCATTAATGGCATAATTTTCATTTTTGGGTGAACTAACCCTTTAAGGGCATTATTTCTGACTTTTCAAAATGTACCTTATACCCTGATATTTGTCCTAAGAATTTGTATTAAATTCTTTAATACAATCAGCCAGTGCTGGAATTGATTTATCGGGATCTGTTAAAAGAATATCATCGGCATATAATAAAATTTTGTGCTGTTTTGTTCCTATTAAAATTCCTCCTATATTTATATTCTGTCTGACGGCTATCGCAAGCGCCTCTATAGCCAGGGAGAACAACAAAGGTGATAAAGGACTGCCCTGAGCAGTACCGCGTCTAAGTTTAAATGGTACGGACAAAAGACCATTTGTCAAGACAGAGGCTGCAGGCATCTTACAAGATCTTCACCCAGTCTATAAAAGTGGATTTAAAACCAAATCTTCTTAGCACTTCGAACATGTAGTCCCATTCGACACGGTCGAAAGCTTTTTCGGCATCCATTGAAACAATGGCGCCGGGTATTTGATGGTAATTAAGATGATTGATAATATTAATCAAGCATCTTGTATTATTTGAGGACAGACGACCCTTAATAAATCCAATCTGGTCTGTGCTTACTATGTCTGATACAACCCGCTCTAATCTATTGGCCAACACCTTTGACAATATCTTCATGTCTACTCCTAACAAGCTTATCGGCCGATAGGAAGAAGGCAGTTCTGGGTCCTTATCTTTTTTTGGTATTACTGTGATATTGGCAATATACATAGTTCCCGGGAGACTTGAGTGTTCAAAGGATGCATTAAATACTCTCTGTAATAATTTATTAATCTTGCCTTTCATAACCTTAAAAAACTCAACGGGATATCCGTCAGCTCCAGGGCATTTGCCCGATTGGAGTGATGAAATGGCTGTATCAATTTCTAATAATGTAATGGGACCTTCCAGTAAGTTAGCCTGGTCTTCGGTTAGTCGTGGTATATTCAAGCTGTTTAGAAAGTGGCAATCTTTTAATTTGTCACAGTCAGTCTCAGAACAATATAGTTCCTCATAAAATTGTCTAAAACATTAATTAATGTGCTTATTATCCATATGACGCTGACCATTCTCATCCCTAACTGCCGTAATAAAGAATTTAGGGGGAGCATTGTTTGCCAGCCTTGCCAAGAATTTGTTTGGTTTATTGCCAAATTCAAATAGTCTTTGTTGTGCAAATAACATATCCTTCTCAGCTTTCTTTGTCACTAAGTCACTTAACATGTCCCTGGATGTCTTTAATTCCTTAAGGACTTCGTCTGATTTTGATGCATAATATTCTTTTTCCAGTCTTTTAATTTTTATTTCAAGGTCATTTTGTATTATTATTCGTTCCTTCTTTTTACAGCTTGTATCTGAGATTATAACCCCTCTCATATAGGCTTTATAAGCATCCCAGACAATTCTAGGGTCAGCGTCCTCTTTGTCATTGATGTTTAGATACAAATCGGTCTGTTCTTCTAATAGTTTAATAAAATTGTCATCAAAAAGTAATAGCCTGTTTAACTTCCAATAAATAGTTCGCTTTAGTGGTCTGGGCGGTTGCATCTCTAAACTAACAGGAGCATGATCAGAAATGGCAATAACTCCTATATCTGATTTCTCCACTAGATGAGCCAAATGCCTCAAAATAAATATATAGTCAATGCGGGACATTGATGAATGAGGTAAGGAGTGAAATGTAAAGATTTGTGTTGAAGGGTTTAAATGCCTCCAAATATCTAACAGGCCGATTTCCTCTAGTGCGTTTTTAAGCGATCTTGCACTTTTAGACTGACTGCTCCTAGCTGGACTCCTGTCCAAAAAAGGACAAGGAGAGCAATTAAAATCACCTACTATCAAAATGTTTGAGGAGTCCATCTCAACCAGCCAGTCAAAAAGTAAGGCAGAGAAATCATCATCATTTACGTTAGGACTATAGATGCTACCCAGCAAAATAATTTCCCCATAAAGCATTCTTTTGGTTAAAACGATTCTCCCCTCTGTATCCTTATATGTGTCTGTAAAAACAAACGGCAAGTTTTTATGTATCAGTATTATTACCCCCCTCCTACTGGATGAAAAGGATGAGTAATAAACCTGACCGACCCACTCCCGGAGATATTCCTTATGTTCATTGTCGCTGAGGTGTGTTTCCTGTAAAAAGGCTATTTGGATTTTGTCCTTTTTTAGACTGTTTAGGATAGCTTTCCTTTTCACTGGATTATTGGATCCCTTAACATTCCAAGTACAAATTCTAATACTCATTACTACCTATTACTTTATGTACTTAATGCTGTATTCAAAAAAGTAGAAATTAGTACTATATTTAGTCCCATCCCAACCTTTAACTCTGTCTGTGCTGATAAAGAAAACATAAAAAATTCCAAGCAAAAACAAAACACACAGCTTGGAGTAACAAACAATAACCTAAGTATCCACAAACCTGTTAAAAGGTGGAATATACAAAAACCAAAAACAAACTTTGTCATACTCTTATTAAGGAGTATCCAACTGGGGTCCTTGCGAACCAGAAAAACGTTGCAAAGAAAAAAGAAAACAAAAAACCTTCCCAGCTGAGTCGTTGGTCAGTGTAACAAGCCGTATGATAACAAATTAAAACGTACATTTAGACAACTTGAGTGTCTTAACCCACAACCTAAAATAACAGAAAATGAGGCCCAGTATTATTTGTCAAATCGCTCATTTCAACGCTTTTTAGGTTCTGTCATTTGTCATCTGAGCTTATTAATAGCCAAACGTTGCTATTAGCGGGACACAGTCTGAGTTATTTACCTGTGTCTAATCTCTCAAGTCAGTTCTTTAATGTAGTTATTGACGTCTTTCATGTTGGAAAGTGCTTTCGTAGTCCCATCCTGCTGAAATATCCGTATTACGGCCGGGTACACAAAAGCGTATCTGATGCCCGCTTCCCGTAACCTCCGCCGCGCGTTTGCCTCTTCTTGCCTCTTCTTGATCACTTCAGCCGAAAAATCTTGGTAGAAGGACACCTCCTGACCGCCCACTGTCAGCCTGCCTTTGTTTCTCGCTGCATTGAGGATCTTCTGTTTATCGGCGTAATGGTGCAATCTCACTAGGTTTCTCACCGCTCGAGAGCCGCTTTTCTCTCCCCCTCCAAGCGCGGGTCCCGTGCGATGGGCTCTCTCAATCTTGACCCTGTCCTGCTGCATATCTAAAACTTCAGGAATCCATTTCTCAAAGAGCGTAACTGGATCTTCACCCTCAAAGCCAGCCTTAAGCCCTGTGATCTTAATATTTTAGCGACGACTTTGATTCTCATAATTATCAAGGCGTTCCAGTGCTTTTTTGAGAGCATTTTTCAAAGATTCCAGTCTCGGCTCAGTCACCGTTGACACGTCCTCAAGATCAGATACGCGCTTTTCTATATCCATCACTCTTTCCAAAATGCCGTCCAACTTCTGAGACAGTTCCGTAACTGGTTTAACAACAGCAGCAAGTTTGGTGTCTAGCATCTCAGCGATGTTGGTGGTCACTCTCTCAACTAATATATCATCTCTTTGGAGGATGACGTCCTCCGGCTCCGCTTCACATTCTGTAGCCGCCTGCTCCGTATCACGCTCATCCTCTCCGTATTCAGTGTCGATTTGTTTAGCAGCAGCAGATGCTACGTTAGCAGTGCTATTAGCATTAGTCTTGCTAGCAGTTTTCTTTCGCCCGTCTCTCTTCTTACTCGATGCGGGCGGTGGAAAAAAGTTGTCCAGGGACATTTTGACACTTATTACAGCAGTTTCGGTGAATCACACGGCGAAATTGTTACTTCAAATAGTTATTTTACGTCGACCCAGTGGGGAAGCGAAAAAAGTGCGTCTATCTAGTTTCAAGCATCACGTGATCCCCCTTCTCGTGAGTTTTAAAATAGTATTTTTTGACAATCAAGTGCCACCCCAAATAAAAGACTGGCCCAAGCTGCCCCCCCAGAAATAATGTCCTGGCTACGCCCCTGGATGAATGGATCCTGTTTATTTAGAATGTGACCAAAATAATAATGTCACATAAAATGGTGCCCGAACAGGGACCTCCTGGAAAAGAGTAAGAGCAATGTATGTTGGCTGATTTGCAAATGTGAGAGTTATTTGATTTTGTGACTTGTTTGTAATCATTGTTCATCTTCATTTGTTTGAGTTTAAAATATGGATGCATCTCATGGTATGCTGAGGCTAATGTGGGTATGGACCCAGACTTCACTGCTGAACCTTTTACAACTCGCCGAGAACCAATTCAAGAAATGATACGGTCCTTTAGTAGTTTGTACTTGGAGTCTGAAGAGGAGGCAGTTGTACAGGAAGAGGATGTTGGTTCGAATTATTTACCACCACCTCCACCGATAGAAGAGGAAGATGAAAGTCTCATCTGTCTTGTCTAATTGCAACCAAGGTAAATCAGTTAAGCATGAGAATAGACAAGATGGGGAAAGACAATGTAGAGTGTATTAGAAGAGTGGAGCAAGACAATTGAAATCACCTTCAGCGACATGACCATTGTCTTATAACTCTAGAGGAACAAGTTCGAGAGATAACCAAACAGACGATAACTCAAGCACAGGTGGTTAATCAGAATCAGTGAAATCTTGAGGAAAAGCTGACAGATGTAACTGATAGAAGGTGTAACCATTTTAAGCAAGTTTTGGAAGAACAGGCGGATTGCTTAAAGAAAACGGATAATCAGCTCAAGTCTATGATGTGTTCTGCCCCGAATGCTGTGTCTACTCCTATAGCTTCACAAGCCTTCACAACGTCATTCCCAGTTGGCCAGGCAACATCTACATCTCACACAATTCCTTATAAGGCAGCAGTCAGGCTAGAGTTCCCCGTTTTTGGATGCACAGAAGGTGAAGATCCAATAACTTACCTAGAAAGGTGTGCCGAGTACTTAGCAGTGCGATCGATTAGTGATGGCGAGATATGTCAATACTTCAGGAATCAATTCATGGCAGTATTCCTTCGTTCCTTTCTACCCAATAACCATGAGGTGGAGGCTTAAAGGATAATCAGAGAAAGAATGCGGGGGCTGGGTGAAAGCATCTGGACATTTGCTTTTTTAATATAGAGCTATGAATCTGAGGCCATCAATGACCGAAAGAGTAATACTTCAAGCCACATTAAAGGGATAGTTCACCCAAAAATGAAAATTCTGTCAGTATTTACTCACCCTCATGTTGTTCCAACCCCGTAAGATCTTCGTTCATCTTCGGAACACGAATTAAGATATTTTTGATGAAATCTGAGAGCTGGATCACTCCTCCATACTCCTCCATAGGCTTCTAAGGGATTGAAACTTGCCAGCCCTGAAAAGTCATTAAAGACATCGTTAAAATAGTCCAAGTGACTACTGTGGCTCAATCTTAAGTTTATCAAGCAACGAGAATACTTTTTGTGTGCAAAAACAAACAAAAATAATGACTTTATTTCAACTATTAATTTCCTTCTCTGTTGGCATCTAGTCAGTTAACTTAGTATGATTGCGTAGAGCTACGTCACACGTAGGCTCACTATTGGCCGACGCTGGTCATGTGGGTGATGCGTGTGACGTACAACAACAGAAGCTTACGCTATTACACTAAGTTAACTGCCTCGAGGGCAGAGAGAAGGAAATGAATATTTGAAATAAAGTCATTATTTTTGTTGTTTTTTGCACACAAAAAGTATTCTCGTCATTTGATAAACTTAAGATTGAGCCACTGTAGTCATTTGGACTATTTTAACGATGTCTTTAATGACTTTTCGGGGCTGGCAAGTTTAAATCCCTGAAGAAGCCTATGGAGGAGTATGGAGGAGTGATCCAGCTCTCAGATTTCATCAAAAATATCTTAATTCGTGTTTCGAAGATGAACAAATGTCTTACGGGGTTGGAACAACATGAGGGTGAGTAAATACTGACATAATTTTCATTTTTGGGTGAACTAACCCTTTAAGGAACTGTAATCCTCGAGTTGCCAGTATTCTGAGAAGCACAGCCACTACCTTTGATGAGCTGGTGTCCGAGCTTTTGTGGAACGAGACATGGCAGAGTAAAGAGCCTACTGGAAACAACGCAATGCTGAACAAGCCACCAGAAAAGGAGGGTCAGACAGATCAGGTAAAGGCAAAGGCGGAAGTCATAACATTGCCATACTTTCAGATAGCAACGTCAAGCTGTTAACCTTTCCTGGAGTACTGCGGAAACATCTGTGTGATGCTGTCATAGACACTGGTGGCTCATATTCCCTGATTCAAGAATCCTTGTGGAGGAGATGGAAAGATAATGCTGAGACCTGGAAATCCAGTAGAGGGCTGTCGGGTTTTCTTTCATTTGCGCTTGCCAATGGCCAAGTACAACAAACAATAGGGGAAGTCAGTTGGGAATGTATATTGCAAGCTAATTGCAATAATTGCACAAATATTGGCTAAATACTGGTGGATGGCGGAGAAATGTTTTATTTATTTATTTATTTTCACCTCAGAAACATCGCTAAGCTCCGGAATATGCTACCTGTTTCTGATGCACAAAAGTTAGTTCATGCATTCATGGCCTCTAGACTGGATTATTGTAATGCATTACTAGCTGGTTGTCCTGCATCCTCAATAAACAAGCTACAATTAGTCCAAAATGAAGCTGTTAGAGTTCTTACTAGGTCAAGAAAATATGATCATATAACACCAATTTTATCATCTCTTCACTGGTTACCTATTAAGTTCCGTATCAATTACAAAGTATTGCTAATGACCTATAAGGCCCTAAATGGTTTAGCTCCTGTGTATTTAACTAATCTTCTATCACCTTAAAATCCATCACGCTCTTTAAGGTCACAGAACTCTGGGTGTCTGATAGTACCTAGAATATATAAGTCCACTAAAGGAGGGAGAGCATTTTCACATTTGGCTCCTAAACACATTTGGCTCCTAAACAGTTTCTTCCCACAGGCCACAGTTCTTCTGAACAGTTAACACACCTCACAAGGCATATGCCTTTAAGTGCAATACTCCCACTGTTTAGTGCAATATCGTACAACTCAGGTTAACTTATATGTAGATTTTTTATTTATAATATTCAAAACACTGTAAATATGTTCATAGTTCATAATCTGTAAATCTGAAAATGTCTATTCTGACTAAACCCAACTGTGATACTTTTATTCTCATATATTTATATTTTTATTTTTTATTCTTATAATTTGTAGTATTATGTTTCTTGTTGTATTTGTATTTGTATATGTCCACTGGAAGCCTCAGTACCAAAACAAATTTGGTACCCTTGAGATGCAAGCACACTTGGCAATAAAGCTCTTTCTGATTCTGATTCTGATTCTAAACTCTGGAATAGCCTTCCTGATAATGTTCAAGGCTCAGACTTAATCTCCCAGTTTAAATCTAGATTAAAGACGCATCTCTTTAGCCTAGCATTCTTATAATACATCTCCTACCCTTATACTGTTATATCAGATCAAATGCACATGATTATTCTTGCTTGATGTTATGAACACCAGCTACACTAATTATTTTCTATTTGCTTCTCTGTTTTATCTTGGGATGCCCATCCTGAGGTAACTAGAGTATGTCAGCTCCAGTTTGGATCCAGCCTATTATGAAGACTTCAGATGACGTAAACTCTGAATCAACATGCACCAATGCTATATTTTCTAAATGCCATAATCATTTGTTATCAAACAAGTATTCATTACTTCAATGAGCTCATTGTATCTGCATTAAATTATTACATTCTTTAAATTAATAAAATTTTAGCTAACTGTGACTTTGTATATGTACATTTCTGAAATACCTAGACAGTTAGCTCTGATAACAGAACACTCTAAGTTGTAATATGGACTCATGCATTTTCTGTAAAGCTGCTTTGAAATTATGTGTATTGTGAAAAGCGCTATACAAATAAACGTAAATTGAATTGAATAATACATACCCAGTGCGGCTGTCTATAATCACGACCTATCATTTCCATTCATTCTTGGCCTTGATTTCCTTGTGTCAGTTGGCTTAAAACTTGACTTCAACAGTTCTTCTTATTTATTTCCTGGAGAGGAGTCACCACAATCTTTTTCTTTCTATCTCAAACCTGCCAGCATTAACATCCACTGTGCATTATCAACAATACAAGTCTCAGAAAATATCATAACCATCATCTAGGATTTGGTGAGTCAAGCCGATATTTCACGTACTGAGAAGAGGCAACTGGAAGGTCTCTTATTGAACTGGCCCACTGTGTGTACAAACCTCCGTAATCAAACATCAGATTATGACTAGTGATTCCATCCCGGTACGGAAAAAGACCATACCCTGTACCAATCAACAAACAGGAGATTGAATCGATGTTGAACAAGGGCATAATACGGCCGTCTACTTCACCATGGGCAGCTCCTATACTCCTCCCTAGTGAAAAAAAGTATACTTTATTGTATTTGAAATATATTCCCTTTTTCAATAGTACATTGCAAATATATTACCAAAAATTGTACTATCTTTAAATATATTAAAAGTATATTAGCATCATGCTTTTACCTATTTTCACAATAAAACTTTTAACACACATAATTGTACTTAAGTATATTTTCTAAAAATATATTTTCTAAAAATATACTTGGTGAAATTTTTTTTATTTTTTAAAAGTGTATTAATTTGCACTTTATTAAAATATATTTTAGGTTTATTTTAATTGTGTGCTGGAAATGATCATTGTAACAATGCATTCAAAGTATACTTTCAAAATACATTATAGTATACAATATATTTTGTACAAAGTATAGCTAAGTATTATTTGTCTATTAATGTGCATTTGTTATTGAAGACAAAGTGTGCAATTTTTAGTATAAACGGCACCGATAGCCGCTTGTATGTTTCGAAGACACTTGTAATGAATTTGTAATGTACTTGTAACACAAATAAAGTACACTTTAATATCACTAATCAAGCATGTTATAAGTCCCTACACAGGCATATACTTAAAGTAAACTATACTTGAAGTTGGTCAAACTTAGTACACAAAAGTACACTAAATACACTTAAAGTTATGGTTTACTACAATTTAATTACAACTAAAACATTCTTAGTACAAAATTAGTTGTTTCAAAATAGCACATTTCAAGTTAACTAATCATTAACACCCTTGAAGTATACTAAATTAGACTGGCTGCAAGTATAATTAGCTTTTTTTTTCACCATGGCTACTACCAAAAAAAGATGGAAGTGTTCATTTCTGTGTAGATTATCGATCCTTGAATGCCAAAACCCCATTAGACGGATTCCCAATGCCTCACACATTTACATTAAATTTTTTTACATTAAAGCAACACTATGTAGTTTTTCAACCTTCATAATATATTTTGAAGACCCTTGAGATGGTACATCGACTTACAATAGGTTGAATGACACGTCTGCCATAGCCTGACAGTGTCTGTATCTCTTTTACTGGCACTACGTAACTTCAGGGTTCGGGTAGTAACCCGAGCACAAAAAGAACTACAAAATTCGACTGCTTTACGGCATACCTCACTTCCCCCACCACCCCCCATTTCCTCAAATTCTGACGTGAGAGCCCAACTAGCATTTGTTTGCTGGCTGTATGTTGTTGTCATGGCCGAAGCAGCAACTAAAACGAAGAAGGCAAAGGTTTTGTCAGAGCAGACTAGAAAAAGGAAAAAGGGAGAGTGACAAAATAAAAGGCCGGAAGAGGATCAATATCGGTCCAGCATTCGCTCGCTGGCGTGAGCTAAAGGAGGAGGAGGGGTGCCCGACCGATGCTGACCTGGTGTTATGGTGTTGGACTTGTAAATATATTGCTTTCATACTATCTCTATTTTTTCTAATTTGTTGTCTGCCTGGCCATGTTACGGAATCTATCTAGGAATCTGGTCCTCAATTTATCTTCATGATAGTCATGTTTGTTTATTTATTTTTCTAGTGAAAGTGTCTTGCCTCAGGCTAAAATGCAAATAGATTTTTCAAATTTGCAGATTCATCTATGGTAGCTTGATATTATAATATTGACGATATATGGCTATTACCTACCACACAAACATTGAATTGAATTAGCATATCCATTATGTAAAACAGTAGCCAATAGGCTACTTTAATGATGCTGGGTTTTAAACGTGAGCTACGTGATCTTTTGGCGTTTGAAAAAAATAAAATTATAAATGAAATTATATTCATATGACATGCTGAAATATATTCCAATGTACCTGGGATGAAGACATTTCACACGCAACGCTGTCAGTCTGCCCAAGACGTGAGAACTTTCGAGAACTCAAGACGGTATCGGCTTGTCAACAAATGCACGTGTATCCCCTGGTGTACCATGACAGATTTTACGACCATAGTAGAAGACAATACTGTTTCCCAACTGTAGGGGGACCCCGAGAGCAAAAACTACATAGTGCTGCTTTAATGCATTTGGCAGACGCTTTTATCCAAAGCAACTTACATTGCATTTCAAGGTACACATTTACTTTCTTATCACTTCTTGCTTTCCCTGGAAATCGAACCCATGACCTTGGCGTTGCAGGCACCAATGCTCTACTGTTTGAGCTACATGCATCCAGAAGACTGCTTTCATTACCAAAAATAATCAATATGAGTTAATTCGCCTTCCCTTTGGTCTGAAGAATGCAGGAGCTACCTTCCAAAGACTGATGAACAGAATATTGAAGGATTTGCTTGGTAAATGTTGCTTTGTGTATATTGATGACATCGTGTTGTATTCCAAAGACATCCAACAACATACCAAAGATCTTAAGGCAGTGTTCTGTGAAATGGAAGCAGGTGGCTTGACACTAAACCTTAAGAAGTGTAACCTTTGTAAAAAAAAATCACTGTCTTTTTTAGGACATGTGATTTCTGAAGAAGGGATCAAAACAGAGGGGGCCAATGTGGAAGCCGTGACGAACTTTCCCACACCAAGAAACTTAAAGGAAGTTCAACGCTTTCTCGGCCTTGCTGGATGGTATAATCGGTTCATTTCTCACTGTTCCTTTACTTGCTCTCAAGTGGAAAAATGCACCTTGGAATTGACCGTTCGCAAAGACCCGTCCCCTTTAGTTACTGTTGCACTGCAGGATCTTTGGGACATAGACCAAAAAGTAAAGGAAGAAATCAGTTTCATTGTGGACAGAATTATGTAGCAAAGCAATTCAAGCTAGAGATAAGGCTTTAAAAAAGGTTAGGAAGATATATTTGATCACTTCATTCTATATAGAAAAAGCACAGCCAGATAGAGAAAAGGCCTTCTAATAACAATCTTGATGTGGAATTTTTATCACATGAATTTAAGAGAGCTGTTTTGGGAGTCAAGCAAACGTCTCCAGGAAAAGATGAGATGTGTTATACGATGATTCAAAATGTTTCTGATTTGTCTTTGAATTTTATATTACGTATTTTTAATAAATTGTGGAGTACAGGGAGACTTTCTTCTTCGTGCAAACACAGGGTCATTATCTCTTTCTTAAAGCCGCCTAATACAAATTATAGACCTATCACATTAACGTTGAATTTAAGATAATGGAACGTATGATTGTGTGCAGATTAAACTACATATTAGAAAGGAAAGGGATTATTTCACCTCATCAGAGAGGCTTTCGTAAAGGATGCAGTACATTAGATGCTGCCATATGTTTAGAGACAGACATAAGAAAGGCACAAGTCAGTAAAAAGGTGGTAGTAGGCATATTTTTCGATATTGAAAAAGCTAATGACACGCTTTGGAAAGAATGGCTGTTAATAAAGTTGGAAAAATTAAGGATTGAAGGCAGAATGTATAACTGGGTAAAAGACTTTTTGCTTAATAGAACAGTTCTGGTCAGAGTTAACATAATATTCCAAAATATCTAAAAATCGATGGTCCTCCACAAGGAGGTGTGTGCAGTCAAAAATTGTTTAACATCATGATAAATTATTTTTTTCAAAATGTCAAAATAGATATAGGAAGATCTCTCTATGCTGATGATGGGACAATATGGGAGAGGGGTCGTTGTGTATCATATGTTACACAAGTAATACAAACAGCGGTTAATGAAGTGGAAAAATGGGCCAACAAATGGAATTTTTGATTATCAGTTGCTAAAACTCAACTAGTCTGTTTTGCGAAGAGAAATCATATCCCTGAAATAAAAGAGATATATGGTCAGGTACTTGAACAAGTTAAAGTTATGAGATATTTAGGGATATGGATGGATTCCAAGTTGACTTTCAAGACACAGAAATTATATTAGAAAAATGCAAAAAAAGTAACAATATATTAAGATGAATTAAGATCTAACACCATACCCAACATGTCTCATCATAACAATGCATAGGAGTGAAAGAATCCTCCTTTCGAACACAGAGGTCCTTCCTAATGAACAACAGATGTTGCCAGTACAGTCATACAGGACAATGGAATCCTTATATTGCATACTTATACAGTGTATGCCGTGGACTATGCTTAGACTTAAGACAGTTAAACTAGAACTTCTAACACTGATCTTCAATCCAAACTCCTCAAAGCAATAGCAAAAGAGGAGCACATAGCCTGCAGCTCAGTCTCAGAGTTGGCAATGAAGGCGGCATCATCAGCATATAGGAGTTCCCGGATGTGGACGCTGTTGATCTTTGTTTTTACGCGTAGTCTTGCCAGTGTAGCGTCTGGACCAATCACACACAAATTATTCATTATATTTAATGAATAGTACGGCAAACTCACTCTCCCAACTAAGATATGTGGCCAACTTTCCCTGAAACTAACACCACTGGCAGAACTCAGTGTCCTGTTACATAGATAAGGATTTTTACGACCTCAAAAAGGAAATTCCTGAGAGATATGACACTCACTTAATTCTCCTGAGAAGGAGAAATACACCCTGTTAGTCCTATATATTCTATATATATAACCACTTGAGAAATGCATAAATATGTATCTAATTTTCACATCTCATGATTTTCCTTCTGATGTTGTTTTGGCCTATGTTTTCTTGTAAACTCTAATGGGTTAATGTTTCAGACTTTGCATACAAATATGTGAAGCATATTTGGTTTCTATAAACTCCAATCTTTGTTCCCCATTTGTTAATTTACATTACATTTTGCTAACTTTGTGACGCATGGGTATTATAAGAATCTTGAAGATTCTTTTTCTCAAACACCCAATGAAATTACAGATTCAAATGTCCTGGTCTAATACAAAGGGTCATAAAATTTTCCCTCCAAAGGAAACACTTCTTATTGGCTCACAGACCCCCAGAGAGTGTGACATCTTCATGTTAAAAATCACTGTGCTCTCTTGCTCCTGCTTCTCGACTGCTGGTTGATGTCTGGGGGGACCCCCCACCGGGGCCCGCAGGCTGTGACCACAGCCTGCTATGCCTTCACTTTCCTAACAGAGTCAGACTGTATTTTCTTCATTTCAACTCAGAAGAAAACTACCACTTTACCATCACTGAATGGGCAACCAACTACGCCGACTTCCTCACTCCTTGGTTGCCTGCATGGCCTGCAGGTCACACAATCTGCATGTGCTCAGCCATGTGCTCATGGAGAGAGAGAAAACCTCCAACCAAAACAGAGTCGAACTACCCATGCAAGTTCATCATCTTCTTCATCCAACGGAGAAGAAAACGATTGCAACTTCAACATTTGACTCTCACGGAACCATCAACGACTTCAATTTCCAACAACTTCAAGAATTGTGTCCACTGCAAAGCCATGCATGTATCAATTTAAGAAGGTGCTTTGAAAATTATAATATTGATGGTTCTTTTCATAGTTCCCTTTCCGGTTTCCAGTTCCATGCTATCACTCATCCTTTTACCTATACATGTATTTATGTATGTATGTTTGTTTAGTTTAGTTATGTTCGTGATTTAGTTAATAAAACTTGTGCACAATATGTATTTGGCTCTGATTCACTGCTTGCAGACAACGTCTCTTTTACGATTTTGATCTTGTTACATGCTCAAAGCGCTGTACATGCTAAGAAACAATTATTTTCCGTAGCCATGGAAGTTACCCCTTTTCTTAGAATAAATGAATAATCAAAAGAGTTCTGTTGTGTATTTGGTTAACGCTGTTAGTTAACTACATTTCCCACAATGCACTTTGTTACGGGGGTCCTTCCGTAAAAAGATGTTTCGGTGTTACTGCTGTGTTGTTTAAGCCAGTAAAGAAAACAGTCACACGAAGTTTGTGTGTGTGTGTCATCCTTGCCAAAATTAGTATTATATCCAAGATATAACAAAGTGGAGACGAGGCTCTCGTTAATCCGCGTGTGTTGTTGTGTATGTGCAATGAAGCGGCTTGACAGCGAGATCGCTGGAGACGAAAAATAAGACGAGCAAACTGCTAGTCCACGTCTTGGCTGAAAAGGGGGAGAGAAGACAACGATTCAGATAAGTGACTGAATTGATTATTAAACGACAAAGAACGGCAATATGGCATCAGTTTTTGGCAACATAGGTCCCTTTGATGAAAGTAGTGAGCAGTGGACCTCTTATACAGAACGGTTTGAATACTTTGTAGCAGCAAATGCAATTGATCAAGAGAAAGTTGTACCCACCTTTCTAAGTGTGATGGGTCCGAAGACTTATACACTACTGCGTAACCTTCTGCAGCCAGAAAAACCTGGAGAGAAAACGTATGAGCAAATAGTGAACACCCTCAAAGCTCATTTCTCACCAAAGCCCCTAGTCATTGCAGAGCGATTTCGGTTTCACAGACGAAATCAGCTAGAAGGGGAAACCGTGACAATGTTTGTGGCAGTGCTAAAGAAATTAGCTGAACACTGCGAATTTGGTGATGTGCTAAATGACACACTTCGGGACAGATTAGTATGCGGACTCCGCTGCGAGGGCATACAGAAAAGGCTGTTAACCGAGAACAGCCTGACACTACAAAGAGCAATTGAGCTGAGTGTGTCTATGGAATTGGCTGCTAAGGAAGCCCAAAACCTGAGCTCAAGCAGTAAAGTGTATAAGATGGAGACTGAAAAACAAACCGGTTTCATGCTGGTTTAAGGATATGGAGTGCCGCAGCTGTAAAAAAAAAAAAAGGACACATTGAGCGTGCATGTAGGAATAAAATAGAAAATAAACCAACGCAGCAAAAATCAGTATTCAAAAGGAAGCAAAAGAAACGCATATTTGCAGTTGGACAGGAAAACAAGGAGGTTACTGACACATCTGATGAGGAATTCCCTTTGCATGTGCTGACTGTCGCAGGCGGAACCAAGGCTTATAAAGTCACCGCGCTGCTGGAAGGACAGCCAGTGAAAATGGAGATTGACACTGGTGCTGCTGTGTCGCTGGTGTCGGATGTGGTATACAGTGAAGTATTGAGCCACCTGCCTCTTCAACCACCGGATGTGATCCTTAAAACTTATACTGGGGAGTCAGTGACCATGAAGGGAGTCACCCAGGTAACAGTTGAACTAAACAGACAAACAAAGAAACTGCCATTGTATGTGGTTTTTGGTGATTACCCCTCACTGATAGGACGTTCCTGGCTGGAGCAAATCAAGGTGGACTGGCAGGCCATACATATGATGACACCTAAAACACCTTTAAGGTATTCTCCAAAAACATAGCGAAGTGTTCAAACAGGAGTTAGGCAACATGGAGGAAATCAAGGTGAAATTGACTGTGGAGCCGGGAAGTCAGCCAAAATTCTTAAAGGCTTGATCCCTGCCATATGCGCTTAAACCCAAAGTAGAGGTGACTTTAGCTGAACATGTGAAGGATGGTGTGCTAGAACCAGTCAGTGTGAGTAAGTGGGCAACACCTATTGTTCCAGTGCTAAAGAAAGACAGAGGCATAAGGATCTGTAGGGACTTTAAAGTCACAGTAAATCCAGTGTTGTCAGCAGAACAATACCCCTTGCCTCACATTAATGATCTTTTTGCTGGTCTGACAGGAGGGCAAAAATTCAGCAAAATCGACCTCAACCAAGCATACCTACAGATGCATGTTGATGAACAGTCCAGAGAACTCCTCACCATTAACACACATAAAGGCCTATTTAGGTACAAACGCTTACCCTTTGGAATTACTTCGTCTCCATCCATTTTTCAGTTAGCGATGGATCAGATTCTGGCGGGGCTTCCAGGAGTGGTGTGTTATCTAGATGACATTCTAGTGACTGGCACTGACGAAGAGTCGCACTTACAACACCTGGATGCAACCCTCGGAAGACTGAAGGAATATGGATTGAGAGTGCGAAAGGATAAATGTGAATTTTTCCAGGGTTCAGTCAAGTACTTGGGCCATGTCATAGATGCCTCTGGTCTGCATACGTCCCCATCCAAGGTTAAGGCCATTGTGGATGCTCCAGTGCCCGAAAATGTCAGCCAGCTGCGATCTTTCCTCGGCTTGCTTAATTATCACGGGCGTTTCATTCCAAACATTGCAACGCTGCTAAAACCCCTGCACAAACTGTTGTGTCATGAGAATATTTGGAGGTGGACCTCTGAATGTCAGGAGGCATTCAAAAGAGCAAAGGAGATACTTTTAAGGTCAAACGCCCTCACTCATTTTGACCCTGCTCTTCCTATCCAGCTGGCCTGTGATGCTTCCCCATATGGTGTGGGAGCTGTTTTGTCACACATAATGCCAAATGGTCAAGAGAGGCCGATTGCGTTTGCTTCCAGGAGTCTGAGTAAAGCGGAAGCAAACTATGCTCAGATTGAACGTGAAACGCTGAGCATTGTGTTTGGGGTGCGTAAGTTTTATCAGTACATTTTTGGAAGGAAGTTCACATTGCTGACCGATCATCGCCCACTCACTGCAATTTTTGGACCACACCATGGTATTCCCTCTCTGGCTGCCAGTAGGATGCAAAGGTGGGCCTTGTTGTTATCTGCTCACACCTATGACATCAAGTACAGTAAGTCGGAATTGCACGGTAATGCGGATGGCCTGTCCAGATTGCCTCTCACTGACGGAGTAAAAGAGGCACAGGTGGCGGATATTTTCTACTTCAGTCAAGTGGAAAAGTTACAGCAGTGCAGGTACGCAAGGGGTATTATAAATACAGTCAAACATCATTGGTCCTCAAAACTGTCATGACTGATCTCTTCAAACATTCATTACATGTTGAATGGTTAAACTATAGTGTAAAATTACATCCACAATGAGCAAATAAGGTGACTACATTCTTAGAGAGAAAAAAAGTTAAATGGGGTTCATGGTAGAACCTTCGAGTTCTTGACTCACTTTTAAAGAACCCTTTATGCCGAGAGGAGAATCGTCTTACATGATTGCATAATACTTTCATGTTTAGTGGGTTACAAAATGTAATGGTAACACTTTACAACTAGATAAAAAAGTTTGTAGACAAACTTTAAGTTGGCTTGAAAAAGCCTTGCCAGAAAGTTTGAAATAGTTTTTTCTAACACTTCAAAAGTATAGTTCACCCAAAAAGGAAAATTCTGTCATCATTAACTCCCAAAATTGTTTATCAACATTTTTAAAAAATGAAAATGATGCAAGTTAATGACAGAATTTTCTTTTTGGGGGAAACAATCCCTTTTTTGTCATCAAGCTGAGATTCCAGTGCTTCTGTTTGATTACAGATGATTCATCATGATGTATGTGAGTGAATCTCACAAAAATAATTAATGTGATGTTTTATGCTTATATCCCTATCATATCAGCTGCAAACACAAGAATATTTTAGTCAACATATATTTGTCATGGCTAAGATTGAAATCTATGGCTGTCAAATAAATCAGTTTTTTTAACGATTATTTGAATTTGGAGGTCACAATAAATTTATCTTTATCTTACCTTTTGCATATTCAGTGTGTGCATATAATTATTATGCAAATTGATTTTCAGATTATATTTTTTTCCAAGATCAACTTGCATAATCACTATTCACGCACCGTACTTACCTGGACTCCGTTCACTTACCTTACTCCACTGTACAATTAAGAGATTTGACAAAATACTTATCCTGCAGATGGTCATCACATCATCAGCTGTGTATATGTCACAAACACATCACCCTCACTGTGTAACAGTACATGACCTACTTTCCCACTATGTAAATATTGGTAGGCCTTAGTACTACAGTATTTAATTTTTCATATTGTCTACCCACGTTAACAATTGGCGCTTTTCCACTACACAGTACCAGCTCGACTCGGCTCGACTCGACTCGACTCGCCTTTGTTTGGTTTTCCACTGTGTAAAAGTTGTACCTGTACCTGCTTTTGGGTACTTTTTTTCGTACCACCTCCGGCGAGGTTCTGAGCGAGCTGAGGCGATACTAAAATGTGACGTAATACAATGCCGACTGCTGATTGGGTCAGAGAGAATCGTCACTATTCACTGCGTCATCATTGAACGCGGCAGACGGAGTATCCAGAATAACCCCGCCATTTTTAAATAGTTTGCCCAGATATACTAAACTTACTACTATTATTATGGCAACTCGGAAGAATACGCCGTGGTCAAACGAGGAGGTGCAGACTTTCCTTTGTTTGGTTGCCGAAGAAAGGATCCAGCGAGAGCTTGATGGGGCAACGAGGAACGAAAAAGTGTATCAAGAAATCTCCGAACTGCTGTCCACACATGGCTACAACAGGACTTTCCAGCAATGTAGGGAAAAGTAAAAAAAACTGAAAAGTGACTACAGAGCTGTAAAGGACCACAACGGCCGCAGTGGTTCAAACCAAAAAAGCTGGAAGTGTTACGAACAGATGGACGGTATATACGGCCATAGACCGGCGAGCAACGGGAGGGAGGGTGGACTTGACTCGGCCATTAGTTTGTTGGAGTCGCTGATGGAGGATGGTAAGTGTTTTAAGTTTACATTACATTAATCCTGTAGGCGCACTCTGCTTGAGAGTTTTGTTTTTGTAGGCTGGCTTTTGAAAAGCTGAAGCTCACTTATAACAACGAAGACTGTAAACTTGTGTCGCAGATAAAAATTGCTGCTACCTCTAACTAGTTGATAACTATCTGCCATTGCTATTTACGTATTGTGTTGACGTTTGTATGATCTTTCTATCTAGATTCCTTTTCGACGAGCGAAAATGGTTCAGTGACTCCCACTGATGCCACGTCGGCACCAGAACCAGCGGCACCATCGACACCAACAAGATCGACACCGAGACCCGCAGCAGCGTCGACACCGGCAACCGGTTAGTATAATTGGAGAAAAAGTCATCTCTTCTACCCTTTTGTCTGTGAATCTATACACACTTATTAATATATCATTAATCGTATCAATAACTCATTAATATAACGTAAACTTACTTGCATAACAACAGGAAGCATTCCCAGTTATGGGAATGCAGGATTCATCAATAAACCTGTTCAGTATTTTTATAACTTTCCAGACGTACACAGTGTACACTTATACTGTACACATGGTATTTTAAAGTTGACATTTACTGAAATAGTTGGGCCCAGATGTTAAGTCGTTATATACAGGTCCTTCTCAAAAAATGTGCATATTGTGATAAAGTTCATTATTTTCCATAATGTAATGATAAAAATTAAACTTTCATATATTTTAGATTCATTGCACACCAACTGAAATATTTCAGGTCTTTTATTGTTTTAATACTGATGATTTTGGCATACAGCTCATGAAAACCCCAAATTCCTATCTAAAAAAATTAGCATATCATGAAAAGGTTCTCTAAACGAGCTATTAACCTAATCATCTGAATCAACTAATTAACTCTAAACACCTGCAAAAGATTCCTGAGGCTTTTAAAAACTCCCAGCCTGTTTCATTACTCAAAACCGCAATCATGGGTAAGACTGCCGACCTGACTGCTGTCCAGAAGGCCATCATTGACACCCTCAAGCAAGAGGGTAAGACACAGAAAGAAATTTCTGAACAAATAGGCTGTTCCCAGAGTGCTGTATCAAGGCACTTCAGTGGGAAGTCGGTGGGAAGGAAAAAGTGTGGCAAAAAACGCTGCACAACGAGAAGAGGTGACCGGACCCTGAGAAAGATTGTGGAGAAGGACCGATTCCAGACCTTGGGGGACCTGCGGAAGCAGTGGACTGAGTCTGGAGTAGAAACATCCAGAGCCACCGTGCACAGGCGTGTGCAGGAAATGGGCTACAGGTGCCGCATTCCCCAGGTCAAGCCACTTTTGAACCAGAAACAGTGGCAGAAGCGCCTGACCTGGGCTACAGAGAAGCAGCACTGGACTGTTGCTCAGTGGTCCAAAGTACTTTTTTCGGATGAAAGCAAATTTTGCATGTCATTCGGAAATCAAGGTGCCAGAGTCTGGAGGAAGACTGGGGAGAAGGAAATGCCAAAATACCTGAAGTCCAGTGTCAAGTACCCACAGTCAGTGATGGTCTGGGGTGCCATGTCAGCTGCTGGTGTTGGTCCACTGTGTTTTATCATGGGCAGGGTCAATGCAGCTAGCTATCAGGAGATTTTGGAGCACTTAATGCTTCCATCTGCTGAAAAGCTTTATGGAGATGAAGATTTCATTTTTCAGCACGACCTGGCACCTGCTCACAGTGCCAAAACCACTGGTAAATGGTTTACTGACCATGGTATTACTGTGCTCAATTGGCCTGCCAACTCTCCTGACCTGAACCCCATAGAGAATCTGTGGGATATTGTGAAGAGAAAGTTGAGAGACGCAAGAACCAACACTCTGGATGAGCTTAAGGCCTCTATCGAAGCATCCTGGGCCTCCATAACACCTCAGCAGTGCCACAGGCTGATTGCCTCCATGCCACGCCGCATTGAAGCAGTCATTTCTGCAAAAGAATTCTCGACCAAGTATTGAGTGCATAACTGAACATAATTATTTGAAGGTTGACTTTTTTTGTATTAAAAACACTTCTTTTATTGGTCGGATGAAATATGCAAAAATAGGAATTTGGGGTTTTCATGAGCTGTATGCCAAAATCATCAGTATTAAAACAATAAAAGACCTGAAATATTTCAGTTGGTGTGCAATGAATCTAAAATATATGAAAGTTACATTTTTATCATTACATTATGGAAAATAATGAACTTTATCACAATATGCTAATTTTTTGAGAAGGACCTGTACTATATAAGTAATAGTAAGTTGTGGGCTTGTCTTTTTTTTATGTAGAAGTTGTAATGATAATACATGTGAACAATTTACAACACACACAACCTTTGAATGAAACGTGACTTGTCCGTTTTTCTTTATAACTCATTCATTGTAATTATTTTTTGGCCAGGACGGAGGAAACGAAAGAGGGAACAGGAGCATCTGACTGTCCTGAGGGAGATGCAGACATCGGATGTCGAGCAGCTGGAGTTGAACCGGGCACAGCGGGAGCGCCATTTACAGATGGCACTCGATGATGCAGAACATGCCCGAGAACTAGAAGCGGCTTTAAGGTGAGAGGAGATTGCTGCAATGTCGTCCTTCAACCAGGTCTTTCTGGGAACCCTGAGCCAGCTTGTCCAGGCACTGAACCGGCGGGATGCTGTTCCACCGCCCCTGGACTGAAACCCCTTTGTTTATTTTAATTTAATGTTTGCACTACATGTAACATATGTATATAGTTGGATGTGTGAATTTATATTAATATTATATTTTTTTTCTATTTGTATGCGTGTTTAAATAAAACCTTTTTGAAACTTATTACAAACAGTGTCTTTTTTTTGATGGTTTGCTTTTTTACAAGGGTTTGAACAAGTATTTTCAGATTTTATACTGTGATAACCTTTAATGAAAAACAGCAGAGACAACATATTTAATGATAATGTATTTATTTAGCAATTAAAATAACGCATCAGACCCTCCCGTACATCTCTGGCCTCCTCCTCAACACCCTGTGCCACTGGCACCACAGGCTCTGCTGCGGCAGGTGCATCCCAGTCATTGTCATAGTCCTCTCCATGACTCTCACAAAGGTTATGCAAAGCACAGCAAGTAAGAATCATAGATTTCACGATTGTAACATCACAGTCATTTCTTTTCATGAGGCAACGCCACCTTCCCTTCAGTCTACCAAAAGCGTTTTCAACCACTACCCGTGCTCGACATATTTTTTTGTTGTAGATCTGCTGTTCTACTGTCAGCCGTCCAGTGTCAGTGAATGGCTTTAGGAGCCAGTTCTGCAGGGGATAGGCAGAATCTCCCAGGATGTAGTAGGCAACATTCACCCCACCAATATTCCTGGTGTAAGCTGGAAAGTGTTTGCCACGGCTGGCCAACTCCCACAATGTGGACAGTCTTAAAACACGAACATCATGCAAGCTGCCAGGCAGTCCTGCAAACACGTTCCAGAACAGTCCTTTTCCATCTACAACACCTTGAGGGACGATGGAGTGCCAACCTTTACGGTTTAAATAGTCACAGTGGTACTCCTGTGGTGCCAAAATGGGTATGTGTGACCCCTCAATAGCACCAACACACTGCGGGAGCCCCCATCTGTTCTCAATGTAGGCAGCCATTTCTTCAAACTTCTCCTGGTCTGGGTAACGGATTTGTTCGGGAACCAACAACATTTCTGCAGCAGCAGTGAACTCTTGAACACACCGGCAAACAGTTGTTATGCTTACTCCGAAAAGATGGCCGACAGTTCTGTACTCTGAACCAGTCGCAAGCTTCCATAGAGCGATGGCCACTCTCTTCTTTAGAGGAACACACTTGCGGAAGCTTGTGTCTTGTCTCTCCATCACTGGACACAGTTTGTTGTACAAATATATGAATGTTTCTTCGGTAGCTCGGTTGAAAGCCCAAACAGACGGTCTGCCGCGGCGACTTTGCAAAGCGAAACAGATCTGAAACACATAAACCATGCACATTTTAGTACGTAATACTGGTAGCTATAAAGTTGATTAAATACTTTGCATATAGTATAGTATTTACACATATGCAAAAGTTAGCTATGTTAGCATAACTTACCCTCTTGCGTCGGCTTTGAACAACCGGATTCGTCTCGTAGTCTGAACTCTGTAGTAATTCCCAAACTCTCCTGTTTTTTTCAGCAGTGTTTCGTTTTGCTGCCCTCAGCCTCTCATGAAACAACGTTTGTCTTCTTGATGTGAGAAACAGCCACATCCCGAGGATCAAAAACAGCATACACTCGATTTCCTCCATTGTCCTGTGTGTGCTGTGTGTGTGGGTAGCGGATGTGTGTCGCGTATAAGATTACGTCACGGCAGTTTCCTGCGGCTTCGCTATGACGACCGGGTACTTTTTGTGGCGGTACTATCTGCAATGGAAAACGGAGCGCAAAGCGAGCAGAGGCGAGGCGAGCCGAGTCGAGCTGGTACTGGTAATGGAAAAGCGCCAAATGATGATGGATGGGACATGAGATCATCTGATCGTCGTACAAAGTTTTCTTTGTGCTCCCAATTTAAAACATTTACGGCATTAACGTTATTTGTCATTTCGCTAAAGTTATATAGCTAGCTGCATATAGTCTTCAAACTGACTACTGAACTAGCAACCGGATGTGCTGTGTCAGTTTAGCGGAAGTCGGATGACAAAATGAGGAAGAGCAAAGTATTAAATGGGTGGGGCGCAATAAGGTGAATAGAAAAAAAAAATACTTTGGAAGTCAATGGGGCCCATCAACTGGTTACAGACATTCTTCAAAATATCTTCTTAATTGTGTTCAGCAGAATAAGGTTTGGAAAAACTTGAGGGTCAGTAGGCCTACATGATGACAGAATTTTTTTATTTTTGGGTGAGCTATACCTTTAAAGAACCCTGTCGCGTGTGTGTGACGCAACGCGGAAATCTTTTCGTGGTCACACGTTTTTGACGTATCGCGGAAAACAGTGACGTTTGTTCATTTCTACATAGACTGCTGTTATTTTTAATAGTATCATTTGTTTATGATTTCAACCATGTTTGTCAGGCAATGAAAGTACTGTTTATGGCCACTTCCGTTTAAAGACATCAAAGAGTGGAGCGCGAGCGGCTGTTTGATCATCAGAATATCAGGTAAATTACACAAAAGATGATCGATTGGTTGATCATGTCATCATATCATTTTATCTAACGTTAATCCACAGTCATTTCTTATCAGACTAATCTCATGCTGGAAGTGGTATTTTATGATTTCCTAATAAGTAGCCCGATGAATTTACGGCAGCTCTCAGTGTAGTTCGGTTACTAACTTCAGCTGATGAAAAAAGACACTTTTTCACATATGACATTTGAAGTTTACACATGTATGTCATTAACTATGTCAGATAGATGTTAAGTCAGATAAACTAAAAGCTCACGAAGGCAGATGTTACACATATGTTGTGTTTAATGTAACGATAAATTAAATCCCACTGTAATGTTCTGGGATGAATTCATATAACGTTACTGCACTAGTACAAACGTCATAACACATCCAGAATGAACTAGACTTTCCATCACGAAGAAAGGCTTGATCATTAAAATATGATTCAATGTAAACACGTGGGGGGGGGGGGGGACAAAGATCCTAAACACATAGGCGTATTATAATAAACTTCAAGCGCCAGAGAGACACTTTATAATGATTTAAAAATGAAAGAGATAAATCAAACAAAAATAGTTTTACTGTTGAAAACACACACCGATTCGACATAATGTTTTATTAGCAAACGAGTCTCTCTATTTTCTCTGTAATGTTCGTTTAGTATTTACGAATATCAAACTGTCAATTGTATTCTTTTGAATTATGATTGTCAAGTCCTTAATGAATTTAGTGTTCCAAGTATTCTATGTCTTACATGAAGATTTGAACCATCAGCTTTCTACTCCACCTCAACACTGCTGTACTCAAGCATGTGACTGGCCGAACAAAATTGGACATTTTCATATAAATTTGACATTTAAGTGTATGTAAATAGGTATCTCCCAAAATGGTAAAATTATTTGGTAGTCTTGTGGTGACAAACCTTTTGTTGCCATCAGCCACCATGGATTCAAAATAATGTTTCACCCAAAGGCCACAAATTTACAGCAATTATCATATTTAACCTACAAAAATCTTACATTTTCTTAAAAAAAAATCTTAAAATCTTAATATTTTTATTTAAAGGTAGGCTAAATAAAAATATTTTTTGGAGGAATTTTGCATTCAATATCCACATGCCTCTTCAGACTGAGTGGGCACAGCACTTCCCACTGGGCTTGTCTTGTTTGTTATTGGTCCTTCCTATCATTGAAAAGCATAATTCACCAATATACGGAGGTATACCGTATTATAAAATGTAAATATTGATGTAAAAAGTGTGTAATGTTGAAACAGAAGCACTCTCAGAAATGCTCTCTGCCTTTTTCACCTCTACACTATATCGTGTGAATTGTCTCACATGTGTTTGTTTGTGAACCGTTAAGTGTTGGATCAGGTTTATTTGCGGTGATGGCTATCCTGTTTGCGGTGGTGGCTCGAGGATCGACCGTTTTGGCTAAACATGCGTGCTTCTCTGGCAACTTTCTGGAGGTGACAGAACAGATTCTGGCCAAAATCCCATCAGAAAACAACAAACTCACGTATTCTCACGGCAGGTACGACTGACATTGTGCTGTTCGGCTGTGAATGTTCAGTGGCGTGTGTCTATCCTGATGTTCTGATGCGCTTCTTTTGTTTTTCAGCTATCTCTTCCACTACATCTGCCACGAGAGGATCGTCTATCTGTGCATCACTGATGACGTAAGTGTCTGCCGCGTGAGCTCTGTTTCACTGCGGCTCCGCTCAGATCCTGAGCTGTCCGTCTCTCTTGCAGGAGTTTGAACGCTCCCGTGCGTTCGGCTTCCTCAACGAGGTGAAGAAGAGGTTTCAGACCACCTACGGCTCGCGGGCTCAGACCGCGCTGCCCTACGCCATGAACAGTGAGTTTTCCAGCACGCTGGCTGCACAAATGGTACGTGCCTCTGCCGTATTTGTAAACACAATTGCCTGTTCATACTCTATTATGTTTGTCTGTGTGGTAAGACACAAAATGAGGTTTAGCTGATCAACAGTGTTGCCAAACTCTTCCCTCTGAAAAGCTCTAGAACTGCCCTCAAAAGTCTCAGTATTTCACAAAAAAATACTACATATACAGTAGTAAACAGAGCCATACTTCAAATGTGTACAGTTTGAGAACTGTTACCTCTAATGTAATTGACCTATGGCTAAGTCACGCCCCCAAACGCGATGAGCCAATCACAGTGCACATAACTAACCCATACACTCGGACATTCTCTGCTTCCTCGTCCATTGAAATGCATTGCAGTTAGTCAGTTTTCATTCGTTTTTATGTTTTTTTTCTTCTCATTTTAAGTTTAAAATGGTCAAACGGTGTGCATGGGGTACATGCAACTCCGACACTAGGTATCCCGAAAGGCTGGGCGACGGTGTGTATTTTTTACCCTTTCCCAAGCCATATCTCAACCGAGATAAGTGTCTGGATTAAGTTATGCGGTAGACCACAACACCAACTAAACGTGGATAAATTAAACGAGGATGTCTACATCTGTTCTAAGATAAGTCAACAACGTATTTGAACGTTATCTTTAACATCTCTAACGTAATGTTAGCCTAACATTAGAAAATGTTAACGTTAGCTTCTAGCTGCGTTGTACAGCATGTCACTTAGCTTCATTAACGTATCTGTAAATAACCGAGATAACAAATGTTAGCAATGTTGTGCTGAATGATTCATGTAAATACTGTAGCACCAAACTAATGGAGAGGTACTCTTGGTAAAGATGGTAAAAAGGCTTGTCCTGGAAACGTATGCAACTTAGACCTGTACATATTTAATTTGATCATGAACCATTAATTACATATTAAAGCACAACATTTTAGACAACTTTCTACCAAAATATATATCTATATAATCTTTCTGTCTCCAAAAATCATCAATTGCCTCCTGTGAAATGTCTCCTACTGTGACAGCTGCCATAGCGCCCGTCAACAAAAGTTGACTGTTTGTCCGAGTGACTGGAGGGGGCGTGGCTTAGCCATAGGTCAAATTTCTTAGCATAAAGAATGGATTTGTTAAAGCTTTTGTCGCCGTTCTCATGGTGATCTGAAGTACACAGCTTCTGTCAGCCAGTTTACTCAGAAAGCCTGCTCTTGATTTTATCTGGATGCTATCGAAATTATTAAATGTGTAGCACAAATGAATTAAATTAAAGCTGTTTTATTGTTCCATTTAATTCTGGGTTTTCCATTTTCTGCATTCTCTACATTCTCTTTTAATGGTTTATTTAAAATTTAATCACATAAAACTAGTTTAATCAATTGGGTTTATTAAAGCATTATCAATGTAGTAATTTATTAAAATCTGAACAATAGTAGGGCCCTATGAAATCTGTTTTATTTTATTTTTAACAGCATCATAACAACTAAACGTCCTTGAAACATCAGTCATTTTAAACGGTGGCACTTACAAATTAGAACTAATATGTTTTTGCTACCATGTATAAATGAAAATGCAAGTGAAAAGTGACACAGCAATAACTATATAGCAAAACACTATATAGTCAGATTTACTAAACCCTCTTTTGGCATTGAAAAACTAATGTCAGGATTTAAAGTGAACTTCGAGAAAGTATGAGCTGCTGGTGGTGCTTGAATTTCTTGGTCATTTTGTTTTTCTGTGAAAAAGTCTAACAGTATTGATGTCCAAGGTTTATACTTAACCCTCTGGGGTCCTTCGGACCAAATGGTCCGGAAACATTTAAATAAAAAATTGTGTAAAATCATAGCTTCATCGGAATGGTCTGAAATCTGGTGACTTTGTTGGTACTTGGTATATGAACACCCAAAAAAATTGGGGACAGGATTTGAATAATCGAAGTGGTTGTAAAAAAAACTGTCACACTCAGGACCTTCGGGTCCAAATGGTCCGGCATAGGAAATGAATGGCAAATTGGCAAAAATGTGAAAATACCGAGTTTTTTTGTGCGTACAATCTACAAATCAGCCACGATCCAGAAAAAAAGCACACAACAGTGAAGGGGTGAATCTATAAAACATCAAGAGTGCAAAACAGACACATCCACACACACACACACACACACACACACACACACACAAACACACTTTTATACATAAACAAACTAATAAATTCAGATTACATATGTGTTTTGCATTTTTAAAATGCTCAGTTTGTCCACCAGATGGCATCCATCTCATTTCAAAAATTGCTTTTATGAGGTCTAGGCTTGACTCTAAAATGAAATACAGCTTTAAAAAAAATTTAAAAAAAAAATTTTTTTTTAAATAATTTTCTATTATATTCAATGGGGGGAAAATGGGTCATATTTATTGCATAAATATTAATTATAAAATCATAAAATTCTCAAAACACCAAAAAAGAAAAGAAAAAATATTATAAAAAACAAGTAAAAAAAAAAAATTATGATTTTCTTTTAATAAATATGAATCCCACCCTTCCGGACCATTTGGTCCCGAAGGTCCTGAGTGTGACTGTTAAATGAAGGACCCCGTAAAATGTTTTTCTCTGTTTATCAACTTTGACTTACCATAGTGAAAGGTGATTCCCCTTTTTGATCACATTTTCTTGCTTGGTTGGTTGTTCGGCTCATGAACAATAATCAGTTGATACGCAGAATCCCTTTAAAAGTAGGTGGTCGTACGGCACATTCCTGCGTATACCTAGCCCAGTGGTTCTCAACTGGTTTGGCCATGGGACCCACATTTTCCCATGGCCATTAAGCCGCAACCCAAATTTTAAGGAATTTGACTGGTGACGATCTGCCCTATTAGCATAGATCAGGGGTCTCCAACACGTCGCTCGCGAGCTACCAGTAGCTCGTGGCCTGATTGGAGGTAGCTCGTCTTTTGCGCGCTCAAGTTTGTTATTTCAAATGTAGGAAGCTCATAATTGAAGCGACGCACTCATTTTTTCCAGGTGCAGCGAGATGAAAAAAATCCATTAAAACTTTGTCATTGTGGAGAGCGCAGTGCATGGTTGCATAGCAACAATTTTACTATTAATAATAAAAGATAAGCTAATGTGCATTGTAAACGTCAGTCATTTATCTTTTTTGACTCATTCTTTTTTATAAAAATTATTTAAAGGCTGAAATATGCGAGGTTTCTTTTTATAAATCTTTTTTTTTGTCAAAACTGTATTTGAACTTGTACATGTTAGTAGATAACATGTCGCAAGACACTCCTTTAAAATCTGGCCATCATTTTTAATGTTGTTATTTTAATGTTTATGTAAACAAAAAGTGCATATTAATGATAATTATATTTGTTATTTGCTGGTTTTCGACATAAAACTTGTTGAATTGATTTTATTGTGTAGTATTAGTACTTTTTGAACAGGATTCTGTCATAACCGTGATCATTTTGTTCACTATAATCATGAAATGAAATGAAATTTTCATGCCATTTCATCTCTAGTTAAGATGCACTGTAAAATTAACTATAATTGTGTTTTTACAGTATAATATGCAAAGTAAAATTTTCTATAAAAAAATTAATCTCTGATTCTGTTCTTTTCTCTGACATTTAAGGGTGACATATATAGGTCTACAAAAACTCTTTTAGGTCTAAAACAGTTTAAATAGTTGTTAATATGAGAGTTATGAGACATTATTTAAGAGATTTAAGTATTGTATTACATGAGTAGCTCTCGGCCACTATCTTTTAAAAAAAGTAGGTCTCAAATGAAAAAAGGTTGGAGACCCCTGGCATAGATCCTGCCCTGAGCGAGCCGCACATAGTCCGCCATGTTTATATCCTCGTTATATAGCACCTATTGATATAATTTCTGCGCCACAGAAACATTGCAGATGTTCTGTTGTACCAATCAACATAAGTCTTCATAGATTCTGAGGACACAGTGGATGAAGTTTATTGATGAAGGAAATGTGCCAAAGAAATTAGGTAATGTCTTATATGTTTGTGCTAATCACTTTACGCCGGACTGCTTCGCAAACAGCGTCAGTTCAGTGATTTATAGATGACCATGACAGAACATGCTAATCGATAAGTTGAATCAACTCCAGGTGCAGACTAAAAGTTGTAACTTCTTCCTTAGTCTCTCCATTATTGTCTGAGTCCGGTTCAAACATGTAAAGCTGAACTCCACCTACTGATGATTTCTGACATTTTGTCTGCGGGAGATTCTCCAGTTTTGTTGTTGCCGGAGAATCCAGAGCACAAGCTGTAAAGGCTCCGCCGCTCTTCTGGAAAGGGGGCGGAGGGCAGCAGCTCATTTGCATTTAAGTTTACACACTCAAAAACTGCGTATTTTTGCTCACCCCCAAAGAGGGGCAAATTAGACATGCTATAATAAATGATCTTTGGGGTATTTTGAGTTGAAACTTTAGACACATTCTGGGGACACCAAAGACTTATTTTATCTTGTAAAAAGGGGCATAATTTTTCCCCTTTAAGGTTACAGAAAGTAAAGTAACCATGGTAAATACACAATACTAACATGAACTGTTTATAAAACAAATTCCTCCTGATTTCCATAAAACATCATGATGAATAGGATGAACATCATAACCGGAATGCAAACCCGTGACGCACCAGCTACATAATATATTGATACTTTTTGGTAATTTCATGACTTAGTAATTGACAACGTAACTAAGACGTTGCATGTTTGTAATTTTGCTTTTTATATATAGTGAATTGATATACAGGGTGTGCAGTATAATGTCTGACAAGACAGGAAAGTTTGTTTTTTCTGAGGTGAGAGACTTTTTATTTTGTAACAAGTTACGAAAAATAACATTAAATAATGACACTGACATATAGGCGGACGCATGTTATCTCATCTGACCGCAGATACTGAATCAGTACAATGCATTTTTCTCAGGCACTCTTCACTTAAACTGCGTCTGACAGAAGAGTCAACAACTTTGTCATGGTCGTCTTTCAAAATAAAAGTTTCGCATCAGAAAATCATTTAGAATTAAGTTTTTTGTTATGGTTGTTGTGTCTTCGACTACACACTCCACGACCCGCTCAAAAAGGCCTTGCAACCCACCAGATGAGAAACCCTGCTCTGGACTACACTACTGTTGATATGGGTCATGTAGGTTTAGAATTAAGAGGCATGTGATGGTGTTGAACTTTAGCTTAGATCTTATCCAATACTTTTCACATGACTTTGTTAAGCAATAATTAGAGAAAATTGTATCCTATGAAAAAAAAAATCCAAGTATGCATTTAGCAGACACTGGGTAACCCGGCTTCAGTTACACTGAGTGACTCTTCAGCCACAATCACAAGAAAATTGAGGAAATTTCAGCTTTTGCTTCAACACGACATAGGCATCCATTGACCAATGAGTCCGGTCCAGTTGTGCTCTGGGAAATACACTTCGTTTGATTTCAAAAACCCTCGAAATGTATTTTACTCATTCCTATATATCAAACTCTCCGCCAGAACATCCTTTAGTGTGTAGGTACCATAAATGTCTTGCTCAAAGGCACAATGGTGTGTCAAATGTCTTTCCTAATCCGTTTGTTTCCGGGTCTAAGCACCTTTTCAGATCCCAAATGCAAACGGTGCTAATATAAAAAAGTGTGCTGTAAAAAAATCATGATCATAACCTTTATGTTCGTAGTGAAATCTCAGTTGGCCATACAGTGGTTTAAATTAAAATATTGGTGTTCAAGGTTCAACCCTGGGTAGAGGAATGTTTCACACTTGTAAAGCAGGGTTAGCACGCGTTTTACCCATGGTGCCAAGCATGTGCAGTGTAAAAAGATAGATGTTAGAATAGCTATGTTTTCATCCACCTATTTAATGCTCATTTGGAGATATCGCATCAAAACTGCTGGATGGAAATGCCAAGATGCGCATAAATTCAAAAAAATGCACATTAAAAACGTATGCGCTCATTTGAGTCAGATATTTTTTTTTATCCGATAAGGAAACATGCACATAAATTACGATTGAACACATTTACTAAATAAATTCCTTGATACACATCAAAAATATCATGTGACTTTGCGCGATGGGACAACATAACTGGACTAACCAGCGGACTGGTCTCGTTGCACAGCATCTGAAATGCTGTTTTGGTTGTTCTTGAAACACCTAAAAGACCAAAGTCTGCCGTCAAAATGGTTCGGTATAATTCCCTCCCAGAACTCCCTTACACGACCACGTTCCCGAACAGCAGCATCTGCCTCCGAAAGCAAGATAACACGATTATTGCATTTCGTCTGCACCCTCTGATACAGAAGTCATTTATTATATATGAAAATCATTATATACAGTGACTTCTCCTACTTTTCTTAGTGATATTTAGCACCATTTTATCAGGAAATTTGTTTTTATTCTCCTCGATTTGCTGGATGGAAACTGTTTTATTCGCAAATGTTTTATGTGATATTACAATTTTGCTCATAAGTAAAATTCGCAACTTTGGATAGAAACAAAGCTGATGTTGTGACTAGATGCTTGGAAACAGACAGCCAATCACGTACCTCATATGTACATGCTTTGGATAGTCAGGGAAACACTGCGTGTTGCATAAACATGAGTTTCGTGTCAATTGAAATTGCCCTCAGCCTAAAATGAATTCGCCATGGCCAAAGACTGTTCTCAACTGCTGTGTAAAACACAAACAACTAAAAATAAATTGTCGTAATTTACTCATCCTCATGTCATTCTATGCATTTCTTTGTCTTCTGTAGAACTCAAAGTAATTCTCTATGATTATGTAGCTATGCCCAGAACAATTTGCCATGTATTGACATGCATGTGTTTCGCTGTTATTGTTAGAAACATCACTCAGATCCCAAAGGCTCAGACAGACTGACGGAAACACAGATGCACGTAGATGACTTGAAAGGCATTATGGTCCGGAACATTGGTGAGACTGAGTCACTTTAATCACTTTTATAAATGTCAGTGAACGTTTGAGTGAATATGTGCTGTATTGTGCTACTGTAGATCTCGTAGCTCAGAGAGGAGAGAGGCTCGAACTGCTTATCGATAAAACCGAGAACTTGATGGATTCTGTGAGTTTTGGTTTTATGTCCTGTTTTGAAACATTTGTTTATGTCACTGTGTAATATGTATGCTGATGAATGTTTCTCTTGTCTGTGCAGTCTGTCACCTTTAAAACCACAAGCCGTAACCTGGCCCACGCCATGTGTATGAAGAACATGAAGTTAACAGTCATTGTCGTAATAGTCGTGCTGGTAAGTTCTGGAGCGGTTTATTGTCAGTGCGTCTCACTGCAGTGATGGACAAGCCCAAGAGCGACACAGCAATAACTATATAGCAAAACACTATATAGTCAGATTTACTAAACCCTCTTTTGGCGTTAAAAAACTAATGTCAGGATTTACTTAAGACAAGAAGTGTAAAATGAGCACTGAAAATGTGTGGACACACACAGTTATTTTTGCAGCTGACCTTATCGCACATGCATTTGTAGGAGTTTCCCTTTAAGGCGCAACATTTATGGGAGGAGAATATTTAAATGAATAATGCAAGGTGATTTGCGAAGGTTTGCAAGGTTTGAAAAACTGAAGGTTTGCGTTCTTCTGTTTTTTTGCGCCATTATTTACCGCACCAAAAAAGCATGTCTTAAACCAGATGTTATTTTGCACTGCTCTTGGTAAATTGTGTTGGTCATTATGAAATTGATCCGGCTGCGTCTGTGTTCTTTAATTTGCGTCAGTAGATCACGAGCAGAACTTTACACTCCCATCTGTGCTTTTATGGAGTTGCACTCTTAAGCTAATTTGCCCTGTTTAGTAAATCTTGTCCTATATCTCAATCTGTATGTTTTTTCTTCTGAAATTGTGTAGAAGACTGATTTTCTCCCCCATTTAAACCAAATTAATTCCAAAATGTTTAATGCAATAAAACAGAATAAAAATCAAGTTCAAGACGTGTTCTCCTCCACACTGTTTCACTTAATCAGGGGTAGGCAAGTTCTGTCCTGCAGAGGTTAGCTCCTCCAACCCTAATCAAACACACCTGAAGAAGCTAATCAATGTCTTCAGGATCACTAAGGGTCTGTTTACACAACACCGTTTCAACTAAAAACGTAAAACCTTTTATGTGTTTTGGCCGTTCGTTTACACTACAACAGCATTTTGGGTGACTGAAAACGCAAACTTTTGAAAACGGGTTTTAAAGTGCACGTTTTTTAAAAACAGTCTCCGTGTAAACAACAAAAACGCGAATCTCTGAAGACGATGACGTCATGCACATGTGTATTATGTGTTCAGTCTATAGTGTTTCACCGCCATCTAGTGGCCTAGCAGCAGAATACAGCGGTTTTGCAGATATGTGTGTATGGCGATTGTTTTGACAATGATATCATCTGTACGTGAAAAACTCAAAGGAAAAACTTCTCTGAACATATCGTACAGCATATCGTTGTCGTACCCTGAGGCTACAGGCAGGTGAGGGTTTTTTCAGCTAAACTCTGCAGGACAGCGTCTCTCTCGGACCGAACTTGCCTACCCCTGCACTAAATGAACCTTACAAAGACTGATATGTAATGATACTTCTGTCAACATGTTTCACTTTTTCTTCTGCCACTGATTGGCCTGACAGATAGTCCTGCCCCATATACAAGCCAGTGTTTGAGCTGTTGTTCTGATCTTGTTCTGTCATGATGGTCAAATTACGCAAGAACAGCAATGTTTTAATGTTGCCAGGAACTGCATTGCATTTGTTTTAATGGACAGAGACAACTATAAGCAAGCTATACATTCAAAACAGATTATAATACCAAAACATGTACATATTACTGTATTACATTTTTGCTACAACTTGTCCCTAAACTGTGTAAATAAATGCCCAGTACAAAGAGTTATATTATTACAACATATATGGTCATATACAGTGGAGGCTCAAATATTGGCACCCTTGCACTTTTTTCAAGTAATCCACTATCAACACTTTCTTACTGAAACTGCTAAATTAAACTATTAAATTAGGCAGCTGTAGCTGTAGTTCCCCTGCAATTGAAAGATTGCAATCAATTATGTCCTCAGTATTAACCACTGTCCTCAGTATTAATCACTGTCCTCAGTATTAATCACTGTCCTCAGTATTAATCCCTGTCCTCAGTATTAATCCCTGTCCTCAGTATTAATACCTGTCCCCAGTATACCTGTCCCCAGTATTAATGACTGTCCTCAGTATTAATGACTGTCCTCAGTATTAATGACTGTCCTCAGTATTAATGACTGTCCTCAGTATTAATGACTGTCCTCAGTATTAATACCTGTCCACAGTATTAATCACTGTCCTCAGTATTAATCACTGTCCTCAGTATTAATACCTGTCCTCAGTATTAGGCAAGGCAGGTTTATTTATATAGCACATTTCATACACAATGGTAATTCAAAGTGCTTTACATAGAAGAAATTAAAATAATCAAAAGAAATCAGAATAATTAAAACAGTGTAGAATACAAGATAAAATACAGAAATAATCAAAAGAAATCAGAATAATTAAAACAGTTTAGAGTAAAAGATAAAATACAGAAATAATCAAAAGAAATCAGAATAATTAAAAACATAAAATAAAATACAGTACAAACAGTCGGACGAACCGTGGTACAGTGCTCATTCATTAAATGCACAGTTAAACAGATGTGTTTTGAGTCTGGATTTGAATGTGACTACTGTAAGAGCACATCTGAATTTTTTATTAATTCCTGTCCTCAGTATTAATCCCTGTCCTCAGTATTAATCCGTATTAATACCTGTCCTCAGTATTAATACCTGTCCTCAGTATTAATCACTGTCCTCAGTATTAATACCTGTCCTCAGTATTAATACCTGTCCTCAGTATTAATCACTGTCCTCAGTATTAATCACTGTCCTTAGTATTAATCACTGTCCTCAGTATTAATCACTGTCCTCTAATCACTGTCCTCAGTATTAATCACTGTCCTCAGTATTACTCACTGTCCTCAGTATTACTCACTGTCCTTAGTATTAATACCTGTCCTCAGTATTAATCACTGTCCTCAGTATTAATCACTGTCCTCAGTATTAATCACTGTCCTTAGTATTAATCACTGCCCTCAGTATTAATACCCGTCCTTAGTATTAATCTCCGTCCTTAGTATTAATCCCCGTCCTCAGTATTAATCACTGTCCTCAGTATTAATACCTGTCCTCAGTATTAATACCTGTCCTCAGTATTAATCCCTGTCCTCAGTATTAATCCCTGTTCTCAGTATTAATCCCTGTCCTCAGTATTAATCCCTGTCCTCAGTATTAATCACTGTCCTCAGTATTAATACCTGTCCTCAGTATTAATCCCTGTCCTCAGTATTAATTCCTGTCCTCAGTATTAATCACTGTCCTCAGTATTAATCACTGTCCTCAGTATTAATCACTGTCCTCAGTATTAATCCCTGTTCTCAGTATTAATCCCTGTTCTCAGTATTAATCACTGTCCTCAGTATTAATACCTGTCCTCAGTATTAATCACTGTCCTCAATATTAATACCTGTCCTCAGTATTAATCACTGTCCTCAGTATTAAACACTGTCCTCAGTATTAATACCTGTCTTCAGTATTAATCACTGTCCTCAGTATTAATCACTGTCCTCAGTATTAATCACTGTCCTCAGTATTAATACCTGTCCTCAGTATTAATCACTGTCCTCAGTATTAATCACTGTCCTCAGTATTAATCACTGTCCTCAGTATTACTCACTGTCCTCAGTATTAATCACTGTCCTCAGTATTAATACCTGTCCTCAGTATTAATCACTGTCCTTAGTATTAATCACTGTCCTTAGTATTAATCACTGTCCTCAGTATTAATCACTGTCCTCAGTATTAATCACTGTCCTCAGTATTACTCACTGTCCTCAGTATTAATCACTGTCCTCAGTATTAATCACTGTCCTCAGTATTAATACCTGTCCTCAGTATTAATCACTGTCCTCAGTATTAATCACTGTCCTCAGTATTAATCACTGTCCTCAGTATTAATCACTGTCCTCAGTATTAATCCCTGTCCTCAGTATTAATCACTGTCCTCAGTATTAATACCTGTCCTTAGTATTAATACCTGTCCTTAGTATTAATCCCTGTCCTCAGTATTAATCCCTGTCTTCAGTATTAATACCCGTCCTCAGTATTAATACCCGTCCTCAGTATTAATCACTGTCCTCAGTATTAATCACTGTCCTCAGTATTAATCACTGTCCTCAGTATTAATATATGTCCTCAGTATTAATATATGTCCTCAGTATTAATCACTGTCCTCAGTATTAATCACTGTCCTCAGTATTAATACCTGTCCTCAGTATTAATACCTGTCCTTAGTATTAATACCTGTCCTTAGTATTAATCCCTGTCCTCAGTATTAATCCCTGTCCTCAGTATTAATCCCTGTCCTCAGTATTAATCACTGTCATCAGTATTAATCCCCGTCCTCAGTATTAATCTCTGTTCTCAGTATTAATACCTGTCCTCAGTATTAATACCTGTCCTCAGTATTAATCACTGTCCTCAGTATTAATACCTGTCCTCAGTATTAATACCTGTCCTCAGTATTAATACCTGTCCTCAGTATTAATCACTGTCCTCAGTATTAATACCTGTCCTTAGTATTAATACCTGTCCTTAGTATTAATCCCTGTCCTCAGTATTAATCCCTGTCCTCAGTATTAATCACTGTCCTCAGTATTAATCACTGTCCTCAGTATTAATCCCCGTCCTCAGTATTAATCTCTGTTCTCAGTATTAATACCTGTCCTCAGTATTAATACCTGTCCTCAGTATTAATCACTGTCCTCAGTATTAATACCTGTCCTCAGTATTAATCACTGTCCTTCGTATTAATCACTGTCCTTAGTATTAATCACTGTCCTTAGTATTAATCACTGTCCTTAGTATTAATCACTGTCCTCAGTATTAATACCTGTCCTCAGTATTAATACCTGTCCTCAGTATTAATCACTGTCCTCAGTATTAATCACTGTCCTCAGTATTAATCACTGTCCTCAGTATTAATACCTGTCCTCAGTATTAATCACTGTCCTCAGTGTTAATCACTGTCCTCAGTGTTAATACCTGTCCTCAGTATTAATACCTGTCCTCAGTATTAATACCTGTCCTCAGTATTAATCCCTGTCCTCAGTATTAATACCTGTCCTCAGTATTAATACCTGTCCTCAGTATTAATCACTGTCCTCAGTATTAATCACTGTCCTCAGTATTAATCACTGTCCTCAGTATTAATACCTGTCCTCAGTATTAATACCTGTCCTCAGTATTAATACCTGTCCTCAGTGTTAATACCTGTCCTTAGTATTAATCACTGTCCTCAGTATTAATACCTGTCCTCAGTATTAATACCTGTCCTCAGTATTAATCACTGTCGTGAGTATTAATCCCTGTCCTCAGTATTAATCACTGTCCTCAGTATTAATACCTGTCCTCAGTAGTACTCATTGTCTTTTAGCAAATATCTGTGGAATTAATCGTGCCACTTTTTGACATCCTGTGGTGAAAATTTTTAACGTTTATTAATAAAATGCTTTAACTGCACGTGAGGAGGCCATACGTTGTGTTTATAGTAAATGATGTTCCTCTGGTTTTGTCTTGTCGTCTCAGGTTGTGCTGTATTTTATCGTGACGGCTGCCTGTGGAGGACTCAGCTGGCCCAACTGTCGGAAACAGTAAAAACCTTTAGTATGCAAGACCACTCATTCTGCCAACTCACCTCAGAGACATACAGACACAGGACAGCACTAAACTCCTGCAGTGTTTCCTGTGCTGTTACAAACGAATCTTCATTGTCTTTTCAAGTTGATGTTAACCATCTAGTTTTGATTCTTTGAGTTCTTTTCACGGTGTTTTAATGCAGTTCAAAAAGATGGGGAGTTTAAAGGAGTAGTCCACCAATACATGAAAATGCTGTTGTCATTATTTTTTCTGCGAAACACAGGAGGTGTTACTTCACGCTGCTCATCATCATTACTATACCACGAAAATAGAAGGGGATTAATTCTGGTAAATTAAAAAAAGAAAGTGCCATAAAAGGTGTCCATATTACTGCACTATATGCAGTGTTTTCTGAAGTCATATAATCGCTTTGTGTGAGGACCAAAATTGAAGTCGTTATTAAGATCTTCCCCTCCATCGTTGTGCTTAATTCTCATTCGCTGTTGCATCTTGAAGATTCTTCACATCCCAGGCTGTCATTTTAGGCACCATTTCAATGTTTTTTTTTTTTTTTTGTGTGTTATTATTTAAGTGCAAATTATATTTGATTACTTAAATATTGAAGTACAGTTGGGTTTGTTCCTCACACAAAGCTATTGTATGATGTGCGTGTGTTATGGACTACTTTTATGATACACCAGTTATATGATCTTATTTTGCAAGGGGGGGGAAAGCAGTGTAAAACATCTGCTAAACATCTCTATTTTCTGTGTTTCATGGAAGAAAGTAAGACAAATAGAATATGAGGGAGAGTAAATTCTGTTTAGGGTGAGAGCGAGGTTTTTTTTTTTTTTTTTTTTTTTGGATGGTTATCAACCCCATTCAAGAAAAGCATAACTGTGATGAAATAGAAATTCATGATTTTTAACAATGACCTGACACATCTGTTTGATCTTTGTTTTAATTAGATTTTGATATATGCTGCTTACAATATCAGGATTTGTATGTTAATCTCTCACATTTATAGTTATCATAATGAAGGGAACTCCATGGTCCCTTACTCTTACCAAATTTATATTCTACAGACTTAACTAATGTCAGTCACCAAGATGGCTTGTGTTTGATTGATTGATTGAGTAGCATATTTGTTTTTAAAGTCACCTGTATTAAATGGTATTCTTGTGTGATATTGTTCATGCATCACAGAACTAGTCTAATTCACAACTTACATGTTTTTGGGTGAATTTCACAAAACCTGTAAATAACATGTTTCACCCCAAGATTAAATAAAGAGGAAACTATATTGTTGCATAAAGAAAAGGAAGATGATTTTATGACCATTTTTATTATTTTGCATTATGACATTTTCTTAAAATTACCACAAGAAAAAAACACATAAAATACAACATCTACACAGAATAGTAACATGTATATAACACAGAATAACATGTACAGAATACCTGCTATATACAGATTATTGCGAGTATTGAATGTATTGTGCAGAAGTGGTAAGAGTATGTACAGGCAGTGTGAAATCTGAATTTACATATTGTATTTAAGATTGAAGTGCTGTGAATGTTTGTACACACCATAAAAAGTGGATTTGTTTTTCCCCAACATATTAGGACTTACAAATGATACTTCAAATGTACATTTTGTAATAATGTGTACAGCGTAAATAAACAGAAATGCCCATATCTTGTATGGAAAAAGTTAGTACAACCTACATTCATTCATTACTTGTATAGCACTTTTAACAATCCATGTGGTCTCAAAGCACTTTTCATAAATGTATTCATTTAAATCTTAAAAAAATGGTGACTGGCAAGGAAAAAACACCATAACATGTTTAAGTAAAAGGGGGGAAACTGTGAGGAAGCATTTCTGAGTATGTGTAATTGTAGTTATGTGTTCAATTAATAAATGATCACTACATCAAGTGCCTAAATTTAAGGAACCATTAGTACTGTCGGTTACACTTTATTTCGATAGTCCACTTTAGATATTCTACTAACTATAAGTAACTTTTCAACTACATGTCAACTAACTCTCATTAGAGTATTAGTAAACCGTTGTAGACTGTCAATAGACTGTTAGGTTAGGTGTTAGGGTTCGGGTTAGGAGAATAAGTTGACTTGTAGTTGCCAAGTTCCTTATAGTCAGTAGAATATCTGTTGGGGGACCAACAAAATAAAGTGTTAGCAGATATTAAGCAGACTATCTATTAATACTCTATGGTTAGTTGACGTAGCTCCAAAGTTACTTAGTAGAATGTCTAAAGTGGAGTATCGAAATAAAGTGTTACCGTACAGTCAAGTGCAATGTAGTAGAATATTGTTAAAAAAGAAGGGCACATATTCCTCTTCGCCAAGACATATCCTCATCCGGGTGGTATTTCAGAAAGCAGGTTATGCGACATACCCGGGTACATTTAAACAGATGCTTTCAACAATCATTACAAAAACTGAGGTAACTTTCAGGGCATGTAAGTAACATGACCTGCTCCGGTTGGTTTAGCATTATTATAACATAAACACATATTTGATCAAATTACTTTAGCTCACAAATCTTAAAAAACAATTTTTTCATCACACACATTGATCTGCAATTAAAAGGTTTTCTTTTTTTTGCTACTGGAAATGATATAATATAAATTCTACTATAAAAAAAATCTAATATGTGATGCATCTCACCTTATCACAAATGCAGAAGCAAAATAGCTAAAATAATGCAGCTCTTGAACCCTTTGGTCTCCAGGCATAATCCTGGTCTCGTTTGAAAGCGGATAATAAAGCAGTGCAGAGAGGACGTCAAAACCCGGAAGACTAATTTACCAGGGATTCCCTCAAGATGTTCAATTTATGAATAAAATAAGGTAAACAAATGGTAAAAAGTTGATGATACTAGGACCTTTTGTTCCATTTAAAAAAAAAAAATATATATATATATATATATATATATATATATATATATATATATATATACTTTAAATTGTAGAAAAAAAGTATCGTTCTACAACGTAAATTATATTACCTGGGCTCTGAAAGAAATTGAGAGCACCTTATAGGAACATAACTTTATGTAATGCACTTGTATCATAATTTAAATGAGTGGGTGACAAGTTAAAGCGACATCTTAAAAAGAGAGCACTTTTAGCAAAGCCAACTGGAACGGCTTGAATGGTGAACGTGTCAGGGCTTTCCAAACCCAAGACCAAATCCCAGCAGGGATCGTGCATGGGTGAGGAGGGTTTGACTGTCTCGAACCTCCTAGAAACCTGAACACTAGATCATTCCTGCCAACCGACTGGCGGTTAACCTCGCTGTGAAATGCTGACAGTGGAAACATAGCCTATACTTTGTGAGTTGAAGGCGTGCTGCCACCAACTAAGCGCTTTTGGAAGAAGGACAATGACTGGGATTGAGCGATTCACAGGGTCATCCTTCCTTGAGCTGACCAGCTCTCAAAAACTTTACATTTATCAGCGTAAAGGCACCTTGTAGAAGGAGCTTTCGTTTCAGTAATGGTTTTCAGCTCGCACTGAGCAGTGTATCTAGTGGCCAGATGTGCAGATCCCACAATTCCTGATTGGGATGCCAGGTTAAGCTCCTCACTTGAGAGAGGAGGTCCTTCTTTAGCGGGATGGCCCGGGCTGGATATAAATATGACCGTGACTATCCGTTGTAGTATTTGTATACTTTAGCATGCCATGCAGAGCATACAGTCGCTGTGTCCAAGTATGCTTGTATAAAAGACAAAGTGATTGACCCAGAGCAAATCACAGTGGTGTAGTCCCGTGATCCACAGATGTTAGGCTAAAGAGTTTTAATATCACCGTCTTACAACATCGAGCGACATTAATCATTTTCTTTATATCTTCAGTTTGGCTTTACGGTGGCTGGGACAGATACTGAACCACTGCACTAGTGTGTTATATGTGCAGATTTGCTGGCAAATGATAGCATGAAGCCATGCAAGCTGAAGCACCATTTAGAAACCAAACACCCGACACTCAAAGACAAACCCTTAGATTTTAAAGTTATAGTAAAGTTATATTGCCTTGCACAACAGAAACGCAACATCAGCAAACATTCATTCAAACCAAAAAATATTCAGGCACCATTTTTTTTTTTTTTTTTACTAGTGGGTGCAGGACACTATAGTTCATTAATGTAAACTGTGACATATTATACCCAACAATTCTTCATGCATTGGACTAACAGTAAAATTTATAAAAATTTGGGACAAAAAACTATTCAGACACTTTGACCTGACCATGTTTTGCTTAAGTGTTTTTTTTTTTCTTTAATTGCTAATGCGACCTTTTTACACCACAGACTGAACAAAATGAAGCATTGCTTGGTAATTTTTTGACCTAAATTTGTATTATCTAATTGTGTACATAAATTTAACAGCTGACAGCTGTTCAACATAATTAATCTGTGAGACAGTCTAACAGAAGGATGGACAAAACCAGTGAAATATCAACTGATTTGATTACTCTGAGTCCTTGTCATAATTTATTGCGATTTTTTAAACTAAAGCGAATAAACTGTGAGAAATAATATGAGAAATGTTGAAGGTGTCTGAATAAATTTTGGTTTGACTGTACATCAGTGTCTAGAAGCGTCCTACCACGTCTCACAACGAGTTGCCAAATTAGGAAAACCTCACATAATTGCAGAGGTGCTAATCATCCCTGCTGCCGAAGATATCTGTCAAGTCGTGTTTGGAGAGAATTTCTCACAACAGATTATTAGTGACATCCCTCTTTCTAACGACACCGTTAGCCGTCGCATATCTGACATGGCAAGCGACGTTGAGGAGCAATTGCTAGCTAACATCATCCAAAGCCACTGCCAGTACTGTCCTGCAGCTTGATGAGACATCTGACGGTGCAGGACTAGCAAAGTTGCTCACCTACTATGTCAGATATATAAAAATGGCAATATTGAGGAGGACATTCTGTCTGTCTCTTCAGCGAACACAGCTGGCGAGCCACTGTTTGAAGTTCTGGATATATATATATATATATATATATATATATATATATATATATATACAGGAAGGCTTTAGTTCCAAAAGGTTGAGAACCTTTAGAGACTTGCAAGACTTTTTAAACATTTTGACTTACGTACGTAAGCCAGTACATAAGCCAGAGGAGAACTGCCCCCCCACCTGAGTCTGGTTTCTCCCAAGGTTTTTTTTTTTTCTCCTTTCTGCCACTGATAGAGTTTGGTTTCTTGCCACTGTCGCCTTTTTCCATCTTTGTTGCCATTAGTTAAAGCCTTACTTTCCAGTTACATTAAAGTGTCCTCTCCTTGAGACAAAGAACGCACGAATCTTGATGCCAAATCCAACCTTGAAAAAGCTGTGTGTCATTGTGTGTGTGTTAGTATTTTTGGTTACAGGTTCAACTGCATTATTGTTGATTGTCCGGGACAGGCTGGCATCCAGCAACCCAAATCTGCGACCTGGAAGGTCACGACGTGCCTAACTTCAGTGTCAGCTGCATAATCGATGGAGATATGCTTCTGTCTATCTGTATGTGTGTGGAAAATTACTATGTTTATCTATTTTCTTAGCCAATCAGAATCATTTAACCTGAAGCAAGGACGTAGCTTAGACCTTGGTGAAGGGTATAATTGCTGTGATCTTTGTAACTGTACATGGCCGCCCTACAAACTCCTTGTGAGTATTGAAGCTGACTTCTGCTGATGAAACTGCAAACTATCTTCAGTAAAACTTTTCTTCAATTTATTATAATTCAGACTCCAGGTCTTCATTCATCATATCTGGTTTTGGGTCTTTGACTGTAAATCCCCTTACAGTATGCTCTAATATCAGAATACAGTGTGTTCCACCTTTAAATTTCATGTTTGATGCAATTAAATATCAAAACATTATCATTTCAAGTAAACATTTAAATTAAATTTCTAGTGGCATAAATATGATACAATACCATTTAAAGTGATACTAAAAGAGCTTCTAACATCTTTATACATTATATTTGGGTGGAACATATGTATTTTGACTGACGCACTCTAATAACTTGCATTGTGAAAGAAGTACATATTAGAAGCACTGCCCTGCTTACGTTTTTTTTAATAGATTTTCTGTCTTGAAAAGTTGTCTTTTCAGTCGTCACATTTATTTATATAGCACTTTTTACAAGATTGTTTCAAAGCAGCTTTACAGAGATAGAAATGCACCTTTCCCTGATTTTTCTTTGGGGGTTGTTAACTTTAGCGTGCAGTCGTGCTAAAGAAGAGTGGCTGAATGAATGGGGATTTAAATGAACCTCTGTGATAAAAATGAGCAGCTGATGGCCGGCTGATGCAAGCTTGACTGACGGGGACCGGTTGAACTAACATGATGCTTGATGTCACTCTGCTAAGGTTTGCCACTGACTCCGTGAACTGTGAAAATGAAAGAATAATGAAATATAAATATAAATATTTGGGCTGTAAACAACATTTATGGAATGACAGAAACATTTAATGTGTTCATTTAATGTGACCCCATTTCATGGGGTCAAATCCCATGTAAACATGTCAGGGCCATTTTTTTTAAGAATCAATAATATCACAACATGACAAATTTTCTTCTTAATTCCCATTACTGTAATGTCCACTTATCCAGCTTACCAAAGACATTCAGTCACTGAATAGTACATATAAAAAATTAATACTAGACATTTTGGATGCCTGAATATGTTAATGAAACACATAAACGCACAGCATTTGAAAACTATTTGAATCACTTTATGTGCCAAATTCCAATTTATTTGTATTTTGTCCATATAAACAATTTTGATTTTGATGGCTGCAACACACTCCACAAAAGCTGGGACAGAGGAATGTTTACCACTGTGTCACATCAACTTTGCTTTTAATTAAAAATTTTAATCATTTGGGAGTTACTAATTATTGTAGTTTTTTTTTTACAAGATGTGAGACACTTCCTGTTTTCCCTTTTTATTTAGCATGTTTAGTGTCTTGATTGCATGAATCCCCTACGAGGAGTGCCTAAAAACTCAGAGCCTGATCAAAAAATCCACATTCAATCCAAAATAGCTGACTTCCTGTTGGTCGTAGCTAATGACTGTAAATAAGAAAGTTGTCCAGCTCGATGAGAACTATATATACCGAGTTTGGTGACTGTAGGCAGGGCCGCATTAACAATAGAGCTATACTCATAGGCAGTATAATAATAGGGCAGTAACTCATAGCCCCGGGGCCCAGTGAGCTCTTAATGCGGCCCTGACTGTAGGTAAAATAACCCCCCCACTTTAGAGCCCCTTCTACACGCACATTTCTAAGGCTTTGCCCATGACTACTGGTCGACAACTCTAATGTGTGTGTGTCGAGTTTCACACAACTTGAAGCATGATAAGAGTCTCAAAAGCATCCAAAAAGAATATTAACGTTTGGTGCGTTCCCATGGCAACATTATTTAAGATATCAAAAATCCTTTCACAGGTCTACATCTGCGGTGTTTTGACATTATTCTGATAAATCTAGTAAAAATACTCTTACAACGAACACACAGCTGAAGTTTCATCCAAATCAATGATTGTATGCAGAAGTTACAGCACACTTCCTGTTTCCCTTTTCTCGCCACAAATTCATTTTAACACCACGGCCAAACCATTCGAGATATCAAAACTCTGCTTGCAATTTATCATCCTCAATGCCTTGACTTCAGGTTCACCGAGATTGGTGCCAATTGGGTGAATTGGCTAGGAGTACATCAAATTCCAGGGCATGCGTTTTTCAAACAACCCATAATAGCCGACTTCCTGTTAGGCTGACATAAGTTGTTCGGCTTGATGAGGTCTATAAGTGTATGAAGTTTGGTTACTGTATGTGAAAAGCGGTGCGCTACAGAGGCCCTCAAAATGACCATATAAAAGGGTCCGCTGCAGATTTAATATTAGATAGAATTTAATATTACAATATTATTGATCTGCCTTCATTGACACCATTTTATGAAAACTGAACTGAGCTGGACGATGACATCACTGTTTTTTTTTTTTCCAGAGCGCATATATATAAATGAACTAAATTAATCACTTTTTTACAACAAAAATGAACTTGCTTAAGCTGGACTATGACACTATTTTGTTCTAGATCTGCTGTGCAGCAGAAACAACCTTTGTTGCATTATTTTCCTGTTATCACTGTAAAGCTGCTTTGAAACAATATGTACTGTAAAAAGCGCTGTATAAATAAAGGTGACTTGACATGACACCCCATGTCAACTTGTGACAATAACAAATACTACCATAAATTATTACTATTTTTGCAGTTATATTGGTCTTTTTGTCCACATTACAGTAATGAGAATGCAGACTATATTTTTGGGGGCGACATGTGACCTGGACACGAGGTTCACCCTGTCCGTATCATACTTACTGTTAACTTGTTACTTCTGAGCTTCTTGGAGCCCTCTTGACCACTCTGCTTTTAGCCTCAACTCTTGTTTGATTTACACCTTAAACACAAAAAAATAAATGAATTTTATGACTAGCACAGTGCAGTTTTGCAGGTCCTGTAAGCATCTCTTACCATCATTATGAGTCCCGTGTTCCTCCATGTCCTGACCTCCATCTCTCTGAGGCTCGTCTGTTTTTTTATAGTAATAATTTTGGTCTGGTGGACCAAACCGCTAAAATACACACACATACACAATACTGAAACAATCACAAATGAAAGTTATTTTGTGAATATTTTTATTCATTTATGTACCTTATTAGGCCACATGAAACTAATGAAGAGGATGATGGGAAGGCCCACGGTGAACACATAGACACCCCAGAGCCACGGCCGCTTGACCGTCGCCATCAACAGCTTTTCAATCATTCCAGGCTTCAAGAGGACAGTGTGAAATAGATGTGATCAATTTACTGTTAATTATTTTAAATCATATTAAAAACACCTTTTTGGTTTAAATGTCATTGATTGTAAGGGAACGAGTATCTTATATCCTAGACTTGGTGGTAACACTTTACAATAAGGTTCATTAGTTAACATTGTATTAACTAACATGAACTAACAATGAACAATACATTTGTTACAGTATTTATTACTCTTTGTTAATATTAGTTAATAAATATACAGCTGTTCATTGTTTGTTCATGTTATTTCACAGTGCATTAACTAATGTTAACAAATACAACCTTTGATTTTAATAATGTATTAGTAAATGTTGAAATTAATATTAACTAAAGGTTAATAAATGCTGCAGAAGCATTGTTCATTCTTAGTTCATGTTAACTAAGGTTGTTAACTAATGTTAATTAATTAACCTTATTGTAAAGTGATACCGACCTGGTCGCCATTTCTTCACATTTTTCCTTCACTAGATCATTTTAATCGGGTGTGTGTGTCAGTGGATGAAGTATTTTGAATGCATGTGGTCTCATTAATGTGAGCTTATAAGAGCTGCATGCTAAATGACAGTTTATGAAAGAACATGTGAAATGCTCTTCATCACAGATGCTAGATAGTTTGGTGATGCAGACTGGCTGTTCCAGTTAAAGGATCATGGGACAGTTTAACTGTTGCTTACTGCCTTTCTCTTGCTCCACGTGTCTTCAGTCCAACGCCTGGCTACTTCCACACTGTCACAGAGAAAGATGTTGTCAAACATCACATCTCCAGTGAGGGTCCACAGCTCAAATCCCACAGCAGCGACGGGGCTCATGCTAAACGGCTGCTCTCTGCTGTCCTAACACAACAACCACACAAAGACAATGATGAACTTCACACGGCAAATGCAAATGAGATATTTTGGAGTGCTAGCCTACTTTATCATTGGGGTTTGTGCTGGGTTGGCTCTGTGGATTTGATAATGCAGGACGAGATAAACGCTCACGAGACGACGCCACACCATCTGACCTGTCCAAAGGAGGAAACAAACACACATAAACACGACTACAGATTGATAAAGAATTTTTGGTAGTCCAGTGGCTTGTAATGGACAAACATTACAAGTGTTCAAAGCATTCTTATTGTATCAAATTTTGAGTGGACAATGACTTTGTGAATTACAAGAGCCATCTATTCAACCAAGAGGTCGTAAAACTAATCTCATATAAATTGAGCTGTTTAGTCCAAATTTTCTGAAGAGACTCGATCACTTTATATGATGAACAGATTGAATTTAGGCTTTTATTCACATTAACATTGATCAGCGAACCTAAACAGAAGCTCAACCACAAACCTCATTGGTTCTTGCTGAAGCTCAAACGTGCTGCGTAACACAAGAATGAACCTCATTGGTTCTTGCTGAAGCTCAAACGTGCTGCGTAACACAAGAATGAACCTCATTGGTTCTCGCACGTCAAGTTTATATGTGATGGAGGGATAGAAAGCTCTCAGATTTCATTACAAATATCTTAATTTGTGTTGCGAAGATGAACGAAAGTCTTATGGGTTTGGATCGACATGAGGACGAGTAATTAATGACAGAATTGACAGAAAAATTACAATCATTTTTGGGTGAACTAACCCTTTAAGGTTTATTTCACATATGGCACATCGACATACTTGTATAAATTTTAGTTATGCAACTTGAAAGTCATTGTCCACTCAAAATTTGGAAGGTATTGCAGCTCTTTTACTTTAATTCGTAAATTAAAATAAAAAAATGTAATAATCCAAAAAGAACATCCATAATATGTCTTTTTCTTCTAAATGCTCTCTGAAGAAGAGCTTTGTCAGATTTCAGAGAACTGTCTGAGAGACAGTTCCCTTATTAAGTGTTCAAAGAGAGTAAATGTTGGTTGTGTCCACATGTGTAAATAAGGGACTTCTGTGAGTGAAAATTGAAGATTACAAGAGCCATCTATTCAACCAATTAATTAATTCATAAACCAATGAAGATTAAAACCCACTTTGTTTAAACTGATCCAGGAGGACCTAATATTAAACCGGTTTCAAAACACTGTACTGCACAGCTATTGCAACTCATCTATCAGATATCTCTCAGTGTATAAATAACTCATATACCTGTTGTTTATAAAAAATAAAATAAAAATCAGCATACCTTTCGTGTTCCAACTTGAGGTCAGAAGTTTGAACCCCATCCACTAAGGCCGCATGAGATGAATATTCAGGTTCCTGTGTTTCGTGAGGAGAGTCCATATCTTTCAAAAGACTGCCCTTGTTTATCAGTGTCAGGTCAATAAAGATTTCAAAAGTGTTGTCAGGATATAAATCTGAAAAGAACATTTTCACTAAAATAAAATTGCAACCAGCATGTCATTATGCAAGATTAAACACTTTCCATACATAAGATTTGCTATTCAAATTTAACGGTCTAGTTTATTAGAATGTAAACTTCAAATCACAGTTTTGATTTGAACAAAGTCACTGAACATGCATTTCTTTACTGACTACTCACATAAAGTGTAGAGATGTGGACGCTGGTCAATAAAATAGTCACTAAGATCCACCTCTGGTTGCCTAGCATGTTTTTCCTCATATGTCCCTGTGATGGGATTGCGATGGCTAAAGATGAAATGTATCTTGTGTGCGCTGCCACACTTGTCTGGACCAAACATAATCGTGTATGGGGTGGCATCACTGAACTGGCTCTAAAACGACAATGACAACACAGTGTATTCTGTCTGTAGAGAAAGCACTTTTATTTATTTTGAATTTCTTTTTAAAATGTAAAGATTTGACTGTTTGTGTCATTTAATAAACTGTTCCTCGTGTTTTAATACACCAAGCTAAACCATGCATAACAGGATAATGTGAAATGTAAGTATTACCAAACGAAGATCATCTGAATGAGAAAGCAACTTAATGTAGGCTCCACCACAATCAACCAGCTTTTGGAAGAAAACTTCATACCTGCAGATGATTTCAAAAGAAGATTTAGTCAAGCGATTTTATTTGTGTTTTAAGGATAGAAGCAAACTGATCAAAAATATCTTACTGTAAGCAAAGTGGTTTGTCTTTAAAGTGGTACACTTTCCTCAGGTAAGCAGATATGGCGTGGTGTCTCCCAGGGGATTTGAGGACCAGGCCTCTGTTTCCCAAAAATCTTGGTTCACTTGGTTCCTCTACTACCCACTCACCTGTGTAAATAAAGGTTTTTCATGTTGCCATGTATTTGTTAAGTAGCATTGTAAAGAGCAGAATAATATAGAGTACAGTCAGCAGGTCATTATTGCACAATAAACCCCTTCCTTCAGACCCGCATCACGTCCTGATCATCTTTCAGGGTTATTTTGTTATAATGAATGGCTGACTATATATAATTCACATTTTAATACTGCTACATTGTTTTCAATATTCAAATTTATATTCCCAAAATGCATATACCATTATATTTGAGAAGTTTCTGTTGCTCATCTTGCACCGCTTTGGACAAAACCCAGTTTCTTCAATGCAAACAAGGAGACAGAGAATAACATTCGATGTTAATGAGCAACCATCACTTAATAACTGGACATAACTTTGATCTAATGTAAACTAATATACGGTTCGACTCTCCCAAATAAAAAAATAAAAAATCAACCCCTTTGAAATTTAATTAATTAATCAGTTGTGTAATAGCTACATTTAAAAATGTACACACAATTGCATGACATTAAAATCTCAATCTGGGATATTTACATATTTTATGCTTACCACAACATTAGAAAAACTTTTTGTTTTGTTTAGAAAAACTTTTTGTTTTTTAAAAAATGTTTCTTTTTAATTTCTATACAAATTTAAGACATTTAAATTTTCAAGATTTGTGCATTTTTGTAAATACTGATATAAAAAAAAAACATTTAAAATTAGGGGATTTTACAATTTTCTTTATGCCATGGAAAAGTTAGACAGTAGCCTTAGATATAAATTGTTTTCATACACGCAAAAGATAAAATATCTTGCAATATCTTGCCAGTGAATGACTTGTAAATTGCATGTGTAAATCAAATGTAGGCTACTAAAGTGGTAAAATTAAACATTGCTGCGGTAATGACATTTTGTTATAATTGAACAGTAATGATTTTTTTTTTTTTGTAGTTTAAAATACACAATTATGTAACATACAAAGCTGAATGGTGAGGACACAATAAATACTTCAGAAGAAAAGATGATCTTTATCTTATTTTTCTGGATCTTGTGAGTGACTTAATGTGGGTGGCCCAATCTGGCAGCATGTGCTAATTTCTGTTTCCATAGAAACTAGATTGGTCCCACTTTATATTAAGTGGCTTTAAGTACTTACATTGAAATTAATAATTTGATACAATGGACTTATTGTGTACATGCATGTTTTTACATTGTACTTATATTTTGAAAATACCTGCGTGTAATAACAGCTGTAATTAATTTATGTAATTACATTTGTAATTACACAGTTGACCCTTCCCTTACACCTTAACCTACCCTTAAACCAACCCATACCACCACACCTGACCCTAACCTTACCCGTATCACACCTCAATAGCAGCAAAAGTGTTTTACAATACAACCTGAACACAATAAGTACATTGTACTTATTTTTCGATGTAAGTACATAGTACTTAAAGCCACTTAATATAAAGTGGGACCACTAGATTTGTTTTGCTTTGAACAAATGCTTTTAAAAGTATTTTTCAGAGTTGAGGTGTAGGACAAAAAAAAACTATAATTTGAAATAATGTCAAATTGTAACAGAATAATTTTACATACCTCAGGATTGAGACCACAGTTGAGACATGAACAAAAATGGTGTTTTAACCTATGAATGCTTCAAAATGTTTTCATGAAATCATATTAACAGTAGCCTAATTCCTTTTATGTCAATGTATGATATACTGTGTTTGTATTTATTAAACATCATATGACAAATTTGAACATAAATCTCAAATCTGCCGGGACTTTGTGCCATAGTTGCAGAAACACCCATATATGTATGTTGTCAGTGAGTTTCCGAAACCAACCTGTCCAGTGTGTTTGCGTCAAACGGCTCGGCGAAATAAACCTCTTCTGGTGTCGCGACGGGTCTGTTTGCGTTCTGAACAGCAGAGTTCGTTTCAACAGGTTTAAAAGCAAAATCAGCGGTGATAGGACTTTTTACACATTAATACGTTTTATATGTATTGGTCACACACAATGCAATATAACCATTATATTTACCCGTGATCCACTGATGTGAGCGAAACACAAACAGAAGCCAAAGAACAAAGGCTGACAGCGCATCATATCTGTATCTGTGAGCAGGAACAATCGTCTGAGAAAGATTATGCTTGATGAAGATCTTTATTTCCGTCCCTCAACTCTATTTTTAACGATTTAGTTTAAGACATGCTTTACAGGAGCCTATATTAGACCTTGACTTGGTAACGTGCGTAATCATCTTCCTGTATTTATAGGTTAATAAATGTGGACTTTGATCTCTGTCCTTCTGAGCCCTTGCGTTTTACATATAAGAGGAAAGGAATTTAAATAAGGAATCATTGACGAAGGACGTCGATCTATGCACTTCACAATGCTTACACTACTGCACACAAATCCAGTAATTCAACAGTCCGGTGTCACTGGTACCAGTACCACACCTCAAGACAATTTTTCAGTTGTTTCAATCATTCAATAGGCAGATCATTTCAGTCAATAGGAAAGAGGCGTAATATGAAGTTCCCTTTAGAGAGCGGTAACTCTACATTGCGTAGCAACGCTGCCGGAACTCCCTTCTCCACTTTTGTTGAAATCTTATGGGCTAACGCCAGCTTGGAACAGCTGGCCAATTGACACAAAGTATGCAAATACTGACAGGCTCGCGGGCAGTATAAAATACAGGACAATTGCGTCAGAATCTCTTTCTTCACGCTGCCATTGTGGAAGCTGCACCAGGAGGACTAGTGATCTTTTTCTCTAAGCATCCGATAGCTTCAACTTGCCAGATTTGTGCGGGCCCCATCGACCCGCCCGACAAACATGAGTTCTGCGTCGCCTGCCTGGGCCTCGCCCATGCCGAGGCGGCCTTCACGGACTCCACATGCGCCGAGCTGCCGGTGCGCACCCTAAGAACCAGGAGAAAGTAAATGGTTTGTGCAATAACGGGGACGAGGCCCACTGCCGCCAGCGAGCCGCCATCATCTATCATCATCGCGCTCACCTGTCCTATTCGCGGACGCGAGCTTTTGTCCCCCCACGCCGTCGCGGACTTAGTTTCTTTCGGAGCCGGTGGGTATGACGACTCCATGTCGCTGTCGGCATCGGAGAAGGACTGGGCAGCGTCCGAACCGCCCCGACCAAGAGGGCCCTGTAGGCCTCCATGAGGAGCTCATCAGGGTTCTCGGCAAGGCTGTCAAGGAGCTGGACTTGATGTGGAATGCTCCGGACGAGCCTACTAAGAGTAAGCTGGACCCGTGGTATTTCCAGTCGGGCCGCCACCAGGCCTCTTCGAGGAGGAGGACCCCATTCTTTCCGGACATCCAAGAGCAGACCAGGCCAAACTTCTGCAGTCCCTGGATGGCGGCGTCACAGACGTTGACATCATCAAGGATCTGCACGCGGCGATGGACCAAGCGCTTCGCCCAGGCCATCAGCTGCTCCATGGGTTTTGTGATCGTCCTTAACAGGCACCAGTGGTTAACCCTAGCTGACCTGAAGGACGCGGACCGCAAGACGTTCCTTAACGCTCCAGTCACTCCCTCCGGCTTCATTGGTGACGGCGTGGAGTCAGTCACGGAGCGTTTCTCCGAGACGCAGAAGCGCGCAAAAGCGATGAGCCACGTGATGCCCTGTCACTTGCTCCAGCCCTCGTCGAGATTTCGCATTTCCTCGCCGCCTCGCCCCGCTCAGGGACCGGCTAGACAGCCCGCCGTAGCGGGTCCTGGGAGGAAGCATCAGGATCAGCACGCCATCCTCGGCTACCAAGCCTTCATCCTGACGGATCGGTCGAGAGGAGGAGAGAGTTCGCTGGAGGCCCCGCCCCCAAGCACAGTGTTCTGCATCGTGTCCCCTGTGTTTATGCAAGCGACAAATGCAATGTTTGTGTAAATGCTGTGTCTGTTTGAGTGAGTTCCACAATAAAAACATGTATCCCTTCACAAAAAGAGCTTTTTCCTCTTCTTACACCCAACACTGTCACTCGTCCTGCCCCAGAGTGGGCCACTATAATGGCCTCTCGAGGGCGCGAGAGTGCCAATATTACCCCGCCACAAGCCGTTTCCCCGCAAGCGCTTCTAGCCCCGCTGGGACAGGGCTCCAAATAAAACACGTCGCCAATGGAAACGCCGGCCGTAGAACTAACGCGACCGCTGTGTCACTTTCTAGACACGTGGAGGGCTACTCTGGGTGTTTCACCGTGGCTACTGGGAATAATTCAACACGGATATTCTCTTCAGTTCAGACGCAGACCACCCCGCTTCAGTGGCGTTGTCCCGTCACTGACATTGCCCCAAAACGTCCCTGTTCTGAGACAGGAAGTTCTCAGTCTGCTCGAGAGAGGAGTGATAGAGCATGTCCCTCTGAGCGAGCAGTAGAGCAGATTTTACAGCCGCTATTTCGTGGTGCCAAAGAAGGATGGAGGACTCCATCCGATTCTGGACCTGAGACCCATCAACTGAGCACTTCACAAGCGCGTGTTCAGGATGACAACACTGAAGCAGATCCTGGCACAGATACGTCCCGGGGACTGGTTCGCTTCAGTGGATTTAAAGGATGCGTACTTCCATATTCAAATAGCGACGTGCCACAGGCGCTTCCTGAGATTTGCTTTCGAAGGCACGGCATACCAGAATTCAGTGCTTTCGTTCGGGCTGGCCCTAGCCCCCCACACCTTTTCCAAGTGTGTGGACGCAGCGCTTTCACCCCTCAGAACGAGAAGAATGCGCATTTTGAATTATCTGGACGATTGGCTGATTTTAGCTCACTCAAGGGGTGTGCTAATCAGTCACATGGAAACGTTGCTTCGCATTCTGGATAAGCTGGGACTGCGTGTGAATGTGCAGAAGAGCGTGTTTAGCCCGAGTCAGACTATAACATATCTGGGCGTGTGTTTCAACTCGGTGGCGATGCGAGCGCACCTCTCTAAAGAGCGCATAGAGACAATTTCATCGACTCTGCACCTGTTTCAGACCGGGCAGGTCTGTTTCACTGAGGGAATTTCAGAGGCTTCTGGGACTGATGGTGGCGGCTTCTTCAGTGTTGGCTGCAGTTTTGGCTTAAAACATGAGTCCCGCCGAGGGTGTGGTCTTCAGGTCACATGCGCATTCCGGGCACTCAGTTGCGTCAGCGCTCTGAGACCGTGGCGCCACCCGGATGTGTTCAGGCCAGGAATGCCTTTGGGAAAAGTGACACAACGCACCGTTGGTCTTCACGGATAAGTCGGCTGGGCAGCAGTGTGCTTGGGCGAGCCTGCCTCAGGTCTGTCTCACAGAGAGAGTGGCACATAAACCGTTTGGAATTAAAAGCGGTGTCCTTAGCCCTGGAAGCTTTTTGGCCAAGGTTGGAGCAGCAGCATGTACTGATTTGAACTGATAACATCTCTGTGGTTTCGTACATAAATCGCAGGGGTAGCATGCGCTCCAGAGCTCTTTTCAAACAGGCGGCGAGTCTCCTATTAGGGCAGATCGAAACTTTCTCTCCATCAGAGCTGCGCTTATACCCGGTCACCTAAACCACGGAGCGGACATGCTTTCGAGGAACGGGATTGAAAAGGAGAGTGAAGGCTTTACCTCGGATCGTGCGAATGATTTGGGATCGATTCGGGAGGGTGGACGTGGATCTGTTTGCCACAAGCGTGAACACGCACTGTCAGATGTTCTTCTCGCCATCTCACTCCCCGCTAACGGGAGATGCTCTGAAATTGCGTTGGCCGAAAGCCAGGCTTTACGCATTCCCTCCAGTGAAGATTCTGTCTATGGTGTTGTGCAAAATTAGGGAGGAGAGAGCGTCAGTGATCCTTGTGGCCCCGAACTGGCCGAACCAGCCCTGGTTTGTGGACCTGAGAGAGATAATGGTGGCTCCCCCATGGCAAATCCCCCTCAGGAAGGACCTGCTGTCTCAGGCAAATGGCATGATATGGCACCCCAGCCCAGAGCTGTAGAACCTTCATGTGTGGCCGCTTCAGGAACCTTAAATGAGCGGGACACTCTGCATTCACGAGTGCTGGGCACACTCACAGAGGTGCGCGCGCCTTCTACTAGGCGCCTTTACACTCTAAAATGGGGAGTTTTTGCAAGATGGTGCCAGGACACCGATATCGACCCGGTGATCTGTTCCGTGTCGGACGTTTTGCGCTCCCTACAGCACAGACTGGATAACGGGAGTTTGCCATCCACGCTGAAGGTGTATGTGGCCGCTATTGCTTCATTTCATTCCCCGGTTGAAATCGATCAAAACGGGCAATCGATCGGTAAGCACACTCTGGTGACCAGATTTCTCAGGGGAGCGAGGAGATTGTGTCCTTCACGGCTGCCATCTGTGCCGCCGTGGGATCTAGCTCTAGTTTAGAGTGCTCTCTCTTTACCGCCGTTCGAGTCCCTAGCTTCGATTGTTGTTAAGGAGCTCGACCTGAAAACGGCTTTACTCTGCGACTGCAGCATCACTCTCTGGCTGAGACGGGGCTACGTGCCTAAGTCATTCTACACCATTCAAAGCACAGGTTGTTTCCCTGCTCGCTTTATCTGCTGAGCCATCATCGTCGTGTGACGCTGAAGCTCAGAGCGCTGTTTGCCCTGTCAGAGCTTTGCGGATGTATGTGAATCGCTCCGCCGCCTTTCGTCAGTCAGTCCAGATTTTAGTGTCCTTTGGTGGATGTACTAAGGACGTGCTGTTTCAAAACAGAGACTTTCTTATTGGATTGTGGGCGCTATCGCATTGGCTTACGAATGCCAGGGGAAAAATCTGTCCCCTGAACATCAGAGCTGGCAAGGGTGTCGCAAGTGCTTTCGTGAGTTAAGTTTCTTACTCATGTATTGTGAACTATTCTAACCAACTATGCAGTGGTTACCGCTATGCTGTTAACTGTGTATACAGTCCCCTCCAAAAGTATTGGAACGGTAAGGCAAATTCCTTCGTTTTTGTTGTTCACTGAAGACATTTGGGTGTAAGATCAAAAGATGAGTATGAGACAAGAGATCAGAATTTCAGCTTTTATTTCCTGGTATTCACATCTAGATGTGTTAAACAACTCACGACATACCACCCTTTGTTTGAACCCACCCATTTTTCAAGTGAGCAAAAGTATTGGAACAAATAATCTTAAAGTAAATAACATTTAATATTTGGTGGCATAACCCTTGCTTGCAATAACTGCCTCAAGCCTGCGACCCATCAACATCACCAAACTGTTGCATTCTTCATTTGTGATGCTATTCCAGGCTTTTACCGCAGCTTCTTTCAGTTCTTGTTTGTTTCGGGGTTTTTCTCCCTTCAGTCTCCTCTTAAGGAGGTGAAATCCATGCTCTATTGGGTTAAGGTCAGGTGATTGACTTGGCCAGTCTAAAACCTTCCACTTTTCCCCCCTGATGAAGTCCTTTGTTTTGTTTTGTTCTCCATAAATTGGCAGACAAAATGTTTCTGTACACTTCTGAATTCATTCTGCTGCTACCATCATCAGTTACACCATTAATAAATATCAATGAGCCTGTTCCAGAAGCAGCCATGCATGCCCAAGCCATGACATTACCTCCACCATGCTTCACAGATGAGCTTGTATGCTTCCGATCATAAGCAGTTCCTTTCTTTCTCCACACTTTGGCCTTTCCATCACTTTGGTAGAGATTAATCTTGGTCTCATCAGTCCATAAGATTGTGTTCCAGAACTTTTGCGGCTCATCTCTGTACTTCTTTGCAAATTCCAATCTGGCCTTCCGATTCTTACGGCTGATGAGTGGTTTGCATCTTGTGGTGTAGCCTCTATATTTCTGCTCTCTGAGTCTTCTTCGAACAGTGGATTGTGATACCAACGAACAGTGGATTGTGGTCGTTGGTGAGGTCACTTACTGATGTTTTGGGGGTTTTCTTCACAGCTCTCACGATACTTCTGTCATCAACTACTGTTGTTTTCCTCGGCCGACCTGTTCGACGTCTGTTACTCAGTACACCAGTAGTTTCTTTCTTTTTCAGGACATTCCAAATTGTTGTGCTTGCTATGCCCAATGTTTGTCCAATTACTCTGATCGACTTTCCTTCTTTTCTCAGCTTGACAATGGCTTGCTTTTCTCCCATAGACAGCTCTCTGGTCTTCATGTTGGTTTATCCTCTTTAATAGGAAATGCAGTCTTTATAGGTTTGAACCAAGGATGAAAACTTAGACTAGTCATGCAGAGTTATTTAATGTTTGGACAATCAACCCAAAAGGCAACACCTGGGCAACAAGAAACACCTGTCAGTCACATGTTCCAATACTTTTGCTCACTTGAAAAATGGGTGGGTTCAAACAAAGGGTGGTATGTCGTGAGTTGTTTAACACATCTAGACGTGAATACCAGGAAATAAAAGCTGAAATTCTGATCTCTTGTCTCATACTCATCTTTTGATCTTACACCCAAATGTCTTCAGTGAACAACAAAAACAAAGGAATTTGCCTTACCGTTCCAATACTTTTGGAGGGGACAGTATGGCTACTAGTGTCAATACAGATGTCACCGCTACCGGTGTTGACACTGTGTTTAACCCTCCTGCTTGAGTGCTTATTGTGTTGTGTCTGCCCTGGTGCAGCCTTCGCGTTCATTGCGTTTTGGATACGCAAATTTGGATAGGGTCGGAGCTGATGTCTGATTGGTCTAGTTCCGCCTATCAGATGCGAGCACTCCTAGCAGCGTGGCTATTGGCTGACTGTCTGTCTCCCTGTCTCCTCTGTGGCTGGTGTAGCTTGACCCTGTTTTTCAGGGCTCATCTTCACTACTCTCACGGCGGGATTTAATACAGTTCCTGCAGCGTTGTTACGCAATGTAGTTACCGCTCTCGAAAGGGAGCATCTCCGGTTACTATCGTAACCTCGGTTCCCTGAGAGGCAGGAACAAGACATTGCGTGAGCCGCCGTTTGATCAATGTGCAAACATTCAGTCGTGACTCTGACGCAATTGTCGCATCCGTGCATTTTATACTGCCCGCGAGACTGTCAGTCTCGAATTAGTTGCATAATTCGCATCAATTGGCTAGCTGTTCCAAGCTGGCATTAACCCATAAGATTTCAACAAAAGTGGAGAAGGGAGGAGTTCCCGCAGCGTTGCTATGCAATGTCTCGTTCCCACCTCTCAGGGAACAGAGGTTGCAATAGCAACCGGAGATGATCTCTCTCTGAGATCCATCTTTTTCATGTCGAAGTCAAATGTGGGGAAGATGCTGGAAAAGCATGTGCTGGACCCAGGTGGAGGAAAAGTGTGTAGTTTAACTAACTTCTACAAGGGTGTGGGAAGGTCCTGTCTTTGGTTCTTCACAATATTTACAAACCCCTTTATTTTAATTGAAACTTTTTTTTTTCTTCTTTTTTTTACAAGTGTGGGTTTCTGCAGGTCAGAGTAATGGGTGTGTCTCAGCTTGCTTGGTGGAACCAGGGTTCAGATGGCAGCGTTCACACTTTTTCAAATGAACCGCACTAAGAGTAATCGCACCAGGGTTCGTTTTAATCCAACCAAACATGCCAAATGTGAAGACAGTAAAATTTGTCCACACAGAAATTATTGGAATAACCCATGACTGGGCCACTCTGGTCCTAGCAGTCACTGTCCAGCAGAGTTTAGCTCAAATCACACTTGCCTATAATTGAAGACTTTGGTTAGATTTTTCAAGTGTTTTTGAATTGGGTTGGCGATAAACTCTGCCAGCTTGAAAAGCCCTGCAGAGTTGTCCATCACTAGAATAAACAGTATACAAATACTCCTGGACATGTAGTGTGTGCGTGCCATTGTTAGTGGAATAGTTCTATTGTAACTGTATGTTTCTTGTGTCTTTTTATCATAATTTTTGTATGTCAACACTAAAATGCAATGGCAGATTTCAAATCACATACTGTATCTTCCTGCGTTAGCAAACAAAGTGCCAATGAGATTCTAACGGACAGATTTCTCCAGGTCCTCCTTAGTGAAGATATGAACTTACATCAGACGTTTGACAAATCAAAAGGTATTTCTACAAATCGGTGTTTGATCCTGCTTGGCTAAATTAACACACAAGAAAAAACATCATGTCAATAATGTTCTTTAATGTCAATATGTACATCACCTGAAAGAAAAAATAAAATTTTAAAAATAAGTGAAATAAATACAATATGATACAATTTCCACAATGTCTTTAAAAAGTTTTATGGAATATTTTTTCCCCTCCACCTGGAGCAGAGAGATGTGATTTCATGGATTCAATCTCATCTACATTCATTCACCTCATTCGATTTTTATAAATATAGATTTATTTCTTCACCTTTTGCTCATGTACTTCCCATTCAACAAAAGGCAAAGAGCGGTCTGAGACGGCAACAGATGGAGGGAGAGGAACGCCTCGGAGAAGCAACGACCTGCCCAAGCCTCAGTGCAAATGTGCTCAAGGTTCCACACAAACTTAATGAATGACTTTATAATACATCGAGCTAAAGAACGCGTAACACTGAGTGCTTCTGAGGTAATGCCATGTGGTTCGCAACACTAACAGGACAAAAAGTGGCTTAGATATGGATAATGTGCAGGTCATCAGTATATCTTAAGTGAAGAAAACCACGCCAGTTTTTAGGACCATTAAGATGTTTTGCACAGTAATGTTTTAAGGTTCCTTTCCCCAATTCTTAGAAGAGAAACAAATCCTATCCTCTTCTCATACATTTAATATGGAAAAACTAGTTTCATTTCAGCTGTAAAGTACTTAAAAGTGCTTAAAAGTACCACATACTGGTGAATTTAATGGAAAACCCCCTGATGATATTCATTTCTGTACACCAGTATTAGAAAATATAGGGAAAAGGGCTTGAATGTCATGCAATGTTCTTCATGGTCTTAAAAAAAGGTTTCTTGCACTTGATGACCTGGACATTTCTTCATGAGATCTGGGTTTCATTGGGCAAGAACATCCGAAACAGCTCGCTTATGCGTGAAACACTTCAGACAAGATGGAGAGATGGAGCTGGTGTTTTTCACTCTACCAGAGAGAAACAGAAGGGCTTTTGAGCATTTCCTCCGAAATGTCGCGCACTCCCAAAGGCATCACGTACGAGAACTCGAGAGGAAATGCCAACCCTTGGAGACAAGCACAGGGACATCATGAGCTTCACGACATGTCTGTAGATGTCAGCTTCTTCATGTTCCTGCGCTGAGCTAGACTGGAGGCAGCTACGGGTTCCAGAACCGGCTTACACGTCTTGTGGTTCAACGCCGAGTATGTGGCAGCCATCGCTCCCTACGAGAGACACAGTCAAACTCAAAGCAGAACTTCGATCTAAAGAACACGTAATCAAGAAACTTAAGCCATACCTTGACTAAATGAGGCGCTTCGTGGCGCGTGAGCTGAAAGTGAGGGTTCTGGTCCCGGCAGGCGATCCACGAGTGTTTCAGTACCTGTTCTGCTGAGTATCTCTGATGAGGGTCGACGTGCAGCATATGAGACAGTAGGTCCTGCCAACACACAGTTAAAACACTTAAAAAACCCAGTGTATGTCCAGATACTGATGGGATTTCTGCACACTGCTCTTGAAAAGCACTCAAACAACCATACAAACAGTGAATGTGATTTCACCAAGAAGAACCTGTTCCAACTTCCTTCTTGATCCTGACACAATCTAATCAACCAATCATATTAGGGATAGGTTTACAATTAGTGCTGTCAATTAAACGCGTTATTAACGGCGTTAACGCAAACCCATTTTAATGCCGTACATTTTTTTATCGCAAGATTAACGTTCTTTTTGGCCTAGCAAACTTTGTAGTTTTTTTTTACGTTAGGAAAACTACAACACCACACCGGATCTAGCTAGACTGGAAACAAAACAACAGGCACGCCGCACACACTTGTTTGGGCTTGCGCGTCGGCCAAAGAGTAGTAGGCTAACCTTACGTTTTGAGTGGAATTTTGTTCAAGGATCAATAAACTTAAAAGTTTATTTAGCAAAATTCTGGCCCTTATTAGCTTTAGTTTAAACAAATGTGCTCATCTGAACTAGTGACGTCCAATCAAATACAATAACAACTATGGATTGTTATATTATGTACAATTATGTAATTCAAGAAAACAACTGGATTGTTTTGAACCAAATTTGACAACAATAGCACCCAAAGATTTTCTGCAGAAGAGAACATGTGATACACTTCTTCTAGATTATCAAGGAAGTCTTGAGAAGTGCATGACGTGGAATAAACTGTGCAACATCATTAAGGACACCTGCATCTGCTCCGAGTTGAATAAATGTAACAAATGTTTATGTTTGTATTAGGGGTGTAACGATACCCTCATGTCACGATTCGATACATACCACGATGCTGAACTATTATTGCATATTACATAAGACATATGGTAAAAGGTTAACAAAAATGTACTGTTGATTAAAATGCTAAATTTGGTATTACATTGGGAATAGACTTGGAGCTGGAAACACCAAGACAATACACAAGACAATAAAGACACCAGAATAAAAATATTCATGATTCTGAAGCAGAATTATTTTAGACAAATATGCTTGCACTCTTTCACTGACCAGATATATTTAAAATAATGTAGACCACTTTTACTGTTAACATAAGACATTTGGCATTATCACGACCCACAAATATTCCCCCATTGCATTATTATACATATTCAACATTATATATAGTAGTTTAATGTAGTACTGACACTAAAACTATACACAATATTGTCACTATCAAGATAACATATTGTTGCATTTTTGTATTGTGACATGATATATTGTTACACCCCTAGTTTGTAAACATTATGCATGATGTGCGTGTTGATTCAGGTCACAGTAGAGAAAGAAAGCAAGTAAAGGCTTTTATGAACACCAGATTCAGCATCAGATCAAAATTATGTTCCAGCATACATGGTATCATGAAGGCCTCTAAGCACTAGCGACTCCTGACCACAAATTTAGTTGGGGCAAACTCTGGGTCATAGCACTATCATAAACTATATAATTAATATATAGTATAATTAGGATTCAAATTGCTGAAAACATGCAGATGTACTTTCGATGCATAATAGGGTGGAATCCACGCCAATTCTCAGAACAAACAAACACAACTGAAGGATTCATAGGCTATATTCACACAATCTAAAGCAGGGGTATTCAATTATAGATCCAATTATCAATCTTCCGAATTCTGACATGAATGCATCATAACTAATGAAGTGGGACTAAGTGTCCTTTTAAAGGATTCCTCTGCTACCTTTGAGGAGTCTGACACCGAATCCCAGTTTCCTCCACTCAGGGAGAATTTTCCACTGCCGATACGTAACAGGATCTCCTCTGGTGTGTCATTGGGTCCATTGGCAAAGGGCGTGTACCTACACAGATTAACAAAAGATCAATGCAAAAACATTATAAACAAAGACTACATTCAAAATGGATTCAGAACGATGATCAAAACATAGATGGAGTAGATCGATTTCATCTACACCCTCAAAGCTTCACAGTCCTGTAGCTCGTCCTGGGTCAACATTTCATTCAGTAACATTAGGCAGTTTTTGATTTATATGCTATTTAAAGTTGATGATTGATTTATTTTGCATATGCATCTGCTTACCTATGCTATTGCATGTTTCTGCTGCTGCACCACATGTGTTTTGATCAGGAGATTCCCTACTCTTTCAGAAGATGTGTAATAGCACCCCAAGCGTATAACAGTGATAACACAGAAAGAGTTCATCTATTCAGATTTTTTCATGAATTTTTCACATGCCCGATTGTATATGGATGCTGTGGTAATTACATTGCTGTGGTAAGAATAAGATGCACGTCTCAAACATTATCCTTATTTTTTGTAATTTTTGTGATTTTAATTTTATAACATTGCAAATTAAAATGTTTCATTACCAGGGTTTTAAATTAACTTTTTCACTCATCGGCCAATTTGGCTACTAAATTTGTAAGTTACCGGCCATTCAGAACTTCGACTAGCCAAAAAAAAATACAAATAAACCAGATTAACTACGTCACAGCTTATATATTTTTTATACAATTTGAATTTCATACATTCCTTGCAACCAAAATCCTGTCTAGCCATCTCCTCCCTTCCTTTTTCATCCTCATCCCTCATCCGCTTATTGCAAAAATTGTTTTTTGGTGAAACATCAAACACCATGCAGAACAAAACAAACCTGTGGTCTCAGGATAAGCCAGGGTCTGCTAATTACAATGTCTTTTCTGTTAACCAAATGCTCAAATGTCCTCAGAGCTCTCATCTTCAGCTGTATCAGTAAGGAAGTGCTGTTTTTCACCTCAGTCTTTGCGTGTGAACTGTGTGAACTCTGGTCTGAGGGAAGTATCGCCACATTATTATTTTATTTTTTTATCTCCGCTATTGCTTCAGTGCAAAAGAATCGCGCGCCGTTATTTGTTGCGTTGTGATGGGTATGTTCAAGTAAGCTAGGCTAGATATGCGCAGATTTGGCTTACACAAACTTCCCCACCAAAATGAGTAAACGATAATAAGTAACACGCCAAATTGACTGTGATTTGACAGCGTTACCCGCCACCGTTGATTTTTACCCACATTTGGCGGGTGTTAATTTCAAACCCTGTTCATTACATTCTGAATAGGCAGTGATTGCCCTGCTTTCAAAAGTTAACACTACCAAGCATTTCATTTAAATTATTTCAATCAACATTAAATTGATTAGTAATAAAACATTAGATTTCAGTCTAAATTAAAATCGCACAGCCCTAACGCAAACGATTTTATCTGTAAAAGCCCAATTGGACGGAAGACGGCAAATTACGCAAACTTTTTCTATGAATTTTCACTTTATCAACAACAGTGCAAAAGTGTATAAAAACTTGACTGTCCCACTAACCCCGCCAACATTGTGTAGAGCAGGACTCCCAGACTCCAGATATCACAGGCAGCGTCATAACCCTGACGCATCAGAACCTGCAACACAACAGACAAAGCCTGTCACTTCCATTCAGGATGCGCTCTGGGGACATGGAGGACATGCAGAGCAGTTGATTCCTCACTTCAGGAGCCACGAAGTTGGCGGTGTAACAGGGTGTGAGCAGCAGTCCGTTGTCTCCTCTCAGTTGCTTGGCAAAGCCAAAGTCACAGATGCGTATGGAGTCAGGGTTTCCTGAATCGTCCATGTAGAGGATGTTGCTGGGCTTCAGGTCCCTATGCACCACCTGCGTCAGGAACACAGCCTGTCACAACACCAGTTCATTCCAGTGGCTTACAATCATTCACACTAGTTAACAGCGCTGGGTGATATGAATCATTTACATTAAGATTAAAAATCAATGCAGAGATCTAAATCCATGGTTCTCGAACAGGAGGCCAGTGACCACTAGGTGGCCTTAGGGGACCTAATAAGTCTTAATCGTTCAAAATCGTCCATATTTTCGTGCAGTCAAGTATTTGACCATTTGAGTGCAATAAGCAGCGAAAGAGAGATGAATTCGTGATCACACGCAGTCCGAGAAACGGCTTTCTGTGCGCAGACTTCAGGTGTGTAGCATACAGCGCGTGTACCGCAATTAGTTGTTTTCCGCAGCTTATTGCGCTTAACTCTTTTTAACATCAAGTTCTCGGTTATATGCGTTGACCTAAAACTGACTTTTTGCAGTACCCAATTAAAATCATTCATATATCGCAAGCCATTGCAAGCTAAAACTGCTCATTTTAAATATATGCTTCAGCTTTCATTTTAAATTCTTAAATTGAATCAAATTAAATTAGAATAATAAGACACTATAGGGCTGTTACCAATGAAGTTAAACAATGTACACTGAAAAACTGCACAACTGCATTAAACAATGTTATGAGATCGTTTTAAATATTTTTTTGAATATACAAATAAGAAATGTTGGAAAGGATGATACTTTAAAACACGAACCTAAAGCACCAGTAGGTGGCAGCAGGTGACCGTCTTAATTAGCGAGTAATTTATTCAAACGATTCGTTCAAACTGCTTATAAGTTCAGAAATGAGGCAGTTGTTTAACACTCTGGGGTCTGAAAACGCGCCGGCGCGTTTTGCACGATTTCTCTCACATAGCAGCAAAATAGACCTAAAATTTTTGGTCATACAGAATTAAGAAATATGGAAAAATTAACTGTTAAATGTCTACTTTTTTGTGTCCAATTGTGCTTTTGTAAAATAAAAAAAATAAACAGGGTGTGCTTTCTGGCTCTCCGTCACAGTGAGCTTTTTTTTTTGAGCACGTCTCTAAACTTAAACAAAACTCAGCGACTACTATTCACCCAGGCATGAGCAATATATCTTTATAATAGTTTAAGTTTGTACTTTTAAATGATCTAATTCATAACAAAAACAAATATTCTCTGTTTATGTAATCTATATGAAAAGAGAGCGATGTCAGTCGCTCTCATTTAATCTCATTATCTTTTAATTTGACACGCCCACGGAGAGCGCGCGCTATTCAAACGCAAATGATCTCAGGCAACACATGCAAACGTGTAAACGCCCATCACATGAGATCAGCACACCAAATTTATTCAGATTACAGTACAGTACGTTGTCTAGCAAGGCTGTGAGAAATAATCCTGGGAAATTACCTCAGAAGTGCTGGTTTAAATTCATTTCGAGGAGCAACGGATCCATCTGAGAAGTACTTTTTTTTTTTTTTAACTATTGTATGTAAACCAAAAAGACTGTTTAAATATGAATCGCGTCTGTGTGTGAATGAATGAACTGAACAGTTTTTACCAAACCCTATTACTATACTGAGATGAGTGAAAATCGACTGAAATATGTTGAAATAACGTTAAAATGTCTTTGTATTAGCAACGTATTAAACTGCAAATTAATATTTATATGCCCTAATATAGGCTATCATAAAAACAACAAACGATATGCCTATGTTACAGACGTAATATGAAAGACAACATTTTGTTGACTAGTTTTGGATAGATTATTAAGAATGGGTCATTGAATCTTTGACTCAACCGATTCGGTTAAGTGTTCCTGTGAGATGCGTTTGGTTCTGTGAGATGCGTATGGTTCTGCTGTGATTTTTGTTTAGAACTATACTTGCTGCTAAAATGGAACAAAAACAGTCAATATTGCATCTAAAATGTAAGTGACTTAATATTAATTACTTGTTTATTGAACTGTCATATGAAATCAGTGTCGCATTTTCAGTAGTGATGGTATTCACTCTTGGTCGTGTTATCAGACCTGCCAACCTTGTAATTTTTTTTGAGTAGCATCAGAGGGGGTGTGTGTGGGGGTGTGTGTGTGGGGGGTTAAAAAGTTTTAAAATTTAGCTATTGCAGTGAAAGTCCAAAAATTCAATACTGCTCAAAACCATTTTTTATTCATGATTAATATTGCATTGCATATAATGTGTGCTGGTCAACTAGTCTAAAATTAAAAAAAACCTAGAAAACAGTATAAAAAAAAAAAAAAAAAAAAAATAGATGTGTACATTTAAGATAGGCTACTTAATTTATTATTCATTTCAAATTATTTATTAATTTAATATCCAAATATGATACTAAATAACACAGAAAAAATGATTTTATTTGAGACGTGCTGTCTTTGCATTTGAACATTGCACATTTTAAACAGGACACGCATTAGCTGAATAAACGTTACAAACATAATTGCATTTGCCAATACAAACATATTTATAGAAAATAGTTGACAATGAATAGACAAGAGTCCTGTCACATGACCAATAATAGCAAAATGAATCACTTATTCTAAAAAGAATATTAAGTAAAAGTTTAGATGAATCCGAAATATGGGGCTGTGTTAACAGTAAAACGTCTGTCTTTTAACGAATTTTAAAAACACGGATGGATAATACAAAATGCTTTCTGACATTTTGACAGAAAAAAACACAACCAAAACAAAATTTAAACTTAGCCCGTCAATTTACAATTATCTTCTCTCTGTGTGCGCGCGGTCTGTGTTTGTGAGAGAGCTCGCACAGCACTGATACAACGGTACTTTTTAATCCATAAGTAACTAATGCGCTAGTTTTCATACAAAATAATTATGTAACATAATTAGGTACTTTAGTTATTATTAACACAATAACGTAACACATGCAGACTACGTTTCTCAACACTGAGAATGAATAAATAAATGCCTGTTTCTCCAGACTCACGTTTATCAGTAATCCACAAATCACAGAACTTTCATAATCACTAAGCCATAGCGATTTTAATTTTATTTAGATTTATTGTTCATCAATACTTAAGCATTTTATAATTTGCATGGATGAATTATGTTTTCCTCTTATCTGAGTGACCATGAATGACGGAGTATTTTAAAATAATCCATGCGATCACTCCCGTGTGATCATTGAATCCAGATTAAGTTAACTAAAAACAATATTTCAACTTTCCACATCCACCCCAGCCCGTTTACCTTCAGGAGTTAGAAGTGCTGTGACTACTGTCCTCGCTTATGAACTCAGTCAGACTGCGGAAGGGGGATAGAGCGGGATTCTTTATTGCTGCCGATTTTTAGTGATAGGCCTTACGCATCTGTCAATCATCCTCGCTTGATATTTGGGGAATGAACCCAGCGCTATGACTGGTCGAACTCCGCTTCTTTTGCTGTTGCTTGATTTGAGGACTGCGCGTGCACAGAAGCGTCACCAGGTTTTTGCGTAGCTTAAGAGTGACAAATCGTACCACCGTACTTTGAGGTCAAAATGCGTATCCTCTACGCAAAATGCGTACAGGTTGGCAGGTCTGTTTTATGTTGCTTAACTGTAATATTTGTTATAAATATAAAAAACTCCACATTTTGAATTTTTACCGCAGTATGTTAACGAGTTTCTTTGTGTGAGCGGCCCTCATTTGTTTCCATTTCTTCTCATGAAGCTGCGTGAGCAGCACAACCTTGTTACCATCAGTAAATTATATATTATTATTCACTATCAATCGCCACTTATACTAAATTAATGCAGAATCTTCTCGTGTTTTGGGGATTCCCTAGATATTTTTTGTTATTGACGTTTTAATCAGGCTACTTGTCCATTCTATTCACTAGCCCCAATATGTAAATAACTAGAAGAATAATATTGTAGTAAACGATAAAACAATTTGCACTACAACCAGTGTTTGTGATTACAATTATAAATTAAAATAATACATGGACTAATACCAGTTAGAATAGCTTTGTACAGCTAGAATAACCGGAAGCAGCTGACACCAGAAGCCTTACACAATCAAGTTAAAAATGTCTGTGCCCACTCTTAGGTTGCACATGCAGTATATAGTGTGCAGAATATATGTGTGTGTGTGTGTGTGTGTGTGTTTGTGTGTGTCTCTCACCCCCTGGCAGTGCAGGTAGTCCACCGTTTTGGTGATTGTGTACAGCACAGCGCTGGCCTCTCGCTCAGAGAAGAACTTCTGCCTCAGGATCTTATCCAGCAGCTCACCGCCCTTCATGAGCTCCGTCACTAGATACACGAAACGACCCTCGTCATACACCTGAGTGACACACACACAATTTAGTTACTCTTACACAGAGCTCTGATGTCTGAGATCAGAGTCATGTCACTCACATCCTTCAGTGTGATGATGTTGGGATGCTGGCCATACCGCATCAGGATCTCAATCTCCTCCGATGGGTCTCGCTTACTTTTGTCAATGATCTATATAACACAATCACAGTGAAAACATCACACCAGAACACAGGGACATACACGTTCATGTGAAAGTTGACTCATTGAGTCATCAGAAATCATTAGTGATGGAACGGATCACAACATTCACAGTTCGGATCATTTACGGTTTTTGAGCCACAGATCAGATAATTTTTTCAGATCAGCCAAAAAAAAAATGTATATATAATAAAATTTATATAACAATTTATATATAATTTATATGTATATATAAATCAAACAATTTATATATACAAATTGTTTGATAAAATGTATTAAATAAATATATATTATATATATATATATATATATATATATACACATACATACATACATACATACATACATACACAGTATGTATATATATATATATATATATATATATATATATATATATTATATGGGGGGGGGGGTGTAACTTTGCTTTTCATTTATTACTTAAATCTCACTTGAAGTTCTTTGATACAGCATCAAAATTACTAGCCTAACTGATAAAGTTCAAACATTATTAAAAACAAGAGAACAGTCAGTAATAATATAAGAACAAATTACAAGCAGAGATGAATACTAACAAGATGATAAAGTCTAAGAGTAGTATTCAGGTGAAGACATTAGTAATTAAGCATTAATGTAAAATAACACCATTTGTTCACTGTAGAAATTAAATATAGTTTCATCTTTGTTAAAGCTGTATTTTGTTGTTTTACCAACATTAATGACACAAAGTGACAGCACACACCTAATATTCCTACTGTTGTCTAAGACCGACTGCACGGACCGAGAAAACAGTTTCTTTCCCAAATGTTCACTTATGACATAACCGAGAGAATACTTACCGAGACGGGTATTTAGACATAATATTGTGTTTATGTGTCCGTCAAAGGAAATGCGAAAGAGGAATCAATTCGGTGTCAGAGTGCTGTCTGATATATAGTTTTATAGCCTCTCTCGCTCTCGAAAACGCGCGAGTCCCGATTTTAGCCTCTTTTTCTGTGTTTAAAATTGTTGGAATGTGTAAATTGGCAAGTCAAAACACGTCCAAATTATAAACTTTCACTCTATGATGGTTAAATTTCGAATCACATGCGTGCCGAACCGTGGGGCAGCTGGTCCGTATGGATCCCGGATCAACTACGATCCGTTCCACCCTTATAAATCATGATTTTGAGGTGTAATGTCTCACCTTCACAGCAAACTCCATGGCGGTGACCCTGTGTATGCAGCGTTTGCATATGGAGTACGAGCCCACGCCAATGTCCTCCTTCAGCTCGTACATGTCAGAAAACTGAGCTGAGCCACCATGCATCTGACACAGCACACAACTGCATTTAAAATCTATACATACATACATGCATGCATACATACACTACCAATCAAAAGTTTGGCATCTGTACGATTTTTTGTTTGTGAAAACAGATAATGATGTTAACCAAGGCTGCATTTATTTGATAATTAGTTTTTTTATATATATTTTTTTTCCTGTGATGGCAAAGTTCCATTTTCTTTGTCTTCACTGTTAATTATTTTAATAGGCTCAAGAAGCTTATTTTTATTATTACAGCTGAAAATGGTTGTGTTTCTTATTGCAGCGTGGAAACCGCAGTACAGTGTCACTTTTTTCAATATTCTTTGAAGAACAGCATTTACTTGAAACATTATAAATGTCTTTGATCAATTTAATGAGTCTGTGTTATATAAAAGTACTAATCATATACAAAAAAAAAAAAAAAAAATCCTATACAGACATATACGTGAATCCAGAATATGTCTTCAATGTGAACTGATGCAGAACTGATCCAGTCCATTTGTCCTGTTGTCAGATGGTTTACGTCAGAAGCAGAACAGGGCGTCCAGTTCCTGTCACAGTCTAGATTTCACTTCATTTCATTGGTCCAATTTGCTTTTTGACACGACATGTCTTGTGCGTTACACACAATAGACTAAAACACTGCATTATATAACATCTGTAATTATCAAAGCTATTTTAGTGTCACTGATATACTATTATAGTTTGTTAATTTTTTGAAAAAGAATTTTATTTCAAAATTTTCTTTAGTAATTATTTAGTTGTTTTTGTCTTTTTAAATGTTAGTTTATTTCATTTTAGTACTTCAACAAACTAAATAAAAATGAGAAATGTTGCCTTGACAACTAGATGAAATATAAATTAGTTAACTTTTTTTATATATTTTATTTCAGTTAATGTTTATTTTATTAAGTAATATGGTTTTATTCTTAGTTAACAATAGTAACACTGGTGATGACGACTCGCACTACACATACACATGATACACTGCCTAGCCAAAAGAAGGAGATGGTCCTCACTGCAGAACATGAAATCCACGGGGAGGAGTCGGATCCAGATCCAACTCCTCCCACCTTACATATACCTAAACCTACCCATCTCCGCCCCCTAATCCCTAAACCCACCCCTAATCCTACCCATCTCCGCCCCCTAATCCCTAAACCCACCCTTAACCCTAACCCACCCCTAATCCTACCCATCTCCGCCCCCTAATCCCTAAACCCACCCTTAACCCTAACCCACCCCTAATCCTACCCATCTCCGCCCCCCGATCCCTAAACCCTAACCCCTAATCCCTAAACCCACCCCTAATCCTACCCATCTCCGCCCCCAATCCCTAAACCCACCCCTAATACTACCCATCTCCACCCCCCGATCCCTAAACCCACCCCTAATCCCTAAACCCACCCCTAATCCTACCCATCTCCGCCCCCCGATCCCTAAACCCACCCCTAATCCCTAAACTCACCCCTAAACCCACCCATCTCCACCCCTTGGATCTTGATCCGACTCCTCCCCGTGGATCTCATGTACTGCATTGAGGTGCTACTGAAAAAAAGTCGCCATTTGGATTTAAATAGGCAAATGCTTCAGAGTCTATGATTGGATCATTATTGCAGTGATTATGTTTCTAGCATTTTCTACCAAATGTTTGACCCTAATTGATGGACTGTGTAGCTTTTCATTACTTAACTGAAATTGTGAAAGAATGGTTGGGAGGGAGTGTTTTATGACAGGTGGCAAACAATTAAGGTGCAATAGCGCCACATACTGTAGGTTGGGATGTCAACCAGAGACTGGCGCTGCATTATGTACGTGTCATATTATCATTTATGTACTATTCATTTGAAATATTACGGTTATCACCGATACCGGTATATTGAGATATATGTATACGTGTGTGTGTTTTGCAAAAACAGTTTTGCATGTAAAAAAAAATTCAGGATTCTTTGAACAGAAACAGCATTTATCTGAAATAGAAAGCTTTTGTAACATAATATACACTACCATTCAAAAGTTTGGGGTCAGTGAGATTTTTTTGGGGAAAGAAATTAATACTTTTATTCATCAAGGGGATATGCGTCACGTTTTCATTGTGTTTTGGTTTTGTTTTCAAGGACACTCAGAAGGGTTGGGCGGAGAGACGATGCCATAGTCCATCACGATGGCCGACAGACATCACGATGTTGAGCCGGCATCACAATCCCCCCCCAATGTTTCCATGGTGACGGGTCATGCTTGCCAAGTGATTCACCACAGCCAAAATAGCGCTGCATGACAGATGTAGCACTTTTATTTCTAAATATTAACCAACTTGCTTACCATGTCATCAACTACCTTCTACTCCGATTCTCAAATACATGTAAGTGAGTTTGTTTTGTCGTTTAAAAACCTTTTTAAATTATCTTGATCTGTAACGTGAGATGGGCGCCGTCATGTTTGTTTGGGCCACAATTCAGAGATTCGTGTCTGTTGGATTTATTACAGCATGTGAATTAATCAGTTTCTCCAGAAATACATGAAAGTAAGTGGCCGGTGAACTGGGAGAAGAATAGAGTAAACTTTATAGTTATTTACACAGTGTATCTGATATGAATAAAACACATCTGCAAATATATTTGAATGGATTGTTATTGCTGCTTCCATAGACACCATTGTGTATTTTACAAACTATAAATGTATTATTTTTCTATAAATAATGTGTATTTAAATGTCTGAAACTTAAAATAAACATTATGTGGTTAAAAACACTGAATAGTTGTGATATATGACAAGCGCTGAGCCTGTCACGTCACTGTACATTCTCTCCTTAGTGGTCAGCTGCTTTCAAAGTGCACGTTTTTGAAAACGGTCTCCATGTAAACAAAAACAGTGACGTCATACATGCGTAGGCTATTGTGTGTTTAGTCTATAGGCTTTTTTTAGATGAAAGGTTTCTTACAACAAACTCAAGGATGATACACGTTTTCTAAAAATTTGTGTTCAAAGGTTTGACATTTCCTTAAAGGAAGTAAAAAGGGACTTTATATCTGAGGAGGGATTACTGTGAATGTTTCTGGCTTTGTGAAGATGAAATTTACCCAGAAGACAAAGTAATACAATATTTTCAAGATTAACATCCTTAGAATGAAAAATCAGACAAAAAAAAAAAAATGATGATAGATTGTAATTTCTGTCTATAGCCTTGTGCGTTCAGCTTGAGTGCGTAATCTTTCTTTGCAAAGTGACATCGCCAACTACTTGTCTGGAAGCATAATGCAGCGTTAGTCATTTTAGTCATTAGTCATTTTCGCAGATCTGTGTGAACGAGATCGTTTTGATAACGTTGTCATCTGTGCAAAGAAAACACATTATATTATATTATATTATTATACTCTTTTGTATTGTTTAATAAAGTTGCCTAGCTACTCTACTTCCTTTACTCTTCCTCGTCTTCTTCGTGGAAATAAATTATTTCTAAAATAGAAATAAAAATATTTACAAAATTACTGTTTTTGTTGTATTTTGGATCAAATAAATGCAGCCTCGGTGAGCAGAAGAGACTAAAAACATTTAAAAATACATATGTAACTAACTAAATTAAAGAGATATTGTGATTTACCTGCACTATGGGGAGAATGTTGAGTAGTGGGGAACTTTTGCTGCTTTCCTCCAGCGAGGCTGGAGCTACAAAACTGAAGCCTTTAAAGAGCTGGTGAGCGTTTGCACTGGGGGGAATGCCTGGAGAATCTGCCCACAGGAAACACACACAGAATACAACTCAAGTCATCATAGAGCCGCTAGCAGATACATGTTTCAGCACTGTGATCTCTCATGAACACATTCTCCATCGTACCTTTGGGAGTTTTGGCTGTGAATTCTGGGTCGAAGCAGAAAGTGTCATCTGGTTTCCCTGCAGCAGGTTTGAATGGAGGCTGAAGTTCTTTTCTGTACAATTTCTACACGGACACAATAAACATATGGTACTCCAATAAAATATGTTCCACTTTTCAAACACAAAAAGGTAAATCCTGATCATCAGACACAAGTCAACATGAAATGGCCTTCTAAACCCATACTTCTGCAATGTGATGGATTTCAGAGTGAAGCATGACGGGGTTTTTTTTGCATATGACCACAGAGTCAGAGCTAAACATGAGTTTGTAGTGGACTGTGCGGTGTCATTGGGGAATGATTCAAAGTCCCCCATGACACCCTCACCCTTCAAAGAATCTCCACATTTCCTACAGCCAACCCTTCCTTTACAAATCTATCCTTATTTGCTATTACTGTTGCAATCTAATACTGTTACAGTCATCTTAATCAGCAGAAATTACAATTTCAGAAAGGCTACATTACTTACAACAGTAACTTACACTATATGGACAGAAGTATTGGGACACATCTCGAAATCATTGAATTCAGGCGTTTCAATCAGACTCATTGTCACATGTGTATGAATTCAAACACCAAGCCATGCAGTCTGCATTTACAAACATTTGTGTAAAAAAAATAAAATAAAAAAAAGGGCCCTTCTGAAGAGCTTAGTGAATTAAAGAGTGGTACTGGGTTAGGATACCACCTCTGCAATAAGTCAGTTCATGAAATTTCATCCCTGCTAGATACTCCACAGTCAACTGTAAGAGGTATTATTGGAAAGTAGAAGTATTTAAGAGCAGCAGCAACAAAGCAGAAGACCGTGTAAAAATCACAAGAGTGCTGAAGCTCATGGTACTCATTTCATGGAAATTAAAAGCCACCAACGCTCCGCTGGTTCCAAACTTCCATTGCTATTAATATCAGCACACAAACGGTGCGCCGGGAGCTTCATGAAATGGGTTTCCATGGCCAAGCAGCTGCATGCAAGCCTCACATCACCAAGTACAATGTCAAGTGTCAGATGCAGTGGTGTAAAGCACGCCACCACTGGACTCTGGGGCAAACCATGCTTCTGTTTGGCAGCCTGATGGAGGAGTCTGGGTTTGGCGGATGCATAGAGAACATTACCCGCATTGTGCCAACAGTGAAGTTTGGTGGAGGAGGGATTATGGTGTGGGGTTGTTTATCAGGGGTTGGGCTTGGACCCTTACTTCCAGTGAAAGGAAATCTTAATGCTTCAGCATACCAGACATTGCAATGCTTCCAACTTTGTGGGAACAGTTTGGGGAAGGCCTTTTTCTATTCCAGCATGACTGTGCCCCAGTGCACAAAGCAAGGTCATTAAAGACAGTTTGATGTGGAAGAACTTGACTGGCCCACACAGAGCCCTGACCTCAACCCCATCAAACACCTTTGGGATGAATTGGAACGGAGATTTCGAGCCAGGTCTTCTTGCCCAACATCAGTGACTGACAGCACAAATGCTCTACTGGAAGAATGGGCAAATATTACCACAGAAACGCTCCAAAATCTCGTGGAAAGCTTTCCTAGAAGAGTGGAAGCTGTTATAGCTGCAAAGAGCTGACCAACTTCATATTAATGTCTATGTATTTAGAATGCAATGTCTTTACAATCCCTGTTGGTCAGGTGTCCCAATACTTTTGTCCATATAGTGAAAGTGTAACCACTAATCAAACACAAGTGATGTGATCATAAGTCAAACACAGCTTGATCTGACACGCCGTCTGACCACACACACTCAAGCAATGGAGGATGGAGCAGTTGAGCAATGTGCAACTGGGGTTAAGAGATTCTTACATTCCAGTCAATGGTGGAGAAAAATGTGTGTCGTTTGATCTCCTCCACTCCGTCAGGACCTGCTCCTGCAACAGACCAGTTATGATTACCATACCGGTGACACCACTACCAACAGTTTGCTTCTATTCAAATTCAACAACCCATGGTCTAGTGTTTTCACAAACTGTGAAAAGAAACACAGATGACTTACCTAAACGATTTGATGGATTTCTTTTGAAGAGCATTCGTAAAAGACTTTGTGCTTCCAAACTTAAAAACTGTGGCATTCCCAGCTTTGCTCTGATGTACAGGAACAGGAAAAGAAAAAATTAATTAGAAACAGCAACATTACCAACATTTTAGGTGCATGGTCATCATGACCACTACACCAATGAACTGTAAAGTGTTCCTTATTGGTTCTTCGGTTTACCTGTCAATTACATTTTTCTATCTGGCAGCCTTGAGAAGAGATTTGACCAATTAAGCATCACATAGACTGGCATGATTTAACAGCCACACTCACTTGAGAATCATGTTCATAGTCTCATTCCTGTCTTTTCCTTGGAACGGTAATGTGCCGGTCAGCATTTCAAACTGGAAAAAAATAAATCAACCATCAAACAAGGCGACAAGCCGCATTTACTTGGGCAAATTATCAAAGCACGATTGTCTGGGAATCCAGTATGTTATTTTAAGGTAAATGTTCTCTTTCAGTCAATTTACTTGGTATAACACAGATATCAAGACTATCTACTATATCTTTAGATATCACACTAAAGATGCCTCTAATGTCTCAGTGTTTTTTGTCAATACATAAAGACCAGCCTCCCTAACACACTTGAGCCCTACCGGACCAGGCACTCACCTCTATAAAAACCTAACCCCAACGCTAGCTAACACTCCTTCAATTACCGGCATCAAACTGTCATATGCAGATGTCATATGCATCTTTCCAGAAAACTTTCCAGATTTTTTAAAACGACTTTAAAAGGGGTCATCGGATGCAATTTTTACTTTTATGTGGTGTTTGCATATAAATGTGTCTTTGCAGTGTGTGGACACCAGAGTATGTGAGCGGAGTGGAGTGGGAGCGGAGCGGTGTGATTTTGAATGGAGTGCGGAGCGGATTTTTTAAAAGTCGGAGCGTCGTGGTTTTCACTCGCTCCGACAGCGGTCCACTACCGCTCCATCACGAGTACAATTCATGCCAACGGCTCATTATAGAACTGCATTTTTAGTAAGGATTCACACGTTAAACACATTACTCTAGCATGGTACAGATGGATCACTCAAATCAGAAAAAAAATGTGGTTATGATTACGCCGATGGACATGAGTGGCTGCGGGATGTTATAGTTCTCAAGCCTACTGAAAATGATCGGGCAACACGATCTCATGAAAGTGCATATCTATAGCACAAATTGCATTTCTTGTGCCATTTATACACCAAAAAATAGTTTTTGGGTGCAAATGAAATGCACTAAACCCCTTGGTTAGGATTAGGGGTGTGAAGTGCGTATCATATGCACGCGAAAACTGCGTACAGGCTGTGCAAGCAAAAGCTATTTTTGGCGTATAAATGGTATGAGAAATAAAATTTGTGCTAGGCTATAGATATGCACTTTCATGAGATCAAGCTGGATCGGGTGACACATTTTAAACAGGTAACACTTATTCACACACGCAATCGCTTTCTCACTAATGCATTGCATTGAAACAAATGTAATCTGTAGGCTACTGTCGGTATTTGATTTTGAATAAGCAGAAATGTGTAAGAAATGTAGCGACCCATTGATAAAATAACTGATGAAAACGTAATTTTCTTCTTTCCAAACAAAATTTCCTATGCAAAAAGCAGCAATGATATTTAACTTATAATGCTGAAAACCATGTAATAAGCATAGCATGTCATAGGAAAAGTTTGCACACTATCCAATAAACCACATTGAAACTATTCTCCTAATGTTGTTTTTTTTTATATTTTTTTTATTTAATATGCCTATATATTATGATGAGGAGAAATGTGAGATTTCAAAGCATACTTAAAATACTGCATTCACAATTTCCTTGGGGAACGAAGACGGAGCGGTGTTTCTGATATCAGTGAGCGAGGAGTGGAGCGGGGAGCGGTAAATGGTGAACCCGGAGCGGAGTGATTATTAAATGCTTGGAGCGCGGAGGGAAAATTGTTGCCGCTCACATACTCTGGTGGACACAACCACCATGCAATGAGAAAAATCCATTCACTCTTTTTTTTTTAATCCTCAAAAAGCCATTGGCGACAGAATGTAGGCGTGTCAAGTGACGCAAGAGTTCAGAAATTGTTACTTTATGCAAATGAGCAGCACATTTTATAATTTTTTGGATATAATAAAGTTGATGCATGAATAAAAACTGTCGGCAGTCTTAGTGAGTTTGATTCATACATTGATAGTTTGTGTTATATGACGCAGTGAGCAGTTTAGCTCTGATGTAGTTTCCACTGCATTGTGTTGATTATTAGGGATGAGAAAATGTGTCATATTCAAATAAAGTTTTAGTAAAATTTGACAGTATAAGTGAATTTAATTTGATTGATCAAGCAGCAATAAAATCATTTGAATTATTTTAAATCTTAATTCCTAGTCAGATTAGAATAATATTAGTTTTATATTATTTGTGACTGTATTTTCTGAAGATATGGCCAGGCACGCAGTCTACCAATAGCATTAGAGCGACAGCACTGGGAACGCCCACAAGTGTCTTCACAGTACAGAGACAAAGTCGCTGGCGGTGAGAACAGGGCCTTAAGATCTGCTCATATTTATCACTGCTCACAGGCATAATCCTATCTTTCCAAAAGGAATCAGTGCAATCAGGAGTTTTGACAGAGCGGAAAAGTTCCCCACGCAGATTTCACTCATGTTCAAGTCCAACAGAAAATGGCTTGGTTTGGAAGTGACTTGTGTGTGAGCTGTGTTTCATACATCACCACGCTACCGGCAATGACCTTCTTTTTTCTTTTTTAACACACAATTTTGCAGAAATTGTGACTCACCTTTACTGCTCAACCCTGTTATATGGCTGCATTTACTTTATAATGTTTACAATCCAATACAATGTAGACTGTTGAAATAGTGGAGCTTCTATTACCACGGACAATACAATTCCACTGTGTATTTTGTATTTGTATAAGAAAGTAAAGGGGAAAAACTTGTTTTAGAGGACTGAGTCAAGAGGGAGTGAGCAGCACAGACTCTACATCAATTGTGCTAAGCTTTGCTCTTAACCCTAAAATCAAGTCCTTCCCGCTCGGACAGGTCATCCTGCGTTTATCACGATAACTGTGGTGCTCTCAGTGTTGCACTTTGTTCCTTTGCTTCAGGGAACATTATTGCATATATAATAGAGATGAAACTGTGTGAATATGTCATTTCACAATTATAGAGACCAAAAGGATCATGGCTACCAATATTACACAGTACTGTTAAAATGTGCTGAAAATGCTCAAAAAATACTGAAAGAGTAAAGGAATTTTATCCTGGTTTTGTCATCAAACCGGTAACCGTTTCATCCCTAATATATCACTTGACATTTTCCAAACATTCTCATTAGGGGAGAGTCATTAAGGTGTTGCTGTGATGAGCTCCTACCATTAAGACGCCGAGAGACCACCAGTCAGCACTCTGTGTGTGACCTCTCCTGTTGACCACCTCAGGGGCCATATATTCCACAGTGCCACAGAAAGAGTACGCTTTTCTGTCCTGATCTACGGATTCTTTACTGAGCCCAAAGTCTGCAAGAGGCACATCAGCACATTAGTCATATTTGCATCAAGTCGCAAAGCTAAAGCAGGGGTGTCGAACTCTGCTCTTGGAAAGACACCGTCCTACAGAGTTTACTTGAAAATTGGTGTTAAGTCTGCAGGATGGCTGCTAGGGCTGGGTAAAACAAATTCTTCAATTAATCGTTTTTTTTTTTAAATATGGTCACTTTGATAGATTCACAAAAGCGATATGATTCTCAAAATAATAAAATGAATTCTCTTTCACGTCTCCCAGCGCTTAAACGGACAAATTCACACAAATTTACCTGAAAATGCCTGCCTTTGTGAGTATCCAAGTAAACGGTCGGTTATGGCTTAAGTAAACAGTAAAACTGCTCTTCACTGAATAACGTTTTTGTAACTTTAATAAGGATCAAACTTTATTTAATTTTTACAGTGAAGATATGCTGTTATTTTACATTTGAATGCTTTATTCAATTTGTGTACCTGCGAACTACTGTTAGACCAACCTTAAAAACCTTAAAAGCACTGATTATTTCATTTTTATCTTTGTTCTAGGGGGTGTGACCACGAGATCTCACAAGACTAAAATATGAGGAGATTTCCCATCAAGTGAAAAGCTGTCTTGCGATATCGCCATGACGGAGTGTGAGGCTTAAATAAACATAGAATATTCCACCGCTACACTCACATTCGCCTCAACAGTCGTTTTGCTGTTTTTATAAAAAATAAAACCCATTATAAACTAATGTAAAAGTCTGCTCATCCAGCACGAGTTGCCGTCGCAATCAGTGCAGCAAGAACCTCTGGACTGTGTTGTTGTGGCTCTGGTCTCTGTTTGCACTGAATATTGAGAGAGTACTGTAACGTCTGAAGAACGACAGACAAGGGAGGCTCCGTTTCTGAACTCATGATCGGAACGCAAGAACAACTGTAGAGACAAACACACTCGCTCGTTTCTCTCTACCTGAACTCACCGCATTAACCCTATAACTGCCGGTGCAAAATAAATGATAAAGAGTCTGTGCGCTACAGTACTTTGATTATGGTTGCATTGCACTTATTGTTTGCACTTAAGGCTAAGAGAAAACATTTATTTTTATAAAAATAAAATGTTTATTTCTATGTTCAGTTAGGTCGTCACACACAGCCTCAATCAGAAGTTCTGAAAGCTCATAAAGTAAGGTCTGAAGAGACTGAAATCATACAGGAGAAAAGCCAGTCAGTAAACACCTTTTACAGTGCTTTATATTGTTTTCTTTCAATGCGTTTGATAATCATACTCATAAAGTAGACCTGCAATTACATGCATTAAAAGATTATTAGTTGAAACATTTCGAAATGCACCTGCATACTATTTTACCAGTCATGAATTTTGTCATTGAGGATTTCTGAAAAATTGTGCAAAAATCTCGTCTCGTTTTCGTGAACCCGTCACACCCCTACTTTGTTCTATTGTATTTATTTATCTGTGTTATTGCTTGTATTTAATTTGTCTTTTTTTTTTAATAATGACTGTTTACTTGTTTTGAATAATCTTTGAAATTTATATTAGTAGTTTAAGCTGTGGTATTGAAATCGAGAATAGTTAAATTTCACTGTTATCTAAAATTGTGGGTGTCATAACCTTATTTATTACAACACAAGGATACATGGGTCAAAAACAGAACAATTTTATTCAATTATTGCTTTTTTTGTGGTGGGGCCAGTGAAAATTGAATCCTTGAATTCATTGAATTGAAAGTTGAGAATCAAATTGATTCGAGAATCGATACCCAGCCCTAACGGTTGCGCTCCAGTGGCAGAGTTTGACAAAGATCCCCATCTGACCACGACCCAAACACACCATACACCACTCAAATCAGTATTAACTCAGGGTGAAACGCTAACAGTACATGTAATACATGGCAAATTTGCATCTATCTACATGCACAAGCTCAACAGGCAGGGAAGTGATGTAATAAGGGGACAATGGTACGTACCTGTTAACTTGATATGTCCAGCTTCATCAAGCAAAATGCTGAAAATTAAGACCACATTTCTCCAATACAGATACAAATATACATGAACTAAACAAGAGTCAACAAACAAAATCAGACCAAGAATTCAAAACCTCTCAATTATAATCTTGCACATTGGCTCTGTCAGATATATCCATCCTTACTTAATAAAAGATCAAAAAGAGAGGGCAGGTGAAATGCCAGGAAGAGAGAGAGAGTATGGTTTCTACTCTACACACAGAGAGAGAGAGAGCGAGAGAAATGCAGAGAGGTGAAGGGGGATACTTTACTTTTCAGGCTTCAGGTCTCTGTAAACAATGCCTAGGTTGTGTAGATGATCCAATGCAAGGGCCAGCTCTGCAAGGTAGAATTTCACATCCTCCTCTGTAAACATAACCTAGTAAGAACTGGACAAATTTACTCTCTCATCAAAGACCACACACACACACACACACACAACAACAACAACAATATAATACACATTATCATAACAACAAAGAAAAAGATGGATATACGCCAAGCATATTTGTTTAAAATGAATATTAATGTCGGGTTAACAATTAATGGACGCTATACAATCAGATTATTTTTTCTGTCTCACTTGAGGAATTTGCAGAGTTATTTTAAATAATTAACACATTACTTTTATATTTAAACGATGCATTTACTGGCAAATACAGCTGAAAAACGCATTTGAAAAGGGTACACATTAGGTGTGTTTACATTCACTAATTTTCAAAATGAATCCAATCCGATTTAATATTCTGAAAGACCCTAAATGTTGCAATCAGATTCGTTCACATGTCATGTGCATTACATATTCTGAGCAAAACTTCATGCATAGAGCCCAGTCACTGCATTCAGATGTCACTAGAGCTACCGTCAGTATAACTGTAGTTTTTGCCTTGATGACATCTAAAAAGAAAGCCAACATGTATGTCAGAAGAGTTTTTTTAGTAAATATTCAGTCTCCTCCACTGACCAGTTCGTAAAACATAAATACATACACACGTTCATAAGTAAACTGTGCATCAGGGCACTGTGCAAGCAAGCTACTTTTAAATCCGATTGAGAAAATAGTCAGGTTCAAGCATTTTTTCCTTTTGATCAGATTATTGATGGGATTATGATCAATCCCATCAAAATTTTATTCGGACTGAGCTCAATGAGATTGATTGCGATGCTTACATAAAGGCTTTTTAATCCGATTGAGCCACCAATCCGATTACTAATCTATTAATAGGTTGCATGTAAACCTAGCAAATCTGTGTAGAGATGAATTGCCACACAGAAGCTGTATTAAAATATGCCTCATTCCCTAATATATGGGAGTGGTTTGATGAAATGCTACATCAGAGCCTAAGTAAACTGCAATTTTTCTGGCGATTGAGCACATGAATCAACATTAAGAACACAGAAAACGTACAAGAAATAAATAGACAAACAAATTAATAGAAAAAGTTCTTGGAACACACAAAGGGCTGGCAATGCATACAGACTAAAGGCCTGTTAACAATGAACACAAATTTTCAAGTCCAACACACTGACTGCAAAAGCAAATCAGTTTTTTGTGGTAGAGTACAGTTTAACAATAGTGGTGTACTTGTCAAATGAGTCCAGCATTCAAGCATGTAAATGAACGCAGGAAAATTTCACTCTGGATGAAATTCTGAGTTATTTGTATATCATTTTGGTACATTTTCTGGTTGCATTGCTCTGGGTGAGAATAGGCCTCAAGTTTATAATCTAAAGCATTTAAAACCTGCAAATGAACACAAGTGAAAATTTGGCAGAGGACATTACACTTTATAAGACATTTGGATTACAAACAATCAATTGTTGTGGGGGGAAAATAGCAATACAAAATAGTTATAAAAGGAGCTGTTAGTCTGTTAACATCAACATCATAAATCAGACACAGAAACTGTTAGAGTAGATCACACGATGCTTACCTCTTTGGATAAACGAGTAAATACATCCCCACCCCTGAGAAAATCCAAAATTAAATAGAGTTTCCCTTCTGTCTGAAAGGCTGTAAGAAAGTGAGGGAGAGAAAAATAAAATCAGACAATCACACCTAGAAGTAAATCATGGATAATTCCATGGAAAAAGTCAACCATACCCAGACCTGCCAACCTTGACATTATTTTTTGAGTACTATGGGGGGGGGGGGGGGGGGGGGGGGGTTTGAATTTGAAAAATTCATTTCAAAAAATGAATTTTTTTTTATTCATTATTAATATTGCATTGTATATAATGTGTGCTGGTCAATAGTCTAAAATTAAGAAACCCCTAGATAGGCTACATAATTTATTATTCCAATATCCAAATATGATACTAAATCTCACAGGAAAAAAAGGCTTTTATTTGAGACGTGGTGTCTTTGCATTTGTAAATTTTAAACAGGACACGCATTGGCTAAATAAACGTTAGCCAATACAAACATATTTATAGAAAATAGTTGACAATGAATAGACAGGAGTCCAATAATAGCAAAACGAACCACTTATTCTAAAGAGAATATCAAGTTGACAATAAGTTAGACGAATCCGACATATACTGAGGGCTGTGTTGACAGTAAAACGTCCGTCATTTAACGAATTTAAAAAACACGGATGGATCAAACAAAATGGTTTCTGACATTTTTTCAGAAAAAAACACAACCAAGAACAAAATTTAAACTTAGCCCGTCCATTTTCATTTTACAATCATCTTCTCTCTCTGCGTGCGCGCGTCAGTGTTTGTGAGAGAGCTCGCGCAGCACTGATACAACGGTACTTTTTAATCCATAAGTAACTAACGCGCTAGTTTTCATACAAAATAAATATGTAACATTGGTTTAGTTATTATTAACGCAATAACGTAACACATGCAGGCTACGTTTCTCAACACTGAGAATGAATAAATAAACGCCTGTTTCTCCAGACTCGCGTTTTATCAGTAATCCACAAATCACAGAACTGTCATAATCACTAAGCCATAGCGATTTAAATTTTATTCAGATTTACTGTTAAGCATTACTTAAGCATTTTATAATTTGCATGGATGAATGATGTTTTCCTCTTATCTGAGTGACCATGATGAATTACGGAGTATTTTAAGATAATACATGCGATTGCGATCACTCATGTGATCATCGAATCCAGATTTAGTTAACTCAATACAATATTTCAACTTTCCACATCCACCCCAGCCCGTTTACCTTCAGGAGTCAGAAGTACTGTGACTACTGTACTGTCCTCGTTGACGAACTCAGTCAGACGCCGGAACAGGGATCGAGCGGGATTACTTTATTGCTGTCGATTTTCATTCTCTTTTTAATGATAGGTCTTACGCATCTGTCAATCTTCCTCCCTTGCTATTTGGGGAATGAACTCAGCGCTATGATTGGTCGAACTCTTCTTCTTTTGCTCTTGCTTGATTTGAGGACTGCGCGTGCACAGAGGCGCGTCACCAGGTTTTTGCGTAGTTTAGAGTGACAAATCGTACCAGCGTACTTTGAGGTCAAAACGCGTATCCCCTACGCAAAATGCGTACATGTTGGCAGGTCTGCATACCATAAAAAAATAAAGCAAAGGATCAAAAAAACGTACTTTAATTTGTTCATTTAAGGCTAAATTAACTGTATTGAGATGTTATTTAATGGATTTAAGTAGATTATCTATTTAAATAGATTAGCTGCAAGACAATTAGCATTTTACAGATAGACAAGACAATGTCTGAGGAATATACATACAATGTCATAACACTGCTTTCTGAATTTATAAAGGTCCGATTTACTAAGTCACTGGGCTTCAGTAATGTGTCACGCCCATAATGTTTATAAGTTTATAAAACAATATTCATACAAATTGATTGAAACTTTCTATGCCAATCTGGAACGTGTAGTATTTGGGGGATTTTTTCCCACTACTCCCACCGAAATTAGCTCAAATAATCATTGGACAGGGCTGAGCAAACCAAAGTAAGGCTGAAAGTGAGGCTGTACCTCAGCAAACCTCTGATCTTTCAAAATAAAGTTTGGTCTACTGCCTTTTCGGTTCATACTTTAGAAATGTTTGTCCTGATTTTGGGCTCTAAAACCACACAAAATAAGACAATACCAACAAGTACATTTCATGTTTTCATTGCAAATTGTCTGCAACAATAGAATTGCTCCCTTACACTAAATAAAACAAAGCTACACCTTTTCAAACGTGTTGGGAGTTGAGCAAACAACCCAATAACTATAACTCAGAAAGACAAATCAGTCTTACCATAGTGCAACTTCACAATGAAAGGATGATTGACCTCCACCAAAATATCTCTCTCCATCTTAGTGCGAACTCTGTCCCTCACTGCAACAACATGCACACACAAATACTGAATAAACCATCACAGAAATGTGTTGCTCACACAAATGAAGACAAATCACTGACCTTTTAAAGATGCCTTTTTGAGCACCTTCATTGCATAAAGCTGTCCGGCATCCGGACCCATTAACTTCCGCACCAAAAACACCTGAGGTCAGGACAGTTCACACATCACCTTCCAGTTTACAGACACAAGAGAGTAGATATACAGCTTCCCTAATATCAGCATACAGGATAACAGAATTTGATTGTTCACAACATGGAAAAATTCAAGTCAGTCATCAGAAGAAACTCATTTCAGGTCTCATTTCACACTAAAATAATATATAACAGATTTAATTTAGGCTTTTATTCATATAAACATTGATCAGTGAACAAACCTCATTGGTTCTTGTGATGCTCAAACGTGATGCGTAACACGAGAATGAACCTCATTGGTTCTTGTGATGCTCAAACGTGATGCGTAACACGAGAATGAACTAGGCCTGTCGCGATAGTCGATAAATCGCACAATAAAAAAAAATTAGCTCAATAATTTTTCCGGCCGCGATAATTTCCATTTGCATGCTTGTTTGTTTTCCTCGTCTGTCTCTCTCTCTCTACCAAAGAGACTGGATGACAACTCTCGGTTCCTTAGCGTGAACTAGAGCTTAGATTATCTTCCCGAGCCCGAACTTGACCCGGGCCGGGCCCTTGATCTAGAGACGTGCACTCCCAATGCAATAGAGTGCGGCGCGGCACTAGATTTGATGGCCGAGTGCGAGCGCAGGCGGTAATGCACTCACTCTGTGTGTGCGGGTTGCGGGAGAATAAAACGATTCGCGGGACTCCCGCAAACTAGAAATATCTATGAATAAAACATAAAAACTAATAGATTTTTATTCTACAAGAACAACTAAAACAATATAGAAACGATTTACAGGCCAGAGTTTTGCAGCGTTGAGCGATGTAGCCAATCACAGACATACGTGTTGATTTCTTGAACGCAATGGCCAATCAGAAGCATTTAAGATAGACTCTCCTCACCGCTCAAAACGGACTTTTTGTTCAGTGCTGAATTCTGTATGCTGGCAAATCCTCTAATTATAACAAACAAAGTGTGGATATTATGAAAGATTAATTGTGCAGTCAGCTTCATTGATAATAGATGTGTGAGATCGCGAAGAACTGTCAGCTTTTTAGGAATTATTTAAGGAATAAATTTATTTATTTAATACCTGCATTATTATGCCATTATCATTATATTAGATGTAAATGGTCTCAGATCGACAATATTATCGTTTATCGCAATAATTTCTTGGACAATTTATCGTCCAGCAAAATTTGTTATCGTGACAGGCCTAGAATGAACTTCATTGGTTCTCTCACATCAAGCGAACAAGCTTGAGCTTCCGTTTTCCACAACTGATGTGTGAGTTGATGAATGTTTATATGTGAATAAAAACCCTAAATTCATCATATAAAGTGATCGAGTCTCTTCAGAAAATTTGGACCGAATAGCTCAATTCATATGGATTAGTTTTACAATCTCTTTATGAACTTTTTGAAGCGTCAAAGTGGTAGTCAATGGAGGGACAGAAAGCTCTCAGATTTCATTAAAAAGATCTTCATTCGTGTTCTGGAGATGAACGAAAGTTTATAGGTTTGGAACGACATGAGGGTGAGTGATTAATAACAGAATTTTCATTTTTGGGTGAAATATCGCTTTAAAAGTAGATTTATTACCAGTAATAGAAGGGGAAGGAGAAAAAGCAAGAAAAAATAATATGCTTCGAATGAGCCATTGTCTTAACAATTGAAAAGCCTGAATGTAATGCATCATAAACTTCTCTGTTGGAGAAAGAATGTGATGTAAGATTCCTATTTCCATCTCTCAGCATGTTTAGTTAATGGTCTCAGTTTGTTTTGTTTACTTTCATTTGAATAACTGAAACCAACATCCAGATGAATTCAAGATCACATTCATTTGATAGCCACCTGATGTAGAAATTAATTATTCCACTGATTACACCAGGTCTGTAAAACTTTTCCTTCTCTACTACTTTATTTCTGAATTAGTGAAGCATAAGTAGATCAGCTACTATCTTTTGAATTAATACAGTTTTGATTAATTTGATTAATTTGTATCATTTTGCATTTAGACAGCATTGTAAAACAGACTGGTTTTACTTTCCACACATTGCAAAGAAATATGAGGAAAATAAAATGTTTCTTCTGAAAAAAGTGCAGACCCTTTTATTATTTATAATGTGCTAAACATTATATTTAATTTATTATTAATTATTTATAAATTATAATTATAAAGAACTAGATCTGAAATATTATGAGACATTATTCATGGGCTTTCCTGTACAGAAAGGCGTATGTAAGATGTTGCTGCAAGTACTTTTTTTTAACCCTTTGACAGTGTTTCCTTCTATGCTTGAATGGTCCAGAAGACATGGGGAAGAGTTCAAAACAGATCGTTCTGGTTAAATTTGGATTTAAGAACCAAAGAAACCTCATGCCGACTATAACCAGGCAGATGTGATCGATCAGGGTTGGAGCTGTATATTGTAGGACAGTGGAGCTGGTCTTAACACAATATAGATGAAGTGCCAATATTTTATTGTGCTGTGGGTATCAAGCCTAAATATGCGATTGTATTCTAAAGGCCCCGATATACTCACGGCAAAGTACTTCCTCGTTTAAGGGTAAAACAAAGTTCGAGATATACTGTTATCGAACACCTGACACAGCCGACTCTGCTGGGAGCGACCGTTAGATATGTAAATATGTGCTGCGCGCTTTCCTCTAAAGAACAAAATAAACTAAATTGAAAAACAGCAAGCATTTTAATAAACCATTAGCATCTGATTATAGCAAAGTGGTTATGTTTGCACAAGCTTACGGCACTCCAGTGAAGTCACGTTACGTTTAATTATAGTTCACTTTATACAACAGATAGCTTAAAAATCAAGCAGCTTTACCGGTTTAAGGCGAGACACTACAGGTGAATGGTAAATTTTTTAAATAATATATATCACCATGAAACTTTCTCAGTTGATTACTTACACAAGTATATAAAAAAAATGTATTACAAGTTTTTGAAATTTGTATATTTAATTATGCAAATTAGGCATTATCTCATTAAATATGCACAGTTTTGCATATATTTTCGGTAGATAGATCTGACCATATGATAAAGCCAGGTGCAAAATTATTTTTTCATTTTGTTTACACACAAGATGAAAAAAGAATTTCAGAGGGATTTAAGGATATATGCTTTCATTACCTAGAAAATCAAAATATACTGTCCATAGCCTTAAAAAAAATCAATTGTCGTCATATTTTTTTTATTAAAATGTCACATCAGGCCAGGAATGATTTATAAACAAATCCCTCTGAAAATATCTTCAGAATACCGCTAAGTGTATAACTGGAAAGTTTGGTGTACATAGGTGCTACACAGGCTGAGAAGTTTCTACTGGAGAATGACAAAAAACTCATTTTGAGAAAACAGCATTTAAAGATTTGTAATGTAAAAATTCATACTTTTTTTAGTGAAACAACTATTTACAGACACAATATCTTATCAAATCATTAGCAACAACAATACAAACCACCTAAATCACATTACAACTTATAACACAGCATTTATGGCCTTCAAATTAACAGAAAAACAGTCAAAAACACACATCTAAATGCCAGAGCACGTCATGTGATGCATCTGAACGAATCACGTTGTCAGAAATTGACATCAGCCAATGAGATTTCGGCTTTAGAGTTAAATGCCCATTGTACTTTCACGATTGGTTGTTGATTAAAAGGAAATGACCATATTTGGATTCGACAACAATGTAGAGGAGAGAGAGCTCTTTCCAACGGTGTGTGTGATGACAGGGTGCAGATCGCGACCGCAGAGCAGCATGTTGATTTAGAACGACAACATTTTGTTGAATTTAGGAGAAATCTACAGACGCAAACAGACAAAGTGTAGTAAAATAAAGACCTAAATGTGTATTTTGGAATTTTTTTCACCACAAGTCTGAAAGAAGAAATGTTATTGAAGACAAATAGTCCACAATCACAAAATTGACCAGTGAAAAAAAAACGATGTTTTTGCCTGCCGTGTCTCGCCTTAAACATGAAAAACCAGTGCCAGTACAACTGCATTTTTTTTTTACTATCAAGCAGCTCTCCAGTGTGTTCATGACCCTGAACGACTGCACAGGCCAAATGAACCAGAAAAGATGTTTACGTGAAAGGCGGCGCACACCTGCCAATTACATATGTGCCACGGACCAATGGTGGTACTGAGGTGTTCAGCAGCCGGAGCAAACTTCGGCAAACAAGCTGTTTCGAATTCCCAAAACGGACTTCATTTGGAGTTCATTTTGGCCTGATTTTGATCAAAATGACGTCACATCAGTTTGTTGTTCTATTTCGCTTTAAGTATATCGGGGCCTTAAGCACAGACACACAGCAACATTCCCACGACAAAACAGACCTCTGAAAAATAGTGTTAAATTGTATATGCGACAATTAATTTTTGCTTATTGAAAACAAAACATTTAAAACCTGAGATTTGGTGTTGAGAAAAATATTTGAAACTTCAACAATAACTTGTACCTGAAAATACCACTTTTATTTACATTTTTATTCAGACTATTTGTCACGTTTAAAAGTTGTGTTCAGATGCGAGCATTCTCAGTTATACAGGAGACATAATGAAATCTTAATTAGCTAGTTATTTAGTGCCAACTAGTTAAGTCAGAGGGGTCACATGGATAGTGAAGTCATGTGCAAATGAGCACCTTCACAATTCAACCATTGCGTTTACAAAATCATTTTAATCCAGATTCTTTGTTCTCATTGTTGTACCAAAATTCTACCAAACCATGAATTTATTGTACCGCTGCAGCCCTATCATAAACACATCAAGTAAAAGAATAAGAGACCTTTCCAAAGGAGCCTTGTCCCAAAACCTTGAGCAGCTCAAACTGGCTGGGCTCAGCCTTCTCACAGCCCTCCTTCACATGATGAGTGATGGGAATCTCTTTATAGGCCCCCTCATCCTGCACACACAAACACACAGCTGTAGACATCCGGACAACTGACAAAACAAACCATGCAAAACCAATCCATATTATTCTCTTCAAGTGCATGATATTGATTACTATCAATTTTCTTTGGTAAACATGGATATTTTCAAGAGCAGAAGCCTATATAAATGTACAATACACAGTTTTGATATTTTGTTAAAGATTGCAAATGTTATTGTGGTTTAAGGGTCCAAATAATTTTTCTGACCACTGTATATAATATCTCACAATTCAGCTTACAGATAACAGATAACGCATGGACAATTGCTGCAATAACAACTGAACATAACCATTCCATAACAATTGAAATGATTTCAAATGAATCACTTTGAAAAAAATAAATACATTTTGTAATATACACAGTGTTTCCCCTACCATTGTATTTTTTTTGGGGGGGGGGGTGGGGGGGGCGGGGGGGCGGGGGACAAAAAAATAAAACGGACGCGCGAGCTGCATGTAGTAACTTAAGCGGAAAAATGTCGAAGAGGAACGGAGAAGGTGATTATCCTAAAAAGACAAAATTTTGTTTTTATTTCTTTAAAGCAACAAAATCCGGAGAAACAAATCAAGCAAAGCCAGCCTCTGTGGAGATGCTGACGATAGCGGATAAAATACACACTCCTTGCAAATTTCTGAGGAGGGAGCAAGAACCAGTGCCATTCACTAAAGCAAGCACCGGACACCGGACAGCAAAAATACAGCAAGTTTCTTAAACTCTACTTCTAGAGAATGAAAAGCAAATAATGTGTAGTGCCCTATGATTTCCGTGATGCAAAAAAGCGGACAGAATCGCGGAATCCAGTCATAAAAAGGGAATTTACTGTATAACGCAGAATTTCACGATATAGACAAGTGTTTGTGAATATTAAATCGCAAAAAGACAATTTAAATACGAATCCTGCATGTTCTGTGTAAATGAATGGTGCAGACGAAGCGGTTTAATTTAACTCACACACACTTAAGCACGTGTGACGCTGTTTTTTTGCATATATGAGGACACGTCACGAATGCATGAACTTCATCTCCAGTCTCTAGATCCGCACTGAAAGTCACTTTGTGAGCATTTAACCGCTTTATTTGAGAAAAACTATCGTCATATCAAACACAGAAACTCAGTCTTCACGGCAACCCGTCAAAACAAAAGTTCGGTTTAACTTGACAGAAATATATTACTATTATATAGTAGAATTTAGATTAGAACACCAATTCAAATAAATTATCATCAAAACTTTATTTTTTTTAAGGAATAATCACAATTTTTCTTCCATGTTTTAATTTTAACAGTAAAGCTCATTGTGCAGCACGTTGTTTGATAAAGTCTGTTTAATTTCATATGATTAAAATTAATTTAATTAATGTTTTATGTCTTCATTTGATTACCAGAAAAAACACAACAAAGAATTTGTGTGAAAAAAACACCATTCATTTTGTTGTGTGATGTGTAAATAAATGTTTTTTATTTACCAAATTTAGGTGCACTCTTGTCGTTTCAGCTCACTCTAGAAATGCACCGACACAAACAACCGCCTACTGCACACCGCATCTATTACAACACCACGTATCCGTAACACACACACTGCGCGACACTAGTAGTTTCGGGGGGTTTTGCCGAAACTTTCTAAAAAATAAACAATTTCCTGTCATACTGTATAGTATAAGTGTTGTTATATCAAAACATGAACCTCATATCGTGTATTAAACCAAAATCTGAGATAACCATATCACCACACCCTTAAAAATTATTTTTTTGTATTTGCCCAGTCAGGACAGTGATTCAGATTTGTAGGGTACTTGCCCTGAAAAAATGTTCACTGGCCACATATTCATTTATTTATACTGTACATCTTGCGCTTAAATGGCTTAACATTACTTGAATGTTTTCATTTGCAAGACTTTAAAACAAGTGAAAATTATAAACTTTCGTGATGCCGACACCAATCAAGCCGGTGATGATAATCCCATCTTTCTCGCTAGTCTCGGGCCATCGGGCACTCATTGTCGAGCCCTGGCATGTGTTATTTACTGTTTTAAAATTAATTGTCACCCTGCTCTCTCTAAGGGTCATTAAAAATCCCACACCGTTGGAACGTGGAGCAGTTCTGAGAGGTTCACAGGCCAAGCAACAGCATTGTACACAATTACTCACACAGTGTGAGTAGGACTCCTCCTCCATTGGCTCATCCATGATCTGATGCCCATTAACCTGAAAAATAAAAACATAAACATAAATATCACATTATGGTTTTCACAATACAGCAGCATGAAACCGTAATCTTTACTTTTTTACTGCTTAACTTTTCTATAAAAAATGTTTTTTGGTTTCGAAAACCAGTATAGACAAACACCGCAGATATTCCAGAGGAGAAGAGAGTGGATGCTGAGTGCTTATTATCATTGGTATCTGAGGAAAGATTTATTCTCACATGTTCTTTATACAGAATATCATTTCCATTCATTTTCCAGTAAATTATGTGATCACTGTCCGTTTTCTTCCACGTGTGCGAGTGTTATTATTCTGAGAGCACGTTCTAGATACCTTCTGCTCCTCCGTATATAAAAAAAATTATACTTTATTTTTCTACAGATGAAATATGAAGGCATATAGACATGATTATGACAATGTTCTGTTTTTTTTGCAGCTGATGGTATTCTTATAACAGTAAAGGATGTTTATGACAAATGATAAATGTAGCGTTCAATCCATTATAAAACATACAAAGAAGAGTCTGCCTTTACAGTGGGTTTTGAGCAAAGACATTAATAATCACGTGTAGCGTGATGCAAATCGTATCTCTAATTACATTTTAAGATGCATTCTTGCAAGCATTATAAAAAGTATGTGTTTCTGATGTAGTACCAAACTTTATTGATCTTAATTTATTGCTGTATATAATGCAGCGGACGATGTTAAAGCCATATACGAGAAACATACATGAGGAAAAAATGCATTGTTGGTCGGCGCCACCTAGCGTGCAGGTGTGAATTAGCAGAAAGTGATCAGTTGTTTTGCATTCAGTGTGAAAGGGCCTTTATCTGTGTAAGAAGCCACATAATGATGTTTTCAAACACATTATGAAGTGAGTTTGGAGTAAAAACTTGTTATGAAATGTAGGGGTGTGCACGAATATTCGAATTTTCGATCTGTAATTATTATTAGAAAAATAAAATGCTATTCGAATTTTACTGCGTTGCTTTGCTGGCCGTAAATGCAGTGAATCCATGATAAATCCCAAGCACTAACTCGCAGTTATAATTAAAACCACTGGGTGACGCTGAGGAGCGTGTTAACAAGTTGTTTGTATTTGATCACATAATGTTGTTGTCTGCCTCGCGAAGTTTGGAATTACTTGAAAATAATCTTACAAAATGGAATTACTTTTGATCAAATTAATTAATCTGTTATAATATCATCACCACAATGAGAAATCACAGTAAATCCAAACAGCAGTCGAATGAGGAAAGGTAGCTGTCCATCACTGCATTCACGACTGCAGGTAAGCGCAACTGGACCCCGCGTGATCCGATATAACTTATCTAATAGCTAGGGTTGGGGTAAACGATTATTAACTAAACGATTAGTTGGGAGATTATTTTATGGATTAGTCGACTAATCTAACGACTAATTGGATTCGCTGGGTGCGCAAGACCCCATTTCGCTTGGCTGTGTGCACGGCTTCTTTTGTAACAGCGCGCGCGGTGCCGCAACCGAGGATGAATGACTTCAAGCCGAATCTGCCCGAGCATGTACGTCTCACCGCACCGGCACCCAGTTTGCGTGTCTAAATTGCAAAGTTTTTTTTTTGTTAAGGGTTTGTTTACTGTGTGTGATTCATTTAATGGAAAGCCAGGGCTCTAGAGTGCGACCAATTTGGTCGCATATGCGGCCAAAATTTGTAAGGGTGCGACTAAAATTTTTCCAAGGTCGCACCGGTGCACCTAACGTCCTCGCGTCCGCTGCCTCTCCACGAACGAAGCGCTTGTTCTCCTTTGTCGGAACTCACACTCATGGTTGGATCATATCGTGGTCTAAACCAATCAGAGACAGAGATAGGGCGGGTCTTTGCCTCTGATTGGCTGTGGTAGGCCTACACTGCTCCGTGCTGTGTGACTGAAATTGCGACCTGAGCACCAGAGAATCAGTTACGGCAATCAGCATCAGCAAAAGAAACGCAAGAAAACAGACGACGAACAATGAAAAGAAATAGACCCATAGTTTTTTCTTTAAGAAAAGTAGGCCTGTTTCCCCCAACACTCTCCCCGGTAGGGATGGGTACCGAAACCCGGTATTCAACTTCTGAAAGACCGCTGTATCGATCAGCTCGGACGTGATCGCTTCTGATGTCGGTAACTTACTGGAGAAATTAAGAAAATACACATACTATTTATTATTACTATACAGACGTTATTTAAAAAAAGAAAGAGCCTTTTCTATGTATAATAATATTACACCATTTTTGCTATTCGCAGTCCAAGAGAGAAAGAGAGAGAGATCTCTCACGCGGAGCCACAGCGCGCACAACACGACAGCTCTGCTTAATGAGTGACGACGGCAGAACTAAACATTCAAACGTAGCCTGGTTACACTTTAGGTCTGTGATATTAGTCTGATTTTATTTTAGATGTCGGCTTCCAAAGATTATTAAAAAAAATATTGAGGTAAAACCATTAAAAACTACAGCCACATTCGGTCTTGCGCAGCTTCCTTCCCTTCGCAGAAGTGCGCTGTCGTTTCTCCCTAAAACTCAAACTTAACAACAGAATCAGCTCGTGATTGTTGTAAAATGCAGTCCAGCTACTGTTGCTAAATTGCGGGACGCGTTTAATAATAAAAAGAGCTATTAAAAGCACAAAAGTCTGCACAAGAGATGCTGTTCCCAAGGCGACGCGCGCTCCGAAACAGACCGTAACGAGACAAGCAAATTATACTTTGGGTTTCATGTGATTGTCTAAACTATCAAATGTACACAAAAATATGTCAAAATGACCGGGTTCTATTCACAGCTCTTGAATTAATAACTTCAGCTTTAATAAGCATTATCTATCTATGATAAAATATCCAGTGTTATTTTACATTTGATTACTTTATTAGATTTCTTTTTAGACCATACTTGAACAGTAATGTTAGTAGACCTTCCTGAAATTAAAGCACTGTGTAGGCCTATATAATGTGCATCTTTGTTTAATTGTTTATCTTTGTTTATAAAACAAAAAGAACCGATAAGAATACTGTTAAAGTACCGGATCGATAAGCAGTATCGGTAAGAGTAGTAATACCGTTAAAACCTTATGGATACCCATCCCTACTCCCCGGTCAATGCTCCGACAACAGCCCAGACATGGAGCTACTTCAGCCACCAGTCTCCCCAGTCCCTGTAAGATGCCAAACCCTGGTCCTTCGTCGGAGATGGCATCCGACTCAAGAGGTAGAGCCTACCGAGCCTGAGCTAGAGACTCAAAATAGTTAGTTTGGCAGCTCAGTGAAGCACTTTAAAAAATTAAATAAATTTATATACAGTATAATTGTGCTTCAAATAAAAAAAGTATTTACCTACACTTTATTCTTGTTTAAAATCATTTACATAATATATATGAATGTATATGGAGCATGATAAAAAGCGGAGCTTGAAATTGTGGCGTTAAAGGCGACGCGAGCCGAGGAAACATTTGGGTGCACCTAAATGTTGTGCTGATGCACCTAAATAAAAAAGTTAGGCGCACCAGTGCAACCAAGGCAAAAAGTTAGTCTGGAGCCCTGAAAGCACATTCACTTCTAGTTGTCTCGTCCTCCATTCTGCAATGTTTCGGTCTCCCATGTGTGGTGGCGAGCTGTACCGCCAGAAACAGTGCAAAAAATAAATAAATAAAGAAGTGTCGACTAGGGCTGCAACAACTAATCGATATAATCAATAATAATCGATTATGAAAATCGTTGTCAACGAATGTCATTATCGATTAGTTGCTCTGCTTACATCACGGGGAGCATTTACTGGTGATTGGTTGAAAGAGGCCTATCATGATGCGGCACACACGCAAGGTCTCTCTCCCTGTGCCGCTCTGTCGTGCGCGCGCTACACAGTTTGGACTTTGGAGCACTCTCTTCTGTCTCGCATGCGCTCTCTTGCTTGCACGCTCTAGATTCCAGGAGTTTAAACTAATTTGCGGGCATCAGGGAGCCGCTATCAATATGCGGGAGACTTGGGATGACTGTATTTTGTCTCGGGCATCAGGTTGTGCAATCATTTCGCTCGCAACATAAGTGATGGATTAAAATAGCGCTACGCAGAAATAGGCTAAATTAAAACGGTGTTTAGAAAGTGAAGCACTAAATATAAAGGCAGTTATTAACAGCAGCAGTAAAATATTGTTTTTTAGTCACTGTAGTCAGTGGTTTTCAGCGAATGCTTGTGCACTAATGCATCATTTTCTTGTCCTTTTAATCAAGCCTGTTTGCTGCGTCTCCATTCCGTTCTCTTTTTATAGCGTTTGTCTTCTATTATGTTTTAATTGTTTTACAAACGCGATCTACTGCGGCTCTACTACGTTCACACGCTTTTTTTCAGTCTTTCTATATTTATTTTAGCAATTTATCCTTATAATTAATTGAATCTTAAATAAAAATTAAATGAATTATGTACTTTACATGTTTTTGGTTTCTATCTTCACATCTGAACATGTCTGTGTAAATTAGTTTTTAACAAAAATTATGTTAAAACAATCAGTGTTTCCCCTACCATTGTTTTGGGGGGGCGGCCCGCCCCCGCAAAACGACCCCCCGCCCCTCCTAAAATGCTGACGAAATACAGTCATAAAAAAGGAATTTAGTGTAAAACGCGGAATTTCACGGAATTTGTAAATTTGAGGAAAAAATAGAAAGCAGTTCAGTACACTTGAAATCAAATCGCGATGTAGACTAGTGTGTGTGAATATTAAAACACAAAGACTATTTAAATACGAATCCTGCATGTTCTGTGTGAATGAATGGTGCCCCGACGCGCAGTTTAATTTACCACACACACACTGAAGCACGTGTGACGCTTGCGCTGTTATTTGGCCTATATGAAGACACAAATGCATGAACTTCCTCTCCAGGCTCTAGATCCACTCTGAAAGTCACTTCGTGATCATTTCACCGCTTCATTTGAGAAAAACTATCATCATGACAAACACACAGAACCTCAAAAGGTCTTCACGGCAACCCGTCAAAATAAAAGTTCGGTTTAACTTGACAGAAATATATTACTGTTGTACATTAGAATTTAGATATATCCCAATGTAATAATACACTAACACTAATCCAAATAAATTATCATCAAAACTGAAATTAAGGAATAATCCATGTTTTAATTTGAACAGTTAGGCTAAAGCTCATTGTGCAGCCAGTTATTTGACAAAAAGTTTATTTAATTTCATATGATTAAAATTGATGATAAATGCTAAAATTTGTGTTTTATGTCTTCATTTTATTACCAGAAAAAACACAACACAGAATTAGTGTGAATTTTTTTTCCATATATATATATATTAAAAAAAAATGTTGTATAAGTTTAATGATTCATAGTAGCCTACATGATTTCAATTAATAATAAAAAACAAATACACCACGTATCCGTAACACGCCCGCTCCGCAACACTAGCAGTCCCCCCCCCCCCCTTAAAAAAAATCCTAGGGGAAACACTGACAATGTTGTATATAATTTAGATTTTTTTGTTTTTCATGGTTGTCAACTTGCCATCAGCAATTATCATTAAAAACAATGCAAATATTGATATTAGTAAAACTCAATGTGTGGCTTTTGTACACTTTTACACATAAATACCATGATTAAGGGTTTTATTTAGTTGTAATAAACAAAAAATCAAATTGAAATTTTATCCGATTAATCGAAAAAATAATTGTCCGATTAATCGATTATGAAAATAATCGTTAGTTGCAGCCCTAGTGTCGACGCAAAAATATGGCATCGACGTAATATTGACGTCGAAGCGTCGACGCGCCGCTACAGCTCTACTAATAGCAAAATGATTTTTAGATATACTTCCTTTAGATTTCATTGAGGGAGACAGGTTTAAGAACAGAAAACGCAAAGTGCTGTTAGAAACTTAGAACACCGTTATCTTTGTGTCTCTGAAACGTCTGTCAGCGCAGCGCGTTTAATCACTCGAGCATAAAGTGCTGGCGGCACCCCTGTATGTGGATATTATTATTTCTCAACATAAACGTGAAACAATATTAAACACGATAATCAAATGCTGACTCGAGTGTATGTGTACGTTCTGTACAATATCTGGCGGTCTCATTTATTAAGTGTTTTTTTCCGTTCGCGCTGCTTGAGCTTAAATGCTTTTGTTCTTTATATTTTTTGTTTACACATAGGCCTACTGTTTAATGTTTTCAACTACAAGAAAACTTTAACATATATTGCAAGCTTGTTGTGTATAGGCTATTGACTAATCGAAAGCTTGATCAGAAACGGTGACAAAAACTTGCATCTAAAAAAACAACATTTTATAAACATTTAAATAAACGAATATTCGATTTTTATGAGCCCGAATATTCGAATGCAATATTTTTGAAAAATGCCCATCCCTAATTAAATGTTGTCTTTTGTTGGACAAGAGGTTCATAAATGCTAAATGCACGTTATAAATAGTGCTGCACAATTAATAATATCGCAATCGCAATGCCAAGCATTGGATGCCAAGTCTTGTTTTATTTACTATTAGGCGATAAACAAACAGAAAGACCTTCTAGGTGTAATTGTAGTTAAGTAATCAATCTAAACCAGGGCTCGACATTAAGCCTCGTCATGCCCTTGTACTTCGGAAAAGTAAACCGGTCATTCACTTCTCCAAGTAAAAAAGTTACTCAAGTATAAATACTTTATTCTGTGTTCTATCAGCTTTTACATACTTAAATCTGATTGTATTTGATATTTACCCCAGGGTGTTAATTACCTTTATAAAGGCCAATTTTTTTAACCTTATTAAAGCAGCACTATGTAGTTTTTCAACCTTCATAATATATTTCCAAGACCCTTGAGATGGTACATCAACTTACAATAGGTTGAATGACACGTCTGCCGTAGCCTGACAGTGTCTGTATCGCTTTTACTGGCACTATGTAACTTCGGGTTTCGGGTAGTAACCCGAGCACAAAAAAAACTACAAAATTCGACTGCTTTACGGCATACGTCACTTCCCCTACCACCCCCAACTTCCTCAGATTCTGACGTGAGAGCCCAACTAGCGTTTGATACCTGTCTGTATGTTTTTGTCATGGCCGAAGCAACAACTAAAAGGAAGAAGGCAAAGGTTTTGTCAGAGGAGACTAAAAAAAGAAAAAGGGAGAGAGACAAATTAAAAGGCCGGACGAGGATCAATATTGGAGGGAGAGCAGACGGTGAGAGTATGCGCGCGCGCGACCGTCTCTCTCTCTCACTCTCTATCCTCGTTCTTTCAGTAACATGCACCCTGTCACAACCGCAGCAGTCAGTCATCTATAAAGTGTTTATAAATTTATAAATAAATCAGAGAGTCAGGGAGCTGACTACCGCGCGAAATGTAAAAGGCTGAATAACATGGCCTGGCCATGTTACGGAATCTATCTGGTCCTCCATTTATCTTCATGAATCAAGTAATGCTAGTGGAGTAGCGAATTATCAATCTGGTAGCTAGTAACGTTAAACACTAACATGCTAGTTTACAATGGTTATAATAAATAATCTTTCAGGATAACTATCCTAATGTCTGCAGTAGGGGTTTCATCAACTAGTCGACTAGTCGACTGTCACAACCACTAGTCGGCGCTGTCGGCCCTAATCGACTAGTCGGAAACAAAATGGCGTCAGGCGTTGGGGTACCTATGCGTCCAAAACGGTCAAGGTCATCTTATGTGTGGAAATACTTCACAGAAAATGTAGACACATCCACCGTTACCTGTATGTTATGTAAAGCAGTGCTAAAATACAATAGCAATACGTCTGCAATGGATAATCATCTTAGGATGAAGACCCACTGCCAACAGCAACCGTTCGTGACAATGACGCTAGCCATGCTAGCACTGCATCATCGTCAGGCAGGCAGACAACAATCGATTTTTCAACGCGCCTAATGACTGACAACAGAAGGCGAAAAATTACAGATTTGCTGGTCAACTTCGTTGTCAAGGATGTCCGCCCTATGTCCACTCTCTCTGGGGAAGGCTTTAAGGACATCATCCAGTATTTCGAGCCAGGCTACACAATCCCTTGCCACCGCACAGTTTGGAGCAATATCATGCACCAATACAACACTGTCAGAGCAACGATTATGGATGAGATGAAAGACCTCAGTGTTTCCCTCACTACCGATCTGTGGATATCATGTACTATGGATCCTTATATAACCATAACAGCTCACTACATCACTGACAGCTGGGAGTTAAAGTCAAGAGTGTTGCGAACCACCGTGATGCGCGAGAGACACACTGCTGCAAATATTGCCCAGCGTCTGAGAGAGACGATCGAGGAATGGGGCCTCAATATTTTTTGCACCATCCATGACAATGCTAGTAGCATGAACCTAGCAATGGAACTATGTGAGCTATTTCCCCACCACTTAGGATGCACCGGGCACACACTGCAACTTGCCATTAAAAAAGGTCTCAACTTACCCGAGATCACGAAGACAATTGATGCTGCGGGACGTGTAGTCAGTCATTTTCGTCACTCCTCAGTGGCACATTGTGCTTTTCAAGTCTCACCAGAAACAACTGGGAGTACAAGTGAACAGTCTGCAAAACGATTGTGCCACTCGGTGGAATTCTACATTCACTATGCTAGAGCGTTTGTATGAACAGAGAATCCCAGTGCAGGCCGTTCTCACGGATGAGAGCATAACGAAAGTGGACGTCCGAAAATCCTTGACCATGAGAGAGCACCAGTGGGAATTGATCGAGCAGCTGATCCCGGTACTTAGGCCTCTAGCTAAAGCAACCACAATAATGTGCGCAGAGTTACATGTCGGGTTGTCATTCATCTATCCCGTCCTGCTCAATGTCTGCGACATGCTGAGAGTGACAGGATCCTGGGGGCTATTCGCTTTTTCAAGGACATGGTGAGGAAAGAACTCATAAAACGCTTCAAACTAGAGTCTGACATCCTGGCAAATTCAATCCCGATAACGGCATGCATGCTAGATCCATGGTTTAAGCACCTGAAGTTTCTCCCGGAAAATATCAGAGCGGATGCCCTGGCGCACCGGACTCAGCTGGTAGGAGAGGATGAGGAACAGCCTTCTACTACGGGTAAGTTTACTCTAATGTCTAAACAGTTTACCATGTTTAAGTCGCTTTGGCTAAAAATGTAGGCCTAAGGCCATCCTTATATATATATATATATATATATATATATATATAATATTTTTTTTTTTCAGGTCTGTGGGGCAAGTAGCTTATACGCTGAGTTTCGGTTCATTTAAAAGACGAGCGCGCCGGCGACTCTTTGTCCTGATTATATTGCCTGCATGCTATATTTAGCCTATTATTTATTAAATCCAGGAAATAGGTTGATGAAAAAATGATTAAAATTAAGATACAATTAATACAAAACGAAATTCACTTTAAAGAAAGGCTTTCTACAAAAACAAACTTAATGAAGTGGTCAAAATGTCTGCCCACTCCATTTGTCTCCCGATATTTTCGGGATTATCTTATCTTATTCATGCTTTTCACTTTTCATATAATCAACATGAAATTTAAAATATATATATATTTTATTTAAACATGAATATTAAACTAAATCGTTTTTTTAATGACTGGGCTACAACACCTATTAGCCTACAGAGAAATTTAATGTCGGAGCGTCTTGCCGGTGAGCATGTGGGGGGAGAGATAGATAGACTATATCTAGATTTAGATAGACTCTAAATGTCTCAGTTTAGAGACATTTTCCTAACATCATGTGTGCAATTTTTTCATAGACCCTGGTGAAGGTGAAGCTGACGGTGGTGACAACCAGTCTGACTATGGCAAGAAAACAAGGCTGGAGAACGACTTCGAACAGCTGTTTGGACCACATTATGAAGGTGCTAAGAGCAAAAGGGCCAGGATGACCAATGCACACGAACTACGGGATTACCATCAATTAGCCCACATACCCACAATGGATAATCCACTAAAAAGGTGGGCACACAATGAGGGCAGTTTCCCCCGTCTAGCAAAGTTGGCAAAGAGTTATCTAGCTGTTCCAGCCACCAGCACCCCAAGCGAGAGAATTTTTTCCCTGGCGGGGAACACAGTCACCCGACAGAGGAGTAGCCTCCATCCCTCCCACGTCGATGCGCTGGTGTTTCTCAACGCTAACCAAAAAGGCAATGTGAATTTGATCCGGGAACAGGACATTGACTAGTAGGCTGATGGATTGGCAACGAAAAAAGGCAGGGCTTTATGGATAATATTTTTCAATGTTTCACACTGTTGTAGTTGGCACCGCTTTGGGGTAAGTGAAGTTCCATGTTAAGATTTAAGGCTCGACAAAAAATATAGTGGTTCAGTTATAACCTACGTCAAACTTGTATTGGCCTATACATGCTTAAATGAAATTTGCTTAAAGATGCAATGAAAAATGCACAGTTAAAACTCAGTGTTTCCCCTAGGTTTACAGCTTTTGGGGGGGGGGGCGTAGGGGGGGATGATTGGTTGGGGAAATTGACAGACACCAACACTTAAAGGAGTCATGGTGTTAATTTGTTTCTTTTAATGGCAGCAGTGAATATATTAGCTGAACAATTATTTGAACTGTACATTAAACTAAACATTTGAACATTTATTTTTATGTAATTTATCCACAAAGTGTGCAGCTTTTGTCACTGCAGTGTATCTTTCTGGGCTTCTGGAAGAACATTTTTTAATACGTGGGTCGTTATAACTGACGTTCTCAACTACTTTCGTTACTTTCTCCTGCCCGCAACATTTATGTTTTGTCCCGCTCCCGCCCGCAAATAGACTTATTTCTGTAGCCTATCCAAATACTTTCAAGTTAGCCTACGTGTCGCCATCATACACATCAGCATAATGCTCCTGATAAATGATTTGTTATTAAAGCATTAACACACAAACCACTGTTTGTGTTATAACATAAAAGCAAGCAGATACTGCAATAATTCCTAAAAAGCTGACAGTTCATCGCGATCTCACACATCTCTGTTATTATCAACGAAGCTGACTGCACAATGAACCTTTCATAATATATACACTTTGTTTGTTATAATTAGAGGATTTGCCAGCATACAGAATTCAGCACTGAACAAAAAGTCAGTTTTGAGCGGTGAGGGGAAACTACCTTAAATGCTTCTGATTGGCCATAGCGTTCAAGAAATCAACACATATGTCTGTGATTGGCTACATCGCTCAACGCTGCAAACATGTTATAAAAAGAAACTCTGGCCTGTAAATCATTTCTATTTTGTTTTAGTTGTTCTTGTTGCTTTTCTGCAACATATGAATAAAAGTGTATTAGTTTTTATATGTTTTATTCATAGATATTTCTAGTTTGCGGGAGTCCCGCGAATCGTTTTATTCTCCCGCAACGCGCACACACAGAGTGAGTGCATTACCGACCGCGCCATCAAATCTAGTCCCGCGCCGCACTCTATTGCGTTGGCAGTGCACGTCTCTCAAGGGCCCGGCCCGAGGATAGTGACGGGTCGAGTCAAGTTCGGGCTCGGGCAGAGAATCTAAGCTCTAAGTTACTTACCAAGTTCAGTCTTGTACAGCCAAGGGGAGTATTTCCCCTCTGACAGCCAAGCTGGGTCAAAACCTGTCATCCGGTGATGACTGGACTTTTGATGCTCGTCAGGGGCAGGATGCGCAGCACTTAGACTTGGAGCAGGAGAGCTACTCCGGCTGCTACTCACAGTAGAGCGATTGTTGCCATCTTCAGTTCCCTGTGAGCGTTTAAAAAACGCAAATATTTTTGTCTTATTTTCATCTCGTTGACGCGACATATTTCCCGCCGCACGCTCTCTGTCCGCAAGTGCTCATCTGTATGTGACTCAAGTGTTTGTTTGTTTGTGTGTGAGTGAGTAGGCTACATGCCATCGTGGAAATAAGATAAATAACATATTACTTAAGGGATATTTATTTTGTTTAATAAAATAACAAATTGTAATCTGGCGCTATAAAGACAATCAAATCAAATTTACTTGACCTTCAAGGGGGGCGGGGTGAGCCGTTAGGAGGGCGGGGCGCCCCCCTTATATAATGGTAGGGGAAACACTGAAACTATATGCAAAACTCAGAGTTGTGATGTTGACAATGTTATTGTCTGAGGCTAGCCATGTGGCAATGTTTATCTGCAACGTTCGCTGATGCGCGTGGTGTGGTGCGGCTCATAACAAGAATGTTTTAATTATATTTTAAATGAATGCTGCTGTTTTTGTATTAACACATGTTGATGAAAAGAATAACTGATGAATTTATTTATGTTATTTCTGAATTTCAAAAATACATTTCCAATTATTCACCAGAACTCCTTCCTCTGTGTCTTCCTTAACAATGCTCAATGCGTTAATGTGTCAATTTAATGAATAAATAATTTAACGACTAGTCGTCGACTGTTATGCAAAACTAGTCGACTAGAAAAAATCAGTAGTTGTGAAACCCCTAGTCTGCAGGCTGATAGTCATGTTTGTTTATTCATTTTTCTGGTGAAAGTGTCTTGCCTCAGTCTATAATGCAAATCGATTTTCAAATTTGCAGATTCATCTATGGTAGCTTGATATTATAATATTGACGATATATGGCTATTACCTACCACACAAACATTGAATTGAATTAGCATATCCATTATGTAAAACAGTAGCCAATTATATTCATATGACATGCTGAAATATATGCCAATGTACCTGGGATGAAGACATTTCACACGCAATGCTGTCAGTCTGCCCAAGATGTGAGAACTCGCGAGAACTCAAGACGGTATCGGCTTGTCAACAAATGCACGTGTATCCCCTGGCTTAACCATGACAGATTTTACGACAGTAGTAGAAGACAATACTGTTTCCCAACTGTAGGGGGACCCGAGAGCAAAAACCGCAAAAACGACATAGTGTTGCTTTAAATGTATGCGTCATCTTTCATGACAAATTCTTCCATTTGATCAATAAATTAAATTATAATAATAAGATACTACAGGGCTGTTACCAATCAAATTAAACAATTTCCACTACAGAATTACAACTGCAATAAATAATGTTATGAGATAAAGGTTTTAAATACATTTTTGAATATACAAATAAGAAATGTTGGAAAAAACAGCAATGATACTTTTAAACATGAAACTAAACCACCTGTAGGTGGTGGTACTTAATGAGTCAGTCCTTAAATTAATTTAAGAGATTCATTCAAAATGCTTAATCATTCAGTAACAAAACCCCGAGTGTTGCTTTGAAGAATGTGCAATAGTTCCGTGATCTTTGATTGGAACTATTTTCGCTGGTGGAATATCGTAGGGCTGTCAATAATAATTATTATGGTAATCGAGTAATCGTTCGATTATTTTTGACGATTTATCGAGTAATCAGTTGTTGTTGTTTTTTGTGGTAATAAAAACAGACCTAAGCAATAGGGCTGGGAATCCTTTGGTACCTCATGATTCGATTCAAATCGATTCCTCAGGTCACGATTCGAAAAAAAAAAAAAATCATGAATCAATTTTTTTTATCAAATTTCGATTTGATATGCATAGATTTGATTGTGGTTTACTGTTTTATGTTAATTTTCTTATTTGACTGTGGTACAGTTTAATAGGTCTAGAACAGGGATGGGCAAGTTCGGTCCTGGAGGGCAACTGTCCTGCAGAGTTTAGCTCCAACCCTGACAAAAACTCTTTTCTAGTAATCCTGAAAACATTGATTAGCTTGTTCAGGTGTGTTTAATTAGGGTTGGAGCTAAACTCTGCAGGGCAGTGGCCCTCCAGGACCAAAGTTGCCCATCCATGGTCTAGAAGAAGAAAAAAAATCTCACTGAATTAATTGTAAACCTTGAAATTTATTTATTTTTTTCTTCCCATTTTATTCTTCCCATTTTATTCAACCCAATATTATAAAACAAATGCCCTTTAAGCTGACTGCAATCATTGCATGACTGGCAGTCTTCTGTAATAAAGCAAGGCCACCCTGAGAAAAATGGAAAAACTAATTGCTACATAAATAAAATTCCTTGATACAAAAATGTAATAAAAAGAGACTTTTAACAGATGGACAGCAGTGCGAGTAAAATAAAAGATGATCCATTAACGTTAAAGTTCAAAGTGTGAACACACTTCAGCTTTTATACCATTGATGGGACAAACAAAATCGACAAAGAGTATGTGATGTACAAGAACTGCCTGGTAAAACAAAAGTGAAGTGCACGGGTAATACCACGAACATGCAAAGCCACTTGCAACACCATCACCCTGATCTCATTGAAAACATCTTTGCGAAGACGATTCAGACAAATACAATTCCATTCATGAACATCTTGGTCTTAAAGCCACAAGCTGATGACTCAGAGACCAAGACCATCAAGAAGGGATGCACATTTGATTAGTCTGATTGATTAATGCACAATGAACATTTTGGCCGATACGATAATTCTTTATATTTGAAAGCCGAAAACTGATATCTAAATCCAAATTTTCATAATTTTTGAGAGCCTGATTATAAAAACAAAAAGTCTCACCATTTAAAAGCTATGTCCCAAGCACTTCAACAAATCAAAAATATACAGTAGCCTAGTTTGAACCAGTGTTGAACCAAGTTTTAAAATTAATTTTACACTCCTATGGCCAACTTTCTTTATCAAATAAAAATGTATTGCCTTACAAATAAATAAAACAATTCCTTAATATTAATTTTATTATGTAAAAAAAAAATATATTATAATTGTATGTAGCCTATTTGACAGATTTGCGCTGCACATGTTGCACTTAACTGTATTTTCCTTTTCAAAGTGATTGCAATCATATTTCAATTAAAAAAACATCATTGCAAATAGTGAAGCGTCTCTGCTCAAGGAAATAATCCATTATTTATCAGCTTTAACACATCGCCCAAATTTTCTTATTGGGTCAATAACGATAAATTAACATATATCGGCTGATACCGATATGGTGGCCAATATATCATGCATATCTATTAATATAGCACTTTATACAATACAGATTGTTTCAAATTAGCTTCACGGTAATAAACAAGAAAATAACAGAATCAATGCTGGTAACTTCAAAGTCTGCCGTAAAGCAGTTCCAAATAGACAACATAGTGTCATTATTCATATCAATTCAGTTCAGTTTAGTAACTATGTTAAGTTCAACTATTATGAAAAGAGTTCATTGTTCACTTTGAATAAGTTCAATATTGATTCAATTCAGTTCAATAACAGAGTCGATCGATGTTGCGAACGAAGTTGAAAAAGCTATGAACAGGACAGCACTTAGCCTACACACCTCAGCAAATGTCCTACAGTTTAGCGAGACAAGCACCGTTGCGGTTACGTTAATTTGTGTAACGTTTATGTTACGTCTAACGTTACATTACTATTGAGAATGTAACGTTAGTCTATTCCCAAGAAACACAATATCAGTACCAAAAAACAAAACGGAAAGCCTTATGAGGAATTGTATTTACGTAACGTTATTGAAAATATCTTCAACAGACAGCTGAAGAATAGGCTAATATACAGACATAGCGAAAAATATAGATATTTACATAGTTTATTAGAACGGATAACAGACGAAAAAAAAAACAGAAAGATGAAACTATAATATCGCACATCCTTTGTCTGATACGAGTACAGATTCATGTTGACAGCTCAATCAGTGTGTAACTAACAGATGAAGGCAGATGAGACTGTGTCTGTGTCCGTGTGTGTTTGTGTGTGTGTGCGTGCGCGCGCTTTAGTCATGACTCATAAGGTGAATCCGATCAGCAAGCGCAGGCTAATCTTCATTATCACCATCAACTCATTACATTAACACGCTCGTGTTTTACACACAACAGAAATGCGATGTCATTGATATGAGCGTCATTTGATTTAATATTGTGCAGAAATTACGAGTAGCATCATTATCACATGCTAACCGCTCGAGCTAACGCTGTCGTCACGAGAGTCTCCACACTGCGCGCGCGCACCCGCGCGACAGGGACACGCACGCTCACATCATCACCAAAAACACACAAAGCTGTCATTAAAATCACCGATTATCAATACTGGTCAATGAATGTTGTCATATATATGACATACCTCACTGCTGACGCTCTGCACCTCCATTTTGAGCGAGGACTCCTGCGCGGGGCCGAAAGATATCATATGGTTGGACTAGAGGTTTATTCCGTGAGGCATTTCTGCGTCGTGTGTGACCATTAAATGTGCACGAAGATCAAGTGACGCGGGCGATTTGCAGGAGCACACAAACCGCGCGGGCCGCTGCGCTCGCTTATTCCCGCAAATATGGCCGTCTCTGTCCGCGCGAGCTGAAGACGGCAGCGCTGACGTCACCGTGACGCAACCCAGCGGAGGATTTCCCCATCAACCAACTGAGCTTTGTACATCATTTTTCTCCTCACAGAATTCAAATAACGAATTGATTACAATTAAAGGCAAGAGTTTTTTTGTGTGGTTTTTTTTTTTTGGTAGAAATGTTTGAATTACGGTCTAAATTACTGCCTCCTTTTTCGCCTTTCTTCGCCTTTGTCGCCATTGGCTTTTGGCTTGTAGTTGGGGACATTTAATTTTATATTTCACAATAGTATTACAACATTATTCTCCTGTTATCTCTATAAAGCTGCTTTGAAACAATATGTATTGTAAAACGCGCTATATATATATATATATATATATATATATATATATATATATATATATATATAAAGGTGATTTGACTTGACTTGAGTGATGATCTGTTTGATTAAACTCTAAAAATGTATTCTTAAGATTCATTTAATTATGTCTGTTGAATTTTCCTATAAAATATAAAGCATTTTTACAGTAATCAAAGCTATCCCTTCTGGACTTATTAAAACTATTTTTTATATAAATGGCAAAAAAAAATGTGTTTGATAAATGCACTAATTAAGATATTAGACCAGTCTAGAAAAAAAGAATAAAAATAAAAAAAAAGTTTTTCAAGAAGGAATTTTTATTGGAATTCCTTTCTAATGGATCTTAATTGGAGAAAGGCATGGCTGTTACCCTACAAATTTAGTATTTAAAATAAGTTAAGAGAAATTAATTTAAATATTTCTCATTTCTAACAATTGGAAATACTCAACTCACTCTTCTCTATGCAATAACAATTCGTTTGAATATCATGCTATTACATTTAAAACTTCCATTAAGATCCATATTGTAGTTATTTATCGCCCCACAGGTCAACTGGGAAGCTTTGTTGAGGAGCTGGGGCCTGTTTCAGAAAGGAGGTTATGTTAAGTATGTTAACCCTGAAATGAGGCAAACTCTGGGTTTTCCGTTTCAGAATGGGAGGTCTGTCAAACCCGAGAAAGCAGAGTTAGTCAAGCCCGTTTCTGAAAGAGAGGTAACTTATACTCAAGAGTCAGTTACCATGGTAACTTACTCTGTGAACCTAACCTGGTCGTGAGCAGGTTTTCTTATATAAACCCAGTGTTTTTCTTTTAGTAAATGTATTTTGATTAAATAATCTTTAGATATTTTGACTGAAAACAAAAAGACAAAAATGCTAAGTAAGCATTTTTTGGAGTGCAGTACATTCATTCATTGCACATTTTTTTATATAACATCGGAGAGAGCACATTAGTAAAGCTGCTGTAGAGTGGGAAGCAAAATGTGCCTCACTCTCACGCTCTTTCTGAGAGTTTTTGTGTTGTTTCCTGGACCATTAAAGAGGAGATTCACAGGTTTGCAGGACAGTGGTGGAGAAATCGGTTTAAATGAGGCTAATCTGATAAATGACGTTAATTTGATAACATCTTGCTGTGACCTCTGAAAGTAACCTAATAATTCGATTTTTCCTTTAGGATTTCCAATGTGATGGGATGCATTGATGACATGCATATTCCCATCAACTTCCGAAAATGAAAGAGATTTACTGTATGGAATAGAAGGATAGTCTGAGATATATGCCATAACCACCACCACCACAACTGTTAAATACACACAAATTATTCACAATTTATTTGGTCATCTTTATTTCCTACAAATACAAAAGCAACAGTTATTCTTTTTCCTGTTCCACGACTATGAGGCACGTGCTTAACTCAGAGTCAACCTACTCAGAGTTGATTGAACTAGCTCAATTCAGCTGTTCTGAAACCGAAAACTCAGAGTTTCCCATCTCAGGGTAAGTCAACTCAGAGTTCAAGTTTTAACTCAGAGTTGGTTGAACCTCCTTATTGAAACAGGCCCCTGGATGTGCTACTGATCTCTTTCCCTGAGGATGGCACCCCACTCGTAGTCTTGATTTCAACATTCATCTAGAGAAGCCTTACGCAACAGACTTCATCTCTGTTTTAGCCTCATTCGCTCTCAAACAGCTCATCACCACAGGTATACTCACAAATCAGGCAACCAACTGGACCTTGTTTACACACGCAACTGCATCACAGACAACATTTTGGTGAAACCTCTGCACATTTCTGATCATTTCTTCACTACTTTCAATCAACAACTCACTACCTGTGCACCACCAACCCCCCTTTCAGATGAAACCTGCGCTCACTTTCTCCCACCCATCTTTCCTCTGCTGTGTCATCTTCTCTTCCCTCACCCTCACAATTCTCATCTCTGGATGTGAATACTACCTGCCCTCTCTCCTCCAGGCCAGCTACTCCCTCTAACCCCTGGTTATCCGAGGTTCTTTGTGAACACCGGACCAAACTTAGGACAATGGAGAGGAAATGGCGCAAATCAAAAGACCCATCTGACCTGAGTATATCAGTCTCTGCTCTCATCCTTTTCTGTTGAAGTTCATGCTGCAAAATCTTCACATTTCCACAACAAGATTAACAGCGCTTCTAACATATGAACACTTTTCAAGACATTCAACTCTCTCCTCTGTCCACCTCCACCACCTCCACCTTCTCCTCTCCAGTCATCCAATCACCTGCTGTCTAGATCCCATCCCCTCACGCCTTCTACAAGCCATCTCTCCCACACTTTTACCAGCACTCACACACATCATAAACTCATCCCTCCACACTGGCATTTTCCCTACTGCATTCAAGCAGGCTCGGATAACTCCACTGCTTAAAAAAACAGTATTAAACACATCACTCGTAGAGAGTTACAGACCTGTCTCTCTCCTACCATTTATAGCGAAAACACTTGAACGAGTTGCTTTCAACCAAGTGTCATCTTTCCTGTCTCAGAATAACCAGCTGGATGTCAACCAATCTGGCTTCAAGAAAGGACATTCAACCAAGACTGCACTACTGTTGGTCACAGAAGCCCTGCGGATCACAAAAACTGCTTCCAAATCTTCTGTTCTCATTCTCTTGGATCTGTCTGCTGCTTTCGACACTGTGAATCATCAGATCCTTCTGTCCACCCTCTCTGGGCATCACAGGAACTCCTCTCCTCTGGTTTGAGTCCTATCTCACAGGTAGGTCCTTCAGGGTCGCATGGAGAGGCGAGGTATCCAAAGCACATCAACTGAACACAGGGGTTCCTCAGGGTTCAGTTCTTGGACTGCTCCTCTTCTCCATTTACACCACATCACTGGGACCCATCATACAGGCACATGTATTTCTCTTACCATTGCTATGCTGATGACACACAGCTCTTCCTCTCATTTCAACCAGATGATCCCACAGTAGCTGCACGTATCTCAAGCTGTCTGGTGGACATCTCGGCATGGATGAAGGAACATCACCTGCAGCTCAACCTGGCAAAGACTGAGCTTCTCATCCTCCCTGCCAATCCGTCTCAATTGTAAGTCGCTTTGGATAAAAGCGTCAGCTAAATGAAAAATAATCCTCCCTTGTCTGGCTTCTGCTACTCTAAGCAATGCCTGAACCTTGTATTTTGACCAATTCTTGCATTGTTTTTGCCTATTCATGATGACTTGCTTGCTGTATTCCTCATTTGTAAGTGAACACACTCCACCACAGTTCGTCATCTGACCTTGTTTTTGTTAAGTGGACTGTTACCCTGTCTCCAGCGAGCTCGCTGCAATTAATTACTTCTTTTCCTCTGTGTCTCCACCAAGATCTTCATTTGGACTCTCCCTCACCTCATCACTGCACTATTGTTAAAGGGGTGGTAAAACAAAATTTTTCAAAGGCTTGATTGTGTTTGTGGGGTGCACTGTAACATGTGTTCATGCTTCGTTTTTAAAAAATTGCATTATGTTTCATATATTTTACCTTTATTCTACACTGCTCTGTCCCTCCTTGTAAAAACGGTCTGATGGTTTCCGGGTTCTATGAAGCCAGTCCCTCAAAACTACGCAATGGGCTCAGATTGGTTAGCTGGCCCAGTGTGTTGTGATTCGCTAACCGACTAGTGCACGTTTTCCGGAAACGTCACGCCCCGTACCTTTACCGGTAGTTTGTGCTTTGGTGTATTATAAACAATGGCATCAATAAAACAATACCAGTTTGAGCCCGAATCAGACCCAGAGAATGTCAGTGAAGATGATCGAGCAGAACCTGTTCAAGAACGGCTGTTAAACGACGTTTCAGAAAGGTTTGTTTTTTGTTGTCTCATTACCTTTTAGATACGCTGTTATTTAATTGTACTAATTATTATACTATTACAAAAAAATAAGCTTCATAAACAAGAATTTCATATAATCGTTCTAACAAATTATACTAATGTTACAGTACTCAAAGGGATTTTTTTTGAGTAAAGACTGCGGATCTATAGTGATCGTTACTGACTGTATGGCACGGTTACTTTTTTTTTTTTTTGAACGATTGTAGCCAAATATCTGTCGACAGAACTATTAACCCAAAACGAACACTAAACATTGGCTTTACTGCAGTACCCAAATCAAACACAGAACCATGTTTAGCATGCCTGTAGATAAACAAGCATAAAATGTGCAGCACAGAGGGCGAGATTTGGGTAATAATTAACCATTGATCCCTAACTCCCGCGACCCTAGGAAGGCTGAACAAAGTGGACCTGCAATCCGGGCACTGATGAAAATAACAGCGTTTCGACGACATTGTGGCGGCAACAACACTCCTATACCACAATAACTCTTCTCCAACGCAATATAAAATGGCCTCGCCCCCCTTATTTAGTATTCTCGGAGGAGGGGTTTATTGGGGTTTGCTGACATCAGAAACCCTGGAGGAATGTCGTGTAGTCCAAAACCGGCTGTTTGCTGTAGTCCTTAGAAATTGATTTCTTTAAAAGCAAATATCTCCGTTTGCTTTGAACTTTGAGCACTGTAAATTTGCAGATGTTGTTTATGCTCAAACAGCAACATTACACACTAACTAAAGTTAGAGAAGTGAAATCGTGTTTTACCACCCCTTTAAATAAACTCACTATTCACCACCCATCTTCCTGTCCTGTGTCTGCTTCCTCACCTTGTCGCCTTTTTTGCCTTTGTTGCTATTGGCTTTTGGCTTGCTTAGTTGGGGACATTTAATTTTATATTTACCAATACTATTACAACATTATTTTCCTGTTATCTCTGTAAAGCTGCTTTGAAACAATATGTATTGTAAAAAGTGCTATATAAATAAAGGTGACTTGACTAAAGCCTGGTTCACACGGCAGGATAATTAGGCCGATTTTAGCCCCGATTTACCCCTTCCGACAATCTTAAAGATACTCCGATTATCATAAAATAATCTGATCAGATATTCCTGCCGTGTGTGGTGTGTTAAGAGTGCTCTCGTTTGCTCGGAAGGACGTCGGGACCGCTCCGATCTCAAATCGGGGATTTCCAACATGTTGGATTATTTTGGCCCGATTTCTCCTCGTGTGCTATATGGGAAACGAGCACGCAGCTGTGGACTGTGGCGTGTAGCCAATCAGAAAGCGAGGTGACGAGGTGCAGAGGAAGCACCGGGAAACAAAATCAAAACAGCCGGCGGCATGGCGCACCAGAAAGTCCGGTGGACGTCGGAGATGGATTCGGTTAAAAACAAACTACAAACTATCACCACTGCATCCTCTTCGTCCGCCATGATTGTTTACTCTGAAGTCACGTTTGATCTCGAGGGATTTTACGCGATTTTCCGTCTGACCTGGGAATGCTCGGGAGTCAAATCGGTTCGTGTGTGATGTGTTGATTTTGCCGTGTGGCTGCGCACCACACACGGTACGACCAAAACTGTTAGACCCGTGATTTTTTATCGCCGTGTGTGGGGTCTCTCAGGTTTGGAAAATCGGCCGACAATTTTTAAATCGTCCCGTGTGAACCAGGCTTTACTGTAACAGTCAACCAATCAAAATGCTGTATTGTAACAAATTAACTCAAAGAGGAAATATGAATAACTAATCATTACTCATGATTAATTATGAATATTTGGATCAATTAATCTGATTAACTTTATATTAATATTACAATCAATTAATCAGTTCGTTCAGCAAACACTTTTGATTATTCATTAATTCTAAGAAAAGGGTATTTTTCATGGCCACAGAAAAATAATTCTTTCTTATGTAGGCCTACATCGCTTCGAGTGTGTAACAAGACCAGAAATCGTTAAATTGACTTTGCTGCAAGCAGAGAATCAGAACCAAATATGTATTGTGCACAAGTTTTATTAACTAAATCACAAATACAGCTAATCTAAACACATACACCCAATCACACATGGGTAAAATGGTAAGTGACAGAATGAATCGGAAACGGAAATAGTGAATGAAGCTATGGAAAAGATTTCTTTTACCATGAAAAGAACCATCAGATTATTATTTTCAAAGTCTTGTAAAAGGGTTCACAGCTTATTACTAAACCTCTGTTTAGTCAGTTAATTGTATGATATTGCAGTTTAAGTAGTTTTGTTAATTTTCCGGTCCCACACACGCACAGCAACCAGAAGCAGGAATAGAGGGAGGAACTTGTGTGGATGCTCTAAAACAGTGGTTTTCAAACTTTTTTAAGACTGATCTTTTTTTATTTATTTTTTTATTGATGCGACCCATATACTGTAGGCCTACAACCATTCACATGCAAACAAGTCAAGCCAAGCATAAAAATACTTGCAAATTTGCTTCTGCACTAATTTGATCTAGCTATATAGAGATGCTAATTAACAGGTTAACTGTTAACCGACAGTAAGGATTTTAACCAATTAATAGCCTAGCTACTATCATTTGCTGCATGCTTAAAAAATGCTTAAAATGCTTAAAGAAGTGGCATTTTACTGCATTCAGAAATAATACTGGTAATTAAAGCAACATGTTATAATGTAGACCAACTACAAACATTATAAACACTACAAATATAACTATAGGCCTAGGCTATTTTAGCAGACATCCCCCAAGTCTCCCAGAAGTTCCGGGAGTCTCCCGCATATTGATAGCGGCTCTCTGATGCCCGCAAATGAGTTAAAATCTCCCGGAATCTAGAGCTCGAGAGCTCCAAACCGTGTAGCGTGCGTTTGGCAGAGAGGGAGAGAGCGAGAGACTTGCGTGTGTGTGCAAATGTGCATGTGTGCCTCTTGAAGCGCATGTAACCCACCCCCGTCAACAAAACCGAACAACCTTTATAGTTTTCTAGTTTGAATGTGCAGTTTCTTAGCTCTTAACAGACTTACGTACAATGTGTTCAAGCTAATGTGTAAGGCTAGCATCGCTAGTTTTAAGATGGCTGCCAGGGGGTGGGACAGTTGCAACGCATTTTTGCAACTTTCCTTCATGAAAATAATAATGACAATTAGATAAAAATGATATAAAAGGCAATTCAGTGGTTTGATAAAGAACATATTTCAATAAACAGGTGTCTCCTCTTTGCATTTCAGCAAATTGCTTTTTTAAAAGTCAAACTAGGCTGCAGTGTATCCTACATTTTCTGTTCTGTTTTTTCAGTATGCCACGAGAAAGGAAAAGGACAACAGATAGGGGTGTCCCTCTACCTATTCTGTCCTTAGCTGCTGCTGTAGTGAGCAGTGACGGCAGGACAGTGAGGTCTGTGGCAAAACAGTATTCAATTTGCCACACAACCCTCTACCGCTTTATTAAAAAGAGAGAGAGAGGCCAAGTCAAGGAGAGGAGATGAGGACAGGTTACTGGACCCCGAGGAGGGTCTTCTCAGTCCAACAGGAAGATGGCCTGGCAGAATACCTAAAAAGAGCAGCTGATCTTTTCCTGAGACTGTTAGACCTCACCCCAGAGCAGGACCATGGAAGATAAAAAAAGCAAACGGTAGGAAAAAATGCAAATCGGCCATCTTGACAGACACCCCCCAAAAGGGGGCTTTGGAGAGGGAGAAAGCAAAAGTTAAGATAAAACTGACAAAAAACACACTGGAAACAAGCCAACAAACCAAAACCGAGAAGAAAAAGCATACAAAGAAGGACAGTGACTCTGAGAAAGAAGAAGATTTTTGCATTGTATGTTTGGAAAGCTACTCCAGACCGAAAGAGGTGTGGCTTCAATGTTGGCAGTGCAAGGCATGGGCTCATGAAGCCTGCACTGATGGTATGGCAAGCCGTTTTAACTTTTATTCATTTTCGGGATATGAATTCTTGATATCAACAATTCAGTTTTCACTAGTTAAAATAATAGTTATTGATATCAGGAATTAGATTTCTACTAGTAACAATGGCAATTTTTGATATCAGAAATTACATTTCCCCTATTAACAATGCTAATTCTTGATATCCACAATTAAATTTTCACTAGTTAAAATTATAATTCTTGATATCAGCAACTGAATTTCAACTAGTAAAAACTATAATTCTTGATATCTGTAATTGTATTTTCACTAGTGAAAAGTCTCCATTGGCTGCCATTCAAAATCAATTGTTGATATCAAGAATTGATTTCTTACTAGTTGAAATTCCAATTTCACATATCAGAAATACAATTCTTACTAGTAAAAACCTTTATTTTTGATATCAAGAATTCAATTGTCACTAGTTGAAATGTCTATTCTTGATATCAACAATTGAATTGCTACTAGTAACAATGTTCATTTTTGATATCAATAATTCCATTTTCACTAGTGACAATGTTAATTTCTGATATCATGAATGTAATTGTTACTAGTAAGAAAGCCATTTTAGATATCTGAAATTATATTGATATCAGAAATACATTTTCAGATATCAAAAACTAACATTTTTACTAGTAGCAATTAAATTGTTGATATCAAGAATAGACATTTCAACTAGTGACAATTGAATTATTGATATCAGGAATTCTCATTTTTACTAGTAACAATGTAATTATTGATATCAAAAATTATATTTCTACTAGTAAGAAATCAATTCTTGATATCAACAATTAATTTTGAATAGCAGCCTATGGTGACATTTCACTAGTGAAAATACAATTACAGATATCAAGAATTCAATTGTTGATATCAAGAATTCTATTGTTGATATCAATAATTAAATTGCTGATATCAAAAATGTAATTGTTGATATCAACAATTGAATTGTTGATATCAAGAATTCATATCCTGAGAATGAATAAAAGTTAAAACGGCTTGCCATACTGATGGTGGTTCCATTTACATTTGCCACAGTTGTGAGTCAGATGGGGAATTGTGAATACTTGATGCTATGAAATAATCAGTTTGTTGGTGTTACGTTCTCCTCCAAGTCTAGGTGTCAGAAGGGGAGGTAACAAAAGAAAAGAAAATATGATAATAAAAAAAGTAACGTAGAGACGTAAAAATACGTGGAGAACACACTTCAGCCTCAGTCTCAGAGTGAAAACATACACAACTTTAAGGAAAAGTAAAAGTATTTATTTCCTTCATATATCAAAAAGGTTAACAAAAGATGGGAATAAGTCTTCAGGAGAGAGCATGGCCTAAAATAATAAACAAAACATAAGCTAACTAAGGTTTAAGGGAGCTATCTACCCTGCATAAAAACAAAGATGAAAATCAACAACACAAACTTCCCTGAGCTTCCTCTCTAACCGAAAACAGGAGGAAAAATGTATATACAAAATAAAAAGGCACCCTCTCCCCACATTTCCCAAATAGTCATCAATAAGTGAACAGAGTTAATAAGAAGTTATACAATACCTTTTAATTACCCACAGGTAAAAAGTCAACACTAGAAAGTAAGCTAAATAACTGTTGTCACACAACAAATGAGCATAGGTTCCACTCCTAACACTCACTCTCTCACACACTCTCTCTCTCACAGACAGACACAGACAGAGACAGAGACACAGACACAGAGACACAGAGACACAGATAGAAACACAGAGACACAGACACAAACACAGACACAGACACACACACAAAATTTCCAAAATCGCTTCACTTCAGAAGGCCTTTATTAACCCCCCGGAGCCGTGTGGAGCACTTTTGTGATGGATAGATGCACTTTTATGGACTTCAAAACAGAAACGGCCATTCACTGCCATAATAAAGCTTGGAATTTATTATGACCAATCAGCATGTTCAGCGCCCATGTCCCACGCCATGTCCCACGCCATGTCCCACGGAAGTTCCTGAACTTTGAAAAAGCACTACCTTGCGAGCAGGGACTTTTTGAGGGGGACATTTTTTTTCTGAGGAAATACTTAATTTAGACCCTGGTCCCTGCAGTCAAAACACACCAACTACCACCCCAAAGTCCCTAGTTCCTGGAGAAACTTTCTGCGGTGGAAACTCAGCTTTAGTTAATTTCTGACCCTGGTACATAATGCATAATGAGTTTTGGTTGTGTTGGCTGCACCTCATTGGGACCAATCGTTCCAAATTCAAGTAGATGCAGGAGCTGTACGACAGCAAAAAATATTACGACGGAGTCGATAGACCAATTAGTTTCTTTTCTAAGTGTCGCCTTTTCTGCCTTTCTTCACCTTTGTCGCCATTGGCTTTTGGCTTGCTTAGTTGGGGCCATTTAATTTTATATTTAACAATATTATTACAACATTATTTTCCTATTATCTTTGTAAAGCTGCTTTGAAACAATCTGTATTGTAAAAAGCACTATATAAATAAAGGTGACTTGACTTGACTAAGAAATGTAATTCATATCAACTGAATTATTCCACTATCGAATAAGAAATATTGGCTTTGGTGTGTGTGGGCAGTGCAGCATTTTGAAGTGTAGCCTATGTGGGCGGGTGTTCTTTGCCTATAGTAGTCTTTTCAGATCACAACCCGCTTGGATTTCTACAATCATTGCGAAACCTAACCAACGACTTATTCATTGGTCGTTATAATTACAGCCATTAAGTCTAGGCATTTATCATCTTCGAGGAGCGGATAATGTCATGGCGGATACTTTGTCCAGTTCCCCAGTCGATGAATGATCTAAACTGAAACCACTGAATGTTATTTCTTTACCTTTGGCTTTTAACTCAGTTTAGTGTTTTCAGGGTGCCTGAAAGCAATAAACGATGGAGTTTGGGTAGGTGGAGGTTGTAAGAAGGAAAGGGTAAGTGAAATCAATTGTATGTGAGCCTAAGATTAAAATGAAGGATTTCCTTTTGATAAATTGTGTTGATTGTTATGATGCTTTGGTTTTGAGTAATGTGTTTGCAGAGTTCACTTTGTAGGGGTCTCTTTTTTAAAGTGTCATGAAACCCCAAATATTTTAGACTGGTCGGTCACACCTCGGAGTTGTAAAAGTTTAAATAAATGGGCGTGTAAGGCCCATGTGTGTAGAGGGCGGGTAGAGGGGAGACAACAACCAATAAAAAAACAGACCAGCAAAACACTCATTAAACAGACAAATGAATATTAAAATATGACCTGGGAGAAAAAAACAGACAAAAAAAACAGAATTGAGGGCACATGGAAGCAATTTAAAAATCTAACCAAGCCAAAAGCCAATGGCGACAAAGGCGAAGAAAGGCGAAAAAGGCGACAGTGGCAAGGAAACAAAACTCCATCAGTGACAGAATGGAGAAAAAAACCTTGGGAGAACCCAGGCTCAGTCGGGGGGCCAGTTCTCCTCTGGCCAACGAACGAACAGTGTATGCCATGGGGTGGTGAAAGGAGCGAAGACTCAGGTGCCGAGTTGATGGGCTTTTAATGATAATAAAATAAAACAAAACGGACAACAAAAACTACCCCAAGGGGGAAAACAAGACAGATTTGAATGACTAGACTAGGCTAGACTAGACTAGACTAGACAGAAGCACACAGCACGGAAACACACAGTGTACATACAACGACGAACCAGCACAGGACTGCAAACACAAGGAGAATAAATAGCGATCAAACAAAGGAGGTAACGAGGGAGCAAATTAATCAATAATCAGGTAAAAAGATGGGAGGGACAAGACAATCGACAGGAGAGCACATGGCACAAGGAAACATACATGACAAGCCATGTGGTCACACCAAACATGACTTGAACACAAGCACATGGCCAGTAAAACAAATCACAAGCCATGTGCTAACACAAAACGAGACATGAACACGCAGCCAATGAGAACACTCATAAGCCACGTGTTCACACAAAACATGACAACATGAAAGCACGCAGCCAATGATAAACACAAGCTGCATGCAACACAGCACAAGACAAAACATGACATGAAAGGGCATGAAACAAGGCACACAGACAAGACAAAACAGGAGTGTCACAAAACCAAGAAATAGACTAGACAGAAGTGACAGAACCCTGACATAGACATGAAGGACTATAATTCGTTAAGAGCTCGCTCAAGTACTGGGGAGCTAAACCATTTAGTGCTTTATAAATAATCAGCAATATTTTAAAATTTATGTGATGTTTAATAGGGAGCCAATGCAGTGTTGACAGAACCGGGCTAATATGGTCATACTTCCTTGTTCTGGTAAGAATTCTAGCTGCTGCGTTTTGGACCAGCTGAAGTTTGTTTATTAAGCGTGCAGGGCAACCACCCATAATAGCATTACAATTATCTAGCCTTGATGTCATGAACGCATTAACTAATTGTTCTGCATTTGTCATTGAGAGCATATGACGTAATTTAGATATATTTTTAAGAAGGAAAAATGCGGTTTTGCAGATACTAGACACGTGACTTTCAAATGAAAGATTGGTATCAAAGAGCACACCCAGGTTCCTAACGGACTGATCTTTGACAGAAAAGGTAGATTTGAGATCGGTCTGTAGTTAACTAATTCTGTTGGATCAAGTTGCGTTTTTTTAACAAGCGGTTTAATCATGGCCAGCTTAAAAGTTTTTGGTACATATCCTAATGACAAAGATGAATGAATGACATTAAGAAGAGGATCTATGACCTCTGGAAGCATCTCTTCCAATAGCTTAGTCGGTATAGGGTCTAACATACATGTTGTCGATTTAGATGATTTAACGAGTTTAGAAAATTCGCCCTCTCCTATAGTAATGAATGATTCGAATTTTTCGTCTGTGAGACTACACTGCACTGTCTGATGCGATACTGTAGTAGACGGTTGCATTGTTAATTATTTAATAATAATAATAATTTTCTCCCTGATATTATCAATCTTCTAAGTAAAAAAGTTCATAAAGCCACTGTTTCAAATAAATACCAAGGGTTTTGTTTATTTTCTTCTAATAGGGTTGAAAAATAAGCAGATCTAGCAGTTTTTAAGGCTTCTCTGTAAACAATCCTCTTTCCATGAAATGCGAAATACCTCTAGTTTTGTTTTCTTCTAGTTTCGCTCAATTTTTCTGACTACTCTCTTAAGGGCCTGAGTGTGCTCGTTGTACCATTGAGTTGGAGTATTTTCTTTAATCTTCTTTAAGCGCAAAGGAGCAACTGTGTCTAAAGTGCTGGAAAAGAGAGAGTTAAAAGTTTCTGTCGCAATATCGAGTTCTTCTAAGCTATCTGGGATGCTGAGATGATGAAACTGGTCTGGAAGATTATTTATAAAACAATCTTTAGTGGCAGAAGTGATAGGTCTAACATATTTGTAACACGGAGTCGGCTTTGCAGCCTTGGCTTAATGTAGTTTACATAAGACTAGATAGTGAACTGAGATGTCATCGCTCTGCTGCAGAATTTCAACGGAATCAACATTGATTCCATGTGATAATATTAAATCTAGAGTATGATTACGACAATGAGTAGGTCCTGACACGTGTTGTCTAACTCCAATAGAGTTCAGAATGTCTTTAAATGCCAATCCCAATGCATCTTTTTCGTTATCTACATGTATATTATAATCATCAACAATTAGGACTTTATCTGCAGCCAGTACTAACTCTGATAGAAAGTCAGCAAATTCTTTGATAAAGTCTGTATGGTGCCCTGTATACAGTAGCCAGCACAAATCTCAAATGTTATTTATCGTTTACACAAGATATTGTTACATTTAGCACCAACACTTATTTATATTTGAATTATATTTGAAACTAGACTTTTTAGTAATTCTGAAAATATTACTATAGATTAGGGCAACACCTCCCCCTTTGCCTTTCATACGAGGTTCATATTTATAACCGTAATCTTGGGGGGTGCACTCATTTAAAGAAATGTAATTGTTTGGTTTTAGCCAGGTTTCTGTCAAACACAGCACATCTAGGTTATAGTCTGTGATCATATAATTAACGATAAGTGCTTTTGAAGTAAGGGATCGAATATTCAGCAACCCGAGCTTTATCATCTGTTCATTTGCATTATATCTGTTTTGTTTTTTTGTTGAACAGTGTAGCAATGTTCAGGGAAGAAGGAGGCGGGAACCGGCGAACATTCAAACATACTGTATTTAAAATAAAACAAAAAAAACAAAATTCCGCCAGCAGCCCCTCGCGGACGACTGCTGGCTACCGAAAATAAACATAACTGCCAGCAGCCCCTCGCGGACGACTGCTGGCTAAAATAAAATACAAAAACCAAAACACAACGTAAAACCAGGCCTGTTCCTCTCTCGATCATCAATGTCGTCGCTCCCCCTTCATGCTTCCGCTCCTCCGTGAGAGATGCGAGACCGGTGTGCTACCCAGATGTTGCTCATTAGCAATCGCACCACCGGCCGAGGGACGCCACATACCCCCATCGCCCCTCACAGGCCGGGGGGTACCCACGAGCCTGTGCCTACTCCCCCCCCGGCGGCGGCGATCCCTGGGGGGTATGGACCGACAAGCCGAGGGAAACGGAGACAGAAGCATGAGGAGCGACAGATCGAGAGAGGGGAGAAAAAAAAAAAAAAAAACTTCGTGGGTGCGCACCCGAGTTCGGAAGACAGCGTTCACATCATCCAAACGAACTGAACTCTGACGTCAATCGAACCCGGGTGCGCACCAAAAGTGCTAGTGTGAAAGCCCCCTAAAGGCTGTCTTTACAGACCTCACTTCTTTCCCACGAGCCGCCAAAACCAGGTGCACCGGGTGGATTAAACCGGAATCTGATTTGTTCTTTCGCTAGCTGGTCTCAGATGATGGGCTGAATCTGGGACAAGGGGTCCTCCTTACATTCACCTTGGAAATTTGTTCCCTGATCGGAGAGAAGCTCATAGGGTTTCCCTCTTCGAGCAATGAAACGCTGAGAGCAGGAATGAATCTCCATCCATGTGATCTGTGATCTAAGTCTGAAATTCTAGGAATCATTGGTTTGTCTCTCCACTTGTTACAATCAAGACAGTGGTGTTGATTTCTTCTAATCGCCTCTCTTCCTCGCAAAATCCAAAACTTACGCCACAACTCAGCATACACCCTGCCAGCTCCCGGGTGGTGCAATTGGTCATCATAATGCTTGATTAGGAGCTTCACTGCGGGATGATTCTGTGACAGAAGGATAAGGTGTAGAACTGCATCACTCAATCCATGGCACCTACGAAGTCGTCCTCCTACTCTAATCAAGTCCAGTTCTTTGTCATACTCAGGAGCAAGCTTAATGAGTTGGCTATGTACAGAAATGTCTTTCCCTCTCTTGAGCAAAGCAAATTCGTCAGGAAAGTCTTGCATCTGACATTGTTTAAGGATAGACAATTCTGCCTTCTGAAACGCATTTGCACTTGGTGAATGTGTGTTCTTAGCCACCCCATGAAGGAATCGTGCTGTAGCCTCTAGTAAATCAGAATAGCTACTAAATTGACTGGGATCAGGTTCAACTTGTAGTTTATGTTCAGTCAACAAACCACAAAACGCAGATTTCTTAAGTTCCTGAACTTCTTCGGGGGGCTTTCCTTCCGGTGCCTTAGGCCAACACCTGCTAGACTGCATCAAGAAGACTGGTCCTTGTTTCCATCGTGTTTCTTTAGCTAGCTGAGCCAATGACAACCCACGCGTGATTTCATCAGCAGGATTGGGTGCTGAATCGACATAGCGCAAAGCTCCAGGGTCAGACAACTTTTGAATTTCGGTGACTCTAACTCCTACAAACACTCGGTATCTGCACGAATCAGACTGCAGCCAAGTAAGAACGGTAGTTGAGTCAGACCAATAGACAAATTTGTGGATATCTAGAGTCAGCTCTTTCTTCTAGACGTCTCCTAGCTGAGCTCCTGTCAATGCAGCACAAAGCTCTAAATGAGTGATGGAGATCTGTTTCCTTGGAGCGACTCGTGACCTTGCCACCATGAAGGCAACATGCACATTACCCTGATCGTCTTCAGAGTACAAGTATGCTAAAAAGCCGTATGCTTTTTCAGAAGCGTCACAAAACACAAGAACACTGCGGCTCTTGACAGGATACTTAAGGCTGGCAGTGTAGCATCTTGGCAGGTGGATCTGAGACAATTGTGGGAGCTCCTTCTCCCACTGATGCCAAATGTCTAGCAGGCCCGATGGTAAATTAGGATTATCCCATTCTCGTTTCTTATCCCACAACTACACGACAATCTTGGCTCTTGTGGTATTCGGAATGAGATAACCAAGGGGGTCGTAAAGCTTGGCTAAAGTGCGATGGATGCTCCGCATGGTAATTTCACCCTCATCTCTCTGGTAAGGTTTGTATACCAATGTGTCCGATCTACATTGCCATATCAATCCAAGGGCATTCTCCCGAGGGTTAGCCATTTCTTGACTGAGCCAAATCTCCCCACTCTTTGACTTAAACTCAGCAGGAAGGCGGTGAATAACCTCACGGATGTTACTGGCCCATTGCCTCAATTCGAATCCACCCTCCATAAGATGGCACTGCAATTGGTTTACCAGTTGTACAGCTTGAGCTTCAGTAGAGACACTCTTGAGACAATTGTCAACATAGAAGCTACGCTCCACCGTTTGACGTACTTCATCTGTAGCTTCGAAGCGTAAGTAGTGCAACAAGGGCTACATGCAGTGCCAAATGGCAGAACTTGCCACAGATGTACAACGGCCGGTTCAGACGTCTTTCCATGACGCCACAGAAGGCGGAGGAAGGGTTTATTTTCGTCAAGGAGACGGATTTGATGGAACATGCCCTTCACGTCACTGCAGATGGCCACGGGATGTTCTCAAAAGCAGAGGAGATCTCCCAACAAGCTGGCACTTAATGTAGGACCGGGCAAAAGATGTTCATTCAAAGACTGACCCCGGTACTCGAAAGAACAATTGAAGACAATACTTTTTTTGCATTGTGATGAACTATATGATGTGGTATGTACCACGACTTGGAACTCGGATCAGGTATGTACCACAACTTGGAAGTCGGACATACCTGAATTGGGCGGACTATCACTAAGCCGGCCTGCTGTCTTAAGACTGTCTGTAAGCTCCTCAATGAGATCTCGCTTACAACTGCAAATTGTAAGGAGGGATTCATCTCTAGGTGGCACCAAAGGAGTATGTTCTGTCTGACTAGAGTTTCCAACACCCTGAAATGACTCCTGCATACTAGTAGACTTTGGTGTAGATGACACCACAGCTCCTTCATTCAGAAGCTGTGGCTCAGATAATGAAACCTGGGAAGCTAACACAGGAGAGTTAACAATCATATCAGATATGCATTGCATTTCTTGCCTCATTCGCCTGTTTTTCTCCCTCAATTCACACATACAAGTGAGCATATCAGTTTGCTCATCTGCAAATGTGTTGGCCGTCCCAAGTATTCCGGAGAAGGTCCACTTAATGGAAGGAGGGTGCAGATATCCTTAGACGTCGAGCCTCAGACGTGATGCCATCACATTGGAATTCGAACAGGCGGTTACATGTCAGTATGCATCCTTGTCTGGTCCTGAGATGGTTAATGTGATGAGATATTAACCGTGAGGCATGTAGCTTTGTGTGCTGCGATGTTCAGTGTGCGTGATAGGTTTGTATGATATGGTCAGCTGGACAAACGTGGATAAACGCATGGTTCTATAATAAAACAAACAAGCTCAATTAGTTTCTGTTACAATTCTTACAAAAAGTGCTGCGTCATTATCACTTCATGGGATTGAACGTGCAAGACATCGCAAGCGTGTGATAAAGGCATAATATAGCAGCTGTTCTGTTATAACTGAAGAAATATCTTATTGATGCATCGGACAGCATATCAGACAATAATTACTAGACTGAATAATGTAATTTAAGCACTTACAGTCTGCAATGACGCACGCGATGGGGTCATTGACGAATAAGGTTTTTAAAAGTGTAAAAAAATATAATGGAGATATAACTAATTTCAAAAACCATTTTTTTGTTTACCTAGGTGTTAACAATAAGATTATGTCGTTTGTACAATCAATTAACGCTGCTTTTGTCATTTTTTACAGGACTGAAAAATTTGTAACCAAAAAAAGTCATTCGGTTTAACCATGAATATATTTCAAATTATTAATTTGCAGATAATTATTCATGAACAAACCTGATTAGACATTGATGTTGAGATAGTATATAGTGTGTAACACGGAAGAAATATAAAATAACATTTTCACTGATCTCGTAAATGTAGCAATTTTATAGGACTACTCTAAACCCTCCAACATATTCAAGTAAAACATTGCACAGGGAAAGGAGAAAAGGGTAAATGTAGGGGGGGAAAAGCCTTATCTGCTTTATATTTGTATTATTGTGGTACCTTTAGTTATTAAAAACAATATTATTCAATTTAATATTTAATATATCGGTTTTACCGAATGACCAAGGCCGGTTATACCGAATGACTATGTCTCCTGACAATAAGACAATAAACAGACACAAATAGCTTCAAAAGGACATTTTATAGTTAATATAATAGGCTATTAATGTAAAAAGTACTTCAAACATTAAAACATTTTATTGATATTGGAATGAACATATTTACATACAACTCGTATTGCAAATAATATTAATTAAAACATTGAAGCATTTAATTGTTCTTGGAACAAGTGTTTAAATTGTTAAACGATGAGGAGCTAGGCTATATATTCATGAAAAAGAACATCGAACATTAAGACATTTCATTGTTATTGGAAAAAACATTACATACAACTCGTATTATTAATTATATTAAAGTCATTAAAACATTGAATCATTTAAAGGTTCTTGGAACAAGTGCTACAACGATGAGGTACTATGCATTCATGAAAGCCATCCAGTCTCTGGAGCATAATCTAGAAGACTGTGAATTTAGAGTTTCTGGCTCACTAATTGTTGCATGCAAGTCTTCTTTGAAGTAGAAGATTTTGTTAGGTTTGGCTGGCCAGATGAAGGCATTGACTGCTGCATGCAGTTGACCTCAAGCTCATCTTCAATCACCTTGAGGACCTGGCCTACAAAGGGATGGTCATCATAAGAAACAATGACAAACTTTCCCCTCAGTACACCAAGGTAGTCCTTTTGCTGGTCTTCGGCTAAGGCCTGTCTTTCCTTTCTTGGGGCATTTTTTAAATCAACTTCCTGAGGGCTATAACACATGCACAGGAGGGGTCTGCTGCAAAAGCAGGAAACTTCACAATGACGTATTTTCCCAGCTTCTCTGGAGGTTATTTGGTGCAATTTCATTGTACCTTTAACGGCGGGGAGATAAAAGGATAATGCCTCATCGTACTTGCCACTGTCTCAATCCAGAAGAATTTTACCTTTGAGTCACTGGCATTGAGCACACTGAAGAGCTCTTTTGGTGTCTGGATGTCTTGCCCACGGTGAACATAAGCATCGGCACATGGCTTCACAGCCCCACCAACACCATCTGCATCCCCCTTGCCATGAGCCTTTTCAGAAAAGTTCCATGTCACTTGAGTGAACCCCTTAAGGAATGGGATTGTGCTGGTGAGGTAGAAATTTTTCTTGTTCCGGTATTGTGTGACCGGACCATCGCTTATTATATAGTAGTAGTTTAGCAATGGTAGTGTTTAGCTCTCTTACATCTTTTAAAACTGGCTCCAAGTGGGCCCATACTGCTCTCATGTCATGTTGGAGGGAATCGGAGAGAGTGGCATAGGCCTGGCTTCCATGCGCTGTGTATACCACACTGGTGTGGATGGTGACCTGCTGCCTACTACCGCCAAAGTGGAAAGCCTGCACCTCGGTGTTCAGCTTGCAGTTGAAATTTTCAGAAAAGTCTATGTGAATGGCCACTTCATCCTCCATTAAACTTTCCTTCAGTGCTCTAGATGCCTCAACCTGGTGTATCCAGTTAAACTGGTGCCTGGCTAGTTTATCCAATGTGACATTGAAAAATGTTTTAAGATCTTGCATTGAGCACGTCTCTGTCACTTTTACAAAGTGTGTGAATGTTTTTCCATCCACAGACACAGCTTCCTTCTTCCACTGCTCATAGCTCAGGATCACTTCCTCTACCTCAGGTGTTTCAACTTCATTATAGCAGCAGTGTCTGCATACTCTGTACATACAATTTTATTTTTGAGGTCACACACTATCGCAGACAGGAGCTCTGAAATGCTTGATGTTTTGAGCATCTTCTTCTGATTCATTTTTTCTATGAGAAGCCTCATATTTCATGGTCAACGCACGCACAAGTGTTGCGGTCCCTGGGGTTTGCTTCTGTTACCCAAAAAGGGCGGTACCTTGCAAACTGTCTGTAAGACAGAGGCATGTGTCCAATATTCCGCATGTAGCTCAACCAGTGGTTTTGTTAGCACACGTCGTTGTCTTTTTAGCTTTTTCTTTTTAACTGTATCCTTCTTGCCAGGTAAAAATATTCTGTTCTCATCCTGGCAGAGAAATGCCTTCACATTGGCTTTTCTTTGAAAAGCTAATTTTGTGGCAACCCTGGTGTTGAATTTCTTATCACGGGTAGTTTGCTTTCTTGCTGAAACCTTTCTGATTTGGTCACATTGCTTTTTTTCGATCTGGTGGGAGGGAGTGGATCCCTCTGTGGGGTTGAGGTAGCCAGTGGCGGTCCCCCCTTTGTAAATGAGACCACTGGAGGTAAAGGATCAGGGACAGGCTCCCTCTCTGATGCCAAAGGTGGTTCCTGTTGTACCTCATCCATTGGGATTTCAGGTGACGCATTTAAAGACCCTGGCGTCAGGTTCAGTATATTATTTATGGTCTCTTGCTTCTCTCTCTGCCTTCGTTTTGCCCTTGTCCATATCCACCTCCTTTTTTCTTTATCCTTTTGGCCAAGTTCACCAATTGGCAGATGTTCTCTTTTGCCACTGAGTTTTCTTCTTTGGTAACTAAAAAGAAAAAGAAAACTATACTTATACTACTACTACTACTACTACTAATAATAATAATAATATAATATTGACAGGTGTTCCTGTTAATCACTCAGTTTTCTTTAGTTACTAAATGCAAAATAAAGTAGATTGTATGTTGTTACAGTGTTATGATACAGTTACTACTACATATGGTATTATAATAATACTAGTAATAATAACTAGATAAAGTTCGACAAGACAAACTTTGAAGTTGGCTTGAAAGAGCTGGACCAAAATTATGTTTTAAGGTTTCTGAGTGGTTACTAGGGTGTTGCTATGCAGTTGCCAAGGTATTTGGGGTGGTTACTAGGGTGTTACTATGTGGTTTTTAGCGTACTCGGGTGGTTTCTAGGGTACTCTGCTTGGTTGCTAAGAAGTGGCTTGGCAGCTGTTAATGATGCTACTCCAAAGGTTGCTTGCCAGTATGAATATAAACCAACCCCAATGCCTCTGACATTCGGATTTGAAGATATCCCTCTATGTTTGGGTTGCTAGGGTGCTCTTAATGGTTGCTAGGGCGTGGCTTGATAGCTTCACAATGATCCTGAGAGACTGATTGGTTGCCTGAGTAAAATGAGTCCACCTCCTTGTCTCTATGACACTGTGCTGCAGCCTGCAAACATATCCTTCTGGGCCTTTTATAATGGCAGTCTATGTAAACAGTTGCTAGGGTGCTCTAAATGGTTGCTAGGGTGTGGCTTAATAGCTTCATGATGATCTTGAAAGACTGATTGATTGCCTGAGTAAAATGAGTCCACCCCCTTGTCTCTATGACACAGTGCTGCAAAGTCATGTTCAATACAAAATCCTATGCAATTTACCATAGTATGTCTATGGGGTACTTTTGGGCACCTGTATTATTGAATAATATAATAATATAAATAATAAAAACAAATTATACCTTCCTCTTCTTTTGGTGAGCATCTGTTCTTTTTTAACAGGATCAGCATTGATCCTTGCCCAGTAGTGAGCTGCTTTTTCTTTATTTGATAAAGGCATCTGCAAAGGTAAAATTCAGTAAATTATGTAATAATATACTCTGTACATTTTCAATTAATAAAATGTTGTATTTATTCATTCCAGATATGTACAAATATGACCAACATACATTGCTGTCATTCGGTACAACCAAAATTTGACACTTTTGGTTATACCGAATGACAAAATCTTCATTCAATGCTAACAGGCTGATATCTAGCTACCTAGCTAGTTAGTTAGCTAGTTATCTAGCAAAAGGACTACATTTTATATGTAGTACAAGTTTTAAAATAATACAACATTATCCATGTTTTATAGCGGTTGTACCGAATGACCTGATTTTTCGGGACTTGCTAATGAGCAAAGAACGTATATTCAGTTTGAAGTGAAATATAAGTGACGTATATTGACAAGAAGTGAAAGCCAATATAACGTTCCATTGCAACACCAGCGCCCAGCAGCAGCGCTACGCTTCCGCCATTTGGGGTGAAAGCGACTCGGCAGTCCACTAGTGCTGATGTGTCGTTCGCGAACGAGCCGCTCTAAAAGCCGATTCTTTGAAAAGAGCCGGACTTCCCATCACTATCCACTAGCTTTTTGCTGTCGCTATGGCAATATCAGCTGCTTTGTAATTATTATTTTATTTATTTTTTAAGTAGGCTATACTAAAGATCAAATCCAAACTGAATGATGACAACACAGAATAACGTACAATCACTAGACTAGTGATCATCAAATCCCTTACAGTTTATTTCACAGACTTAGACAAGTTTTCTACTTTTTCCCCACAAAACCTTTAGTATTAGCATTACAAACACTGAATTAATACCAACATAAAATGAAGTAAAGGACATGCTATATCAGATAATTGGAATGTTGGACAATAAATATATATAACAATAGAATAGCTTTACAGTCAACTGTTTTTTTTTTTGTTTGTTTTTTGCAGTACTATCTTATATTAATGACCGTTAAAGCAAGACTATGTAAACAAAAAAACACAGCCACTGTCCATCATGTTCTATAAGATCATCATGTTTGTAGCATAATCCAGGGGATTAAAACGTACTAAATATATTTCAGGCCTAGTGGAGTTGGTAACTAATAATAGCCTAGTAGTAAATGTGTAAAGTTGCATAAAATGGAAATACTCAATAAAGCAAGAAAAAACTACCTCAAATGTGTATTTAATGATTGGATTAACTGTTATCTGTGCTGTTGTCCAGTAACTCCCGTTGGAATTTTCACCCCAAAATGGCGGCCGCGTAGCGCCACCTAGTGGCTGTTACACAAAAAACATCAGAGTTTCGCCTCTTGTTCTTCTATACTCTTTGATATGAGCAAGTGAAAACATGAATTTTTCTAATAATTAAGAGAGAGTTACTTATTTTTCTTCACAAGCGTGTGGTCCTTTGCAGGTGTCTGAATAATGTCACATCCTGTCACATGATATTGACCACATGACTTGATCCAAAATGGTGCCTTTATATTGGTTACTATTATATTGGACATCAATGAAAATAATTTTTCCGGACATTCTTTCTCATAACAAAGCAATGACTTCTTCACATAATTTGAATACCATTTTGCACTATGTTGATATATGATGTTATAAAATCATGCCAGAATAAAAAAATATATAAATTTATTAAATTTTAAGATATTTTAATCACAAATGAAATGGCTGTATTGGCCTTCGGACGGTTAAACCGAATGACCTTTTGACACTTCAAAATCTTTAAAATACCTTTATATGTATCAAAATATATTTAAAACCTTTTGGATTCAATAAAAGAGACCAAGTTGTACTACTTTACATACTTTTGATGTCATAGTTTTATTTTTTATTATTATTGAGGCCTTTGGACAAAAAAAAAAGACCCGTCACGTCATTGACCCGATGATATTCACCATATAATTCCAACAACCTCTGGAGCGATCACACAACATCGGCCACCCATCACATCCGAAATGCCAAACTGCTCACCGGCTGATTGCTATATTATCGATCTATAGCTTGATGGCCTTAATCCACCTTGCCTCGTTTATTTTTTAACACGCACCATATTCCTTCCTTATTTTCTTCCATTGCCGTCTATCTCATTTCACAGCATTTTTGGCCGAATTCAAACACTGTACAACTATAATAATAAAATAAATGTAACTTGACCTGGGCCTTTTGCACAGACTTCATCGGGCTGCCATAGAAGGAGAGTCTATGAATGGAACTGACACCTATAACTTTGTGAAGAGAGATTTTTATGTGGACGACGGTCTGAGATCATTTCCTACAGCCTTTGAAGTGGCTGATTTACTTCGGAGGACACCCTGGCAGAATCGAATCTAAGGCTTCACAAGATAATGTCTAAAAGCCCATTAGTGTTGGAAGCCTTTCCACCTGAAGACTGTGCTGAAGGTGTCAAAGATCTTGATTTCGGAGATGAAACCATGCCTGCTCAACGTAGTCTCAGCCTGAACTGGAGAATATCAACAGATACCTTTATATTCCACTCACCAGATAACAGCAAACCTCTGACTTGTGGTGGCATTCTCTCCACAGTTAACAGCTTGTATGACCCTTTAGGCTTTGTAGCACCTGTCACGATTCATGGAAGATTCCTGTTAAGAGAGCTGTCAAAGGGAATAGATAACTGGGACGAGCCCCTCCCAGAAGAGAAATGCAGAGAGTGGGAAATGTGGAGAAATTCATTGCAAGACCTGGAAAGAATTCATGTTCAGAGGCCTGAAGTCACTCTCAAAAGCAAAATTTACAGAGCTGTGCATTTTTTCAGATGCCTCTTTCAAGGCTATTGGAGAAGTAGCATACCTTAAGACTATCCATGAAGATGGACAGACCAACGTTGGTTTCGTCTTAGGTAAAGCTAAATTGACACCTCCAGATGAACCTACTATCCCTAGGTTAGAACTTTGTGCAGCTGTGTTAGCTGTCGAGTTCTCAGATTTAATCTGGGACGAACAGTACAATGGTAGAACATGGAAAAGGTCTACCGTCTAATAATATTTTCATTACATTTAAGAGCAATAGCCTACAGTCTCTGAACAAACGACACACGTCAGTTTAACACAGAAAGAATTAAGGCATAGTAACTTTTTTGTCCATTGTTCTTTGAATTGTCGGCCTACATCATTGTCTTCTGAATTTCAGAATAATTTGGCAGCGAGTGATAACAGCAATTTCTTAGCGATATGCGATTTACTATAAGTGAAAATAGTGATATATATATATATATATATATACAGGTCCTTCTCAAAAAATTAGCATATTGTGATTAAGTTAATTATTTTCCATAATGTAATGATAAAAATTAAACTTTCATATATTTTAGATTCATTGCACACCAACTGAAATATTTTAGGTATTTTATTATTTTAATACTGATGATTGTGGCATACAGCTCATGAAAACCCAAAATTCATCTAAAAAAATTAGCATATCATGAAAAGGTTCTCTAAACGAGCTATTAACCTAATCATCTGAATCAACTAATTAACTCTAAACACCTGCAAAAGATTCCTGAGGCTTATAAAAACTCCCAGCCTGTTTCATTACTCAAAACCGCAATCATGGGTAAGACTGCCGACCTGACTGCTGTCCAGAAGGCCATCATTGACACCCTCAAGCAAGAGGGTAAGACACAGAAAGAAATTTCTGAACAAATAGGCTGTTCCCAGAGTGCTGTATCAAGGCACCTCAGTGGGAAGTCTGTGGGAAGGAAAAAGTGTGGCAAAAAACGCTGCACAACGAGAAGAGGTGACCAGACCCTGAGGAAGATTGTGGAGAAGGACCGATTCCAGACCTTGGGGACCTGCGGAAGCCGTGGACTGAGTCTGGAGTAGAAACGTCCAGAGCCACCGTTCACAGGCGTGTGCAGGAAATGGGCTACAGGTACCGCATTCCCCAGGTCAAGCCTCTTTTGAACCAGAAACAGCGGCAGAAGCGCCTGACCTGGGCTACAGAGAAGCAGCACTGGAGTACCCACAGTCAGTGATGGTCTGGGGTGCCATGTCAGCTGCTGGTGTTGGTCCACTGTGTTTTATCAAGGGCAGGGTCAATGCAGCTAGCTATCAGGAGATTTTGGAGCACTTCATGCTTCCATCTGATTTCATTTTTCAGCACGACCTGGCACCTGCTCACAGTGCCAAAACCACTGGTAAATGGTTTACTGACCATGGTATTACTGTGCTCAATTGGCCTGCCAACTCTCCTGACCTGAACCCCATAGAGAATCTGTGGGATATTGTGAAGAGAAAGTTGAGAGACGCAAGACCCAACACTCTGGATGAGCTTAAGGCCGCTATCGAAGCATCCTGGGCCTCCATAACACCTCAGCAGTGCCACAGGCTGATTGCCTCCATGCCACGCCGCAATTTCTTTCTGTGTCTTACCCTCTTGCTTGAGGGTGTCAATGATGGCCTTCTGGACAGCAGTCAGGTCGGCAGTCTTACCCATGATTGTGGTTTTGAGTAATGAAACAGGCTGGGAGTTTTTAAAAGCCTCAGGAATCTTTTGCAGGTGTTTAGAGTTAATTACTTGATTCAGATGATTAGGTTAATAGCTCGTTTAGAGAACCTTTTCATGATATGCTAATTTTTTTAGATAGGAATTTGGGGTTTTCATGAGCTGTATGCCAAAATCATCAGTATTAAAACAATAAAAGACCTGAAATATTTCAGTTGGTGTGCAATGATTCTAAAATATATGAAAGTTTAATTTTTATCATTACATTATGGAAAATAATTAACTTTAGCACAATATGCTAATTTTTTTAGAAGGACCTGTATATATATGTTTACACTAGCCTAAAAGTAGCAGTTCTTTGCAATTAGTGCAAATAGATGTTAGATGCTTTTTATACTTATAATAGTGGCAGATACTATTTGCACCTCAGTAGTTTTGTACATTAACAGTATGCAATAATAGCATAGAGTGTAAATTACTATATTTATTAAAATTATTTAATGTATGCCACCTTATTGGGACAATAAAGCTCTTCTTACACCTACCCTAACCCTACCCGATAAACACTTCATTATTAAACACTGTTGGCACTTTATTTCCACTTTTAATTTATTTTTATTTTTTTTTCATTTTTATTGAAAGTAAATGCCTTTCTGATCTGATATGTGATGAGAAAATGGAGACAAGCAAGTTCGGCAAAAGGCGGGCTGGAACTTGGGTCAAAGGCATCTTATCTATGCCATACTCCCTATGGCCTACGCCACCATAAACACTGAGAAGTGTGCGTCTTTTTTAATCTTGTGTGGCCCAACCAGACATTGGTGGGCAGGGTTAGTGTAAATAGCCTTGCCAACAAGACAGGCTATATATACTTAGTGCACACTTACACTTAAACACATTTACACTTTTTTGTAAGCATTTTTGTAAGCACCGTTTTAAGCATATCGTTGTCGTGTAAACGTACCCTAAGGTATATAGCAAGTCTGCTGGTGCCGTTCACCTTTTTCCCCTTCAGCCCTGGAATGATTTTTCTTTTAGTTATTTTTTTGCATTAATATTAAGATTTATTTCTGATTAAATGTTTAAATGTCTGTTATATTGTTGCTTCACCTAGAGCCAGGTGGTTGTAACATAGTGACTACATAAGACTCTCCGCTCAACTCACATACACATTTCCATACTGACTCTCAGTCTGTGTGAGGTTTGCTGTCATCCACAGTTTGACACAGCTCTTTTCACTGAGAATGAACAAAAATCCAAACCAACTGGGAAACACAAGTTACTTGCTTATAGAATCATGCTGTCATTCTGAATATCAGCACAGCTGCAATTAACTGCAGCCATATCCAAATCCCAGGCGTGCCAACATTCAGGCGTGCGTTTCCCAAAACCATCGTTAGCCAAATATGGTCACAAGTTCTCTTGTAACCTGCAAGAGAAAACGCATTTGGCTTTGGTAAACGCATCCCAGAAAAGCACTCTTGCTTGTTTGAACCTGCTTAATTATAATCTCAATTAGAACATTGTATGCTTCCAGTCATCATAAAAATAATAAGACACAATAAGATCTTGTGTTGACTTAGTGGCGTTTATTTGATAGTACTGGACCTGGCCAAGGCAGTCTGATATGCTATAGAAAATGACTTGTGGGGTCCAACAGTTATTGGTTCGTTTCCACAGGCACTATGTGGCACATGTGAGTAACAGAAGAGGTGGAATCTGCCCTGCATTTATAGTCTCATTTGATCGGTGTCCCCCTCCGCCTCTGATACAGAGGACTCTTTCTGGATGGTGGGCGTCTCTATGCCAGACATGTTGTGATTTTCCAGGCCCAGGTCCCAGTCCTCGTTCACTTTCTGAGGTAGACTGGCTAACAGCTCCTGAGAACACAGACAAACATACTGATCAAGATTTGATTTCCTTCATTGCTGTCTAAAAGTTTACCCCAATTGTTTTCCTACCTGCTGTTTCTTTCTATCTTTGTTTTTCACAGCGATCAGCAGGCTTTTGGTGAAGCTCTTCAGCTTTGAGAACTTCTGTTTCTGGTTCTGCAGCTCACTCTCAAGGAACTGCACTTCTTCATTCTGAGGGAACAAATCACCAATATTTAAACTATTATTCCACAATATTTCACACAATCACAATCTCCAATTAATCAGTTAGATATTTTAGCTTCAGTGATAAATAAAGTTGCCCATGATGAAGGACATATCAATTGTAAAATTGCACTGTGAAGAGGGTATCAATACATCAATACATGTATACATGGAGAGATGAACTAAGATGCAAGCGTGCACAATTTAAGATATGAAAAGCCCAGAGTGTGTTGTCTACTAGTGAGATGCTGATAGGAGAGTACATCAAATGTGATGCTTAGTTCAATATCTAAGACAACTAGACTGAGCTGCTAGAAGTAGACAGTCTTCAGGAGAGTAGTTTCTTTGGGGTGGAAGAGCAAAAATCAGATTGAAAGAGTAACAAACATTATTAGAAAGCCAATGAGATTGTAGCTAAGAGACAAAGTCTACATATTCAGTTTGGATAAGAACAGGTTTGAAGTAGGTCTGAAACTGCTTAGCTGAGAAGGATCCAAGCCAGATTTTCCAATGATAACAGTGATAAGAGAAGTTTTTAGATGTGTTCATGCCTATGTTCCCAGGTTTCTATATTCCCCAGATGTATACAGCACATAGTGAACACATGAAAAATGGTCCTATGTTCCCCAGTGTCACGCCAGCTGGAGTGCCTATGATAGCCATTAGAGGGCTCTCCTTCTATCTATCTCCGATTCTGAGATTTTCGGAATGCATCGCGATTCTCTCTCGAATCGATTCTGAGCTTAGTTTTTAACCTCAGATGGCACTGCATGCTTTAGAACAGCTGTAGTCTGCTGGCTTCCAGTGCCTTACACACACCACTTGAACCATTTATAAAATAATCATTGATATAGTTCGAAAAGGACTCAGCCGAACACACGAGCGCTCTTCTTTGTGAGCATTTGAGTGTGCGGTTAAAAACTAGCCTAGAACGCCATCTGCTGTTAAAAACTAAGCTCAGAATCGATTCAAGAGAGAATGTCGATTCACGAATCTCGATTAATCGATTTATTGTCCCAGCCCTATTTGATATATCATCATAGACTGCATTTCCCATAACCCATTGCCTGGACTCATTATTGTTTGATAACTTCCACCTGTTTGTCATTACCCTTGTTAACTGTGCCTATATAACCCTGTTTATTCAGTCACTCATTGCAAAGTCTAGTATGTATGCTAAACCTATAAGGGAGCTATGACCTTTACCATTAATCCAACCATTTGTTTATATTCCTCAAGATTAGGACTACTATAGTGAGTGCGCTACGACAGGAACAGAAAACCCCTTTGATGAGTTCCACAATAAAGGCGGGCATACACTGTGCGATATCTGTGCGATTTCAGCAAGGTACCTACTCACACTGAACGAGTAAATCGCATGCAATGTAAAGCCAAAGCTCGGGATTTATGTGCTCACACTATACGGTCCGAACGTCGAGCTGCGACTTGACTGCTCACACTATACAGTACGTGTGAAATATGTGCGATAAACCCTCGTGCTGGGTTGCGCCTAGACGGTATTGTGACAGAGATATTGTCAAAACAAGCATCAGCTATCAATATCAAGATGATTTAGCACTTCCAATTTATGTATTAAATTGTTATTGGTATTATTGTATTAGTATTAATTTGCCACGCAATAATTTCACAGCACAGCACCGCAATAAGAAGAGGATAATAAAATATTACATAGAAGCTTACTCCTCGAGGAATAATAAAATAATAATAATATAATTATATGCCTATAATTCATTGTAATCTACCTAAATGTTTTAGACAATTTTCAATGAGGATCCTCATTAAAAATTGCCTTAACATTTAGGTCGATTACAATGAATTATACGCATATAATTATATTAACAGTCTATAATATGTCCGAACACTGCAATAATTAGTCATCAATGAAAATTAAAAACAGGTTTATTTCAAAAACATTGTTTGACAAATTAATAAAAGAGGCACGGTGCTACATCGCAGCTTGGAAGACGTGGGTAATAACTGGACAAACTGGAGGTAAGCAACAGTAATTTGAGGTAAGCAACAGTAATTTGTAGTTTGAATTACAGAACTTAAAGAGTTCCCTCTGTTCGTTTTTTTTTCTTTTCTGCAGATTAAAAATGGTTAAATTTCAAATAAATTTCGCAGTGAGGGAAAAAACACTGAGTTTAGGGCAATCGGTTCGTAGCTCTGCTTGAACTGTGCGATATAGTCACGAGGAGCGACCAAAATTTCTGACATGCCAGAAATTCATCCGACCATCCGATTGCCGATCGGGAGAGGTTAATCGCCTCTCGTTTCTCCCTGTACACTGCACGACAAACGACGCACGACAAAGCTGAAAATCGACCCGAAAAAGAGTCGCACGAGTCAGAATTCGGCTCAAAATCGGACGAAATTCGCACAGTGTATGCCCGCCTTAACTTGTTGTGTTAAGCAAATACAGAGCATGGGAACACCCACACTCCAAAAAATAAACCTGTAAAACAAAATAAAACAAACAGCAGCTGTGGTTGCCAGTACGGAAGCCTTAAACTGCAACATTAAAATACGTTCTTCTAGCATTTCGAGATTAAAGTCGAAATATTTCGAGAATAAAGTCGAAATTATGAGAAGTCTTCCATTGAAGTTTGTGTGTGTTTGTTTGATTGTTTGTGTGTGTGTGTGTGTGTGTGTGTGTGTGTGTGTGTGTATGTGTGTGTGTGTGTGTGTGTGTGTGTGTGTGTGTGTGTGTGTGTGTGTGTGTGTGTGTGTGTGTGTGTGTGTGTGTGTGTGTGTGTGTGTGTGTGTGTGTGTAAAGAAATGCGCTTGTGAAGTCGAACTGTCTCGGACATGGATCTAAACAAAATAGTAGCATTTTACTTTTATCTGGGCTTTCAATGCTAAAATGGTTCAGGGCACAATCTTTTAGCCAGATCAGCCCTGATGCTGAATGTCCTCAAGACACATTGTTGGATTCACACCACCAGTAGGAACTCTGAAGAGAAGTAAGCCACACTTGTTGTAGTGACTTTTATTTTGACTGCGGGGAGGACTTTATTATTTTAATGTCGCTGAGAAAACCAGATCCTGAGCACAGCGCTCATATACTACGTCTTTAGTTTACAATCTGTTTAACAGGCCTGTCTAATACTTTATTTGATAGAACTGTTATACAAAGAAAGTAGACAGTATATGAAAAAGTATAAGCGTTTGCCGTGTGGTGGATATCCAAAGTCGCTAGCTGAGCAGAAATACATAATCATGTTTCACTTGGTCCCCTCAAATTTGCGTTGGATTTTCTCCTTAGCGTAGAGGTTGAGAGGTCCATCTATCACTATTTTCTATGTTCTTAGAATCAGTTTGTGGAGTAAAATATATATGCTATAATCTGTGTGAACAAAGCTTTTTTTAAAAATCGCTGGTGCTGGCCAATCAGCGTACACTAATGTCACTGGTAATTCCTATTGCGCTGGTTTACACCCTACTCTGAAGTAGGAGCCAATTTAGTTCCCTAAAAAAGGCGTTCCTCAAACTAAAATCATTCCTAGTTCCTAAAGGTTCAAACGCGCCAAAAAGTAGGTACTTCCGCCATTAGTTTGGTGTGAAAGCCCCTAATGTCAAGGCTTGGTTTAACATGCAGGGGAGAGGAGGATTTAATGAAAACAAAAACATTAGATAATACAGGAAAATGAAGGAGCACCGAAAACTAAATCAAACATTGACTGAGCAAGAACAGACTAACTAAAAATGAAACTGAGGGCGATAAAAACAAAAGGCTACATGAGGAAACAAACAAGACACAGGTGAACAAAATCAGTAACAAGGGAAACCAAATCAGTAACTATGACAACCAAATTTACAGAGACAAACCAAGCAAAGAAACTGTATACAAAAAATCAAACTAGACAGGTCATAAATGTGACAGAACTCCCCCTTCCCAGTAGGCGACTCCTTCAAACTGCATCAAAGTGACTAGAGGGGTGATAATCTCTATAAGGGGGTGGGAAGGGGGTTAGGACCCCAGGGCAGAATAGTCTATGGCAGGACTGGAGAGGTGGGGAACCATGTAAGAGTTGGAGGAAGAGTGTAAAGAGGAGCCATTGGAGGAGGAGACCAGCACAGGGCCAGTGGAAGAGGAGATAACCATAGAGGGGCTGGTTGAGCAACAGTCCAACTGTCCGAGACGGAGCCAGGACAAATGGAGATCCAGGTGGAGCCAAAGGGCCGAGGACACAGGGCAACACTGCTGGTATGAAGGGCCAAGGTGAAGCCAGTGGGGGCGAGGACAAAGGAGGAGCCCAGTGGAGCCAAAGGGGTGGAAGGCTGAGGTGCAGCAGGAGACCCAGGTGACTGGCGAAAACAGGGTGACACCTGACCAAGGTGGTGCTTGCCGGATGAAGGAGCCCGGTGGAGCCTGAAAGATGACGGATCACGATGGAGCCGAGGGAGCGTGGAGCCAATGGGTTGACAAGCCGAGGTGAAGTCACGGACTTGGATTTTCTGAGAGTCTCATCTGATAGTGTCAGTGCAGTTAAGTCAATAATATTACAGAATGTTAAGTGTCCCCAACTAAGCAAGACAAAGGTGACAGTGGCAAGAAACCCAAGCTTCACCCTGGCGTGGATGAACGAACATGGTGTGAAAAATGTATTGGGATACGTCACACGGGCATTAGGTGGGAAGAGATGCAGTCTGTCCAACAGGTTGAAACATTAAGGTACAGCTGCCATTCAGCCAGTAGTACACAATAGCCAGTATAAACATCCACATACTGTGCCAGGATCAAGCTAGAATCAAGCTGGAATCTCACGGAGGCCACCCGAGAGCCACCCATTCGTCTGCTCTCCCAGACATGGAGGCCGTCCCAGAGCTGCCGACTCTCCCAGCCACTGAGGTAATTCCTGAGAATCTGAGAATTCTTCTCTGACTCCCTGGGCTGCCGGCGCCTCCCTGGTCTCCGTCCTGGAGGCTACTTAGCTTGCCCTCATCACCCTGGTCACCTGCCAGGACTCCAGGATGTGAGCTTTTGGATTAAAGACTATTGGTATTGAATTCTCCTTCGTCGTGAGCTTCCTGTTAGTAGCCATCCGTGACAAACATCGTATTCAATTCAAATATTTCACATTTCTGCCCAAACCATGGTAAATACAGACTGTGTTACAACAGTACGTTCATTATATTTGTATATAATCAGGGTGGTGGGTGGTGATTTGTTTGGGGGGGGGGGGGGTTTCATCTGATTCAAAACTTCTTTGATCATTGAGTGATTTGTGGTTTGTAACAGAGAGGTGTGTGAGAGGTTTAATAATGATGTCTGGGACCGGGAGTAAACGCAACTTCTTTGAGCATGCATTCCGTTATCCACTGGGCCGTGCTGCATAGTTCAAACTAGTGAAACAACTAAAAACTGAAAGTTGTGTAAGATGTGTTTACTTGCGCTGTAATAAAAGTTAATAAATTAAGAATATAAGGAATAGTTCACCCACAAATTCTGTCATCATTTACTCACCGTCATGCTGTTCCAAACCAGTATGAAGCCTGTATTTTGGGACAGCGAAGAATTCAGAGGTGAAATAATTATTTTTCCTGTCCAAGCGGTTCCAATCCAAACTCAAATGACTTTCTTTCTTCTACAGAACACAAATTGTGATAATTTCATGAATATCCAGCTGGATAAATTCAATACAACAGCAGCACATTGTGACTAACTTTAAAGCTTTATAAAGCACAAAATTGCACCTTTTACATTGGTACAATGAGAGAAGAAGTATAGGAAGGGAGTCCCTAGACAGCCATACTGCTGAATTTGTTGTGTTCCACAGAAGAAATTAAGTAATTTGGGTATGGACTGGAACTGCAAGAAGGGGAATGATTTCTGAAATCAAATAGACAAACTGACTTTCATTGTCACAAGAATTTTTTTGCCAATTTAATTTCAGAAATCTACTTCTTTGAATTTCTCATAGTTATGGTTCCTGCTTATATCATGTGATTTCCTTGCCCCTTGATCGTGTCTTGCGTCCTAACCTTGTGTTTAGTTCTTATTTGTTTATCGTGTTTATTGCATTCAGGTGTGTCTTATGTCATAGTCCTTTAGTATACATAGCTCTCATGTTTCATGTATAATAAAGGAATAATGACATAAGAACTTCATGACATAACTAGCTTTGTTTATTAACCTGCTGATTGTGCGTTCTGTTCAAGTCATCTTCATGTTTTGTTAAGCCATGTCAAGTTCTGGTATTCATGTTTATGTTATGTTTTAGTTCTGTTTACTTTTTAAGGTTTACTTTTGTTAAATAAAACTGCACTTGGGTTCTACACTTCAACTCGACCTACACTTCAACTCGACATCAGTGGACTTTGTTACACTGGATCTTCAGCATCCATTTTGTTCATGTTCTCTTTACATGTGCTTGGACCCCAACGATTGTCACATTCAAGTTAAATGAAAAATACAATGTTTTGTGTGACCAAAGTGATTTATTGGAAGAGTCAGCATGACAGTGTTGGGTGTTTCTATCACGTATCTTTCTAATGCAAGGTATGTATCTTTCACTCTCAGATTTGTCCCATTTCAATGTTTTGTATTGATTATCTCAGAATGGTGTAATTATGGATTTGGCATGATACATGATTACTTGAAAAATATGTATTTGATTTTATATATTGAACTTTATTCGAAAATTACAGTATTGACTTTATTGTTAAGTCTGTTTTTTACAAATCTACTATCAGACATGCATACTAATGGCGCTTTTCCACTGCATGGTACGGTACGGCATGCTTTGGCGCTTTTCCACTGCATGGTACGGTACGTCTCGGCTCGGTACGGCTCACTTGTGGCGCTTTTCCACTGCATGGTACGGTACGGTACGGCTCGCTTTAAATGGTACCACATCTGTTGAGGTTCCAAGCGTACCGTACCGATACTAAAATGTGACGTGAAAACACTGCAGATCACTGATTGGTCAGACAGACAGAATCGTCACTACCAGCGTCATTGTATTTGCGAGACATCAAACCCGCTGGATTTAAATAGCCAGTAACAGCCACCACTGTTTTAAAACTACTTGCTTGAAGAAAAAAAACTTTCAAAAAAGAAATGGCTGAATCGTGGTCCGTGGACGAGAAGTGCAGACGTTCCTCTTGTTGGTTGCCGGGGAGCGGATGATAACGATCAGTCATAATCCCACACACTTTGAAGCGGTACTAACTGCAGTGGAAAAGCAACCGAGCTAAAGCGAACCGAGCCGTGCCGCGCCGAGTTGTACCACGCAGTGGAAAAGCGAAGCGAGCCGAACCATGCCGCGCCGAACCGTACTGTGCCGTATCGAGCCGTACCATGCAGTGGAAAAGCGCCAAAAGACTCTGCATTTGATGGGGAATGGGGCAAATCAACTGGGATCTAGCTATTAGAGGAAACAACTTTGGCTCTAGTTAAGTGTATATACCAGGTGGTATTCCAGAAAGCAGGTTAAGCAACATACCTAGGTAAGTGTATGAGTAAGTGTATAGGTAAGTGTATAAGTAAATGGAAAACCTTAGCTTTCGATTCCAAATACTGAGGTAACTTTAAGGGTATGCAAAAAGCCATAGCAACATATGCTCTGACCATGATCTGTTTTGGAGTTTTGTCACCATTAACAAAAGAAAAAGAAAGTGGATGTGGTGCTCTGTTGAGAAATTCTTTAGCTGTGTCCAAAATTGAATACTGTATAGTAGGTACTACATTTGGTTTGAAACTTGCTTTACAACTGTACAAAAAAGTACATTCTATACAGGTCCTTCTCAAAAAATTTGCATATTGTGATAAAGTTCATTATTTTCCATAATGTAATGATAAAAATTAAACTTTCATATATTTTAGATTCATTGCACACCAACTGAAATATTGCAGGTCTTTTATTGTTTTAATACTAATGATTTTGGCATACAGCTCATGAAAACCCAAAATTCCTATCTCAAAAAATATCATGAAAAGGTTCTCGAAACGAGCTATTAGCCTAATCATCTGAATCAACTAATTAACTCTAAACACCTGCAAAAGATTCCTGAGGCTTTTAAAAACTCCCAGCCTTTTTCATTACTCAAAACCGCAATCATGGGTAAGACTGCCGACCTGACTGCTGTCCAGAAGGCCATCATTAACACCCTCAAGCAAGAGGGTAAGACACAGAAAGGAATTTCTGAACAAATAGGCTGTTCCCAGAGTGCTGTATCAAGGCACCTCAGTGGGAAGTCTGTGGGAAGGAAAAAGTGTGGCAAAAAACGCTGCACAATGAGAAGAGGTGACCGGATCCTGAGGAAGATTGTGGAGAAGGACCGATTCCAGACCTTGGGGGACCTGCGGAAGCAGTGGACTGAGTCTGGAGTAGAAACATCCAGAGCCACCGTGCACAGAAGTGTGCAGGAAATGGGCTACAGGTGCCGCATTCCCCAGGCCAAGCCACTTTTGAACCAGAAACAGCGGCAGAAGCGCCTGACCTAGGCTACAGATAAGCAGCACTGGAGTACCCACAGTCAGTGATGGTCTGGGGTGCCATGTCAGCTGCTGGTGTTGGTCCACTGTGTTTTATCAAGGGCAGGGTCAATGCAGCTAGCTATCAGGAGATTTTGGAGCACTTCATGCTTCCATCTGCTGAAAGCTTTATGGAGATGAAGATTTCATTTTTCAGCATGACCTGGCACCTGCTCACAGTGCCAAAACCACTGGTAAATGGTTTACTGACCATGGTATTACTGTGCTCAATTGGCCTGCCAACTCTCCTGACCTGAACCCCATAGAGAATCTGTGGGATATTGTGAAGAGAAAGTTGAGAGACGCAAGACCCAACACTCTGGATGAGCTTAAGGCCGCTATCGAAGCATCTTGGGCCTCCATAACACCTAAGCAGTGCCACAGGCTGATTGCCTCCATGCCACGCCGCAATTTCTTTCTGTGTCTTACCCTCTTGCTTGAGGGTGTCAATGATGGCCTTCTGGACAGCAGTCAGGTCGGCAGTCTTACCCATGATTGCGGTTTTGAGTAATGAAACAGGCTGGGAGTTTTTAAAAGCCTCAGGAATCTTTTGCAGGTGTTTAGAGTTAATTAGTTGATTCAGATGATTAGGTTAATAGCTCGTTTAGAGAACCTTTTCATGATATGCTAATTTTTTTGGGGTTTTCATGAGCTGTATGCCAAAATCATCAGTATTAAAACAATAAAAGACCTGAAATATTTCAGTTGGTGTGCAATGAATCTAAAATATATGAAAGTTTAATTTTTATCATTACATTATGGAAAATAATGAACTTTATCACAATATGCTAATTTTTTAAGAAGGACCTGTATAGTATTTATGTTTGTAGTATGAATGAAATTCACTGTCATGTGTCCTATCAGCGTCGGTTGCGTAGCTTCACTGCCATTCACAACTCCTCTCCCATGGCCTCATGATATAGTAAAGTGTCCAGTGGATGCGAAGTTCAGAATCTCACAGGAAATAGTAGGTCATCCAGGTACTTTTTGGCTACTTGGCTAACATACTGTTTTTTAATTGTATGGAAGTGGGCTTATTTGGGATAAAGGATTTGTATTGACTGAACTTACTCCCAGCTGCATTTTTAGAACCAATTAATGCTAAGTAGGAAAGGTTTGAAAGGTTTTGGTTCCCTTTCGTAGGGTCACTCAACACTGTGTCAAAAGCGATCCTATGGGGAGTACCTGTGTCACCAGCAACATAAAGCCCATCTGTTTCATCACTTCCCCAGATTTCTCTGAGGAAGACGCAGCAGGCATGAAGTGTAAGTATGCCAATGCTATGCAGCTATGAGTTGGAAATGAGGGTTACATGCGTAACAGAGACGTTCCCTTTCGTAGGTTCATGAGTGAATAGACATATAGTGCAACCTTCTTGCACTTCTCCTGAGCAAGCTTTTCTTGTTCAATCCTGAGCAAGCGGCCATGGAAAAATATCTCTAGTCTCTGGCAGCCAGCATTATCCATCCATCTTCCTCTCCGGTGGGTGCGGGATTCTTCTTCGTGAAGAATGATGGCTCTTTGCACCCTTGCGTTGACTATCGGGGGCTGAATGACATAACTATTAAGAACAGGTACCCCCTACCTCTTATGTCTTCACCCTTTGAGGTTTTGCAGGGGGCTAGATTCACAAAGTTGGATTTAAGCAACTCTCCCATTTGTAAGGATGGGGGACAAGTGGAAGAAAGCTTTTAATACACCTATGGGACACTTTGAATATTTGGTTTTACATTTCAGCCTGTCTAATGCTCCGGCTGTCTTCCAAACACTCGTCAATGACGTGCTGAGAGACATGATAAATAAAGTTGTCTTTATGTACCTGGATGGCGGCCTCATCTATTCTTGTTTGTTTCAGCTGCACATCCAGCTCGTGAGGCGAGTGCTGCAGTGGTTGCTGGATAATTAGATATTTGTCAAAGTGGAGAAGTGCATGTTTCATGCCCAGTCAGTTTCGTTCCTGGGGTCCATCATTTTGGTAGAGGGGATTCGCATGGACCCTGCGACAGTAAAGGCCATTTCTGATTGGCCGACACCTGACTCTTGAAAAGACCTTCAGCAGTTCCTAAGATTCGCCAATTTTTATCTGCATTTCATTGGGAACTTTAGTCAGGTGGAAACCCCTCAAACAGCATTAGCATCCATCAAATCTAAATTTATTTGGTCTTCAGCTGCTCAAGAAGCATTTTCTTAGCCCCAAGTCCAAATTTTCATCTGATTCCATTCTTATTACTCTGGACCCATCACGTCAGTTTGTGGTGGCCACAGAGTTTGGTGTCAGAGCAGTCCTGTCTCAAATATCCCCTCATGATAATAAACTTCACCCTTTTGCTTATTTTTTCTACCGTTTGTCTACTGCAGAGCAGAATTATGACATCAGCAAATGAGAGCTGCTGGTGGTCTGTCTGGATTTGGGGGAGTGGTGTCACTGACTGAAGGGAGTGGCTGTTCCATGTGGGGTGTGGACTGACCACAGGAATCTGAAATATATTTGATCTGCTAAATGCTTGAATATCAGTTGTTCTTCGGGCGCTTCAACTTTGTGCTGTCTTGCAGAACGGTTTCTAAAAATGGTAAGCCTGAAATATTGTCCCAGTGTTTTGGTGCCCTGGATGATGTGCCCCATCCTAATGCTATTTTGCCATCAGGCCATGTGGTGGGGGCCGTCGTCTGGGGCATCAAGGATCGGGACAGGCGAGCTCTAGTCTAGTTAAGGTGCCCAGGGTGATATCCAGCGGGTCTGCTTTTTGTTCCTGAGGGTGTTCTCGCCGCCATTCTTCAGTGGGGCCATGCCTCCAAATTACCATGCCATCCAGGACTGAGTAGGTCGCTGGCAGCCATCCGTCAGTGGTTTTGGTGGCCGGCCATGGCTAAGCACCAGTTTGTGGGCTCATGCTCTGTCTGTGCTCAAAACAAATAATCAAATCAGCATCACCAGTTTTCCCTTCCCGTGAGTGCGCCAGGTGGCGTTCCTATGAGAGGGGGTACTGTCAGGACTCAGGATTGATCACTCCGTCTCTTTTCTTAGTTTTTATTTTTGTTTTCTTTCTTTCACGTGGCGACTGCGCACACCTGTTCTCAGTTTATTCTTGATTTCATTGCCATTTGTTCTCTTGTCTTTTCTCAGTGTCTTGCCAGTTTGTTTGCTCACATGAGCGGCTTGGTCAGTTCAGTCAGATTGTTAATTTTTAGTTTTTTGTTCTCTGCCTAGTTGGTGTTGTGGTTCCTATCTCACCTGTTTCTTCCAACGTTGGATTGGTCTCCCTAGTTTGGCTATACCATCTTGACTCTGGATCTGAACTTTCTTGCAAGTCTGCTTCATTAATGAACAGTACATTTGAGTGTGACTACAGCACACTTTTCCGACTGATTAGTAATTCCAGTTTTATTGCCTGCCTGGCCTTTATCATCTTGCTCGTCGGACTCTAATCTTTCATTCCTGGATCTGAATAATTGTAGGCTGATTAAGAGTGAGACCATAGAGTGTTTGACCATCTACCTGAGTTGGTCTGGAGCCAGCTGAGTTTTTGTCCAGGAGTATATTTCAGCATTTGTCAGTAAAACTGTGTGCAGTCTTCTGCTCTTGGGTCTTTTCTTGAGTAGACGTGACACTTTCCTGCTCCACAGATAACCACAACATAACCAACTAAGCGGTAGAGGATGGCACCTTTAGAATGGTGCAATAAGACCATAATCAGGACAGGGGCAAAGTCCAATCAAGACGAGCCCACAGACTCATAAAACTACAAATCCCCCATTTTTTTTAAGAGACATCAAGACTGGCAAAAGAGCCACCTTAAGGGCCAGATATTCAACCAAAGCTGACTAGGGAGCCTGATAACCCTTCCATGAAGGAACTCTACCTGGACAGAAAGGCCTCAGCCTACACATAAAATTGGAGACTAACGAATGTCTCCTCAATGATTCTCCATCTATACGCACATGCTCAGCAGTAATGGCGACCACGTATTCCCTTAAGTGTCAGAGGAGCCGCCCCAGAACTCTGGAACCAAGGGATTAATTGTATAGTTGGCACCCAGCCATCCTTAGTGGGGCAGCCTATAGTAACAATCTCTTGTGCTCTAATACCCTTCAAAGAGGGGATGGGTACTGCACTCTGAAAGCTTTTTTGCACAAAGTAACAGAAGAACAACCGTTGGGAACTGTGGGGATGGGTGGGAATGAAAGCATTTTCATTTTAAAGTTCCCATTTTCATTTTGCATGAACTCAGAAACACCGTTGAGATCCTGGCGTTCACCAAAAAATGAAAATTCTGTCATCATTTACACACCCTCATGTCGTACTAAACCTGTATGATATTGTTAATTTGTGTTCTGCAGAAGAAAGACATGCTTACAAGGTTTGTAACAACATTTTGGCTGAAATTTCCCTTTAAGCTGTTGGAAGATGAACACAAAGTAGAGGCCTGTGTTTCTTTACATGACAAAATCACATAAAAAGTTTTTCTTTTTTCTTTTTTAATAAAAGCTTACAGGGCAAAATTCATTTGTCCTGGTCTTTGTAGGATTCGTCATTATCTCATGGTTCTCTGCTTACCTTGAACTCTAAGAGGTTATGCATCTGTTCCATCTCTGTGGTCAACATGCCATCATCATAATCATCATCCTCTTCTTCGATGATTTCAATCTTCTAAAAGAATGTTTTATGTTTAAGTTACTAGCAAAGATTGGGTCAGAGTTCTGGTTAACAAGTTAATATGAATATGTGCTCATACCACATGTTTAGCAGGAGTGGCAGTATCTGATTCATCATTCATATCGTCATTTTCTTTCAGATAATAATCACTGGCTCCATCTTTAAAAAGAAAAAAGGCAAATGTACAATTACTACACATTAAAATGTCTTGAAACAATACAGTTTCCTATATTTTCAATGTAATTAACAAATGCATAAAACAGCATGAAAATCTTGCCCACCATCAGACAAACAGAGTGATATAGCGTCAATGTGTTCGCCAGCCTCTCCTAGCTCCGGACAGTCGTCTTCAAGGATGTGAGGTGAATGAGGTGCAGTAGGATTTGGGAACATGACCGGCCCTCCTTTAGGCGGTGGAATTTCAATGCCCATCAAACGGTACTTCCTTCTGCGGTTACCAATCCACGTCTGTCAAATACAGGTTTAAAAATAGGCAAAGACATGACATTTACATACATATATATACATATACATATATAAAACGTTGGATTTCGATGCAACAATATATAAAATTATAGATTTCAAGAATAAAGTGAGATCAAAATTATAGGGCATATCACAGATAAACAAAGATGTAATATGAGAAAAGGGACTGGACTGTAGGTAGACTATAAATGAAAAACAGGCGACAGGAGTGTCTTGAAGATTTGGTCAAATTGTACTTTAACAAACAAGCAAACATTTTAGTAGTACTGAAATCTTTAAACTATGTGTGACACTTTGGTTATCCATAAATTCACTGGCTCATAAATTACCTTGTAATGAAATAATTCCTTTTAATGATACATTATCATTAATTAAAGTCCCCTTGAAATCAAATTAAAGTTTTGATGCTTTTGGTCTGTTTGTTAGCTATGCTCATCTATATGTTAGTGTACTTCTAAACATTGACTAATTTCACTTTCAGAAGATTTAATGATATACTTCTACTTAAACTCTCTCCTCTGCGAGCAGGGACCCAGAAAATATGACGACTTACAAAGCACTGGAGAAATGTTGTCCAATCAAATGCTTTCTAGAATGAGAACGTCCCCTCCCCCTAAATTATAAATAACACATGTAGTTTGCTACTATTACTTTGGGCTCATTCTATAATTGAGAGTATATTTCACATCAAAGAACAAAAACAATATGCTTTTTCAATAAAATTATTACATCATTACAATTTCATCATTGTAACATATCTGCTAGTTGCCAAGCTCAGTAATTAAAGGGATATTAAGGGAAAAAATGTTTTCCAAGGCAATTTCAAGCAAACTGAAACAGTGTGCACAAAATATTTGTGTGTGATTATAATGTGCTTTATGCTAAGACAGAAAAATATAATTTTTGTGAAGAAAATTGTTAGAAAAAATATCATTGTCATCAATTGACTTACGATCTAAACAGAAGGAACACACTCAACAAAAAACTAAAACAGTAATCAGACAGTAACTTAGACACAAATACAATTTGAAAGAACACCACAGAGACATCATCTCACCTGCATGTCACTTCTTGATGTTAAATTAACATTTATATTTTTCTCTTAATAATGTGATATTATATTCTTATAAAATTATGAGGTTTTATCCCTAAGGAAATGTGCAATGTAAAGTAATGAACAGTAAATTTGATAAATACCACTGACATGATGCACATTCAGATGAAGACACTTAGTCATATCAGGGGCCTAGCTAAACTTTTCTGTGAAGCTGCATCTACTCGATAGCCAAAAAAAAAAAAAAAAACTACTTAAGGAACCTTTTAGCCTATTCGATTATTGAAAGAAAATGTTTAATTATTCTTCTAGAATTATGAATAATGAAATTGTTTACGAGGGAAAAATGCAAAAACAACATTTTTGCCACTGTATTATGTTGTGTCTCTGTTTAAGTATAAAAGAAGACAAGAAAATGATTTCTGTACAGACTCCTGACCTTGATAATTTCAGTGTCCACGCTGAGTTCATTACTTGCAGCTGAGATCTTCTCTTTGCACAGAGAGCCCAGGCTGGTCATGCCGTTATCCCAGTAGCGCTTCAGTGTGTACAAGTCTCTGTCGCTAAACTGCGTCCTGTCCTGCAGCTTAATAAACACTACACCTTTTATTAAAAGCCATCATCAAAAACTGACAGTAAAATGATCTCTGCTCAATATGTGTGCTAGAGAAGAGCATCAGCATATTTGAGAGACTCACCGTTCTTTTCCGGGAGTTACTATGGAGCCAGGGAGCTGACATGTTACTCGTTACCTGAAGAAATACAAAGAAACATTTTATTGTGGTCCTTCGGGAATTAAGATAGGCCTGAGTCTGATACTTTCAGTAATGTGCTTGTCTCTGTAATTCAGACACGCAGGTGTACGTGAAGAAATAAGAATGAATACTTGTGATACTGATGCTGTATTTGTCACGGTAGGTTGAAGCAGAGGAGGAAGCAGGATCCTCGTGCAGCATTCTTTTATTAAATAAACTGTAAACTGCACAAATATAGACTCAGGAACAAGACTCGGGAACAGAACAAACAACGTTACAACATTAAGAACTGACAAAGACTGAAACTAGACACAGGGATTAAATACAGAGGCAGACAGGCTAAACGAGATAACAAGAGGGCGTGACTAATAGGAAACACCTTGGGAGACTAATAAACATAACGGGGAGCTGCTAAACATGGAAAAAGACGGGAACACAGACTACAATCATGACAGGACCCCCCACGCTTTCAGGAAACAGTCCAGGAGGGTGGTGAAGCGGAGGCGTTCTTGGGGAGGGATGGAGGGCCAGGTCCATGGAGGAGGCAACGCTTCTGGGGGCCAGGGCGGATCCGACGCTTCAGGGGGCCATGGCGGCGCTGGCTGGTCAGGCGCAGAGGCGGCCATCTTGTCCAAAGACACATGAGTACAGTCCCAGGCGTGGCGGCCATCTCGGGATGAAAGCCAGACATGGCCAAGACGAGAGCCAGGCGTGGCGGCCATCTCGGGATGAGAGCCAGACGTGGCCCAGACGAGAGCTAGACGAGATGAGAGCCAGACGTGGCCCAGACGAAAGCCAGGCGTGGCGGCCATCTTGGGACGAGAGCCAGACGTGCCCCAGACGAAAGCCAGGCGTGGCGGCCATCTCGGGACGAGAGCAAGGCAAGGCCCAGACGAGAGCTAGACGAGACGAGAGCCATCTCGGGACGAGAGCCAGACGTGGCCCAGACGAGAGCCATCTCGGGACGAGAGCCAGACGTGGCCCAGACGAGAGCCAGGCATGGCGGCCATCTCAGGACGAGAGCGAGGCGTGGCCCAGACGAGAGCTAGATGAGACGAGAGCCATCTCGGGACGAAAACCAGGCGTGGCGGCTATCTCGAGACGAGAGCCAGACGTGGCCCAGACGAGAGCCAGGCGTGGCGGCCATCTCAGGACGAGAGCCAGGCGTGGCCCAGACGAGAGCTAGACGAGGCGAGAGCCATCTCGGGACGAAAACCAGGCGTGGCGGCCATCTCAGGACGAGAGCCAGACATGGCCCAGACGAGAGCCAGGCGTGGCGGCCATCTCAGGACGAGAGCCAGACGTGGCCCAGCCGAGAGCCAGGCGTGGCGGCCATCTCAGGACGAGAGCCAGGCGTGGCCCAGACGAGAGCTAGACGAGACGAGAGCCATCTCGGGACAAGAGCCAGACATGGCCCAGACGAGAGCTAGACGAGACGAGACGAGAGCCATCTCGGGACGAGAGCCAGACGTGGCCCAGACGAGACAAGAGCCAGGCGTGGCCCAGACGAGAGCTAGACGAGACGAGAGCCATCTCGGGACGAAAGCCAGGCGTGGCGGCCATCTCGGGACGAGAGCCAGACGTGGCCCAGACGAGAGCTAGACGAGACGAGAGCCATCTCGGGACGAGAGCCAGACGTGGCCCAGACGAGACGAGAGCCATCTCGGGACGAGAGCCAGATGTGGCCCAGACGAGAGCCATCTCGGGATGAGAGCCAGACGTGGCCCAGACGAGAGCTAGACGAGACGAGAGCCATCTCGGGGTGAGAGCCAGACGTGACCCAGACGAGAGCTAGACAAGACGAGAGCCAGGCGTGGCCCAGACGAGAGCTAGACGAGACGAGAGCCATCTCGGGACGAGAGCCAGACGTGGCCCAGACGAGACGAGAGCCATCTCGGAACGAGAGCCAGGCGTGGCCCAGACGAGAGCCAGGCGTGGCGGCCATCTCTGGACGAGACTCAGGACTAATGGCCATGACGGGGCGGATCCGATGAGGCTCTGGTGTGACTGTGCTGGCGAGCGGTGTGAGTACTGGAGTTGCCAACATCAAAGTGGGCATGACATTAACTGGATCAGGCTTAGGGGATACTGTGAGCTTGCGGGGTTCCTTATCCGCAAAGCCCACGGTAAATGACGAACCGCTCAATAAAAGGGCAAAGCCAATATATTGTACTAGAGTGTAGTGAGGGGTATCGTCAGGCATGAGGAAATGAAGAAACTTATCAAGTCCATGGCCAAACATGTCCTCAGGACGAGAGCCAGGCGTGGCCCAGACGAGAGCTAGACGAGGCGAGAGCCATCTCGGGACGAAAACCAGGCGTGGCGGCCATCTCAGGACGAGAGCCAGACATGGCCCAGACGAGAGCCAGGCGTGGCGGCCATCTCAGGACGAGAGCCAGACGTGGCCCAGCCGAGAGCCAGGCGTGGCGGCCATCTCAGGACGAGAGCCAGGCGTGGCCCAGACGAGAGCTAGACGAGACGAGCCATCTCGGGACAAGAGCCAGACATGGCCCAGACGAGAGCTAGACGAGACGAGACGAGAGCCATCTCGGGACGAGAGCCAGACGTGGCCCAGACGAGACAAGAGCCAGGCGTGGCCCAGACGAGAGCTAGACGAGACGAGAGCCATCTCGGGATGAGAGCCAGACGTGGCCCAGACGAGAGCTAGACGAGACGAGAGCCATCTCGGGGTGAGAGCCAGACGTGACCCAGACGAGAGCTAGACAAGACGAGAGCCAGGCGTGGCCCAGACGAGAGCTAGACGAGACGAGAGCCATCTCGGGACGAGAGCCAGACGTGGCCCAGACGAGACGAGAGCCATCTCGGAACGAGAGCCAGGCGTGGCCCAGACGAGAGCCAGGCGTGGCGGCCATCTCTGGACGAGACTCAGGACTAATGGCCATGACGGGGCGGATCCGATGAGGCTCTGGTGTGACTGTGCTGGCGAGCGGTGTGAGTACTGGAGTTGCCAACATCAAAGTGGGCATGACATTAACTGGATCAGGCTTAGGGGATACTGTGAGCTGTGAGCTTGCGGGGTTCCTTATCCGCAAAGCCCACGGTAAATGACGAACCGCTCAATAAAAGGGCAAAGCCAATATATTGTACTAGAGTGTAGTGAGGGGTATCGTCAGGCATGAGGAAATGAAGAAACTTATCAAGTCCATGGCCAAACATGTCCTTTAAGACAGCCTCATTAAAGTCAAGTCACCTTTATTTATATAGCGCTTTTTACAATACAGATTACTTCACAGCAGCTTTACAGAGATAACAGGAAAATAATGTTGTAATAGTATTGTTAAATATAAAATTAAATGTTCCCAACTAAGCAAGCCAAAAGCCAATGGCGACAAAGGCGAAGAAAGGCGACAGTGGCAAGGAACCAAAACTCCATCAGTGACAGAATGGAGAAAAAAACCTTGGGAGAACCCAGGCTCAGTCAGGGGCCAGTTCTCCTCTGGCCAACGAACGAACCGTGTATGATTATGATTCAGGCAGCATTACAGGTCAGAAGTCAGATGGGATCAGAACTTTCACAATATTTATCCAGTTCCATCTGGTTGCATCTAATATTGCAATCCATCTGGTAAAGTCCACCCTATGGCAGAGCTCACAAAATTCCTTCACATATTCCTCCATTGGACGTTTGCTCAGGCGGAGGCGGAAGAGACAATCTGCTGGATCCATATTAGGTTCAGTTCTTCTGTCATGAAGCAAAGGAGGAAGCAGAGGAGGAAGCAGGATCCTCGTGCATCATTCTTTTATTAAATAAACTCTAAACTACACAAATATAGATTCAGGAACAAGACTTGGGAACAGAACAAATGTTACAACATTAAGAACTGACAAAGACTGAAACTAGACACAGGGCTTAAATACAGAGGCAGACAGGCTAAACGAGATAACAAGAGGGCGTGGCTAATAGGAAACACCTGGGTTGACTAATAAACATTAAACATAACGGGGAGCTGCTAAACATGGAACAAGACGGGAGCACAGACTACAATCATGACAGTATTGAGGGGATCACATAAAATATTGATAACAAATGTGTTAACTTTGAGTATTTTTTTTACTTAATTATTGTGAAAATTAATGCACAAAATAAATTTTAAAGTGGAGGGAAAAAAATAACGGTAACACTTTACAGTAAGGTTCATTAGTTAGCATTATCTATTTAACGTATTAAAGGTGCAGTGTGTGATTTTTGGCAGCATCTAGTGGCGAGGTTACGAATTACAACCATCAAAAGTTAGGGTGGTTGCCAGGAAAATATGTCATAGTCTGAGACAGCAGAGAGTAGCCAGTTCAGCAATAAGGTTTCTTTACAAGGATAAATTAGGAAATTATGTTTACTTCATTATTCAGTAAAACGATATGTTATTTTTTTTGACTTGTTCATCATTGTGTCAGTGTTTTATTTGCTGACTTTTGCTAGCTTCTTTAATAAAACATAACGGTTAATTAAGTAAGGTCTTTATACACCACTGCAAACATAGTTATGTATATTATATTGCATTTCTGTCTACAGATCCTCCTAAATATTGCACAATGCACCTTTAACTAACATGAACGAACCATGAGCAATCCTTTTTTTAACTGTATTTATTAATCTTTGTTAATGTTAGTTAATAAAAATCCAGTTGTTCATTGTTTGTTCATGTTAGTTCACAGTGCATTAATTAAAGTTAAAAAATACAACTTTTGATTTTAATAATGTATTAGTAAATGTTTAAATTTGCATTAACTATGATTAATAAATGCTGTAGAAGTGTTGTTCATACGTAGTTCATATTAACTAAAGTAGTTGACTAATGTTAACTAATGAAACCATATTTTAAAGTGTTACCAAAATTACTTTTTATGCTTTCACATTAATTTCGAGATTCTGCGCAATCCAGTGCAATTTATTTAGTTAATTTTTCTTGATCAATCAAAATGATATTTCGTGTGAATCTCATAGCAAAGTTCAAATTAATTTTCCTGTCCCTGTCCATTAATAACTCTATGGCTTTAAAACAACCGTAACAGCATACGGGTGAGGCTCGTCCAGAAAATGTGTGGGTCTCTGAAACAATCACTGTGTAATAATCAAAAATAATAATCAATGTGGCATACCTTGAGACAGGGGATTCTGGAAGATGTCTGCAGGTTTAACGGGAAGTTGCTAGGGGAGGATGATCTGATCAATAAGGAGCTGCTGGTCTGACATCCCTTTTCCCCAAAGAGAGCAGAGTTTGAGAGGTTCAGCGCACAGGCCGAATGGCTCCTCTCTGTTAGTCCCGGACTGTCAATCAAAGAAGAGGAGCCAGCGCTGGAGCCCACAGAGACTTTCCCGCAGTGCATCTGCACACCCATGTTTGCTAGCTCTTCTTCTCTGGAATACTCGTCATCAGCGTCAGCGGTTTCCATTGCAATCGAGAAGATCTCTGCCGGGTCGACCGGCCTGGTTTTTCTCACCGCCGTGTCTCGAGCGCTTCCCGGGAGAGCTCGCTGCGACAGGTCCTCTAATCCTGCCAGGGTGAAACCGTGCCGAATCTGAGCGCTACCACCCACAGGACCGCAATGAGCCAGCGCCGTTTTCTGAGGCCATGACGGATGCTGGGACGTCCTGCACTGCTTGGCCCAACTGGGAGCGATTACCGCAGAGTCTGTAGAACTTAAGGGTTTAAGTGCTGCGCTAGAGCTAGGGATGATGGGGACTTTCCGCTGTACATGCTCGCGAGCGGGCAGCTCCATTTCTGTGTGCGAGGGCAATGATTTTGTCCCTGTCCTGTTGAGAGCTGAAGCATCAAAGCAGCTGGCATAAATGCCTGTTAAAATCACATCACTGTGGCCACTGAGTGGGGAGGAAGACGACGGAGAAGAGGAGGATGAGGAGGATGAGGCCTGTGGAGGGAGGAGGTGGGTCACAGGTCCACGCTGAATGCTCCTCATGGCTGCCATCTCAGCCGTCAACACCGACCCGGCCACGAGCGCGCCGGCAGATCCACAGGGAACGTGCTGATGGGACAAAACTTGAGCAGATGCACCATTCTGGTCTGCTTTAGATGCCAGCTTCCGTCGCTTGTTTCCTACCCATGTCTAAAAAGACAAAAGTAGAGACATGCAGGTTTAAGAAAGTCAAACTATTCCAGCACAAAAATGTTGGAGGAATGTTCCTGCTGCACTTTTCCATTGAATTAAAGGGTAACACTTTACAATAAGGTTCATTAGTTAACATTGGTTAATGTATTCACTAACATGAACTAACAATGAGCAATACATTTGTTACTGTTTTAGTTAATCTTTGTTAACGTTAGTTAATAAATATACAGTTGTTCATTGTTTGTTCACAGTACATTAACTAATGTTAACAAAAACAACTTTTGATTTTAATAATGTATTAGTAAATGTTATAATTAATATTAACTAAGATTAATAAACGTTTAACTAAGGTAGTTAACTAATATTAACTAATGTACCTTATTGTAAAGTGTTACCAAGCTCCAAAATGGCAAATAAAGAACCATGAAAGTAGAAGCCCATGTCAACGAGACTTCGCATGATGGACAGAATGAAAAAGTTTCCAAATGAAACATGAAGTCGGGTGCTGCGAGCAAGTGGAATAAATCCCCCCCTTTAGATTTAATAAGAGACTGTCACATTTCTGTAAGACTAGAATTAATATGTAATCGATTTAACTGCACTGACACTATCAGATGAGAACAAAATGTGAGGCGAATAATGGCACTAATTTTGCAACATTGACACTAGCCGCGTTTCCATTACAGATTTGCGCAAAACTTTTGTGATATTTTCTAAATGTCGATAAAATACTATTGCAAAATAATGACGTTTCCATTAACCGATGTCATGTGACAGAAACGTAATTTTTTCCTCTTGCGATAAGTCATTCCAAAAATCATGGCAACAGATGTGGGTAGATTTACATATCGCAGCCACTGTATTAGCCATTATTTTTAATTGAAGGAGACGTAGGCTTGTTATCCAAGCATTAATGGCAAGAAAAGCCCGTTATACTGGGGAGAGGCCGCATGTGAGGTGTTTCTGGGTGTTTCTTCCTCATATCTGCTTCGAGATCTTGACTGTGGCATTTCTTAGTGGTTTAGAATCACCATAGTTTAGTATTTCAATAATTCTTTTGTCTTTTATGAGTTTAATGAAGAACTCTGTCTCGTCTTCAGTCCAAACATCTACATCAGATGACCTGTTAATGCGCATTGCAGTTTTGCTAAATATTCCTTTTTCAAATTGCCTGAAAAACCACCTCATGCGAACATAAAAACTTTTTGCAATATATGGGAGTTTTTGCGAAATTTACGTCTTTCCATTGGGCGTATTTTCAATTTAGAAATGTGTCCGAGTGTGGTTCGACTTGCTCTGATGTCATGCTGACGTATGTAAAAACTCTCGCGACAATGAGGCGGCCTTGACGGCTCTCGACCAACTGTGCATGATGGGAAACGACTTGCTTGATCTAAACAACTGTTATGTATTGTTCTCTTTTCAAATATTTGTTTTTAAAACTCTGATATCATTTTTATGTGTATAAATTAAGTGAGATTCCCAAATTCTCTGATAATGCGGTCTCTCTATGGGTTATGTGATTGTTGTCATATCTAAAACATCTCTATATTAAAGGTCCCGTATTGTCCAAACTGAAATTTCATGGCTTTTTTCATGATAACAGAGGTCTAGGGGCTATAAAACTACCATATAAGTTTCAAAACAGTAGATCCAAAGACAAATGCACACAGCCTGCATAGGTAGCTGTGCCTTTTCACGAGCCGTTGTAACTTCCATATAAATGTGATGTCAGAACTACTCAGTCACCAATGGTGGGTCACTCAGAAAACAACAGGCCAATCAGAAGAGAGGCTCATGAATATTAAGTAGACTGGCCAAAATCGACCTGTTCTTGGCAGAGCTCCCTAAAAAGGAGCTGTAAAAATATATTGAGATGGGTTTTGGTACTTATACCACAAATATATATTCTTAAGGACATCAAAACCTAAAATAAAACTTCAGAAAGTTGTACAATATGGGACCTTTAAAGTAAAAATGATTGATAAACACGTCTTTCGAATGTAATTAAATAACAAGTACTTTGGGTGTCTTGTTTATCATATTTATTTTCATATAAAAGCGACAACTTAAATAACATCATGTTTATTAGCAACAATATCTCGCCTAAATTACAGGGGAGGCACCTCTCAAATGAGCCTATTCTCAGAGGAGAGATTTTTTTTTTTAATTAATTTATTAAACGCTCTTTGGAATACTTGACTCTGATTAGTCAATCCTGCAGTTTGATATTTCCTAACACCGGCTTTATCAAAAGCAACACTGTGCATCAAACTGCTCATCTGGGCAACTGAAACCAGCAATACTTTCATCAAACTGTGAACTCACTCTCTCATTTCATACAAACATAACTGGATCGAGTATGAAAAATTTATTATTTTGAAAATGAAATTGGAGGACTTCAGTATGAATATTACTTTAATATTATAGGAGTGCTTGTCTTGTTGCCAGAAAAATGGTTTTGTACATTCAAAATTATTTTATGTAGCAGAAGCATTTAGATTATATTAAAAAATATATTTTCTAAAAGTGAATTCTGTCAGCATTTAGAATTATACTAGTAAATAGATGACCTTTAAGCTATTAACTGTCACGGTGTGGTCATACAAGGAGAGGAGACGAGGATCTAACTATAGCAGTTTAACTTTATTAAAAGAGACAAAACACATGAACATGATGGATAATCGGAAACCCATATAATATTCTAGCTTGCTCTGGCTACTCCGTAGCTCCGTAGTTATCTCTCTCGCATGTATATTTTAGGCAACAATAAAAACGAAATATGTTAAAAACAACTCTTAAACATTAATAGCCACACAAATGTGGTTCAGGCAACGCCTACATTGATTATCTTCACTGCATGTATATTTATGACAAAATTAAATATAAAACACAACCCTGCCTCTTTTCGTTTATATTTAAAAAATATTAAACATATTAATATGTGGTTCAGGCTACTCTGATTATCTTTATTGTAATAAAATAAAATGAAATATGACATAAAACACAACCCTGCCTCTTTTTGTTAAATATCAGTTTTAATGATCAATAATAGCCATTATAAAAGTATAAGTAAATGGTATAAGAAGCTATGCAATAAAGACAAGCAAACAATCCAACGCTCTACAATGGTAAAGTTAAATATTTGCCAGGGAACAAATTAAAGATTCATGAGACCAATTGAAAAATCCATGATGGTTGACCATTAAATAACAACATAAATGGTCTGAAATGAAATGTTCAATAAAAAATAAATCAAACATGCTTACTCTAACCACGCTGAAGTCAAGTTTGGTCTCTTGAGCACACTGTAGGATGAGCTGGAAGCAGCTCTTGCTTTGATTGGTCATGCCGTTCTCATAGTAGCGTTCCAGGATCCGCTGTTGCTCGGCCGTAAATACCGACCGCAAGTTCATCTGTAAGATGAAAGGAAGTTATAATTATAAAAATGACAACACTGCTCCACAGTACGGGGAATAAGACAACAGTATCAAGAACACCCTATGCAATAAGAAAAGCCACATTACATATACAGTCACAAATATAGTGTCACAAAGCACATCTCATTATTTTAAATAAATGTTCTGGATTGAATGTAGGTGAAAGCATTAAAATCACGTCGAATATTTTGTGGTTATACTTTTGAAAGAGTGTCTGGGTTTCCATCCAACTATTTTTATGTATTTTTGAATGTTTCACCCACATCTGTGTATGGGGAAATCATTATGTGAGCTATTTCACTCATTCTCCACAATCTACGGGCGGTATTTCATTACACTATTTATAACTGCTTCAGTATGGCAACTAACCAAAGCAAGGAGGTCATGTCACACAATTGAGACATATTCATAACATTACTTGATGGAAACAAGTGAAGTTTTGCATTCTCTTTATTCAATTATTCATTTAAAAAATGTGAAACACAGATGAGTCAAAATGATATTCGCTGGTAACACATCAGATGCTGTTGATAGAGCTTAATATGTTGAACCCTGAACGGTCCTTTAGGTGTGTCGTTGTACAACTTATGGTTAAACAGTTCAACTTTATGTCCCTCTTTTATTATAATTTTTTTTTAAAAAATCTCTCAATATACGAGTAATAAACCCATTGCATTGGTTAGGTCTATTGTATTGTATTGTATTGTATTGTATTGAATTGCACTCCACAGCACAATGCTGTATGCGGTGCGATGTGAATCCCTTTAGAGCACATCTCTAATGAATATGCACTTGTATAGACACTCACAGTGTGAATGCTCCTCTTTTCCAGCCATTTTTCCATCCCTCTGATGGATGTTCAGTGAGACCCCAGGAATCAGGTTGAGCTACTATGAATCTCAACATACAGCAGAGACACACTGTCGTGTGCACATCTATTCACACCAGCATTCAGTCATCGCAACACTTTTAACTGCTCTTACGAGGTGTCTCGGCTGAGGAAGATGTTATAAACACACACGCTCCTGCACTCTCCAGGTCTGGACCCTTCAGATCTGAAAAAGACCATATGGAAAGGTTGTTCTTCAAAACAGTCGTTATTGCTATTATTATATTCAATTGTTTAGTTTTGAGCCCATTCACAGGCATGCCTGACCTCTGATTCAAAACGACACTGAGAAAAAACCCACTAACATTTAAATTATCATTAGATACAATGCACATATTGTGTACATTTTACTTATATTTAAAAAAGGTTACACTTTATTTTAAGATGTCATTGTTACAGTGTAATTATATAATTAATTACTGAATAATATTAATTAACAACATGTACTTAGGTTTTGATTGAGGGTCAGTTGCATGTAATTGTGCATAATGTACTGTTATTACTATGGTAAGTATATGTAATATGTAACAAGGACACTCATTTTATTGTTACAGTGTAATATAGATTTAAGTACTTATTAATTATTAAATATTAATTAACAATATGTACTTACTAAGAGGTTAGGCTAGGATTAGGTTTTGGTTGAGGGTTAGTTGCATGCAATTATACATAATTTACTGTTATTACAATGGTAATTACATGTAACGTATGTAACAAGGACACTGTAAAATAAAGTGTTACCTTAAAAAATACATGCATTATTGAAATGCTTTAATTAATTTCTTACATCACTGATTAGCCCTTAAACCTTCCCATACCTCCAAACCTGTCCTAACCTTACCTGTATCCCACCTCAATAGCAGCAAGTGTTTTGCAATACAACATCAACACAATATGTACACTGTACCTTAGATTTTTTTAATTTTTTTATTTAGGACACATAAACTGGGACCACATAAAGAAAGTTCTTCTCAACTTATTTAATAAAAAGCATAACATCACTGATTCATGGTTAGTATAGAGCCAAATCAGTTACTATACATGTTCCGATAATAAAACTATGTTAGTCCTATTATTCAAATAAATACAATGACAGAAAGATTGGGTTGCACTTTATTTTAAGGTTTATTTGTTACTCTGTAATTATATATTTAATACTGAGTGATCCATGTATAATAAGTAACTACATGCACATGTAATAACACATAATTTGTAGTTATTACTATAGTAACTACATATAACATATCAATGTAACAATGACAGCGTAAAATTAAGTGTTACCAAAGATTGTTAGACTGTGAAAGTGACGTGCCTTTTATCACAACGTGAATGTAGTGAAATCTAAATTTAGTCCAAGATAATAGATTACCGTTCCCTTTAATAAAATTATACAAGTTAAAACTGTGTTAATAAAAATGCTGTGCCTCAGCGTAATCGCGTAACCATGAGCGTTGTTTGTTGTGATGAGTGGCGGTGCTGATGCGGTTTAGCTGCAGTGCTAAAGTCTCCATCCCGCGCCATTACAAACACACTCAATAACATCTAACGTTAGCGTGTCACTGCTGCTCGGACAGCTTATGGTAAACAAACAGTTTATCTGATTTATCATGTGAAAGTCTGAAATGCTCAGAAAACGTATGTTAATCGCCGACGTTTCATTTGTGCGTTTTAAATATCACGTAACGTTAATACATTTGCGCTCGTGCATGAAATCATAATAATCTCAAACAGAGCTAAAATGGGCATACGACCACCCTCATCTCGGAGTTAAAACGCTGAGGGGTTGGGGTAACAAATTAAATGAAATGCGTAACTAAACTGGAGTAAAGTGGTAAAAAAAAAGGGAAAAAAAGATAAGAGAGAAATTCTGCGCGCTAGTGCGCGAGAGAGGCCCAGGAGGCCACGCGCGAGCCAAATCCACCACGCGAAACTTTTATTAGTATTACTATTATTATTTTGCATTGCTCAAAAAGCGATGCTGGCATAAATGTATGACACGGGCTATTTGGAATGAGACCCGTGCTGTCACCACAACCTCACAATATTCCTTGGCGCGTTAAAAGAGATACCTTTTGTTGAGAAATCAACGGGCCCCCTCGAATTCAGCAGATTTCCTTACGAATCCCCTGGCTAGACAATGAAATCAAAACGTCCGATCATCAATTCTAATCATGATCGTGACGTCGGAGATGACACAAGCCAATGGAGATGCAGAATCATCGTTGTGACACAAACAAACCCCGCCCACCACTGTTAGGTGAGGGTGGAGGTTTCGAAAGAAAGACCACTGATGCTACTGATGATTACAAGTTTTTTTTTTTTTTTTTTTCTGATGATTACAAGTTACAAGCCAGGAGAAAATACATATTATTATACCAGGCTACAGATTTGAAAAAAATACTATAACATGTTTTTTTATATTTTAACATAGTTAGGCTAATAAAACAATGTGTAAGACATTTTAAGAGAGAGTTTAGGCATAGCAAGGCAATTTTATTTATACAGCACATTTCATACACAATGGTAATTCTAGTAAATAAGTACTTTACATAAAAATTAATTAAATTAACCATAAAATAATCACAGCAGATGCAATATCATGCATTCTAAATAAAAATAACAATAAAAGCAGAGAATACAAATGATTAAAATGATTACTGAATTCGGGACGTCCCAATCTGAACGGAAGAATAGTTTCGGTTTGTGATTTTACACTAGTAGCATCACACCAGCTTTCCTAGTGTCTCTTCACCCCAAATGGAGTGTGAAAACTTATACACCTGCTTTACACAAGTGTATATTAACAGCATCACGATGTCACGATACAATTAACAAAAAGTGGAGAAAAGGACTCAAGTGCAGTAAAAGGATATTTATTAACAAATGAAAACAAAAACACAAAGCAAAAACCCACAAGGGGGAAAACATAATCAATGAAACATAAAACAGAACTGAACTAAAATGACAAACACTGACCAAGAACACGAAGACCATCACAAGGAACAGGGGTAACATAAGACAAAGATCCGACCAAGACAGCAAACAAGAAGAGACTTAAATAGGGAACAAATCAAGAGGGAACAGGTGGAAGAACTCAAACACTAATCAGGTAACGAGGGGGAGGGATCAACAATGACAAGAGCACATGGCCCAACATAACAAAGACACCCATGTGCAATACGAGACAGGACAGACACGTGACATTACCCCCTCCCTACGGAGCGGCTACCAGACGCTCCATCAGGCGGGACGGGAGGGACAGACCAGGGCGGGACGGGAGGGACAGACCAGGGCGGGACGGGAGGGAGTCCAAGGCGGAACACAAAGTCCATCGGGCGGTCAGGACGAAACACAAAGTCCATCAGGCGCCCAGGGCGGTGAAGACCCCTCGGGCGGCCAGGGCGGTGAAGACCCCTCGGGCGGCCAGGGCGGTGAAGACCCCTCGGGCGGCGAAGACCCCTCGGGCGGCCAGGGCGGAGCAGACCCCTCGGGCGGCCAGGGCGGAGCAGACCCCTCGGGCGGCCAGGGCGGAACAGACCCCTCGGGCGGCCGTGGCGGTGAGAACCCTTCGGGCGGCCGTGGCGGTGAGATCCCTTCGGGCGGCCGTGGCGGTGAGAACCCTTCGGGCGGCCATGGTGGTGACTCCGGCTCAGGAACCACGGACACCGGCTCAGGAACAGCGGACACCGGCTCAGGAACAGCGGACACCGGCTCAGGAACAGCGGACACCGGCTCAGGAAGAGCCACAAGAACTGAAACAGTTACAAGAACAGACACAAACACAGACACAAACACTGGTTCCGGAACAGACATGGGTTCCAACTCTGAAACAGGCACTGGCTCTGCCTCCGGCTCAGGGACAGGCACTGGCTCTGCCTCCGGCTCAGGGACAGGCACTGGCTCTGCCTCCGGCTCTGGGACAGGCACTGGCTCTGCCTCCGGCTCTGGGACAGGCACTGGCTCTGCCTCCGGCTCTGGGACAGGCACTGGCTCTGCCTCCGGCTCTGGGACAGGCACTGGCTCTGCCTCCGGCTCTGGGACAGGCACTGGCTCTGCCTCCGGCTCTGGGACAGGCACTGGCTCTGCCTCCGGCTCTGGGACAGGCACTGGCTCTGCCTCCGGCTCTGGGACAGGCACTGGCTCTGTCCCGGCTCTGGGACAGGCACTGGCTCTGCCTCCGGCTCTGGGACAGGCACTGGCTCTGGCTTCGCCTCTGGGACAGGCACTGGCTCTGCCTCTGGGACAGGCACTGGCTCTGCCTCTGGGACAGGCACTGGCTCTGCCTCTGGGACAGGCACTGGCTCTGCCTCTGGGACCGGAACAGCAGAGACTGGCATCTCCAAGATCCGAGCCAGACGCTCCAGATAGTCCATCGTCACAACCTTGGCAGCCACGCCAAAGGGGATCTCTGGCTCTGTCCCAGACTGAACATACGGAACGTGATCAGTCTCTCGCTGGGCAGACGGGACGTGAACCGTCTCTCGCTGAGCAGACGGGACGTGAACAGTCTCTCGCTGGGCAGACGGAACGTGAACAGTCTCTCGCTGGGCAGACGGGACGTGAACAGTCTCTCGCTGGGCAGACGGGACGTGAACAGTCTCTCGCTGGGCAGACGGGACGTGAACAGTCTCTCGCTGGGCAGACGGGACGTGAACCGTCTCTCGCTGGGCAGACGGGACGTGAACCGTCTCTCGCTGGGCAGACGGGACGTGAACAGTCTCTCGCTGGGCAGACAGGACGTGAACAGTCTCTCGCTGGGCAGACGGGACGTGAACAGTCTCTCGCTGGACAGACGGAACGTGATCAGACTCTCGCTGGGCAGACGGGACGTTAACAGACTCTCGCTGGGCAGACGGGACGTGATCAGTCTCTCGCTGGGCAGACGGGACGTGAACAGCCTCTTGCTGGGCAGACGGGACGTGAACAGTCTCTCGCTGGGCAGACGGGACGTGAACAGTCTCTCGCTGGGCAGACGGGACGTGAACAGTCTCTCGCTGGGCAGACGGGACGTGAACAGTCTCTCGCTGGGCAGACGGGCATTTCCTCCTCCTTCTCCGTCCGTGACGGCGAGAAGTAGGTCCTGAGCTGTCCCTACAGATGGACGAAAATTGGGTTGACCCAAATGTGGCGATGGTGTAGTCCGGGCAATCCAAGTAATCGTCGTCCATATAATTATCATCCAGATTCACCCAGTCAAACTCCTCGTCCTCCATGCTGCTGAGTCCACAAGTGGTCGGATCTTTCTGTCACGATACAATTTACAAAAAGTGGAGAAGAGGACTCAAGTGCAGTAAAAGGATATTTATTAACAAATGAAAACAAAAACACAAAGCAAAAAACCACAAGGGGGAAAACATAATCAATGAAACATAAAACAGAACTGAACGAAAATGACAAACACTGACCAAGAACACGAAGACCATCACAAGGAACAGGGGTAACATAAGACAAAGATCCGACCAAGACAGCAAACAAGAAGAGACTTAAATAGGGAACAAATCAAGAGGGAACAGGTGGAAGAACTCAAACACTAATCAGGTAACGAGGGGGAGGGATCAACAATGACAAGAGCACATGGCCCAACATAACAAAGACACCCATGTGCAATACGAGACAGGACAGACACGTGACACACGACTCAGAGTCCTGGTGTCTCTTTACTCACGTCTGAGTGCGCAGCCAAAATGATCACTCTCCAAGTCTCTAAAGCTCAAAGTAAAAAAAAAGTCTTCAATGTAACATTTCCTCTATTTCAAACGTTAAAAGTCCTTATATGACATTCTTATGGCATGTGTACTATTTAAACCCATGACGTGTCTATGTCTGTTTATATGTAAATGATCAACATTTAATTAAATAAACACTTCAGTTGATTACTCAGCCAAACAAACGAAAGAACTACTAATCTAAATATGGATTAATATTATATCTTTCTGACTGAGCATCTTTCAAGACTCTCGCTTTCACTCAGGTTTGCAGGTTCTTTGTCACAGACTGCTGTACTGATTCGGTTTTCCTTGTTACTGATAACCAAGTTAGCAAAGTGACATTGATACAATGAGTTTTGATCCAAACCATCATTTTGGTTATATTTGACATTTCCATGTTTTTGAATGTTAGATCAGCATTGAAATTTTGATGAAAGCTGACAGCACACATGGCTGGAGACAGTGACATTGAACTAACATTAGTGATTTGATGAGCACAAGATCATTCATGCACGTATCTCTGCAGAACACTAGTGGGAGTTTCTCAATCAGTGGGGTGTTTTCAAACCACAATGGGCATTTTCAAACCACAATGGGCATTTTCAACCGATTTTTGACCTGATTTGCTCTAATCCACTGGGGGCTTGGTTTAGGGGTAGGCCTTCATTATTTTAGCAAGTCTGTTGAAAAATGGTTGAAAAACATCCATTGTAGATTAAGGGTACGTTTACATGACAACAATATGCTTAAAACTGAGAAGTTTTCCTTTGAGTTTTCCTCGTACAGACGACACCATTGTCAAAATGATCCCCATTCACACGGATCTGCGAAAACAACTAAAAACGCTGTATTCTGTTGCCAGGCCATTAGATGGCGATGAAAGACTATAGACTGAACACATAATACGCATGTGCATGCATCATCGTTTATTGAGAAATTCCCATTTTTGTTGTTTACATGGAGACCGTTTACAAAAACTTGCACTTTAGAAACCCGTTTTCAAAATGTGCTTTTTCAGGCACCAAAAATGCTGTTGTAGTGTAAATGAATGGCCAAAACGCATACAAAGTTTTACATTTTTAGTTGAAAACAGTGTCGTGTAAACAGCCCCTTTGGCCACTGATTGGTAAATGCCCATTTTAGTTATGCATGTGCAATTCTCAGTAGTCTAATTGATGCTTCCTCAGAGTGAAAACACAGGTGCATCCTATAGACCCTTTTACTGTTTGTACACAATGATGACGTGGCAACGTATGCGCGCGCATATTGGCAACGGAAGTATGGCGAGAATCAGCAGCGTGTCAGCAGACGCGAGCATTTTTTATGATGTGCTCACTCCAATCAACACGTTTAATCGCCTGCAGCCACAGGCGCGCCGGTTCTTCTGAAACGGCCGTGATCCTGTCGGAATCCTATAAAACTTAAGCCCCTCGGTGGAATATTGATTAGTGCAACCGTAAACGTAACAACCAAACATTTTGATGCTGGGAAACCGTTTTGATAAGCTTTCGGAGTTGCTAACATGTTAGAGCCAGTGGGAAACAACACAACTTCCGTTGCCAAAATGCACGCGCAACTATTTGATCACGTGGGCTGTAAAAGGGTCTATATACATTCATTTCCCAGCATCCCTCCTGGTCCCCACCTGCACATCATTCACAATCACTAACACCTGCACCTCATCAAGAATGTTATACCAGAGCCCGTCTACAGAGAGCCTGGCCACTCCCTATTAAGTCCTATTGTACAAAATTTTGGTTATAGTTCCACCAGAGTTCCACTGGGGGCTATCGCCCATGAATGCAAAATGAATGGGAGTCTATGGAGCTAGACGGCTAAATTTGTCTCTTTCACCCGATTTCCGTTGAAAAATCTCAGATTTGATTGTAGGTTTTGCAAGTTCAACATGGGTTATAGGTCGAAAGTTGAATGAACAAGTACTTATGTCCTTTCGATTTCTGACAGGTTGAGTTGTTGTTGCCCATAACACGCTAGCATTCTGCTAATGAACGCTGATTGGTCAGTGAAGGACTGATTACGACCAGAGATACCGCTTGATGGCATCGTGGCATCCGAAGCGGGACCAGAATGTGTGTGTGTATTTTCGGCGTGGTCTTTTAAAACAACAAAACAAAATGTTGTCGATGCCTCGAGAGAAAAGAAAGTGCAGAGCGCGAAAGCATCAAAGTGACTGAAGGATTGCTGTAAAGCAGTATCTCTGGTCGTACGATGTGTATGACGTTATTGACATTTTAAAAGACTTTTTGAAGCGAATAAGTGATTAAAAAATCTAACACCCAGCAATATGTAATTTCTTTGCATCTCCTTTCGAATACAACATTCAAATTACTAGACAAAAAATTATATCCTGAGAAAAGTGGATTTTGAGGGGTAGAGCTTCATTGACCTCCATTCATTCTGCACTCGTCCTGTGAGCGCCCTCATATGGAGCCAGAGTGGAACTGCAACCAGTTCAGAAGCCGGAACTTTACTGAGAGTGAAAGTTCTCCCCTTATTAGACATTCTCTGGTCATTCTTTATTCATAGCCGCCCACGTATTGCATCTGTTAATTAATGCTTGCAAGAGCACCTTGTCTTCTTTCCTTTAGTAAAGGGAGATGAGGATAGACAATAAAAAAAAAAAATGAGAAGCACCCTCCTGATAATACTGACATTGACTCCTCCTGAGTCCCCTCCCTCCCTCCGCAGTTGGCCTATCTACGGTGCGAGGACGTGCCTACCGGGAGGGGGGAACAGGCTGCCTTGCTATCTGGATATGTTCACCTGTGTCTTGTTTGGTTCCTCATTTAGCCTTATGTATATATAGCCCTCAGTTTCAGTTGTGTTTTGTCAGTTCTTATTGTATTATTGTGTGGGTTTCTGTTTCGCCAGAATTTTTCTTGTGCTCCTGAGTGTTTTGTCTCTTTTATTAAAGCGAAACTGCTACAATTAGATCCTCATCTCTTCTCCTCACACTGAAGAAGAAGAAGAGAGAAGAAGAACAGACTGTCTGTAGTACAAATCCTCCTCCTCACCCATGGGTACCATTCCCTTGAGGATCACATCGGTGAGTATTCTTCAGCTACGGTTCCCCCTTCACAGTGGGTGAAGAGGCAGAAGATCTCAATCCCCCAGAGCTTCTGGATCCCTTCAAATACACCCAAGGGCTACTGGAGAAGAGGAGGACTGGACAAATCCAGACAGCTAAGTGTATAAACCAGATGTCCATTTAGAGGTTGTTTACACAACACCATTTTCAAACAAAAACAGAAGACTTTTTATGCGTTTCGGCCGTTCATTTACACGACAACAGCATTTTGATAGCTTGAAAACAAGCACGTTGTTGAAAACGACACCCTTATCTCCCTGTAAACTACAAAAACGAGATTCTGTGAAAATGGCGACGTCATACAAATGCGTAGGCTTTTATGTGTTTAGTCTATAGGCTTTTTTACGGACATCATCACAAGTGGTTATAAGAACTACGCAACTCAACACAATATAACATTTTGTCATCATGAAAAATGAAAGGTACTCTAATTACTCTAAAAAGAGCACAGGAAAGCTACAATTGCTCTCATTCACACGATATAAGCAGCCCCTTGCCTCAGAGCAGCGGTCAGCCGTGTACAGTGTACAGAGAAGTCTGTAGCATCTGGACCAATCAGACTCATTTATTCATCTATCTATAAATTACAGGAACGTCTGTCTGTCTGTGTGTGTGTGTGTCTGTCTGTCTGTTATTCGCATATCTCTCGAACCGTTAGTCCTATTAATTTCAAACTTGCCAGGTGTCTTGCTACGGGCACGAGTAAGTGCAGTGCCGAGTTTGACGTTGTTTGGATTAGAAATGCAAAAGATATCGTCAAATATATCGGTAAAAGAAGCACATATTGAAGTTGTGGTTTAAAAATAAACATTCTGACATTAGAGAGGGTTGTGGTTTAAAAATTGTGGTTTAAAAATAAACATTCTGTCAGCTAAACATTAAGTCAGCTACACTGTTTACCTTAGAATATACGCTGATTTCACGCAGCTGTAATTTTGAAATCGAAAGCGAGGCTCCGGTGGGAAGAAAACCGGAAGTGTCGAATTTAATCACAGGAGATCGCGAATGCGATGGTGTATTGTTGTGTTTAATGTAAAAATTAGTTATTCTAAAAATGTACATACATTTCTTTCATACTTTAGACTATATTCATTTAGTCTAATAGACTATATTCTATAGTCTATAGACTATATTCATAATATAGAAAATCATTTATAATTTTTTTTTTTTTAGAAAGTAAAAAAAGAAGCAGGAACCAACTATATACATTAGTGATGGGTCGTTCTCGAATGCCGGCTCTTGTAGGTGAACGACGGGAGCCGGCTCGCTTATCTGAAGAGCGGACTCTATTTTTTAAAATATAGCCTATACAAATTAAATCATTATGTAATAATGAAATAATGAATGAATTTCATAGGCCACGCCCACACCAGGGGGGAAACAATCCAACCATCTCAATTGACTTTGCATTGCGAGAGGCAGTCTCCTTGTCATTTATGACTTATAACAAAATACAGAAAAATGCCTAAAAGCTGCTGTGTGACTGCAAATAAGCTAAATAACCCAGAAATACATTTTTATAAGCTTCCGAACCATAAAAGCAACCTTTAAGGAGACAAAAGTGGATACAGGCAATAAGGCGTGAAGCATCAGCAGGAAGAATGGGTAAATTGTAGGATCCTGACACTCAGTATGTCTCTCAGGTTCACATAGGGTGGTGAAATAAGCAATCGACATGGTTAAAATTATAAATGTTTTTTTTTTTTTTACAGTATCACGTCGCATTCCAGTGGGTGTAACAGGTACGTACATTTATTCCTCCTAGTTCTGAGTAGTTCGAGAACTAGTTGCGCTCTGTCTCGCAATTGATCCACTTTTATGTCCTGAAACCTCTCGCAATGCAAAGTCGATGGAGACGGTTGGATTGTTTTCCCCCCGGTGTGGGCGTGGCCTAAATGTGCTCTGTCTTCTATTATATAGTATTCTTTTTTCATAACAAATCAATGGATTTTTAAAGAAATTGTGACACATTGTGAGTATGATTTCATTTAATAATTTAATTAGAATTGTTTTCACACCTATCATAGTCAAAACATTATTTTTTTTAAAGAGCCGTTTGTGAGCCAAAAGAGCCAGCTTTTTTCAGTGAGCTGAGTCAAACGAGCCGGCTCACGAAAAAGAGCCGGAATGCCCATTACTAATATACATATCCTATATTGGATATTAACATCCAATAGTGTAAATCGCGGCAGCAGCTTCAGGTTGGAAGTCCAAGGCATTGTTGTTTATCTTTACTTCCGGGGTTCTTCCCACCGGAGCCTCGCTTTCCATTTCAAAATGGCGGCTGTGTGAAATCAGCTTATTGTAGTTATTCAGAAGTAGTTAGTTGTCAGTTAGTTATATATGTAGTTCAATTTTCCATATTTATTGTATGTCATTATGTCAGTATCAGTATTTGCTTTCAACCATGCACAATTTAAATGTCACTAAACTTTTGCTGTGCAGTTGAAACAATAAGCACTCAAACACACCAAACCAACAATTACTAAACACACACAAACTGATTTTGCACATACATACTGTCAAATCGATTAATCGCGATTAAAAAATATACAGTGTACACACGTATAATATACAGTATATATAAATATAATATAGCCTATACACAGACACGCATAGGCTACATCTATCTATAAATTACAGAAACGTCTGTCTGTGTGTGTGTCTGTTATTCGCATATCTCTGTAAAAGAAGCACACATTGAAGATGTTTAGATGATGTTTAGAAGGTTGTGATTTAAAAATAAACATTCTGACATTAGAGGGTTGGGGTTTAAAAATATCTGAATATTATTTCAAAATGAGAAGGAAGGCTTGCTGCGCTACAGTGATTCCCAAACAATCCGGTGCAACCAGGGCAGGACAAGACAAGGCAGAAAAGGAAAATCGCCGGTGCAACACATAAATCTTCTTAGTAATCCATTTATTTGAGGTACAAACCAGTGACTGATGTGTTGCACCGGCAATTTTCCTTTTCTATCTGAATTTATATTTTATTCACGGCCATCATTTGTAGTAGCCTATTCACAAACTGTTTGCTCAAGCGTAGCTTTTTCTCGGAGTTCACTGTGTCGCTGCTCCCTGAATCGTCACGCTTATTCATTTGTGGATGTTAACTCAATCTGTAAGTCAGCTACACTGTTTACTTCTGAATATTATATTTTATTCTGGTGCGCTTAACGTTATCGTTTTCTCAGAGTTTAGGCTCCTGTGTAATAGTAGCCTAGGCTATTCAGCAACTCAAACATTCCAAACCAACAATTACTAAAAACACACAAAAACAGGTTTTGCACGGGCATATCTGTTATTCGCATATCTCTCGAACCGTTAGTCCGATGGATTTCAAACTTGACGGGTGTCTTGCTATGGGCACGAGTAAGTGCAGTGCCGAGTTTGACGTTGTTTGGATTAGAAATGCAAAAGATATCGTTAAATATATCGGTAAAAGAAGCACACATTGGCTTTTGCGACTCTAGCTGGCTCACACTGCACACTGAGTGGCCCCTCCCCAAAATAAACATTCTGACATTAGAGGGTATTAAATATTATATTTTATTCACGGCCATCATTTGTAGTAGCCTATTCACAAACTGTTTGCTCAAGCGTAGCGTTTTCTCAGAGTTCACTGTGTAGCTGCTCCAGCCAAGGTCTGAACCTCCCCTGAATCGTCGCGCTTATTCATTTGTGGATGTTAACTGAATCTTTAAGTCAGCTACACTGTTTAATTCTGAATATTATATTTTATTCTGGTGCGCTTAACGTTATCGTTTTCTCAGAGTTTAGGCCAGCAACTCAAACATACCAAACCAACAATTACTAAAAACACACAAGAACACAGGCATTTTGCACGGGCATTGCACTAGTTATAGTTAATGAATAATCCAGCAAACACCCTCGCCCAATGGGCAAACTATGTGTTAGAGTTCTGTGGACGACCTCCGAAGAGCAAGTAAGACCCAGGTACGAAAACCATTTATGGCCAGAAAGAATGTAAATGAGTTAACTCTCACTCCATTTCCCTATTGAAACACACATAATGCCCATAAAAAGGACACTTTCATTCATAGAACACCTTGTATGAAGGAACAAGTATATTTCCAGAACACTGTGTGTATGATTATAACTGTCTTATTCTTATTTAGTGTCTTTTGTACTGTATACTGTTTTATGCATGCTTTATGACAAAACCACTAGATAATGTAAACTTCATGCTTCCTATCAAATTATCACCTCCTTGTAGCATGCATTGTATGCCTTTTATATTAATCAGAGCATAAAGGGACACAAACTGCCAGCTTACTCCTATCATGCAAATGAGTCAGCTTCAAAACAAATGAATTTTTCCCGCTGTATAATTGCACCTTTCTCATTGGTCACATCAAGCCATGTGCAATTTACTCGACCATAACAGAGTCAAACTAACACCGCAAGTTTGTCATAATTTCTTCATTCAACACGAAAGAAATCGATTGCAACTTCAGCATACCATCGGACTGAACCATCAAGGCTTTCTCCTGAGACTGCATATTAGGACGCTCGTTCCACGGCTAAGGCAATGCAAGTAGTGTACGAAAACTACCCTAAACAGCGATTTAGTATAAGTTGTGAACCCCTTTGTTAACAAAGGTGCTTTGAAGTAAGAAACGACTTGGTTACTAATGTAACCTCAGTTTCCTGAGATAAGGGAACGAGTATTGCGTAGCTATACGCTATGGGGAAACTTAAGTCTTTTATAAAATAATCCAGTGCTACTGCCCAGCCATAACAGTGCAGAGAGCTAATCGCACGCTATTGGCTGGTCAGTGGGAACTGCACGAACCTATGGCAGAGCGGCGTAACTGCGTGAACCATCGGTGCACCTCCCGCTGATCTGAGCGCAGAGCCCGCCAGAAGGGGCGGGGCATCTGCCTATAAAAGATTTTTATTTCGCCATAGGATTCAGGTTTACATCGACTGAAGTGACGAACACTGAATCTCAGGGAATCGAGGTTATGTTAGTAACCGAGTCCCTTTCGAACGGTCAGTCGTATTGCGTAGCTATACGCTATGGGGAACCAATCCAATCACGCCGTACTGTTTAAGCAGAACGACATGCTCTATGCCCCGAGTCTGGGATGCTTGATAAACGGTCCCAAGGCAGAGGGCTAATGTGGCAGCAATGCCTTAAGGTGGTCCAAGGGTTGGAACCCTAAAGGTAGTGGGCCGAGCTCATATAGAGGCCAGCTCTATGCGGAAAGGATGCGTGCCTGCACTGCCCTACAAAGGCTAAGAGCAGTATCTTCAATTTTGCAAAAAAAAAATGTTTTTGCACAAATAAAAAGTGCAGAATCTGCTCTACAATCTGTTAAAATTTCATATGGCTACCTAATAAATATCTTATATAAATTTTCATTTTTAGTTGCAGTATTGTATAGAAAAGTAGAGTGAAACCAAGGCAGAATGCGTTGAAAACGGGTGTTTACATAATATGCCACATAATTTTAATAGTTTGGTTATAATTAACATATACTGTACTTTTGACAACTATAAGCAGCTGCTGCAGCTGTGTGCAAAGGTTTTAGTGATTTAGGATTTATGATATAAGCAAGTGATTATGATCACTTGCTACACTTACTGCTATATGTTATTGTATGGCCATGTAAGTATACGCAGTAATGCAAAGGCAAAGCGCAGTATAGCCTATAAAACTACCAAATTTTGCCTGACTGTCAAAAAACGAAATGTTTAATATTCACCTCCCTTTGATCTATCTAATTGTACCCTTTGTTGTTAAATTTAATTGGATGCTTATATTTGGTGTAAGAAAAACACAAAAAGCTGTTTTTCTCAGTTTGGCGTTTTTGCTGATATATACTGCTCTTAGCCTTTGTAGGGCAGTGCAGTTCAGGGGACTTCCAAGTTATAGAATCTGGCGAAGGTGGACAACAAGGATCAGCCGGCCGCTGCACATATATCGCCAATAGATACTCCACTGGACCATGCCCAGGAGGAGGTCATGCCTCTGGTGGAATGTGCTCTGACGCCTATGGGACATTGTAGGCACATAGAAGCGCAGGCAAGAGTGATAGCGTCCACCAGCCAATGGGAAAACCTTTGCTTCGTGACCAGAAGCCCTTTGGTGCGGCCACCGAAGTTTACAAAGAGCTGTTCCGACTGTCTGAACTGGGCGGACCGCTCTATATATGTTCTCTATATATGATGGAGGTACCCTACTCCAACTTACCGGGACGTTAGTCCCGATGTTGCAAGGTTGGTTTTACGCCTAGGAACATTGGGGGGAGCGGGGAAAGTCACCATTCTCACCAGAACAGGTTATTAACCCATCCAAATGATTTCTTTTATTACGTTGAAATAGTTATATTTTAATTCCCCTTTAAAATATAAATAACAGAGTTATTATACTGCTTTACTGAATAACAAAGAACTTAACTTTCCTCAATCTATGTTTTACCGTACATATAATATAATTATAGACTCTTGTACCTAATGTTACCTGGATATCTGTGGTTAAGGGTCTGGTTCAGGACTTATAGTGGTGTCATCTCTAAAAGTCCCTGCTTTCTTACTCTGCACCTCTGCTTCAATATAGGCACTTGTAACTTTGATTCACCTAGATCAGCCACTCTGATTGTCTGCCCTGCATTTTTCCTTTTGTGCCAGCTATTTCTGTCTTTTTGCAAAATTTCTGCCTTCCTTGTGCCAGGTTCAGACTACACCATATTTTTTGTCTGTTATGATAGTCACTGTGTCAGATTATGCAATTTTGACTCCTAAATTCTTGTCACAAGAAACATGTCAGGCTACAAGTTGCTTCCCGACCAATCATCATTTGCTGCATTTAACAAAGTGCGTGATGTCATCGAGAAGGCGGAACTAGCGACTGACTTCCGGAAACAATAACGTAAACAAACAGGCAACCGAAGAGGTGTGTTAGCTCAATGCTAATTCCAGTATTCACAGTGTTTCTGAAACACGTCCGCCACTGTAAAACCTAACAGCCCATCTTTAAGAACGTTAAATTAACGTTAGCAAATGTTGGCTCGCAAGCTAATAAGTTATGCCCTTGCCTTTTTTTTCTTTCGGTTAGCAAAGTAACGTTAACCTAAAGTTAAGGCGTTAACTACATTAATATTAAATCGCACAACAAGGGAATGACATAGCTAACTGTTAAACAGTATTTAGAGAGAGGATGTGCATGACAATATGTTGGATTTTGTTAACTTTACATGTGAACTAACGTTAATGCAGGCTTCAGCTTAACAGTTAACGTTAGACTGGAGTCCACTCTCTGGAATTAACATTATCAGGGAAATAATAAAAAATAAAAAAATAACGTTATCAGGGAAATACATCAGTGAAAAAATTGTATGTTAGTTCAAAGCAAATAGCAAAGTTAACAGTTAGTCTACTGCTTAGACTTTGACAAAATTGGGCAAACTGACTGTTGTATTTTTTATACTTGCATGTTAAACTTGCATGTTGGCCTTTTTTGATATTGCTTCTACCTGCATGTAAAAATCTGAAAGCAGTGGTGTAATAATTATGTTTTCTTTTACACCTTTAGGCTTTTTGTAAGCTTTATGATTTGTACAATTACACTCCCACACACTAAACATGTATTCCCTTTTCAGGATGAGTTGGAGGCAATCCAGGCGAGCAGTGGCTCTGGTGGCAGTGGTGAATGAAGAGGAGGTGCCTACTAGAGTTCCTTTTGAAAGTCACCAAGTGTCAATTGTCCTTGAGGATCAGGTTGTAATGTCTCACATAGTGCTGGGCGGTTTGACCAAAAATTTATATCACTTTTTTTTTCAAAATTATGCCGGTTTTCCGGTTTATGACGTTTTTTTTTCATGCATAATCAGGTGTTCAAAGCATTTCCTACTGGTTGAGAGAGGAATTACTGCAGTAAATTGACTTAGGATGGTCTATTTTACTGTCATTAGTGAATATTGTAGAATAGAATAGCAGAAGCAGAGAGATTCGCGCTCGCGCATTATATTAATGTACTTTCGCGCTACAATAATGCGCTCTCGACATTTGACAGGAAAATAACGCCATAGTTCTGCGGCATCCATCTTCACTGTAACGTAACACCAGAGCACTGCTGTTTACCCTCGCCTCGCAGTCGCTGCTTAGAAGTGCAACATTGTAAAGGGTCCGTCTGAAACAGTGTCGCACAGCGTAACGTTCGTTCCGAACGTTGTGTAATTAAATACATCGGTATGGCGGTATATTGAAAATTAATATCATAACAAAAATATACACCGGTTTTCGGTATGAACCGGTATACCGCCCAGCACTAGTCTCACAGATCTTGGACTGATTCACTGGTGATTTTGTTTGGACTGATCTATGCTCTTCATTTGAGCTATCCTGAGAAGCTAAGTGGCTTCTTTGAGTTCATCCAGGTTATCCTCTTAAACCTTGATGATGGAAGAAAGCAGCTCAAACCAAAGTTACAAGCCTTGAGAAATGAGCTAGAAGGTGTTAACATGTTCTTTTGTTGAAGGTCAGTAGTGTTCTGAAAAATATCTTTTTGCTTGCATTCCAAAACTGTTTCTGTTTAGATTTCTGTGTGTTGAATACTTGTGTACATAATTACAGCTGGGTTGGTTGGCTTTCTACTTAAAGGATTAGTTCACCTCAAAATGAAAGTTTCCTAATAATTTACTCACCCTAATGCCATCTAAGATATCCATGTCTTTCCTCAGTGGAAGAGAAATTACATTTTTTGAGGAAAACATTTCTGTAATATATATATTTTTTTCTTTTTTTTGAAAATGACCTATCGTTTTGCTATATAAGACCCTCCTCCTCAGCTGCGATCGTGCACAGCCGTTTCAAGCACTTCAAAGATCTTTGAAACTGCATTGCTTTGGACTTCGAAACGCTGGTTGTCATTGGTTGTCAACGCCTTGCTCTGTTCTGTGATGCGCGTCACGTAATACGCAATTACGTTGAAAAGGTCAGCGCTTGACGCAAGAGGAATTACCGAGTCAGTGTTTACAAGTTGAACGTTCAAACAAAGTCAAACGCCGTTTACAAAAAAAGGAAGTTAAAAGGTAAAACAACGATGTCGGACGATTTTGAACTTAGAGGAGAAGATGAGATGGAGTTTTTCGCCCTGCCCTACTTTTTTGAACGTGACCTTTTCAACGTAATTGCGTATTACGTGACGTCGCGAACGCGCATCACAGAACAGAGCAAGGCGAGCATTTGTGCTTATAAAACGTAAACTTTTTATTTATTTTTGAAATGGCCGATCGTTTCGCTAGATAAGACCCTTATTCATCGTCTGGTATCGTTTAAAGCCCTTTGAAGCTGCACTGAAACTGTCATTTGGACCTTGAACCGTTTGGGCCCCATTGAAGTCTATGTTTTCATCAAAAACCTTAATTTCTTTTCAACTGAAGAAAGAAAGACATGGACATCTTGGATGACATGGGGGTGAGTAAATTATCAGCAAAAGTTTTTTTAAAAGTGAACTACTCCTTTAAGCTGAAGTGAGAAACACGGGCACTAATTTAGTAACAAAAAGATGCTCTAAAGAGTTTCTCTAAATTTATTTTAAACATTGTGAGGTAAATGTTCTTTCTTTCTAAATGTTGCAACTTTTTGTTAATGATAAACTTTGCCAATTGAAACATGCTAGTATACAGTAGCACACTGTATGTTACATAAATGGACAATACAGTTGCAAATAACTTGATAGTTATAACTTGAAAGAGCCTGGGTTCAAGTTTTCTGTTTTTCTTTTTACTACAGTGTGTGTTTGCATTGTGTGGTATTCTGTGGTGTCTTCACACTCTTTATTACCACATGGGAATAGCATTGGTTATATATTTAATTTAGTTTTTATTTTTATGTGAGTTTTAATTTCATATTGTTTCTAACAAACACTATTTCTTTTAAAACTGTGTACATTGATTTTTTAACATTTTTTAACATTATTCAGCATTCAACTAAATAAATAGTTTAAGTTGTCAGACATGTGTGTATTGTGTTAATGCCACTTAAAAGGTTTATCGGTTTCCTCAAATTAATTGATTGTAGCCACAACAGAGTTTAAAGTTGTCACAACTAATACATAATAATTTGCTTTAGTGGAAATAAACTGAGTACATGAAACTTAAGTGGTAACATTTGTGTAAAGAAGAGGGATTTAAGTTAGTCTTACTTAAAACAGATAAACTAGATTAACACAGTTTTAATAAGTTTGGAGAAATGCAACATTTGAGTCCAAAATACTTCATAGATTTAAGTTATATTAACTGAATGTAATTAGTACTATTTACTTTATTTACCCAAGTTTTCTTAACAATAAGTAATTGAGTCACTTGGACACAAATCAAATATTTTTTTATGCTTAAATTGTTTGAGTTAATAAACTTAAATGATTTAAGGCAATCGGTTTCCTCAAACGGTTTGAGTTGAACTAACTCATCAGGTTTTACAGTTCACCAGCATTTGTCTTTTTTCACTGGTGGTGTCCCTCAAGGAAACATCATAAAGGCGGGAGTAGTTGCCATAGCTATATAGCAATGATTTCCTCCATTGCATAATTCCACCTAGCAGCACCAATACCATTGTCTCTCTTTTGTTTCACCATGCTTGAAAGTTGTGTATGGAAGAGCTATTGTGCTACTATTGGTCAATGTAAAATAAGTGACAGAACCCGTTGTGGAGAACCGAAAATGAAACATTCTAGTCTTTCTGTCGTGCCATCATGAAGCGTAGTTTACGAATCACCATGACCCCTTACGTCAAACAGATCGTGCCAAAATCGGGCTGATATCGTATAGTCTGAACCCAGCATATAGGGTCGGCATCTCGCAGTGCCCTGTATTGCCATTGCCTTTCTGCTGCTGACAAACAGCTTCATCTACCAATTTTTCAATTTCCTTAACCTGGAATTATATACGACCAATGTAACATTTTCATTAAAATGACCTAAAATCTATAAGAAATGTAAAATAATGCAAGATGCTTAAATGTGATTGGGAACATTTGACTCTGTTCCTCATTGTCAACTCTGTTATTGTTAAACCTTTTAAACCACTAACAGAGTTGATAATAACAGATTTGACATTTTACACCATTTTGTGCTTTAGCTCAAGATGCTAACATCCAACCAGATACCAAATGGCATGTCTAAAAACAGAATTTGATGTGCTTTCATCATATTATAATTTTTTAAAAAGTGAATGAGAGATCCGTTGCAATATTACAATAACAGATTTGACAAATAATGAATATATTGGTGAGTCCATAATGGCATACCTCAGTGCCTTGCAGAGTTTCCCACCTGAGGAAGAGACATTACTTGGTACAAGTCACCGGCTTTTTCTATGAATGCTTTGGAGATTTTTATGTTGTTTTATAACAGAGGTACCAGAAAGTAGAGACAAACACAAAATCTATTTTTTTTTTATTACTGAAATTACAAATGATACAGAAAATAGATATTCTAGGCAATTGTTTATATTATATTATATTATTTATAACTTAAAAGAGTAAGCACAAACGAGTTGAGAATTACACTTAATTATTTCATGATAATTCAAGTTGAATGCATGAATCAGATCAGGAAAGATGTTCAATAATCGGTAGTGGGAGTCATTTAGTTAATATTTTCAATAAAAATGTCCCTAAATATACACAAAGCATTATTTATTTTTAGTGATAGTGTAAAATAATTTATTATTCAAAACTGATTTTAATAATTTTTAAATAACAGAAGGTTTATCTGGGCTTATCTAGGGTTGTCGAAGGTTAACAGAAGATATATATATATATATATATATATATATATATATATATATATATATATATATATATATATATATATATATATTAGTCTATAATATACATATTATTATATATTATACACGGGGGCTGGTATAATACTAACATAAAGTGCCTTTCGTCGCAAAAGCCCCATTTACAACAGCCAATCTAAAAGGTAATAGAGCTGTCCACAGAAAAATACTGAAAACGACAAAAGATTACAACAATGTCAAGCTTCGATAATAATAAAATGTGAAAGACATGCACATTCTCGGTATTTACAAGGTAAACAGTGTGACTCTAGTCATGTGAATGCCACTTGTGCGCCGACGTCATCCGAGCGGAGTGTGTCAAGTCATCGCGAGACAGCAGCTGTTAGTCACGTGCTCATCGTCACCATTCGCGAACTAGCAGGAGACAAACATCGATGGGGAGTTTAATCAGGTATGTGTTTATTTGTCAACATTACCCACATTAACAGCAAGCGTCTCTTCTGTCGTATTTACCACAGCGCTAGTGTAGAGTTTCCGAATTCAGCAGAGGAAAATAAAGAACAGTCTTCATTTATTTGAGATCTGAGTAAGTCATTAGCGGGAAGTGACAAACAAATACCAAACCTTGCAAAACCACAGTGCGTCTCTGCCCTCAGAATTCATTTGGACACTCAAGACAAACATGCACGATTGTCTTTGTATTGGACAAATGTTCAAAGCAAGTAGCGGTTAGCATAAGCCATAGCATGTAACGTTATTTCACAAATTAAGTTGGTTAGGTTACACATGATTAAGGCAAATTAATTCTGGCACTCTGTGGTTCTCAAACGTTAACTTACTGTCTGGAAAATGTTATGATGATGACACTTCGGCTTTTAAACCATTGATGGGACAAACAAAATCGACAAAGAGTACGTAATGTACAAGAACTGCCTGGTAAAATTGAAGTGCACGGGTAACGTTAATACCACGAACATGCAAATCCACTAGCAACGCCATCACCCTGATCTCATTGAAAATGTTTAATTTACTTAAAGGGGTCATCGATGCCCATTGTCCACAAGTTAGTATGATTCTTTAGGGTCTTCGTGTAAAGTTTGTAACACACGGTTAAAATTCATCAGTGGTTGTGTAAATCAACACTAGTTTTACCTCCTCATAAAAACAGCTGTGTTCACAGTTACCCGTTTCAGTGCATGTCTCTTTAAATGATGAGCAACTGCTTTTTGTTTTCATAGTTTGACCGATATCGTGATGTATCATTAGTATATGATTGTCTAGTCTAGCAATATATTGGTTATTGCAGAATTGCTGTATCGTGATATCGGTGTCGTGTATCATGTATCGTGTAGTGATGCTGCGCAAGTGTCCGCTTTCACTGCTATAAGTCCTCCATTTGCAAGTGGCAAATCTCACTGATCTCATTTGAAGTTAAACAACATACCTTATTATGTTTGTCAGGCCGTGCTGCATCTATAGGTCCTTTCCAAATACCCACACTTGCGGTCTGTGCACTTGTCTACTTGCATGATGTATTTCCTGTATTTGGCCCAAGTGTTCAAATAGGCATGAAGACCTAGCCTAATGAAGACCTCAAGTGTGTGTGTGTAGAACTTTTGATTACTCGTTGGGACACTCTCATAGTGTTTACAGTTTTGTTTTGATTTTCAATACTTTGGTCAGTATGTACCAATAAAATAATAAAAAGACACTAACAATTTGTTTTACTAACACATTACATGTGATATCTAATTGATTTAACTTAGAGTGGAATGTTTTTCTCACGATTTCGGGGCACGTAATTTCCCATGCCTAATGTGATGATGGGATACACTTATTCTTGAATATTGCTCTGATTAGTGTGTGTTCAGGGCACTGCACTTTGGCATTTTTTAGACATGGGACAGTGATAAAGAGCAAGTGTGGGTATTTGAAAAGGATCTAACAGAATCTGCAGAAAATCAGATTTGGTTGGGAGAACAGATTTCATGTGCTCTTTTGCAGAGATATCGGTTGAGTACCTTTTTAATCTGGTCTCGTCAGTTATGTAGAATAAAATTATTTACATCAGAACATTGCTGAATGAGAAGTCCTACAGTGATAAAGGTGATTGAGTACTGATGGAAACATATAGAGTCCTGATTATTGTGACACTCAGCCAGACAGAAGAGTGATGATTTGTGTGTTCTGGTCTTGTTGCAGGTTTTGATAATCTGCAGTTACAGTGGTTTACAGTGGTAAAGTTGAGCAGGGAAATGTCCAGCACAGCCATGAAGAAGAAGGTGAGTTTAACCACACTGTTATATAACACTGACTGTTGATGTGTTTCACTTCAAGATATAAAAACATTTACTAAACACTAGTGGTCGACCGATATGGGTTTTTTTATGGCTGATGCCGATATCTTAGAGAGCAGGGTGGTCGATGGCCGATATTTATATATCAAACATATATATATATATATATATATATATATATACACACACACACATATATATACTGTATATATACACACACACACACACTTTATATTTATATAAATCAATATTTAATAAATTAGATAATTTTAATAAATATTTAAAATAAACATGCTTAGGCCCTATACTTTAGATGGCAACTTCTTGAATCTGCAATCCTATTACAGTATTTTTCACAAATAAAGTAATTGTTTAAAAATATATGAATATGTGAATAAAAAGTAAACACTGTAACCGGGCACTCAGTAATCTGGTAATTTCATGCGCACTGATAAGCATATTTTTTTTACTTTGACTTTTGACAAGGTAACGCTAATTTTACATACAGCACACAGTGGAAACGACATGAATATGACACAGTGGGACACTAGATATAGCACAGCATATTTTAAAATGAAGGATTTAAAGTTTTTCGATCACGTCTCCAGTGAAGCTGATCTTCTGTTCGCATTCACTCGCTTCACACGGCCCGACCGTCACTCGCAGGAACACGTTTATGCAGGCTACAAATGCACACTTCACAAGATATCACAGCTGGATTCGATTAAATCTGCAAGGTTTGTGAAATTAAATGTTTATTAGATATTCAGAGATTTGTTTAAATTATGTAGGTGCGCATTTGCTGAATGTTGACGGTAAATGAGAAAGTATTTTAGCCTGATTGTTTGCCTTTTCGGTTACAAATAATATAAAAGCAAACGCATTACTTTTTCGCATACCATTTACTTTCTTTGATTACCAGTTCTGTAGCCACCGGTTCTGTCTAACAAACTATTAGACATGACTGACAGAGAGACGGAGAATGTGAGTGAGCGCTGTGTGATCGGATTCAGGCGCTGCCGTTCTCTTCTCAGGTGCTGGTGTTCTCAGCGCCGCCTGTCAAAATAAAAGTCTGCAGCGCCGTCAAAATAAAAGTCCCGCTCCAACACATCGACCAATCAGAAAAACTTATCGGCCGATGCCGATATTTAAAAAAAAGCCAAATATCTGCCGATATATCGGTCGACCACTACTAAACACACACACACACACACACTATACAGCCATGAACAATGTGTGCGTCTGTTGTTGGACTGTCATCTATTAATATTTTATTTTAAATGGATATCAATATAATATAACATAGCTTTAGAATTAATATGCAAAGCTTTTGAAGTTTCTAAGATAACATGTTTACTAAGCTTATTGAACTATAAAAATTATAAACCGCGTATACACTTTAAAAATATTTTTCATAATCTCTCGATCTTTAACTGAGAAAGGAAATGTCAGCTTTCTTTTTTTTTTTGGACATCCATTAAAAAAAACAACCTCTTATCCAGTGGCGGCGTTTCACATAATCATAGGGTATGACATGATTCCTTATACCATACAACAACGACATTCTCAAGTAATCATATTATATCTAAACAAAATGTTGACAAAAATCCACCATGCTACAAGAGTCCCCAGACATGCACAGACTAAACAATACGAAATCAATGCAAATTCTGAAAAGGACTTAAGCCTACACCGTGTCCTAACCAGAGACCAGAGAGGGAAAGAGTTAGCAGGTGCTAACTGTATTTCCTTTATTTGGCCCAAGTGTTCAAATAGGCATGAAGACCGCAAGTGTGTGTAGAACTTTTGATTACTCGATAGCACCCCTGCTAACTCTTTCCCTGCCTGTGTTTTTTTTTTTTTTTTTTTTTTTAAAGTTGCCAGCCACAGCGTTTGATCAAAAGTTTCACGGCCCCCAAAATCTTTTGTTGTATGAATATGCAATATATCAAATGAAAGAACAGACCCTCTGCTTTTAAACAAACATAAAAAACGTTTTATTCTAGCTTTATGCATTCTTTTTTATCAACAATGTGGGTGAGTAAAAAAAAAAAAAAAAAGCAACATCTTGAGCAAAAAGCTGAGAAAATCATTTTTTTGTCAAAGACGACGGCTGGATCTGACTCAGAACGATGATCAAAACATGTAGACCGAGTCCATCAACACCCTCAAAGCTTCACAGTCCTGTAGCTCGTCTCGGGTCAACATTTCATTCATTAACGTTAAGCAGTTTTTTTATTTACATGCTGTTTAATGTTGATGATCAAGTTATTTTACATATGCTATCGCTTGTTTTTACATCTTTGCCTGTGTTTAGATCAGGTGATTCTGTACTCTTTCAGAAGATTTGTAATAGAGCCCCCTACCATAAAACAGTGAGATCACGGAAAGCTGGAAAATCCCGTCAATGGCGGGGAAAGAGTTAATCAGAGATTTTTGTACTAACCAGCTGCTAAGATTCTGTTTTACAAACCGTTTCTTTTTCTGTGGTGTTTCGGCTGGAGTAACATACAAAGTACCACAAGGATAATCTTAGGTGCAGATTATGTGCTTTATTTAATGTAAAAAGAACCACATGTTTGAGAAGCACTGCCCTAATTTATAGATTCCAGCTCTCCTCCTCATGAAATGACCCTCTCTTTTTTTTTTTTTTTTTTTGCAGGTCCTGTTGATGGGTAAAAGTGGGTCAGGAAAGACCAGTATGAGGTCAATTATATTCGCAAATTACATCGCCAGAGACACTCGCCGCCTTGGAGCCACAAGTATGACATTTACGAGATATAGTTCCCTAGAAAATGCAAATCTTGTCATGTTTGATTCAAACTCATTTTGTTCCAAACCTGCATGACACCTCAAGACGCATCAGGTTTTACTTCAGTGACACCAGACTCTTTTGGATCTTATGTGTGTTGTAATCAGAGCTTCAGGTTAGAAAATGCAAAAGTGCAAGAGTTGGAGAAATTTCCCCAAAACGCATTAAAACATTTACTGGCCCTTTGCTGATTATTTTGCTTTAAAAAATAAGAAAGATTCCTATTTTTAGGGCAGTTTTCTGCAGTGGTTATTGTTCTCAGTGGCTTAAATAATCATTTGTGGTACCTCTTTTAATTTGTACTAGGGATGCACCGAATCCAGGATTCGGATTCGGCCGAATATTAGGCTTTTTGACGGGGGTTCGGTTTCTGCCGAACCTTAAAATTTTCCACCGAACCGAACCCTAGGCTTGCATTATGCGTGCTACGCTGGTCGACGTCACACAGTCGTTGATTACGGGAAGATGTTTACGTAGGTTCGAGTGCAGTAGAGCTGAGAATTTGAAAATGGAACTCGTGAGCAGGAAAAGTGTTGTTTGGCAGTACTTTCAGTTAAAAGAAGGCGATTCAAGTCGAGCTAAAGACTTTTCAGTACTGCTGGGGACATTCGTTCCCACACTCGCAACCGGCTATCACCTGTTAATGCCGAGCGTCTTGTTTTCCTGAAAGGAAACTCTCATTTCATGTAAAAGGTTAGCGGTTATAGGTTAATTTAATTATGATGCAGGAGATGTGTGTGATTTTCGTGATATTTTTCGTAATATTTGGCTACTGTTGTAATCGTATAGCCTACTGTTATAAACGAAACAACAGCCTACTATCCATGTTTGAGTAAATGTTCAATAACATTAATTTCAGTTAAATCAACAAACATATTCTGATAAAAAATTAAAATAAAAACACTTTTCTTTGCGTTGTTGCACTTTTATTGAAAGGTTTTGGTTTGTACTTGGGGGTAGCCTACTTTTGATTATAAATCTAAAAGGCTAATATTTTTTATATTGATCGGATCTTGAGATCCTATATGGTAATTGTCAAAATAGTTTTTCCCACTTGTCATCCTGGCATAATGTTGCCTATTCTTTTTTTTTTTTTTTTTTTTTTACAGTTAAAATAAAAGGAAAAATACACTTTTGTGGATGTTGTTTAATTCATTAATGTGTTTACTGTGTTAATGGACTGAGGATGGGAGTAGGATTCGGCAGAATCTTAACCAGTGGATTCGGTATTCGGCCGAACCCCAAAAATTTGGATTCGGTGCATCCCTAATTTGTACTGTAGAGTTGCATAAAATATTAAATTTCCCCTGTTTTAGATTAATAAAAATGAGACCTGATGCAGAACGGGAGATTTGAATGTCAACATATATTATGACACGTATGAACTACGATCCAGACACAATATATGTTTAAACAAATCAATATTGATCAGTGAAAGATAAAAATCAGGTGTATTTTTCTCATTTCAGTTGATGTGGAGCACTCTCATGTGCGATTTCTGGGCAATCTGGTGCTGAACCTGTGGGACTGCGGTGGGTAAGTGTCACGAGCACCCCTGTACGAAAGAGTTTTTTTGGATGGCTTTTGTTGAGATGATTTCATTTTCGCTGCATCTTTACATGTGAATTGCACAGGCAGGACACTTTCATGGAAAACTACTTTACGAGTCAAAGAGACAACATCTTTCGCAATGTAGAGGTGTTGATCTATGTGTTTGATGTGGAGAGCCGAGAGCTGGAGAAAGATATGCATTACTACCAGTCGTGTCTGGAAGCCATCCTGCAGAACTCGCCTGACGCAAAGATCTTCTGCCTGGTGCACAAGATGGACCTGGTCCAGGAGGATCAGAGAGACCTGGTACGATTGAGCGGAAACTTCCATTTTTCAGGATTGTAAAAAAAACTAAATTGTAATACCGTGACTGTTAATCTCAAGAAACCTGCTTGCAAGAACATGTCTGGGTCACATTGAATCCCAAAAATAGCCCCATTTTATATCAACTGTCTCTAACTACTATGTACTAAGATTTTCTTTATGTACAAAAGCATGTTCCCCTCCTATTCTCATTACTGAAATGCAAAGACAATCTCATTCTCATTACTGTTAGGAGTCTGAAGCAAGTCCATGTAGACTGTCTTCAGACTGGTAAAATACAATGAAATTGACTAAACGGTGTTAATTAATATCTGTAAATTTCTTTGTGGTTATTTAGATATTTAAAGAGCGTGAGGAGGACCTAAAGAGACTGTCTCGCCCACTGGCCTGCACTTGCTTCAGGACGTCCATTTGGGACGAGACGCTGTATAAAGTAAGACCGTGTGCATTTGAATAAGGAATAACAAATTGTGTGTGTGTGTGTGTGTGTGTGTGTGCGTGTATATATACATATATATATATATATATATATATATATATATATATATATATACAATCTCCAAAGTATTGTAATTGATCTTCACAAGCCTCATCTGTTAGATACAGTACTTTGGATATATATTACAATTAAAGTGGTGTAATTGTGCAGAGTAAGAAAGGCCCAATAGAATTAAGATATTTGCAGAGATGCAAACAGACACATTTTGGTATGATTTGGTACATCAAGTAATTAATTCCGAAGGAAGACACAAAAGATCTAACATTTGAAAATATTTAAACATATCAGAGTATATAGTCAGTCCTTCCAGAAAAATGCGGAGTTTTTTTGTGATTGTTGCGGGCAAAAATCCTTGAATATGCGGCACGTTTTCTTAAAAAATGCGATGGAATATGCGGGATATTTATGCAATTTTTTGCAATGAAATTGCGGGAACTTGCAAAAACTGCAGTTTGATGAAAAAGAGAAAAAAAAAAGTGATTCCCCAACACCCTGTTCTCACTAGGCTACTACCTTAATGTAAAGAGTCATTTCTTATTACTTCCTATGATAAGCAAGCATACTACATCACAGAAAGTGCTGGGAATATTTAAGTTCTCATCTTGTTTTATTTCAGACCTTAATAAACACATGGCTCAAACTTACAAAACATTGAGTCAACCAAGTTCTGTAGCTTTACAAAAGGAATATGCTACAACTTCTGTAAAAATGAATAAATAAAATATAACAAAATAAAATGTGTGCTTCCTGTTTTATAGCTTTTCGATGATGTTCATGTCGCGTAATTACGTCACTTCATAACGTTCCCATGGCAACAGCTGCTCTTGTATGAAGTAAACGCAACATTTTTCAACTTTCTGCTAAGATATATGTGCCTTTTGCAACGAAAATGCGGGGATTATGTTATCATGAAATGTTATCGGCGAAAGTGCGGCGTATTTGAGAAAATGCGCCCCCCCGCATAAATATGCGGACTTTGGCTGATTATGCATTGAATTATGTGATCGCATAATCGTGTTTTTCTGGAGGGACTGTATAGTAGAAATGAATACCATGTAAATGAATAATCATGCAACATAAGGAAAATAGCGATTAATGATTAAATGGTACACGGCTATCAATGTATGGAATTCATAATGGAAAGATTAGTAAGATTCATAAAAAGGAAAAATGAATAAAAGACATTAAAAGAATACAATTGAATACATTTGAGTATGAATGCACCAATCCAACAGTAAGAAAGTTGAGCATGTTCTCATCTGTGTTTGTGTCTGCAGGCTTGGTCCAGTATCGTGTATCAGCTCATTCCTAATGTACAGCAGCTTGAGTGTAACCTGCGCAACTTCGCTCAGATCATTGAGGCAGATGAAGTCTTACTTTTTGAAAGAGCTACTTTCCTGGTTTGTACCAAACTGAAACACAGTGCTTGCACACATTGCAAAAACTAATTTATAACGAAAACAATCAACAATGGATTTAATTATCGCATGGTCATGCCTTTACACCATGCACACAACTCATTGTGTTGTGGTGATTTTGACTAGAATTCACGTAGAAACGATTCATTGCTCAAGTTGCACTAATAGTATTGTTCTCTGGCTATACAGAGGTTGTTTTAATAAGTGTATCAAAAATGAATGACCAGGTCTGGCTCCACCCACATTGAGCGCACGTAAGGTGAACACTTTGAAAAACTGGACATGACGGCTTCAAAATAGTTACGGTGTTGCAGATCCGTGCTGAAGTGAAGGGTTCATTCAAATCTTAGGGGAACTTGAATGGACAATAGGGCCCAGTGGAGTCCAGAGTCGCTAACACGCGCCTTGTTCCACCTTTCCCCATGTTGCCAATGAGGGCTTGTTGCCTGCCAACAAAAGGATGGTTTGAGGACAGATTTTCAATGAATTGCGATAAGTAAATGTGCAAAACACAAAACCTTCTGTCAAACACAAACTTTTTATACAGAGTCACAACATAATTTAAAGGAGTAGTTCTCTTCAGTTCAGAATAAATATTTCCTGATAATTTTCTCACCCCCACATCATCCAAGATGTCTTTCTTTCTTCAGTCTTCCTCAGGTTTTTGAGGAAAACATTCCAGGATTTTTCTCCAGATAGTGACTTCAATGGGGTTCAACGATTCCAGGGTCTTATCTAGCCAAACCATCGCACATTTTCTAAAAAAAAAAATATATATACTTTTTAACCACAAATGCTTGTCTTGCACTAGCTGTGATGCACCACATCATGTTGAAAGGTCACGTGTGACGTAGGCGGAAGTACGGACCTAGTGTTTATAAAGCGGATGTGCAAAGGTTAAGTCAAATATTATTTACCAAAAAAATAAAAGGTAAAATAACGATGTCGGACAATTTTGAAGTCGGGGGATAAAATGAGAGGGAGTTTTTCGCCCTACCCTACATTTTTGAACCGGAACACGTGTGACCTTTCAACGTGATTACGTAACATGTGGCGCTTTTGCAGCTAGAGCAAGATGAGTATTTGTCGTTAAAGTATATAAAGGTTTATTTATTTTTTTAGAAAATGCACGATGGTTTGGCTAGATAAGACTCTTGTTCCTCGGCTGGGATTGTGTAGAGCCTTTGATGCTGCATTGAAACTGCAATTTGAACCTTCAACCCATTAAAGGGTTAGTTCACCCAAAAATGAAAATTATGTCATTAATGACTCACCCTCATGTCGTCCCAAGCCCGTAAGACCTCCGTTCATCTTTGGAACACAGTTTAAGATATTTTAGATTTAGTCCGAGAGCTTTTTGTCCCTCCATTGAAAATGTACGTACGGCACACACTCTTTGTCCAGAATGGAAATAAAGACATCATCAAAGTAGTCCATGTGACATCAGTGGGTTAGTTAGAATGTTTGGAAGCATCGAAAATACATTTTGGTCCAAACATAACAAAAACTACGACTTTATTCAGCATTGTATTGTCTTCCGGTTCTGTTGTCAATCCGCGTTCATGAGTCCGCTGACGTAAGACGAGCTGACGTGTTATCTGGTGCGCCCGAGCTTCGGTTACAGTCTGAGGGAGACGCACGCTGTAAACAAAACAATCTTCGCAAACATGTCTAAGGATTTCGACACAGGGGAAGACTTGCATTTTTTTTTAACCAGACATATTTATTTGAACCCGAATACACGGACGCACCAGATAACACGTCAGCAGCATCTTACGTCAGCAGCGTCACTGGCCTCGTGAACGCGGATTGACAACAGAACCGGAAGAGAATACAATGCTGAATAAAGTCATCGTTTTTGTTATTTTTGGAACAAAATGTATTTTCGATGGTTCAAAAAACTCTAACTAACCCACTGATGTCACATGGACTACTTTGATGATGTCTTTATTTCCATTCTGGACAAAGAGTGTGTGCCGTACGTACATTTTCAATGGAGGGACAAAAAGCTCTCGGACTAAATCTAAAATATCTTAAACTGTGTTCCAAAGATGAACGGAGGTCTTACGGGCTTGGGACGACATGAGGGTGAGTCATTAATGACATAATTTTCATTTTTGGGTGAACTAACCCTTTAAAGTCCACTATATGGAGAAAAATCCTGGAATGTTTTCCTCAAAAACCTTCATTTCTTTTCAACTGAAGAAAGAAAGACATGAACATCTTGGATGACGTGGGAGTGAGTAAATGATCAGGAAATTTTCATTCTGAACTGAACTAATCCTTTAACACCAGATTATCTGAAAATATGCAATGCAAAAAGTGAGAGAGTCCGCGTTCATTCTTCTGCTCTCCACCATCATGGCAAACTAGTGCCAGGCATCCTAAACGCCCAACACCAAATGCCTGAAACTGTAGTTCTCTGCATACTGAGCAGGTTTAATAGGCAGGGGCAGGTTATTTCTGAGGACACTTCTAGCTGAGATAACAATTGCTGTTTGACAGTTATACAAATTCAGTCAAACTCTGCAAACAAAACACACAAAAAAGGGAAAACTGCAGTGAACATGAACAGAACTTATTGTGTAAAGGTGCTTTACAAACAAATTATTTGACATGTATACTTGTGTCTTGTCAGGTGATCTCTCATTATCAGTGTAAGGAACAGCGTGATGCTCATCGCTTTGAGAAGATCAGTAACATCATCAAACAGTTCAAGCTGAGCTGCAGGTCAGTCAGACTCTGTTCATGTAGTTGTAAGTGCTGAACACGGCGTCATTGTCATGCTGACATTTCTCTTTGTCCCACAGCAAGTTGGCGGCCTCTTTCCAAAGCATGGAAGTGCGAAACTCTAACTTTGCTGCCTTTATCGACGTGTTCACGTCCAACACCTACGTCATGGTGATCATGTCAGACCCGTCTATACGTAAGCATCAGCATGCAGGAACAGCAATGGGTTTTGCCACCTGATAATCTCACATTACAAGTCAAGTCACCTTCATTTATATAGCGCTTTTCACAATATAGATTGTTTCAAAGCAGCTTTACAGTGATAATAGGAAATTACAGTAACAGATTGTTTTGGCTTTACAGCAGCTCTAGAATAAAGTTATTGTCCAGCTAAAGTTAGATTTGACTGATTCACTTCCGTTCCAAAGATCATTAGTTATTAACTTAGGTTAATAGGTTAGTTATTACACTCAACTGTGGTCTAACATGTTGTGGAAAGAAATCTTTCCTCTCTTTGATTTTTAGACTGTAGCCGTGCTTATTAGGGGATATCATGACCACAAATGACCAGCTCTTATGTAATCCCAAAATTATTTTTTGGGTGACATTTTCATGACAACTAAGCCTTATTGCTTGATAACATTTATTTTTGCAAAATATTTTCTAAATTACTCAGTGGGTAATTCTAGTGTTCATTAAAAAAGTTTGAATCACGTGTTCATTAAAAAAAAATTGATTAGTATGTTTCAGTTGTAAGGGGCCCTCCATGTCTGGCTAATCAATTCTGTAGTTGGCAGTGGGCATCCATCAATAAGATTTCTGGATCTGCCTAGTTTCTGCATTTTGAAGAAACTTGAAGCTTGATTATGGTGACTAGGACATTAAGCCATTAGAGAATTATAAAAATCTAGTATCAAAGTCATGAATGCATGAACTAACTTTTCTGCATCAGGAAAAGAGCATGTTTTGTAGGAATATTTAGGTATTATAATATACAAATTCCTGGGCCTTTGAAGGGCAGTGAAACCATGAGACACACTTTTTTTTTTAGATGTCAACACGTGTATGTGTTGGATATTACCGAAAATCATGCTGTATTACACTATTATGAATATGAAGGGTTAAGTGGTTATTTTCCATGTTTTTATTTTCCTATTTAAAAGTTGAAGCCATGCCACAGAATGTGCATTATATTCTTAACATCTCAACCTTATTCATGTCAGGGTTCGATTGATTTTCATTCCATCTCATCACTGCCATGCTTGATGATACATTAGCATATTCCATTGTATCTTCAGCAATTTATTTACTTTAATTCAAATAATGGCATTGATAGAGTGGTATGTCTGATCATTGACACAGTGGTTTATTTAAATAACCGCAAAAGACAAGCATGAAAGCTGATAAAAGTGGAATAAAGAATTGACTGAAAAGTAGAGTTAGCCTTTATTCTCCTGCTTTAAGATAAAAAATCTTAAAAATCTTTAAAAAATCACTTGACAAGTGACTGACAATAATGAAAAATGTAGAACAATAGGGGACATAAGATAGAACCTTGTGGCACTCCATACTTAACTTGTGTTGGATTCGACAGTTCCTCATTTACACAAAGATTTAGCAGCTTTGAGAACCTGCATGTAATTAGAAACTGTCCTTCCTTGCATAATAGAAAATTATTAAAATGATCAAAATACCTCCAAATTGTTCTTTCACCATCTGCTCTCCAAATGAGGTTTGAGAAAAGTACATTGTGACTCAGAGTAAAGCCTCTCTCTCTCTCTCTTCCAGCTTCTGCTGCTACCCTCATCAACATCCGGAACGCCAGGAGACACTTTGAGAAGCTTGAGCGTGTGGACGGGCCCAAACACAGTCTACACATGCGCATGCGCTAGACCGCCAGTGTAGAGAGTTTGACTGTCTGAACTTTTTTCTCGCAATTGTGAGTTTATATCTCGCAATTCTGACTTCATATCATGCAATTCTGACTTCATATCACACAATTCTGACGTTATAAGATGCAATTGGGAGTTTACATCTTGCAATTTTGACTTTATAACACACAATTGCAACTTTATATTACGCAATTCTAGGGCTGAACGATTAATTGCATTTGCGATAATATCGCGATATGATGAAATGCGATTTTGTAACCGCGAAAGCTGCGATTACACTGGTCACGTGACACGCGAGAGAAAAGCAGTCTGCAGATCAAGCATCAACTTGGCACGCTACGCATATAGGTCTGGCATACAGGAAAGAACCGTTTATTTTTTATGTATGTGATATTGTGTTATTTATTCTCTCTCCAACAATTCTGGATCGATTCAGAGAATTTCGGAATCGAGTCTGAGCTTAGTTTTTAAACACAGATGCGTGATGACGCTGCGCGTGCTTTAGAAACAACCGTATTCTGCTTGCTTCTAATTTCGCGCTCTCTCTCTCTCTCTCACACACACACACACACACGACACCGCTCGAACCTTCCGAAAAATAAGCTTTCATAAAGTTTGGGGTTTAAGCAAATTACAGGGACAGTCGCGGGCTTCATTGCACAGGTTTTGCCGCTTTGATGTTAACGTTACTCTCGCAGTGCGCGGTCTTGACCGCCGGAATTTTCCTTACAAATGCTCCACAAAGGCATTATGTCTTTTGGAATGCAGTTTGCTTATATATAAAAAATATGAAAATCACTGAGAAAGCTGCTTTCATTTTAAAATACTTACGCGCGCTTTGTGAAGAGCGCTCGTGCATGCGGCTGTGAGCGACTCATTGGTTAAATGTACTTGCATCTGAAAATGCTTTTGACGCGAAATGAATGTAAACACGGTCAGTTATATCTTAAACCAACAGGTGAGACCACATTTACAATTTCAAAAGACATATGTGCATTAGTGTGAATGCAGCTTATAGTATAGGGGGGAAAATCACTCCAGCTCTTGAATGGAAAACGTTCAGACAGCTACTTTTAAATACTGAAAGCACTCTTTGTTTATTGCTTGTAATGTTTTTTTTTTTTGTTCCTCTTTATTTACTAGCTTTTATATTTTGAAGCTATATTAGTTTATAGCCCATTTAAAATTCTTAACATGTAATTGGTTTAATTAAATGTGCTTTTATATTTATATATATATATATATATATATATATATATATAAGTATGTACATTTACACATCTAATTATATACATATTTTAAGTGTTAAGATTAATTAATAAGAAAAAAATTAGATCGGATCATGAGCTGCCTAAAGATTCCCATCCCTACTGTACAATGATTTATTGCTTGTCTTTGTCGACTTATACAGAAGGTAAAGAACTTAAAGTAATCGCATATTAAATCGCAATTGCAATATTGGTTAAAAAAATCGCAATTAGATTATTTTTCATAATCGTTCAGCCCTACGCAATTCTGACTTTGTAAGATGCAATTGCGAGTTTACATCTCGCAATTCTGACATCTTTGCAATTGTGAGTTATAAAGTCCATTTAAAAAAAGGAAAAAAAAGACTGACAGTTTTCCTCAGAATTGCGAGTTTATATCTCACAATTCTGACTTTATAACACACAATTGCGACTTTATATCATGCAATTCTGAGATGTAAACTCACAATTGTGAGAAGAAAAGTCAGAATTGTGAGATAAAAAGTCGCAATTACCTTTTTTACTTTTTATTCTGTGGCGGAAACAAGCTTCCATAGAATTCTGTGCTTTTAAACGGAAATTAGAATGTTTGGGAATACATGTGTCTCTAGATTAACAGACAGGGTTAAAGATAAATATTATTTTGGTGGCTTCTGTTTTACTGACATGTTTATGTTTATGCTTTTTCTTATGCACAGGGTGGTGGGTGAACTGCTGGAAATAATCCAGAAGAAGTCCTCCTGTTGTGCTGATTTCACATGCATCTAGTGTTTCTGCCAAGGAACTAATTCTCCTGATATTAAAAGGCAATAACATGCTTGTTTCCTCACTAATGTTGCAAAGGAACTTTAGTTCTTAATGAATGTTGTAATGCTCCCTTAAAGGGATAGTTAACCCAAAAATGTAAATTCTGTCAGTATTGACTGTCCCTCATGTTGTTTAACCCCGTAAGACCTTCGTTCATCTTCAGAACACGAATTAAGATATTTTTGATTAAATCTGAGAGCTGGATCACTCCTCCATAGGCTTCTAAGGGATTGAAACTTGTTCCCCAAAAAGTTATTAAAGACATCGTTAAAATAGTCCAAGTGACTACAGTGGCTCAATCTTAAGTTTATCAAACGACGAAAATACTTTTTGTGCGCAAAAATATCGACTTTCTTTCAACTATTCATTTCCTTCTCTGTGGGCCTCGAGTCAGTTCACTAGTGTAATAGCGTAAGCTTCTGTGTTGTACGTCACACGCATCACACACATGACCAGCGTCGGCCAATAGTGAGCCTACGTGTGACATAGCTCTACGCAATCACACTACGTTAACTGACTAGAGGCCCACAGAGAAGGAAATGAATAGTTGAAATAAAGTCGTTATTTTTGTTTGTTTTTGCGCACAAAAAGTATTCTCGTCGCTTGATAAACTTAAGATTGAGCCACTGTAGTCACTTGGACTATTTTAACGATGTCTTTAATAACTTTTCGGGGAACAAGTTTCAATCCCTGAAGAAGCCTATGGAGTGATCCAGCTCTCAGATTTAATCAAAAATATCTTAATTCGTGTTCGAAGATGAACGAAGGTCTTACGGGATTGGAACAACACGAGGGTGAGTAATTACTGACATAATTTTAATTTTGGGTGAACTATCTCTTTAATATATGATTTGTGCCATAAGCTGGCTTGTGAGTTACTGATAGCCAGGAAAGCTGGATCATCAAGTCAGCATTCTTTGCCTGTGTCTTTTATATATCGTCTTATATTAAGCATTATTGGCTTGCTGTACTGTGTTTCCAAATGTCGAGCAGAAATCTGTGCGACTAAAATTGGACTAACTTATAAATGAAATACTTGATCTACAAAATCATCTATTATAAATATTCTCAATAAATACAGATGGTTGTGTAATGAATGTCTTTTTCTTTACAACAAAACCATAGTTCGGTAATACATTTAAATTAATCTGTGTTTTGAGGTGCCCATTAGGGGTGTAACAATATATCGCAATACAAAAATGCAGCAATATGTATCGTGGATAGTGACAATATATATTGTGTATAGTTCACCCAAAATGAAACATACTGTGTGAAAAAATTCAAGTTTAAACATTACGAGTTTTAGTGTGTCAGTACTAAATTAAACTACAATATAATGTATAATAATGCAATGGGGGAATATTTGTGGGTCCTGATAATGCCAAATGTCTGATGTTAATAGTAAACAGTCAACAGCACATTTTTTGTTAACCTATATTATGACTGACCTGAATGTAAAACATATCGATTCCCTTTCCTAATATTTGGGCTGTGCAATGTAGAACAACTATGATCACACATTTCATTTCAGTACAACAGGTAAAGCCTTTACATTTAAAAAAACAAAAAAACAACAAAAAAAAAAACATTATATATATATATATATATATATAACTAACCAACTCCTTTTACTGGAATGAGAATTACTTTTTTTGAAATTCATGGACATAAGAAGTTAAATGATTTAAAATTGTATTGTACTGTATGTACAATATGATGCATTTCTTTTAATGACAAAGTTGATATAACAAGCAAAAAGCTGCATCAAGGATTTCAACAAAGAAAATATTCCCAAACATATTAGTGGAGGACAGCCAGTCAATTATATTTGATTGTATGACTCGTGAAAGGTGTGTTAGATAGGCTGTGATTGCTAGTGTAACTTTACATTGTGAGACCAAGAAGCATTTAGAATCAAATAAATGCAGCCTCAAGTCTATCTAAAATAAAACCACAAATGGAAAAACTCAAAACAAAAATTCTACATTTTCAGAGTTTCTGATTTTCACAAATCATTTACATGTCAGGAAAATAAAAAATAAACTTTACTAAAAATGTAAAGGCATTTTGATGAACTTTTAAGCCAGCAATCATTGCACATTTGTATGTCAAACATACAAAGGTAAACTATCAGAAATGCATATTTTGTCAATGTAGCATTCTTAAGGGGCGTTCATACTACACAGTATACGTCACCATATTAGACAGTCAAAATATCAGTTATACAGTATCAACAAATGATGTCACACTCTTGGTCAGGGGTCGGCAACCTATGGCACACGTGGAGGGATAATCACTGGCACGTGACAATGGCTAAAAAGATGTATGTATTTCTTTTAAATAAAATTAATCGAATTTGCATATGGCCTTAAACTAAGTTGGGAAAATAGCTTTTAGTATGAATGTTAGCTTTAAGGTTATGAATAAGCTGTTGTGTTCCAAAACAATGACAACATTCGCATTTAGGAGATATAAGCATTCAAAACATAGTCTCTCACTTGTACTAAAATGGATCGCGGATTTTTATGACGTCAGCGCAGACTTCAGCTTCTCATCACATCTTGTCCAATCAAATGCTCTCTAGAACCTAAAGCTCCACCTCCTATGTTATAATTACCACCTGGCCAAAGCGACTGTTTACAATTCAAGGAGCGATATGGGTTGGAGATGTGTGTTCGGTTGCTCAAACGCTCAAATTTTATTCCGTTTTTCAACTGTATGTTGGTTAAGAATGAAATGGCTAGATTTTATTCACAACTCTACTATTGAATCCAACGTATCATCAGCGCTCGGATTTGCTTCCATGGGACTGTCGAGTACGACTTGCAGTCTGTGAGGTAAACTAAACGCTATTGGCTATTTGAAAAGGGGGAGGAGCCATTCAACATGTCCCGCCTTAGCTTCCTGTTTCAGTGGAAATTACGTCAACGCATCATACAAAGCTGCACATTTTAAGGCACTTAAGTGGGCCTTTACAGTATGAGATTTTAACCTGTGCAAGTGCACAGGTCCGACAATCCACTGACGCAACCTAAGGTGCATGTGATTATACCAATTATGCCGACTGCTGCTCTAGGGCTTCTGTTTTCATTTATACACACATCTTTTTCTCAGCTGCTTGTCCTCTGTAGAGTTGAGGGCTACTGTTGTCAATAAATAATACATTTTAAATAACATACAATAAAATTAAAATGTTAACACATACTATCTACTCCACTTACATACAACACAGTGAGCCTTTTTTATGAGACAAAGGCTGAATCCGAAATCGCCCCCTAAACCCTCATTCACTATTCCCTACGTTAGTCCACTAATACAGTTCACTTGAAGGAGTGAATGAAAACGAGTGAGCGAATTCAGACAGCGTATATTAGTTGTAGCCTACACTCGTTATTGCGGTGCATTGTGGGATTGAATGAGTGCACTCAATAACGTCCACTATTATTTCGGACACCACTATAATTGGCTATAGGGGGCGATTTCGGATTCAGCCAAAGAGTCAATTTGTGATAGACCCTCTTTTGGTCAAATATCTTTTTACATGAATATGCAGGTTACCAAACTTTAGTACTCTCCAGTGTTTGCGTACAATCGGGGGCTTCATTTATGAAAGTGCATATGCACAGATTTATAAAAACGGTCTTTGACGCAAGTGGTGCTCACTGATGAGCCAGATGACGTCTAGCTCCACCTCTGTGGATCTAATGGGTGGAGGGATATAGTAATGGTAGGGTTAAGGCCCTTTCACACTGGACACGTAATGAAAAAGCGAAACGAAAAAGCGAATAGTTCGCGTCAAAACCATTTCACATCAGCAGCGACGCAAATTTGCGACGTCTGTGACGTTCAGAGCTTCAACATTTCAAAACTTTCACGTCGATAGCTGAGAAAACATGGACAATAGAAACGGACTATCATTCGACTAGAAACTGTAGATATCACACAAAGAATTTATAGTATACTAAAAGCAGCCCTACATAGCCTCACTAAATTTTGTTACATTTTCAAAGTAAACACAGTCTCTGTCTCTATCTTTGACGATAATAGTTTTAGCTTTCTATCCCAAATGTAGTTTAGCCTGCTAGCCTACACAGCACAGGACTATACAACGACTAAAACTATCACACAACATACAGTCATGATAACTGAGTTGGTTGGCAATGCTACGCCACACATTGTCTTTCAAATCGTTGTCCTTGTAGTTTTTGTTAGTTTTGTCAGACAAAACGGGAATTGTCGACACACAAGCAATCAGAAGATCTGTCATTGTTGCTGTGATGTCACTTTTGTTTCCTTGTATGTGATTGGCTGAAGCCCTTTCTGTCGCCGCAAAAGTAAAAAAAAAATCGGCATGGAAGCGGAAAAAATTAAAGTTGTTTTTTCGCCACAGCACATTCGCATTCGGTGTGGAAGCACTCATTACACAAACATCTGTTTTTTACATACAGTAGACGGTAAAAGAAATGGACACAGCGACCCCATTGATTTCAACGGAGAAAACTGAAGCCCGATTATTACACTTCCTGTCTGATGGCTGAGCGACTGCGCAGGCTCAAACTGAGCGTGATGACAGTTTGACAGTTGTAAATCTTCTAGTAGCTGTGCCAAGACAAATCTGAATCACCTAATTCCTCAAAAACGTTGTTGAAATATTTTGTCCCGTTGCTTTTATGGACTCTCTATCTATGGGCTTCTCCCTTGACTTTATGCTTCTATGTCCCCCCGATTGCCTCATAGACAGTAAAAGATTGCCTGCGAGCTTCTCCTCCTGTCTATACGGTAATGTCTCTATTGTGCGACAGAAAGTCACGTGGTTATAGGGCTGTCACTTTTGTGAAAAAATCCTGTTCGATTTTTGAGACATGTGTTCATTGAATCGATTGTAAAATCGATTTTTCCATGTCTAAAGACGTTTCCATTTTCAACACCAAATATTGGCAAATCCACGGACAACTAACAGGCATTAGGACGAATGTAAAGAGGGTGCTTGAGACGCGCACAAGTCAGCAATATTTCTGATGATTTATTGGCGTGAAGTTTTGTGCACAATGACAAACAGGAGTGCAACAGTCAAGGATTGAAATTAACACCCGCCAAATTCGGATAAAAATGAACTTTGGCGGTTAACGCTGTCATATCACGAGCCAATTTGGCGTGTTTCTATGTTTACTCACTTTGCTGGGGAAGTTCGTGTAAGCCAAATCTGCGTGGATTTAGCGCAGATACGCAACTCGTGAGTCCTAATGATATATTAAATACAGCGTATTGCGCAGAATCTGCGCATTTCTGGCTTGCTTGAACACACACGTCACTAAGCAACAAATAACGGCGCGCTTGTTCACTTGCACTGAAGTAATAGCGAATATTAAAAAGCATTTGGTTAACAGAAAAGACATTGTTATTTTCCAACATCCTACATGTTCTGTGTACTGTATTGATGTGTCTACCTAAAACACATTTTTGGTTAAAAAAAAAAGGCAGTTAAAATCGATTTCCTATTTTCGTTTTCGAAACTTGTGTTGGTTGGTCCGATCGATTGTGCAATCGATTTTCGAACGTAAAGTGACAGCCCTACGTGGTTATGACGCAATCTTTAGCCTATTTTTACAAAAACGGCTTCTACGGGGCCATAACGTAAGATGCAAAGTAATGGAGCCTTTTATACATTGTCGTGTTTCTTTAGAAATAAATAATGGACAAATGAAGTCTTTGGACGCCTCAGATGTAAAGTTATTCGCTGTCAAAGTGACGCCAAAATGAATGTGAGTCAATGGAATGCTAACACCAGGTGAAGGTCTGCTACAATGGCGGCTCCTGCGAGGCTTCAGTTTCCGGCTGATGGATTACCCCTTGGTTTTTTAAAACAGATGGTTTAAAAAAAAAATAAAACCATTGCGCAAATTATTCGTGCGTCAAAATCGCGTCCAGCGTGAAAGGACCTTTAGGCCGTGTGTCTACCAGAGCGTTTTTTCACGCAGCTGGGGTATTTTCCAATTGTTTTCAATGGGAACGCTGCGTTTTTTAAACGCCATGAGCGTAACGAGGCGCTGAGCGTTTTTTTCACGCTGAAGCGCTGAGCGCTCGGCGTTTTTTACTGGTCGCCGAGAGTTGAAAAATGTTCAACCTTGGGTTAAACGCAGCGCTCATCAGTCACTTTTTACACAGCCCTCAAATCACAGTGGAGGAGGGGTGGGACAAAAACCACACCGACCAACTGTCACAACATTCTTTATGTACAACGCCATCAACCAGCAGAGCTAACCGAACAAAATGGATGAAAAAATTTTTTTTAGTATGAAACAAATTATCTGCGAAATCAGTTACAAGTAAACTGTGCTGCGGATATTCTGTATCATAGCAACGAAGCGTCTCAACTGAAAAAGCGCAGCGCTGGCAAAACGCTCTCAAGCGCCCACAGCTAAGCGTTTTCAGCAGAGCGTCTAGCGTTTTCAGCTGGCTAAAAACGCTTTGGTGGACACACGGCCTTAGGGTCTAGCTTCACCCATTACGCCCAAATTACACCCAGAAAGGGGGAGCTGGACTTCACGCTCCACCATGGCTCTGCAGTGATCAGCCTCTCCTTTGATGTGGAAAAGTGTGTATCGCCACGTCAGGGTCTGAGCAGACGTACACACTTTTTTCACAGTTCTCCAGCATATATCTCCCCAAGATCACTTCTCACATGTAGAGGGGCCACTAAACCAGGGGTTCTCAACTCAGCACTTTCCTGCAGAGTTCAGCTTCAACCTTGATCAGGCCTAGTCCACACGTACACGGGTATTTTTTATAAACAGAGGTTTTCCTACTTTGTTTTAAAAAAAAATCACGTCCACATGAAAACGCAAAAACACGCTATGAAGCGCTGTCAAGAGCATGCCAAACCAACAGGTGGCGATTTATAACCCTAACCGTAAAGCTATGTTGGCCAATGAGAAGCCTGGAAAAAAGAGTTATTAGCGGTTTCGGTTCCGACGTCAAGCCAAAATCTCCGTTTTTACCGTCTACACGACAAAACTGCAACAGGAGTTTGTAAAAATCTTCACCCTGGCAGGAGTTTTCAAAAAAGTCAGATTTCAGTGACCTGAAACTTTCTAGTAATCCTGAAGACATTGATTAGCTTCTTCAGGTGAGTTTGAGCTAAACTCTGCAGGAAAGTGGATTAGTTGAGAAGCCTTGCACTAAACAAGCAAATCAATGACAATATATTAATATGATTTTAGACATCCACATTCCATTAATAACTGATAGTTGGATGAAACAGAGGCTGACAAGTCTAGAAAGCAGAGCAGCGTTCGCTCTTATCTGTGGGAGGTTTACGCCCAACATTGAATTTAGGCTTGAACGAGTGCTCTGATATCAGCTGATTTATTTCATTCTGCTTGTAGGTTGGCAGTTTTTGAGTGAGCCACGGTCCTTTAGGTTGACTTACAGCTCCTTGAAAATATTTGATACACCCCCGACCTATTAAATACATAACCTCTGCGATGTTCAGCAAGACACAAACTCCAGACACCGCCAGCATGAAGACAGTAAAAATGGTCTTCTCTGTGGGACGGGACACAAAACAGTCCACTGTATTGGGACAGGGGTAGGAGTCACACTTCACAAGACGAAACATCTTGACATCTGGATAGATGTAGTAAAAAATGTACAAGAAAACCACCTCGAAAATGATGCGGAAAATGATGCTTATCATGTAAGTCCACCACAGAGCACCGGCGATCTCGAACTTCTGTCTCTTTATGTTCTCGAAGTCCTTTTCACTTCCCCGGCCGGACATCTTGAGGATCTTTTTCTCGATGTGCCGGCGGTGTGCGACGTGCATGGCGACCAGCAGGGCTGGTGTGGAGACCAGAATGAGTTGCAGAGCCCAGAGACGGATGTGAGAGATGGGGAAGAACTGGTCGTAGCACACGCTGTTGCAGCCGGGCTGCTGAGTGTTGCAGGTAAACCCAGACTTCTCGTCTCCCCACACGCTCTCAGCCGCCACGACCAACACCATGATCCGGAAGATGAAGATGACCGACAGCCAGATGCGTCCAATGCCCGTCGAATGCCTGTTCACACCACTGATCACGGCATAAAACGAAGCCCAATTCATGGTTGGATTGAAGACTAAAGAGAAGAGAATCCAAAGCACAATGACTTTTACATGGTTCTCGACAGTTTCATAGAGTTCAAAACACTCACTAACTCTGAATTGAGTCTTACTTACACTACACTAGCCAGGAAGTTGGAAGCTCAAATTTAAGGTTGTTTTGATTTGTTTTTAATCAGTACATAATTTCTATGTATCCATTTGTGGTGTTTCAATGCCTTTACACTCTTAAAAACAAAGGTTCTATATTGGCATATATGGTTCCATGGAGAACCTTTAACATCCTGGAACCTTTCCATTGGACAAAAGGTTCTTTATAGTCAAAAACTAGTTCGGTAACACTTTACAATAAGGTTCATTAGTTAACTACGTGACTTAGCATGAACTAATAATGAACTGCACGTATACAGCATTTATTAATCTTTGTTAGTGCCATGCTTTTTCCACATTTACTAAAACATTATTAAAATCTTCTTAACATTAGTTAATGGACTGTGAACTAACATTAACAGCTTTATTTTTATTAACTAACATTAACAAACACCGTAACAAATGTATCGCTCGTGGTTAGTTCATGTTAGTTAATACATTTTACAATAAGGTTCAAAGTTAACATTAGCATTAGTTAACATTTTTTTCTTCACACTAAGAAAAAAAAACTTGAGATCTGATCCCTGAAAGGTTCTTTGGGGAACCAAAATGGTTCTACTATGACATCGCTGCAACAAAATAACTTATTTTTAAGAGTGTACCTAAAACCTAAAAAAATTGTCATAATCAAGGATTATTTCAACTTTTGACTGGTATAACATTTTCAGATATGTCATACACAACATGACTAATCACTTATAAACTGCCAATTACACAACATTAAAAATTAATGTAATCCTAACAACCAAGGCAACATAATGCTCAACCAAAAATCTTTCCTGGCACAAAATTCTGAATCGGAGCAATAATTTACCAGGTTCAGCCCGTGAGAAAGCAGCTTATGCTGTACCAGGTCCAAACATGAAGAACAACAGACTGTATTCTTGGCATTTGGATACTTGGTTGACAAAAATACAAAAATGTTCTGGTCACTTATGCGATGGTCTACCGCATGTCGTCACCTGACACAAGACAACCTGGCCAATAGCAAGCTTACAGTCGGCCCACACAATAACCTCCAAATACAGCATATTTGCAGTGGTCAAAGCAATTAATCCATTTAAGCTACATAAAAAAATCTAAATTCCCACTTGCAAAAAGGATTTAAATTTTATGATGTGGTCCAAAAATAACTGAACTGAGTACTGAGCAATCAAATTCACATATTTGATAATGGTATAAAATTGATTTATAAAGTGGTTTACCTTCAGCTGAGATAATAAAGAGACATTTCCAGGAACCGGCTATTGGCCTCGCTAATGATCATAATGCCCTTTGCAAATGCAATGAATTTACGTGCTACTAGCCACAACCCTGCACCACGGCTGTCATATGCACTTATATAACCCATTTATACACAATGCTGCTCTTTATGGAGGCTAACAAGACTCTTCAGAATTCAGATCAAATGCCTTGATTTCCACCCACCCAGTGCAGAAGAAAGAATCTGTGTGGACACAATGAGCAGCAACATTATTCATTGTGCCTGGCAGGGAGAGGAAATGAGGGGCGTTTCTGACCCGCTCTCACTTTATCAAACACAGCACAATTTATCAAAGGTCGATTTGAGAAATAACACTGTCAGGCTTTTGTGTATATTTCTAGGTCCAATCTGTGGCCAAATCATTCATATTATGTAAATGACAGATTTCAGACAGATTTTTAAAGAGAGAAAAAAAATGACAAGATCTGAAGATGGGACACCAGTAAAATAAATATTTGCGCATTTTTGCATTTTGTTGAATCGCTTTAACCCTGGCATTTGAGTTCTGTCATCCCCATCCCCGATCTGAAACTATTAAAAGTATTATACGATTTACACGTTGGCAATTTCAGAAGAAATCATACAATTTTGAGAAAAAAAAAAAAAAACATAAAGGTCCACCCTGAACAATAACACCACTTGGGCATAAGCAGACAAAAATTTACAAATTCATAAGAATTAGCCACCAATTTGCAAAAATGTAAAACGGTTACAAATTGGCACGAGATAGTGTTGGTTCTGTTTTGAGAGCGACTCATGACATTCATTGAACAACTGCCATCACGCTTGGAAAGAGTGTGAAAGTTCATTCATCAGATCAGCTTGACAAGCAGAACAACATTCATGCATGAAAAGAAAGATTTTTATTGAGTGCATTTTCAAATGTAACTTTTAGAACAGATTTTTTTTTTTAACCAAAGACAATCAGTGCAAAAACATCCAACAGGCGCCTCTTAAATATGCTGCAGTTAGAGAAGGCGAATACAATATTAAACCAGGTATTTCAAACTTCAGCCATTGCATTAGTTTTTTTTATATGGCTCTTCATAAGTTTTATTCTTAAATCAGGCTGACAAATCACTTTTCGTGATGTTTCAAATCTCTAACCGGAACTGCTGCTTGCACTTTAACCACCATTTTCAAGCAATATAATCTTAAGCATTATTTCTTAACTACACAAGTACACATGCAGAGGATCTGTATGAGGGAAAGAAAGGTCTGGCGTCAATCTGCAACTGTGAATATTTCCCTTCAAACTGTCATGATCTGTGTGCACAAACATATTAGCATCCACGCTCTGCACAGGACAGTCCAAAATTCCCCAAAAGAGAAGGACTTTTTTGTTATTATTCTCGTCTGATCATGAAACCATTGCATGTTGTAATTACTGATTTGTCTTCTTCAAATTAAAGTTAGAGTTATGAAAACATGCTATAAAATCAGGCTAACATCCAGACAGAATACTTTTGTAAGTGTCTCATGATGCTGGGAGAATGTATATCTGCATATTCAATTAAACAAATAATGTTTCAGTAATATATTTCAGAAAGAAAAAGAGCCCACAGTCAACTCTAAACTTCTTTGAAATAATTAGACATTCTTATATCTTATAACTCTTTTTTTTTTTTTAATTATGAAGTAACATAATTATGAAACATCTAAACCAAAAAGAACACATTCTACAGCAATGAACATCACCCAACATCTTCTGTAATACAACCTATCTTGTAACAAATGTACAGTGAAAGTAAAAAAACACATGCAATTAAATTTGCATAGTAAAAGGTACATAATGTAACGCATGTATATGTTTGAGGAGAACAGATCAACAGCAAAAAAAAAAGCACAAACTTTGGTGATTATGGAACAGACAACATCATTTCCTGTTTTAACGGTAACAGGAGATCAGATACTTCTCCCACTCCGCGGTCCGTTTTCGGGCTCGTTCTTGGACATCACCTGGGAAATAACATCAGAAATGTTAATAAAGACACAATAAAGACTTCATGTCCATCATGTTATCTTCCTGTTATATCATGACACTTAAAGTGCCACTCACTTCTCTTTAACCCCTTGTTACATCTGTGAATGGCAAATCTATTGTGTGCAAGTCTCTCAGAAAGGGAATCACCTCTCCTAAAGGAGTCAAACACAAAAGGACAATCATTAGGAATTACTATCAATTAAAAACTGCTGAGACTGTGAAATGCATTTGCCTGGCTTCTAATCCCCAGTCAAATCTACAGGGAAAAGTCTCATTTAAAACAGACCACATTGTGTTAAAAGTGTCAAAATGAGGGCTGGTACATAAAACAGCAGCCACCTCAAGATTTATTTAAAGACTTGGAAAATGTGAGGAAAAATAAGTTTTTTCCAAGTTTTTCTGCAACGGATCTGCGATTTAAAACAATACAACCAAACACACACAGACAGGACTTTAGATTCAGATCAGATTTAGATCAGACAAGAAAAAAAAACCTGTCTGATAACAGTACTTTGCTCAGGTAGGAATAATCAGTAACATTTTTTAGATGGGATTAGCAAGGGTCCAGTGTAATGCTGGTCAAAATGATCGGAACGAGAATAGGGTTGTCTTTACCTCATGGCACCAATCTTTCCCTTTTCCATGAAGAGCTCAACTTCTCCTTCTGGGTAAATCCTGGCATAAAGAGTCTTGTTCTGAACTTTGCCTATGAACCAGCTGATCGCTTCAAAAGACCAGGTTTCTCCAAATACTGGCCTCACCTATAGCATACAAGTTAAAACAGCTTAATGCATAAAAAAAAAAAAAAAAAAAAAATCTGAAACTACAATATTAATGTTAGGGGTATGATGAGATCAATATATTAAAACGTGACAAGAAATCTCATGATATCAGCATGACGGAGTTGAGCTTGTGGCAAAACCTTGTGTTTGCTTTATAGTTATAAGAACTGGCAAGCAACCCTGGAAAAACATTGCCAAGAAAAATCATGGACAGTCTCTTGCGTATGGCAAGAGTCGGCCACAGAATCAGTCGGATACGACTGAAATGGTAAGATAGATAGATATTACATTTTTTTTTAACAAGTTATTACTTGCTTTTGATACTTTATTTGAATCAATTATTGTCTCATTGTTAGCATAGATGTATTGAAAGTCATTTTAAAGGCTATTGTTCTCTTTGTTAATTTCAAAATGCACTTGTATTGTTTTGCATTTTGTAACTTTTAGTCGAATAAAACACATTTTTCCAGTCATAATTTGTCATTGAAGATTTCCTAAAAATAGTGAACCCAATGTCATGTATCATCTCGTGAGCTTGTGTATGGTCACTCACATTTGCCAGAGAGACCTGCAGCGCTTGCGCGGGTCTGGATGCCATTTCTACACTCATTTCCTTGATATCCCCAAGAGACACGCAAACGTCATCTCCATAGTCAATCCTCCTGACCTCCACCTTAATGTCTGTGCAGAAATCATCATGAAGGACCACGTTTACCAGCACACTCAATGTGATTATGATTTAGCCAATATTGGGATTAAACTTTTTACTTTACCTAACGTAAACAATACTTCATTCAAATTAGTGCAATTAAACTCATAAGCGTAGTAACCATAAACATTGTAAAATGTGGCATATACCGATTTTAACCAAGTTAACACTTTATTGGCATCTATTCCACTCTGACTGAAGTGCGCATGTGCGTGATGAACGTGGATGATGCGGCCATGATTTGTAAACATAGCGGTAAAGACGGCATCACATTTTTGGGCTGCCGAAGTTCATATTGACAACGTTGATCATGATCATGTATTTCAAATACATTTTAGTAAACCACAAATAGATTTATATTGGAACAACTAATTTTGTACTTAATGCACTTAAGTTATCCAGAGAGTATATAGTGCTAAGGTCCAACTAAAAATAAGAACATTTGACTGTGTTAGTGGAAGTGGAACTATTGCAAGTATACTTTAGATTAGGTCTGTAGTACTCGAGTCCGGTCTTGGACTCGAGAACGTTTTTCTCTGGTCTCGGACTTGTCTCGGACATGCTGGTATTCGGACTTGTCTCGGTCTCTGGTCTTGCCAAATATGGCTTTTGGTCTCAACTGAGTTCAGGTGTCTTCATTATGTTCCCAGTAAGCACACATAAAAGCCATTTATTTGCGCGCCGTTTATTTGCTCTGGTGTGAGCCGCGATTGCGCCAGAACCAGCCAGTTGTCGAGATAATTCAGCACGCACACTCCCTGGAGTCTCAGGGGGGAAAGCGCCGCGTCAATGCACTTCGTAAATGTACGGGGTGGTAGGGACAGACCGAACAGCAGAACTGTGTATTGATAAGCCTGCCCCTCGAAGGCGAATGGCGAATCTCAAGAATGGCCTGTGATGGGGGGCTATCTGGATGTGAAAGTGTGCGTCTTTCAGATCCACAGTGAAACATTGCTATTATGAGGTATCACCATATGTCATCATTCTGTTTTCTTTAGATTAGAAGATTATATGATATCAAGGGGAATGTCTATACTCGAAAATCCTGGGTGTTGTGACACTGTTTTTGCTTTTATATCAACAAATAATAACCCAAAATGATTGTCTTGATAATGTCATCCATAAGAATTTTTTTTCCTGTCCTGGAATCGGTCTTGACTCGGACCTTTTTGGACTCGGTCTTGACTTGGACTCGAACCTCTTTGGACTTGGTCTTGACTTGGACTCGACTAGTCCTGGTCTTGGACTCGACAAAAGTGGTCTTGACTAAAGCCCTACTTTAGATACACTTTAAAGAGCATATTGCAGATAAAAAAAAATGTTTATAACCTTGTATGAAAATACCATATGAAAAGTTAATGCAGGATTTAAAATGTTTTAAAACGACATAAGGGCACCAATTTAGTAGATAAAGAGAGCGTTTCTTTGACTGCTGGTAAAAAATGCTTTTTTTTCAACATCGCGTCATTTTACATCACGAAAGTGAGCCTCAGCTCAGAGCTGAGTAGGTTGGTATTCAGTAAGAGCGGTCGCGAGTCAGTGTTTACAGTAGTTTTTTTTATTTATTTATCATCGTCATGGTAAATTATTGTGTTAGTGGAGGTTGCAAAAACTCCAGCCTGTCAGGACATCAAGTCCACAAGTTTCCTTACAAAAAAAAGGACGGTGCTATATATCTTTCGTGCCTGGGTGCGGTTTGTGCAGGTGAAGAGACGGGATTTCTCTTCCACATCAGCTTTGAAAAACACGGTCGTGTGTAGCATTCACTTCAGATCGGAGGATTATCATCCCGGCGATATGATGGAGTAGGCACTGTACATCAAGTCTGGGGTGACATTTTCCACTAAGGCCCAGTATGCATCCACCCTGCAGCACTGACTTTCCTCAGCTGTGAACATTGCCTCGCATTTCCCACACAAGCACCTATGGAACAAAAACGTGTATCAGGAATACAAATATCTCTCTGTCTCTCGATGAGAAACCACTAAGTTATATCAAATAACGTTAGTCTGGACGGATATTAATGAGCATGACATACGCCTGATCAAAGCTTATTAGTTTCTGTTATTGGTAAGTTTGAACTCCTAGATGACCAATAATAGCTTTGCTATTAACTGATATACGATGGTAATAATCCGTACAATATTGTGAGCACAGTGTATATCGTTAGCGAAGGTGTATATATCTATAAGCTAACACTGGTCTCTCACCAAGACACCTGTCCTCCACACACACACCTCAGTGTGTCTCCTCTGACCGTTGTTCTGTCGAACATTAATCCTGGCCTGTCCTTGCTCTCTCGGCAGCATAGCAGGCTCATAATTGTATGGCTGTGGCCCGTCATACGAGTAAGTATGAACAATTTCCTCAGCGTCCAAAATGTCATTACAATCCATTGTTTTCCAGTTGTTTGAATCGACCGCTCTCCCGCCCATTACGTCATGCCCATCACGCCCATTTTCAAATGCGGAAGTAAAAGTTTCTCACAAAAACAACTCCAGAAGCCAATGTAGTGCATTTATAGGGGTGTCGAAATTAATCGTTTCTACGATGCACCGCGATGCAGACGAGGACGATTCGGTATCGGTTCAGTAATAGACCATAACCGGTTATAATGTACTGACGCTTTTCTGACGTCATTTATCGCGCATGTGCTTTGTCGCGGTAGCATACACTGGCAGAGGGAGGCGAGACGCGAGTGCGAATTAAACATTCTTTCTTACATGCATGCGCATGTTATGCATGTAAATGTAAGTTACATGCGCTTCTTGAGGCACACACACGCAAGGTCTCGCTCTCTCCCTCTCTGCTGGGCGCGTGCTACACGGTTTGAACATACATTCACGTAGCCTTTCGGGAGAGTGGATACATTTCCCGGGACAAGTTATTAAAAGATAAATCGGGACAAACTGAGACAGATGGCAACCCTTCCGCACCCGATGGTCAAATTACAATTGTGTTGTTACGAGTGATTATAAATGGATGATCGTCTTCAACAGCGGACTCGGTGACGGTTGATGCGCGCGTCTCCAGGGTAACACTATACACTGATGAATGAGCGCTGATTTTAAATGAACATTTCTTTAAAACAAAATTGATTTGACAGAATTTCATTTTCTTAATGGCTTAACCTGTTAAGCTGCAAGCCCACTTTTGAAAAATCCCCAGAAATGACATACCCAAACTGAAACAGATACAGTTCATGAACCCTTTGCACTAAAAGCACAAGTACGATCTCATTTGAAAGCGGACACCTGGTAGTTTATTGTAAATGTAGAATTAATTATTGTCATAATGATTTTTTTTTTTAAATAGCTTCAAAGTTTTGTAAAGTTATTAGAAATTTATTTTTATGAAACATCTTCATGGAAATAAAATTGAAGTTGGCCCTGGAGCAATCTAGAAATGCACTGCAGCTAAAGCCATATGTGTGACCATTTTATATTTAAAATCTGAAAATGATAAGTCTAAAACTCTGTATTTAGTTAAATGTTTTTCAAGATCATGTCAAATTACTTTATTTTGATTAGACTCTAAAATGCAAACTGATGTTTAGTCATCTTCGGAGTCATCTATTCAGTCTATTGTCTCTATTGTTTTGTGGTGCAAACGAGCCCCATTCAGTGTCAGTCTCCCCTGCACACATTTACACCTCTCCAGACTGGTTATGGCTCTAAATATGCATTTCTTTTGTCTGCATTATAGCTACTAACGACTGTCTATTCATAGGGTTTCAAACCCTAATTTCTTTTATCAAAGTTCTCACTAAATATTTGAAACTGGTATCAAATGCACTGAAACATTTCAGTAAGCATTCCTATTTAGAAAAAAATCATAAAACAATAACTGCTGGTGGCAAGTGCACCTGGGCTAGCTAGCATGTTAGCTTAGCACACCATCAATACACGACCATTTATGAGATTAAAACCATGTTTGTGCTCCAAACTTACTTTATAACGCAAGTCGAGTGTTTTAAATAATCTTCTGTGATCTAATTTGGCTTCAGATAAAAAAAAAAATCCAACAGAAAATTTATTTATAGTGTTCTGCACGATAATGAAATCTATATCGATTAGCATTACATTATAAATATAATCTATTATTATGAAATACCTGGCATGGCTTGAAGAACACCGGTAACTCAAATATCATTGCAATCATGTTTATTGTCTTCAAAGCATCTTTATCTGCATGTTACAGTAGGGCTGTCGCGATAACCGCAATATTGTAGTACCGCGCTACTGACAGGCCAACCGCAGAGGAATGCAAGTAACCGCAGCAACCACGTTTTCTTTTTTCATAAGGCCACCCTTCGTAGTTCGTACCATGTGTATTGAATGTTAATAAGTTAATAATGATAACAGGACTGTTTATCATAGTGATTTGTACAGAGGATTCGTGGATTTGGACTTAAGCCTAAACAGACAGTGAATGAGATCGACTGAGCGCGTGCGATTACCTGCGTCTGTCTTTGAAGTCAAGTCGTGTATATTCGTGAAAAGGTTGCCGTTTCCAAGGAAAGCGAAATATTTGTCGTGGGCTATCATCCTTTTAACATGTAAGGGTATTTACCATGAATGGCATCAGCGCTGGTCAGCATTACACAGCGCGAGGAAGCCGTGGGGGGAAAGCAGCGAGTCACGCATTGAATCAATGTCATTGGTCTCTATTAAGTGAAGCATTGCTTCAGCTTTGCCAAAAAGTGAAGCATTGCTGGCCAGCTGAGCCTTGAAAAGTGGAGCTCAAAGTTAAAAAATAATTAACACCTTGTTTCATTACATCTATCATTTAAGGAATCAGCTTTTTTGAATGTTTTCGTTGAATGAACGGTTTAATGACTCACTCAAAGACCGTCCGTTAACAACTGCGCGCTGAGTGACAGTCTTTCAATGCACAGAGACGCTGTTTAGTTTCGGTTACATTGTTTTTGTGTATGCTGACCACATCATAACACGTATTTATATAGCAACAAATAAATATAAATAAATGGCGGTAAAACCGCATATCGCGCTATTGAGCCACTCAAAATTACCGCAAGGGAAATTCCTTCACCGCGACAGCCCTATGTTACAGCGATCTCTGTCAGCTACTTTCGGTATCGAGGTGACGTCCTGGAATGTCACATGACTATGGGTCTTCTTCGTGATCCATATATGGACTATTATTGTGCATATAGAGCCCTCAGGCTATTGGTATAAATTGAAAACACAGCACATCACAGTAAGAAGCGATCATAATGATTACATCGACGCATTTGGGTATAAATTCAATAATTATTATTCCTGTCTATAGAAATATGATGTGAATCTATGAGAATATATCAATATTTCTCCAAGTCTGCACATTTTTGAGCTAAAGCCCTGAGGGATGTTGTTTTGTGAATTGCTGTCATGACGACAGCACGGAGTGTTTTTTATGAATGGACCAGCTGACGCTCATAATTCATATTAAAGGTATCGACTAATTTTATTTCATAACTCCTGACACAAATTAAGACATAACTGTCACTATAAGTTTCTCAGAATACAATAGTGGTCAAAAACTGAATCTTGAGTCTTATATCTTTTTAATGATGTATAGTTTGTCAAGGTATAACATTAAATCTGATAGTAAATTTGAACTAAAAAAAAAAAAAAAAACGCTTCAGTGCGCCGACGCACTGGCGAAGGTTAAGAGGATAAACAGGCTTTAGTCCCATGAAACTTAAACTGGAATGTCTCTGTTTTTGTCACTGTGACTTCCCGAACAGGCGAACACACACGCGCGCACATCACTTTTGAAGTAAAATTGAGGATGCGGTGCATCGCGATATCGAATTGAACCGAGTCGATGACATGATAATCGTAATCGAACCGTGAGACCAGTGTAGGTTCACACCTCTATGCATTTAGAAGTATATTTTAAAGAAAATCTAATTCCTACATTATTTTTCTATACATTGACTCGTTGGGTCCTTTACCCTGCAATATGCCCTTTAAATATATTGCATTTAAAGACTGATATTATACAGTCATCATACTAGCCTTACTAATAGTGATATTAAAACACATTTTAGGCTTAATATTAAGAAATGTGCTCTGTGCAATAAAGTAGTACTCCAAATAAAGTTGAATTATAATATTTATATCAGTAAGTCTCAAGTGATGTGTCAGTAAATGTTAATGGATTGTAGTATACTTAGTAGGAAATAAATGCATTTTAAATACATTTGAATAGGTTTTACTCACTAAGGCTATGTTTACACGGAAACGATCTGAAGAGAAAACGCAAAAGTGGTGTTGCATTATCACTTTTTATTCTGCGTTTAGACAAGCGTTATGGGGGGGAAATCGGTGTGCATGTGATGACGCAAAAGTGTGTGAAATTCAATGTAGTATGCACTCAAGGCAGCTAGGTGGCAATGTGAAGCACTGCCACACAACAACACCAAGTCCGCGCACCTACGTACAACCTTCTACTTCTCTCCCTAGTATCGCGAAATCAAAACATGGCAAAGCGAACAGCAAAAAGACACTTGTACGTTTATCAGAGCTGCCAGGGCAACTTGGTGGGTCCGACGTATGGAAATAATCCGACATGTTGGTTGTTATTTTCCTGTACTGGCGCATGCCTGTGACGTAAACGCGTTACAGTGACGTACGGTGGCTCTCGTACGCGACGAGAGCAGAGAACAGCATTTTTACCCTTTAGACGGGAACGCGACGGTGGAGCGATTTTAAGATTTCCACTCTGGAGGGTGGTTTCACTTTTTTGCGCTTTTAAGCCCCAAAAACGCCGTTGCCGTGTAAATGAAAGGCACATCTGATAAAATATTTTTACGTTTTCACCCGCGAGCGTTATTAATGGCTGAAAACATCGAAAAATTCGTTTTAGATGCATCACCAAAATAAACCAAATATTTCCATAGAAATGTGTTTTGCGTTTGACAAGTAGATTAAAGTCCAAAGTATACTTCAGCAGCACACGTCTGCGCACCGTCGGTATAATGTAATTTTGACGTAATGAATTGCACGTACAACAGCGCATGTGCAAGTGACTTGATAATACGTTTATTTTATATAGCGCCTTTGAGCGCTTTAAAAACAAAATTCACTAGATCGTTCGGCGCATGTGCACTTCTCTTTCTGCGCTCACGCCCAAAGCAGTATAATTTGAAAGGCTTGCATGCTCAACTCCGCGTGAGACTGAGTGTAACACGGAAAATTAAGTATACACAGGCCTTAAGGGAACATTTACACGGCAACAATGTACAAAAAAAATATAAAAATAAAAAAATTCTTTGAACAGATGACAACGTTGTAAAAACAATCCCCATTCACAAGGATCCGTGAAAACGAATAAAAACACTGTATTATTAATAATCCAACATGTTGGTTGTTATTTTCCTGTACCGGCGCATGCCTGTGACGTAAAGGCGTACGCAACGAGAGAGAAAAAAAACCCGCTGTATTATTCATGCCAGGCCAGTAGTTGGCGATGTCACTATAGCCGCGTTCCACCGAAATGACCCAGAACAATTTGTCCCAGGAACTTTTTTTTGCACCAGACCGGTAGCTTTCTGAATTTCTGCACCGCAGTCTTAAATACCGGGAAGATTATGCAAATTTGTCTGGTAACGTAGAACTGCGCGTCGTCCAGCGGTCGTATTTTTTATTAAATTCCATAGTTGTAGACAGACAACTCTTACTGCACGGACCGTAATAGATTTTTAAAAATGGCTGTTAAAATAAAATGCTGCGTGGAGTCAACCAATCAAAATGCAGCATGAACTCAATCAATCAGCATGTTCAGCACACAAGTCCCACCCCTGAAAATTCCTGAACTTTGGAGAAAAAAAAAAAAAAGTACTACCTCACGAGTAGGGACTTTCGGAGGGGGAAATATTTACCCGGAACTTCATTTAGACCCTGGTCCGTGCGGTGTAAACACACAAACTACCACCCCAAAATTCCTAGTTCCTAGGGAAAGTTCCTGCAGTGAAAACGCAGCTTTTGTAAAAAAAGGCTTGTGTGCAGTCTTTCGCAACTCGCGACAGACGCATATGCCTAGACTGAGCACGTAATACGCATGTGTATGACGTCATCGTTTTTAACAAATTCACATTTTCGTAGTTTGCACAGAGACAATAACGGTATTGTTTTCAAAAACTTGCACTTTTAAACCTTTTTCAAAGGTTTACGTTTTCAGGCATCCAAAGCATTATGAATAAAATAAAACGTATTTTACGTTTATATATGAGCATATATAAAAATGCATAAAAAGTTAAGCTGAAAACAGTGTCGTGTAAACGGCCCCTAAAACTGTGGCCAGTAACACACATACACGAGTTCATTTGTGTTGTGCGTTAAGGTTTGTGAAGAATGGCGGTAAACATAACCTTAAGTTAGTTACTCTGATTATTGTAAATAATCACATTATTGGCGCATATGTAAACGCAGTCCATTTGACCAATGACAATTTTTTTTTACAGAATTAATTCTAAAATTAGAAGTTAAAAATTCAGTTAACATTTGTTAATTAACAAAAAAAAGTATGTTTTTATAAAAAAAACAATGCATTTCACAGATGAAATTAATAATGAACAGGATAATTAAAATATAAATTTTGGAGAAAATTGCATATTTAAAACAGCTTCGTCTTACCTCTACTCAACTGACATATTTTTATGACCTGGCCACGGCACCAGACCTCCTGCTTGTGAAACCATGCCATGACATAAGCCCCAATATCTGGGACACTATTCATCTCTGCAAAAGATTTACTGCTATCCCTACTGCTTAATCAAAGAAAACAGAAAAAGAGAGACACTAGTACCTGAACTGTACAAACAGTAGTAAAAAAAAAAAAAGTAAAGATATGCCATATTAAACTACTTACAGCATGATTTCAGACAGTTCACAAAGGTTTGTGTCCTTGTGTTGGATGAAGAACTTGTTTGGGTGAACAACGCGAGTGATGATAACTGGGATCTCCTCAAATTTGCGACTCTGAAACTCTGGGATTTGGACATGTACACCGTCCTCATCTTCAGGTTCATCAGTCAGTATGTTGGAGCCTTTAGGGCACGACTCTTCTTCTGAGGGACAGGACCTTTGGCTGGAGAGATTAGCAACTTTCCAGTCATCTTGGAAACGAAAATCAACCATTTCATTTGGGAATGGCTCTGCCGTAGAGTGGTTTGTGCCTGAAAAAATATTCCCAGTGTCCCACAATTCACTATTTGTGGTAATCATCCAGCGATAGGCCACACAATCAACACTGATGTTTTTATCAGCAAATATGGGTTCAGAAATTATCCCCTGAGAAATTACTTTATTCTCCACATCCTTCTCGGCACTGGTCAATGCCACGACTCTCTGATCCGTAGACGCCATTGCATTAATGTTTTGTTGCTGCACCAGCCTTGATGATGCCTCAGTTATGTTTGTCATATAATCGACTTCATCAGCCGATGAAGCCAGTTCAGACGCTTGTTTTGGGTTTTGACTCCTCAGAAAGTGAATGAGCTGAGAGGATGACAACTTATGACGGCGAATTTCTTCACAACCAGTATTTTGCCGAATTGTGCTTTTTGGATTAGGATACATCTCATTTGGGCTGAAGAACTGATTATGATGGCCTTTCACAGGTATTCTCTGATGCATGTTGATCTTCTGAACTGCAAAATCTTCAGGCTGTTCTTGAACAAAATATCCAACATATGTCATAACAGTTACAGGTATTTTTACTGATTTCATATTAAATCAGAAGGTCTTTATATTTTTAAGTTCAATGCTGCTTCTATCATTTGAACAATTATTTAATCAGTTAAAAACATTTTATAACATGGACCAGGGTCAAAATCTCACAAAGTGTGAATAAAAAAAGATATTTAAATGTAGAGCGAGAGAAAAAAGTATCAGTATTCACTCCCTTAAAAGGCAGGTGCGGCTGATTGTGGAGATATGAAGTCAAAATCTGTTTAACCTAATTTGAAAGTTACAGATAAGATAATGTCTTTATCAGGGTTTTTTTTTTATATACCAAAGGATGATGTTGTGAAGCAGTAATTTTCAATTGCCTTTGCCTTGTTTTAATAACATGTTGAATTTGTGCTGGACAGACAAAGTCTGACTTGTGCCTTATTTGACAAATGTGTTTAGGAAAACTATGGTCCTATAAAAATTCTTCATGTAAAAGAAAAAAAAAGGTTCCATGAACTAAATATTGCTCCTGAATAAAAGATGCATTTCTGACACTGGCATAGACTAAAATATTAACATAACAATAAAATATCAGAAATAAGTGTACTGCTCAGCGAAAATTGCAATATCACCTGGTTAGCAGGTAATAACTGGGACAACTGGACATGATTGAATATAAAGAGTTAGGCCCTGTTTGCACAAGAACGATTCCGGGTGAAAACGTAAAAATATTTTATCGGATGTGCCTTTCGTTTACACGGCGACGGCGTTTTTGGGGCTTAAAAGCGCAAAAAAGTGAAACCACCCTCCAGAGTGGAAATCTTAAAAACGCTCCACCGTCGCGTTCCCGTCTAAAGGGTAAAAACGCAAATCTGCTCACGGTGGCTCTCGTCACGTACGCGTTTACGTCACAGGCATTCGCCAGTACAGGAAAATAACCAACATGTCGGATTATTTCCATACGTCGGACCTTCAAGTTGCCCTAGCAGCTCTGATAAACGTACAAGAGTCTTTTCAGCAGTTGTACAAAATATTCTCAGACATTGGTGTTGTTGTGTGGCAGTGCTTCACATTGCCACCTAGCCGCCTGGAGTGCATACTACATCGAATTTCACACACTTTTGCGCCACCATATGCACGCGGATTTCCCCCCCATAACGCTCGTCTAAACGCAGAATAAAAAGTGATAATGCAACCTTTGCGTTTTCTCTTCAGATCGTTTCCGTGTAAACATAGCCTTAGTTTCAGTGGTGGACGAAGTAAATCAAATACTTGAGTAAAAGTATAGATGCCATATTAAAATATTACTAGTACTTATAATATATTAAAATATCAAAAGTACTTGTTTCAATTAAGCATTATTTAAAAAGTACTGATCTATTAAACATTTATTCTAGGCAGCACTAACTTTTGAATATAATACTTGTACACTATCAAAACAACCTAAAGCAAATTTAAAGGGTCATGAAACCCTAAACTAAATTTTCTGAGTGAAAATAGTTAAATTTTAGTTTAAGTAATTTTCGTCTTCCACGTTTAAAATCTTCATCGTGTCCACGTCACAGCCTGTAAGTGCTTTGAGGACTCATCGGTGTCTCATAATTATTTATTATTAACTCTTAATTATTCATGACACCACATGGATCTTTCCAATGACAGACATGTCAAACTGTGATATCACGTAGTAGATGAGAGAGCCAATCATGGGATGCAATTGTTTGTTTTTGTGGTGCAAAAGTTTAAGTGTTGAATACGTTTCCCCGCGATGCTGCCAGGGCTAGACTCCGGCTCCGGGCGGTTGGTTGGCCATCAACCACGGACACTATATAATCTAAATTATATGTGTGCAGCAAACATTTTTTGCTTTGAGAACTGGAGAATGGTGGAATTCAGCCTTGTTGACGACAAATGCAAGTCAGGCTACGTCTTGCGAGTAATGCGGTACCAAGTCCCGAGGACTTTTCTATCCCTTCAGAGGCATGTGTGTGTCTAAAATGTAACTTGCACCGCCATCTATTGTGTCACTATTTAGCCCAGGGGATTCAGGAGGAGAGAAGTCCTCCACCTCCACAGAGTCCTGCGTACTGCTGCCACTGCAAATTTCTGTCACTGTCCATCTTTATTATTGGGGTTCAGGGGGCGTATATCTATGCTATGCCAGAGCCATAGAGAGAAAGAGTTGCGACACGCTTTGATGTCGCCGCTATGGCTGTCACGTGGTTCATGTAAGCCCCAATAGTTCCAAAACATACGCTGGCTGTCATGTTCTTCTATGGGACAGACAGCAGCGATTGCATTATTGAACGGTAAATATAAAATAAAACACACACCCAAGTACTTTTTAAGCTGTTATTGCATTATTGCATTTTGTTAATGTCAGTTTTGCATTTGGAGAGGCAGGGTGACAACGAAATACTGTATATTCTGTCACAGCTGACGAAGTCGCGCTAGCTAACCAGCTAGCAGACAGAGCTTGAAAATTGGGGCCAGTTGCATTAACCCCTAAGACTAGTCTTACAAGTTAGACATCGAATTTGTTTCTTTTAGACTGTTCATAGCTTTTTTAAATCAGCTACATAAAAACGTAGATTGGCCTAATTTAATATCGAAAAGTAAGACTGACTGCCCCTGACTAACTTCTAGTGGGTCATACAAGAACTTAAGACACTGTCTTAACGTAATGGCTATGTTTATGCAACCAGCCCTTGGTTGAAACAACCAACATAAAATATAAATAATTACGCTGTGCATGTACAAATGAAGACCAGTATAAGCATCGCAAAGGTCCTCTGATACAATATAGACAGTTGACAATTCAAAAGAGGTCAATATTTCAGAAACTTACGTTACCTCTGGAAAAACTCGACGCGCAGCATTCACCACTCAAAACTGAGCCAACACGTCACATAATGAAAAGTTAGTATATATCCCAAAAATTCAATTAAATAAAAGTTGCTATAGAGGTGGTAGCGATTCACACTTAAATGTCTTGCATTTAATAGCATTTTTTTTCCCCCGATACATTTTTGTGTTTATTTTTGGAGGGAAATGGGGTGCTCCCATAACGTAGAATACATTTACAGCACAGCAACAACCATTTGCAGCAAATTTCAGTAAATATGAAGGAGAAACGGCATTAACGTTAACAGTGTGGTCAGTTGAAATTAAACTGGAGATATGGTTACTGACTGGTTAGTAAAAAAAAATAAATCACATTTAACTATGAACTCCGTATTTACAAATTTCTGACTGGTAGCGAAGTGTTGATCACGTAAGCTAGCTGCAAATAACTATTATCTTCCAATAAACATTAACTAAAGTTGGCTACATAAATTACAACTACTGACTAGATTCATGAGAGGACAAGTAATGCGTTCAAATGTAAAAAATACAGTAATTTCATCAACTTAACAGCGAGCGTACTTCGGAAACACTGAAAATGAATGGTGTTCAGTGCTGGAACTATCAGTGTTTGGAACTATCGGCTGCTCCATGGCACGAGTTACTTCCGCATTCCAAAGTTCCCATGGCGGTCTATGGGAGTGTCGTAACTCTGTTTTTCCAACGGCTCTGGGCTATGCACGGAGCGTTTTTTTTTTTTACTCTTCGGGGTCGCCGATCACGCCGGTGTGATCAAGTTACATGACCAGTTTAAGACGTCGAAGCATAAAAACAAAGTCACGTTGAGCGCTGCCGTCCACTTCTGTCGAAAATGCTGGCTTGAAATTCTATTTTACATTTTGTTTTGTGTTGATAGACCAAGTAAAAACAGAGATATGATCATTTAAACTTTATATAAAAAAATATTGACGCGTTTTTTAAAAGAACGTAAGATGGGATGCGACCGGCGTGGCGGCATTTATTCTAATAACTTCGTCGGTTTTTGTCAAAAAAAAAAAAAAAAAAGGAGAAAACTGTGTGAATCTGCTGACTCTGCTCTTCAGGCTGCACATTTTAGGGAATGGAGGAGGAGCCAACTGAGCAAAGAAGCGAAAGTGAAAGGCAGAGGATTTACGGAGTAGACAAAGAGAGACATATATGTTATATAGAGAGAGATATTATTGCTAGTTTTTGGAAGAGTTTGAGTAGATTTTTAGAGTAGTTTAGGAGTACTGTAGATAGTTTAGGAGTAGATTTAGATAAACTGTTTTGAGGAGTGGCACAGATAAAAAAATAAAATAAAACACCTGATATTTGTTGTAAATAGTTGTATGTATAGTTTGATTTTGTGTTAATTTAACCTTTTGTATGGTATATTTGCACTATTGAGGAACCCCTTTTACTCAAGAAATGAAATCCCTGTAATGTAGCTATCTGTGTAATTGTACATGAAGTGTTTTGTAGAGTTTCTAAGCAAAAAAGAAAAGAAAAAACACCTATTGCCAGACCTGTTTTTTGCTGTATATAGTTTGATTTTATCTCAATTGTTCATTTTTAATGTTGTATTTGCACTATTTGGGAACCCTCATACTCTGGGAATGCAAGGCCTTAAATATAGCTCTCTGTATAATTGTGTGCACAACATTTTTTAAAAAGTGGCTAAGCTAAAAAGAAAGAAAAAAGCCTATGGCTACACCCATTTTTTTTTGTAAATCATCTTTTTTTGTATATAGCTTGATTATATCTAAATTGTACCTGTATATGTTGACATTTACAACTAGTTTTTACATTTTAAACCTTTTAAAACGCTTCATTGAGCATGTTTGTGTTTTTTGTAGTAGAAAAGCTATAATTTTTCTATTTGGATTTTGTGTTTTTTGTGTGATTTTGGGTCCAGTATGTTGATACAGTACATCAAAGTGAAAAACTAATTGTCTAGTCATATAGGTGATGTGCTGAAAAAAATTATACCAAACACTGGTATGGTAAACATTTATGTCACAAAATAAAAAAAAATAAAAAGTACTCAAAAACGGCCAAAATAGCCCAAGACTCTGAAGGGTTAAGCGGAAAATTAATTATTTTCAATATGCATTTATAGTGTATATAAACAACTATATATTTTATAATGACATTATAATTATACATGTACATTAATATGTTTTAAATAGAATCACGATTACTGTAGGATAATATGTGTAGCAGGGCATTCAGTAACTTTTGAAAGGACAATAATAAAGTGTCAGTGTATTTCATTAGACTTTAACTTTGCCAGTTATAAAAAAAAAAAGAATCTAGCATTTCCTAACTTTTTACCACTGTCATCACATGGGCCACTGGCGATGACAGTTCCCCCCTCCCCCCTCCCGTGCCACACCCACTCCCTCCCTTCTCACAGCCATCCACGCCCATTTAAGTTGCATTTTTCAAAAAGATTATGAGCTAGACTTGAGCTAAATGTGCAAACTGGTGAAATATGTCTATGCCATTTAGACCATTTCAAAGACGAAAACAATAACAAACGCGTATTTTAAAAATGGTGAAAAACATTTTTTGCAAGTAAGTTATGTGGCAAAAAATAGTATAAAAATACAACACATGGGGCAAATTTGGTTAACAGTTTAAGAGGAACGCTATGCAAAACAATAGTTTTATATTATTTGAAACTACAACAGCGGAGAAAATGGATGGGCCTTCATTTGCGTTATTTTACCTAAAATCGCCATACTGACGTGACATTAAATTAGGGCATCCATTTCAATGGGCTTAAATAGCTTGCCCTTTTACAGCAGATTGAATTTTTTAAAAATGAACTACTAACTAGTACATATGTATGACCTAAATATGATTTCACGTACAATAAACAACACTAAAATTCATTAACATTAGCCACTTACTTTTCGCGCCATCAGTTGCACGCAGGTTCAAGCTTCGCTTTCCTTGGCTCGTTTTGATCGGATCGTTGAATCAGTGAGTTGTTGACTCAAGAACAGCAGCGATTGTATCAGTGCGATTCGCGAACAGGTTCAAGTCGAAAGAATCATCTCGCTCATGAATCGGTCATCAAGTGGCGATTTCTTCAGTTCAAAATAACAAGGAACGATATGATTTTATGGATTGTGGTCGAGTATCCTAATGTAGGGAAGTAAAAGTAAAGGTGTAGCCAAATTAAAATACTCTGTTAATATACAGATAGGCCTATTTTATAACGAAGTAGAACAACTAGGCCAGGTTGTTACTGTCTTAACTAACTAAGTTAACGTTACCACTAACCTTAGTTAGTTAGTTAGTTAAACTAACAAATGCTTACAAAATAGTAAATTTATCAGTTTATCAACCTTTTTTATTTACCTTCTCGGCGAAGTTTCTTCTGGTTTGAATTTATTTGTGGATGTCACCGTTTAGTGTTGTAAAAAATGCGCTTTTTTGGGAGGATGATGATCATCTTTCTGGATTAGTCGATATATTTGCCAAAAATCGGTAAACTTGAGGAAATTAAGAAAAAGCTAAAGTGCTGTGGATTTCTAGGCAAGCGCCAAGCGGTCGCCAGCTGGAGTCGAGGAGTGACTGTAAGTGTCTGATAATCTTTTTTTAAACCACCTGACTGACTGATTCACCACGTGCACGGCTGAGTACGTTTAAGCAGTAATTAGCATAATACATTAGCACATTAACATTTAAATCTGAAGTTGTATGATTAAAAAATGGAAAAATACCCGTTTTTAAATACCTTTTAAAATGTTTTTATTTTTTTAAGCTTTTTATGGTATCTTTTTACCATAAATGCTTTATGGTTTGATAAAAGGATAATGGAAAATTCATATTAGTAAAATTGAATCAAAGTGTGAAAAGATCTTAAATTGCATGTGTGCAGTTGCTTGTTACAATTGGGGAGCTAGTCGTAGAGCATTGCTGTGTATGTATCAAGCATTGATTCGTTCTTGCTTTGATTATGAGTGCATTGGTCGACTCGGAAACCAAGTCTTTACTGAAAAAATTAAATATTATTAAATCCAGAGCACTAAGAATATGTTGTGGAGCAGTTAAAACATCCCCTGTAGATGGGAGAGATGCCCTTAGATCTTAGAAGGGGAAAAACTGGCAATGACATAATGGGTGAACCTTCAGCAATCAGTGAAAAAATCATCTTACTCTGAAAATATTGGAGGAGTGCTGGGAATATTCATATGATGGAGGAAATAGTTTTGGATGGAAGAGTATAATGTGGGCAAAGGATTGTGGCATGGACAATAAGATCTTCTGTCCTAATATACAAATTACTAATGCCCATGGAAAGTCCCTGAACCGCTTGTTGACTTGAGCTTACAAGACAAGTCCAAAGAAGAGTATATAGGAAACGAGGTGAATGCTATATTAAATAACACATTTTATTTAATTTTACAAATATTTACAGATGGTTCTAAGGAATCTGTCAGTCAAAAGGTTGGAATAGGTGTATATATTCCGGAATTTAAAATGCAAATTAGTTTGAAGTTGCCCGATAAGTTATCTGTGTACACTGCAGAGTTAACAGCTATAATAATAGGACTACAGTGGGTTGAACAAGTCAGACCAAACAGAGTAGTAATATACTTAGATTCTTCTTATGCTTTAATTAGTATATTACATGCAAAATCAGACAGAGAAGATTTATTAATGGAAGTATATTTATAGAAAGAGGCTGGAATGGTGTATTTTTGTTGGGTACCAGCACATGTTGGGGTATCTGGTAATGAGGTTGCTGATAAACTAGCAAAAAAAGCACTAGACAAGAGAGAGGTGGATGTTAAAGTACCTATGGGGGAAAAAAGAGGCAAAATCGATTTGAAAAAGGTAATGAATAAGTGGCAAATTAGGTGGGACAGTAGTAACACAGGTAAATGGTGTTAGTATTACACAAGTCAAGTCACCTCATTTTATATAGCGCTTTTTACAATACAGATTTTTTCAAAGCAGCTTTACAGAGATAACAGGAAAATAATGTAACAACATTTGTTTTTCAGAAGAAAATAGCGTCACAGTGCAGCTTAAAGGACAATTCCGGCCAAAAATGAAGGGGTAAATAACACGTACCAAGTCGACCGTTCTCTGGAATGCGTTTTCATGACAATCGAATGTACCCAGTTCTATCTTTGTTTTAGATTGACCACAGATGAGCTTATAACGCTAGTATATAGGGCATAGAATATGTAAAAATAAAAATCGCTATTTAATACCACTAACAAGGCTCAAAATAGCCCCACACTCACACTGTAGCATAATTAGGGTCTCTACCTGCAAACCGAAGCATTGAGAAATTTGTAAGTGTACAGACAGTTTAAAAAGGAGATACTTTATAAAGACAGCACACTTCGCGTATATAGGCAGGAGCCATCTTTGGAAAACAGTCTTGACCAGTCGAACCACGAACGCTGTGCTACGTGCTGGTCGATAGTCACAGTGGGGGGTTCTCCTCTGGCCAACGAATGAACGAACAGTGTATGATTATGATTCAGGCAGCATTACAGGTCAGACCTCAGATTGGATTGTAAGATTCAGAATATTATCCAGTATTATCGATTATTATCAATATTATCGATGAGGCCTTCACAGGGGAGAGTCTAGTTGACAATCTCTGCCGACACTTCAGGGATGCGTTGTGGTCGTGTCTAGGCGCAGGTCTTCCATCTAATCCGGGTCCGGATTATCCTCTGAATAAGCAGAAAGTCTAAAATTAGCGTAGATCCCACTTTTTATGATGTAACGAGTACATCTGTTGTTATAGGAAGTGTTCCAGGTTCTGGCTGACCTAATCTATGCAGCTTAATAATCATTAAACTGATTTGAATAATAGGAATGTATAGTGTTCTATGTGTATGCCAGGTTAAAGAGATGTGTTTTTAGTCTAGATTTAAACTGACAGACTGTGTCTGCTTCCCTGACAATGTTAGGAAGATTGTTCCAAAGTTTTGGTGCTAAATAGGAAAAGGATCTACCGCCAGCAGTCGATTTTGATATTCTAGGTATTATCAACTGGCCAGAATTTTGAGATCGCAATAGACATGAAGGACTATAATGCGTTAAGAGCTCACTCAAGTACTGCGGAGCTAAACCATTTATTGCTTTGTAAGTAATCAGCAATATTTTAAAATTTATACAATGTTTAATAGGGAGCCAATGCAGTGTTGACAGAACCGGTCTAATATGGTCATACTTCCTGGTTCTGGTAAGAACTCTAGCAGCTGCGTTTTGGACCAGCTGAAGTTTGTTTATTAAGCGTGCAGGGCAACCACCCAGTAGAGCATTACAATAATCTAACCTTGAGGTCACGAACGCATGAACTAACTGTTCCGCAATTTGTCATTGAAAGCATATGTCGTAATTTAGATATATTTTTAAGATGAAAGAATGCGGTTTTACAGATACTAGACATGTGGCTTTCAAATGAAAGATTGGTATCAAAGAGCACACCCAGGTTCCTAACTGATGACGAGGGCTTCACAGAGCAGCCATCAAGTGTTAGATAGTATTCTAGGTTATTACGTGTTTAGGTTTTTGGTCTAATCATTTCAAACTCTGTTTTTTCAGAATTAAGTAGTAGGAAATTACTAGTCATCCAAATTTTTATATCAGCTATGCATTCCGTTAATTTTTTGGATTTTGTGGATTGGTGAGTTTCGTCGGGCCGCGAAGAGATATAGAGCTGAGTATCATCAGCATAAAGCCCGGGACACACCATAACGACGCCAAAGAACTAGCGCTGATGAAAGTCGACTGTGTTGTCGCCTCGCGTCGCCTGCGTCGGGGGAAAAAAACTGCACTTGAACACACCGAGAGAACCACAGCCGACTGTCAGCTAGAATGCGCGTTCTGCGCCTGCGTGTAAATGAGACAACTTTCTATTTCTGCAGATATAGCATATTTATCTATATTCGTCATTCAAAAAGGGAAACCGACGCTGCAGGCTGTTGATACACAAACCGTAAACAAAGCAGTGCGTGTTTACCGTTTTCAATATCAATCTTACTAAACACTTTCTTTATTCCACTCCGCTCATGTTAATATTGAAATATTCACCAAGGAACACTCAGATAAGATGACGTAACATTAGAACAGCCTTCTATCTGTACCGTTTTGACTTCTTTGCTCGCTGTTTTGCTATTATTCTCGTGCACTGACTCGTTCACTAAGCTGAACAGCCAATCAGAGTTCCCTCTCTCGCCGACAGCCCGACGCCGATTCAACATGTTGAATCGGCCGGAAAAAAGCAGACGAGGACCAATTTCAGCCGGCAGTGTGGAACACACTAATAACTTAGTTGGCTGATACACAAAAATTTCCCGGCTTGGTGCGTCCCGGGCTTAACAGTGAAAACTAATGCCATACTTCCTAATGATATCTCCCAAGGGTAGCATGTACAGAGTGAACAACAACGGTCCTAGTACTGAGCCTTGTGGTACTCCATACTGAACTTGTGATCGATATGACATCTCTTAATTTACTACTACAAACTGACAGTTTGTATAGTATACAGACAGTAGAGAAGATGAATTGTCAGGGAGAAAATATAAAGAAGAAGTATTGCTGTCTAGATTAAGATTACGACACACGGTTGAAATCAACACGGGTACTTATGGGTTTACATGAAAATGGATTATGCGATGTGTGTGGTGTATATGAAAATACATGTCATGTGCTTTTTATATGTAGTAAATATAATATATATCGTGATACACTATTTAATCACTTTAAGAAAGGGGAGGACATAATGAAGAATGAATATATTTTAGGAGAAGGCTTATTGGACAGACAGCTGTACAGAGCACTAATGACAATTATATATGACACGGGTCTAGGGTCTAGAATATAATATGTGTGGATAGAATACTTTTAGCATTAATCCCACCATAGGGGTTGAGTGTGGACGGAGGAGCTGAACACGCAGTGCCGGATGAAGCTCGATGAAGCCGCTATGGGAGGGTTTAAATTTCAGACTCATCAACCATGTTAATTTGCACTTCAGTACAGTAGGTGGTGATAATTCTCCTAAGGAGTTAATTGCCATTTAAACAAGAAGAAGAAGAAGACATTAGCACATGTTTTAAGAAAGATGGTAATCAGACATTTTTGTATATCGAAAGCATAAAAAAAAAAAAATAATTGCAGCATTGTCTATTCTCATGGACTCATGTGCTGTGATGAGGGGGTCTAAGAACGGACTGGAGACAAAGATCTGGGTACGACAAGCTCCACAACTCCTTGACATTGATGGAGACTCATGCCACCACATCCACAATGCCAGTAAGAAGTTCTACAGTCCATTTGAACATTGGGTTGAGGCTCTGCTGTCAGACCTACACACTGACCAAAAATGGTCAGTCGACATGAAATAATATCTCAGAGAAATCTGTTGCATAATTGGAGTCCATTTCTCTCGTCCAGAGTTCTACATCCCCCACCGGTGGCTCTCAGTTTTGGATGTCAGTGTGGACACACATTTGGGATGCTTTTGTTGTGTTTTATGATGGCTTCTTGAATAAAGAAGACAAAGATACATACAAGGATGTTGTTGATGCTGCTCTACAAAAGCAGGGAGTGCAGGATGCAGGCAGGAACTAGGCGAAGGAGCTGTGGCAGGAGCTGGGGTCCAGGTCCAATAACTTTACAGATGAAAGGAGGGGGAGGAAGGCCAGAGTTTTCAAGAAGGTGAGAAAAAACCCCAGTGAATCCTAGCAGAGGAGGGGATCCTCAGAGATGTCTATTATTATTACATTTTATCGCCTTATATACTTATAAATAGCCAATCCATTGTAGTGATTTGCTCTAGAGATGAATAATCTTTGATAATGTTTTGGCAGGTGTTGTTTGAGGAAAAGAGAACCCACCTTGAGCTGCACTTCTACTCTGCTGTCCTACCCATCCTAAAGCAGTATGTCGTCCTTTTTCAGTCCAAGGATCCCAAAGTTCAAAAGCTCCATGATGGACAGGAAATACTGTTTAGGGAGTTTCTCACCTGCTTCATCAAGCCAGACCTTCTGGTTGACAGCAAGGGGCAGAATCTCCCTGGGGCAAAGATAAAGGTGGTCAACGTTAGGTCTCCAGAATCCCATCTTGCACTACCCTTTGTTGGCTCAGAGACCATGTATATTGTGGATCAACTAGGGAGGAAGCACCCACTGGTTAGAGTTCAAGAGTAAAATAATTGAGGCCTACACCAACTGCGCCATGAGTCTACAAGAAAAACTGCCTCTTGACAGTAAGACACCGAAGACTTTGTCATGCCAAGACCCAGCTGCAAGGAGAAGTCGTCTCATTCTGCCCCATCTCAAGAGGTTGCCAAGCATGCGTTCAGCTGTGAAGCTTAATGTTAAGGAATAGCTGGCTTTCAACTTGAAATACACAGGCATGTCTGGGTTGTCTTTTCATGTTTTTAATGAACAATTATTTCATTGTCTATTGTAGTGAACTCAACCTCCTGTTTCACATCTTAGATATGCAAGTGACATGGGCCTGCCTGCCATGACTAAGAAGACCAGAATGAGTGGTGGAACCCAGCCCTGGCCAGGCTTGCACTCTTTGCTCTCTGTCCATTCCATGGTCCACAGGTAGAGTCAGCATTTAGTGTGATGTGTAACGTCTTGCTTGCTAAAGCTGCCAACACCAGTGTGGAGACGTATTAGGCAATCAAGTGCCACTTGAAGGCAGTGGAGCAGTCTGCCACTCAGCACTACTCTCGGAAGAGCAAATATGATCCTGTAAATTTTACGCTCTGCAGAAATCTGAAACTGTCAAGCCAGAGGTACAGAACGCAGCTCAGGCTAAAACGAAAAGCGGAGATGGACAGGTTGCATCATTTTCATTTGGGCAACCCAACTGAAGGTAAGAAAAAGGAAAAAGATGCCATTGTTGCTGCAGCCCTTCACAGCAGATGTGAATTCCAGAGAGAGCCTGGTTAGAAAAGCTAAAAAGAAATAAGGTCTTCTGTTGGACTGTTTAAGTCTCTACATAGAGAGATGTTTATGTTCTGAGAGAACTTACATTGTTTCAGGCCTCTTGTGGGGTCAGGTTCAAGTTCAGGTTCATGTTAATGGACCATAACTTTTCTCTGTAATGGTTTGTAGATTCTCTGTAGTGGAATTTTATTTACTGAATTGATTTACTGATTGATTGGTAATGGATCAGTTGTTTTATTTACAGAACTAGAATAGCACTTATCACCCTCACAAGATGTTAAGACATCCTGTTTTGTATTACTAAAAATAAATTCTTGCTGTTAAATATATTTCCATGTGTTCACATGTATTTCCAACTTCACAGTTCCTGGTAGTTCATGCAGTAAATGGCTGAATCAAAAATGTTTCATCATTAGGATGTGTCAGTTTCCCAGTGCTTCGTGCGCATTTTGAATGCCATTATAGCGCTACTGCTATAGTGTAATGTTTACGTCAAAGCAGGAAAATAATGTTAACGTTAACTGTTTTTTTTTTTTTTCGTCAACGCAGTCCTATGTAAGTGTGTTGCTGTTTGTTGCTAGTTGTAAATGCACTGATCTGGTAAATGCGACTTTAAAGGGATAGTTCACCCAAAAATGAAAATTCTGTCAGTAATTACTCACCCTCATGTTGTTCCAACCCCGTAAGACCTTCGTTCATCTTCGGAACACGAATTAAGATATTTTTTATTAAATCTGAGAGCTGGATCGCTCCTCCATAGGCTTCTAAGGGATTGACACTTGTTCCACGAAAAGTTATTAAAGACATCGTTAAAATAGTCCAAGTGACTACAGTGGCGCAATCCTAAGTTTATCAAACGACGAGAATACTTTTTGTGCGCAAAAAAAACAAAAACAGCGACTTTCTTTCAACTATTCATTTCCTTCTCTGTGGGCCTCGAGTCAGTTCACTAGTGTAATAGCGTAAGCTTCTGTTGTTATCAGCACACACATCACACACATGACCAGTGTTGGGCAATAGTGAGCCTACGTGAGACGTAGCTCTACGCAATCACACTACGTTAACTGACTAGAGGCCCACAGAGAAGGAAATGAATAGTTGAAATAAAGTTGTTATTTTTGTCTGTTTTTGCGCACAAAAAGTATTCTCGTTGCTTGATAAACTTAAGATTGAGCCACTGTAGTCACTTGGACTATTTTAACGATGTCTTTAATAACTTTTCGGGGCTGGCAAGTGTCAATCCCTTAAGAAGCCTATGGAGGAGTGATCCAGCTCTCAGATTTAATCAAAAATATCTTAATTCGTGTTCCGAAGATGAACGAAGGTCTTACGGGGTTGGAACAACATGAGGGTGAGTAACTACTGACAGAATTTTCATTTTTGGGTGAACTATCCCTTTAATCTTACATGCACGTGAATAAACTAGCAGCTAGTAGTAACTATCTGGGACAACATTTGCTATGTGGAACTGGAACATTTGTATTGTATGAGATTGAACATTGAATACTTTTGTGATGGTTTAAACTCTGGTGAATGAACTGTTCGCTCTGGAATATTCTGTGTCAAGCAATTCAGCTAAAGGGAAGTGTGACAAATCAATACCATCCTTAAAACTGTTGGGTCAAATTTTGTTGGTGGGAAAATTGTTGTGAATTTGAAAACCATTGTGAAACTGTAATGACTCTATAGTTTTTTTTTTTTGGATTGTGAAAATGTAACCGCTCTGAGTCTGTAGTTTTTTTTTAAAGATGTTTATTCACAGCATTTCAAAAATGACCATTGATTCGCCCACACACTTCAAACATGCCCAATACCCCTCTACCACAATCCACTTTGGGGAAACTGATCCTGCAGACATTACAACTTCCAACCGGCCATGTGTGCAACAAACCCCACAACAACCCAGACTACTCCAACCACCTCATGTTCCCGCCTTCTACTCCTCACCCACAAAGTTCCACAGTCCCACTCCAAGAACCCAGGTAATTTTGCCTCTCCACCACCATGGGGCAATGCTCCTCCACCGATGGACTCCATGCAGTTGTGCATTTCGGAAGCTTAACCTCCTTCTTCAGGAACCCAGCCTGACTTGCCTGGTTTTCTCCCAACTCATGGAACAGAAATGTATCAGTTGTCTGTGCAAGTACAAGGGAACTGGGATTATCTATTTAATTATCTGAAACAGCAGGACATAGCTTTGAAAGTACTCACCCAGAAACTTTCAACAACCAATTCACAGCATAATGCCGTGATTAAAACTGACTGCTAAGATTAAATCCAATCATCTGCAGCTTTAGAACACGATCGCTGCTCATAAATACCATGAAGAAGAGGACACAGATCAACTGACAATAACCTAGGAGGTGATAGTAACAGGAGAGCTGCAGAAAAGTGAACTTATTATAGTCTCCAAAGTCCTATGCATAGTGGAACAATTACAGCTAGAGTTGTAGAAAGATATTCAGAGCATGCAGCACAGTTCTCGAAAGGATTGCAGCCAACTTTCCCAAGAGATTTGTCAGTCTAGCACCCAACTGAAAACCTTAAGTGACTTCTTGAAAAGCTGGAATTGGAAATGAAAAGTTATTTCAAAACAAAACACATGGGAACCTGGGGGCCTTAACCCCCCATCCTCTACCTAACATCAAAGAGATCTTGGAATCCATCTCTGGTGCAGTATTTTCCATTGACCTCAACAGGGGGTATTGCCAGCGGATCTATGATGCAAGTTAAAAAAATTGGAACATTGATATGATTGGAACAACTCTGCCACAACTGTCACTATTAATGTAAATCGAACAGCCAGGCAGTTCAAGGTAGTACCTTTGTGCGGCATCTTTCTTACTGTCTTTCAGAACACACACATTAACATGTTTCTATTTATAACTTTACATAAACAATGTGTTGTGTACTCTTTCTGTCATCAGATATGCACAGCTATGAATCTATAGCTTTTTAAATACAATGCCTTTCGGCACCATGCTTGAATGTACATTGAGTCATCTATAGTATACAAGTGGACGCATTGGCAGAGCGAGATGCTATATCGACTGTTTCAAAAGGAAAAGGTCATCGTTGGAGGTGACATGAGGGCTGACTGATCAGGTACATAGTTCTAAATAAGATGGATCTGAGGGGATTATAAAGCAGAGCACAGACAAACTATTAGTACAAGTAAAACCAAATGCACTGGGTAATAATGCATTATGTATTGTTTTCAAAGGGCACTGTTCCAAGTTTGGCAGTTCCACCATGATGGACCAGTTTTGTTGCTCTGCATTTTGGCAGGAAGCAACCACATGGAAAAAGAAGGTTTACAGAGGAGCCTGTTGGAAGATCGTGGTGTGACTCTTGACTGGATTGTCATGACCGTCATCCTCAAATCCAGAAATTCCTAAGGGAACACAACATCACCCAATTTTATGATGTTTCGGTACATAGAGAAAGGTATGTTACCTGACACATTGTATTAAACTTAATAACCTCTTTGTTTCACTTCTTGTAAAATTAAAAATACTGAAAATATGGAAGTTTCTATATCCACCATGCCAGTACAAATTCTCATGCTTAGTTGTTTTTTTTAAATTCCAATCTCTGGACATTACTCAAAGTATTGTCTGTGTAATGATGCTTGTCTGAATGTACATTTATAGGAATTACGAAGCAGTTTGAGATCATTTACAAGTTGAAAGACTGTGATAAAATATGGATGTGGATGCGCAGCATTAAAAACCACATATATTGGACTGCGGCATCTTCAATCACTGGGCCTGAAAGGATGGCTAAATGTACCTCAATTCTGATCCATGTCCAGGACAAACATACACATGAGGACCCAAATTTTCCAGCTTGTCTACATGCTCAAATGAAAAGCAGAGACAGGAGCAAATGGCTAACTGCCAGTATGATATCTGGAAAAAGTTTGAGCTAATTCTCATCATGAGTAAACAAAACGTAGGGACTATCATTCATAGTAAATCAACTGCAAGTACAGTTCATTTTGTTTGTGAGTAAAAGAATCAAAACACATTATCCCATTTGTAGGAGAAAGTTCTGGCAAACAAGAAGATTTTGAAGGAAGTCACCAAACTAAGTCCGCATCACCAGACTTTGTTCTTGGAGGTTTTCCACAGCGTCATCCTATGTTTTGCCTGAAAAAAAACATGGTCTTTCCATTTCTTGGAATGTTAGTTGTTGTAAAAATAGCTTCACATTTGTATACACTTTTTTCCTGAATTTCATCTCTTTACTTACAGACTTTACCTGGCTGCATTTTATTACAATGAAAATCGGCAGGAGATCCACTATAAAAAGTAAACTTTCCAAAGGCCAGGAAAGGACAATGCACGGTCAAATCAGTGAAGACAGAACCAACAATCAGTAAGTAAATTCTGTGTTTATTCATAAAATGTAATAGAAATGTACATTCTAGCATTGCATGTTTTCTTTTAAGTTAGTTTAGAACGGTCAATTATAACTATTTACAAATACATTAATATTGTGCAAGGTATGTGGATGACCTGCAGGACCTAATAATTGAGAAAGTGTTTGTGGACCCTGCACCACACACAAACGAGGTCTTGGAAATTCCCATGCCACCAGACCTGTGTGCGCAGTACGAGCAGCCAGACAAGGAGGGGATCATCTCCAGAGTGGTGTCCAGATTTATTTGGAGCTGGTCTAAAACCAACATGGCTGCCATGGCATAACAGGTTTCTGGCATATCGCAGCTTTGTCAGCCAGAGCTGGGGTTTCCTTGGACGGTAAATATGCGTAGTGATTCCAGCCTGTGTGGCACTGAGGATTCTTCGGGAGTTTCCAGATAGCCAGGGCAGCCATGTTCAGAAACATCCAGATGCAGTCTAAAAGTTGTAACTTCTTCCTGAGTCTCTCCATTATTGTCCGACTCCGGTTTGAACATATAAGGCTGAACTCTACTGCTGGCAATTTCTGACATTTTGACTGACATTATGACATTTTGCTTATTTGTTTATTTGTATTTCTTTATTGTCCACCGAGGTGGAAAATTGTCTTTGGCTCACCAGCACATCAAATAACTATATAAGCCGTAGTTAAAAAAAGAAAGAAAAAACCCCCAGAAAAAAAAAACCTGACAGATTCACATTACATAGATAAAAAATTTTTTTAAAACAATTTTATACATTTCATGCCACTATCATTTGGATTATCAATCTCATGCGGAGTTGAGAATTTTAATAGCGTTTAGAATAAAATACCTCTTAAACACATTTTTATTTGCTAGAGGGGTTCTGTAGCGTCTGCCTGATTTCATGGGCTCAAATTGTAAGTAAATTGACTGAAGAGAGGATGAGAACTATCTGCAAGAAAGTCCTCGCCTTCTTCTTTGTCCTTTCAGCATTGAGTTGTACTAATGGCTTCTGTTGTCTGCCGACTATTTTACTTGCCATTGACACAATTCTAGCAAGTTTGTTCTAGCAAGATCTTCGAGCAGCAGCTCATTTGGATTTAGGGGCAAATAGGGGCAAATTGGACATGCTATAATAAATGATCCGTGGGGTATTTTGAGCTGAAATTTCACAGACACATTCTTGGGACACCATAGACTTATACCAAACTCCACCCGAACCGCTGTGACCATCACATCTTTCAAGAAGCAGCGGATGACACACCTCTTTCATAAGCACTTAACCACCCCACACACTAAAACCAATGCAATTACACACCCACACAAACAAACTAATAAAAAATCTACATTTCTTCTCTAGCTTGCTTACTTGCTGTATCTAAATGCAGCAGTATACATTCACAGGAGAATATAAAATGCAGGAGAGAAACAACCATTAACCCAAAGACAAGAAAGGACAACTGAGAACACAAACTGAGTGCTATGAATACACTGGCCAACCAAGGCAGAAAACTATAAACAGGTGTGCAACTAAATCAGTAACCATGGTAACATAGAAGAGTGGGGAAACACAGGAAAACAAGTTGATGCAAACTAAAAGTCCAAGAAAACAGACCATAAACCTGAAATTACTCCCTTCATGTCTCAGTTTTCAGCTCCGCCAGCATGCGGCAACTCTCGCCGATCGGTTTCATCCACCCGATGTCGAACACACCTGAGGTCTTGATGTGGGCTGAGCCAGAGATACCAGAGGAAAGCCAAGAAAAAAGCAAAAGAGAGCAAACGGACCAATCAGCAGATTAAAGCTTCCCCCACCGAACTAAAGGTGTGACAAGCAGACCCTCGTTGTACACACATCTTGGCCTACAGGCCTGGATCACCTCTGTGCCTTTAAGAATAACAAATTCTTTCTTTCTTTCTTTCTTTCTTTCTTTCTTTCTTTCTTTCTTTCTTTCTTTCTTTCTTTATTATTCTAGTTTAATACAACACAGGTTACCCAAAGTGCTTTAAAATCACAAACGATATCAATACATAAAGAAGAGGAAAAAAAAAAATAATATATATATATATATATATATATATATATATATACACTCACCTAAAGGATTATTAGGAACACCTGTTCAGTTTCTCATTAATGCAATTATCTAATCAACCAATCATATGGCAGTTGCTTCAATGCATTTAGGGGTGTGGTCCTGGTCAAGACAATCTCCTGAACTCCAAACTGAATGTCAGAATGGGAAAGAAAGGTGATTTAAGCAATTTTGAGCGTGGCATGGTTGTTGGTGCCAGACGGGCCGTCTGAGTATTTCACAATCTGCTCAGTTACTGGGATTTTCACGCACAACCATTTCTAGGGTTTACAAAGAATGGTGTGAAAAGGGAAAAACATCCAGTATGCGGCAGTCCTGTGGGCGAAAATGCCTTGTTGATGCTAGAGGTCAGAGGAGAATGGGCCGACTGATTCAAGCTGATAGAAGAGCAACTTTGACTGAAATAACCACTTGTTACAATTGAGGTATGGAGCAAAGCATTTGTGAAGCCACAACACGCACAACCTTGAGGCGGATGGGCTACAACAGCAGAAGACCCCACCGGGTACCACTTATCTCCACTACAAATAGGAAAAAGAGGCTACAATTTGCAAGAGCTCACCAAAATTGGACAGTTGAAGACTGGAAAAATGTTGCCTGGTCTGATGAGTCTCGATTTCTGTTGAGACATTCAGATGGTAGAGTCAGAATTTGGAGTAAACAGAATGAGAACATGGATCCATCATGCCTTGTTACCACTGTGCAGGCTGGTGGTGGTGGTGTAATGGTGTGGGGGATGTTTTCTTGGCACACTTTAGGCCCCTCAGTGCCAATTGGGCATCGTTTAAATGCCACGGCCTACCTGAACATTGTTTCTGACCATGTCCATCCCTTTATGGCCACCATGTACCCATCCTCTGATGGCTACTTCCAGCAGGATAATGCACCATGTCACAAAGCTCGAATCATTTCAAATTGGTTTCTTGAACATGACAATGAGTTCACTGTACAAAAATGGCCCCCACAGTCACCAGATCTCAACCCAATAGAGCATCTTTGGGATGTGGTGGAACGGGAGTGTAAGGAACTTAGCTATATGAAATATTAATAATCAATAATAACTTGTTATGATTAATTATGAATATTTGGGGCAGTTAATTGGATTAACTTGACATGGCTAAATTAATATTACAATCAATTAATCAGTTCGTCCAACGAACTCTTTTGATTATTAATTTATTCTAAGAAAAGGGTATCTTCCCTGGCCACAGAAGAATAATTATTTCTTAGCATGTACAGCGTTTTGAGCATGTAGCAAGATCAAAAACCGTAAAGGGACTTCGTATTGCAAGCAAATCAGAACCAAATACATAAAGTGCATACGTTTTATTAACTAAATCATAAACATAAATAAACTAAACACACATATACAGAAATACAGAAATAGGTTAATGATAGGATGACCGGAAAAAGGGACTATGAGAAGAACCATCAGAATTTCATTTTCACATTTCATTGAATTGAATACTTGCATTTGTAGTGGGAACAATTCTTGAAGTTGCTGAAAATTGAAGTCGTTGATGGTTCCGGCAGTGTCAAGTGGAAGTTGGTTGAGAGTTCTCTTTCTCCGGGAACACATGGCTGGTTTGGTCAAGGCCTGGGGCCCTGTTGAGGCCACGCCGAGCACCCAGGAGAAGTGAGGAAGTCGGAAGAGTGGGTGATTGGAGTCGTTGTTGGTTGGAGTCTTTGTTCCAAAATCCTGAGATTGTCCTTGGTTCTTTGTGAGAGAGTCTTCTCTCTCCTGCATGAGCCCATATCTGGTTGGATCGAGGCCTGCTGGGCCCTGGGGCCCCCGTGGAGGGGGGGGGGGTTCCCCAGTATCACCAGAACAGTGTTGCGGCTGGATGAAAGAACTAAGAGAGAGAGGTCACATGTGGACTGTCTCTAATAAAGCCTGGAAAAGATCCACCCCTAAGGGTTGAACTCGACCAATAAGAAAGGTGACATGTCTTGAGAGGGAAAGTGGCTCTTAGTTGATTTATGAGTCTTTGTCCCAAGCATGGTTATACCTTCATTAATGCTCAGATAGCTATAACACATCCACACTGCATTCTAGAAGAAGGTGATGTACATCAAAGTGTGAGTCATATTAAATGAGGATTAATTAGGTAGGAGGCATGATACAGGTGAGGTTACATTGATCGTTAGTTGGTTGTATACCAGGGTACATACCATAATATATACATAATAGTACACGAAACAGTAAACCATTTACACTGTTTCTTTCATAGTTTTATGCATGTTCATTTATAGATCAGTTAGTCTATGATTAATGCAGCAAAGTCTATTTTAAAGAGGGTTTCTGTCTTCCCCATTGTCTCTCTGTGGTGCACGTGGCCACATTCCTGTGGAGGTCGTAAAATCTCCTTATCAGCCCTGTAACATGACACTGTTTTTGCCCTAGTGTTCGTTCATTTGGGCTGTTAGTTTTGGAGTTTCATAAAACTTTGTATATAATGAATAATTAGTGTGTCTGATTGGTCCATACCCTACAGGAGCTTCGTGCCCTGGATGTGCATCCCACAAATCTCCATCAACTGCAAGATGCTATCCTATCAATATGGGCCAACATTTCTAAAGAATGCTTTCAGCACCTTGTTGAATCAATGCTACGGCGAAAGGGGGTCAAACACAGTATTAGTATGGTGTTCCTAATAATCCTTTAGATGAGTGTATATATATATATATATATATATATATATATATATATATATATGTATGTAGTGGGTTGTCAGTGTTTATAATTTTTACTATTGTGACTGACGTCACGGCAGAATGCGTCCAGCGTAATTTCCGCCTAAGCGAGTTAAAGGGGGGTGTGGCACAATGGTGTGGGAGACGCGCACATGTTTGTATGGCGTGGAATTGCTGTGAGTGAGAAGAGCTGCTGCACGCTGGGGGTACCGCTTACCGGTTTATGTTGCCAATAATCCTCGGGTAGGTCGTTTGATTTATGTGTAAAAAAAGCAGAGTATTGTTTGTTATTGAGTATGTGTTTGGATGTGTTTTAGTAACAAACCTGGCATTGCGACGTGGTCATTCACTGGGATCTGTACGTATCATATCATTCAGTTTCCCCTGTTCATGTTGCGGACAATTCCCGGGTAGGTCGTTTGATTTTATTATGTGCAAAGAGCAGAGCATTGTTGTTCTTGAACATGTATGTTTTGTATGTGTTGTAGTAACCTAACAAGCTTGCCATCGCGTTCGTGACTTGTGATATGACGTGTTCAGTATAAGATAGGACACTGTGGAGGTAATGAAATGTGGTTTTATATTTTATAGAAAGATGTATAAATGAAATGTATGGTCCAAATGTTAATTGTATATTTTAATAGTGTATAAATGTAGATGTGTATTATGTTTTGGCAGATTCATCTGGCAGCTGATGGTGCACTACACCACTGTTTTTCCCAGTATATGGTTTATTTATAACTGTGTCTGTTTGGAATCGTTTTTGGTTGGTTTTGTCAATTTCATGTGAATATAGTATTGATTATTTGTTTTCTTTTTCTTTAGTTGATTTTCGTCTATTGTATAGTGTATTTTTCTTTTCTTATTTTTGTTTCTTGATTTTGTTTGGCTAGTTAGGGGTTTTTCTTTACTGGACGTGACTACATCTCCCTTATTAGGAGATGGTGTGATGCAGTGATAGTGGTATCTCTTGATTTGAGGGTTGTGTATTACATGTGGCACGTGTGTTACAATTTTCCTGGGTTGCACTAAATTAGCGGAGAGTGTTACTTCCAGTTTAAGACTTTGTCTAAGTAAATCAATTTGGCCCCTACTGCAGCCCCTTTATTTTGTGTACCATGTTTATTTCGTTTGGTAATTGTTGAATTAATGTTTATATATGTTTTTTTTTTAAAGAAATAAAGAAACCGTGTACCTCACCAGAGCCTATACTTTCATTTAGTTGAACCACTTGAGCGGGTTTACTCCCCCATTAATTATAGACTTGGGATGGTCGCCCTATTACATTTGGCGTAGTCGGCAGGGTTCTAGTATTGAGGCTGTGGGTGTATGGTGCACGTTTTTTCTTTCCTTTCTATTTGTTTGTTACATGGTGTTGTGTACTGGGAAAGGCAGTGGTTGAGGATTTGGATCATCGTCAAAGGGCGCTGAGCATCGGCTGGGAACATCAGATTGTCCATCTCTTGAGTGGTACACGCATGCAAATTATTATTGTTTTTTTCTCCTTTTTTTTCCTTTATTATAATATGGCAGAGGAAATGGCAGCGCAAGTGCAGGCATTAACTGAATTGGTACAACAATTGCAGTCAGAAAATGCCAGGCTTAGAGAAGAAACCACTCAGAGAGTAGCAGCTGCCCCTGCTAATGATTTGTTGGAGGGCCCTTCTTCTGTGCCTATCCCTTTGACTAATTTTCTACCAACTCCTGTGTCTATACCATCTCTTCCAGTGGTAATCGAGCGATATGTTTATGTCCCAAGGGAAAGAAAGTGTCCTCGTTTCTCAGGAAAGGCTTCCCAAGATTCGTTGGGAGTTGAGGACTGGATAGAGGAGGTGCGTAGCTCTTTGACTTTACGTCATATGTCAGACAACGAAGAAGTTTTTTTTGTGTTTGATTTACTGGAAGGTGAGGCAAAGGCTGAGATGAAGTTTAGGACCCCTGTAGAAAGAAATACTCCAGAAAAGATTTTTTCCATTCTTCGGGAGACCTATGGTTGTTCTAAATCTTACATAGGGCTGCAGACTCAGTTCTTTCAGCGAAAACAGATGGAGGGAGAATCGCTGAGGGAATATTCTCATGCCCTTATGTCCCTTATTGAGGCAGTTAAGCGAAGAGATCCACAATGTTTTGCCAATCCTGATTTTGTTCTTAGGGATCAGTTTATTGAGCATGTTAAGGATAGCATGTTGCGACGAGAGTTAAAGCGAAGGGTACGTATGGATCCTTCTACCTCCTTCTTGGATATTCGTACCGAAGCTATCCAGTGGGTAGAGGAAGGAGAACGCTTGGCTAGTCAAAGGCCCCGTGCTTACCCATATAGTGCTCAGGGCAGGGCTGGGGAGATTCAAACAAATGTAGCTCCAGTACAGTCAGTAGATGAGTTGACTGAATTAAAGGAGTGCTTGCGTAAGCAACAAGCACAATTAGACTCTATCATGAGACACCTTGAACCACCAGTGTTTCCTAAGAGGTATGATGTGCGTCCATGTGGTACTAATTTTCCCTACCAGCCAGATGGTAAATCTATATGTATTCATTGCAATAAAGCAGGTCACATTGCTAGGTTTTGCAAGGTAGATCTGAAGTCATCTCAGAATGTTGCTGGAGGGGATGGCCCACGAAGTTCAAGTCAGTCCAATGTTACATCTAGAGCCACTCTTGATCATTCGGAAAACTAGAACCCTCCGGTGCTGGTGCCCAGGCAACGGAAGGGGAGTTTTCGGGCTTTAAAGGACATGATGGTACTAAGCTTATAGGAGACTGTCCTACAGTAGAAATGATGATTGGGGGGTTATCTTTAACTTGCTTGCTAGACACCGGTTCTATGGTGACCACGATTACCGAACAGTTTTTTTTTTAACATCTTCAGCCTGCTTTGGGAACAGAGTTGCAGTCTTGCAACTGGCTAAAGTTAAAGGCCGCTAATGGTCTCGCCATCCCATATTTGGGCTACTTGGAGGTGGATGTCCAAGTATTGGTCAGATTACTCCCTGGTATGGGAATTCTAGTAGTGAAGAACTCAAAAGGAGTGCGGGGTCAGGGGCAGCATGGCCAGATTGCCGGCTTGTTAGGAATGAACGTGATCAATCAGTGTTATCAAGAGTTATTTATACAGCATGGAGATTCTTTGTTTCAACATCTAGGAGTACAAGCTTCAGGAAAAGAATGGAAGAAGGCAATGGCGGAATGCAGACAACTTGACCGGGCCCTGGAGACTGGGTTGGTTGGCTGCGTTCGTGTTCGTTCTGGACCTGCTGTTCTGGTTCCAGCTGGTACTTTAAAGTTTGTTCCTGCTATTTGTCACACTGGGCTGGGATCCACATTTTCTTCAGGTTTGCAGGAGCCTTTGCCTTTGGAGAATTGTCACTTACCCTGTGATTTGATTATATCTTCTGCCTTTCTGCCAGTAACTCAAGGGAGGCTGGAGGTTCCGGTTGTAAATGTAGGGACTCAGGATCGATGGATTCGGCCTAAGGTAGTCCTTGGAGACTTTCATCTAGTTTCAATGCAGTCAACAAAACAAGTAGAGCTAAACTCACAGAGATCCACTGGAGAACCGATAGCTGTAGTTCAAGCGGTGGCAGTTGAAGAACTCCCTCCCATGGATTTTTCACAGTTAGTTTGCCCTAATCTGTCTTCTCAGGAAGTATTGGAGGCCCTACTGGACTCTACTGGAGAGGTATAGTGACATCTTTAGTCGTGGGGAGGGTGATTTGGGCTGTGCTACCTTGGTTGAGCATACAATACCTTTGATGGATAAGACTCCAGTGCGACAGCGTTATCGTAGGTTACCTCCTTCGCAATACGATCAGGTAAAGAGGCATATTCAAGAGCTGGTAGATCAAGGGGTAGTAAAACAAAGTTGCAGTCCATATGCAGCTCCAATTGTTGTTGTACAAAAGAAGGATGGTTCAATTAGGCTGTGTGTAGACTATAAACAACTAAATTCAAGAACTCGTAAGGACGCCTTCCCTCTCCCACGGATTGAGGAGTCCTTGGACGCTTTGGCTGGGGCTAGGTTGTTTAGTACCTTAGATCTAGCGAGCGGATATAACCAGGTTCCTGTAGCCAGTCAAGATCAAGAGAAGACTGTGTTTTGCACTCCCTTTGGGCTCTTTGAGTTTACTAGGATGCCCTTTGGGTTGTGCAATGAGCCTAGTACCTTCCAGCGCCTCATGGAAAGGATATTTGGTGACCAACGATTTCATGCTTTGCTTTTATATCTTGACGATATAGTGGTCTTTTCAACTTCTTTCCAGCAGCATTTGGAGAGGTTAGAAATGGTGCTGGGACGTCTCCAACAATATCACTTGAAACTGAAGCTACAAAAATGCCATCTGTTCAAGACTGAGGTGAAATATTTGGGGCACATTATTTCGGCAGAGGGAGTGGTTACTGACCCTGAAAAGGTTAGTGTTGTTGCAGAGTGGCAAAGGCCTAGTAGTGTGACAGAATTGCGTTCCTTTTTAAGCTTTGCTTTATATTATCGCCGATTTGTTGAAGGGTTTGCTTCGGTTGCTGCACCCTTGCATAAGCTGGTGGGAGTACTGCAAGGCGGTAAGAGGGCGGCTCGTAGAACTACAGGCTCCTTTGAACAACATTGGACTGATAATTGTGAGAGAGCTTTTGTGACCCTTAAAGAGAAACTGGTGCATACTCCGGTGTTGGGGTATGCCGACTTTTCTAAACCTTTTATTTTGGAAATTGACGCAAGTCACCGTGGTCTTGGAGCAGTTTTGTCTCAAGACCAGGGGGGACAGACTAGGCCGATCGCATTTGCAAGTAGAGGTTTGCGGCCCCCTGAAACAAATATATCAAACTATAGCTCGATGAAATTGGAGCTTTTGGCTTTAAAATGGTCAATAACGGAGAAGTTCAGGGAATATCTGATGGGCAACAAGTTCATCGTATATACCGATAATAACCCTTTGAGTTATTTGCTAACTGCAAAATTGGCCGCCGTAGAACAGCGATGGGCTTCTCAGCTGGCAGTTTTTGATTTTGAACTTCGGTATCGACCTGGGGCGGCTAATCATAATGCGGACGCGTTGTCACATCTTCCCTCCCCCACTATGAGTAGTCAGATGATGAGCAATGCAGGGACCGTAGTTCCTGTTGAGGTTATTGCGCACCAGCCGGGGTTAAAGTTAAACCCCTATGATGCTAGAGCCTCAGCTATAAATGCTGTACCAGTGCAAGAGAAATGTGATCTATTTGCACTGCAGTCCTCCGATCCGGTGATTGGAACTTTCTTGAGACACTGGAGGAGGGGAACACCGCCCTCAAAGGGAGAAGTAGATCAGAGCCATGTAGGTCTTAGAGAGTTGGTTAGGCAGTGGCCTCGGATTAGGGAGGATCAAGGAGTCTTATATAGACAAGTACAGCTTCCACCAGCAGGAGAGACCGTCTTGCAGTTATTGCTCCCTATTGCTTTACGGACTGAGGTTCTTAACAATGTACACAACAACCATGGCCATCAGGGTGTCGAGCGAACCATGACTTTGCTAAGGGAAAGATGCTATTGGCCGGGAATGTGGAAGGATGTTAAACAGTGGTGTAGTGCATGTGAGCGGTGTGTACTAGCTAAGGCCACACAGCCTAAATTCCGCACCTTTATGGGAAGTCTGATTGCATCCCGACCTTTAGAGATTCTCGCAATTGATTTCACTCTCATGGAGCGAGCTAGCAACGGCCAAGAGAATGTTCTGGTGGTGACCGACGTGTTCTCCAAGTTTACTCAAGCCTTTGCTACCTCAGATCAGAGAGCAAGAACCGTGGCTAAAATACTGGTGGACAAGTGGTTTTGTGTGTATGGCGTACCTAAGCGTATACATTCTGATCAAGGCCGTAGCTTTGAGAGCGAGTTGTTTAAACATCTCTGTGACATTTATGGGATCCAGAAGAGTCGAACTACCCCATATCACCCTCAGGGGAATGGGCAGTGCGAACGCTTTAATCGAACATTGCACGATTTGTTGAGGACTTTGCCTCCAGATAAGAAAGGGAAGTGGCCACACTTCCTTCCGCAACTGTTGTTTGCGTATAACACCACTGTTCATCAGTCCGCCCAGCACTCCCCTTACGAACTCATGTTTGACCAGAAGCCTCAGTTACCGATTGATTTCCTCTTGGGTGTAGCGGAAGAAGAGTTGGTAGGAGGTTGCGTGAGCGACTGGATTCTCCAACATAAAGAACATTTGTCTTTAGTTTATGATAGTGCTCGGAGATGTCTGGAGGAGAAGGCCCCGTACCAGAAAATAGTACCACCAAATGGTGCCCTTCTACTTGCTCCAGGCACGTTGGTTTATTGTAGGAGTCACCCTTTGGGGCGCAATAAGATCCAAGATGCATGGTCTCCTAACTTGTTTGAAGTGGTAGAATGCAAGGATGACCTTGGAAATGTTTATGAAGTGCGACGTCGAGATGGCACAGGTCCTTCTAAGTGCCTTCATAGATCTGAGTTAAAGCCGGTCCCTACCTCACATATCAGCATTACCCCGGTGGTGGAGGGGGGAGTACAGAGTAGTGAAGGAGTGGAGGAAGAGATTGAATTTGAGGAAGGTGATGGATTGGTTGTGGAAGTCACGGTTTCCCACCCAAGTGCTTTAGGTCGAATAAGTAAGGGGCCAATTGAACTAGGAATACAGTCGCATCCCTATCCTTGTTCTGGAGGTCAGGTAGATTGTGTTAGGGACCCTGGAGACCAGAATGTTGCTACACCAAGTGAAAGTCTGGCTTCACCTGAAAATGCAGAGTGTGGTGGTCCATCTGCTCTAATTGGTAATGAATTAGTTAGAGCGGATATAATCCCTTCCTCAGTCAGGCGTACTACACGTCCCACTGCTGGATGTCACACAAATCCATTTCAGTTACCTCAGCCTGTATCTCAGGAGTTGGGTCCTAGTGATACGGTAGTGAATTCACATTTAATAGTATTTAGTATTTAGTATTTATGAGGTATTCACCGGGACAGCGAATTTTTAAAGTAGGGGTGTGTGTAGTGGGCTGTCAGTGTTTATAATTTTTACTATTGTGACTGACGTCACGGCAGAATGCGTCCAGCGTAATTTCCGCCTAAGCGAGATAAAGGGGGGTGTGGCACAATGGTGTGGGAGACGCGCACATTTTTGTATGGCGTGGAATTGCTGTGAGTGAGAAGAGCTGCTGCACGCTGGGGGTACCGCTTACCGGTTTATGTTGCCAATAATCCTCGGGTAGGTCGTTTGATTTATGTGTAAAAAAAGCAGAGTATTGTTTGTTATTGAGTATGTGTTTGGATGTGTTTTAGTAACAAACCTGGCATCGCAACGCGGTCATTCACTGGGATCTGTACGTATCATATCATTCAGTTTCCCCTGTTCATGTTGCGGACAATTCCCGGGTAGGTCGTTTGATTTTATTATGTCCAAAAAGCAGAGTATTGTTGTTCTTGAACATGTATGTTTTGTATGTGTTGTAGTAACCTAACAAGCTTGCCATCGTGTTCGTGACTTGTGATATGACGTGTTCAGTATAAGATAGGACACTGTGGAGGTAATGAAATGTGGTTTCATATTTTATAGAAAGATGTATAAATGAAATGTATGGTCCAAATGTTAATTGTATATTTTAATAGTGTATAAATGTAGATGTGTATTATGTTTTGGCAGATTCATCTGGCAGCTGATGGTGGACTACACCACTGTTTTTCCCAGTATATGGTTTATTTATAACTGTGTCTGTTTGGATTCGTTTTTGGTTGGTTTTGTCAATTTCATGTGAATATGGTATTGATTATTTGTTTTCTTTTTCTTTAGTTGATTTTCATCTATTGTATAGTGTATTTTTCTTTTCTTATTTTTGTTTCTTGATTTTGTTTGGCCAGTTTTTCTTTACTGGACGTGACTACATCTCCCTTATTAGGAGATGGTGTGATGCAGTGATAGTGGTATCTCTTGATTTGAGGGTTGTGTATTACATGTGGCACGTGTGTTACAATTTTCCTGGGTTGCACTAAATTAGCGGAGAGTGTTACTTCCAGTTTAAGACTTTGTCTAAGTAAATCAATCTGGCCCCTACTGCAGCCCCTTTATTTTGTGTACCATGTTTATTTTGTTTGGTAATTGTTGAATTAATGTTTATATATGTTGTTTTTTAAAAAAAAGAAAAGAAACCGTGTACCTAACCAGAGCCTATACTTTCATTTAGTTGAACCACTTGAGCGGGTTTACTCCCCCATTAATTATAGACTTGGGATGGTCGCCCTATTACATATATATAATAGAAAGCAAGGCATTAAACAGACACAGTTGCAATTGAACCCCCTTCAAGGAAGATCACACCCAGCGTTTAACAGATGTGATTTTAACCTCAGTTTGAAAGTAGCAAGTGATTTTGCTGATCTAATAGTGAGGGGGAGATCATTCCACAGTTTTGGACCCGCTCACGAAGCTCTGTCCCCCTTTTGTTTGTATTTAGTCCTACACACACATCAAAGATGATGATTCTCCGATCTCAAGGATCTGGGTGGAGCATATAATGACAGTATATTGGAAATATACATACAGTAGGTGCCTGATTGTGAAAAGCCTTAAAAACAAGTATGAGAATCTTATACATAATTCGGAACCGTACAGGCAGCCATTTCAAGGAAATTAAAATGCGTGTAACAGACTTTTTTGCAGACTTGATCATCCTAGCCGCAGCATTTTGGACTTTCTGAAGGCGGGCTAGAAATCTCGCCTCAATTACATAAAACGGAGTTACAATTGTCCATATGAGTGAATACCAGAGCTGTAAGTGCTTTCTCAAAATCTGTGACTGATAAAAATATTTTGATCAAAAAGGCGTAAATTAAAAAAAAACAGTTCTCACCACTGAGTTTATCTGACTGTGCATTTTTAAATTGCTATCAAAAACAAAGCCCAAATTTTTCACATTGGATTTCACAAGGGGGTCGATTTCAAAGATTGTTTCACATCATTGCTGCCAGGGCCAAACACAATCACTTCAGTTTTATCTTCGTTAAGCTTTAAACAACATTCAGACATCCAGTCCTTAATGTCCTGGACAAGCTGATAATAAGCAATAATTGAATTTGTATTTAACCGTCTCACTGGTACATAAATCTGAGTATCGTCCGCAGAAATGGGCCTTTTGATAAATAATAGGGGGTTGGAACAGAAAAGCAAATGTCTGTTCATTTTCAGTCCTACAACAGAATTTACCGAACATTCAAAACAATGCCGCGTGCTGGGCGAAATACGCTCTTTGTATGTGCGTACGTATGATGGTATTTGTGACATTTGTGACAGTACGCCCCCTCCCAGAAGGCTAATTTGAATACATCTGAATGATGTCCCTGTCAGAAATAAACCAGAATTAGAGACAGATGCTAGTGAACCCAAATGCAGATATTTTTTGACAATAAAACTTTGCTATTTTTTTATTGCTCTTTAATTTTAACAAAGGATTGGAGTAAATCTCTGGCGAATTCAATTAATTGGACATGATTTGCAAAGACACACAGAGTCAGCTGAAAATGCAGAGCAAAAACCAAACAATGAGATCAAAAGAACCAGCATAGCTCAGAAACAGGATTGTGCTGAGGCACAGATCTCAGGAAGGCTACAAAATACAAAAAAAAAATTAAGGTTCCTAAAAGTCAAGTCACATTTATTTAACAGGAAAATAATGCAAAAAAAAAAGTTTGTTTCCAGAAGAAAATAGCATCACAGTTCATTTATGCAAAAAATATCGTTTTTTAGTTCATTTATTCATTTATTTTAGTTCATGATTTGTCATCGTCCAGCTCAGTTCAGTTCTCATAATAGTGTCAATGCAGGCAGATCAATATTATTGTTGAATATTAAATTAATTAAATTTAATGTCCCCAACTAAGCAAGCCAAAAGCCAATGGCAACAAAGATGGAGAAGGCCACAGTGGCAAGAAACCAAATCTCCATCAGTGACAGAATGGAGAAAAAACCATGGGAGAACCCAGGCTCAGTCGGGGGGGGGCAGTTCTCAGTCAGAGTTGCCAGACTCAAGCCTCTCTCCAGTAAAGACACATGAAAACCTGCTGGAAATCTGAAGAAAAAGCCCCTAGACTGTGATAAACAAGATTCTCTGGGCTGATGAACCTCAGTTCCCAGCGTCATGTCCGGAGGAAACCAGAGACTGCTCTTCACCAACGCTGACAGTCACCAGATTACAATATGTCTCTTCTCAGACAATCCACGACCTGACAAAGGGCGATTCAACATGTTTAATCAACGAAAACCAGAGCTGAACAATGCAGACAGGGGTAACACACTGATTCAACAAAACCAACAAAGTATCTGTTGCCCTCTGTGGGTGAAGTTTGAATTGGCCTTATTAACAAAGGGACGTTTTGAACATTCACAGAACACTCAAAAATAACATATTCATAACTTAACAAGAACATTAGCTAAATGTTTTTAACCTATTTTTGTTAGTTTGGATCAGGGCTATCGATAGAGGAGAGAAAGGTGTTGGAGAGGAGAAACCTGAACATGTCTGTCCACTGACGGTCTCCATCCAGCCTGACGGAAACTGAGAGGATCTGGAGAGAAGAAAGCAAGAAAATACCCACTTTTTTTTTTAACTGATCAGTTTGATCACTTGAAAGAGATTTTATTTGGTTCTTGTAAAGATTGAACCCAAGTGTGAAAATCCTTAAAAAGTATTTCCATTGGCATCAGAGTGTGGCCTCTTTTTGATTAAATGTAGGTATATCAAATAGCAACTGCAATTTATGACAAAATAGTCACAATATATTTTTTGAGGCCAAATCTTGCAGACATATACCTTAACAAAATAATAAAATAAAAATAAAGTGAAAATATTGGTAACACTTTAACATTAGTTTACTTCATTAGTTAACATGAACTTCTACAGCATTTATTCATATTTATTTATGTTAATTTCAACATTTACATTAAAATCAAAATTTGTATTTGTTAACATTAGTTATTGCACCGTGAACTAACACAAACAAACACAGAAGGTGTATTTTTATAATTAACTAATATTAACAAAAATTAACAAATACAGCAACAAATGTATTTCTCACGATTAGTTCATGTTAGTTAATACATTAACTAATGTTAACTAATGAAGCGTTATTGTAAAGTAGCCTATAACCAAATGATTAAAAAAAAAATATATATATTTACCTGCATGGCATGTAACCATTCCACAAGAGAACCATAAACATATATTGTCAAATTATAGAAATATTGACTTAAAGTCTCAGAGTTGGCTACTTAAGGTAAATATTTGATATCAAAGCTGACAGATGTTTGGGAAGCCCTGACGTTTTGCCAGGGTCGATACTGGACCAACTAGACCATTAAAGTCAGCCAAAACTTCACCCTTTGATCAATATTAATTAATAATTTTTATTATTGTTATTATTATTCAACGTTTTAAAATGTCATTTGTTATGCTACTGCGTGCTACTGTAACGAATTGAAATGTGTATTTGCTTTACTAGTTGTCAGGTGGCGCTGTGCTCCCTAATCTCCTCATAGCAGCATCAGCAGGAGCCACGAAGAAGACTAAGTGAGCTCTTCCGGTTCTGTAATGAAGATGGCGGCAGTTAGGTGCAGAAAGTAAATAAATAATAATAAGAAATTATTTCATTGTGCCAGAAACCGCCCTTTTTATTTAGACCGTGCGACGAAATGTCGTCCCGAACGGCATATTTCTACGACCCAGACGTGGGGAATTTTCACTATGGTACGATTTATCTGTGTCTGTTAGCAGATGTGGCTAACGTTAATCAATGAACACACTGCAAATGCTCACTGTTTACTTTTTTTAAATGACGTTTGATAGATTTGATCTTAAACTGGTATGCCAGAAAATCACGCTAGATATGTATTGCACATTTGTGCACTATACAGGGTAGGAACCAAAAGTCTAAAAATAAAAAAAAGCTTTTATTGTGCATTTAATTGATTTAATACAGCATTATAATTTTCTTTAACGCTCATATGTCTGTGTTGCGTTGCAACACTAAAGCTGACATGCAGTTGAAATGCAGTTGTTCACATAAAGTAAGAAAGATTGCATGTGATACTATTTGTGAATCATTGTTAATTCTCCCCTCTGCTTTTTTTTTTTTTGCTCCAGGTGCAGGACATCCAATGAAGCCTCACCGACTGTCTCTCACACACAGTCTTGTCCTGCATTATGGACTTTACAAGAAGATGATGGTATGATCAGTTTGTTCAGCGCTTGTTTAGTCCAATCACATTTCTCTGACAAGAAGCAATTCACATCAGATGCTCATGAGCAAAGCTCTCTCTCTCTGTACAGGTTTTCAAACCATACAAGGCATCCCAGCATGACATGTGCCGGTTCCACTCGGAAGATTACATCGACTTCCTGCAGAAGGTCAGTCCAAACAACATGCAGGGCTTCACCAAGAGTCTCAACGCCTTCAACGTAGGAGATGACTGGTAAGTTTTCCCATAATATACTTGCCTTTAAAATGAACTATTTTAAAATCATTTCATTGTTGAAGTCTTTATAAAAATTTTGGCTTAAGATTTAGAAGTTTTCAGTTACAAATCAAATGTATTTTAATGAATGTGAAAGTAGCAACTCTGCTTGGTATTATATTTAGTTCTGCTTTTAAATGTTTAATTAAATAAGACTTTTCTAATAATTTGTCCTTTTTTGTTCTTAGTCCTGTCTTTCCAGGTCTGTTTGAGTTTTGTTCGAGATACACAGGTGCATCCTTGCAAGGAGCAACTCAGTTAAACCACAAGGTCAGATGATGGAGATGTTGCGCTTACACATGAATTGTACATTGGAAATCCTTCTTCTTCTTTTTTACCTGGAGTGTTTGGAAATGGATTTTTCTTTCTAACACACTACATCAAAATAAATAAATAACTGGTTTAAAACCATTTTTTGTGTGAAAATATTAAAGATAGAATTAAGACTTTTGTACAGCACTATTATATATATATATATATATATATATATATATATATATATATATATATATATACACACAGTGGATAGTATAAGTGAACACACCCATGCTAAAGTTGATCCCTTCACCATACTTAGAGATTGGCATGGTGTTATTTCAGTTAGCCTAATAGCTGGTATGATTTGCACTGAGAGATGATCTTATGGAAAGTGCCCCATGCCAATCTCTAGGTATGGTGAAGGGAATGTGATGATGTGGGGATATTTTAATTCCAAAGGCCAAGGGAACTTTATCAGGATGCATAGTGTCCTGGATCCATGAAACAACTGGCCTTTAAAAATAAAAATCTGCCTGACTCTATGGGAATTTAACATAGGGGTGTCCTGACTTACACTGTGTAATTTTCAACAAAAATTTGTGTACATGTACAAAATAAACTAACCTGATTTTTCATAATTTTTTTAATTAAGGCATTAAGATTATGAATTTTTATTCCTCTTTTAAGTCAACTTTAGCGTGGGTGTGTTCAATAATGCTAGGCACACACACACACACACATATATATATATATATATATATATATATAATATATATATATTTTTTTTTTACTATATAAATAATCATTTATAATTTTATTTCATTCCTTTTCTTAAATATGGTTCTTAAAAAAAGGCTGAAATGTGAGGTTTATCATTTGATTAAACTTTGTTTTTGTCCACCCTGTATTTGAACTGTAAACGGTTTGTTTTTACAGTCATTTCATGGTTTAGTATGTTACCATAGACGTCGCTCTAACCGCTTATACAGTATTCATTGTATTTCTGCAGGCCTTAAAAAGGTCTGAAAAGGCCTTTAATTTGATTTCAAAACCCTGCAAATACAAATAATCTTGATCTCTTTGAATTCCTGCATTGTTTTTGATGAAGACTAATTCAGTTGTTCCTTGTATAGATATGTGACATTGCCATAAACTGGGCTGGAGGTTTACATCATGCAAAGAAGTTTGAGGTAAGCATCTGATTTCTCTTCACATCTTTCATACAAAGATGGAGGAAAAAACATACAATTACCTGCACTTTGGAAGAACATCATGTGTGTATAAATGATTTTACATGATTTTATTTTCTATTTTCAGGCGTCTGGATTTTGCTACGTGAATGACATTGTCATCAGTATTCTTGAACTCCTGAAGTAAGTGAGAGATGGGCAGGAAGTGACATCACACCAAATAACGAGATGTTTTGCATTTTAATTTGATTATTTTAGCTGTTTACTTACACCCGTGATTTCTTATTTTAAAATGCAGCATTCAAAATGATTCTGAGTCTATTTATTTATTCGTTCGGTCTTGCAGGTGTGGTAAAAAAATTCATAAAAATACAGATATCCCATGTAGTTTCTCAATTGTTTTGTAGCGAATACAGGGATTAAAGTTCTCCGTCGCTACGACGGATTTCAGTTAATTGCAGCGAGTCTATGACGGATTTCCGTCAATTGCAGGGCTCCCGTCTTTAATGTCTTAAATTCACTTTTCATAATTTTAAGGCCGTAAATAGGCTTTCATTTCTCAAATAGTGTAATAAATGTCTTAATTTTAGTTTGAATAGGTCTTAAATTAAGGAAAGACGAGGTGTATTCACCTTGCTGAGGGGGATGTGATCAGAGCCTGGAGTGGAGCGAAAGCATGTTCCTCTCTCCACTCTAAGCATTCTGTAATCACTCCGCTGATGGTCCAGTCCGGGTTTTACATTCCCGCTCACCAAAAAACTAACATGTAAAAAGACGCTTACAAGTAAACATTTTTTTAATAGTTGGTTAGGATGAGTAGCCTAACTGAGTATTTAATTGGAATATCAAATAGGTTGTGCAATTTATTCTAAAAAATCTCCATCTCCATGTTCTCGGTGCTGACGCGTTCATGTAGGCTAACATGTAAGGGTGGCGCTGCCAATAACCTAAAAGCTGTCAAAAAGAACAGGCAAAAGTAATGATTATGAATATGTCAAATATAGCAAGGAGACATTTTAATTGTTTATTAATAAACAAGTGTTTTCTGTCAGTGTCGGCTCACTCGGCTGGAAAGATGAAGTTGACTCGCGATCTTCCCAGTGAACGCGTCAGAGGAAATGCACTTTTCATTACATAAGCAGAGAGCAGTCTGTTTTCTTTCGTTTTGAATTGTTCTGTTTAAAAGTAGACATTTCAATATAGATATATTTCTCAGGTCTGTGAGACAAGTATGCCTACCTTATAGGCTACGCTGAGTTTCGGTTTGGTAACGAGACGAGCTCCAGTTCACGTGCCGACGGCTCCGTGTCGTGATTATCTAATGTCTGCTATATTTACTTCTTATTTATTAAATCCAGGTAATTGGTTGATGAAACATTGATTACAATTAAGATACAATTAATACAAAACGAAATTAACTTTAAAGAAAGGCTTTTTGCATTCTGTTTGAGGTCTCTGTGTAAGTTTTAGTCCTGCTTCCAGAACTGTCACATCCCATTGTTTTTTCCTCATAAATGCGAACACGAAAAATAAAATAAAATGAATATTTTATGTTCTGGGGAGAACCAACCCTTCTTCATTCGGTAGTATTACTTTTGATTTGTGCAGTGTCATTCACAGAATTAGGTAGCCTAAAACAATATTTTGCCACCTTAAAGTTAAAGATGTTTTGTGTCAGGTCCGTAACGCATCTGTATTTCCCTCATATTAAATATAAAATGCATGTGTATACACTATAGACTTATATTTTTCTAATGTCTGGACTCCTTTATTAAGGGAGTATGGATATATAAACAGAAGTTTCAATATATTGGTATTAAATGCATTTTCTGAGAATTTATATTTCAAGTTTTGACTGCAACTGTCATGTCCATAACGCTGAAATTGTCCAATTTTAATTTATCCTCAACTAGTTTTGTGGTGTAGGTCTACTTTTTTTATCATGTTAACTTCAAATAATACTAATAGTAATGTAAAGATGTGGTAGCATTGGATCTGGACGGGAAGGATAACTCTTGGAGTTGGAAGGGGTGTGTGGCGATTCTGCCTTCTCACACCGCGACACAGGTTCGTGGATCTGAGTATGGCGACTTCGGTTTCATATCGCGTATCCTTACAGCTCTATTAAAATAGCTTTTAAAATACGCAAACTGGAAATATTAAAGCGGTTTAAAACATCTCCCCTAAACGCTATTGGTCTCGACTATTTAAATAAAATTAAAGGAATATGACTTTGCCTGAAAAAAAAAATTCAGTCAGAAGAATTTTTTTCACTTTAATCCCTGTAATATCTGCACTACCCGGAGTATCAAACAAAACTGCAAGCTGTCTGTTTTGTAGCGAATAGGGCAGACATAATAACATCGGCTCAACCAATGACATGAGTTTGAGGTTGAAGTACCTGTTTGTTTGACCAGTGTTAGTGCCTGAAACCTGTTTGACAACAGTCATTTTATTATTGCAATTACTTTTGGTGATGATAGTGGTGTGGAAATGAGACACTTTTAATATGACCTTGTAAAAACTGCATCCATAATGATAGAATTAGCTGAATGCTTTATGAAACAGTTTATATAGAGTATAGAATGAACACGTGCGCTACAGCTTATCTCTACATATCTTTACTGTTTCTGTCTCTGATAGGTATCATCCACGTGTGCTCTACATTGACATTGATATTCATCATGGTGACGGTGTACAGGAAGCATTTTATCTCACAGACAGGGTCATGACTGTATCCTTCCACAAATATGGGAACTACTTTTTCCCAGGAACTGGTATGATGTTCTTACTTCCTGATATTAGTCATCTATACAGTGTTGTGCACATTGTTTTAGCCAGGGCTTAAAAACGGGGGGGAAATCAATCGGTTCACTCCGAGCAGAATCAGTATTTTAATGTTTCTGTGGATTTGATTAGAATAAATACCAGTTGATAAAATGAAAAAAAAAAATTTTTTTTTGCCTATACTTTATAGAAGAGCTTGAATATTAAAATGTTAATAGAATGACACTTGTAAGTGTCTGAGTATCCATAAAGTCATAATTCAAATTTTTTATTATTATTTTATTTCCTTAATACTAGCGTTTGTACACTAACCTGCAATTTTCGCTTGTTTCAAAGCACACCATGCTGCATATAATCTGCCATTTATTTTCACTTTAATGTAATTGCTTCAACGGTTGGTGACGTATCGTGGGAAAAACTCCTGAGATCCAAAAGCTAATGCCAGCGACTTATCTATGATGACTTTTCACTCGCATTTCATTCGCGTCAGATGCTTCAACGTCACGTTTGCATCGGCCGTACTATTTGAATTCATGATTGGTTGACTGCCAAATTAAAATATTAAATAGAACGATAAAATAACGTTATTGTATATAACCGATTAATGGTCATTTTAAAATAAGCATTTCTGTTCTGATTGATTAAACTTGATTGTTTTTGTTTATGTTAAAATTTTGCAGGTTCAGAGCCCTGGTTTTAGCTGTTAATCGCACATTCATATGGAAAGATGAATTCATGTTTTTAAAAAGAAGCAACTAAACAGCTTAATCCTCACAAACACACGGACTGTGATTGACACACTACTAATAATACACTGTTTGTGTTAAGGTGATATGTATGAGGTGGGAGCTGAGAGCGGTCGCTACTACTGCCTCAATGTCCCCCTGAGAGACGGCATTGATGACCAGAGTGAGTTGATTTATGGTCTAATATTCACATTTGAGTAGGGCTAAAAGATTATGGAAAATAATCTAATTGTGATTTTTTGACCAATATTGAGATTGCGATTTAATATGCGATTACTTTAAGTTCTTTACCTTCTGTATAAGTCGACAAAGACAAGCAATAAATCATTGTACAGTAGGGATGGGAATCTTTAGGCAGCTCATGATCCGATCAAATTTTTTTCTTATTAATTAATCTTAATAACACTTAAAATATGTATATAATTAGATGTGTAAATGTACATATATATATATATACAGGTCCTTCTCAAAAAATTAGCATATTGTGATAAAGTTCATTATTTTCCATAATGTAATGATAAAAATTAAACTTTCATACATTTTAGATTCATTGCACACCAACTGAAATATTTCAGATCTTTTTTTGTTTTAATACGGATGATTTTGGCATACAGCTCATGAAAACCCAAAATTCCTATCTCAGAAAATTAGCATATCATGAAAAGGGGTCTCTAAACGAGCTATTAACCTAATCATCTGAATCAACTAATTAACTCTAAACACCTGCAAAAGATTCCTGAGGCTTTTAAAAACTCCCAGCCTGTTTCATTACTCAAAACCGCAATCATGGGTAAGACTGCCGACCTGACTGCTGTCCAGAAGGCCATCATTGACACCCTCAAGCAAGAGGGTAAGACACAGAAAGAAATTTCTGAACAAATAGGCTGTTCCCAGAGTGCTGTATCAAGGCACCTCAGTGGGAAGTCTGTGGGAAGGAAAAAGTGTGGCAAAAAACGCTGCACAACGAGAAGAGGTGACCGGACCCTGAGGAAGATTGTGGAGAAGGACCGATTCCAGACCTTGGGGGACCTGCGGAAGCAGTGGACTGAGTCTGGAGTAGAAACATCCAGAGCCACCGTGCACAGGCGTGTGCAGGAAATGGGCTACAGGTGCCGCATTCCCCAGGTCAAGCCACTTTTGAACCAGAAACAGCGGCAGAAGCGCCTGACCTGGGCTACAGAGAAGCAGCACTGGACTGTTGCTCAGTGGTCCAAAGTACTTTTTTCGGATGAAAGCAAATTTTGCATGTCATTCGGAAATCAAGGTGCCAGACTCTGGAGGAAGACTGGGGAGAAGGAAATGCCAAAATGCCTGAAGTCCAGTGTCAAGTACCCACAGTCAGTGATGGTCTGGGGTGCCATGTCAGCTGCTGGTGTTGGTCCACTGTGTTTTATCAAGGGCAGGGTCAATGCAGCTAGCTATCAGGAGATTTTGGAGCACTTCATGCTTCCATCTGCTGAAAAGCTTTATGGAGATGAAGATTTCATTTTTCAGCACGACCTGGCACCTGCTCACAGTGCCAAAACCACTGGTAAATGGTTTACTGACCATGGTATTACTGTGCTCAATTGGCCTGCCAACTCTCCTGACCTGAACCCCATAGAGAATCTGTGGGATATTGTGAAGAGAAAGTTGAGAGACGCAAGACCCAACACTCTGGATGAGCTTAAGGCCGCTATCGAAGCATCCTGGGCCTCCATAACACCTCAGCAGTGCCACAGGCTGATTGCCTCCATGCCACGCCGCATTGAAGCAGTCATTTCTGCAAAAGGATTCCCGACCAAGTATTGACTATTGAGTGCATAACTGAACATAATTATTTGAAGGTTGACTTTTTTTGTATTAAAAACACTTCTTTTATTGGTCGGATGAAATATGCTAATTTTTTGAGATAGGAATTTTGGGTTTTCATGAGCTGTATGCCAAAATCATCAGTATTAAAACAATAAAAGACCTGAAATATTTCAGTTGGTGTGCAATGAATCTAAAATATATGAAAGTTTAATTTTTATCATTACATTATGGAAAATAATGAACTTTTATCACAATATGCTATTTTTTTTAGAAGGACCTGTGTGTATATATATATATATATATATATATATATATATATATATATATATATATATATATATATATAAAAGCACATTTAATTAAACCAATTACATGTTAAGAATTTTAAATGGGCTATAAACTAATATAGCTTCAAAATATAAAAGCTAGTAAATAAAGAGGAACAAAAAAAAAAACAATACAAGCAATAAACCAAGAGTGCTTTCAGTATTTAAAAGTAGCCTAGGCTGTCTGAACGGTTTCCATTCAAGAGCTGGAGTGATTTTCCCCCTATACGATAAGCTGCATTCACATTAATGCACATATCTCTTTTGAAATTGTAAATGTGGTCTCACCTGTTGGTTTAAGATATAACTGACCGTGTTTACATTCATTTCGCGTCAAAAGCATTTGAGATGCAAGTACATTTAACCAATGAGTCGCTCACAGCCGCATGCACGAGCGCTCTTCACAAAGCGCACGTAAGTATTTTAAAATGAAAGCAGCTTTCTCAGTGATTTTCATATTTTTAATATATAAGCCAACTGCATTCCAAAAGACATAATGCCTTTGTGGAGCATTTGTAAGGAAAATTCCGGCGGCCAAGACCGCGCACTGCGAGAGTAACGTTAACATCAAAGCGGCAAAACCTGTGCAATGAAGCCCGCGACTGCCCCTGTAATTCGCTTAAACCCTGAACTTTATGAAAGCTTATTTTTCGGAAGGTTCGAGCGGTGTCGTGTGTGTGTGTGTGTGTGTGTGTGTGTGTGTGTGTGAGAGAGAGAGAGAGAGAGAGAGAGAGAGAGAGAGGGAAATTAGAAGCAAGCAGAATACGGTTGTTTCTAAAGCACGCGCAGCGTCATCACGCATCTGTGTTTAAAAACTAAGCTCAGACTCGATTCCGAAATTCTCTGCATCGATCCAGAATTGTTGGAGAGAGAATAAATAACACAATATCACATACATAAAAAATAAACGGTTCTTTCCTGTATGCCAGACCTATATGCGTAGCGTGCCAAGTTGATGCTTGATCTGCAGACTGCTTTTCTCTCGCGTGTCACGTGACCAGTGTAATCGCAGCTTTTGCGGTTACAAAATCGCATTTCATCATATCGCGATATTATCGCAAATGCAATTAATCGTTCAGCCCTACATTTGAGTCTTTATACTATTAAACGCACAAGTCTGAATAAGCGTAGTTTCACTCAGATCATGTAGTTAAACCAAAGACTACTGTTTTAATGGGTGAAATATGGACAAAATATCATATATTCAGCCACCTTCACTGACTGAATAAAGAAAAGGTAGTAAAGAAAAAGCAGCCTTGTGTGCGAAAACACACTAGTTTGTGGGCAAAACGGCTGCCTAATATTGATTTCATGCAAACATGGAGCAAGAGGATTTAAGCAGTTTTTTCTGTTGTGTTCTCAGGCTATAGACAGCTGTTTCAGCCCGTCATCAAGCAGGTGGTGGACTTCTATCAGCCCACCTGTATCGTTCTTCAGGTGAGAGCACGGTCTCTGTCAGTCCTAACATTATGCGGTTGTATTTGTTGCTCATCTCTCTCGTCTCGTCTGCAGTGTGGAGCAGATTCTTTGGGATGTGATCGATTAGGATGCTTCAATCTCAGCATACGAGGCCACGGGTAAGAGACTCCAGACCCTCACATCAAACTACACACAGTATTTTGCAATCTTGAACGTAAAACTCCTTGATAATCTCATTTAAAACGCTTGTATTTGTAGAGAATGTGTGGAGTTTGTGAAGGGCTTCAAAATCCCGCTGCTTGTTCTGGGTGGAGGAGGCTACACGGTGCGAAACGTTGCTAGATGTTGGTGCGTTCATTATGTTATCTACATTTAGTATAAATCATCACAAGAGAAAAAAGTTAATTTTAAAGGGGTCATATTTATACTTTAATTATTCTCTCTCTCTCTCTCTCTCTCTCTCTCTCTCTCTCTCTCTCGTTTTTCTCGTTAAAAACAAACAAACAAACAAACACATTGGCTCTGGGTTTGCTGTCAAGTCCAATAACATTTTGAACTTCCTGTTTAATAAAAGCATGATTGAAAAGTCTGAATAACCAAAGTGAAAATTCATTGCCATTGGCATATACATTTTATTACTTTGCATCACTTGCCACTGTTACCTCTAGTTTGCTCATATTAAAGTGTTGACTCTCTCCCTCTTTAAACTACTAGAGTTGGGCAAAAATAGTCATTTAGAATATTTATTAATGAGAAAATTAGTCATTTGTAAGCAAAATCTTTACCATGATATAAGTATTTTTCAATCACAATAAGGAACACCGTCACAATATAGTAATGCTGCATGAAACCAGAGATGCTACTAATTAAAACGAAAGCCAAACACTATATTTCGCAATGCCGTTGCTTAAATGACTGCAAATTTAATGTTGAAAACGTTAAAACGTTTAACAACCAGCTGTGTTTCACTTAAGACAACTGAATTGTATCTTCATTGATCTTTTCTGAGAATTGTTTACTCTCACTTACAACAAAACCGACCATCATCTAAATCCCTTAATTACTTTTTAACACTCGGGCGTGTGTCCGAGCATCAGACTTTTCTCCTCAAACAACGGTCTTGTTTTTATCAATACTCTCGCTTAGAACAAAACCAACCCATATTTAAATCTCTGAGTAGAACAATACTGACTAATATTTAAATCTCTTAATTAGTGCTGTCAATTGATAAAAGAAAAATCAACTAATTAATTGCGAATTTTTCTGTGATTAATCGTACCTAACGTTAAAGTTTTTGATATATTTTCATATTGTAATAATTTTGCATTTAATCTCCAAATGAATGTAGAAACAGTTTAAACAGTTTATATTTTAAATATTTGTTTAATGGGATGGTTTTATGAAAGAAGGCATCGCGATACCAATCCTGCTACTCCTACTCTCTATAAAATAGATTTTTTCCCCTCAATTTTAGCCATTAAATATATATCAAAAATGTATCTTTTATTTCACTTATTGCATGTGAAAAAAGTGCAAAGTGTTTTAAAACCAGAGCAGAGAGCAAACGTTTCAGCCATAGTGTTTTTCATTTTAACGTAACTGAAACATTTGCTCTTTTTTTCATTTTGTTTGCTTTTTTAGTTTTCATAGTACATAAAGGTTTTCAATTAAAAAAATTGGACCCCTTTAATCTCTTGAGTATATAATATCTTTGCTGTCTGACTGTTATCTTCTGATATTTTCATTAATGCATCATAGCTTTCATTTTTAGGACATTTGAAACATCCTTGCTAGTTGACGAGTCCATAAGTGATGAACTACCATATAGTGGTAAGACTGCAACTCTCAAGAAAATATATCTAGAATTATTCCATGTTTCTGTTCTTCTTTTACATATTATCTAGTGGTTGTGTGAATGAGTGTCCTTTAGGTCAGGGGTTCTCAAACTTTTTGGGGCCAGGGATCCCTTATTGGGTGGAAAATGTTTTTTTATTACAGAACTCATAATTATAAGTTAATGTGTGTGGGAGTAATGGACACAATATGCTTGTTTTATTGACGCAAAAGGTCTCCATCTGTAAATATGGACGTTTTAATAATACAGCAACCCCAGGTCAAACTTAAGTAGTTGGAAAAAAAAACGAAATAATGTAAAATACCGGTAAATAAAACTTGTTTACAAACATTATTATATACAAGTATTTTATTCCCTCTTATGTTTATTTTATAAAAATAAATATAAATTATAGTGGCATTCATTAAGGTTATTTTATTCATTAAATTCAGCCTAAACTAATTTATTTAAACTGAAACTGACTACTCTCTCATTCAGCACAAATACAAATGTTTCCATATTCACATGCATTTGGATGCTAAAATATTATTTATGATGGCAATATAGGGCTGGTATTGACACAAATTTCACGATTCAATTCGATTTCGATTCACAAGCTTGCGATTGGATATCGGTTATTTTGGATGTATATCAGGATATATATACAGTACATGGAACATTTTCTCAAGGGAAAAAAATCTCTATAATGCTGTAAACTTTACATGGGAGTCAGTTGGTACAACATTACTATAATATTAAAGTTTACAATTAACTGATTTGTATACAAACACTTAATACACTCAAGGAAGTTTTTATAATAATAGTTATAATACTAGCTTTACAATTACATAATTATATTTCTACTCCAATTCGTTTTTTGAAATATGAACATTTAAATGATGGCTGTCATAAAAAATCTATGGATTTATTCAAACATGCATTATTGAAGAACATAAAAAATTATAATGAATATGTAATATGGTACATATATTTAGCAAAATGCTCCTTGAGAATTAATTTTTCTAGCTGACTAACGAGTTTATGGTCACTGAATATGGTTTTTCTGAGGTAAATGTGAGGTAATGTGACGTAGTTTACAAGCTTTTCTTTCCACATTTGAAACACTGGTTGAGCTTACATGAGACATGGATTTCGATAAGTTGTACTGTATCTTTTAATATACCTTCTGATGTTCATTAATGTTTACTTGTTGCTGTAACTGGTATTAAAGTGGAAGAGACGCTTCTCTTGAACTGCGGCGCTACAGAATCAGAAATCAGAAAGAGCTTTATTGCCAAGTGTGCTTGCACATACAAGGAATTTGTTTTTGGTAATGAGGCTTCCAGTGGACATATACAGATACAACAAGAAACATAATACTACAAATTATAAGAATAAAAAATAAAAATATAAATATATGAGAATAAAAGTATCACAGTTGGGTTTAGTCAGAATAGACATTTTCAGATTTACAGATTATGAACATATTTACGGTGTTTTGAATATTATAAATAAATAAATCTACATATAAGTATCACCTGAGTTGTTGGATATTGCACTAAACAGTGGGAGTATTGCACTTAAAGGCGTATGCCTTGGAAGGTGTGTTAACTGTTCAGGAGGGAAATGGCCTGTGGGAAGAAACTGTTCCTGTGCCGAGATGTTCTTGTGGCCAGTGATCTGAGTCTCCGTCTTGACGGTAACAGTTCAAACAGGAGGTGTCCAGGGTGAGTGGAGTCTGTGATGATTTTACAGGGATCTGTCACGGCACATTAAACGGCGCCAAAATGGTTTATTTTTTTAATTTCGTAATAAAATGGACATAATTTGAAATCTGAGTCTGTTTCATATCAAAAGTGTAAAAACACAAAGCTTTTTGCAATTTATTGGATGGGAGGCGTGCTTCATTCATCAACTGAAAACAGGATAGGCTAATTGATTTTTGAGATTTAAGAATCGATATTGGTTCATAAAAAGAATGTTTTAAAAATCTTTTACCCAGCCCTATAAATGATGCTTTGTACTTCACTCATGTTCCATGCGTGCGTGGCGCTGGCATGATCTCTTGGATTTTTTAATTTTTTTACTTGTAGCAGTGGAAAACTTATTTATGGGAATACAGAGAGTAATTCAAAATCATTCATCATTCAAAACTGTAAAGGGTCCATTTTGTACATTAAAAACATGTACATTCAAAATAACAAAACGTTTTGCTTTTGTAAAATAAAGAAAACAAAAAGATGCACTTACTGCCGTTTCAGGTTCTTGGTCTCCTTGAACTGTTTTTTGGAGCGTGTCACAAAAATGAACCGAAACTCAGCATATACTTGCCTCGCAAACTTGAGAATTACATCTATAAAAACCTTTAAGTGTCTACGTTTTCCGTTGATAAAAAACGCAACCTATTGTCTGTAAAACACAGGTTCACGGACCGCGTGTCTATTGGTGGCGCACCCGGCTTTGAGAACCCCTGATCTAGGTTACAATGCACTGCTTTAAAACGGCCCCATTTTACGTTTGTTTGTTGATGTTTGTAACATATCTTCTCATCTCTGTATTTGTCCTCTGCACAGAATACTTTGAATATTTTGCTCCAGACTTCACACTTCACCCAGATGTCAGCACAAGGATAGAAAACCAAAACTCTAGACAAGTATGCATTATTTTCCTCACATATATTTATTGTGTCTTCAAACATGTCTTTACATTTACATTTGTCTTGACATACAGTAGAGTCCGAAGGTCTCAAACTCTTTATAACCTGGAAATAAACAAGTTGAGGATCTTAATGTAAAACCAATAATAATGAAAGATCAATTAAAAGTGTTTTGGATTCAGATGCAGCACAAGATGATCTTTGGAAGATACTGTACTAATGTCAATAAAGCAAAAAAAGAAACAAAGCAAATACTAAACTATTCTCAAATTCATGTGCATTTTTTAAACTAAACTTTAATTTTTTTGTATTAGATGATAATGCATAACAGAAGCATTTCCGCAAGTTTACGTCTGAACTTTAGGATTTTTACATAAATCTGGCATTTTAATATTTTCAAGGGCAGGCTTACCCAAATGTGGTTTGTAAATGAAAATGATAGTTTATTTAGAGTATTTGTTTGAAACCTCAAGTGAATGTTTCGTTGGTGTTCAGGATTTCATTGGTGTTCCTCTAACCAGTGCTTTATCACCTCTTTTTGCAGTATTTGGAGCAGATTCGTCAAACTGTGTTCGAGAACTTGAAGATGTTGAATCATGCACCGAGTGTTCAGATCCACGACGTTCCCTCTGATTTGCTGAGTTATGAGCGGCCGGATGAGGCAGATCCCGATGAGAGAGGATCAGAAGAGAACTTCTCTAGGTGATTATGAGACGGACACTATTCTCCTAAAGTCTTCTGCTCAACAAGGCTGCATTTATTTGAACAAAACAAAAGTACAGTCATATTGTGAAATATTATTAATACAATTTAAAATGTAGTTTATCCTGTGATGGCATTTATCCCGTCATTACTCCAGTCTTTAGTGTCACATGATCCTTCAGGACTCATTCTATCAGAAGCATTTCTGATTATTATTAATGTTGAAAACTGCTATGCTGTTTTAATTGTTGTTGAAACAATCCTTCTTTTTTCAGGATTTTCATATTTGATAAATAGAAAGTTACAGCTTATAGATAATTTATTTAAAAATAGATAAAAAAAAATATATACAGGTCCTTCTCAAAAAATTAGCATATTGTGATAAAGTTAATTATTTTCCATAATGTAATGATAAAAATTAAACTTTCATATATTTTAGATTCATTGCACACCAACTGAAATATTTCAGGTATTTTATTGTTTTAATACTGATGATTTTGGCATACAGCTCATGAAAACCCAAAATTCCTGTCTCAAAAAATTAGCATATTTCATCCGACCAATAAAAATAAGTGTTTTTAATACAAAAAAAAAAAAGTCAACCTTCAAATAATTATGTTCATTTATGCACTCAATAGTCAATACTTGGTCGGGAATCCTTTTGCAGAAATGGCTGCTTCAATGCGGCGTGGCATGGAGGCAATCAGCCTGTGGCACTGCTGAGGTGTTATGGAGGCCCAGGATGCTTCGATAGCGGCCTTAAGCTCATCCAGAGTGTTGGGTCTTGCGTCTCTCAACTTTCTCTTCACAATATCCCACAGATTCTCTATGGGGTTCAGGTCAGGAGAGTTGGCAGGCCAATTGAGCACAGTAATACCATGGTCAGTAAACCATTTACCAGTGGTTTTGGCACTGTGAGCAGGTGCCAGGTCGTGCTGAAAAATGAAATCTTCATCTCCATAAAGCTTTCCAGCAGATGGAAGCATGAAGTGCTCCAAAATCTCCTGATAGCTAGCTGCATTGACCCTGCCCTTGATAAAACACAGTGGACCAACACCAGCAGCTGACATGGCACCCCAGACCATCACTGACTGTGGGTACTTGACACTGGACTTCAGGCATTTTGGCATTTCCTTCTCCCCAGTCTTCCTCCAGACTCTGGCACCTTGATTTCCGAATGACATGCAAAATTTGCTTTCATCCGAAAAAAGTACTTTGGACCACTGAGCAACAGTCCAGTGCTGCTTCTCTGTAACCCAGGTCAGGCGCTTCTGCCGCTGTTTCTGGTTCAAAAGAGGCTTGACCTGGGGAATGCGGCACCTGTAGCCCATTTCCTGCACACGCCTGTGCACGGTGGCTCTGGATGTTTCTACTCCAGACTCAGTCCACTGCTTCCGCAGGTCCCCCAAGGTCTGGAATCGGTCCTTCTCCACAATCTTCCTCAGGGTCCGGTCACCTCTTCTCGTTGTGCAGCGTTTTTTGCCACACTTTTTCCTTCCCACAGACTTCCCACTGAGGTGCCTTGATACAGCACTCTGGGAACAGCCTATTTGTTCAGAAATTTCTTTCTGTGTCTTACCGTCTTGCTTGAGGGTGTCAATGATGGCCTTCTGGACAGCAGTCAGGTCGGCAGTCTTACCCATGATTGCGGTTTTGAGTAATGAAACAGGCTGGGAGTTTTTAAAAGCCTCAGGAATCTTTTGCAGGTGTTTAGAGTTAATTAGTTGATTCAGATGATTAGGTTAATAGCTCGTTTAGAGAACCTTTTCATGATATGCTAATTTTTTGAGACAGGAATTTTGGGTTTTCATGAGCTGTATGCCAAAATCATCCGTATTAAAACAATAAAAGACCTGAAATATTTCAGTTGGTGTGCAATGAATCTAAAATATATGAAAGTTTAATTTTTATCATTACATTATGGAAAATAATTAACTTTATCACAATATGCTAATTTTTTGAGAAGGACCTGTATATATACTTATTTGAAATTGAATTTTTGGGAACAATGTAAAAGTCTTTACTTTCAGTTCAATGCATTCTTGGTGAATAATTTTTTATTTAATTTTTTTATAAAAAAAAAATATATATATATACATAATAATAATAATTGACCCCAAACTTAAACTACCACATTTTGAATAAAAATATTATCATTTTGATCATTTATTTGCAGAAAATGACAACTGTTTTTAGACCTTAAATAATGCAAAGAAAACAAGTTTCTATTCATGTTTAAACAACACAATACTAATGTTTTAACTTGGAAAGAGTTCAGAAATCAATATTTGGTGGAATAACCCTGATTTCCAGTCCCAGCTTTCATGTGTCTTGGCATGTTCTCCATCAGTCGGTCACATGCTGTTCGGCACATTTGCTTTATGCCACTCCTGGTGAAAAGCATCAAGCAGTTTGTCTTTATTTAACGGCTGGTGAAGCTCTTGGTCACGTTTCAGAGGTGTTCAGTGGGTTCAGGTCTGGAGATTGAGATGGCCATGACAGGCTCTTGATCTGGTGCTCCTCCATCCTCTGCTCCATTGTCCTGGCTGTGTGGATTAGAGCTTTGTCCTACGGGAAAAAAAAAAAAACAATCCTTGCAGTTGGGGAACATTGTCAGAGCAAAAGGAAGACATTTTTCCTCCAGAATAATCTTGTTCGTGACTTGAGTCACGGAAGTGAATCAATCAAAACTAACTTTAGCTGGACAATAACTTTATTCTAGAGCTGCTGTAAAGCCAAAACAATCTCTGTTACTGTAATTTCCTATTATCACTGTAAAGCTGCTTTGAAACAACAATCTATATTGTAAACAGCGCTATATAAATGAAGGTGACTTGAGTCCTTCATAAAGACAGTTTTCAGCTTTGCCCAACACCTGGGGCCTCATGTATAAAACTTTCTGTAGTTTTCATCCTAAAAGTGTGTGTACGCAGAATTATAGAATGTTTATATATTTTTAATGGAAAAAGATGGGCCTTATTTTTGCATTGTAAGTTATTTTCTTACTCTGCACATCACTGACAAAAAATTTACAAATATAATGTGCATATCTTACCGTTTCCTTCAAACTCTATCCTTCAAATACATGGTATTTTTCATAATATTGGGAGGACCACAAAGAGGTTATAATAAGAGGTTGTACAGTACAGTCACCGAGCGAGTCCTTCGGTGTCTGTCATTACACCGACTAGGATATGCTGCTTAGATGGAGTCAAGTGCGCATCATTGGTCATTATTCGCGTGAAAATATTTCGGCTAATTAGAACACGTTAAAGCAGAATAAGGCCCATCATGTGCCAATCAATCCTCGCTGTAGTCAAAACATTATAACACAGCATGACACAGGAAAGTGTTCAAAAGCATTGCATCAACTACAAATATTCCTATTTAAATTAATATAAAAGATAATAGATAATGATTTCATGTGATTTCAGTGCGTAACTCCAATAATGAGAATGGCATATTTAATCTAAATGTGGAACTGGATCATCATGTTTACTTCAGTACTTCGCTCACTCCAGTAAGAGTGCGTACGCGCAGTCTAGAGTCCGCACATATTTACACCTTTTTTTTTTTTTACTTTTCTTTTATCCCGATATGTGCGTGGAAAATTGCATACGCAAATTCCAATGCCCTTTTTGTGTATACACAACGTTTCTACATCAGGCCCCTGGTCCTCTAATGGTTAGACGGACACCTGGAGAGTCCTACAGCCCACAGTCTCTCACACACACTGTGTAGTTTGGTGGAGGATTGGTGATGATCTGGTGCTGCTTCAGGAAGGCTAGAATCGTCCCACATCATGTGACCTGACTGGTGGAGAACATGCCAAGACACATAAAAGCGGGGATTGGAAATCAGGGTTATTCCACCAAATATTGATGTAAAACATGAGTATTGTGTTTAAAAATGAATAGAAACTTGTTTTCTTTGCATTATTTTATTTCCTGCAAATAAATGCTCTAAATTTCAATTACTTGAAATTTGGAAGAAATGTTGTCAGTAGTTATTAAAATAAAACTTTACAAAAAATGTTTTACTCAAACACATAGATATGAATAGTAAAGAAACCTCTAATTTTGCTTTGGTCTCTTAATTTTGACACGTCAGCTGCATGACTGCATATTGAATATCCTGAGCAACTCTTGTCTGTTTTCTCACAGGCCTGAAGCTGCAAACGAATTTTATGATGGTGACCATGATAATGATAAAGAAAGTGACGTGGAGATCTGATGAAGAATGGACCTGACTTGGGTCTTTAGCTATGAAGATGTCCATTCCTTGCCATATCTTTAGTACTTACTGCATTGTGATGAGTGTGTGAAAGCCAATTTGAATTGTTTTTCCTTCATGCGCACTGTAACTGTGTAGTTTCCCCTGTGTAGAACTTTTTATCGTCACAACAGTATTTCCATTTTTTATCAAAGTTTAGCTATAAAAGGAAACTTCACACTGAGTCCTGTTTACGACAGATACTGTATTTGTATTGAAAAGGATCAGAAATCATGTGATGAATGAGTGTATATCCAAGTGGTTATGATTAACTGAATATTTTTGCCTTGGCTTTTTCATAATTTGTTTATAGAATGTTTCTGTAATAAATCTGTTGGAAAAGAGCCTTTCTAACTTCAACTTCCATCTACACGGTCTAACCTGAAGAACTGCCCATAAATCCTCCTCAATGACAGTAGTTCAGTTTATTATGCAGTTATTTTCATGTTTTTGTATTATCTCATCAGCATTACAGTTTTTTGACGTCAGAAAAAAACACCTCAGAGATAAATTTATAGTATTCTCACAAAGAAATTTACTCAAATGTTCATGTCACATGTATAACACACATGATATCTGTGTTCTGGACTGTAATCAATATATTTGACCATATTCTTTGTTCTAGTAGCAAAAAATTCCTTTTCAAAACATAACATCATAGTGTACGTCAGAGTATCAGTGACGACGCTGCACACATACTATATTCAGCTTTCACATCTGAGAAACATTACATCAACAACACACATTACAGATGATAAAGAAATCAAGGCATTATTCTAATTTATGTAAAACTGAAGAAAAAAAAGATACATGTTTCCTTGTATAGGGGGTTCATAAATATGTAGCTTTACATGAAACTGATCATCATCCATGTTTCTAACCAGGCAAACAGAACTAGAAAGTCATGTGTTGGGATGAGGCTATTGATTCCACTGGAATAGTAAACTTTTTCCAATCATTCCTTGGGAAATCATCAGAGGCACTGGCTAAAGTGAATTTGACTGATAGAAGGAGCAACTACACTAACTGGGTCATTTACAGAGAAATATCTTGCATAATGTCCCAGATGCCCATCTGCAGGAGTCCAGTGTGTGTCTACAGCTCCTCACTCTCGTACAGAGGGGCGGTGTGGCGAGGACGAGGCTCCGTGCTCAACGTGGAAAACTGGCTTACGATGGGAAAGCTTTTCATCGATCTGGCAGGAGGGGTAGTCTTGTTCATTCGAGCTAGAAGAAAATAGGTATTGCTGTTCAGGGCTGAGAGACAACAATAAACTGGCAAATTCTGGTTAAAAGAAAATAATTCAATATTTGAGTAGATAACATGCTATTCAGTGATATCACTGTCCTGCAGTATGTATCTAAAAATATTTGAAACAACATTTTACTCATGCAATCTTATGAGATCGCATTAAAGGTGCAGTAAGCGATTTCTGAGAGGTGCTGTAAAAAACTGAAATCAACAGCCATACAATTTTGTGAAATTTTTTGCTAGATGTTTGCTCTGTGCGTGTGCTGAAAAAATAGTGTGTTTGTACACAGACCTGGCTGTGTAAATAATAGGAGAAAAAACAGTGGCTTGGACCGAGTACCAAAACAATCTTGTAGCCTATCAGCAGAAGGGGGTGTGTCCACTCATGATGGGGGAGGAGAGAGAATAAGCCTATAAGCAGAAGGGGGCGTGTCCACTCATGATGGGGGAGGAGAGCGAAAGAGCCTATCAGCAGTAGGGGGCTTGTCCACTCATGATGGGGGAGGAGATAGAATGAGCCTATCAGCAGTAGGGGGCGTGTCCACTCATGATGGGGGAGGAGAGAGAATAAGCCTATCAGCAGAAGGGGGTGTGTCCACTCATGATGGGGGAGGAGATAGAATGAGCCTATCAGCAGTAGGGGGCGTGTCCACTCATGATGGGGGAGGAGAGAGAATGAGCCTATCAGCAGTAGGGGGCGTGTCCACTCATGATGGGGGAGGAGAGAGAATAAGCCTATCAGCAGAAGGGGGCATGTCCACTCATGATGGGGGAGGAGATAGAATGAGCCTATCAGCAGTAGGGGGCGTGTCCACTCATGATGGGGGAGGAGAGAGAATAAGCCTATCAGCAGAAGGGGGCATGTCCACTCATGATGGGGGAGGAGATAGAATGAGCCTATCAGCAGTAGGGGGCGTGTCCACTCATGATGGGGGAGGAGAGAGAATAAGCCTATCAGCAGTAGGGGGTGTGTCCACTCATGATGGGGGAGGAGAGAATAAGCCTATCAGCAGTAGGGGGCGTGTCCACTCATGATGGGTGAGGAGAGCGAAAGTGCCTATCAGCAGTAGGGGGCGTGTCCACTCATGATGGGGAGGAGATAGAATGAGCCTATCAGCAGTAGGGGGCGTGTCCACTCATGATGGGGGAGGAGAGAGAATAAGCCTATCAGCAGTAGGGGGTGTGTCCACTCATGATGGGGGAGGAGAGAATAAGCCTATCAGCAGTAGGGGGCGTGTCCACTCATGATGGGTGAGGAGAGCGAAAGTGCCTATCAGCAGTAGGGGGCGTGTCCACTCATGATGGGGGAGGAGATAGAATGAGCCTATCAGCAGTAGGGGGCGTGTCCACTCATGATGGGGGAGGAGAGAGAATAAGCCTATCAGCAGTAGGGGGTGTGTCCACTCATGATGGGGGAGGAGAGAATAAGCCTATCAGCAGAAGGGGGTGTGTCCACTCATGATGGGGGAGGAGAGAGAATGTGCCTATCAGCAGTAGGGGGCGTGTCCACTCATGATGGGGGAGGAGAGAGAATAAGCCTATCAGCAGTAGGGGGTGTGTCCACTCATGATGGGGGAGGAGAGAGAATAAGCCTATCAGCAGTAGAGGGTGTGTCCACTCATGATGGGGGAGGAGAGAGAATAAGCCTATCAGCAGTAGGGGGTGTGTCCACTCATGATGGGGGAGGAGAGAGAATAAGCCTATCAGCAGAAGGGGGTGTGTCCACTCATGATGATCGAGGAGAGAGAATGAGCCTATCAGCAGTAGGGGGACATTTGTAGAAAGACTGTTGAAAGATGGCTGAGATATTACCAAAGAGGAATAGGTCAGAGGAATATAATTCCTCTTAAAGATGAAAGTTTGATCGGCTATATGTGGATAAAAAATTGCAGTGAACACCACTTGTGTCTTTCCACACTCACGGCCAAAGAAGTACACTTTTAAAGGGGAACGCAGAAAATGAAGTATACTCCGGCCTTCATTGATCGCTGCTTGTGTTGCATTTCATGTTTGTTATTTCAGGGCCGGAGCAATGAAGGGAGGGGTGTGTTTCTTATGGGTTGGTGTATGTTTATTTGGGTGTTGATTGCAAATGAAGTTTTATGTAACAAAGTTAGGGAGGAGCACGTTCAGGTAATCAACCAATCAGCACAAGAGGAAGCCGGTATAAATATAGCCTTCCCTCATCGATGTCCCATGACAGTTTCACAGCATCCCTCCACCACCCCATCACCTCACTCTTGGCTGGTTTTCTATCCCAGTCAAGGAGGGGGAGCACTCTGGGTTTGGGCCAAATTTCCCCTGGACAGCATGCCAAATAAGCATAAATTTACTATATCTGATTTCATGTACGTGTGAACTCAATATCAAATATCAAGAGTGTTTCTCAGAAATCACTTACTGCGCCTTTAATTGAAAGACAACTTGGAATGTTTGTACTTTTATAAATTAATTTGTCAAACAGGGCTATGTAAAATGTGATTAAAATGGAAAAGAAATGGTGACCATTTACAGCATCTTCCTACAAAATGTACAAATCCTTATGTATTCAAATACTTTTTAACTTTATCAATAATTTTTTTTTTACAATGCCAATGCAAAGCGTCTAAGCAAAAGTTAAGAAAAAAGCTAAATAATACTCACTCACAAACTTTCGAACAAGTCTCAAGATAAAAATGTAAATAGAGTACGTGCACTTACTGGCCACATCCAGCCTGGCATTGCATGTGGACATTCCCGCTTCATTAATGGCGGATACAGTGTACCAGCCTGCGTCTGACTTTATCACCGGATCGATGATCAGGCACTGCTTTCCCGAACTGTCCTGAGAAAGACTGACAGACCAAACATGCACATGTCAACAGAGACTGCTTTATGAAGCTTTCATCTAAACTATCATTTACTGTACAGACAATTAGGCTAACATTTCATGGAAGAATCTCTAACATTGGGACTTTCTGCAATTCAAATCTATGGGCATGTCTTTTTAAAGTTCAGAATCAGGTCATTGTCTTGATTTCTGTCTGATTTCATTAAATGATTTCTGAATATATATTTTTTGTGCTGGAGGAAAATTTAAGAAATATCATAATTCCATAATCTGTTTTGGAGCAGAGTGGAGTGATCTGGTGCCATATACAGGTCCTTCTAAAAAAATTAGCATATTGTGATAAAGTATATTGTGACATATTTTCCATAATGTAATGATAAAAATTAAACTTTCATATATTTTAGATTCATTGCACACCAACTGAAATATTTCAGGTCTTTTATTGTTTTAATACGGATGATTTTGGCATACAGCTCATGAAAACCCAAAATTCCTATCTAAAAAAATTAGCATATCATGAAAAGGGTCTCTAAACGAGCTATTAACCTAATCATCTGAATCAACTAATTAACTCTAAACACCTGCAAAAGATTCCTGAGGCTTTTAAAAACTCCCAGCCTGTTTCATTACTCAAAACCGCAATCATGGGTAAGACTGCCGACCTGACTGCTGTCCAGAAGGCCATCATTGACACCCTCAAGCAAGAGGGTAAGACACAGAAAGAAATTTCTGAACAAATAGGCTGTTCCCAGAGTGCTGTATCAAGGCACCTCAGTGGGAAGTCTGTGGGAAGTAAAAAGTGTGGCAAAAAAACGCTGCACAACGAGAAGAGGTGACCGGACCCTGAGAAAGATTGTGGAGAAGGACCGATTCCAGACCTTGGGGGACCTGCGGAAGCAGTGGACTGAGTCTGGAGTAGAAACATCCAGAGCCACCGTGCACAGAAGTGTGCAGGAAATGGGCTACAGGTGCCGCATTCCCCAGGTCAAGCCTCTTTTGAACCAGAAACAGCGGCAGAAGCGCCTGACCTGGGCTACAGAGAAGCAGCACTGCTCAGTGGTCCAAAGTACTTTTTTCGGATGAAAGCAAATTTTGCATGTCATTCGGAAATCAAGGTGCCAGAGTCTGGAGGAAGACTGGGGAGAAGGAAATGCCAAAATGCCTGAAGTCCAGAGTCAAGTACCCACAGTCAGTGATGGTCTGGGGTGCCATGTCAGCTGCTGGTGTTGGTCCACTGTGTTTTATCAAGGGCAGGGTCAATGCAGCTAGCTATCAGGAGATTTTGGAGCACTTCATGCTTCCATCTGCTGAAAAGCCTTATGGAGATGAAGATTCCATTTTTCAGCACGACCTGGCACCTGCTCACAGTGCCAAAACCACTGGTAAATGGTTTACTGACCATGGTATTACTGTGCTCAATTGGCCTGCCAACTCTCCTGACCTGAACCCCATAGAGAATCTGTGGGATATTGTGAAGAGAAAGTTGAGAGACGCAAGACCCAACACTCTGGATGAGCTTAAGGCCGCTATCGAAGCATCCTGGTCCTCCATAACACCTCAGCAGTGCCACAGGCTGATTGCCTCCATGCCACGCCGCATTGAAGCAGTCATTTCTGCAAAAGGATTCCCGACCAAGTATTGACTATTGAGTGCATAACTGAACATAATTATTTGAAGGTTGACTTTTTTTGTATTAAAAACACTTCTTTTATTGGTCGGATGAAATATGCTAATTTTTTGAGATAGGAATTTTGGGTTTTCATGAGCTGTATGCCAAAATCATCAGTATTAAAACAATAAAAGACCTGAAATATTTCAGTTGGTGTGCAATGAATCTAAAATATATGAAAGTTAAATTTTTATCATTACATTATGGAAAAAAATTAACTTTATCACAATATGCAAATTTTTTGAGAAGGACCTGTATTTGAAGTCTGGTAACAAACAATTTCACTGAGAACATGTGTGAAGATCTGTGAAACAAACATTTTTAACAAGTTTCACATTTACCATTCCAAAACATGACTTTCTTTTGTGGAACATAAAATAAGTAATTTTGCTGCATATATTGAGTACCATTCAGTGTAGGTGAATTTGTTCTGACATTTTACTGACATTAAGATGTGCTGTGACAGTTGAGTGGATGTGAATGCAAATGAGATTTGACATTAAAATACTGATTTAAATGTTGTCTTGTTCCTCACACAAAGCTTTAAACTTTAAAAGACTAGGAATGTGGCACATGAGTCAGATGGACTTCATTTTTGGTGCTTTTGTTTCGTCTTTGTACAGTTAAAATAAATGTATAAAATAGCATTTGTGTTCCACAGATGAAAGAAAGTCATTGGTGTGGAATGACTTAGTGACTAAATGATGACAGAATCTTTTTCATTCTTTGTGTGAATGTTTTCTTTAAGCAGTTGTCCCAAAAGCACACAAAAATGGATAAAAAAATTGTAATTTAAGTGTATAAAACTTTCAGACTGTAATGTGTAGAAGCTAAAAAAGGGTATCAGAAAGAACAGTATTTAATCACAGTACTCAGGAAATAAATCAATGACCACGTAAATGACAGGTGCAAATAATGTAACCATAGGAACAAGTGAGGACATATTCAGAAACAAAGGAAACAGGGCAGGAATACTGTAGGCCTATAGAAACTAAGGGAAACAAAACAGA